>CAWUFW010001579.1:1266925-2731986 GCA_963921515.1 Calotriton arnoldi | reverse complement strand
AAGGCGAGGCAGGCCCGGCTCAGTGTAACGTGCGCAAAGAAAAGCAGCATGGCAGCCAGGCCTAGGCCAACATAACAAGGCAGGTAACAATCCACAAGACAGTTTGGTTGCCAGGTGATAACATTGTGTAGGAGTAGGCACTATACTTTTTATTAAGACTACCCTAGCATAAAAGAATAATTAAGACCCATATTTCATCCTAGCATAGCCAGAATGTTTCTACCCTTCACAGTGTCATTAAGTGTAGTGAGCATTCTTCAGAACCAAGGACTCCGAGAGTTAACACCCTAATCCCTCTAAGAATGCTGTCTGTTAAGTGGGCACTGTGGAGTAGGTAAAAGAAAACAAATGTATGCACCTATTACACGTAAAGGTGTAAAGCTGCTGGCCCAGCTTTTTAACCAAGTTACTAGTAAGTGTCAAGCATCATCAGTAGTATCCTTTTAGGGAAGCTGCTGAGGAAGAATAGTTCACTTTGTTTTGTCCCCTGCAGCCTTTATGTGGCCACTCATATACATCGCCATTTACAGGTCTTGGAGTATTGCCTTCTCTGAAGTTTGCATCAAATGCAATGTTGAATTGGTTAAATAAACTCACTATGCAGAAAGCAACGCAGATCATTTTCAATAAAATTGCAGATTGACAAAAGACACATTGATCTGCAGCAATGGGATATTATTTTAATGCTTGCTCCAGTATGATTGAAATGAGAATATACACAGACTTAGCCAAAGAAAAACTGGAAAATTATTAATCAACTCGTTACATTATATTATATATCTTTGTAATTGCATTATATAGCGCTTAACACCTCTAATGAGGTGTTGAAGAGCGTTATGCTGGACAGCTTGCTTCTCTGGAACCCAAGGTTCATTGTAAGGCAAGCGTTATTAGTTAATGTTGGTTATTGTTGGTTATTGGGATTAGTCTTGTACACTCAAGTAAACAATTCCATGCATGCACTCCAGTTTCTTTGTGGAAGATTAAAGTAGTGGGAGTTAGGTAAGCCCATCAGTGGGAAAACGGGGATATGTGCATTCACAAATATTTTTGGTGGGATTATAGATGAGCAAGAGGAAATTAGGTAGTGTTAACTTGCAGGGGTATCGCTTTCCTAAAGAAGAGCAGTTGTGATCTTTGAATTGAGTGTGCTAAATTTTCTGAAATACATTATAAGAGGTAAACATTCATGTTACTTAGAGATGGTTGCTCTCAGAGAGAAGAGGCATGCATAGAATGGAAAGGAAGGAGAGTGCCATTTAAAAGGAAAAAGGAGACGTAATCATCAGAAGTTTTAAATTAAAAACAGTTTATGTTTTGCAAGCCAGATTTTAGGAATATAGAGAACGTTTTTTGAGTTAGCATGCCACATTATTTCCATATTAAGATAGTACCTATTATAGGTACTTTCATAGACACAAGAGTAAGGCCAACGGTCTGGCCCCTGTTAGATTACCACTAGATCACATCTTCAGCAAGGAGAGCAGATCAGCTCAGGGAGTGGAAGCTTAAAGTAATGGCTGTACATAAAGATTGAAAGGATATTCTGCAAATGCTGAAGAGAAAGTTACTAATGTTTACCCTCAAGTTTGGTTCACAGTAGTAATTATAAAACTCAGTGGGATCCATTTTGGATGCCTCTTACATGGCACAAGATGAAGAGCGAGGACAGCTTTTCAAGCACTGCAGGTGTATTGTATCGAGACACTGAGATGAGGGGGCTCCCTTTAAAACTTTAATGAAGACTTTGTGGACAAGGGGCTGTTGGTTAGACGTCCAGGAGTAGTCCTTTGATTGGAATTGGGACATTTTAATTAGAGGAATTTTCTTGAAACTTTGTGCCAATCAGCCTGCCCTGGAATTGATCAGTTCAAGGAACATTGACTCCATTGCCTTCCTAGATCCTGCAAGAGGGGAGGTAAATGAACGTATCAAAATCACCTTCACCAGTCACGCCGTGGCTAATTCCCTGAGGGAGAACAAGGCCCTACTTGAACAATGGGGAATAAGAGTGTCAGGTTGAGCTGTGACTAAGTACCCGGTGATGCTCCTACCCAAGGCACCAAAAACCAGTGAGAAAGCAGTCCATGCTTGGGATGAACAAATTAGATTTAAGTACACCCAGTAATCAGTACCTAAGGGCACCAAAAATGCAACCAGACCTCCGGAAATCTCAAAAGGTGAGCTAATAATAAAGACAAGCCAAACAGGGGAAGGGCAATCCTGCATTGTACAACAAACAAAAATTAGAGACTTGGCTTGGATACTAAGAGCATTAAGTACCTGGCCCTAGCACACATAATCTCACTTTTCCGAACACCTTGAGAATAAGCTCATGCAATATAAGAGGTTAACTGATTTTGCAACAAAGAAAGAGACAATAGTACAACTGAGGGGTGTGGACATAATTTCATAACAATAAACATGGGCCCTTCACTAAACTCCCTGGCGTGGCTTCACATTTTATGATGCCCTAGCAACCGAATCACAAGCGGGGGGCATGCCTCAGAGGGAGCCTCAATCTATGTAAAAAATTAACTGGCGGTAACCACAACAGTACTAAGCAAGGGGAAGGGAGACTTTATTGTTCTTTTGATAACTCAAGATAACAAATCAAACCAAAGCTTCACACCACCGCTCATAATAGGGAGTATCAACCTCCACCCAGCTAAGTCCAAAAGGGGGTCAACATTAGCATCTCTACTCCCTACATTAAGCAGACTAAAACTTTCCCATCCGAAGCAATGTGGATAGCCATGGGAGCCTTTAAGAGCAACTTAATGAGTGTAGGGTCAAATGACACACTTCAGGATCTTGAAGACGAAATGGGCCATAACGAAGATTCTGAGTCAATTTCAAAGTCCCAATACACAGGCTAAGGTATTAGGGGCCACATTAATTCAACCGGGCCTTCGTACATTAAATGGCAGGTTTGAAACAGGTATACCGGCTACCTACATCCACATTTCATGCTTCAGGATGGCCGCTCTGGGATACATTTGGGTGTCTGTAGCCCACTTACAGCATATACACAATTTTGAAGTAGTTCCAAACCTGGCAAGTGATCATGCAATGCTAAAATGCGAAGTCCTGGCCCTAAGAACTCACCGACCAAAAATCAGCCACATCGGAAGGCAAGGGAATCTTGAACCCATCAAAAGAATAAGATAGAATACAGATGCCCAAGCAGGTTTGGGAGCTCATGTGGAGCTGTTGCTAGAACAGCTGCTGAGACGAAATACTGATCAAAGATCAAGCCCAGGACTATAGGGGTAACTGCCTTCCTTTCTAATAAGGAAGGATGGAGCCAGAATGAGTCAGCCAACAGTGATGATTCAGGACAGCATAAAATCATGGCCAACAGAAGCAGTCTCAAGGGGCAAACACCTGACTTAAAAACAGAATTAAATAAAGCCATCAAAGCTCAGAGCCGTGACAAGGATGGAATTCTATGGCTGCAGAACAAGGTCTCAACAATAAAGACGATACAGGAAAGCTCTTTATGCCATAAAAATGGAGGAGGAATCATTCAGGTGGGCCCAATCGCATGAGATAATGAAGTCAAAATATCAAAGGAAATTCTGGATGTGTATAAACAGTATTTCCACCCCAAAATGACAGCAGGAAGTATCTAACATCTCGTGCTGAATGGGACAGCTACGTTGGAAGCTTATACACAGATCCATCCACAGCTAGCCCTCTGGTCCTTTAACCCCGGCCTGAACAAGGTAGGGGCTCAATAAGTATAACTCAGGATCACATGGAGAAAACTATTCAGGCAATGCGCTCAAATGGAGCCCACGGACCAAGTGGCATACCAGTGGCAGTGTTTAAAAGGTCACCCAAAAGATGGGCCCCAGTAATGACCCGAATATTTCATGCATACATGCTAAAGGCCTCAATACAGGATACATGGAGAGGTTCGCTCTTGGTACCTCTTGCAAAGAACAGGTCTTGCTCTTGCCCAGGAAACTTCAAGCTGATTGCCCTCCTTGATACAGAAGGGAAGTGTTATATAAGCATCCTTAATAAGGAATTACAGGACTGGGTGACAGAGAAGAAACTTATTTCTAAACACCAGACAGGAATCCAAAAGAGCTGCCATATCGAAGACAACCTAATTTGCATTTCCCATCTGTGTGAAGTGACAATGGCAACCAGGGGTAAGGCCTTATCTGCAGGGCTCATTGACATCAGAACAGCATTCAACAGCGTCTTGAGAGAGAAACTGTGGACGGAGTTACATGACTGGGGCATTCCATCCCATCTATTCAGGGCAATTATATCACTATACTCCAACACCTGGGTAATGGTAAAAGTAAGCTCCGGTTGGTCCACATCTACAAAAATTACAACCAATAAAGTCCTAATGCAAGATTGCATACTGGCCCCCTTATTATTCAACTTATACTTAGGAGATCCAAAGGATCCTCTTGAAAAAGAGAGGACATTTCCACCAAAGATGACCAGCCTTCGAGTTCAGGCACTTCAGTATGCAGGCGACATGGTACTTGTTGACCAAATGCCAATAGGCTTTTTAATACCCTATCCACCTACTGCAAAGACAATCTAAAGATCAGTCTTGCAAAAACGAAGGTGATGATCATCTCCCACAGACTCATAAAAAGAGGGGCATGGTTTATCCAGGGGAGTGTGATTGAAGTCATGGACACCTACAAATACCTTGGGGTATGATTGGGCAGCATGGGCCACACTGCATCTTATATTCTTGCCCAACAGGCTGCTGCAAATTCATTAATGTGGGTTTTTCATAAACTACAAAAATCGACGGTGAACCCCGATATGCTGCCCCTCCTGAAAGTGATGGGCAGCAAGCTCCTACCTGCAATTTCGCATGGAGCAATGACATTTAGAGATAAGTTGGCAAATTGGTTGGACAGGATACAACCCATCTGCTACAGAAGAA
This sequence comes from Calotriton arnoldi, assembly GCA_963921515.1. NCBI lineage: Eukaryota > Metazoa > Chordata > Amphibia > Caudata > Salamandridae > Calotriton > Calotriton arnoldi. The sequence continues at coordinate 2,727,059 of CAWUFW010001579.1, read as the reverse complement.
CATTTGCCTTACCAGTTTGCACTTCTCATGCTCAAGTTTGTCTAGAATTTTGCTTGTCTTCACAACATCTGATACTGAAGGCAACATTTCTAGCCTATTACCTCAAAGCTAAGCAGGGAAAGAATGGTACATTAAAACATTCAATTTGGGAAGTAATAAACACCCCACAAACAGTTTGGCAGTGGCACAGCAATTGGCACACTGCACTGGACGTCCTGGAGGCACAAGAGATTTGGGCAAGTAATCTTCCTGCGTCCCAGACATCAAAACTGTTGATAAAACAAGCACAAAGAATCTCAAGGTAGCAGTACACAAGGGTCTTGATGGAAAAAGCACATAGCACCTGGGCACTAATGCTGTATGAATCAGGAAGCCTATGTACGAGCAGAGTTGCATCGCTCTCGCACCACGTAAGGTGGAGCAAGAGCGACTCATGTCCTAAATGAGATTTATGAACCCATGCAAGATCACTTTGCATGGCCCTGAATGGCTCCATAAATTGCTGCTTTGCCTTACTGGGCCCTGGGAAGGCATTGCATGGGTGTTCCCCTGCAACTCCCATGGTTTTTGATGCATTCCCAGATTTACCAGAACTGGTAAACCTGGGAATGCACTAAAAAGATACACCTAGGCTGCCAAAATGGCACCAGCACAGGGGAAAAGGCAGGAATGCGCCATATTGACTTAAATATGGTGCATTTCTGCCTTTTCCCTGTCACACAATGCAGTGCAGCAGGATTACTGCGCTGCACTGCATGCCAAGTTCGTAAATAGGCCCCAAATGTCCTCCCGATCTATTTCTTGCTACCTCTTAGCAAGGAAATGAAAAAGCAGCTGATGAAACTACGGGCCTGATTTAAATCTTGGCAGTACTCCTGTCAACCCTCCATGGTGGAGTATTCAAGTACTCTGCCAAGCTGACAGTATCCTGCCCGACGTATTTTGATATGTGCTGGCTGAACCGCCATCCGCATCAACAGACTGTTTCTCCTCATGTAAGCGGCGCACCATCGTCGAGGCAATGGACTCCTCTGCTGGCTAACAGTACTCCATCACCATCAGGTCGGCGGGTTTGCGCCGAGCCTATTTAGATGTCCCTGTTGTGCTGGCATTGTCCTAGCGGCGGTTTGCTGATGGAGTGAGTCCCTGGTGGAGTGCAGACTGGTAAGTACTACTGATTTATATATCAATCCACATATATGTTGTGTTTGCTTCTAAAATATATGTAGGTAATGTGCTATGTCCCTTTTCTTATTGCATTGCACACAAACAACACACTATTGAATGCACACACACAGGCACCGCAAGCACAACACCCACAACCACCACAACAACATAAATCTTTTTTTAAGTGTCAATACAGGGGTGTTCAATTTACCTTGAAATGTTGTAAAATGTACACTAATGCATTATAGATAAACAAAAATGCATGTAAGAGCAATGTACAAAATACACGAGACTTAAGCAATTGTCAGCACACTATTCTTAGTAAGACAAGTGGAAAAGAAGCTTGCCTTAGATCCCGGCAATAATGGAGCTGATTAGCGTCATGGTAATGTAGTATCAGCAAAGGTAGTACCTGGACAATGGGGTTCAAGATGGAAACGGAAGTGGGAAACAGAAAAAAGGTAAGTTTGTACCTGCATTTCCTACAATTCCACCAAGTAGGAGGTATCCCTGCATCAGTTTCCTCGATGGAAAGGCACATTGTGATTGGCCAGGCAGTAATCTTGGCTGCAATCCGGCTGACAGCCGTTTCTGCCTATGACGCCGTTGACGTGGGTGAAAATTCCTGGCAAAGTCAGTGGCACTCTGGTGGTCTTTCATCCATGTACCCGCTAACATCTAAATAGAGCGGGCGGACCGCCAAGTAGTCGGGCGGTGAAACCACCGAAAAAGTGACGGTGGGACCAAATCCACCAAGATCTAAATCAGGCCCTAAGATTTGAGGAAATTTGATAACGACAACAGGCATTGCATATTCTGTGCAAGGGAAGAGGAATCCTTGTCCCACATCGTCTTCATTTATGAAAATGTGCTCCTGCTATGAAAGTACTGGCTATGTTCAATATTATGAACAATAAACATCAGGACTGCTAGGACACCATACAAACATGCTTGAAAGGCACATCAATACATGAAATTCCTCAAATGCACTTTAGCAGTTTACAGTGAACACAACCTCTGTTAGGGGATGGATAACATCGTTGCTACAGATGGTCTATGTTGACAGGTTGTTAAACCCCATGCACCTTAATTGGATCTCAGGGACGAACTTCCTTCTAGAACCCAAGTTTGCACCTCAGGCCCTTGACAAACTGCCCTTTAAAAATAGCAGAACTTGGAGATATATAGCACTTTAATGTCACCCGCCCTGATGGCGCAAGGTTGTTTTAGTAGCATATTTTTTTTTTACAAAAGGAATAGCTCTTTTTAACTGTATTTATGGTCTCTCCAAAACGTAAGATATGCATTAATCCTTGAGGAAACCTTTTTAGTTGTATTGCAATAATTCTAATTCATCATTCAATAAAGAATATCTATATATCTAATCATTTGATGGACAGTAGTGGTGAGGGGAGGAACTGCAAATTCTGTTTTGCATGATATTCCTTTAGGTGAGGCACAGCCTTTTGCCTTTCTTTTTTTATTTTTATAAATCTTTTTATTAATTTCAAACAATGTTACAATACATGCCAGATCATCTTTTCAATTAACATGCATGACATTTCACATTCAAACGGTAACCCCTTAATTTCGATATTTTCATGTATCTTTTCAACCAGGCCTTTCTCTTGTTCTGTTTTCTCCTGCTAGTTCAGAGGATGGGGAGATGCAGATTTCTCCTCTGTATGAATTCCATTTTCCCCATTTCTTACCCCACTTTTTAGGTCAGCCTCTACTTTTAAAGACCTCCTTCTCTGCTACCATGCATTTATCCATTTCGTTCACCCAATTTCTCGTTGTTGGTAGAGTCCCCACTTCCCATCTCATAGGTATATTACGTTTGGCTAGCGTAAGCCCCATGGTGACCCATTGTTGCTCAGTGCTAGTGAGATCTGTGGCATCCCATACATTGAGCAGCCCTAGTTTGGGTGAGAGCGTGATTTCTTTACCTTTTGCAGTTTGCATTCGTTGTGTGATCTTCTCCAGGAATGATGTTATGTTTGAACAGCTCCATAGCACATGATGGAATGTGGCTTCTTCCGTGCATTTTCGGAGACAGTGTGCATTTTCCCTGCGGCCCAGTTTGGTTAATATTGTCCCAGTCAAATATGTTCTGTGTAGAATTTTAAGTTGTATCAGGCGGAGTTTAAGTGGTATGGATGCTTCACGTGGGGACATTAGTGCAGTTTGCCACTCGTCGTCTTCGAGCGGCCCTATATCATCTTGCCATTGTTTTCGGAGTCGTGTGAGTGGATTTGGTAGGTTATTGCACAGTTTTTGGTATATCATGGATATGGCCTTCTTGGTCATGGGCTCGGACAACAATCTATCCTCTAGTGGGGACGCTTCTGGCACCTCCCCCTGTGTAGGTAAGATCACGTTGAGTGCGTGCCGAATTTGCATGTACTTATACACCTCCTGCTTGGCGAGTTCGTATTCCTTTTGCAGGTCTGTGAAACGGAGGTTTGGCCCTTTTTTCCACAGATCACCAAAGGTTGAGATTCCGATGGTGTCCCACTTGTCGAAACCCGGCTGACTGCACATCATACCCAGTTTTTGTGTTGTCCATAGTGGGGTAGCTTGAGTTATAGTTTTGTTCCATCTGAGTGTTTTGTTTTCCTGGTGCCATATACTAACCGTGAGATCCGTGTGGGTTGCTTGGCGTTTTCATGTGGGTTTGGAATATAGGGCCCTATTGTGTCCATCCCTTCCCATTTGTAATCTTTCCAAGTAAAGTGCGGGTTCTGTTCTGGGGCTGTATACCCATTTGCTAATAACTCGCAACTGGGCTGCCCAATAATAGAGTTTTAAGTTGGGAAGTGCTATTCCGCCGTCATACCAGCTTCTAGAAAGCTTATGCATAGCAATGCGCGGAACCTTGCCATCCCAGAGTAATGCTCTAAGCTTATATTCTATTTTTTTAAAATAGACATTGGGAACCCTGAATGGACTATTTTGGAGGATATATAGGAAACTCAGCAGGGCCAACATTTTGAACAGTGCCGCCCGTCCCAGTAGCGACAAGGGCAGAGTCCTCCAGTATCGCACATCATTTTGCAGTCTGTGTATGGAATGTTCTAGATTTTTGGTATAGAAAATTTCCGGGTCTGGGGTGATATAGATACCTAAGTATTGAAAACTCTCATCTTCTATTTTGACATCACATTCTTTTGGCAGTTTTGGATTTGACCCCTGGAGCGTATACATTACTGATTTGGACCAGTTTATGGAATACCCAGAATACTTGCCAAAATTTGTGAATATGTTGAGGACTCTGTTTATCGATCTCGCCGGCGACTCAAGATATAACAGGATGTCATCAGCATATAGGGATATTCTGTCCTCGTGTCCCTCTGCCCATTTTAAGCCTCTTAAGATTGGGTCTCCCCTGATCCAGGTTGCGAGCGGTTCCAACATCAAGGAAAAAATCTGTGGTGACAGGGGGCATCCCTGTCTTGTACCTCTCCTCAGTGGGAATGCCCGTGAGATTTGATTATTTACTTTTATTTGCCTTTTGTATTTCTTGATCACACTTTCAGTTTGTCTGATGAGAGAGAACTGATGAGCCCTTACACCTCTATGTGCCTCAGTTGGGGGTGCTCTGGAATGGAGACTACCCGACTTAAACGAGTTCCACATCATATACCCTTTATAAACCCTTTAGAAACATTTATCATCCAAACCATTTACTGCACTTTGAAAAAGATACAATAAAGCATTTAAACACCTGTTGTAATCACCTGTTACCTATATGTTTGCAGAGCGTTTGCAAATTCTGTTGCATGTGATGTGATGAATCTTCTTGAAATTGTATAAACTTTGTAAATCAAAGTATATATGCTTTACAATTTCATGCAGAATAGCCAAACTTAGACAAAGGTCTTCTGTGAGTCTGTGTGCGTGAGTGAGCCTAGGTCATTTCATACATTCATTAGCAGACCTGCCCATCTTACAAACTCAAGCAGAACAATGAACTGTAGGAAAGCCATGCTTTACCTCGAGAAGATGTAACATAAACTAATTTACCCTGCATCCCTCCCCCCTTAAAGGCAATATGAGGGAGTTTCTCCCAGATCTGTTCCAGATCACCACCGCTAATTATAGTTTTTAATTGGTGGTGCCTGGTGCTCTAAAGCACCACAGGAGGAGGGTCAGTGTGGCCCCACTCAATATAACATTACAAGCCCCGGGGAGGTGGTGTTCCCTGGGGCTCAAAGGAGCCCATGGAGGGGGCCAACCGGCTCCCCACCAATATAATAAATAAAGCCCCGGGAGGTGGTGGTCCTGAAGCCTCAAAAAAGCCTTAGGAAGGCGGCCCCATGTGCCCACCTCTTTTTTTCCAATATACTTCCACATGCCCCCGGGACCTGGCCCACCTGGGGACTATACTCTAAACATGCGGTATTTTGCGGCACAAATGTAAAACAAAAATGTTTTTGGGCGATGGCGGGGTCCCTGTGGGACCCCAAAACTAGAGCTAGGGGGTCAGGGTATTCCTACCCTGGCCCTTTTCTTTTTTTTACATTTTCTTTGGGACTCAGCTTCACTTGATCCCATTCAACGCCACTGCACTATACTCTGTTCTACACCGTTACCATTGTCTGACACTCTATTCCACTGTATGCAACTCCACTCTACAACACTGTACTACTCTCTATGTCACTCTATGACACTCAACTCCACTCTATCCCCAATCACTCTATGCCACTGTACTGCACTGTATGGCACTCAATTACATGCAACACAACTTCTCGCTACGATTTGCCAGTCCACTATACGGCACAGTGCATGGTAAAGGGGTGAGTTATAATTAGTGTTGTCTGGTTAGCGAGCTGAAAAGAGTGTTTAACGAGGTCCCCTACTTAAAATAATTTGCAGGTGTTGTATTAATTGTAAATGAAAGTTATAGCTATAACTTTAGAATTTTTAAGTTTGAGTCGTTTAAACATAGTTTATTAAACCTACTGGCAGTAACCAGCAGGTTATTATTGTTAGTATGTAGTTTCCATAGGAAAAGCGTTTTTGACTTGCCTATATCTTTAGCGTCGTTTGATAAATCTTCACGAAAGCTTCCCAAAAAGTGCCCAGGTCATTACTGGGGAGCATGGACAGTTTTGGGATAATATGTCAAGCACGGGTCGAGAAAAAAGGGGGGGGGTCCCATGTTAATTCTAATAAGACCTTTAGACACCGCTACAGCCCAAACTGCCTGCTGAATGGAATTAAATCAAATGTGGCAGAAAAGTAGATATTGGTCCAGGGAAGTGCCTTTTTGTGATTTGGTGTAAATCTGTACAGTAGTTGTGGAGATATTTAAAGAAATTTCCAATTGTATAAATAGGGACCCAGAGGATCCGCGACCCCTCCTGATCTCGTGCTGAGATCTGATTGGCTGCCAATACTTCAAACCAGGAATCATTGGTAGCCATCCTGGGACTCGGTTTGAGCCGAGTCCCAGAAAAAAAGAAAAAAGAAAAGGGGGCAGGGTGGAAATACCCTGACTCCTTAGGCTTCTTGGGGGGATCCCGCAGGAAAGGAAAGATTTTTTTTTAAATAATTCAGCGGGAGCCACGCTGAATCCATGGATCACACTGAGAATGTAATTATTGGCCCCCGGGTGGGCCAGGTCCTGGGGGCATTTTCAAATAAAGGAGGGGGGGCGCATGGGCCCCCCTCCTGGGGCTTAATATGCCCTGGGGACCACCTCCTCCCCGGGACTTGCTTAGTGATAAATGGGGGGCCTCTTCGAACCCCTTGGGGACTACCACCTCCCCGGGGCCATATACCAACAACAAATCAGGGGGCCTCGTGGAACCCCATGCCCCTGGGACCACCATGTCCCCGGGTCTTAGGCATTCTATGTGGGGGCCTGTCGGATCCCCCCTGGCCCCGGGGCCAAGTTCATTTCCACCTCCCTGGGGTATGCCCTACAATAAGAAAGGAGGAGGGCCTGGCGACCCCCTCCTGGAGCCATAGATGGCCATGGGACCACCACTCTCCAGGGCCGGCTCCTGCTATGTCCCAGGGTGCCCACCCTTGCCAAGCCATAGCAAAATCTCCACTTCCAGCAAGCAAGAGCATTAAAAATGCTCTCACTTGGTGGAAGCTGAGCATAATTGCTTTCACATAGATGGAGCTGCATGTTCACCAGCCCCCTCTCTGTGAAAGTAATGCCGGCTCCCACAGGAGGCGAGGAGCCAGCAGGGACCACTGGGCCTTCAGGCTCCCCCTGCACTCCCCAAAAGTTACTGGGTGCCCTGGGTGGGACCAGGGCACTAAGAAGAGAGGCCGGGCCCTGAGGGTTGGGGTACCCGGGGTGGAAATCAGCCCAGGAAAGGGTGGCCATGCATCCCACCTCCCCTAATTATACAAAAAAAGCCAGCCCCGGCAAGTCGCCAAAGGCCCTGCCCCCTTTCACCACCATTCTGCAAATGTGCCTCCTGGCTCACTACTGGTTGGGGGATGAAATCCCCTTTGATGCTGAGGGTCCTTGGGGGCCAACAACGCCTCTTGTAACCTCCAGAAAGTCTCATACAGTGGGATTTCTCAGAGGTAATCGAACGCCATGCGCCTTTCTCCACATCTGTGAGTGAGTGTATGTTTTTTTTTTATTGGGTCTGGATCCCCAGATCGTCCCTGAGTCCTTGAGGATCAGGGGAGGATCCGGAGAGGATCTGTGAATCCTGGTGTGGTAAATAAAAAAAAGGGTTTTCATCAATTTCTTACCTATGAGGGTTTCCTCACAGACCCCTCCATTAGTAAACTGCGGTCAGGGTACCTCTACCCTGACTCCTTCTATAATTTTTTTACTTTATTTTCCCCTCAGGGAACCGTGTCCCGATGAACAAAATGGCAGCCGCAACTTTCCTCTCAGGTTGTGGCCAGTCAATCACTGCATTGCTGGTGGCACGTGGATTCGCGAATCCAAAAAAGAACCGAGGAGGATCTGCGTCCCTATATATACAACTGGAAATTTCTTTAAATTACTCCACAACTACTGAATGGATTTAAACCAAATAACAAAAGGCACATACCCTGAACCAACATGTACCTTCCTGCCAAATTTGATGTAATTCTGTTCAGCAGTTCGGGCTCCAAAGTTATTGCAAGAAACTAAAAACGCTCTTCCTATGGAAACTAGGTCCTAACTATAACTACCTACTGGTGATAACATTAACGTTTTCAACTCAAGAAACCACAGAAATTGACCAATTATAATAACTTACGCCCCCGCTATATGACCTCACAAACTACATCACTCATGACCTGTTCTATGACATCATTCATGACATGATTGATCACATCACTGATGACATCATCCAATGTGTGTGCTAGTTTGTTTTATAGTTTACATAGTAGCAGGTAGCTACCATATTAATGTTCTACCTACGTTTAAACAGCCTGTGTCCAGACAATGGGTGTCAGTGTTTACAAAACATATGTGCTTCTAATGCATCATAGATGTATAGAGGTATTAAATATGTTATAAATCTTTGTATTGAAGAGTAACTCCAAGTGCAGATAACAGTTGAGGACTTGTGTTCAGTATGTTCCACATAAGCTTTTTTGTTATGCAGAAAAAGTTTCCAACAGGGCAAAGATTCTATGTAGTAAATACTAAGGGGGTGATTTACTAACATTTTCCACTGGCTTTGTGTCATTTTTATTATTAGCTTTCAATATATGAAGGCTGCAGGTAGTATAATCTTTAGCACCCTCAGATGTTGGTTATTTTAAATGAATAGTGTCTTTTTTGACAAGTGTTGCATACAGTGTACACTGTTATTAGTAGCTAATTTTTAACACTATGTGCTGTATTTCATCCGAGAGTTTCACTGATGTAAACAGTGTAGTACAAAGTAAACTCTCTTCATAAAGTAAATACTGTTTACAGGGCCCACTTTTCGACTCACATTAACTTCATTTCTCAGTGTAGTTCTGTGACTGTGAGTGGTTTGATACAGATAAAAGCTGTCCATAGTAGGGCATTCATTTTGGAACAGACATTGAATATCTTGAGGAACTTGGTTTTGTGCAAGAAGGGTTTCCTATATATCTGTGGTTGATTGTTAATGTGAACTAGACTACCCGTGAGGGTTCTATAGGGTCAATGTTACATAAAACGCATGCTTGCTACACCTAAGGGAGTTGTATCTGTGATGGCATTTATCATGCTTCATATTATTCTGAGCTTTTGTGTTTCAACATTCATGCCTCTAATGCCATACCAGTTTATGGAGCAATGTGTGCAAAGGAAGCTTGGATGATGTCATCAGTGATGTCAGCAATGATGTCATTTGACATGTCATCAGTGATGTCATAAATGATGTCATATAACATGTTCTGAGTGATGTATTGAGTGAGGTCATAAGCAGTGCATGGTGGGGGTGCAATTTATAGTCAGGTCTGCTAACTATAACTGGTGAATTTCTGTGTTTTTTCTTGTTTAAAATGTTATTGTTGTCACTAACATATTCTATACATATTCTGACATAACTATAGCTTTGCTTTAACCTTTGATTTTTTCAGTGAATTTCTAAGGTTTTTTAAAAACAAAAACATCTTTTTATCATACCTAAAGTATATCATTACTTTAACCTTTGTATTTTTCAGTGAATTTCTAGTTTTTTTTTAAATGTAAAGTAATATTTTATTACTATACTTAAAGTCAACCCACTGCCGCGCACAGCGGGGGTTTGCAAAAGGCCCTGTGGCGAACCTACGTGGAGGTAGCCAACTCTCGTAGGCAGCTATCCCCACTCGGTGCATGACATTTTGCTGTGCACAGCGTGGGGTTGGCCGCGGGGCCTGGCTTACAGCCAGGCCTGGTGTCCAACTCCCTGCAGGCAGCCACTCAAAGGGAGCCAACCCCACGCCACTCATGGCCTTTGGTCGTACGAGACGAGGGGTTTGTCTTGCATCCAGGCCATGTTTCCAACTCCCTGAAGGTAGCTGACCCCATGAGCCAGCCTTTGGTCGTGCGCAGCGGGGGGTTGGCCAGAGGGCTTGGCCTGTGACCAGGACCTGTGGCCAAACCCCAAGCAGGCTGCTGACCACACACCGTGCGCAGCCTTTAGCATGTGCAGTGTAGGGTTGGCTTTCAGGCCCCAGGGACCCCATCTCATGGGGCCTGTTCAAATAGAAAGGGCAGGGGGGATGTGTGGCCTCCCTCACCAAGCCTTAACAAAGCCCCAGGGAACGTATCCACCTGGGGCCAAATACAATTAAACAGGAAAGGAGGGCATGCAGGTCCCTCCCCAAGCTTTCTTGGGTCCTGGAAACCACATCCCTATGGTCAAAATCAAAGGGGTCTTTTTTCCCTGAGGCTTATTGAGAGATGGGGTCTTTGGGGTCAGAGCCAATTAAAAAGGAGAGTGGGCATGTGGCTCCCCTACCCGAGCCTTCTTTGGACCGAGGATTTCGTACCCCAGTGCCAAATTTAATAAAAAGGGAGAGCGGACATTTAGGTCCTGTCCCCGAGCATTATTAGGCCTCAAAGACCCCATCCCCGGGATGTGAGTTATTAATAAAGGGGGAATTGCAGCCCCCCTCCCTGTGCCTAATTAGGCCCAGGGACCCCATCCCTTGGGGCTAAAATGTAACTATAATGGGCTACCAAACTGGAGTACTATCTGCTGGTTAATTAGTGAGCGTTACCTCATTGGGTGAATGCCTAGTGCATACTTTGCAGTACAGTTGCACAAAGGACCACAAGGTAATGTATCCAGTGACCTTGTTTACTTTTAAATTTGGCAATGTGATTGTTCCTCGAACGCCTTCATACAGAAATCAGTGACAAAATGTATCCTCATATAGAGAAGACAACAAGACTACAAACAAAGAGTTGAATCTCCACCAAACAAGAATACTTCCTCTTAAATATATGAAGTGAGTGCTTCTTTCTTTGGTGGAGATGTCCTCATATTCCTCTACATCAATAATGCAACATCACAATCAGCAGTAAACATGCTCAAGTCACTTTGGTAAGGTGAACTGTCCATCAACTTGGAAAATGTCCGAAACACCATTGCATACTACAAATGTGGAAGGGGCATGGCCAAACAGGCAGTGCTTGTAGGTGATTTTGCGCATTTTCATACTCAGCAGTAATTAAAAGAGAGAACCATGGACTCTTCTCTAAGACCAAGAGACAACAAGAAAGAACTCATTCCTTTTGGATAGTCATTACAGAAGAGATTTTGCTCAAATAAATCAACCATGGATTCACCTCCATCAAGGATTTCAGATCATTTTGCAACGTGGAATTGTAGAGAAAACACACTTGTTTTACCTTGGCAAAGAGTAAGAAGTTAGGATGAGTTGTCCTTTACAGAAGTAGAACTTCAACTGGGGCACCTGCTATGTTTATGTTTGTAAGTGATTCAATTTGAGTTTTAATATCTTTGAAATGAGCATCAGGGCCAGAATGTATCATCACCTATGTATTTATCCAAGAAGAGTCCACGGTTTTGCCAAAAATGTCTACCCAGCTGGAGTACTCTCTACTGGTTAATTAGTAAGTGCTACCTTGTTCGGTGAATGTCTAATGCATATTCTACACTACAGATGTGTAAAGGACCACAAGGTAATGTCTCCAGTCATCCTGTGTACATGTGATTTTGGCAATGTGATTGTTCCTTGAGCGTATTCATACAGAAGTCAGTTACAAAATGAATCCTTGCATAGAGAAAACAACGAGACTGTCATGTAGTTCCTACAAATCTATATGGGATCTGCGCGTTTAGACAACATAAACTTAGGGATTGGTGTCCAGGCTGATTGCAGGCACCCCCGAAAGATATGTTAGTTTGTTAGTCCAGCTATCTCAGAGTGCCACTACTAATCCCTCTTTCCAAGGTGCAAATAGCTTCTGGTAACTATCGAACAAGACAAGCCTGACCTCTCAGGGATCATGGAAACAGTACAGTACTTTTCGCTCAGTCACCCATGCTTACTTTGTCTCAGAAAGATATACAGAATAAACGATGTGGACATTTTCAATAAGAATTTATTGAACCAGCATCATTCTAGTATAAAATACGTGTGCTGCAACACATGAGACAGAAACAGATATATATGGTTATAAGCACCAGCAGAGTAAAGAAAAGGTAGAATTCTACCATGGTGCTAAAACAATGAATATATACAGGCATACGAATACACAGCAGTAATAATAAGTACTCCCACAATGCAAAACATAACTAGATGTACCTAAATGTACCTAGCATGTATGCAGGTGTATAGCCAAGAATCCCCTTAGGATAGAGCCAACCCCATTACCTGATGTGGAGGGTGCGAGGGACCCCATCTTGGTCTCGAGATGAACACCCTGCAAGGGACGTCAGACCACTGTGTGCTAGAGTGTCTGCGTGCAGAGACCTCAGCGTCTCGTGTCAGCATGGAAGTCTTTCTCCTCTGGTGTGCCCAGCGAAGATGTAGTGCTTATATACCCGAAAGGTACCCTCGAGGGTTCTAACTAGAAGTGTACTATAGGCATGTCAGGCAAGGATGACAAAAGAAGTGACCCTTATACAGAGTTATTATGCAGAAGATGGTAATCCTGCAGTGATACTGAGAATCCTCATGCATAATAAATGAGGCTAGTTTTCGGAGAAAACCCCACAACATTTATTCAGCACCTAACTAGGTGAAAGGTCAGCGTCATACCCGTTATGTAGAAAAATGGTAGGACAGATGTAGGTAAAAGGTCATGTAACTACCTAGGCCTATATTGGGGTACATTGGGGTTCATAACAAGACTACAGACAAAGAGCTGAATTTCCACCAAACAAGGATACTTTGTCATACTTATATGAAGAGAGTACTTCTTTATTTGGTGGAGATTTCCTCATATTCCTCTGCAGCAAGAACGCGCCATAAAAATTGGTGATAAATATGCAAGACTTACTTTGGTAATTTGAGCTGTCCACTCAGGGCACCCACCAAGCACATGTTGAGGCCATGGAGGAGCACCAGGGCCCCAGCAGCCACAGCCGGCTCCCCACATGGTGCGGGAGTCAGCATTTCCCCCCGCCCTGAGGGCTCCCGGTGCCTGGGCTGGAGCAATCTGATTTTCAGTACGGGCAGAGAAACAGGACACAAATCTGCTAAAAGACATTGGGAGCATTTTTAAAGATCCTGCCCACTGGAAGCAGACTTTGTGTGTAGCCCCCATGTGGCGGGAGATTTGAAAATGCTCATGCCATATGGAAGAAAGCACAAGTTTCTCTGCCCAGTAGGGAAACCACTGTTGGGTGAGCTCACCAGGATGCAACTAGCGTGCTGGTCCCAGTAGATGGAGCCGACAGAACATTAAAGGCTCAGGGAGGCCCCCCTCTCTTTTTTTAAAGTCTCAGCACTGGGTGCATACCACCTCCCCATAATAATTAAATTGGGCCCTGGGGATGGGTCCCCGGGACTTAAAACAGATTGGGGAGGAGGGACATTCTTCCCCTCTCCTTAATTAAAGAATGTGGCCTGGGTCTCTATTTTGTTTGTAGCGATCCCTCAGAAGTCCTGCAGGATCATGGCAAAATCTGATTTCAGTGATGTCACTGACCATGTCATGAGTGATATAATATGTGAGATCATAAGCAGTGCATTGCGAGGTGTAAGTTATAGTTAGCTCAGGTAACCACTAGAACTGGTGAATTTCATTGGTTTTGGACAAGTGAAATCTGAGCGTAACTATAACGTCCCTATAACCTTTGATTTTTTCATTGAATTTCTAAGGTTTTTTCAAGAATTAATTCCTAACTAAAACACCCATATAACTTTTTTAGTGTATAGATATATATACACTTTATACTTACCTGCAAGATACATGCATTTTTGTTGAAAAGGCACGCTTGACAAAGGCATTTATGTTTTGTAAAAATTTGAATGGTAACGGCATGCGTGGTAAAGACCAATACGTGGTTAAGCATTTGCATGGTAACTGCATGCATGGTACTGACCATGCAATAAATGTTGTTTCCCATTGTTGATATTTTCAAATTAATAAATGCAAGATTGGGGAAAAGGGGTGTTTTAATTAAAGTCATTTAAACACATTTATAGACTAAAGCCCATCAGCTATAAACAAATGGTATACTTGTATGAAATGTGTAGGATTTGTATTTTTTTTTCATTTCAATATTCGCAAATCCTTCTCGAACTGTTCCGATACTTACTTTCCAGTACCACAGGAAGTTTGTGAAACTGTCTCTTAGCTGAGTTTCCACAGCAACCCCCTTTGGAACACTCTCTTCAACCAGTAGGTCAAAAGTTCACAACACATTTTAGAGGCAGCATATTAGCTTCAAAATCAACTGCAGCAGTTGTGGTTGACTGTTTGGAATTAAAAGCATATCCAAAATTGCATTGCATTTGTTTATTTTCACCAGAGCCAATCACAGATCTACTCACTCTTCCATTAAAATTAGTACCTAATTTTAGCTACTTGTGTATTTACACCATCTAATCAAATATGTATTTTTTTAAACCAGGTCCTGACCTACATTTTAAGTGCCTTTCATTTTGAAAACTGCCTCATTCAGCTCCAGCCTTCACCTGAGTGCTCCTCCTCCTTGCCTTCAAAATGGTTAGAGTTTGGATTGTGGGTCATAGCTTTGTGTTTTGGGCTAGAGAGTGTGCTAGAAAGAGTGGCATCGACAGGGACTTATGTTTGCCTAATGTGGAGATTACTTGGGTTGGCCAGTGAGGATTAAAGTGGCATCAATTGCTGTCTATGGTTGAAAAGATTATGGATTGCCTACATCCTGACCTCATGATTGTGCACTATGGTGGCAATGACCTAGGCACACTTACTGGGGTAGGACTGGAAATCCTAACAAAGGATACCTTTGCTCAATTGATGGTACTTTTCCCTCACACTGCCTTGGTGTTCTGCCAGAGGCAGAAATGGAAGGGTTCAAAAGAATTCTGCCCGCAGATAGACAAAGCCAGAAAACATGTTAGTAAAACAGTTTCTGCATTCATCAGAGATCATAACATGGGCTCGATCTACAACAACAATTTATGCTTTGACATGAATGGTATCTATAGAAGTGATGGAGTTCATTTCCCAGAGAAAGGCAAAGTGGGCGCCTCAAAAACTTGAAATACTGCATCCTGTTTTATGTGTAGTTATCATTAACACACAATAAATACAAAGGCTCTTCTCAGAGCCACCTTGTAACCAAAAACTTTGTTCATTTTCTTTTTAAATCCCTTTTGTTTGTTTTTTTTAATTTGCAAATGTGTTGCGAAGCCACAAAACAAAAGCACACATTCAATACACACCAGCAAATTTACAATTCACAACTGTATGAGTGACACTGCCCATCTCTTATGTTCATTTCTGTCTGAGTGGGTCTGTGAGTGGGTATATGAGTCTCTGAGTGGGTCAGTGAGTGGGTATATGAACGTCTAAGTGGGTCTGTGAGTGGGTGCATGTGTCTCTGAGTGGGTCTGTGAGTGGGAGCATCAGTGTGTGAGTGGGTCTGTGAGAGGGTGTGTCAGTGTTTGAGTTGGTCTGTGAGTAGGTGATTGAATCTCTGAGTGGGTTTGTGAGTGGGTGCAAGAGTGTCTGTGTAGATCTCTGAGTATGTGAGTGACTGAGTGGGTCTGTGAGTGAGCCCATGAGTCTCTGAGTGGGTCTGTGAGTGAGTGTGTGAGTGTCTATGTGGGTGAGTGAGAAGGTGCATGAGTTTCTGAGTGGGTCTGTCAATGAGTGCATGAGTCATGGAGTGAGTCCATGAGTGAATACATAAGTGTGTGTGTGGGTCTGTGAGTGGGAACATGAGTCTCTGAGTAGGTATGTGAATGGGTGTATAAGTGTCTGAGTTGGTCAATGAGGATGTGTGTGTGTCTGAGTAGATCTGTTAGTGGCTGTGTGACTATCTGAGTGGGTCTGTGAGTTGGTGAGTAAGTGACTGACTGGGTGTGTGTGGGTACATGAGTGTCTGAGTGGGTCTGTGAGTGGGTGCATGAGTCTCTGAGTGGGTCTCTCAGTGTTTTTTGTTTGAGTATCTGAGTGGGTGTAAGAGAGTGTGAGTAGGTCTTTGAGTGAGTGCATTACAGTCTGAGTGTGTGAATGTATTTTTTTAATAATTTATTGGTGATATTTGCGAATCCTTCGCAACGGTACATGGGGACACGCTGAGCATCACAACAGATTTGCGAATATCATGCATGGAGAAAAGAAAAACATGTTTTCCAACATCTAGTACACAGAAGGAGTCCCTCAAAGACCCCTATATTACATCCAAGGGGTCAGGGGACCTGTATCCTAACCCCTTCTGTAGCTATCAATATTTATTTTAAGCCGCCCGGGACCATGCCCCATTATACAACATGGTGACTGCAACTTATTTCACAGGTTGTGGCCACCCAATTACCACAGAACCATGGGCATGTGTGGGCCTAAATGTGGGTACATGAGTCTCTGAGTGAGTCTGTGAGTGGGTGCATGAGTGCCTGAGTGGGTCTGTGAGTATGTGTATGAGTCACTCAGTAGGTCTCTGAATGAATCTGTGAGTGGGTTCGTGAGTGTCTTAGTGGGTCAGTGAGTTGGTGCATGAGTGTCTGGGAGGGTCTGTGAATGGGTGCAGGAGTCTACGACTGGGTCTGTCATTGGATGCATGTGTCTCTGAGTGTGTCAGTGAGTGGGTGAATGAGTCTTCGTGTGGGTATTTTAGTGGATGTGTGATAGTCTGAGGGACATGTGAGTGGGTGCATGAGTGTCTGGGTGGATCTGACAATGGATGGGAGCATGAGTGTCTGTGTGAGTCTGTGAGTTGGTGCATGTGTCTCTGAGTGTGTCTGTGAGTGGATGCATGAGTCTGTAAGTGGGTCTCTGCATGGGTACATGTGTCTCTGAGCGGGTCTGAGTGCGTGTGTGAGTGTCTGAGTGGGTCTGTGAGTGAGTGCATATGTTTCTGAGCAGGTCTATAAGAGGTTTGCTTGAGTCTCTCCATAGGTCTGTGAGTAGGTACATGAATCTCTGAGCTGGTCTGTGTGTGGGCATTTGAGTGACTGAGTGGGTCTGTGAGTGTGTGTGTGAGTGTCTGAGTAGGTCTGTGAGTGGGTATGTAAGTCTCTGAGTGGGTCTGTGAGTGGGTGTGTGAGTGTCTGAGTATGTCTGTCAATGTGTGAATGTGTCTCTGAGTGAGCGCATGTCTGAGTGGGTCTGTGAGTGGGTACATGTGTCTCTGAGTCGGTTTGTGAGTGGGTGCATTAGTGTCTGGCTGGATCTGTCAGTATGTTTGTGAGTGTCTGGGTGGGTCTGACAATGGGTGCATGACTGTCTGAGTGGGTGAGTGGGTGCATGTGTTACTGAGTAAGTCTATGAGAGGCTGCATGTGTGTGTGTGTGTGAGTCTTTCAGTAGGTCTGTGAGTGGGTGTATGAGTCTCTCAGTGGGTCTGTGTGTGGGTGCATCAGTGTCTGCATGGGTCTGTGAGTGAGTGTGTGAGTGTCTGGGTGGGTCTGACAATGGGTGCCTGACTGTCTGAGTGGGTGAGTGGGTGCATTAGGGTCTGAGTGAGTCTTTGAGTGGGTGCATTAATGTCTGAGTGGATCAGTGAGTAGGTGTTTGAGTCTCTCAGTGGGTCTGTGAGTTGGTATAAGAGAGTATGAGTGGGTCTGTGAGTGAGTGAATTAGCATCTGAGGGAAGGTGTGAATATATATTTTTATCATTTTGGTGATATCTGCGAATCCGTCACAATGTTACATGGGGGGGCCATGGTGAGCATCACAATGAATTCCTGAAAATCCAGCCATGGGGTTCAGGGTACCTCTACCCTGGCTCCTTCTAGTACTTAAAAAAAGTATTTTGAGGCCCCCGCAGCCCCAACTTTTTCCACAGGTTGTGGCCAGCCAATCACGGCATGCCTGTTGGCACGTGTTGTGAAGGATTCGTGAAGGATCTGCACCTCTAGATATACAAATTTATTTCTCCTTAATATCTCCAAAACTACTGAACAGATTCACACCAAATAACAATATGGGATCTTTCTAGACCAAGAGCTACCTTTCTGCCACAATTGGTGTAAATCTGGCCAGCGGTGCTGAAGTCATGTCTAAAATCTCTATGGGAAAGTGCATGGAGAAAACGCGTTTTGGGATCCTCTTTTTCTCAGCCCCACTTGATGGATCACCCTGAAACTATCAATGCAGCAGCTGACGTGATTGGCAAAGTAGTTTTGAAATTTAGTGAGGATTCATCAAACGGTGCCAAAGATATGGCCAAAACAAAAAACACTTTTCCTAAGGCATAAAACTCCACTCTGCTCGCGGAGTTTGTGGATTTTTGGCAACTCCGCGTTCCGCGTAGAACGCGGAGTTACCGATAACTCCGAGCTCCGCACCGAAGCAGAGTTTTTTTTGTGTTCACGAGCTCAAAATACATTTCTGCACATGCGGGAGCGACTTACCGGGATGCCTGCGATCGCTGACGAGATTTCCCATCCGTTCGCGAGCGGCACGAGATTTGGTACCCGGCCGCACGGTAGCGCGAGAGTGTACGATCGCGAACACGTCATTTGGGCGCGCCATCAGACTTCCGGTGGAAGTTTGTGAAGAACACGATCCCGAACACGCAGAATTTGCAATATGGAGAAGAATCTCTCTCGAGCATCATCAAAACCTTCTCAAAATGATGATTTGGATTAAAAAAACTCCTCAGATTGACATACCCCGGCCCCGATAAATTGGCCGATGACGCGACCGCGCAGCGGGCGTGCCGCTGGCGCGCCGAAGGCGCGCCTAAGGCAAGCCCGTCTGTGCCCGTCCGCGCCCAGACGGGGACAGGGGCAGGAACCTCTGATGGTTCGGAGAGGGAAAAAATCACCTTTAACGCTGCACAACTTCACGCCTTGAGAACAGAGGCTGATAGTAAGTGTGCCCATGCTATGTTGCCTGATATGATTAGTTTACATTGTACCAACTGCAAATTTAGCTTTCAAACTTCCACCCATTCTCCATCAGATATTCCTAATGAAAGAAAGTTCAAGATGTTGCTACTTAACTGTCGCTCGCTCCCCAAACAATCTAGTGAAATCTATCTACTCCTTGAAGAGAGAAATCCCGATGCTTTATTTTTAACCGAGACCTGGCTAAATATTGATTTGGATTTTGATATTGTCCAATCTCTTCCCCCAAATTATGCTATCCAAAGGCTTGACCGCAATATAGTGCGTGGAGGCGGCCTGGCTATAATCCACAAGGACAACTACGTTTGCAGAACAACTGCAAACCCTGTCCCTGACTGTGAAAGTATGTCCTTTGTGATTGATTTAGCTCCCACGTACACCTTCTCAGGGATCTTGGTTTATTGCCCACCGGGCCCGCTAGGGCTCTTCAGGAAGGATCTACCGGATGTGGGAGAAAATGTAGCCAGTGCCTCCCCTAATTTTACAATTTTGGGTGATTTTAACCTGCATTTTGATGACGATCTATCTGGGTCTACAGTGGAATTAGTTGATGAATTGGCAATGTTCCAATTCATGTTAAAAACGAACAGTCCCACTCATATCAAGGGACATCTGTTGGACCCTATTTTCTCCAACATAAATCATCTTTTGGTAGAGGATGCTGTTCCTATCCCATGGTCAGACCACTTCCTACTCCCTTTTAATTGGACACTACCAGACGCTAACATACCAACTGACAGAGCTACTAAAATTGCTCGCAAATGGTCGAAACTCCCCTTAGACACTTTTATTAGCAATCTAAAGGACACCGTTCCCCCTCTCATCCTAACCCTATTGTTGCCAACGACAATTTTAATAATTGGCTTGATCTTGCACTTAATTGTGTCCTTCCGAAAAGGAAATCTCAGAAAAGGTGGGGAAAAAAAACCTTGGTATTCCCAAAAGTACGCCAGCTTAAACAGATATGTAAAAGGCACGAAAGAAGTTGGAGGAAGGATTTCTCCGTTGCTAGTAGAATTAAATACCGAGAGGTTATTAAAATATATAAAAATGAAATTAAAAATACTCAAGCCCTCTATTATCAAGGAATCATTCTATCTGCAAACTCCTCAAGGGAGATATTTAAAATCGCCAACTCTCTTCTTACCCCCCCTACCCCTCCTACTGATACCAATAATGTTCAATTGCGGTGTGAGCAAATTGCCGATTTCTTTTCAGAAAAGATACAAACTATTTACAACTCTTTCCCTCCTATGACCGTTCCACAAATGTGTGGATAAAGTGATATAATCACTTCTGACGTCCCTTTTTTGTTGGAGGAATTCTATTCTTTGGATCTTAACACCCTGCAAAGATTGCTTAAAGAACTTAAATCGGGTTCTCCCCTAGATGCTGCCCCCCCCCCACTATTCTCCACAAAATTTCGGAGGTGGTGTCACCAGTTATACTTGATTGTATAAATTCATCACTTAAAACCGGGATTGTGCCACCGCAATGGAAACATGCTAGGGTGAAAGCGCTTTTAAGAAAACCAAACCTTGATCCAGAGAACTGGGGAAATTATCGTCCAATTTCCTTACTGCCAGGAGTCAGTAAACTTACCGAAAAATATATTAATTCGATTTTATCGGCCTTCTTGGAAGACAACAATCGTCTACATCCTACGCAAACTGGTTTTAGACCCCAACAAGGCACAGAGACTGCCATTTTAGTTGCAGTAGAAGAAATTAGGAAGACCCTTGACAACGGAGGCTGCGCTTATCCTGTTGGACCTCAGCGCGGCCTTTGATACTGTCAATCACCAACTTTTGATACAAAGACTGAGGGACGCCGGAGTGACTGGGTTGGCACTAAAGTGGTTACAGTCTTTCCTTCACAACAGGGTTTATTCGGTTTTCGAAGGGGAATGCTCTTCAAAATCCATTCCTCTGACTTGTGGGGTTCCGCAGGGATCTTCCCTAAGCCCCACGATGTTTAACGTTTACATGAGTTCGTTGGCTGAATTAGTACTCCCATTTGGGGTACAGATCATTACTTATGCCGACGACACCCAACTAATTGTCTCCTTGAAGCAAGCCAACCAACCAGACCCTGATCTATCCACCTGTCTTCAGAAAGTTTTTAATTGGATGAGCAATTCTTTTCTGAAACTTAACGGATCCAAGACTGAACTTCTGCTTCTGGGGAAGTCTGCTCCCCAAAATGTGGATCACCTGTGGCCCAAATGCCTAGGCTCCCCTCCTGCCCCTAAAAAACAAGTAAAGAGCCTAGGAGTATGGATTGACTGCAAT
Source organism: Calotriton arnoldi (assembly GCA_963921515.1). Classification (NCBI taxonomy): domain Eukaryota; kingdom Metazoa; phylum Chordata; class Amphibia; order Caudata; family Salamandridae; genus Calotriton; species Calotriton arnoldi. The sequence continues at coordinate 2,705,686 of CAWUFW010001579.1, read as the reverse complement.
CTCGATTTTAGAGAGCAATCACGTATAGTGGCTGCGAGCTGCTATGGCCTATTAAGAAGGTTTAGAAAGATACTCCCCATGCTCCCGCCTTCGGCGAGATGACTGCTGGTGCAGGCTCTCGTTCTCTCACGGCTCGATTACGCCAATGCCCTATACTTGGGAGCCCCCCAGGCTACCATTAAAAGACTACAAACAGTACAGAACTGTGCGGCCCGTACGCTCCTGAACATTAACATAACATAACATGTGTATTTGTAAAGCGCACGTTCACCCTTGGGTATCTTGGCGCTGAATAACAGATGTTTATTGTTACCCAACTCAATGGTACTCATTTTATCGACCTCAGATGGATGAAAGGCTGAATGGACCCGCTGGGATTTGAACCTGTGACCATGAGGTCGAACACAGGCCCCTGCAGTGGATGCATTAGTCCACTGAGCCACCAGACCCAAATGTTCCTCTGCAAGGCCTGCCCTCGCTACCCTGCATTGGTTGCCCGTCCAGGAAAGAGTGCAATTTAAGGCCCTGTGTATCACCTATAAGTCATTTTCAGGAAAGGGCCCGCCCTTGATCCGTCCCTGGAGTAAACCTTATGTACCCAACAGAGCCCTTAGATCGGGGAAAAAGGATTAATTTGTGTACCGAAGATTAAACGTGCACGTAGCGGAGGTCGACTATTCACATATAACGCATCTAGACTCTGGAATAGCATTCCCCTACACATACGCTCCGAACCTGAACATCTCAAGTTCAGAAAACTTCTGAAAACTTTTCTTTTTCATTAATCTTCTCATAGCCTACTTTCCTCGTAGCTTACTGGACGTCTTAGCGCTGGGATGCCCCTGGGTAACCACGCGCTTTATAAATGTTCCTTCATTCATTCATTCATTCATTCATTCATTTGGCTGTACTTCTTTGTGTAGAGTCCTTTTTCTATTTTTACTTTTTTTTAAGAGGAAGAGAGTGCCCCAGTGTCTCCAACTTCCTGTTCCTGTCCAGCAGGCTCCTCCCAGTGCTTTGTCCATCTCCTGTTCACTTTTCATTTGGATTTGGAGCTGGAAGGATCCCTTTTTTTGTCTGCTGCATCAGATATCATTGGATTTGAGGACTTTTGGATTTGAGATTTCACAAGTAAGTTGGAAAATTGGTGTTGTTTGTTTGTTTGATTGGGGTATTGCACCTACTTTTTTTGTACTTTTCATCGTTTTTTTTTTTAAATGTATTGTGGTGGGTGGCCTCTAGTTTCAGTAGGGACCTAGTTGTTTCTTTGTATGTAATTTTTCTTCTAGTTTTCTTTTATAAAGGAAACATGTTGCAAAGTTCACTACATTTTCTCCGACTTTTGAAATCAATTTGCAATATTTATTTAATTGACTAGCCCAGTAGTCTGCCAATAGGCCTTGCTTTCAGCCAGTAGGCCCAGAGCTGCTCATGGGTCCATGAAACAACTGTTTCTGTGATGTCTGTTGAATTTAAACAACATTTAGGGCATGGATGGCATTGGATTGAAATGCAAAATGTGTTTTTGGGGTTTTTTCACTTTTTTTCATGTGTATTAAATAAATGCCTTTGTTGGATGTGTGTGGTTGTTGTGTAACTTGCATTGCAATTTGCAAACCTTTTTCAGCCCTGTGGACTTTTGTTTTTGGAATTGTTGTCAAGCTGTGTTGTTTAGCATGCCTCCTTTGTCTGGCCAGTGTGTGAGTGTGTTTGTTTGTAATAGTGGGCCAGCATTTGCCTTGGCTGAGCCTCTCCGTGTGGCCAGAGGCCATTTTGTAAAGTCTGTGTCCATAATAGGCCTGCTTGAGTTCATTGTTTTCCAGGCCTCCTGCTTGTTGTTGTTGTGAGTTACCATGTGGCTGGTGGCCATTTTGTGGTGGTGGTAGTAGTGCTTTTGCCATAGACCTGCATGTCTTCTTTCCTTAGTTCCTCTTGGCTTATTGCTTCTTGTTGTGACCTGCCCGGCCATGTGGCTGGTGGCCATTTTGTGACGGCAGCCAGTGTGCACTGCTTTTGCCATAGGCCTGCATTGTCTGTCTTCCCTTTCTTGTTGTTGTGGCCTGCCTAGCCATGTGGCTGGTGGCTATTTTGTGAAGGCAACCAGTGTGCTTTTGCCATAGGACTACATTGTCTGTCTTCACTTTCTTGTTGTTGTGGCCTGCCTGGCCATGTGGCTGGCGGCCATTTTGTTAAGGCAGCCAGTGTGCTTTTGCCATGGGCCTGCATTGTCTGTCTTCCCTTTCTTGTTGTTGTGTACCTGGCCCTGTGGCTGGCGGCCATTTTGTGAAGGGGCAGCCAGTGTGCTTCTGCATTAGGCCTGCACACCTTCTTTGTGGTGGCTTGCCTTCTTGCTGGTTGTTGTTCTGCAAAATTTGCATGCAATTTTTTCTTCTTTTATGTTTTATCCAGCAAAAAATGTAGCACAGTTCACTACATTTTCTAATAAATTTGTAATATTATTGATTTGATTTGATTCACTATGTGGCCTAGTCTGCCAAAGGGTTTTCCAACCAATAGGCCCAGGCCCAGAGCTACTCATGGGTGCATGAAACAAGGGTTTCTGTGGTGTCTGTTAAATTTAAACATCATGTAGGGCATGGATGGCATTGGATTGAAATGCAAAATGGGTTTTTGGGGTTTTTTTCACTTTTTTTCATGTGTGTTAAATAAATGCCTTTGTTGGATGTGTGTGGTTGTTGTGTAACTTGCATTACAATTTGCAAACCTTTTTTAGCCCTGTGGATTTTCGTTTTTGGCATTGTTGTCAAGCTGTGTTGTTTAGCATGCCTCCTTTGTCTGGCCAGTGTGTGAGTGTGTTTGTTTGTAACAGTGGGCCAGCATTTGCCTTGGCTGAGCCTCTCAGTGTGGCCAGAGGCCATTTTGTAAAGTCTGAGTCTGAGTCTGAGGCCTGCTTGAGTTCATTGTTTTTCAGGCCTCCTGCTTGTTGTTGTTGTGAGTGACCATGTGGCTGGTGGCCATTTTGTGGTGGTGCTAGTAGTGCTTTTGCCATAGACCTGCATGCCTTATTTCCTTAGTTCCTCTTGGCTTATTGCTTCTTGTTGTGACTTGCCTGGCCATGTGGCTGGTGGCCATTTTGTGAAGGCAGCCAGTGTGCTTTTGCCATAGACCTGCATTGTCTGTCTTCCCTTTCTTGTTGTTGTGGCTTGGCTATGTGGCTGGTGGCCATTTTGTGAAGGCAGCCAGTGTGCTTCTGCATTAGGCCTGCATGTCTTTCTCGTTCCTTTCGTCCTCTTGGCTTATTGCTTCTATCCATTGTCATCTGCAGCTCCCTGAATGCTGAATCCCACGTGATGCACAATGCCAAACATGGTCCGTTACATTTGTATTTTTGTTGTTGTTCTTCTTCTTTCCTATCCTTCCTCAGTGTACTGTACAGTACACTAGTACACCAACCATGAAAGCCCTTGTTTTTGTCAGTCTCACAAATGTCTACACTGTATTGTTATGTTTTTTTAATAACTGAGGTAATACAGTTAATAATAATATTAATAAGCGTGACCACACACAAAGTTATATATTATATTTGTTTGTTTGTACTAGTAGTAATTGAACCACAACAATGATGAATACCACGTTTCACTAATGTTAATTTTGCTTCTTTGCTTTTAGGTGCACAAAAGAGGAGGAGGTGTCATCAGCCATTGTACTGCCAGACAGAAGCCCTGCTGCGCACGACCTCACGTGACATGTGACCACAGACATCTCTTCAACTTGTGCCACTGCGTGCTGCTGACATCTGAAGAAGATGGCCCCAAAGAAAGGTACCAGGTCCTCCATTACCAAGAACGTTGCCAGTGAGAAGAAGGAACTGCCACTTACCAAGACTGGTGTGCCTCCCAAGATCTTTTTTGGGAAAACAAAAATTGCGCCTGCAGCAGCGGTGTCCGGGGAGCAAGCTGGGAGCAGCACCCCCGCATCAGTGGACCCACCCCACCAACCTAGGCCCAAGCCCATGTCTGTCATAGAGGTAGCCAGTCTAATCACAACAACGCCGACGAGCAGTGATGTTGAAATTGACTTATCGTTATCGCAAAGTAGTACCCAATCAATGCAGGGAACTGAGATAAGTGGGCAACAACAGCCACAACCGCTCCCAATAGTAGTTGTTCCTCCCATAATAGGGGTAGTTCAGGAGATAGAGCTTCCTGCAGAGGAAGAAGAGCAAGCCACTCTTTCAGAGGATCCATTGTCTTCCAGATCCCCAGCAAGGAAAAGGAGGGTTAGTCCATCAACTTCTTCTGCAAGCCCCCCTCCTGATGATCTAGACGCCACTTGGATCCCACCACCTCAGTCTAAGAGTGAGACACGCCACGAGACAAGGCTAGGGAAAAGGAAGGTTCCAGAAAGCCTTAGAGTTATGGAGGTAGATGTAGAAGAGGAGGATGATGACGAGCCAGTCATCATCATGGACATTAGTCCCGCCCCAGTGGAGACTGACATTACCCCATTCCAAATTGCTGTGAGGGATGTGGCACGGATACCACCAACACAGATCATACCACCAACACCACCTCCAGCTTCCATATTTCGCCGGCAGCCACGTACATCCACCACAAGTACCACCTCAGTAGAAGTAGGTACTGCAGAGAGTCAAACTACACGCCCACCTACCAGTTCATCCGGCATTGCAAGTGGCACCAGCAGCAGCACCAAAAAGTTAACTTCCCAGTTTGGGACTTCTTTTCAGTTAGCACAAAGGAGGTGAACATTGCTATATGCTCCATATGTGGACAAGGTCTTAGTCGGGGTAAGCTTGGTACAAACTATGGTACCGGAGGCCAAACAACCCATCTGAAAAAACACCACTTGATTCAGTGGGAGGTGCACCTTAGCGGTCAAAAAACTGCACCCATTGTTGTTGGTGGGGATGAAGAACTAGAAGATACGATAGCAGTGGAAGGTGAACAAGAGGGAGACATTTTCTCTGGTACACAAAGTAGCCCTGTCCCCAGCAGTGCAGTGGTACTGCCCACATTCTCATCAGCAACATCGCAGTGGCACAAGAGTCAGGCTGAGATACCAAGGGGTCCCAGGCAAGAGAGTACCGCAACGAAAAAACATACGTTGAGTGGAACAACATCTGGAGTCAATAAGTCACCTGCATCAGTGGCACCAGAAAAGAAAAAAATCCAGCCTACCATTCTCAGCATGTTTAGGTCGGAGGGGCAGTACGAACGCAACCACCCAACTGCACGTTTGTACAATGTGAAGCTGGCTAAAATGTTAGCACTGGACCTCCTCCCTTTTTCTTTTGTGGAAGGGGTGGGTTTTCTTGAATTTGTGACAGCCATCTGCCCAAAATGGAAGGTTCACAGCCGGTCTGATTTCGCCAGAGTTGCTGTTCCAGCACTACATCACGACATGCTGGAATTGCTTGGACAAGCTTTGCAGCAGAGTGCTGTTCACACTATCCACCTGACAACAGACACGTGGACCAGTTGCCAAGCCACTGATTACATGTGCATCACTGCACACTGGATCTCTTTTGTGGGGGTTAGAGAAAAGATATCTGCAGCAGGTGTTGTTGACACTGCTGAGATTTTTAATGCCACTCGGAAACATGCAACTGTAGCCATGTTCACCATGGAGAAATCTCATACTGCTGCAAACATTTTGGAAGACTTTGACAGCAAGGTCTTTGAATGGCTGTGCCCAAGAGGGCTTAACATTGGTTTTGTTGCCACGGACAATGGCAGTAATATAGTTAAGGCCATGTCCGATGGTGGCTATTTCAGGGTCCTGTGTTTGGCACACTTCATTAACATCATTGTTCAAGACTTTCTGAAAAAAGAAGACAGAGTCAGCAACTTACTAGCCACCTGCAGAAGAATCTGCACACATTTCAGCCATTCTTTTAAAGCCCGGAAGCAGCTGAGGATCATTCAACGTGAGCATAGAATACCAGTTAAAGCACTCATTCAAGAGGTGCCAACACGTTGAAACTCAACTTATTACATGCTTGAATGTCTGTTTGAGCAGTACCACCCAATCAATGAATATGTCATGCAAAGAGTGGATGCTACTGTGAAAGGCATGATCATTGAGATGGACCAATGGGGCCTAGTTAAATGCCTGACAGAGATGCTGCTTCCTTTCGAGGTCTTCACACGTGAAGTCAGCAAGGAGGATTGTACTATGGGCCAAGCTATCCCATTGTTGCACATGCTACAGGAACAGCTGAAGGGGGAGTCTGCAATGTACGCAGGTGTGGAGGAAAAAAAAGAAGCATATGAGGTGGTGGAGAGCTTAACTCTTCGCTTATCTGAAAATACAAGGGTGCAAAGAGGCATTGCGTCATCCAACCATTACATTCCTGCCACAGTTCTGGATTTATCGTACAAACAAGTACTGCACACATTGATTCCTTTTTTAGAAGGGGATGTTGCCAAGTACAAAACTTGGAGAGCTGCGGAAGCCAGTCGCTTAGAAAAAAAACGGCTGGGAATTAGAGTCCTGCTCCTCCAGGCCACATCAAGTACTGCAGGGCAGCTGGCGTCAAGTTCAACTTCAGAGCCTGAGGGCAGTGTGGTTGGCTCACAGCAGTCAAAACCACCAACAACACCAAGAACAACATCAACAACAAGAACAGGAGCATCAGCCCCACCAAAATCGGCACAGGATTGGTTTCTGTAGCAAGGGCTTGCTAGGTCCAGTGCTGAGGCAAAGGTAAAAGAGGCCGAGCAAAGGGGAGCACCCCTGAGCATTGAGGGGATGGTCCAGGCCTATCTGGATGACCCAACAGAGGTCCTCATTGATCAAAACCCATTGCTGTATTGGTATGGGAAAAGGCACCAATGGCCAGTGCTCAGCAGGCTGGCAATAAGCTATCTGGCTTGCCCTATCACAAGTGTCTCTTCTGAGCGTGTTTTCAGTGCTGCTGGTGCCGTTCTGACAGTGAGAAGGACCAGTCTCTTGCCCCAAAACGTGGAGAGGTTAACCATGATCTAAATGAATCAGCACTTTATACCACCGGATTACACCATACCTGAAGTAGCACAGCAGGAAGATGATGATGGCGACTTAGGTCATAAAAGTAGTGTGTTAGATGACCTACTTCTGGGTGAACCACCAGAGTTTGAGGATGAGCTCTGCTTCCCTGACAACAACTAGACTTTCGACTTGTTACTTTCTTTCTTGCTTATTTACTTTTATTATTTGTGTGTGTCTCTGTCTTTCTGGTTCGAATCACAACAAATCCATCACCACCATCTTACTCTTTTATTGCCGGATTAGAGTTGTAACTGTGTGCAGTCAGTGAAGAAGTAAGTCCACTCCTCCGAGTCCTGCTCCAGTCCACTTCAGACTCGCCCTAAATGCATTTCCTTCAAGCCAGACATTGGATGGAGAATACTAGTACAAGAAATGTGTGCCTGCCTCGTCGAGTCCCTTCAAAGAACCTGACTCTAGCTATCCTCCTTTCTGAGCCGAGACGGACTGCCCAGTAAGAACAGGTAAATGATGGCATGCATTGGACGCTGGCTCTGAGTGATTGGTGTTTGTGTTGTTGTTGTGCATGATGTCTACTTGTATTTAATCTACACACCAAAAAGTTACTCAAATCAATGTTTCCATTCTTGTTGTTTAATAACAAAATTGTACTACTGCAGGCCGATCCATTGCATTTTTGATTCTGGACTCACTCTGTACACTACAGAGTTGGACACCATGATGACCATACCATACTCATAGTCGGTCAGTAGGATTGGAGATGATTGATTGAATAACTCGGGCGTTTCATGAAGGGGCCTAAAAGGTAATCAAGTCAACAACAACCACACCAAACCTACATGTCTGTGTAGTGGTGGAGGCGAGTGTAGTGGTATAACTGACAGCTGTGCATTGATTTAGTTACTTAATTTGGAAAATGCTATGTTGCTGTGTATGTGTGCTCACTCAGTGCTGTCTGGCTCAAAATCTAAGCTAAGTGGAGGTTGGGTGGGCGCTGCGGGCCTGCTCTGTCCTGTTGTTGTTGTAGGTTAATGCTGGGAACAGAGTAGACATGATTTAGCCATGCCGCCTCTGAAAGTGTTCGTGTTGTACTCCTCCTTAATTTATGCATTTTTACTTTTCTCCTTGATTTTTCAATATCCCTTTTGTTTTTCCATCTATACTTACAGGCCAGCCTTTACCCTGTGCTATACTGGAAAAAACAACTCACACTTACCAATCAGCATCCGCCAGGCAGGCAGTGGCACCCAAGATTGATGGATGGAGCGGCCATGGAAGGAAGGACCAAGTGGAATGCTGAGATGCAACCCCCAATTTGACCATAACAAAGTTACAGTATCATCTTCTATTTTTCATTTGATTCATTTTTTCTCTTCAATCATTACGACTGTGTGTGTTGTTGTTTATTATGTTTGATTATATATTTGCCCCTACAGCTATTTTAAAATTTTCTTTGCTTGCTTTAAAAGGAAGCCTGGTACAAAAGAACATAAAATGTATGTAATTTGGGTCTCTCTGGGGGCAGACAGGCAAGGCAATTGCATAATAATAATAATTATTAATATACTGCTGCTCTGTACTACTAGGCTAGTATCATCATCAAGTCATCATCATGCATGCATTACCTTTTTCTCCCTTAACAGATTTATGATGGTCATCTGCCAAGATTGTGTGTTGTCCATGTGTAGTGTTTGTCTTTCTCAAACCTTTCCCTCAAATACCCCTCCCCAAACATTCATCAAACCCTAACCCTCTTCCTCCGGGCTGTGTGATTTATATTGAGGTGTGACTAAATTAAATTTACACCAAAAATTGATCACACACTTGCTGGGGCGGATGTGGTGAAAGCAACACTAACTCAAGGCAGAGCGAGGATCTTCTTCTGCTCTACGTTATATATATATATATCGGCCACACTGGCAACATATAGATTAGATTGCCCACCTATGCTCAGTATTCGCTATACAATTTTTTTTCCAGAGGAACATAATCAACCCATCATAATTATTAATTGCTGGCATCGATTTATCATTCTTCCAGCACTAAAGGTTACGCTTGTCAACTTCATAGGTCGATTCAACTTTAGTTTGTTGTAACTTGTACTAGGCTATCCCTGCCACCATTATGTTTTATTTTACTTTAGCATTGCTTATCATTCATCATCATGGTTTCTTGTTTGGCAGTCTTCCTCTTGTGTACTGTACTTCTACTACTCGTTCCCTAGTCTCCCTCAGGTGACTGATTGTCTCATTTTCTTTTTTTGTCAATGCAACTGTTTACTACTGCTACCTCCACCCAAAATGGCACCTTAGGAAACCAAACCATCACCATGCAGCCATCGCTTCGCCTAAACATCAATCACAGGTAAGAGAAGAAATGTGGGGGAGACAATAATGTATATACTATGGAAATTAATTAATTCAAACACCAACATCCTTCCGAGTACATACTACAAAGGGGTTTTAGTTGCAGAATACAAAGACTAGGAGGAGAGATTGACAGTAGTAGGACAAGTGAGGGTACTGCATCTATCTGTTGGTGTGTTACAATATTGGCAGATTTAAAAAACTGGCTGCGGCCCTGCAGCAAAAGGAGGAAACAAACAAGGCGACGTAAAAGAGTAACCCCCCCAGAAAAGATTTACATCATATGATTTGTAAAACTATAAATAATTTATTAGCCTAACAAATATAAACTAGAAGAAGAAACCCACAACACCTGACCCACCCCTCTCCCTAACCCCAACCAATTCCAGTAAATTAAATAAATGTCCATGATTGTCCACGTGAAGAAGTTAAACAAAACCCCAAGTTTCCCCAACTCCCAACATCCCACCCACCAAAAAAAAGATTAAAAAAGGGACAAGGGTCGAAGACTGAGGTCTAGGGGCGGGGGTGCCGGCTAGTGCGCTCCAGGACCTCCTCCAGCCTGGCCTCTTGACGCGCCTTCCGGAGGACCATACAGCACCAAAAGTTCCTGCAGGAACAACAGGGGTGGGCAGCAGTGGATGATGATGAATGTGATGATGATGGGCGGCGGGCAGCTGCCAGAACAAGGCACCGTACCACCGGAGGCATGTGGGGGCCTGGCTGGGGCCCGGGGCAGTGGAGGAAGCTGCAGCTGCCGCCTCCTCCGCCTCCTCTGCCAGGACAACCAGCCGGCGATATTCTTGCCGGATGGCCTCCAGCTTCCGTTGCCGGGCCCTGGCTGCTAACTCCTGCCTGTTGGGTTGGGAAGGAGTAGCTATATCAAGAAAGAAAAAAGACAATTGTAACCAATACTCTTAGCAAAACAGTAACACAAAATTACACACATAAAGATTATAGTGGCACAGTAGCACTAGCAGTTGTGGTATCCTCCTCACTTCCTCTGCCCCTAAGATTTGGATGTGATGATTAGACTTTCAGGCACTAGGCACAATGGAGTAGACAAATATTCATCTTCTCTCTCTTGTTTAGCATAATTAATCTTGTAGGCATGCCATCTCAGTCAGTTTGTGCCCTAGACAGACATACTCGTGTCGCAGACTCACGTTACTTTACTACTGTCTGCAGATGGGGCAGCTGTACTACACAATTATCTAGTTTTTAATTACGGCCATACTCTGTTAAATCAATGGCAAATGCTCAATTTCACTTTCACCCTGACTGCTGCAATAAGGCACATGACATGCTTATGAATGATGATGATATACGGCACGACATCACATCACTCACATGATGATGATGACATACTGATGTGTAAGTAGTTACCATGCAGCCGACAGGCCACCCATGGCTGACACAGTCAAAATGACATGGGTAGGGACTAGAGCGGAAGTGGGCCTCGGAGTCGGAGGGAGGCGATTGATGATGGGTGGCTAGGGTACAAAATGGTCATGCACAATATATATGTCAAGGGAGTATTCCATTCTGAAATACAACCTCAAACCTTTGAATCAGATTAAAAACCTTGCAAAAAAACAGTCCTTGTTCTTCCCAGGGCTTTTTCATTTATCATTGCATTGCTCTTCTAGCATTATTTTATTCTTCATCCTTGGCTTTGGTACTCTGGCACGGTTTAATTTTCTTTTACATTCTCTTCATCAAGTCTGACTCTTCTCACCTACTATGATACCATCCAGGCATCCATCCATCCAAACATGGCTATCATAAACCTTTCACCAACAACATACATTTGTGATAGATATAACCAACCACCACCCATGCGTCCTTGCTTGCCTTTGAGTTTGACCGCTCAAAACCCCGGAGGATTCATTTCACCCATACAGTTTCACCCCCAGGTAGGCATCCTTTCTGCTTTCTTTCACCTTTCGCCCCTCCTTCAACTACCCATGCATCCTATCATCAGCCACCTATATGCATCCCGGGGCCCCTTCCTTCACCCACTCATCTGCCAGTCATATATTACATGTTGTCTGACTCTTTGTCTTCATCATAAAACTTTCTCTGCTGAGTTGAAGATGGAATAGAATAGAATAGAATGGGCCATTAGTTACTCAACCCCCACTGCTAATGCTAATGTTAAGTAAAGGGTGTCTTCTTCAGCTGTTCAGTGTTCCCAACAACTTAGTCTCAGCAGAGGTTCAATGTACTGAGTGTACACCCTTGCAGCGAGTGTATTCATCATTCTCAATAAGTAAGGAATATGACTTACCACCGCCCGCCACTGCTGCTGGATCACCCCCTGCAGCTGCCGCATCCGCTCCCTCCGGAGTTTATTGGCCCTCACCGCTGGCCCCGGCACAGGTGATTGGTTTGCCTGGAAAAAACATTTCACATTTTTTAGATGCCATATACGCCTCCCCTATTTATTTTTTTCATTAGCGAAATTGAAAATACATAATTAATAATACATACACCACACACATCACTATCTACAATTCGGATACTAGAGTAGAGTAGACAGTATGTCCTATCAAAAATAACAAAATAATATCCGGTTGGGCATTTTGTTGGTGGCAATTTTTTAAAAGCCTCTCAAGAAGAGGACAACCCAAAGGACTGGACTCAGTAGCTAGAGCAATTGGTGCATCACATTTTTTTGAAAAGAAGAAAGACTGGCCAACTGGGCAGACATGAGGTCTCAGTTGGAAAATAATGGTGCTGTCCTCCCCCTCCTCATACTTACTTCCTGCCATGGTGCACGGTAATCAGTTGTTCAGTGTTCACCATCAACTGCTGCTAATAAAAAAAGTACTAGGCCTGGATTAGAAAAAGTAAAATACACCACTTTGGGGTGTCCAATGTGAGTGACCACCATTTACTGATTGAGCATGAGACAGTGAAAAAAAGCTTTCTCATCTCACAAACCTGCGTAAAATACCTTACTTGGGCATGCAATCTGCACAGCAGATTAGTGCTACTAGTACTAGTAGTAGTAAGGAGTCCTTACTACTACTAGCACTAGTAGTAGCCTAGGACCAATGGGTTCTCTGAGTCTTACAGTACCACTACTAGGCAATCCACATATAAGGGGAGAGGGAAAGCTGAGTGGATACCCAGAAGAAAGCAAGCTACAGACAGACTAATACAGAGTCAGAGGTTAGTCAGAGGCAGTTTGATTTGATGTTAAAAAAAAAAAACAGACACTAGAAACAATGTTAGTAGTAGTAGGTAATAGAGCTAAAACAAGAATTTAGAAACAGATAGATTGAAGAGGATTTTGGAAAAATTAAAATTTCAAAAGGAAATAATAGAACGGTAAAAGTTAGGGAAATATTAATATAACAACTCCAGGAGGACTTACTGGGGCTGGCAGCAGAGCCATCTGCCGCTGAGGCTGCTTCCTGCTGCTCCTCGGAGGCCCCTCCGGGTCCCGCACCCGCCTCAGCACTGCCAGCAGACCCAGTCTTCTTCTTGCCCCTGGATGCTGATCATGTAAGACATAATTAAAGAGACAAAAAATGATTTGTGTTAAATAAATAAATATAATCGCTCTAAAAATATTTTTAGACAGGAAACCGCAATTGCAATAACATTAACCTATCATAAATCAGATCGCCTTGTAGTAGACTAGTATCGCAGTTGCGCACCATCCTATCTTTATTATTCCACAGTTCAATTCCGATTCCTGAATTCTAAACATACCTAGCCCTCTTATTCCAGACTTTGGAATGAATTGCAAAAAAATTATATTTGCTTCTAAGTTCCGATCTCATTCCCAATCATCTCTCAGTCTCAACTCCAACCCCCTTTGACGGGCCAATTACTAAGTCTGCATTTCTTCTTCTTAATGCATAGATGGACGCATGCATATTGCATTTGAACACCAAATTGGTTGGTTGCTATTCACTCACTATACGAACTACAAAAGGTTCTACTAGAACTGAAGTCATATGAGAGGACGCGTCACGCAGGCCGCTAAATTACCTAATACTAACTAACTAACTACTACCACTATCTTAGTGACAGGACAAGACAGCCTGACAGGACAAAGTAAAGGACTGGAGTCTTTTCTATCTGCATTACCTAACTTAAATTCTCTAACCTCTCTTACATAACCAGCCCAAGAGAGCGCAAAGTTGCAAACAAGTACGATTAGTTAGTAGCGCCGAGCACCTGTCTGGAAGTAACAGTCACATAATATAAGATTTTTAAACTTAAGCGTCATTAAGGGAGCACATTCTCCCTTAATACAGACGTTCCAGATTTAATCTCATCCCCATTGGAAGCTTTTAATGCTATCACTCCTGAGCACATCCAGGCCCTACTAGTAAAAATAAAATCATGCTCCCCTCTAGACCAGGCTCCCCCATACATTATCTAATCTCTGGCCCTGGCCCTAGCAACACCCATTACTGATGTCTGCAATCTATTATTAACTACAGCCTCTTTCCCTCAGAAGTGGAAGAAGGCCTGAATCAGACCTGTACTGAAAAAACCCTTGGTCGACCCACAGGACTTGCAGAATTACAGACCTATATCACTACTTCCTTTTTTTTCTAAAATTATGGAAGCATTAGTTAATAAGCAAATAACAGAATATCTAGAATTGAATAATTTACTGGACCCCTCCCAGTCAGGTTTCCGCACGTCACATAGCACAGAATCAGCTCTAACGGAAGTTACGGACACAATAAAGCTGGCCTTAGATAAAGGGGACCCCAACCATGTTGATCCTCCTAGACTTGTCAGCAGCGTTTGACACCATCTCCCATCGAATCCTAGTTCAAAGATTAAGTGAGATTGGTGTCAGTGGAATGGTGCTAAAATGGTTTGAAAGTTTTCTCTCGGACAGAACACATGTAGTGCAGCTAGACTCGTTTACATCTTAGACCACAATTGTGGACAAAGGGTACCCCAGGGATCTATTCTTAGTCCCACTCTTTTTAATATCTATGTGTCCTCCTTGGCTACGATTATCAGATCATGTGGTTTTGAAACCATTTTGTATGCGGATAAAACACAATTGATAATAACTATTGACCCTGACCCCGCTATTTCTAAAGAAAAATTTAAAAACTGCATGTTAAAAATGGCAGCGTGGATGACTGCAAACTTTTTTCAGCTCAACACAAGCAAAACTGAGATTCTCCTATTTGGAAAGGCTGACGAAATTTGGTCTGCTGACTGGTGGCCTCTTGAGCTGGGTGAGCCTCCAACCCCCCCAAAAAAGGGTAATAGATCTGGGAGTCATATTCGATGACAAGCTATCCATGGATGAACATGTGAAAAGCATCTCGGGCACATGTTTTGTCCTGATGCGAATACACAAAAAGGTATTCCCGTGGATACCTCTCTCAGCCAGAAAATCTCTAATTCAGGCACTATTAGTGAGTAGATTGGACTATGGCAATTCCCAACTGGTTGGGATAAGGGAAGGTCTACTCTCTAGGCTGCAGGTAGTACAAAACACAGCAGCACGCCTAGCCCTAAATCGGCCCCCTCGGACACCATCTGAACCCCTCATGCAACTGCTCCACTGGCTGCCCATAAAAAACGGGCAGTGTTTAAGCTCCTATGTATGGTCTTTAAAACACTACAGCGGAAGGGTCTAGTCTACTTAAAAAAGAAGCTAAAACCTTATATCCCCACCCGACAACTCAGATGTAGCGACCAGCGGTTACTATGCCCCAAAAGGATAAATAAAACCAGAGTGGGTGGCCGCTCTTTCTCTTACCTGGCTCCCCATCACTGAAACAAACTGCCGCCTCACATCCGCTCCTGCGCTAACCTCACTCAGTTCAGAAAACTCCTCAAGACTTGGTTATTCAATCACTAACTAGACCTAATTCCGCTTCCGTTGCCTGTTTACTGGGGCACAGAGAGATCCCCCTGGGGATGATTTGTCGCGCTTAATAAATAATAATAATAATAATAAAAAGTTACCTGCATGCAGCATCAGCATGTTAGCTATTTCCGAAAAAAAATAAATATTCGCAATAAATCAGAACAGAAGAACACAATAGTAATATAATTAGCCACTCACCAAGCCCCGGGACTTCAACACCTAGCAGGTCCAGCAGGTCCTGCTCCAGGATGTCGGACCACTGGTGTGTCAATTGGTTATGGGTGCGCCGGACCCCAGAGCAGCGAAACACTGCCCGGTGCACCCTCTCCCACCACCGGTGACGCTCCCGGAGCCCAGACCCAGGCCTGCCGCCTGCTGCCAGGATTAAGGGGAGGTGGCGCTGGACAAAAAAAAACAGTGCGGCCCCCTCCATCTCAGAGATTAAGCCCCGTGGCAGCACCACTTCTGGGCGCAGCCTTCCGCAAGGAAGGCGGTCTCGGCTCTCGCTCCTGGACCTGGACCTCTTCCCCTGGCCCTTAGTCTTTTTAAGACTCTTCACCATGGTTCTGGATAGGCAGGGGCGGAAAAGAAAATGTAGGAAGTAAGAAAGTAAGTAGTCATAGCCATAGAAGTCTTAATTCGAAAGCATAAAATACATCCATAAAAGCATAACATACATCAGACAACATTATCCAGTACTTGTCCTAAAATAAAATACTGCCATGGTTAGTTAAAATGCACAAATAGTATTAAAACTTAAAAAGACCATTTATGTTAGGATTTTATGCTTGTGTACACATCCTGATTAAATGCAAAAGACGGTCCACTTTAGGGGCAACTATAGTGACAAACGAGCCTGGCCAAGTTTTATAAAGTGCATAAGTGTTAATATTAGTTAAAAAGTCCGAATCATCATGTGCTGGGGGAGGTAAAAACTCCTAGCTCCAGAATCATCCATCATACCCTGAGCCTGTGTTTGTGGCATATGATTTACCATGGCCCATGCATGTAGAAGGTACAATGGAATATTGTAGGGCCTGGTCCCCCGGACCCTCCATCTAGTCTAGTGCACAAATGGACTAATCTAATTAAGTTAAAATGCAAAGATACAAAATTATTACACAAATCCGGTCACATTAAAAATATAGCAATGAAGTTATTGTGTTACAAAGCCCTCAATTCCACCAAATACTCATTTCAATATTTCTAGAACAATTAAGAGTTTAATTCTGTACATTCTAGCCCAGTCACAGGGTTAAAACCATATTCTTTCTAGTATAAAAGACCGACCATAAAAATGATGCTATTCTGCAGCATATTTCTCGGGTAGTTAATGTTTGCAAATATAAATATGCAAGGCGACATTGAGTAAAGCCATGCAGTTTTAGTATTGGTAAAATATATATTTTCCGTAAGTGAGTGTAAAACTTGCAGAAGAGGACCACATGCATTGTATCCTGTGGCAACATATTATCACAGGGACAGTTAATCAAATTTACTGCCCAGTCATTCATTTTTGGGAGACTGACTAGTCGATGAAAAATGCTTAGTCCTAGGCGGGTTAAAACAAATCTATGTCTACCATGCAATACCGATTTGAGGTAGGGTTGCATATTGAAAGTATTTAAAATTAATTGATTCTTTGATACACTTGGTTTTGGAGCTTCAAGTGTCCATCTAACATTATCTAGATGCGTCAACCCTTTCTCCTTCAAAGTTGTTTTGCTAATGGTACAAAGAGTATCTGGTCTTTCAAAATACTCGCAACAGCCCATGTCACGGAAAAAGCGTTGAACATAAGCTATCCATGAGATTCTTGTGTGCAAACTCAATTTTAGACAGTCCCCAATAATTGCTCGGTTCAACACTGTATATTCTGAAGACCAGATTTTATGCCAGAGGAGTATTGGTTGCAGCTTTATTAAGTCTGTAACGTGTTGTGCCCCCAATTCCGCATGACTAGCATAAACTGATGTACTTTTAGGGATGTAATTTTCCACCATTTGAATGTCTATGCAATTTCTGTACCCCCACAGTCCTGCCCCATATGTAGCTATACTCAGACACTTGGCTTTATAGATGTTCATCATTGCCTCGGAGGGATTTGTTCCCAAACGTTTTGCAAAACTCCTGAGAACCATGCAGGATTTGCTAAATAGTAACTTCCTGTTGGCAATGGCTTTATTCCACAGACCATCCTTGTCAAATAAAATTCCCAAATAGGAGAAGGTGTTAGTAAAGCCAATGGGGGTGTCGTCTATTTTAAAATTTGACAGCAGGGACTGAAGAGCTAGCGCTGTGCGAGCAGTGGCGGCTGGTGGATTTGAAAAGTGGTGAGGCGCATATTTAACATCGAAGTTGTAACCCCTGACGAGCCCCCCAGACCATCCATTTAAGTGCCCAGTGGCAGTGCCCTGATGCATTGCACTGATTTTGGGAGCTTGAAGGCTTTCAGCCCTATCAGAGTTTGGAATAATTCCTAAAATTGTTCCTGTGTGTTTTTAATTTGTTGCTAATTTTATTTTAATGTGAAGATGTGCACTGTGCAAAAAGCGCAGTGCCGCCAGGGAACTATACATAGGGACAAGAATAACATGTTAAAGGCTGACTGTGCAAACAGGAAATTAGAATAAGATTGCAGAAAACGGATACAAGCATTTTTAATATCAAAATGCATATGATACCATTGCAGCTACAACTACCGTTCCTAGGTCCAGGGCCATGCAGACATTGCAGTACATCACAGATATTAGAATTAGACACCTGCCAGTTTAAAATATTAACTAGAGCGTTTGCTTAAAAAGAACAAGTATTAAGTTATTTAAAAAAACAACAACAAAAAACGAAGGTTTTCAAGTCGCCTCATCTCCAAGGTGTAATTTAACACCATTTGCTGTCACTTAAAAATAATATATTAACGCGAGAGGCTACATTAACATTATCCATCTATACATTGGAAAGATTTCCATTCTAAAATTACAGACTGCCACAAATTACCTATATCAATTGTACTTGTTTTCCCTTGCATGGGAAATTATTTCCACTGCACATCTCGCACTGCAGGCCCTGGTAGGGAGGCATGTGCCGACTCCTGCTTGGGCACCTTTCATCCTCCACACATGCCATCCACATCCGTTTTGAGTGCCTGCGCAGACCAAGGTCCCACATGTCACTAGCAAGGAGTGAAACGGCATAAGGCCCCTTCCAAATTGTCTTTACGTGCTTTTCTCAAGCTTTGAACTGTTGCCTGCAGGTGCAATAAAATGCAATAGCAAACAGAGAGTGCAGTCGAAAACGGAGCTACACAAAGTTACCACTTCCACCTCGTGAGAGAACATCCTATAAATATGCTAATTCTAGATTGCACAGAGGAAAGATGTTTCCTTGAGGGTGAAATACTGATTACTGAGCCTGGGTAGCAGATAGCTGACTTCCCGGAGGGTTCAAGGCCATGCCTGCCCGTCTCTCCTGGATGCATCATATGCAAAATCCCCCCGTCAGCCGCTTCATGTTACCATAATCTTGCTCAGGAAGGGGAATGCAGGCCAGGGAAAGGGATCAGAAACGCGATCTACACACACAAGTACTGATACAGACACACTCTTAACTCATACACCCACTCACCTCGGGCACACGCTCAAACATAAATATGTGCACTCACACGCAGACATACGCGCATATATACTTATACACACAAGCAGTCACGCACGCTCAAGCATACTCATATGGACTCTCATACAGGCAAACTCACTCACACAAATTATTCATGCACCACAACGATCACAACGTTTTTGCAAACAAAAACAAAAGTCAGGTAACTTGTGAATTAATTGATATCATGATAATATACACAACCAGGTTTTCTCATGTATGCATTTTTTTAAGCATGACGTGTTCGGGTTCTTTCCTCCCTCAGCTCTTCCGAGGTCCCAGCCTTCGCCCCACAATCACAATCATGCATGTCCTCAAATAAAAGTTATTTTACCTCGGGGATCGCATTCGAACTGTGATTCTTTCTCCATGTTTTTGCCTCCCACTAATTACGGCAGTCTGAACTTTAAACAAGCGGAAGCTATTTGCTTTTCCAATCGCTGCCGGCATGACGGGCGGGTGGGGGGAGAGGGGGTGGAAATGGGGTGGCGGTCGTCGTGGCGGGGATGGGGGAGGCCGGAGGGGTTCGTTTAATTAAAACAATTTATAAAATAAAACTTAACTTACCGTCCTGCGCCGCTGCCACCTCAGCTTCTGGATGGGTCCGACTCCCGTCCCGACTCCCGCCGTCCTGCCTTTTCGAATTCTGAATCCTGCATCGTCATCAGGAAGAAAGGCAGCCTCCCTCCCTCCACCAATCACAACGCTGCAATGGCAGCGTTGTGATTGGTGAGGCGCATCGGAGCGCGCCCCACCTGGGCCATTTTCTCTATGTAGGCTGCTGCATGCAGCAGCCTACATAGAGAAAAAGGGAGAGTGGGCGGTCCTGCTCGAGGGCAGGGGGGGAGAGGCTTGCCCACTGTTGTGCATACTGACTGTTTGGTCGGCCCCAACCAGGCACTTCTGCAGTTCTGCTTTCTCGCCGTGCGAGAAGGCAGAAACATAAAATGGTAGTTATTACCATTTATGTTTCTGCCTTCTCGCATTGCGAGAAAGCAGTGGGGCAACGCCCCCACGCCCCAATTGGGGAGCCGCCACTGTGTGCGAGCCATAAAAACGGCGTCATCAGCGTAGAGGAGGGCCGGGACAGTGTGCGTTCCTATTTGTGGTAGATCTTTAGTTGATGTTGCGAGTGCCTCACCTACGCTGTTGATATATAATGAAAACAGGAAGGGGGCCAGGACGCATCCCTGCCTCACCCCTCTTTCCACGCTAAATGCTTCCATTACATTCTCCCCTGCTGCCATATCTAACCCTGGTTTTGCAACCCGAGTATCGATCCCTCAGTAAGCTAATGAGCGGTGCCTCCACCCCCATGTCCATCAATTTTTGCCAAAGCATGGAATGTATGACACAATCGAAAGCTGAGGATAAGTCGACAAAAGCTAGATATAGGTTCCCTTTTTTGACATGGACATACTTTCCAATTAGCATATTTAGATAGAGGCTCTGCTCTATCGTCCCAATCCCCGGGCAGAAACCATATTGTAAATCTGACAAGATGTTTTGCGATTCCGCCCAGTCCTGCAACCTTTTTAAAATTACACACCCTACTCCCTTGACAAGGGAATCAAGGAGGGAGATAGGTCTATAGCAGGCAGGATTGAGGCTGTCTCCTTTTTGAAAAATCAGAACGATAATGGACTCGCCCCAGGTAGGCAACTTCCCTGTTGAACAACAGGCCCTTAGTACCAGGGTTAACACAGGCCCCCATAGATCGATATTGCCCTTATATAGATCAACCGGTATTGCATCTGGTCCCGGTGCTTTACTACTCTTACTTTCTAGAATAGCATTTTTAACTTTTTGCAGTGTGAAGGGAGTAATGGAGGAAGTTTGAGATAGAGTGGTGTTTTCAGTATAACAATGGGCAAACTCAGATACTAGTGTTGTGTCAGGCAAGGCATAGATCTTAGAAAAATGGCTAATCCATTCTCCCTCCAGAATGGCGAGCTCCACTCTGGGAGCTTCGGGATAGCAAAAGGTGTAAAATGAATTACCCGCGAGAAGGCTCTATTATCATTACTGGCGCTTGCTTCCTGTAAGTGCTCCCAAGCCTTCTCTCTTAAACTTGATTTCCTTAGGTTTCCTGCCTGCTTAAAATCGGCTCTACATTTACGGACTTCTGTAATACTTCTGGGCGATTTATGTAATTCCTCCTTTAATCTTTTAAGTGCTTTAGAGCACGATGAGTCGAACCATCTCTTCTCCTTCTGTTTTGCCCTCTCACCCACGACCAAAAGACCCTCTTTGATACCCTCTGTTATTGATAAGAAAGCTGTAATGATTTCAATATTTGAACTAAAGTCATCTAAACAGCACTCAAAGGCACTCCTCTTATTATTAATCAACTTATTGAGAAAGCCTTCTAGGTTAATCTGAGTCCAGCGTAAAGAATAACCATTACTGCTTGCTAATTCAATTTCAGTCGCTTGTTTATATATTTTACCCATCTCTGTTTGAAAAATAATACCATATTTATCTGCATGCTCAGGGGGAAGTGATCACTAAGTGGAATTGAGTGAGAAGAGAAATTATAAAGGTAACCTACACACCTGTCTGAGATTAAAATGTGGTCAATAGAGCTCCGACTATTCCTTCTATAGAAGATTGTTTTACGAGCCACATAAGGCGAAGAGATTTCGTTTGCAAATAGCAGATCAAATTTTGCTATTGTGTTGTTGATCTTGTCCCCATAGCGGCCATGACTGAAATGGGGCTGAACTACACCCTCATGGTCTGCCATACCACAAATGTTATCCGTCTGAGTGAAACATTGTTGCAGATTGAAATCGCCCCCCCCAAAAAAATTATGGTTTAACTTCCACTATCTGAAACAATGTGCTCCAATTTGGCAATCAAACTATTCAAGGCGTCTATAATTTCCCTGGTTGTAGTGTTATTGTAAAAATGTATTAATGCCAACCTTGTCGCACCTTGCGACTCACATAATAATAGTTGATAATATGGATTATGGGCAACCATATTACTATTAGTAAATCGAACACAATTGGACACGAAGATGCACAATCTCCCTTTCGCCCGACCATGGCTTGCTTGAATGGCCGATGTGAAATATGTCCTATATCCATTAATATGAGCGGGCTCTGTGAGCCATGTCTCTTGCAGGGAAATAATTTGATAGTCCGTCACAAACTCTAGCCATTCCGTATTATGTCTCTTCCTTTTCAAGCCAGCCACGTTCCAACTTAGGAATCCTAATAGTTCGCAGTTATCACCTGTGGGTTTCAGTTCCATTTTATTATTATCTATCGAAGGGATTAATTTATTACTACTGCCCGCATCTGCCCTACTGTCTGTAATCGATCTTACTTCCTTAGTCATTAATTGTAAACATTTACCTTCAGGGATTTTTCTTTAGGGTAAGTTCTTGGGGAACGATCTGTAGTACCTATAGATGGATGATCATTAAGTCAATCCAAGCCATGTAAGGAGGTTAGACAGTGGAAACGGTTAGAGGTTTGAACCAGGTACCTATGGTCCATCCTTGTTTTCTGGACAAATGTTGGCTTTGGCCTGATGTCATTAGTATAAAGTTTAGGTTGATAGAAATATCCCAAAGGGACAGTAACGATCGTATCTACGAAAATGCTGCTAATTCTGATTCTGTTCAACACAGTTTCAACTAACTGAGGTGTCTTAAAAGTTAGTACGACACAATCACCAGATAATGTTTTTCCCCACTCCCCACCCATTTAACCCTCCTTGCCATTTCAAATTCATTAAATAGATGTTCAGTTAGCCCTGTTCTAACACCCAGCCAGTTCAGTGACTTATTTCTTAGTGAGATCCAGTTTTCCCTGCTATCTATAGGTAGTGGAGGGACATTCGTTAGGACTACCACAGTGTAGCCGCTGGTGGCAAATCCAAGCGGTCAAATGTGTGTACTATGTGATCACTATGATGGTCTATTAAGGCTGGGGTCATTGCACCAGTACCACTGTTTCGTCCTCCTCTTTCATCAAGTTGGGATGAATATCTGTTTGTGGTCACCTTGTCCACCACTCTATCGTTTTGTGTACCTACATGATTAAAGGGATGTAAACCTGACCCCATTGGCAGTGTATTATTTGCTTCAATTGCAGTTTGGATTGGAACTTCAGATGAGGCTTATCATGTCGTACTGTCACGGGCTTTTGGAGCATGGGCACAAATTGGTTCCTTTTTCTACCTTCGCTAGGTGGATTTTTATGGAGCCTGTTAGAGATGGGATCTCTGGTTGGCTAAGGCTTGCGCCAAAGCCAGGCAGAGACAACCACTCTAGTCAGGGCAAGGGAGTTACACGCCGAAGATAACCCCTGCTCACCCCCTTGGTAGCTTGGCACGAGCAGTCAGGCCTATCCCGGAGGCCATGTGTAAAGCGTTTGCGCACCACACACACAACCCACTAGGCACACTACAAAAGGAACTCCACACAAGGTTATATCATAAATAGCATTTGTATTATCATAAACACATGGAATAGTAATCACACATTCACACTGTGCCAACTGGCACTGGGCAATATCTACAGGGGATTATATACACCTGACAGGGCCAATTGGGCCACTGTCAGAACCATCACAAGTACACCTGATAAATGTAGAACATATAATACACTTAGGACGCAACCAGTAATTACTGGTAAACACTGTACTTAGCATCATCTCCTGCAACATAAATCATATTATATAAGCAGCATCACAATAGGCGTGAAATACATTCTGCGCCAACCTCACCAGCATAAACACATTATGCAATCATCTCATAAGTCTAAACGCATTAGACCATAACCTCACAAGCATAACCACATTATGCAGTAGCACATAAACAGAACTCTTAGATGAGGGAATAACCTCCTAAACATAAATACTAGAGGCATAAATCACTGTGCATAAATCACATTTCCTAGCACCACATAAATCACATTAGGGCCTGGCGCCCTACAAACCTCACAGTCCCCCTGGCCAACTGGCCTTCTCAAAGGGGCTCAAATGCCCTATGTCCAAATGTCAGGGCGGCTGCCAATGCAGCAGTATCCACGTGCGCACTTGCGCTGGGGCAGAGGAGTGTCTCTCACTCCTATCTCATACAAAAATGCCCCCAAAGAAATGTTGGCCTAAACGTAGCAACTGATGCTAATTGCCGTGCAGCTGTGATGCAAAGAAGGCCTGGCACCACAGTGCCCTCCTGTCCCACTCAGGGACTCTATCACAAAAAGAAATGCTGCCCAACGTTGCAGCTGCCCGCTACAGCGGCGCAGCTGTGACTATATCCATAAAGGGGGGGGCCGGCACCACTGTGCCCTCTGGACCCCCACGGGCTCTGTGAGCCAAGAACTGCCTCCATCATTTCAGCTGCCCGCGCTAGAGCGGCGCAGCTGTAGGAATGACCAACTGGAAGGGGCACGGGCTCGGGAGCCCTCCTCTGCGGCTCTATAAATCAAATTCGCCCCGATGTTGGAGCGGCCCGCAACGGCGGGACCGCTCAGGCCAGACTGGAAGGTACGGGCACCATGGGCCCTTGGGACCCCCACTGGGGCCCTAGAAACAAATATGCCACTCGTTGGAGCGGCCCATTGTCAGGCGGGGCCGCTCAGAATCCCCCAAGCACCGGTAATGTGCCTCGAACGGCACCACAACACTGGAGATAGCCCCTACTCACTGGGGCTGCGGGGCAGCACTCCTCCGGTCTTCGCTCCTTGCCGTGACCGGCACTCTGCTCTTCTCTTCACCCAGTTGGCTCCTGGCAGCGTCCCAGGAGGGCCTCTATCCTCGGGGACTCCCTCCTCTGCTCGGGGGAAACTCTGCCCAAGGCGCGGGGCTCTCCCATGCTTACGGGAGCCCCGTGCAGCCTTCCAGCAGCCCGTAGGAGGCCCCGCCGACAACCAGGCAAGGCCGCCTGACTTCCGGGTCGCGCTCAGCAGCGGCCCGGAGAAGATTTCTTCAGCGGCGGTGATCCCTCCAGAATGCGGGGTGGGCACCCGTAAATAAAATAAGGCCTAAGCGGGGTGGGCACCCGCATTTTTAAAATAGCATGAGAGCGGGGTGGGCACCCATTCTCCTCCCATAAAGGCAAAAAGAGTCCAAATGCGGGGTGGGCACCCGCGATTTCCAGCATCACGGGGGACTCCCTCACGCCGGGATTCCCGCTAACAAAGGGGGCAGCTCAGCGCTGCGCAGCCCACGCTCTCCTCCTAATTAAAATATAGCGCTCACGAGGCGCTAGATGCAGCAAAGACATCTTTAAGGTCCTGGAGGATAAAAAGAAACAAAAGGTCCATGGGATATTAAAAGCAAAGCGCTCAGAGAGCGCAAGAGGTCCCATCAAGTCCTTAGGGATCAAGGGGGCAATGCTGGGCCCAGGGAGGCAAGCCCTCATGGTGGTTCCTCCTGGGCCCCGCAGCAGTACGCCCCAGCAAGGTCAGGAACAAGCACCGAACAGAGCAAGAACAACATCATGGGGTCACAGCCCCTATATTTATACATCAAATCTCTTTGTCTGCAGGACAGGGCATGGGGGAACCAGATGCAACTGATTCAGGGGGGATTTGGAGCACTTTGTTTTCCAAGATCCTCTTCCCCTTTGTCAGGTGGGGGATAGGTGATCAGACACACCACAGGGGGTGGAGCCAGCATTGTACAGGCTGGGCACAGTCCTATTCAGAGTCAGGGGATTACTCCTCCCACTACTCCCAGCACAGATGTCCCATTCAGCCTAGCGCTGACTCACCCTGCCCCTCCTGGAGCCACACACACCTCTCAGCCCCTGTCACTCACGAGCCAGACATGCAATTCACATCAGGCAGGCAGACACATAGCACACAGAAATGCAAACTTGTAAAAGTGGCATTTCTCAACCAGTCATCATAAATCTGCACACACCATTGCGCAGCATTTATTCTTACAATTTCATACATACTAAACTTGACCACGGTGCTCCTCCCATCCCACGAATTATCACTGACACACTTTACCAGGGAATCCCCCATGCATTCCTATTGGAGGGCAGGCCAACCTTACCAAATGTACACAGAGAGCGCATGCACTTTACGCTGGACCACAGTGCTAAAGTGCCCAGAGGCCTAAAACCACCAACACCATGTCAGAGAAAAAGGCAAAAAGTTTAGGGGTGAACCTGCCATAAAGGGCCAAGTCCAACACAACCCCCTTCCAGCCAAAATGCAGGGTAGACCAATCACTACCTTGATGGGCTTCCCTGCTTCGGGCGATAAAACACGGACGCGGGCCCGCACTGCAGGGACACCCTCCAGTTCTACGCCACTCTGAACCCATGTGGTTCCCTCTGGAAAAAAAACTCTCAGGCCCAACTAGGCTACCCCACTGGTACTTTCGAGTTGTCCACGGCCAGGACCAGGCCCTAGGCCATCCAGATGTCACTGGTCCTTGCCAATCCACAGAGTGGGGGGCAGTAACCCCTGGCACATAATAGCCATTCTCCACTCTCCCTCTCAGTGTAGTTCCAAACTGCCACTGATCCTCCAACCTAGGGCCTGCACCCTCAGGCTGACCAGAGGTCACGGGCGAAGCGTCTCCTCACCCTATCTCCCTTCTGGGGTTCCGCACTCTCCCAGGTGAAGCACCCCCAGAACACAACTCTCCCACCAGTTCAGGACCTCTCTCCATCAACTGGTCTACCACCTGGGATCTAAAACTCTCCAGCTGCACCGGGGTCAGAGGCGAGGACTCCCTTCCTCTGGACCCCCTTCCAAAGCCCTATACCCTCCCAATTGGAGTGGTACCCCTAGAAGACAACCTGGTCAGGGCACTGATTACATTTGCCCTTCCGTCCAGGACAGGAAACACCTGAACCTGGCTCCCCAACCCAGGGACGGTACCCTTTGGTTGGACAATTGCCCGGCGAACCAGGACTTCCTGGGGAGTACATATACCCTCCCCGAGGGTGACACATAACTAATGTGTCGTGTGACAGTCTGCCTGGCACAGAGCTCACGACCTCCTGTCCATCTGACAGTGCGTGAAGATGCCCCAGGACAGAAGTGGCGTCACCATGGTCAATCACTGGTGACTCAGCCCTTCTGGCTGGCCCCTGACCCAATGGTTCTTCCACTGGGGACTCTTTCCCCCTCTCACCCCTCAAACTGGACTTCTGCACCCTCCACTTAGGAGTGGCACTGCCAGACACCAGAACTGATGGAGACCTGATTACAGACACTCCCAGCTCACCTAACATGGGGAGATCCCCCTCAAAGAACGGTCCAAGAGACAGACTAGGCACCCTACCTGGTGTTCCCTAAAAAAAAAAACACCCAGTACTGGAGACTGAGGTGCGGGCACTTCGGGACACAGCCCAATCTCACTCCTTCTCCTGCGAGACAGGATGTGAGTCCCTACAACCTCCTCACTATAAGGGCACCTAGCTGGGCTACTCTGAACCATCTCCGCCGCACGGGTTGGGAGATACCTGCACCATTCCTCTAGGATCACTCCCCAATGCAAGCTCCCTAGAATCAAGGAACTCACACACTCCAACAGGGGTTGGCGCGACTCCGGAAAACAATTACGGGGCATGCTCACTCTGTCAAAATGGATTGAACAGCCCTTTAACACCATTTACCGTGCTAACCAATCACCCAAAACATCCAGTGCACCAGAACATTCATCCACATACTCCCCCCAAGACTGGTGAGACAGCATCTTACTGCCCCTGAATCTCAACCTGTCCCCCTCTTAACTGGGAACCAGGTACCATACTCTGGGAACTGGGAATGGGACTTCCTGCACTGGACTTCATATTGCTGCCACCACTGGATCCCACCCTTACTGGGGATTCCAGAAAACTAAAACTGCACTTAGGGGATAATCTACCCTCCCGAGCTAGTTACTCCATGCCAATTAAGTTACCACTGTAGGCCAACCCTAGAAATAGCAGACAGCACAGGGGCAGTACAACTCCTTTAGCTTCAGGCCAACCCAAGAAATAGCACGATGGCACAAGGGCAGTCAATTCCTTCAGCTTCAGGCCAACCCAAGAAATAGCAGTCTGCACAAGGGCAGTACAAAACTCCTCCAGATTCTCTGGTTTCTGTCCTTGGCTGGACCCCCAACTCATAGTGCAACAATAAAACACATTTCAACGAAATGATACTTAAAACAAACTCAGAAAAAATAATCCCCAAACATGTGACTATCTAAAATGCAGAGCTTGTAGTGCAACCAGTTGTCGCTGCGGTACTGCGCAAACGCAAGTCCTATCCTCACCGCTGACCACCAATGTTAGAGATGGGATCTCTGGTTGGCTAAGGCTTGCGCCAAAGCCAGGCAGAGACCACCACTCTAGTCAGGGTAAGGGAGTTATACGCCGAAGATAACCCCTGCTCACCCCCTTGGTAGCTTGGCACGAGTAGTCAGGCCTATCCTGGAGGCCATGTGTAAAGCGTTTGCGCACCACACACACACAGCAGCAACCCACTAGGCACACTACAAAAGGAACTCCACACAAGGTTATATCAAAAATAGCCTTTGTTTTATCATAAACACATAGAATAGTAATCACACATTTACACTGTGCCAACTGGCACTGGGCAATATCTACAGGGGATTATATACACCTGACAGGGCCAATTGGGCCACTGTCAGAACCATCACAAGTACACCTGATAAATGTAGAACATATAATACACTTAGGACGCAACCAGTAATTACTGGTAAACACTGTACTTAGCATCATCTCCTGCACCATAAATCATATTATGTAAGTAGCATCACAATAGGTGTGAAATACATTCTGCGCCAACCTCACCAGCATAAACACATTATGCAATCATCTAATAAGTCTAAACGCATTAGACCATAACCTCACAAGCATAACCACATTATGCAGTAGCACATAAACAGAACTCTTAGATTAGGGAATAACCTCCTAAACATAAATACTAAAGGCATAAATCACTGTGCATAAATCACATTTCCTAGCACTACCTAAATCACATTAGGGCCTGGCGCCCTACAAACCTCACAGTCCCCCTGGCCAACTGGCCTTCTCAAAGGGGCTCAAATGCCCTATGTCCAAATGTCAGGGCGGCTGCCAATGCAGCAGTATCCACGTGCGCCCTTGCGCTGGGGCAGAGGAGTGTATCTCACTCCTATCTCATACAAAAATGCCCCCAAAGAAATGTTGGCCTAAACGTAGCAACTGACGCTAATTGCCGTGCAGCTGTGATGCAAACAAGGCCTGGCACCACTGTGCCTCCTGTCCCACTCAGGGACTCTATCACAAAAAGAAATGCTGCCCAACGTTGCAGCTGCCTGCTACGGCGGCGCAGCTGTGACTATATCCATAAAGGGGGGGGCCGGCACCACTGTGCCCTCTGGACCCCCACGGGCTCTGTGAGCCAAGAACTGCCCCCCATCGTTGCAGCTGCCCGCGCTGGTGCGGCGCAGCTGTAGGAATGACCAACTGGAAGGGGCACAGGCTCAGGAGCCCTCCTCTGGGGCTCTATAAATCAAATTCGCCCCCATGTTGGAGCGGCCCGCAACGGCGGGACCGCTCAGGCCAAACTGGAAGGTACGGGCACCATGGGCCCTCGGGACCCCCACTGGGGCCCTAGAAACAAATATGCCACTCGTTGGAGCGGCCCACTGTCATGCGGGGCTGCTCAGAATACCCCAAGCACCGGTAATGTGCCTCGAACGGCACCACAACACTGGAGATAGCCCCTACTCACCGGGGCTGCGGGGCAGGACTCCTCCGGTCTTCGCTCCTTGCCGGGACCGGCACTCTGCTCTTCTCTTCACCCGGTCGGCTCCTGGTGGCGTCCCAAGAGGGCCTCTATCCTCGGGGACTCCCTCCTCTGCTCGGGGGAAACTCTGCCCAAAGCGCGGGGCTCTCCCATGCTTACGGGAGCCCCGCGCAGCCTTCCGGTAGCCCGTAGGAGGCCCCGCCCACAACCAGGCAAGGCCGCCTGACTTCCGGGTCGCGCTCAGCAGCGGCCCGGAGAAGATTTCATCACCGGCCCGGGCCGCGGCGGTGATCCCTCCAGAATGCGGGGTGGGCACCCGTAAATAAAATAAGGCATAAGCGGGGTGGGCACCCGCATTTTTAAAATAGCATGAGAGCGGGGTGGGCACCCGTTCTCCTCCCATAAAGGCAAAAAGAGTCCAAATGCGGGGTGGGCACCCGCAATTTCCAGCATCACGGGGGAATCCCTCATGCCGGGATTCCCTCTAACAAAGGCGGCAGCTCAGCGCTGCGTAGCCCACGCTCTCCTCCTGATTAAAATATAGCGCTCACGAGGCGCTAGATGCAGCAAAGACATCTTTAAGGTCCTGGAGGATAAAAAGAAACAAAAGGTCCATGGGATATTAAAAGCAAAGTGCTCACAGGGCGCAAGAGGTCCCAGCAAGTCCTTAGGGATCAAGGGGGCAATGCTGGGCCCAGGGAGGCAAGCCCTCATGGCAGTTCCTCCTGGGCCCCAGCAGCAGCACACCCCAGCAAGGTCAGGAACAAGCACCGAACAGAGCAAGAACAACATCATGGGGTCACAGCCCCTATATTTATACACCAAATCTCTTTGTCTGCAGGACAGGGCTTGGGGGAACCAGATGCAACTGGTTCAGGGGGGATTTGGAGCACTTTGTTTTCCAAACTCCTCTTCCCCTTTGTCAGGTGGGGGCTAGGTGATCAGACACACCACAGGGGGTGGAGCCAGCATTGTACAGGCTGGGCACAGTCCTATTCAGAGTCAGGCGATTACTCCTCCCACTACTCCCAGCAGAGATGTCCCATTCAGCCTAGCGCTGACTCACCCTGCCCCTCCTGGAGCCACACACACCTCTCAGCCCCTGTCACCCCCAAGCCAGACATGCAATTCACATCAGGCAGGCAGACACGTAGCACACAGAAATGCCAACTTGTAAAAGTGGCATTTCTCAACCAGTCATCATAAATCTGCGCACACCATTGCGCAGCATTTATTCTTACAATTTCATACATACTAAACTTGGCCACGCTGCTCCTCCCATCCCAGGAATTATCACTGACACACTTTACCAGGGAATCCCCCATGCATTCCTATGGGAGGGCAGGCCAACCTTACCAAATGTACACAGAGAGCGCACGCACTTTACCCTGGACCACAGTGCTAAAGTGCCCAGAGGCCTAAAACCACCAACACCATGTCAGAAAAAAAGGTAAAAAGTTTAGGGGTGAACCTGCCATAAAGGGCCAAGTCCAACAAAGCCCAAAATATTATTAACGTGTAGATCGAGTAGTTTAAGAGACTTGGCTAGAGTATCTAGCTTACTAATTATTGTCATGTCTGATTCTGTGTTAGTATGAACCGGGACGGTGACTAATTGTTCTTTGGCCTGGGCTTGACTAGTTGCTTGCTTAGGTCGCGCTGTTTCTCTGGTTGTGCAGGTCCCAGATGGGTTGGTCCATGGCTTGCTAACCCGTTTTGGGGGTGGGGAGTTAGACTTTGATGGAGAGATGGTTTCGGGAAGATGTTGAATACAGCCGTTTACCCTGCTGTTACCACTTTTATTAGGCTCCCTTCTAAGCCCAAGATCTTTGCTAGTGTCTACGTGACGGCCTGTATGATTCTCTGACATGTAATTAGGGGCTTGGGACACATGAGGTACGGTTGTCGAAGCAGGAACACAATCATTATTTATATGTAATGACTCCTCAACCGTTGATATTTGCTTTTCAACAGCCCCCTTAGCCCCTGTAACATACTTTAAAAGCGTGATTTGGGACTTATCTGGGGTTCGGTTCTTGCCAGCAGAGGCAGTGTGCTTTCTCTTTCCCATTTCTAGTAAATAATTTGTGAAGTGAAGGTTGCAAAGGTGTAAAGGCATGGGGGTCAAAGCAGATCTCAAATTAACACTTCACAATTCAGCTACTATTGTTTGCTAAATTATTATCGGATGTTACCAGGTGTGAGACCCAACCCTTGGGATAAATTTCAAATTCTCACACTCCCCTCCGGGTCAGTTAAGAAGTTAACAAGGAAAGTAGTACAAAAGAGATCAGTCAGTAACCCTAACACAGTTCAGCAATTAGCGGATACTTCAATGTCCACAGTCCCGTGTTCCGCAAAAGATAAAAAAGTTAATGATTCCAACAGAACAAGCCTCGTTTTAGAGTATCCAGGGTAACATGTACGCACTAAACCTCAAATACAAAAAGCAGAAAAAGGGAAATAAGCTTAACTTTAGGTCTAGAAACAGTACCCTGTTTTATAAGAGTGTGCGCTTAACTTTCCAGATCTGTTGAAAATGCAGCTGGAAGCTCCTGTCGTTATAGCGCGACCCACACAATGTTTCGCAGTTTCAGTTCCGTACCAGACTCACAACCTCAAACTATCCCAAATTTTGCACTCAAGGGGGTGGCCCCACCCCGCCTCCTCCTGTCGCCGATGGGCGCAGGACAGGCCCGACCTTGGCCCGCGCGCATCCCGTGCCGCGGGGGTCGTGGCAGCGCTTTATTGCGCGATGGTCACGCCTCCCCCCTCGGCAGCTGTGCCTTATTGCAGGCGTTGCACCTTGGGACTCCGAGTCCAATCAAGGTGTTGGAACAGCAGGAATCCACTTTGGGCAGAAAAGGCAAAGTTCAAAATTAATGTCCCGCACCGCGGGGGTCGAAGCAGCGCTTTATAGCACGATGGTCACGCCTCCCCCCTCGGCAGCTGTGGCTTATTGCAGGCGTTGCACCTTGGGACTCTGAGTCCCACCAAGGTGTTCGAACAACAAGAATCCGCTTTGGCAGAAAAGGCAAAGTTCAAAATGAATGCCCCGGCCGGCGGGGTCGAGGCAGCGCTTTATAGCGCAATGGTCACGCCTTCCCCCTCGGCAGCTGTGGCTTATTGCAGACGTTGCACCTTGGGACTCCGAGTCCCACCAAGGTGTTGGAACAGCAGGAATCCGCTTTGGACAGAAAAGGCAAAGTTCGAAATGAATGTAAGTAAAAAAACTAAAAAAAACAAGTAATAGAAAAAGAGTGAAAAACGCACTAAGAACACACACAAAAAGTAGAAAAATGCAAAATATACAATCAGGAATAGAGAGGGATAGATAATAAATAAAAAAGATCAGAAAAATGTTTCTAGAAACAAAGGATTGAAAAGATATAGGGAGGATAGAAAAACAGGCCCAGAACCATAGCAAAAAGTGAAAAACAAGAATGCCGCGCCCATTGGCGACCGCATGGTGAAGTTCGCACGATATTTCACCCGAGCATGCAATAAGCGTCCCCGAACACGCAATACGCATTACCGAACATCAAAAATGCATCGCGAACCGGCGGGACAAGCACGTCCGCGCGCTCGTGGAACTCTGCATGGCTCACTGCGTTTTTCTGCAACTTCGCCGAATTCCGCGTAACGCGGATACGCGAACTCCGCCCAGGGTTAATGGAAACTAGGTCCTAACTATAACTGCTATATATAAGCACATACATACATACATATGAATATAGAAAGAGAGAGAGAAAGAGAGAGAGAGAGTGAGAAAGAGAAAGAGCAAGAGATAGAGAGAGAGAGATACATCCTACCATGCAGTACTTCTCCTCCAACGGTTTTATTGGCACAGATTACTGTTATTAATCTGTGCAATTTGATGGTAAAATCAGTCCGACAGAGTAGGTAATCCATTTGAATGGCACGTTTTGTTCCTATATACTCATTATCCACAATACTCCAATGATGTTCACCTATATGCGCCGAACGTTGATTGTGACATTTGAAACTCTCCATAATTGCATCCGAGGAGTGCCTAAAATCAGTTGTCACTATTTTTATCCTTTATATTTATGCACTCCCTGTTTATGAAAGTGCCCAGTGTATAGTGCATATACAAGGTACAATTTATCACACTCATAGTCTCATCTCTTAATTCAATGTTCACCCTATCTTGAAAAGTGCTATTATGTTTCTCTAAAACTTAAAGTGCAAGTGCATAAAATGATTTTTAATTTATTACTCTCATATTGCACTCCTAGCCAGTCATCCATTACAGTACACAATCTGATTACCCCACTACCATCTTTTGACTCAATACACTCTTCATCCAAGAAAGTGCTCCATCCTTTTTTGCACACTATAAAGTGCAAATGCATAACATGCTATTTAATTAATTGCACTCCTGGTCCTTAGGCGACCAATAGTAACTCTTCAGGCGATTACCATTTTCTGATCCAATATACTTACCACCATGGAAAGTGTCTGGTGCTCAACCACACACTACAAATACATAATATTGCACTCCTCGTTCCCAAGAACACGATGTTTACACAGAGTTTATACAGAGTTAACAAGAGTAGGGGGCTTACATTTATCATAGTCATAAGGTGCGATTTTAGACACATTATTACAATAATGATCAACCCAAATGGTATCATGCTAAAGTGAAAGGATTGAATCAAAAGTGCTACTGTGCCTCTCAAATATTAAGATCACAATTGAATACATCACGTTATATCAATTTTTGTTTTTCTCTTTAACATTGTTACCATATATTTGTATGTAATAGAAATAAAACCTTAATTTTCAAGCAATAATTCTAAACTACTCATAGAGACAGATATGGGAACAAATACAATCAAGATTTCAAAGTCTACGCCATGTTACAAACATGGATCAGTTCTGGTGCTCCCCTGCTATACATAAAGTTCTGCATCAGTATTATGACCCCACAGCATCTCAGTTCCCTATGTTAGGATCAATTTGGATTCTTGTTTTCTTAATTCCTTCTCTCTATCACCCCCTTGGGGATGAGCTCTTCTGTGGTTTATGCTGTAATACTTTAGTCTCATTAGTAAACTCTGATGATGTTCCATAAAATGGCTAGCTATTGGATATCTCTTATCGCCATTTCTGATCGCTCTTATGTGTTGTAAATTCTTGATTGTGCTCCCACATTAGATTTGCCATAACCACATTCCAGCACATATATCGCAAACTCTATGTTACAAGTTATCCTATCATAGATGGTGATTATTCGTCCCACAAAAAACTTGTACTCTTTTCGATTTTGTCCATATTTGCAGGCTTTGCACTTGTTACATTTTATAAAACCCTTACCCCTCTCAATTAACCAGTTACATTTTCTTTTGGGATCATAAAAGCTCTGCGTTAAAATAGCACCCAAAGATGTTGTTTTTCAATGTGTAATTCTTGGATGAGGGACAATAATACTCTGTAGATGTCGGTTATGTTTTAACATGAGCCAGTTTGTTTTCAAGATCCTGCTAATATCAGACTGAGCTTGATTGTTCTCTAAAATATTTTACAGACATTCTCCTTATCAACAGGTGTAGTGTTCATTTCCATCAACTTATGGTCCTACCTATAAAATCAATTTTCCTTTTTCTTTTCCGAGCCCTCTCCAACGCATCATCAAGTACACTTTTAGGATTGTCATTGTGGGAAATCTTGGCATCATTTTCGCTGCTTCCAACTCAAAATCCTCTTCTGTTGAATATATTCTTCTTGCTCTCAACATCTGGCCATATGGGATGCTCAACTTCAATGCCTTTGGCTGTCCACTATTGCCATGCAGTATAGAGTTTGCAGCTGTTGTCTTTCTATGGCTCTTCATTGTCGAACTGGTATTATTAATGTTCAACTTTATATCCAAATATTCACTATGTTCATTACGGTATGCCTTGGTAAACTTAATATTAAAGTTGTTCTTATTCAATTTTGATATAAATTCCTTCAGTTTTGTTTTCTCACCATCCCATAGGATAAAGAGGTCATCACTAAATCGAATCCAAAGTACGAAAACCCTCATATACAGTTCATTCACTCTGTCCAAGCAACTTCCTTCTCCCACCACCCCATGAATAAATTTGTGTATAGGGCGAAGGAGGTCCCCATGGTTGTCCCCTGCTATTGTAGATATGTTGTATTGTCAACAAAAGAAGACATTGCTGCTAAGGCACTACGGTAACATTTCCAATATCATATGGGTGTGTTCACTTAGCTCGATTGGTCTATAGCTCAAGAAGTAACAGCATTCAGCTATTCCATCTTCATGATTAAGTGAGGTGTATAAAGAGACAATATCCTGTGTTCCCATAATATAGCTTGATTCCCATGGTGCACCATCAATTTTTTTGCAGAAGTCAGTTAAATCTTTCAAATATGAAGGCACACTCACTACATATGGTTGGAGAAATGAATTCAAAAATCTCAAAGTGTTCTCCAGAGGATACAGACAATGGCAGTGAGGGCTCAAAACAAGGGCGCACTGGTGTCTTATCAAGAAATTTCAGTTCTCACACCTCTACGCTCAACTTTCAGTTGCCCCACCGCCACTGGGCAACGTACATGCAAAGTCCAGTTTTTGTAGGAAGGAGCGTGTCCAAATCAGTCAATAATTTTTCTCCAATATTCCCAGATTAGTACTTGTTATTTCATAACTTGTTCCATCCGAATAATCACTTGGGAGTCTTGTGTTTCATTTCAATCCAGATGTTTATTCAATCAATATATTTAATCACAGCTCAGCCCAGCCAAAGTGTTTCGTCCAAAAGGACATCATCAGGGCTGTAAATTTAAAACAATGCATATCAATTATATGAAATCAACTCCTTATTCTGTACATCAGCCACTTTGTTTTGAAGAAACATCTAGATTGAAATGAAACGCTAGACTCTCAAGTGATTATTTGGATGGAATAAGATATGAAAAAATATTGACTGATTTGGACACGCTCCTTTCTACAAAAACTGTTTTCCAGAAGAGATCCCATGAAACTTACAATTGGCCTACCAGGAGGCTTATGAGCATTCTTATGTATTATTGGAAGAAAGTAGATGGTGGCCATGTACACATGGAAGGTGTGTAGATAATAATATTACAGAAGGTCCCTTTCCAACCATTCATCCAACAGACTATGATATTAATTCTGCATCTGCTTTATAGAGTTTTCTTTTAGATGCTGATAATGTGTTGTATTACCCAATTGTTGGTATGCCTTTGCCAAATGCAATGTTTTGTCCATTATGATGATATTTTCTCCTTTGTCTGACAGTTTTAATGATTAGTGAATTGTTGTTTTTTTAGGGCATTTATATCACCCCAATCCTTGGAAGTAATATTCCCTCCATTTCTTCTTCCTTCGTAAATCATCAATAGTGTTCTCCACCATCTCATGGAAAAGATAAATTTTGTTTTCCACTGGTAACTGTGGGCAGTATTTGCTCTTCAATTTACACGCACTGGATATCACCACGTTGGAGGTAAATCACATTCTTTTCAATGTTTGGATCTTTGAGCCGACTTCAGTCTTAACTGATGTTTTGATGCATCCATAATATTGCATGCTGAGCACCTATGATTTTCCCAAATCCTATTTTCCAATTTGAAAGGGACTTGGGTATTGTTGGTTTACACCTAATTAATTTGTATATGCAGTACCCTGGAAATGAGAGCCAAGCACATGTCAAAATGGCTTGATGAGATGGCCAACCCCTGTGCCACCACACAAGTGATATCAGCAATCGTTGAGAGTATGGTGAACTGGTCGGAGTTTAAGTGGTGTTTGGACACAGAGAGGAGAAATCTAACAATCTAGTTCATGTACAATGCACATTTTTAATCCAACATGTGTTGGCATAGATTGTTGTCCTTTGTGTTACTGGTCATCAGGGCTGATTAATGGCGTTGGTCCCTCGTGGTGATGTTTTCAGACAATTATGAACATGGTTTTAATTATGTGACAGTTGGATGCTATTCACTGAGCAAAACGATATGTTCTTGTTGAATGATGATCTGGGAAGTGGTAGTTTTAATAGTCTTTGACATAATGGGTTTGTAGTTAAATAGTACCCCTCAGTCACTGCTTGAGTGATGATGGCGCTATTGAGCTGCTATTGTGTATCTCCTTTCCTGTATTCCCAGGAAAGATGCCTAGATTTTATTGCTGTTAAATATGTCTTTTAGCATGTAAGATGGTTGCAAAGAACTAGGGGGCATATTATCAAGAACGGCGTTAAAATTATCGCCGGTTTAGCGGCAGAAAACTGCCGCTAAAGCGGCGATAATGGGCTTGATAATATGCCCTTGAGAATTCCAATAGATATCCATGTTCTGGTGTGAACGCCGTTCTTGATAATATGCCCCTGAGTATTTTGATGGCCCGAGAGACTGAGAAGAATTCACCAACATCTGCTGAGTGGTCTCTTTTGTTGACAAAGTAAAAGGAGTTATGTGGAGCAGAGCAAGTCCAGTCATTATTTTTAAATAGACTCGGTGTCAAAGTCTAGTCCAGTCAGGTTGCAGTCTGTGGTTGAACACTTTCTACCCCACCTAACTTCCATACCAGAACGATTTGACTCTGATTCCCCATTCTATTTGAGATTGATGGAGTGATGCTCTTCTTTTAACCTAGAGAGACTTGAGAATGTCCCAGGCACACAACCATAAAGGGCAAGACACAAGTTGACTGGCCCTATTTCAGAATGTTGGACACGTGGCAGGTGCATCTCCTACCTGCAACAACAACATAAAAGGTGTAGACATTAGTACATGGAGTATTATAGAAAATAAGCATCTGCCCAAACCTCTTTTGTTATATCCATTTGTAGGCAATACCATTAAATCTGATTGAAAAGAGAAAACAGGTTTGGAACATTAGAACATGGATTATTACAGAAAATTAACCTCTGCTCACCTTCTTTATTACCCCCAGCTGAAGAGGGTGAAACTAACACAACTGTTACATTTGATCTGAAAGAAAAGCTATATATTTTATTGAACACAGTTCACCATTCTTTTTTGAATATATAAAACCTGTGTGTAATTATGTCACATTTGATTTGCTTATTCATTATGCCCTATGGTGCGATTTATTGGTAAAATCACATGGAACATAATGGATGAAATCTAAACCCTTGCTGCTATGATGCCTACCATGAATAAAAGCCTACCCAGTTATGAATATCAGGCACACCGACCTACATGCTTCATTTTAAGACACCATTGAGAGAGGTGCCCTGACACATGGACCTTTTTTAAGAACTATAATAAGAATTACTATGACAAACTAATAGCAGTATCTCACAACAAAGATGATTAGTTAATACATAAAAAAAAAAAAAATGTATCAGCATTTATGTAGGTAGTATTTATATAACCCAAACCTAGAAAGGCAGCAGAGTTTTGTGTAGGTTCAAAAGCAGAGGCAAAGTCAACCTGTGATTGAAGGGCAACAGATTTCTACAAGCAAATGTGGACTGTTACTGAATTATGCTGTCATTCTTTTTTCAAGAGGTGTGTCTACAGCTGTTTCCAAATTGGAGCAGGGTTGGGGCAGTCCTTATGTATACAGAGATGTTGTTCTAGTACCTGGTTGCTTAGATAGAGAAGACCTAATGCCTTGTTGGCTCTTTTTTTTGTGCTTCTACCTCTCCAGTCTAATGGTGTCCTGAATGCAGGCATGTAAAAAAAGCACAGGCAATTTTGTCCAAATCAGTCAGATAGTTTGGATCCCAGCATTTAGATTGGTCTCAAATTGAAGGATACAGTCTTCTTGGAAGCCACATTGCTTAACTACGTTTTAAGAGAATTCTATGCAGTACTCCTGCACTGTGTAAATTATTTGTGTGTTGCACACTGAAAAAGAGATACAAAATAGTTCACTGTAACAGATATCTAAAACAAAAAGCTAAGGGGATTGGGTACTGTTAGAAATGGGGGTCTATAGTTGGCAGAGGTAGGTACCTTTGTCCACGTAGGGACCCTTCTTCCTAGTCAGGGTAAGGAGGATACACTTCTATAATAACCCCTGCTCACCCCCTTGGTAGCTTGGCACGAGCAGACAGGTTTATCTCAGAGGCAGTGTGTAAAGCATTTGTGAATACATTCAGTAATACAGTGAAAACACTACAAATGGACACCACACCAGTTTAGAAAAATAAGTAATCTTTATCTAAACCAACAAGAGCAAAAACGACAAAAATCCAACATACAATACTCTTAAAAATAGCTACTGTGCAAAATAACCTTTAAATTGCAGGAAAAACGTGAAAATACAGTTCCTCCAACTCGGTAGCTCCGTCCGGGGCTACCGCGATACTGAATACGACAGAGTCTAACAATCCCGGCCAACTGCGTCGATACGGGTTAGCAAAAGCGTAGACAGACTCGGAGACAGTACCTTTTGTTGTTGCGGCTGACACGATGGTATGACCCGTTGCAGGGCAACCGTCGAGGTCGCGGTGTGAGATGGGAACGTTGCAGCGTGCGATGTCCTCACGGCTCGGTGCAGGCAGCAGCTCATTGATGAAGCCGGTGAGACCAAGGCTTGCGTTGCAGGGTGAGACGGTGCTCGATGCGGTGCTGGCAGGTTACGATACGGCGATGGAGCCGGTCGATGTCGAGTCGAGTTGTGAATAGGGGACAAGCTCAATTCAAGCCCTTGGAGATCTTCCTCAAGCAGGGGACACAACAAACAGAAAAATCCTTTCTCCTTTCCTTGGCAGCAAGTAGCCACTGCAGGCCAACCCCAGACAGCAAACAGCACAGGGGCAGTATTCCTCCTCAGCTTCTCCAACTCTTCTCCTTGGCAAAGGTTCCTCTTGATTCCCAGAAGTGATCTAAAGTTCTGGGGTCTGGGCCCCAAAATTTATACTACAAAATCCTTTGTTCTCTGTGGCAGAGAAGCCCTGTACTAGGTCAATACTGCTTCTGTCCTCTCTGGTGCAGCTTCCTGGCAGGAGGTGAAGACAGCATTGTCCTTGGCAGACCGGGCCCATTCAGGTGAAAGGAAATCTCCTCCCCCTACTCTAAATGCAGCCCAGGTCTATTCAGCCCAACCCTGACTCATCATGCTCTCTGGAGCCACTGCTCCTCCCCAGCCCCTGTCATCCAAAAACCAGACATGCAATGCACAAACCTAGCAGAGGCACACTGGATGGCTAAGCAAGAAAATACCAACTTTCTAAAAGTGGTATTTTCAAACGCAGGATGTAAAAATCACCCTCACTAAAAGATGCATTTTAACATTCTGAGTTCAGGCATACTAAACTTTATTTTCCTACCTTGTTCCCAGGGGTAGTTATGTTTATAAAATGCTATAAACAAACTCCCCATTCTATCCTATGGGAACAGGTAGCCTTGCAATAGTGAAAAACGAAATTGGCAGTAATTCACTATCAGGACATGCCACACACACCAGGGCATGTCCTACCTTTCACATACACAGGAATACCTTGGGCCTACCTTAGGGAGGACTAACATGTAAGAAAAGGGATGGTTAGGGCCTGGCAAGTGGGTACACTTGCCAAATTGACATGGCAGTACTAGAATGCACACAGGCTCTGCAATGGCAGGCCAGAGTTACATTTACAGGCTGCTTATGTGCGTGGCACAATCAGTGCTGCAGCCCACTAGCAGCATTTGATTTACAGGCCCTGGGCACACACAGTGCGCTGTACTAGGGACTGACTAGTAAATCAAATCAGCCAATCATGGAAACACCAATCCATAACAACAATTTACAAAGGGAACACTTGCACTTTGGCACTGAACAGCAGTGGCAAAGTGCCCAAAGCACCTAGACCAGCACAAACGATGTCCAACATACAGCAAAAACACAGGAGGCAAAGGCAAAAATACAGGGGAGACCCATGCCAATGGTGCCAGGTCTAACATGTGTCCCCTCCAGCTGAAATGTGGGGAGAACTACCCACCCTCTTGGGTGTTCTCTTCACTAAGGCGGAAACATCTGGACAGACCATCAGCACTGGCGTGTTCTGTACCAGGGCGGTGTTCCACCGTGAAGTCCATCCCCTGTAGGGAAATGGACCACCTCAACAGCTTTGGATTCTCACCCCTCATTTGCATCAACCATCTGAGGGGCCTGTGGTCAGTCTCAACCCAGAAGTGAGTCCCAAACAAGTAGGGCCTCAGCTTCTTCAGCGCCCAGACCACAGCAAATGCCTCACGCTCAATCGCACTCCACCTCTGTTCCTGTGGAAGTAACCTCCTACTAACGAAGGCTACAGGTTGGTCTAGGCCCTCCTCATTCAGCTGTGAGAGCACAGCCCCCACAGCATGCTCTGAAGCACTGAAGCATCTGTCTGCACAATGAATTCCCTTGAGAAGTTGGACGCCTGAAGTACGGGCACTGTGCACATGGCAGTTTTCAGGGCATCAAAAGCCTTATGGCAGGCGTCAGTCCAGTTCACTTTTCCTGGGCTGCTTCCTGAAAGTCAGCTCTGTAAAGGGGACAGCAATGGTGCCATACCCCTTGACAAATCTCCTGTAATACCTGGTGAGTCCTAAGAAGGCTCTCACCTCTGTCTGGGTCTTGGGGTGTTCCCAAGCCAGAATGGTATCATTCTTGAGCTGTAAGGGCGCCACCTGGCTGCTCCCTACCTGGTGTCCAAAGTACACCACCGAACCCTGCCCAATCTGGCACATACTTGCCTTGATCGTGAGGCCTGCCCTCTGCAGAGCCTTCATCACTTCCCAGAGGTGGTACAGATGTTCCTCCCAAGTGGCACTGAACACTGCTATGTCATCCAGGTAGGTGGCACTGAAATCCTCCAA
This sequence comes from Calotriton arnoldi, assembly GCA_963921515.1. NCBI lineage: Eukaryota > Metazoa > Chordata > Amphibia > Caudata > Salamandridae > Calotriton > Calotriton arnoldi. The sequence continues at coordinate 2,663,292 of CAWUFW010001579.1, read as the reverse complement.
TCCAGCCAACACCTGGTTGACCAACCTCTGAAAGGTGGCAGGGGCATTCTTCAACCCAAAGGGCATCACCTGGAATTGGTAGTACCCCTCTGGTGTTGAGAATGCTAACCTCTCATTTGCCCCATTAAGTCAAACGTACTGAGGTACCGGGCAGCTCCCAACCGATCTATGAGCTCATCAGCTCTGGGGATGGGGTGCGCATCAGTCCTGGTGACCGAATTTAGCCCTCGGTGGTCCACACAGAACCGGAGTTCTGGCGTGGCACTGGGTGCGGCAGCCTTTGGGATCAAGACCACTGGGCTGGCCGAAGAGCTGTTTCAGGGCTCAATCACCCCCAGCGCTAACATCTTGGAGACCTCCTCCTTGATGCAAGCCTTGACCCTGTCAGTCACTCTGTAAATCTTGTGCTTCACAGGAGGACTGTTCCCGGTGTCGACATCATGGACACACCACTGAGTGACACCAGGGGTCAGGGAGAACAGAGCAGCAAACTGCCCCAACAGTTGGTGGCAGTCACTCTGTTGTTCAGGAGTCAGGGCGGGGGAGAGTGTTACACCATCCACTGACCCATCGTGTTCCTTTGCAGACAGGAGGTCAGGAAGAGGCTCAGTCTCCTCCTCCATTGCAGCATCTGTCACTGGGAGCATGCCCACTTCGACCTCTCCAAGTGGGGCTTAAGGCGGTTCACATGTAAGACCCGCAAAGGGTTACTTGGAGACTGCAAGTCCACCAAGTAGGTGACTTTACTCTTGCGCTCCACCACCTCAAAGGGTCTGGTCCACTTATCCTGGAGCACGCAAGGCTCCACTGGGGCCATGACCCATACTTTCTGTCCAGGCTGAAACTCGATCAGAGTGGCATTCTGATCATACCAACGTTTCATCTTCTCCTGGCTGGCTTCCAGATTCGCCTGAGCGAGTTGTCTGAAGCGCTTAGTCTTGTTCATGAAGACCAGCATGTAGCTATGTACATCCTGGGGAGGTTTACTGGGAGCTTTCTCCCAGCCTTCTTTAACCAGACTTAGAGGCCCTCTTACAGGATGCGCATACAGGAGCTCAAAGGGACTGAACCCTAAGGACTTCTGTGGTACCTCTCTGTAAGCAAACAAAAGACATGGTAAGAGGACATGCCACTTACACCTCATGGGTCCACCAAGACCCATAATCATGCCCTTCAGGGTCCGGTTGAATCTCTCAACCAGCCCATTACCTTGGGGGTGGTAAGGAGTGGTGAACTTGTAGGTAACACTGCACTCCTGCCACAGGGACTTCATATACTTAGATATCAAGTTGTTACCATGGTCAAACACCACCTCTATGGGGACCCCCACACAGGAGAAAATCTCCATCAATGCACGACTCACCACAGGGCCATCACAGTCTGGAGAGGGATGGCTTCCGGGTCCCGGGTGGCATGGTCTACCAAGACCAGGATGAACCTTTTGCCCATAGCTGTCTTGGGATCCAGAGGCTCCACAATATCAATACTCAGCCTCTCAAAGGGGGTGCTGACCACAGGGAAAGGTTAGAGAGGAGCCTTACACTTCCTCCCACTCTTACCACTTGCCTGGCAAGTCTGGCAAGACCTACAATGAGTATCAGAACTCTTACGCATTTGGGGCCAGTAAAAGTGGGTGACAAGCCTTTCAAAGGTCCTGTCTTGCCCCAAATGTCCTGCCAAAGGCACATCATGAGCCAGACCCAGTAGGAAGGCTCTGAAGCGCTGGGGTACCACCAGCACACAGGCTGACCCAGGCTCAGCAACCTTAAGCTCGCTATACAGGAGACCATTCTCCCAGTAAATCCAATGTGATCCAGACTGATCACCTGCTGCTGGTTTGCAGCCTGTTGTCGCAAACCAAGAAGAGAAGGGCACTTCTGCTGCCCCTGGCAGAATTCCTCCCTGGAGGGGCCTCCTTCCTGCTGCCAATGGGTCAGCTCAGGCAGGTCCCCCAGTTCAGCCACTTGTTCCCCTTTAGGCTCCAGGGCATCCCCCTCAAGGTCTGCCTCCTCCTGGACCGCAAGAACTTCGGGGGCTGGTTTTAGGCCTGGGCGGTAAATTTCGTTCCGCTCGCGGAATTTGCGGAATTTGGGTAATTGCCAAAAATTCCGCGGCTTCGCGGAATTTTTTGCTTGTTTGCGCTTTCAAAATGCGTGTTCGCGAGATATTTCCCCCCGAGCACGCAAACAGCGTTCGCGAACAGGAAAAAAGCATCGCGAACGGGCGGAACAAGCATTTCCGCGTGTTCGCTGAACTTTTGCGTGCTCACGGAGATTTTTTACCGTTTCGCGGAGCTTTGCGTAGTGCGACTACGCAAATTCCGCCCACCCCTAGCTGGTTTCCCACGCCCCCTGCCTCTTCTCTTTCTTGCAGGCACCTGGGCCACTCTTTCAGGCTCCAGATCCTCTTGAATGCCCTTACCAGCTGCCATAGAACGAGTGGTCCCACACACCCACTCAGGCAGACGCAACATCTCTAAGTGAGACCTCCGCTCCACCTATGTCCTTGGGGACCTTTCCAAATCATTGCCTAGCAGACAGTCAACAGGCATGGGTGGCCTCACAGCTACTTTCAAGGTACCTGAGACCCCCACCACTCAAAGGGAACCTGTGCCACTTTGCAGAGGCACTCTGTATTGTCAGCGGCAACTACTGGGTAGAATGTGTTGGAGACCACCTGATTCTCAGACACCAGCTGACAACTGACAGCTGTCACACTGGCTCCGGTGTCTCTCAGAGACTCCACACTGTGGCCATTGATGGCCACCCACTGCCTGTACTTCTTAGTGTTATCAGGCAGATGAGCTCTTGGGACCATCTCCCTGTCTCCTACAGAGACCAGGGACATTTCTGCAGGACCCCACCCCTCTTGGGCACCCGACTCCTCCCCCAAGGCTACACTATCCATTTGTTGGTGCGTTGCACCAGTGGGTGCGGTGGTAACCTTCTGGGGACACCTAGTAACCCCTTGGAAGTGGCCCACCTGACCACATACATAACATGCCCTGAAAGCCCTATGAACAGGCTTACCTGTTGGGACCCATGGCTTCTTTTCAGTGGGAGGCTGGGAACCCTTACCTTGGTTCCCTTGGGGATTACTTTGGGGCCCTTTTTGGAACTCCTTCTGTTTACCCTTGTCCCCCCACTCTTCTGCTGGGGACCCTGCCCACCTTTGGCGGAGTCTCCCACACAACCTTTGTGGATCCTGGTACTGACCCAGCGGTCCGCCTCCACAGCAAGCTTCCTGGGGTCAGTCAGCTTACTGTCAATCAAGTGCTGGCATAGCTTTTTGGTATTCATCCTTTCTGGTGAGGCCTTTCACAGAGATTTTAAATTTCTTGCAGATGGCTTTAAGTTGAGACACAGTATAGGTTTCCACCCTGTCTTCTTCAAATTCAATATCAATAGATGCAATGGATGCTGGCTTGGTCATGATGAAAACATTGGCAGTTCTCAAGTTGCAGAAAATCAAAAAAGAAGAGTTCAGTAATAGTATGTGGTTGCGTAATGGCCTGCACTATGCTAGTAGTGTACACCAATTACTGTATTTAAGGCACAAATGCAAGTCCAGATCCTCACCGCTGACCACCAATGTTAGAAATGGGGGTCTCTAGTTGGCAGAGGTAGGTACCTTTATCCAAGTAGGGGCCCTTCTTCCTAGTCAGGGTAAGGGGGATACACTTCTAAAATAACCCCTGCTCACCCCCTTGGTAGCGTGGCACGAGCAGACAGGCTTATCTCAGAGGCAGTGTGTAAAGCATTTGTGAATACATTCATTAATACAGTGAAAACACTACAAATGGACACCACACCAGTTTTGAAAATTAAGTAATCTTAATCTAAACCAACAAGACCAAAAACGACAAAAATCCAACATACAATACTTACTGTGCAAAATAACCTTTAACCCCTTCGCCGCGGCACGAATTTCGACGTGGCGCGGGGGGGCTAGGGGGTGAGAGCGGCGCTTTGGTGCTCATGATGGCACCACGCCGTCATGAGTCACGGGCTGCGTGTGCTCATGACGGCGTGTTTCCGTCATGACCACGCCCGCTCATTAATTCGCCCGCACAGGCGGGGAATTAATGCCGCATGGGTGGAGCATAACGGAACCACGCCATCATGAGCACACGCCGCCCGTGACTCATGACGGCGTGGTGCCGTCATAAGCCCTCAAGGGGTTAAATTGCAGGAAAAACGTGAAAATACAGTTCCTCCGACTCGGTAGCTCCGTCCGGGGCTACCGCAATACTGAACACGACAGAGTCTAAAAATCCCGGACAACAGCGTCGATACGGGTTAGCAAAAGCGTTGACAGACTCAGAGACAGTACCTTTTGTTGATGAGGCCGACACGATGGTACAAGCCATTCCGGGGCAACAGTCGCAGTTGCGATGTGAGATGGAAGCGTTGCAGCGTGCGATGTCCTCACGGCTCGGTGCAGGCAGTGGCTTGTTGACGGAGTCGGTGAGACCAAGGCTTGCATTGCAGTGTGAGACGGTGCTCGATGCGGTGCTAGCAGGTCACAATGCGGTGACGGAGCCGGTCGATGTTCGAGTCGGGCAGAGACGGAGTCGATGACGTCCAGGCTTGTTGACGGAGTCGGTGAGACCATGGTTGCGTTGCAAAATGAGGCTGTCCTCTCTACGGTGCCTTCAGGACACGGAATTCTGCGACAGAGTCGGTTACCCTTTTCTGCTCCAGACAACTGAAACCAGCGGTTCCAGAGACTGTGCCTAGAAGTTTGGTGAGGTCTTTGATGTTCCTGAGTCCTTGTCAACAGGGGACAAGCTCAATTCAAGCCCTTGGAGATCTTCCTCAAGCAGGGGACACAGCAAACAGCAAAGTCCTTTCTCCTTTCCTTGGCAGCAAGTAGCCACTGCAGGCCAACCCCAGACAGCAAACAGCACAGGGGCAGTATTCCTCCTCAGCTTCTCCGGCTCTTCTCCTTGGCAAAGGTTCCCCTTGGTTCTCAGAAGTGATCTAAAGTACTGGGGTCTCGGCCCCAATATTTATACTACAAAATCGTTTGATCTCTGTGGCAGAAAAGCCCTGTGCTTGGTCAAAACCAGTTCTGTCCTCTCTGGTGCAGCTTCCTGGCAGGAGGTGGAGATAGCATTGTCTTTGGCAGACCAGGCCCATTCAAGTGAAAGGAAATCTCCTCCCCCTACTCTAAATGCAGCCCAGGTCTATACAGCCCAACCTTGACTCATCAGGCTCTCTGGAGCAACTGCTCCTCCCCAGCCCCTGTCATCCAAAAGCCAGACATGCAATACACAATCCTAGCGGAGGCACACTGGATGGCTAAGCAAAAAATTCCTACTTACTAAAAGTAGTATTTTCAAACACAGAATGTAAAAATCACCCTCACTAAAAGATGCATTTTAGCATTCTGAGTTCAGGCATACTAAACTTTATTTTCCTACCTTGTTCCCAGGGGTAGTTATGTTTATAAGATGTTATAAAGCAAACTCCCATTCTATCCTATGGGAACAGGTAGCCTTGCAATAGTGAAAAACGAAATTGGCAGTAATTAACTATCAGGACATGCCACACACCAGGGCATGTCCTACCTTTCACATACACTGAACCCTGCCCACAGGGGTACCTTGGGCCTACCTTAGGGGTGACTAACATGTAAGAAAAGGGAAGGTCAGGGCCTGGCAATCGACATGGCAGTACTAGACTGCACACAAGCTCAGCAATGGCAGGCCAGAGGTACATTTACAGGCTGCTTATGTGGGTGGCACAATCAGTGCTGCAGCCCACTAGCAGCATTTGATTTACAGGCCCTGGGCACACACAGTGCACTGTACTAGGGACTTACTAGTAAATCAAATCAGCCAATCATGGAAACACCAATCCATAACAACAATTTACAAGGGGAGCACTTGCACTTTGGCCCTGAACAGCAGTGGCAAAGTGCCCAAAGCATCTAGACCAGCAAAAACAAAGTCCAACATACAGCAAAAACACAGGAGGCAAAGGCAAAAATATAGGGGAGACCCACGCCAATGGTGCCAGGTCTAACAGGTGCAATAAAAGAAAGTAAATGTTCTTTCAGATATAGTCAGACTAGGTGTAAATATGACCGGCAGCCTAATGACATAATAGACGTTTTTGTCATTAGGTCAGCCTGCAGAATGTTCCATTGCTGATCCTGAAAATAACTGGTGTTGAGTACCCCTAAGTACGGTAAGCTCATGATTTCCACACCTATTGGATCACCCAAAATGTTGACCAAGAATGCTTTACTATTCAGGTGTGGCTCTTTATAGACTAGGCATCTGATTTTAAATTTGACTCTGCTTTAGTTGGCAAGGAATGCAAGATTGGAAGAATTTTGGTGATATGGCCAAATATTCAATTTGTCAACAGGGCCCTGAGTGAGTGGAGAGAAATATGAGTATGGTGTAGTCAAAGCCCAACCATGAGATCACCAATGGAGAGGCAGCCATTCTTGAATGAGTGGTTGAGAGCAAAGATTTACATTTTTTTGAGAGCGTTGAGGTAAAAATAAAATCTCAACTTGGCGATTCTGTTTCTGTGTGAAACCAGAGAGAATAGATATACAGAGTGAGGCCTACAGAACTACATTAAAATACTAATTCTAATGAACTTTCAGCACCTCACAATTAGTCTCTTTTCTGCTGACATGGTCTTTTTGATTCTTTATCTTTTTCCTTTTTTTATTTTTTTTTATTGTTCAATCCATAGCACAGATACATATCAATTTTGGTCAACACAAAAAAATCCCTTCCTTTACTCTTGAAGTGCCAAGAACAGAAAAAATCACAAAAGCATACATTGATCACAGCCTTCCATAACAGCCAAGATCAGACAATCACCTCATGTGTTGTATCAATGATTCCCATATCTGAATCCCCAGCTTTTGCCGCCTGGGTGATTTCGTACAGTAAAGGCTGTATTCCAAATTATATATATTATAAAATTTAGCCCTCCACATCTCAAATGAGGGGGCCTCCCTCTGAAGCCAGCATGAGGCAATACATAGTCGCGCCACCGCAGCGGCAATAGATGTCATAAACCTACATTTATATGCTGGCTGCTCACTTGACACATTTCCCCAGACCCCCAGTAACATCATTTCTCTTGTTATAAAAATTGTAGTTCCTGTAATCTCTAACAAAAACAGCTCAATTTGTTGTTTCAATTGTGAAAGTGCCATACAATAAAAAAATACATGCACAATATCAGCTCTATCAGTACTACACCTAAAACACTTCCCATCATTATTTCAACCCCACTTCATCATCTTCTCTGGTGTATGATATAGATCAAATATAGTCTTAAAATGTTGTGCTTTCAAATTTGCTGATAACAATATCTTCCCTGCCGTCTCAATAGAGCTCTGCATAAACTCTCCCTCTTGACCTAATCGTAGGCACCATTTAGAATCTTGAGCAGCCAAGTCATCCTGTTGTGTCTCAATTAATATGGAATATAATGCCCCAATCTTTGCCCTTTTCCAAATTGCCTCAACTAAAGGTAATACGATAATGCCCTCATGTAAATGACGTCTAACTAAAAAGTCACGAATTTGCAAATATTAAAAAAATTCCTGATGTTGAAGTTCATAGATCTCAGCTAATTCTGCAAATGAAAATAATACTCCCCCTTGAATAAATCACCCAACTGTTTAATCCCCTTAAACCTCCACCCCAACATCTTATAATCCCTAAATATAGCTGGAAACCTGAGAGTTAATTAAGAGGTGTATAATAATGAATCTTTGGGATGACCAATCATTTTCATATCACTTGCCATACCTTATATGCTGTAATCATGACCTTAAATCGTGTTTTTTTATAGTAACTTGGCTCACAAAATTTTACTAATACATTTCTGGCTTCCTCCCCTAGTAATAACTGATATATGGATGGAGCTTCTGCGCCAGGCACATCCTCCCCTGTCAACAAAATCCGCATATTCTGCAATAAACAAACATAATAATAAAAGAAAAAGTTCGGGACAGACCACCCTCCCCTGTCGAGTGGTAACGTCATGAATTTAAATGCTCTCCTCGCTTTACGTTGTCCCCACATAAATCTATCACATATAGATTGGATCGGCTGTAAATGTTTTTTTGTTAATTCTAGCGGTACCGCCCTAAAATAGTAAAGTATTTTAGGGAGGACAATCATCTTTAACACATTTCGTCTCCCCACCAAAGTAAGATGTAGACACTCGAGCCGATCCAACTGCTGCTTCACCCCTGAAACTAGACTACCCCAATTAACCTCTATCAAGTCTTGCAAGGACATTCTAATCTTAATGCCGAGATATCTAGCTTCGTTAGTTACCCGAGCCTCATCCGGACAGGCCTGATTGGTGCATACTATCTGGGTTTTAGCCGAATTTAGTTTATATCCAGAGACAACACCAAATTCATCGGCTAACCTTTCTATCTCCCTTATTGCTTGTGCAGGGTCTGCCGAGGCCACTGCAATATCATCCGCATAAGCTAGAACACGCACCTGATATTGCCCACATTCCATTGATCTAATGCTTGCGCTTTGTTCTAGCATAAGCACGAATGGACTAATGTATAACGCGAACAATAGCGGGGAGCAGGGACATCCCTGTCTTGTTCCCCTACTAATAACAACTTGCTGTGATTCCCTGCCCATCACACAAATCCTGGCTCGTGGTGACTTATACATGCTCTGAACTGCCCTAATAGAGCCCTGCCCGAACCCCATCCTCCGCATAATACCCCAAACAAAAACCCAAGAAACGCGATCGAACTCTTTTTCAGCATCAAAAAATATGAGCCCAAACTATTTATGATGCACATTGGCATAATCAATAAGAGTAATAACTCTATGAATATGATTAATCGTACTTCTGCCAGGTATAAATCCATGTTGGGACATGGAAACCAAGGGCGTAATAACTCTCGCTAGCCTATTAGCTAATATCTTGGCATAAACTTTCCCATCAGCATCTAACAAGGATATTGGTCTATATGACCCAGGTAAATTCGGGGGCTTGTCCTTTTTCTTGAACACAACTATATTAGCCTCATCCCAAGATAGAGCGGGTTCCCAAGCTGAGCTTCTTCAAAGACATTCAGCATATCAATTTTCAAAACCTGAAATAGCAGCCGATATATCTCCAGTGGCAGTTTATCTGGCCCTGCAGCTTTCCCATTTGCCAACGATCCTAATGCCTCTTCTAATTCCTCGATTGTTATTGGTTCATCTAATAGTCCTTGCTCTTCTAGACTTAACCTGTTCAGCTCAGTTTCTTGACAAAATTTCTCTATATCTTGTTCGTTCAAATCATGCTGCGTATATAGTTCTTGATAAAACTCATTAAAAAAAACCCATAATATCCTCTTTTGTTTCAACCGTATTACCAGCCGCATCAGTCATAGCCTGGATTCTCTGAGAGGACTTTCTTACTCTTAATCTCTGAGCGAGACATCGCCCAGTTGATTCGCCATATTCATATCTATCCTGTTTATGAATGTTGTATTGAAGGGCGATTTCCTTGCACCAGATCGCATTTATTTTTGCCTTAGAGCATGCTATCTTGCTGTGTACATCCTTGCCATCGAGTCCCTGTCTCAACATCTGTATCAGCTCCTGCTCCGCGATCCTTAACTCCCCCACAAGTCGCAACATCAACATTTGTCCTTGTTTCTGTTTGGCTAATCCAAAACTGAGTGCTTTTCCGCGTATTCCTGCTTTGAGAGTATCCCATACTATAGGGCTAGAAGCAGTTCCCCTATTTACCTCCAAAAAATGCCCAGTCCACCTCAACATATGGTCGATAAACGCTTTATCATTCAATAGTTTGCTATTGAATGTAAATACCCTTCCGACCCTCCTCTGTCTTAAACTATATAAATCTAACAGTAGTGGACCATGATCCGCCGTAATCCGGGGCCAAACCTGCATTTTTGCTCCAACTATATACGCCCTAGACATGAATACATAATCAAGTCTCACTAATTTCTGGTGCGGATGCGAATAAAAAGTATAGCCTGGGTCTAACTTATTTACAGTCCTCCCTACATCTACCAACTCATGATCCCTCAACAATTGAACTAGAGCTCTAAAGACCTTGGGTTTTCCTCCCGTATATTTATATATTTTTTCCTCTAAAGCTTGCCCCTCCTAATGGATATTGAAATCCCAGCATAAGATTAATGGGGTCTGCCATGGTGCCAATTCTACATTTAAAGCCTCCAATATAACAGCTTCATCACAATTTGAGCCATAAACTGAACAAATAGTACATTTGGTCACTCCAATAATACATTCTGCGATCGCCCATCTTCCATAATTATCTGTCAATATCCTTCCAGTCCCGCTTATCCCACCCCGTACCAAAATAGCGACACCCCTGCTAGTACTAGTCTGCCGAGTCGCCGCAAGAAGCATATAACCAAGCTCTTCAATCACTTTACGTTTTGTCCAGGGTATATGCGTCTCCTGGATACACAAAATGTCTGGTTTCATTATACGTAGCTCTGCGGCTACCCTGCACCTCTTATTACTATTATTAAGGCCGAAAACATTAAACGAGCATATGCGAATCCCACTAGCAGTCATTTCCCACATATTTGTCAAAAACTGCATGGCTCCTTGCTGATCTTTGGCTATATTTTTTTAACCATATTATATAAATCAAAAAAACTTTGCCATGGATTGACTTTTGTACTTTATAACCCCCCTAAACCCACACACCACACCCACATACCCCCCCCTGCCCCCTGTCCCCCCACCCTACAGCCCTCCCCCCAACACCCTCTTCCCTTTTTGTAGGCAATAAGGCCCAAGGCCGTAGTGATGGAGAGTGAATTGACAACCGTGTGTTCCCCCATCCTCCCTACCTCTTCCTGGCTTTCTATATCCATATATTTACTGTATTACATGTGCGCCTAACTAGCTTCCATAGCCAATAATACAAAGTTCTAAAGTACCTATATGGGCCCACATATTAATTACCAAGCCAGGTCATAACTAGGGGTGGGCGGCAAATTCCGTTCCGCTCGCGGAACTTGCGAAATTTCGGCATTTCCTCGTTCCGCGCGGAACGCGGAAATGTCAAAACTTCCGCGATCCGCGGCGGAACGGAATTCGGGTGCATGAGGTAATTAAACCTCACCAGGAAGCACTTACAGATTTAAATAAAGCAGGTGCCTGAGTTGAAGCTCAAATTCTGTAACGCATTAATCAGCACAAAAAATTCGTGAGCAAGGTCGAGGCTAAGCAGGAGTGCTTTCTGCCCAGATCTACCGTCAAACATTAGATGTAATCCCTGATGGAGTTCTTTGCATCCTTGATTTTCTCGAGCGCAATCCCCGTGTAGGTCCAGTGGCCAAGAGGTTCTTTCTCCTCATCTGCTGCTCAGATCGTGCTCTGACCCTTTATAAACAAGATGCATGTGAACTCGCATGGATGCCCCGCCCGTTTTGCCCCACCCCACATACACTAGCGGTATGCAACATCTCCCCGCCCTTTCCCCACTATGATGGACAGCTTACTCAAAGGACCCCGGCGCCTTTCCGGCACGGTGGCAAAGTTACAGACACACGAGGTCACTGGAGACAATTCTTCTGGTCCTTTACGCAGCTGCAGTGTAGGAAAGGCACTATACATTTACCCAACGAGGTAGCACTTACTGATTAGCCAGTAGAAAGTACTCCAGTTGAGTAGAGGTAGTGCACAAAACGGTGGCGTCTTCGTGGATAAATATGCAGGGCAGGATTCATTCTGGCACGATGCTCCTGTCACAAAAATTAAACCTCAACAGGAAGCACTTAAAGAAATATATAAAGAAGGTGCCCAAGCTGAAGCTCAAATTCTGTAACGCATTAATCAGCACAAAAAATTTGTGAGCAAGGTCGAGGCTAAGCAGGAGTGCTTTCTGCCCCGATCTACCGTCAAACATTAGATGTAATCCCTGATGGAGGTCTTTGCAACCTTGATTTTCTCGAGCGCAATCCCCGTGTAGGTACAGTGGCCAGGAGGTTCTTTCTCCTCATCTGCTGCTCAGATCGTGCTCTGACCCTTTATAAACAAGATGCATGTGAACTCGCATGGATGCCCCTCCCGTTTTGCCCCGCCCCACATACACTAGCGGTATGCAACTTCTTCCCGCCCTTTCCCCACTATCATGGACAGCTTACTCAAAGGACCCCGGCGCCTTTCCAGCGCGGTGGCAAAGTTACAGACACACGAGGTCACTGGAGACAATTCTTCTGGTCCTTTACGCAGCTGCAGTGTAGGAAAGGCACTATACATTTACCCAACGAGGTAGCACTTACTGATTAGCCAGTAGAAAGTACTCCAGTTGAGTAGAGGTATTGCACAAAACGGTGGTATCTTCGTGGATAAATATGCAGGGCAGGATTCATTCTGGGACGATGCTCGTCTGCCCCTGAGAGTGACCCTGCATAGATTACAACGGGCGCAGCAAAATCTCTGCGAGCACGCAAAATTCCACGTGCTCGCGGAGATTTCTTGCCGTTTCGTGGAATTTTGCATAAGGCAACTCCGCAAATTCCGCCCACCCCTAGTCATAACAAAACCATACAGAAAACCAACAATATATGGCCAGGAAGACACTTAAATAGAGATCATGTATTCCTTTGCTTGCACCTCCGAGGTGAAAAAACGTGTTTGACCCTTTAGAATTACTTTGAGAGTGGCAGGATTCAATAAGAAGACTTGAGCCCCCTTCCCCTGAAAGGGAGTAATCAACTGGCGTAGCTGCCATCTTTTCTCCACCGTTTGGTGACAGTAGTCTGGTCTTACAAAAAATTGTGTTCCCATCCCGGCCCTCTTCCTATCAGGCCGTGCAAGTTCATATATCGCCTGGCGCGCCAGAAAATTATTCAAACATATCAAAATTGCTCGTGGTCTTGCATCCACTTGACCCGCTTTCAAAACCCTCTGCTTGAATTGGAACCTATGTGCCCTTTGCACTTCATTTGCCCAATTCCACCCTGTCAACTCAGGAAAAGCTTCCGTAAATAACTCCACCACAAATTTGCGGGCATCCTGTCCCTCCAACCCCTCTGGCACCCCTAAAATCCTCAGATTATTCCTCCGGAGTCGATTCTCCAAGTCCACGACTTTAGCTTGTATGTCGTCCCTATGTTGACTTGAATCTTCTGCCGCTGCCTTCTGTGCCGCCATTTAGTCTTCTAGTGTGGAAATTCTTGCCTCAGCCTCGTTGAGCCTATCAGTAAATTCGCTACACGTTTTGGTAATTCGCCTAACCGTATTCTGTAGTTTGCGGCACGCCGTGTGTGTTTTTGCGTTCTCCGTACGAGTCTCAGCCCCATGCTCTGATATACATTGGTATATTGACTCCAGTGAGATCTCATAGGCTGGCTTCGCTACTTGGACCCCCCTCGGTTTGTTCATCAACTTTAACAGTTTCAGGGGTTAGTTCAGTTGATGTGGAAGGTCCCTGCATCAAGTTATTAGCTGCATCTGCATCTGCTCGCTGCACCTTTTCCTTATCAAGCCCTTGTTTATGTACCATTGTTATCTCCAAATTTTGATCTTCAAGGCTTGTGGTATTTAAGTCACTACCAGAGCTCATTACTGATCCTTCCAGGGAGACAGATTTTAATCCTAATTCTCCATTGTCATCATAATCTGATAGATCTGAATGATCTGAATGGTCTGAAAACGAAAGAAAATTCTCCCCTGAATCACTCTCTCTATTAATAGCTTCAGGATTCAGTCCAGTCGCAATATCTATCACAGCTGTATCCTCTTGCGGCCCCTTTGTCATCGGGCCTGACTCTAGCACTACTTGTCCTAAATCTGGATCCCTGTCTGTGCCTTTTTGTTTAATCTGTTCTTTCCGATATTCCTTCCGCTGCACCACATCTTCATGCTTATCTGCTGCTGCATCTTCTAAATCGTCTACTATTTCCTTAGACACACACCGAGCTGGTAGTATTGGCTGCTTTTTTTTACTTGATGATTTTAATATCTGGGGTATTTTTTTACCCCCAGTCTCTTGCATCAAGCTCTCAGTACAGACTACTGCTCCTTCTAGCCCTCCTCTTGCATTGCCTCCAGTGAAAGCCACCCTGTTCACTGCATCATTAACAGTCTTAGTCTTCCCTCCACGCCCAGTTTTAGGAGGCATATCTACAGCTTAAAAAAAAAAAAGGACTATTGCAGTGTAATGAAATATAATTTCTTTATCGTTTTTACTCACAGGGTCCTTCCACACTTCTGGAAGCTAAAGTAATCAAACATGTGTGGTGATCTCTGCAAATCCAAGCATATCCAGCGAGCTTAGCACTCTCTGCTCCCTTGCCACCAGACGTCCAGAATCTGTAATATCCACGTGCGCGTAGCCCTCACTGCTCCCATATGACCGCTGCCGCTGCCACTTGTACACCGCGCACAGCCCGCTCTCTTCAACGGTCTCAGCTCCCTTCCTAAGATCCTGGAGTCCTGCAGTACTGCCGCTCGTAAGTTGATACAGATGCCGGTTCCTCCAGCTCCCTCAGAAATCAAGCAGTCCGCTCTCCCCGGACGTTTCTCCGCCGAGTTGGCTGTTCAAACCTCCTCTGCCTTTTACTCTATGGTCTTCGCCGAGCTCCACACTGCCGCCGCCACCGCAGCGCCACTGCTGCTCCACCTCAAGCTCCACAGGTATGCACCATAATCACGCCGAACACTCCCAAGGCGTCTAACTAGCCGGCTGCTTTTCTGCATTTCTCCGCGTCTTCCTGTATCTTTAATTCGTTTAATTCGTTTTAATTTGGTCGCATTGATCGCTTTTCAGTTGTTCTTCTCTCCGCTTCTATCTCTGCCGGTTTTTTCCCTCCTCCTGGCCGCCAATACCCTGGGATGGGGAAATACACTCAGGAGCCCCTCACTAACACGTCAAAACGTGGACGCCATCTTGCCTCTCTGGACTGGAGGTCGATTCTTTATCTTTTTCCTGGTGAATATCCAGCACATTGTTGAGGAAGTTAAGGGGAGTCAATAGTTTACTTATGGTCAGGTTAAACCAGAAATATTGTGAATTCTCTTCAGTATCTCTCTTTAAATCGTAGCTATGGCTAGGTGTAATAAATCAGAGTATTAGTTGAGGGGGTCAGAAGATCCCACCTCAACTATTAATTGCAATTCTTGTCAGGGCGAATGTTAGAAATTGGGTTGTAGGTTGACTGGGGTATGAACCCTAGTCAAGCAGCCACCTCAATCCTAGTAAGGGTAAGAAGCAGGCAAACTCTAAATTAACCTGTGCTCACCCTCTGCCAGCTTGGCACAGAGCAGTCAGGCTTAACTTAGAGGCAATGTTTAAAGTATTTGCGCAACACTTCAAACAGCATAACAGTCAAAACACCACACAATAAGATTCCACACCAGGTTAGAGAAATAGAAATTAATTTAATACGTAGAACAAGACCAAAATGACAATAATCTAATAAGTAGAACATAAGATATTAATCTTTAAAGAATAAACTGTAAAATAGCACTTAGAAGCAATAGGCGCTTACTTAGGATATCTGGTCACGGCAGACCGGGACAAAGTAAAAAGTTCGGGCCGACCACTATGGAGCATGGGCTGGATACAGGGACCCAGTGAGGCCCGCTGAACAAAAGTACCTTGATCCTGCCTGCATCGACGTTGAAGATGCGGGCCGCAGCTGAAGCGATGTGTCGGTGTCAATGCACGCAATAAGAGTGATGCTCTGTTCCTGATCCATGCAGCAGCAACGATGTGTCAGCTCTGATGAGCTGCAAAGCAGAAATTCGTTGTTGTCATTGACGATGCCGCTGATGGATATGCAGAGACCTTGTGCAGTGGTGGTTCTGACAGCAATGCCAATCCACACAGCATAGTCAGTGCCCCTGTTCTGGTCATGCAACAGGAGGGATGCGCTGGTTCTGATTCATGTAACGGGGTGAAGCGCCTGTTCGGATCCTTAAAAAAATGGCACCAATGTGCCGGTTTGACAGATGATGCATGGGATTAGCTGAAGCAAGCACCTTAGGCCTTTCTTCCATGGGTCCAGGACTGGGGTGGCACCACTTGGCAGGGCAGGCTCACAGATGGCAGAGTCCAGGTGCAGAAACAGGTAATTTGGGAATCTTTTATTTCCCTGAGACTCTAGATCAGGAGGCCAGTCAGCTATCCCTTGGAGTCACTCTGGGAATCAAGTGATGCAGGTCCAGTCCTTCTCACTCAGGCAGGGCAACACAGCAAGGGAGGGGGCAATTCTTCAATGGTACGGCAAGTCTTCTTCCTGGCAGTGCCTTCACTGGTCCAGAAGTGTACTGAAGTGGTGGTGTCAGAGGTCCAGTACTTATACCCAGTGGTGCCTTTGAGGTGAGGGAAACCTCAAAGAGATGCCTTTTTCCATTTCTGCCCTGGCTCCAGACTCATTACAGGGGGTATGCAGTCCTTTGTGTGGAGACAGGACACAGTCTATTCAGGTGTAAGTAAGGCTGGGTTCAGCTCCTACCTCCCATCCTGCCGGGATGGCCCATCAAGTCACACCTAAGCTCCCATTCTGTGTAGCTGTCTAGGAGGAATACATAAAGCGCAGTTGTCTCCCTCCCCAGACATGTATCAGAGACAGGCAGCAGGTATAAAATGGCTAAAGTAATAAAATGCCAACATTTTAAAGTGGCATTTTGAGAATTGCAGCTTATAATCTGGCTTCAGCATAAGTGGTGATTTTAAATTGTGATTCTAGAGGCACCAAACTTGAAAAGTCTATCTCTTCATGATTGGGAATTACACTTAAAAAAAGTTAATCCCAATATTATCCTATGGAAGAGATTTGACTTGCAGTAGTGAATTTGAGAGTTTTTCACTACCAGGACATATAAAACTTAAATGTACCTGCCCTGCCTTTTAAATACACTGCACCCTGCCCTGTGGGTTAACCAGGGCCTACCTTAGGGGTGACTTATATTTATAAAAAGGGAAGGTTTGGGCATGGCACACATTTGTCTTGCCAGGTCAAAATGGCAGTGTAAACTACACATACAGGCTCTGCAATGGCAGGCCTGTGCCATGGTTGGTGGACTACTTAAGTGGGTTGCAGAATAAGTGCTGCAGGGCCACTAGTAGCATTTGCTTTACAGTCCCCGGGCACGTGTAGTGCACTTTACTTTGGCCTTGTAAGTAAATTAAATATACCAATTGGGGATGAGCCAATATAACAATGTTTAGGGGAGAGAACACAAGCACTTTAGTACTGTTTAGCAGTGGTAAAGTGCACAGAGTCTGAAAGCCAGCATAAACAAGTTCAGAAAAGTAATGGAGGTAGGTGAAATTTGGGGGAAGACCATCCTCAGGCTGTCAAGTCTAACAAAGAACCACAAAAGTCTAAAAATAAACCTGTGATAAACCCTCTGCTAGCTTGACACAATAGCAGTCAGGCTTAAATTAGAGGCAATGAGTAAAGTAGTTATGCAGCACCAAAGTAATACAATGAAAACGCAATACAAGAAAAATCCCAAACCATTTTAGAAAGATGGAGTACATTTTATTAAATACAATTACACCTGAGCAACAAAGATCCAATAATTAGAACCAGAGATATGAATTTTTAAAGTTTAAGGTAAATAATAAATCCTGAAAGAACAAATCTCCAAGCGCGGTTATCTAGTCGTACGCTAGACCGGGTCATAGTCAAAAGTTAGATCAGACCATGATGGAATGCAGGTTGGATACTGGGACCAGGTTTGTCCCAGTGCAAAGTTTACCTTCAAACGTAGAAACTTTTATGGAGAAAAAGGGTCATCCATGGTTTGTTAGCAGGTCAGGATGCAAGTTGAATCCAAAGCAGGGCTTGACAACCATGGGTTGCTGAAGAGTGGGGTCCTGTCAGGTAATTCCTACAAATCTATGTAGGATCTGCACGTTTAGACAACATAAACTAAGGGATTGGTGTCCAGACTGATTCCAGACACCTGCGCATTTAGACAACATAAACTAAAGGATTGGTGTCCAGACTGATTCCAGACACCCCCGAAGGATGTGTTAGTCTGTAGACCAGCTAGCTCACAGTGCCACTATGAGCCCCTCTTACCATGGAGCAAATTGTTTCTGGCAACTATCGAACATGACAAGCCTGACCCCTCAGGGATCGTGGAAATAGTACAGTACTTTTTGCACAGTCACTTGTACTCACTTTGTCTCAGAGAGATACACAGAATAAATGGTGGAGACGTTTTCAATAAGCATTTATTGAACAAGCATCATTCTAGTATAAAATATGTGTGCTGCAAGAACCATTAGACACAAAAAGATATATACGGTTATGAGCAGCAATAGAGTAAAGAAAAGGAAGAATTCTACCATAGTGCTATAAAAAAAAATATATGCAGGCATCTATAAACATAACAGTAATAATGCGTACTCCTACGATGCACACCCTAACTAGATGTACCTAAATGTATCTGGCATGTGTGTAGGTGTTTAGCCAAGAATCCCCTTAGGATAGATGACCTGATGTGGGAGAGCGAAATATTCCGTCTTGGTCTTGAGATGAACACCCTGCAAGGGATGTCAGACCACTGTGTGCTGGAGTGTCTGCATGCAGGGACCTCAGCGTCTTGCGTCAGTGTGTCAGCATGGAAGTCTTTCTCCTCTGGTTTGCCCAGCGAAGATGTAGTGCTTATATACCCAAAAGGTACCCTCAAGGGTTCTACCTAAAAGTGTACTGTGGGCATGTCGGGCAAGTATGACGACAGAGATGACCCTTATACAGAGTTATCATGCAGAAGATGGTAATCCTGCTGTGATACTGAGAATCCTCATGCATAATACATGAGGCTAGTTTTCGGTGAAAACCACAGGACAGTCATGTAGCACCTAACTAGGTAAAAGGTCAGTGCTAAAACCCGTTATGTAGAACAATGGTAGGGCAGATGTAGGTACAAGGTCGTGTAACTTCCTAGGCCTATATTGGGGTACATTGGGGTTCATAACACCCACTCCTCATCTGACTGGATGACATAATACTAAATGCTAAAATATGCCTATATAAAAGAATAAAAACATAGCTAAAATATGTGTCTAAAAACATCTAAAAACATAGTATGTGTTAAAAAATTATGTATAGGGAAAAAGCTCTATGAGTCCTCTAAAAGTCAATATACTGTCAGACAAACTGAGCACGCCGAAAGCCACAGTGCTCAGTGAGAGCAGAAGAGGGAAAATAAAACAAAAATTATGTTTTTGAATTCCATTTGTAGTTGTTTTCGAAAAAAGGGCAAATTGTTCCCAGCACACGGAGAGTCAAATGTTTATGTGTCATCACTGTTGCCCGCCTTCGCAGACGATGGTCCCTGTAACACCACTTGGATCAGGTCAATCGAGCAAGGGTAATCTTCTACAGCCGTTGCCTAGGACGTTTTCGATGTCTGTGAGCCTGGTGCAGAGCCGGTGTCCATTCCAATAGGAGCTGAAGCATCCCTTGGTGGCTCTAAGAATGCGGACATCAGGATTCGAATACGCTGAGGACACTGCACTACATGGGCCTTTAACGCATCCAGCAGTACATCCACGTCTGGAGGCGCAACCGATGGAAGTGTTAGACAGATGATCAACATGAACTCTTGTCCGCAGAATAAGCAGCGGAGTACAGGCAAGACGCAGTCAACCCAGGCTGATCTGAATGACAGAAACCAATGCTCACTTAGGGCCTGATTATGAGCGCGGTGAACCCGCCACTGACAGGTTGCCGGTGGCAGGTTCACCGCGATCTTGAGACCTTTTCCTGCACGCCAGATTGTGATGGCGGGCAGTGTGCTGGCAGGCGGAAAGCCCGACCGCCACTGATTGCCTGTCGGACCGCCCGCATCCCCAGAATGGTGGTGGTGCCTAGCAGGCACCGCCCGCCTGATTAGGATGCAGTATCCCCGCCAGCCATTCCATGGCGGTTCAACCGCCATGGAAAGGCTGGCGGGAATGGACTTTGGGGGCCCGTAGCAGGCCCCCCTTGCACCCGGGTACTTTTAGTTTCCACTTGGGGGGCACCTATGGTGCCCCCTACATTTCCCTGCACCATGTGGCAGGCACCGCATGGTGCCTGCCACGTAGTGTAGGGAAATGCTCAAGGTGCATTTTTAACATTGCGGCGGGTGCTGCAGCTTGCAGCACCCGCCGCAATGTTAAATATTGCAGATGCGACCACCGTGGTGGCAGTCGCATCATAATTACATGTGTGGGACCGCCGCCTTATAGGCAGGTGGTCCCCATCCCCGGGACGATGGCAGACAGACTGAAGTCTGTCCTCCATCGTAATGAACCCCTTAGTTCCCGAAGCCGAGGTGTGCCCAGATGGAGTACCATGCATTCACTGCAACGTCACTCCAAGAGCGCTTTTTTCCATCTCCTTGGTATTTGTGACATCCATTGTGTAGCAGAAAAATTAAAACCAGGATACCCACTACAAGTAGCAGGATCAGCGGAAGACCTCCAAAAATTCTTCCAAATACGAAGTGTATCAAAGATGGAATAACTCCAAAAATCATCTACAAGGTGCTTAATAGCCCATAACCTATGTTCGTAAATAGGTGTACTATTCCACTCATATCAGACATGTTAAAAATACGATGTACCATTTCCCCGAAATGGAGCGGGACGTTAGTAGGGACTAGGGCCTGTATCTCAGCCGAAGACCTTGCAACCTGTAGATCAAAAGTCTCGCGGGCCGAGGTTAAGGCCACCTCTTTTTGTAAAAGTATGGCTTTCAATTTGCTCAGAGAATCAAACCATATGAGGGAAACATTCACTGAATGCCACAGCGGCACCGCCCTGGCTGTGTGAGTTGGTGGAAACAATACTTGCATACAACAAGTAACCCTGGAACTTACTGGGACCAGATATGCGATGCCCGGCAGCATCCCATAGCAACCTTGATCATTCAACGTCAAATAGCTCCCATTCAAGAGTAGTTTAAACACCGGATGAATCACAGCAGCTGGGGACCCTTTCGAGTGACAAGATAGGTTTGCACCCGAAGCGTTGCAAGCTCCGTGAAGCATAATATCCTGACAAATTAAAAAAACTCTTAACAAATTCTTGTAGTCTGAACCGCTGAGAAAGACTTCAGTGTCACTATCCCTGCATCAAAATCTGTACGGCAACTCCCAAGATTCATGAATGTACTCCCTACCCAACGCTTCATACCTTCCTACCTGTTGATATTGTAGGCAATATTGAAATTGAAATGTTGTTACTGGCAATGTGATATGGCCATGGATTAACCATTCTGTGGAAGGTGATTCAGCCACGGTGAAAGGTAATTGGTCAAATTTTTCAATGTGCAACATTGTGTATTTTGCACCTCTTTGTGCCATTCTGGTCTGCCTTTTTGTTTAATTATAAGCAGAGTACAGAGACTTACTGTTAATATATCTCCAGGACATGTGACCGGAGCGCAATGAATGTAGCGTCCAGCTTAGTTACAAAATTGATCTTAGCTGTGATTGCTCATGTTGAAGAATGGACAAATCCTGTTCCATTATATCTATAGCAGAAGACACAATGTTGCCTGGTGAATAAATCCTTGATGTTAGTGTGGTCATGTCATTATCGGCCACTGCCAAAGCCTTTTCTAGGTTAGCCCTATCAATTTCATGTAATGTCTCCGCAGCCTCCTGTTGAGAGATCTTCCATACTTTGTTGTAAATAGTGTATAAGAAGTATTATAGGGACCTAACAAAAAATCCCTTATATCCTTGTCATCTGAAAGTAGGGATAAATGTTGTTTCACCGGGTGCAGCATTGAGGTCTTCAGCCAATCTAGGCATAACTTCCTAACACTGTATGATGTCCCCACCCACAGATGTCCCTGTTGTACATAGCGTTGATACTATGGATACTAAACTGTTCGGTGGTACCCCTGAATCTTCACTGACACTTATTCGTGTCTGTAGGCCAAACCAAGCAACCCTTCCAATTGGGGTCTGATGAATTGTATGAACCATCATGTCATCTAGCATATCCTCACTATGCTGTGTATAATTTTGCCAACCCTGAAAGTGTGAACGCGACGGAATCCGAGGTGTGTTCACGTCCTTAATGTTGGGTAGTCCAAGACAGGAAGTTTGTTGCACTGTATTGTTCAGGAAGACAATCTGTTGTGGTATGAGACATGCTCTAAATAATACCTCAGTCCCCGAAACCTGCCAATCTTAAGTCCCCCTGACCGATTTCATGTCTATTGTGTCCCTCCAAAAGTCAAACCCTTATAAAGACAGCTGGGAAATAAAGGAAGCAGAGTATATCTGTTTGGTGTTAGTAAGCATATTTTTCCTTGCAGGTGTGGATGCAACCTTATAATAATATGAGGTCGGGTCTGAAGTGTTAAACCCAGACATATAAGAAAACGTATGTGCAAACATTTGAGAACTACCTTTCGGTGGTGTCGGGTAATGTTCCCATTGATGGTAAGTAAACATGTTACGTGGGATCCTAGCTTTGTGCAAGAAATGATGACCATAATGTTGAGAACAATACATGGTGTCAAAATCAGATGTATCATCATACAATTCGTTTTTGGAAAAAGCAGCACTTTGTTCTAAGTCATATAGCATGCTATTCACAGTTTCAAGGTCCCAATCAGAAAATGTTCTGGAGGTAATGATATAATTTAAAGAAATTTTAAATACATGCAGTATTTTCAAAAGTTCAGTGGGACCAAACACATCATATGAAACCCTTTCCCAAACTATCCCTTCTGGCATCGGAACTGCTGTAATGTTCACGAAGGACAGGTCTCTTCGTTCACTGTGAGAGGATGTATGTGGTTTCAGGACCATGTTCACATGTGGTACTGCAGAGCATTCTGGGAGGTAATGTCCATTCAGAAACAAGAAAAAGACAGTAACTACACCTATGCACAATTGCAATTCAGAGCTGAAGCCAGGAAAAAAACAAAGTAAGTCTTTTCAGCCAAAGGTAGATATTATATATTTTTTTCTTTTCAGGAAACAGGAGCTGGCGGCGACTCAGGTTCACTCGGATTCAGTGAGAAGGTATCAAAATCAATGAAGTAGCCAGATTCTGTTCGATCTATCTTTGGTAGCACAGCAGGATTAGTTGAACTGGCACTCGACTCATTTTGAGGCATATTTACATAGATATTGGTATTAGGCCGAATTGTGATCTGTGTTTCATTTGAATTTTGTTGTTGTTCAAGTTCAATAGGCAGGAGTTCCATTCCATAGTTGGCAACTTCGTCATTTCGTAGAGTAGAATCTTCAAATGTTATCAGTCTTTCTGTCTGAACTTCCTTTATGGTAGCGGGAAGAGATCGGCGGCTACCCAGGAGCCCACGCGGTCTGCTATTCAGTATTGGCCACATAATGTGGTTTGATCAGATCAATGGAGACAAATCTCTTTCTTTTTTGCCGGCAAGAAGCGGAAGAAGTACTGTTCTTGTTCCTCCGACAGCCAGGACAGGTACAGGCTTTCTGTAGGATGGCCCAAATTCTTTTTTTCCACAATCTTTTCTCTGACCAGGTCCCCGATCTTTGGGACCCAGGCAATTCTTGCCGGCACAACTTTGACTTCCCCAGTGGAGGTGCGTTATACTTGGATGTTGCTTTGTAGTGCCTGGAATTCATTGAGTTCCTGTAAAACAGCCAAGCGATCATTCATGTCAAATCCTTTTTCATCTGCCACTGTGCTGCCGCAATCGAGGTCGGGTACCCACATTCTCGTTCGAAAAAGGACCTCGTAAGGAGTACGGCCTCCCAGGGAGCTTCTTGGCAAGTTATTAAGTGCCCTCTGGACCCCATATAGGTGTATGACCCAACTGCCACCAAGCCTAATACCCTCGCTGTTAAGGATTGCTTTAAGTCCCGGTTTTTCCTTTCCACAATCAAATTTCCCTCTGGATGATACAGTCAGGAGTACCGCAATGCTACACCCAGACTTCCCATGGCTTCCTTGTAAGCCCGAGAGCTAAACGTGGGGCCACTGTTAGAATGTAATGTGCCAATTTGCGTATGTCCCTATGAAGACTCGCAAATCTTTTATAACAGTTCGGGCGTCAGCCGAGCGCTGAGGCCAAACCCACAGGAATCTTGAGCATGAATCCACTACCACCAAGATGTACTTGTAAGCCCCGTCAGATTGTAAGTGGCCACAGTGGTCCAAATAGACACATGCGAGTGGTCGGTCTGATATCAATAAAGGTGTCTGTGGTTGACGTGCAACAGTGAAACCCTTCATCTGATGACAGATGTCGCACTTGAGGACAAAAGCCTTTGTCTGTTTAGTAAGACCTGACCACCAATAACGTTGTTTCAGTAATGAAACTGTCGCAGTGATACCTGCGTGTGCTTAGCCCAGACCCTTGGTGCAGTTAGTATTAAACCTAATGTGCGATCCATGTTTGGTATTACTCTATCCCCCACTCCTGGAATTTGAGCATACAGCATTTTTTGTGCATCTAACTTGTAGGAGTACTTAAGTGGAAAACCTTTTGGCACGGCAGTGCTGTTTTTTCGTGAAACGATGACAGCTACCATTATCTGTCCGTCTATTCTCGTGCTAGAATGAGTGATTGCTGCAACGGCAGCAGTTCGCACTGTCACCTTGGTGGCTTCATCAGCCAATGAATTCCCTTCAACGTGCACGCCAACATGTTGATGTTTCAGCGTAGGAATCACGTGAGCCCGCGGCAAGCCTTTTTTCAGCTCTTCCACTTGTTCCCAAAGCAGTTTATGCTTTATTGTGCAACCTTTTGAATCTTTAAAACCATTCTGGCTCCAATAGTGGAGATATTCATTGTATGAATGGACACAGTAAAACGAATCGCACACAATAAGTGTCGGGAATTCTTGATCCGTATTTTTTAGTGCCAGTACCAGGGCTTTTAGTTCTGCTAGTTGAGCCGTGCAATCTGCTAGAGACTGCGTCTGCGTATTGCTAGCAGGAAACCTACCGCCCCGCATACATCCCTTTACAATCGCACAAGCTGCGCTGCATTGCTGTTTACTTTCTACGGCAGGCTGAACCTAACCGTCAGTGTAAATAATGTATTCATACTGATCTAGAGGCATTATCTCATTTGGGAGAGGATATTCCTGTTCGTACTGCAGAAATGCTTGTGTTTTCAATGTAGAGTCAAATTTGTAGTCTACATCTGTTGCAGTGAGAGAATTAGCCATTGTATCCATCATGGATGCAGTGCTTTTGTGTTTGGAACGCTTGCTTTCATAACAGCCTCTAAGGTTGGTACTGGAGTAATGACAATTATTTGTTTCCCCTGAGCCAGTGCTCTTTCTCTCACTACTGCAGTCTGTACTGCTGTTAAATATTTTTCAGTTGATGCAGAACGCATCTCAGCGTTTGTGAACAAATGAGATTTGTATGCAATAGGTACAGTTTCACCTTCATTGAAGGTGAGGTAAGTGTACCCGGATTGACCCGCTATTACACGGATCACCAAATTTGTGGTGTTTACACATGTGTGTAAGTGTTTTAAAGCTATCATGTCAGCTTGTACGTAACGTAATATTTCTGTATGTTCCTGTGTCCAATGTTGAACTGAGAAATCAGGTCTGATTAAATCGTAAAAAGGTTTTACTCATTCTGCGTAATCCAAAATGTATGTTCTGCCAAAATTTAGGAATCCTAAAATGGACTGTAAGTTTTTCACAATTTTTGGAGGTTGGAGCAGTGCACACTTTTCTAAAAGGTTAGATGCCAGGCTTTTCTCTTCACTTGAGAGCTCATATCCCAAAAATAGGACATTGAGGTGGGAAATTTTTGATTCTTTAAAGTTAAATTTGTAGCCCTCAGAGGCGAACCCCAAAATTATGTTGTTTACCCTGGTCAAGTGATCCAATAATTCATCATCCATCAGCTAAATATCATCTACATAGGACAACGCCTCCCCATCAAAATTTTGAAGCAACTTAAGTTACTCTTGCTGAGAATAGCCCGGGGCTAATCTTATACCCTTGGGGCAGTCGGCAGAATTGACTCTGAGAGCCTAGGGCTGAAAATGCTGTCAATTATCTGCTTTCAGGTGCTATATTTTGGCAAAAGAATCCATTTGAGATATCTAGTGTTGTTTTGTATTTTTTCCGCACAATGTTATTCATTAATGCAGCACTGTGTGCATTTTGTACTACAAATGTCTTTGTGATGTGTTCAAATGCCTGTAGTATACAACTAGACGATATGAATTATCAGGTTTCATCATGGGAAACAAAGGATTATTCATGGAAGAGGTGCAATTTTCTATTACACCTTGATATTCAAGTTGATCTAAGATCTCCCTGACTTGTTTTTTCGCGTCATGTTTTATTGGGTACTGTCCCTGTGCAGTTGGAGTAGTTTTGACTGGTGAGGTGACTCAGCATCCCACCCTACATGAGTGTGGTATAATGCAGGAGCTAATGCTACCGGCCACTCTTGTGCGTATGAATGTTTCAATGATTCTGGAACGAGGTCAGAGAATGCTGGTAAAATCACTGTTTCTCCTTTTGGGCAATCCATAACAAACTCAGGTGGCCAATCTTTTTCTGCTAAAAGAATGTTGTATCCAAAGGACAGGTTCTCCCAAAAGAGACCTTTAACCTTCCTGGGTATGTCTCCCTCCATGTTGAGTGTTAATTCGTATAACTGGTGTGGGACACTTACCCTAGTATCAGGTGTTTCCACTGTGATATGTTCATTCAACACCGCTGTCAACAGAAATTCCATCAGGTTCTGGCAAGCTATTGTTACTTCTGCTGTGCTGCCTAGCATCCTCAGAGCCCATTCCCTGTTCAGAAGCTGAGTCCTCAGTAGCCTGGGCATTTTTTATTTTAAGGGCTGCTACTTTCTTCTTTGAGGTTTTGTTTTCGGTTTATCTTCTTTTTTGATATTAAAGTCTGAACTGCGATGCGTTTGTTTGTCTCGACTTTGTTTGCTCTTCTGATCTGTGTTCTGGCCGTCCTTCCCTCTCTGAGTTTTTTGATGAACCCTGAAAGGAACGAGAGGAACATGTATCAGTATCCTGATACCTGTCAGGTTTTTTAATGTTATCACGATTTCTAAGGTTATATCTCTTTTCGGAGGGCTCCTGCTGAGGAGACCCACCCCTCGATTGCGATCTATTCTCTCTATCTTTTTGTTATTTATTATCCCATTTCTTTTTTGAAGAATCAGGTGCTTGCTTGGTGTTATCCCTTTCAGGACTACCCCTTACTTGTGGTTTTGTAGGTCTAGCTCCCAAATTATCTCTACCTAATTCTCGTATGTATTTTCGATAATTTTTGATAATTCTTGCTCCAGTTGTGCAGGAGTATATTTCCTCAAGCGCTGGCGTATTGCCACCGCTGCTGCCTCCCCTTTTATGTTTGCTAACATAATCGTGGATACATGGGAAAAATTGCCTAGTAATTTCATCCCCAAGTTCAGAGCAGGTTCTGCTCCATACTCAGTTTGTATTTGTCTCAATACTTTTGGTATCACTGCTATTGAAGGGATATCATGAGTTCTGGTATATATGGCAGTGAAAACTGTACCCCAAGTGGTACAATCCTCTATCGGGGGAGCTATCCCCATTGGCAAGCATATTGTCAGTATTCTGTGTTTTTCCTGTGGGCCTGTGTGTGGAAACACTGCCTCTAACTGTGCTATTTTCTCTGCTAACCAGAATGGCATTTGCTCAGGTTTAGTGGGCATTCTTCCCATAACTGCGTTCAGTGTTTGTGTGGTAATTTTTGTTGCAGTCCCTTGTAGTTGACCTGCTGGTGTAATTCTAGTTAGTTGAAGTGTGAGTGTTCTCATGCCGAATTGCGTCAGATTTATGTAAAGCTTTATTATTTCTTTGTGAAGTGGACGTAGGTCTACTATTTGCAATATTTCAACGTCTGGATGAGGTGTATAAGCCGCCAGGACTGGCCAAGCTGCTCTGTCTCTGCTGAGCGGACCAAGTCTCACTTTTTCTGTGGTGTGTGGGAGGGTACCTTTAACCCCTTCGGCGCTGCGCGAATTCTCCCGCTGTGTGGGAGAATTAATGAGTGGGCGTGTTTCCTACGGCCCCCGGCCGTCCTCCGCACATGCCCACTGTGACGTCGGACAGCCGGGGGCCGTCCTGAGCACCGAAGAGGTTAAACCAGTTTATGTGCTCCTGGTAACTGAGCGGAACTTCAATGTCCTCGTATGGATAATATTCTTCCGGTGTTTCATCCGGGGTATATGAATGAAATGTATTTGTGCGTGCATCTGCAGGTGGGAATTTAATCAATGAATAGAATACCTCTGTCCTAAATGACTCGTGTGCCTCAATCACGAATGGTACAGTCCCACCTAATGCTGAGACTCCAAATTCTGCTAGTTTTAAAGTAAGTGCATTTCTGACATTTTCCGAAATGTTTATAGCATCTTCCTGTTCTCTTTCCCCTGCAGCATTCACATGTAGTGCTGCTGCATTTTCTTCAACAGATATTGTTGAAAAGAGTATCAAGGAAAATGAGATAAGGTTTTATGCACAATGTAGGGAACTGTAGTCCTTCAAGCTTGAATAAACCTCCAGCCAATACATAGGTTATACCTACTCAGCTGCGGCAGATTTTCCCTCCCCACTCCAGACGTCTCTGGGTAAATGTGAGTAGGGGTCTCTGAGGAAGCACGACTGAACTACTCAGATTTGACCGGTAAATAAGAACCAAACCAACGTTGTCGGCGCCATGTCGTGTAGTTCCTACAAATCTATATAGGATCTGCACGTTTTGACAACATAAACTAAGAGATTGGTGTCCAGACTGATTCCCGACACCCCCGAAGGATATGTTAGTCTGTAGACCAGCTTACCAAGGAGCAAATAGTTTCTGGCAACTATCAAACATGACAACCCTGACCCCTCAGGGATCGTGGAAACAGTACAGTACTTTTCGCTCAGTCACCCGTGCTCACTTTGTCCCAGAGAGATACACAAAATAAACGGTGGGGACATTTTCAATAGGCATTTATTGAATCAGTGTCATTCTAGTATAAAATATGTGTGCTGCCACAACCATTAGACACAAACAGATATATAAGGTTCGAGCACCAATAGAGTAAAGAAAAGGTAGAATTTTACCATAGGGCTAAAACAATGAATATATATGCAGGCATTTATAAACATAACAGTAATAATGCGTACTCCTACGATGCAAACCCTAACTAGATGTACCTAAATGTACCTAGCATGTGTGTAGGTATGTAGCCAAGAATCCCCGTAGGATAGAGCCAACCCCATTACCTGATGTGGGAGAGTGAAGGACCCCGTCTTGGTCTTGAGATGGACAAGGGGTATAAGACCACTGTGTGCTGGAGTGTCTGTGTGCATGGACCTCAGCATCTCACGTCAGTGTGTCAGCATGGAAGTCTTTCTCCTCTGGTTTTCCCAGCGAAGATGTAGTGCTTATATACCCAAAAGGTACCCTCAGGGGTTTTACCTAAAAGTGTACTGTGGGCATGTCGGGCAAGGATGACGACAGAGGTGACCCTTATACAGAGTTATTATGCAAAAGATGGTAATCCTGCTGTGATACTGAGAATCCTCATGCATCATACATGAGGCTAGTTTTCGGAGAAAACCATACATCAGTCATGTAGCACCTAACTAGGTAAAAGGTCAGCGCTAAAATCCGTTATGTAGGACAATGGTAGAGCAGATGTAGGTAAAAGGTCGTGTAACTACCTAGCCCTATATTGGGGTACATTGGGGTTCATAAAAGTCCTGGTGTGATCATCAACAAAGGCAGGAAAGCTCAGAGCAGGTGAAGTCCAAAGTCTGTGCCCAGGACAGCATCAAAGGGTTTCTGCTCAGCATCAGTCCGAGGAAGCCCTCTATGCTCAGACTTAGAAACTTTTCTGGATTTGATCTCCCTCAGCGGGGCAAACCAGCAAGTTGAATTCGACCGGGGATTCAGTGTTGACGGCTTTGGCTCAATTACAGTCCTGGTCTCCCATCGGGTCTTTGGAGGAAAAGTTGGCAAAACTTTTTTAAGTCTCAGCTTTTGCAGTTTGGTCGGGAGTAGTAGACTCTAACACCAGGCAAACGTCCAGGTACTGGGAGGCAGCACTTGGGGGTTAGGATTCACTCCAGCAGAGGCTAGCAGCAGGGTCCAGGGTAGGTCCAGTTGAAACTAGTCATCTGGGCAGTTGCAAGGAGAGATGCCTCTGGAAGCTTGGCAAGTCCCTTTAACTTAAACAGGAGGTCAGTTCACTGACTCTTGGAGTCACTTTTAGGGACCTGGGTTCAAGGCAAGCAGTTCAAGTCACCCTTCAGGTATTTCAGACAGTGTGGTAGTCCTTCTTCTAATCCACACATGTCCAGAAGTGTTTTGAGGAGAGGTCTGAGTGGTTCACTTTTATGCCTAGTGCCAGCCAATGGTTGGGGGCAAGCCATTGTTCACCCCCTAAACCAGTTCTAGTTACTTCCTTTACCCCCACTGGATTTGGTGCCAGCCTGACTATAGAGACAAAGGGTGGGCAGGCCTGGTTTGAGTTACAGCCACCAGGTTATCCTTTAAAGCTCAGGTAGAGGCTGAGTAGGCCCCCCAGACCATCTAGCTCAGGGGAGGAGCACCCCTCCCCACACCCAAGGCCCTTTGTCCACTTTCTGGGAGCAATAACACTACAGGGTAGCCACCAGGGGTCAGGTGACACTGGACAATGGGTGTAAGGTCTGACAGGTTTATGTAGAATAATTACAACTTTCTAAATGCGTAATTTCCAAACTTGTAATACAAAATCTGACTTTATCATTAAGTTGTTCTTTTAATTACTATTGAAATTAGCCCTTTAATAATTTTTCTAGCTATTCTCAAACTTATGTTATGTTCTGCAGATTTGTAGAGCGCACTATCACCCCGGAGGTTATCCTGGTGTGAGTAGGTAGTCTATGTACACCTAGAGCCTAGTGGACTGCTCGAAAAGGCAGGTCTTCAGCTTCTTGCAGCATTCAAAAAGTGAGGAGGAGGTTCGGATGTGTAGCAGCAGACAGTTCCATGCTGTAGGAGCAATGTAGCAGAAGGCTCGACTGTCCGATATGGTTTTCCATATGCGTGGGATGTGTGCAAGTATGAATCCGGGTGAGCAGAGGTGTCTGGAAGGTTTGTGAAAGCTGCGATTGCTGAGGTATGCTAGGCCAGTGTTATGTAGTGCCTTGAAAGTGTGGGTGAGGAGCTTGAATTGCAGTAGTTTGTGGATGATGTACCAGTGGAGCTCCTCCAGGTGTGGTGTAATGTGAGTGTGGCGTGTTAGGTTCAGAGTCATTCTGACTGTTGGTTTCTGAATGGTCTGCAGCCTTCTGGTGTGTTTTCTGTTGATCCCGACTTACAGGGCATTGCCATAGTCCAGCTTAGTTGTGACCAGGGTGTGTGTGATGGTTTTCCGGGTGCTAATTGGAAGCCATTTGAAAATATTCCTCAGCATCTTCAGGGTATTGATGCATGAGGTGGTGATGGCATTGACTTGGGCGCTCATGTTGAGTTTGATGTTGATGATGATCCGGCGGATCTTGGTGTGGGTGGTCAGGGTGGGTGCCGGCCCTAGCTCTGTTGGCCACAGTTGGTCTTCATCCAGTGCGCAATGTCAGTCATGCATGCATTTAACTTGATCTGGGTACTCGGCATCTTGTCTATGAGGAAGAGAATGGATTGCATGTCATCTGGGTAGAATATTGTGAGAGACGATGATAATGGCTAGAGGGATTATGTATCCTTTGAAGAGGTCGGGCTCAGGGAGGAAGCTTGGGGAACTCCATAAAATGATGTTGCAGGCAGTCAAGATGTATGGTGCCAGGCTGACTAACGGGGTCCTTCCAGTCAGGAAGGAGCTGATCCATCGGAGTGCATGTCCTTGAGATTCCGATGTCGTATAGGCATTGAATGAAGATGGAGGTGCTTAAGTTAAGTATAATAAGGTGTTGTAATGTAACCCAATGTTTTTGTTTCAGAGAGCCAGCCTTGCCACAGTGAGAAATTACTTTGAACATTTTTTCACTGCCAGGACATGTAAACCTTTAAATATCTATGACCTACCTTTTAAAAACCATGCAACCTGCCTTATGAGGTTTTTTGGTCCTATCTTAGGTGTCACTTATAAGTAGTAAAAAAGAATGTTTAGAACTGGAAAAAAGTGTATTTTACCAGGTCGAAATGGTAGTTTTAAACTGCACACGTAGGCTGCAATGGCAGGTCTGAGGCATGATTTACAGTGCCACCTTAGTGGCTGGCACAATGAGTGCTGCAGCCCACTTGTAGCATTTAATTTACAGACCCTGGGTACATGTAGTACCATTACTTGGGGCTTATAAGTAAATTAAATGTGTCAATTAGGTATATGCTAATTTTACCATGTTTAAAAGGGTGAGCACAATCACTTTACCACTGATTATCAGGGGTAAAGTGTGCAGGGACCTATGGCCAACAAAAATCAGCTAAAGAAGGCAAAACTGTGGGAAACACCACACAAAAAATGGCGATTTCCAACAATGGGTATGTCATCAATAGCTGATTTTGAGAACGTTTGTAAATTGTATGCTATCCAGTAGCTTACATGCTAAATTTAGTATCCACACATTGAAAGGATTCCAGTATGCAGTAAAAGAAATCTTATTTTGGATTAGATGGTGATGTGCACTTATCCTCCATCTTGCGATCCTACCAGGATACCACTCTGGAGGAGATATTAGATCCCAAGCCCTAATTTGTCATGCCAGTCTCCTTTACATTTCACAAATAATTGATGGTGATCCTGCTGAACTTATTTGATACCAGAGTAGTACTTATTTTCTCCCTTGAATCAGAAATAAATGTTCAAATGTATTGTGAACACTCACTGTATGAAATTGGGTTATTAGGTTGGGGAGGTGGAAGCACCACTCAGGCAACAACCACAATCCTTGTCAGGGTGAACCACCAAAGTCACTAAATTAACCCGTGCTTGACTCTCTAGTAGCTTGGCACAAAGCAGTCAGGCTTAGCTTAGAGGCAATGTATAAAGTATTTATGCAGCACTCAACCAGTTATAAAGTGAAAACACAACAGAAAATATCCCAAACAAATTAAAAAAATAGAGTATAATTTAATAAATAAAATGACTTTAAAATGACAAAAATCCAATCAGTAGAACAGGAGGTATTCAAGCTTTTAGAGACAGCGCATGAAGGCACAAAATGCCACTCGCAGTCATCTGGTCTCTCTAGACCGAGGGAAAGTCACAAGTTCAGGATGATGGCAATGGAGTGAGGGTCAGATACAAGTCCAGGTTAGTGATGCTGAAAAGTTACCTTCTAAGTCTGGCACAAGAGTTCTGCTTGCTTTGAAGGAGGTAAGTAGGAGGCTGGGCGTGGCAAGCAGTCATCGCTGTAGCGCGAAGAGTAGGTCGGGCTTCGAAGATGGTCATTGCTGTAGCTCGAAGAGTCGGTCAAACGTCGTGGACGGTCATTGGTGTAGCTTCAGTTTGGCAGTCCTCGCTGTCTGTTGTCACTGTAGCATGAAGAGGCGGTCTTGGGTTGATGATCATCACAAACATTCATTGTCAGCGTGAAGAGCAGATTTCACTAGAGCTTCACGTTGGCGGTGGTCGCGGACGGCAGAGTTTCGGCACCAACAGGCCCATTCACAGTCATAAGGATCTCAGACTTCAGGATTTTCACCTTTTCCTCAGGAGGAGTATACTCTGATGCCAGCCAAGGGTCCAGGGCCTGGGGGGCACCTATTGGGGATCAGGGACTCACTTCAGCAGAGGCCAGCAAGGCTCAGGCAGATCCAGTTGCAGGTCCAGTTGCAGCAAATCAGCTGGACAGTTGCAGGGAGACCTCTTTACGGGGGGAGCACCTCTAAACTGGATTACTAGTGTGACCTGTGAAATGTGTATTAAAATTACCTCAAATGTCCCTAACCTGATTTTATTATGTAACTGGGAATCAGGGTAAGGTTAAAAAAGAAGAAAGAGCTGTACTTGGAGATAACAATGATTCCTGACATCAACTGTGAAAGTATGGTCTACATGTTTCAGCCACATGGTCACAGACCGGGTCTCGTGGTTTTCCTCAGGACCTAACTATGACAGATCCCTTGTGTCAATTTACACTATCCAGTGTTATGTGATCTGACAGTTATTGCTCATAAAATGTATTTGTAAGTTTACACAGTCAGCCTCATAACTCATGCAAGTCATTGACTTACACCATTCCTGGATCTACTGGCCCGGTACCTGTATGATATAGAAAGCACAAATAACATAGCATAATGTAAATGTTTACTTAGTCATTGCTCACTGAAAATTGTTCTGGAGCCCAAATAGCAATTTGGCACTTGTGGTTATCGTGGCATCCTCTGGAACAAAACATATTATCTGTCTTTGCTGACATACACAAAAAGACACTCTCAACATGTATATATATATATATATAGTATATATATATATATATATATATATATATATATATATATATATATATATATATATATATATATATATAAATGACTCCCTCTCCCACCCCTAATACTGGTTTTGGAAAGTTATTCCCCTTTTCCTTATCAAGGCTTCCACCTGGCTATAGGGACAATAGCAAGGGCAGGGCTGGTCCCAACTGTGTTTGTATGTCCTTGAGGCAAAGCCCTTTGGAGTGTAAGTGGGGTGGGGTACTGCTCCTCCCCAGTCATGATGCCAGTATAGCCTATCCTGTCCACACATAAGCCCCCTTTGTGTAACTGTCTGGAAGCAAACCATAAACCCCAATAGCAGACCCATTCATAGTCATAAGACCCAGGATATTTTCAGAAAGGCATAGTTGGTTGTGGCAAGAAAATGTCAACTTTTGAAAAATGGCATTTCTAGAATAGTGACTTAAAATACGACTTTACCATTAAAGAGAATTTTAAACTACAATTCAGTTGAGTGTAAATTCCATTCAGATTTTTTCCTTGAAGAAATACCAAAGCAGTCAGCAGCCTTTCATTTATTAAAACAACTTTCTGTCCCTAACTGATTTGTTTACCTCCCATAAATTTAAATTTAGACGCTCCAATTGCTTGTCCATCGTGACCAGTGGCGAACATATGAAAAACGTCGCTGAAGACAAAAAATAATTCTAACTCTGTGAACATTAAAAAAGCTAATGTGAAGAAACGTTACCAATATATGATTTTCTAAATTAACTAGAAGAAAGTTGACACAGTACTTAGATTTACTGGCTATTAAACAAATGCCACATTGTAAGTCCTACCAACTTAAACGTATGTGGGAACAAACCCTTCCTACCTGAAAGTAGTGAACCAAGCATTGGTCCCATCTACACTGGACTATGGAAATGCTATCCTAGATGGAATTCCCAAAACATCCCTTGCACTAATGAAGGCTTCGCTGCATGCCACTGCTTGAATGGCCTCCGGGACCTCCCAATGTGACTGACCCTGTCTTGTCTTCACTTAAATGGCTGCCCATTGAAGGTAGATTTTTGTGCAAAGTTGTCTGCTTAGTTCACAAAATCATTCACAGCATGTTATGGTAGCTTCCGGCAACTTTGCAGCACCTACTCCTTATTACTAAAAAGAAAAAAACAGACCCTGGCCCAACCATTCTCTGGAAATGCCCCTAAATGTGGGAACTCCATCCAGGCATAAATATGGACCCTGCTCTCTACTAGCTTTCAAAAACACAACTCAAAGCCTTCCTCTTCAACGCTTTCTTCCACACCTCTATGACTCTCTGGATTGACTGGTTACTCTGATGAATACTGATCCATTTGAATATATGTTTGTATTTTCAATGCACTGCCTCTCGACTGAGTCCGGAAGGTACCTAGTCTCCGGTCCTATTCTCCTTTGATGTAACTGCACTGCACTCTAATTGGCTACTTTCTTTTCCTTAACTATTAGCGTGCTTTTTTGTTTTTGTATACAATATGCTGTATTGTGTGAAGCTTTATCATGCTCTCAAGCCTTGTATGCACTATCTAAAAATATATAATTAAATCAAATAAAATAATTATTTTTGTCCTTGGGAAAAATGACCTAATATTTAGAAAAATAACTTAATTACCATTAGAATTGCATTTTACAATACGTTTAAATGCTATTGAAATGTTCGCTTCAGAAAATGAGTTACAAATAAAAGCGTGAATGCACTCTTGTTAGAATATTAATAAATTAACTGAAATATATTGCATTATAACTAATGTTGAAGTGGAAGATGTCATTAGAAATGCTTCATTTGTAAATGAGTGTTTTTCAAATTTTTTTTGCAGTGACTAGGCCCAAAACTTTCCTTTTGACCATTGCTCATAGTAAAGCATACTGTGCAACTGCCCAGCATTGATGTCATCTTTAGAAATGTGCTGATTCTAAAATCATGCTCATTTAGTTCCTCACCCATGTTAGGTCATTTCACTAGAATATAAAAAACTTACTGAAACTTTAAAGAATAAATGGTGACATAGACTTTATAAATGTTGCTTCCGAATAACCTGATATATGCTTTCACATTACTGACTA
Source organism: Calotriton arnoldi (assembly GCA_963921515.1). NCBI lineage: Eukaryota > Metazoa > Chordata > Amphibia > Caudata > Salamandridae > Calotriton > Calotriton arnoldi. Next base: position 2,626,814 of record CAWUFW010001579.1, on the reverse strand, counting down.
GTCTTTGCCTATGCAATGAGCTTACAGTGTATCTTTTAGCTTAGGTAAGAGGGTTGTCATGGGAACCTTCCTTCATGTAAGAATTATGCTAGAAGACTGTATCAACCTGACGACAAGAGTGCAGACTGTGGGAATGGGAAGAAGATGCCTCGTATGACTGACAACACCACCTTGTGAGCTGCTCTGATTGCACATCAAGTGGAGACACCACCAAAGTTGTTACTTTTGTGAGAAAGCTATACAAAATGAGTGTTCCCAGCTAGTTACAGAAGCACCAAGTTTTCCCTTTACCCGCTCGGTGGTCCCGCTGCTGGATTTACCTTTACCCTGAGACGCTTCTTTATGGCGAGTTAATTCCTTTTAGATATTCTTGAGGTGATTTGCCATTATTAACTTGTGGTCGATGCTACTGCATAGATCGCTATTCTAAATACAGATGGTATTGCAACTTTGGAAACTCTGCTTAGTTTTCCAGAACTACTCTTTATGAGAAGCTCATTACCTTTTTGTCTGTTCTTTTCCAATGGGACTCTTCATGGGTTCTTATTTATAATCATTCCATTAACCAATTTATTGGGATTCTTTATGGAACACAGGTCTTTAGTGTTGATTTCTTACCACTACTTTAAGTTCTGTAAATTACTAAACTGAATAAAGATAATTAAAAACTCTAACCTTCTGATAAAATAAAGGTTTTAAAACTATCCCAATCTCTCATCATTGACTTATCGCAAATTCTAAATGTCCATGATGTTTTAATGACTATCTTTAGGGAAGCTCTAATTCTCCAAACGGTGGAAAAGGTCCATTGACCTCTCTGGAGACGATGGGATTCTCCATGGCAACATTTGTAAGTGGGAGTATGTAAAAGGTCTGAACCATCTTGGAGAGTCCTTTTTGGGCTGTAGCATACTTATGTGTCCCTACCAATGAAACCTAAATTATTTACTTTAAAAAAGATTAAAACAAAAATAGGCTGCTATTGCCATAGAAAATGAAAGACGCCTCCCATAATAGGGTTAATTTACTTCTACATCTTCTATCAGTTGCAAGACTTTGGAAGCAATCATTATTATCTATCCATAAGATCACTTAACACTGAAGCCTGATCTCTTAAATCAATTCTAAATCTAAGCCCAAATGTGTAATCGGATGTATTATCTTCTACTTGCATAAAGCCAAAGCCTTGAATTCCAACTTACCTCATTGGCGATGGACGATACAGGTACCCCTTGCTGAATTGAAAAATTATATATCATTGGCAAAAAATAGTCAAGATCCTAGTAATCAATCAATGGTACATAATGAAGTAAATACCAGGTGCAGCATCTCATTGTTTCTTAATCTGTCATATGCATAATATATCCTATATGTTGCACAGCTGGAGAAGCACTTAACATGCTGCCATCGAAATTCTTAGCAGGAGGTACATGAAAAAGGCAATGTTGACATTGAAGTGCTTTGTAACACCTTCACATAAGATGCTTTGGAGCCATTAAAATGGCAGCATCGCCAGGATTCACCAGGCACGTATGTACTGAGAGCTATTTGGGACTTGTTGGCCTCTGCTATATATGGAAGATAGTTTGTTTCTTTAGATGTGGTAATGAGTAATGACTTGCTTTAATGTCCATTGGTAGATGAGGCATGTTAGTTGGGCAGCAGATAGTTCAGAGTCTCTCTAGTCTCTTTCCAATTATTTTACATAACGTTTCAGTAGAGAAGATGGAAGCTAATTTTAAGGTTAGTGCTATATTAAAGCGATATCTAAAATGTTGATGCTCAACGGACTTAAAACATGAGTTTGGTAGCTCATGCATGAAATGGCATCTATATGATTGCCGTTACACTGCTCCCCAAGCTAGCACCCAGTTTTGCAGAGAATGCTATATTTTACTAGGTTACTGATTATGAGCTAATCAATAGTCAATGAAGTCTAAGATGAGAGAACGAGACAGTGAAGGTTAGATAGAGTGACAGAGAGAGGGAGACATACAGAGGCAGAAATGCAGGAAGACAGAGAAAGGCAGAGAGAAAGATAAAGATACAGAAAGAGTCAAAGATGTACAGTCAAACAGAGAGATCATTTTGGACTGATTCTCAAAGGTTTTGCTATGGCACACACTTTACTTGTACTAAAAGAGTAAGTCATATCTAGTTATAAAATATCTTTGTGACTGCAGTACATACAGAGACCGATGTATACATTCTAATACACATATACACATTGTCATGTATAAATATTTAGGCACTGATTACAAGTTCGATGATAAACAGACGTTTGCCCAGGGATTGGAATTTTAAGATAAATTATAAATATCACACCCTCAGTTTTTCCCTGATATAACCCAGCAGGTCAAATCTGATGACATTTATCAGGAAATAAAGTCTTGAAAAAAGGCAAAGCATACATAATTTGGTATTTTAAATAACAATTCTGCACAGTATGCATCCTTTCCAAATTTAAAACGTGGAACAGGAGTTATTTACCACAAATGGTAAAGAAGTCGCCCTGATGTAATGTCAATTACTTGTTGTGATAAATACCGGACCCCATTGTACACAACCTGTTACCAGTGCCTCTAAGAGACTGTAAGACAAAGGCTCTCATTGCATGGGCTAAATTTTGATCCCTGTGCTAACATGAGTATGCACAGAGGTCAGAATTACAGATTGGGTGAAAATTATCTGACCTTTGCAATTTTCCCTGACTGATTTCAGTAGGTCAGACCTGCTGAAACGTATCATAAGAAAATGCTTGGAAAATCACATAGGTGGGAAATCTGGTGTGTTAAATAGTGATTCTGCATGTTATGCCTCATTCCCCTTTGAACAATTTGGAATCTAAAATATTTGCCACAGCTGGTAAATACCTCACTGGCTTTAATGGTATTTGCTAGGAGTTGTAAGTGTCCAACCCTATTCATACAACTTTCAATGAGGTCCTAAGTCTGAGGCAGAGCGATATCCATTGCCAGAAATAGACAACCTTTTTGGACTGTATCAGGAATATCCTGGGGGCATCCATGACCAGTGGCGGCTGGTGACATTTGAAAGTGGTGTGGTGTAAAATTATTGTCATACTGCACTGCGGCGATCGAGAGTACCCGAACAACCTGAGGGGGGGTTCGAGGGGGTTCTCCACCACGAAAATTTTGAAAAACAAGTGGACAAATGGTGCATTTTCAAGCAAATTTGAGGAAGCAGGAAAGTTAATAAAGCAATACGATTGAATTATTTATCATTTAAGAAACTTTAGTGAGTTTCTATCTTTCTCTGGTAAAAAAGCCCTTTGCTGTTATTGCTGTTGAGTTGCAGTCCAGCAATCTCACTGACGACTGAAGAGCCTGAGAAAACGTACATTTCCTTCTACACTCATCCTTGTGCGTGAATACACTATTGCACTGTCCACTGTGACATGGCACAGTTAACCAGGACACCACACAAGTGACAAAAGACTGCGGCCTAGATTTGGCGCAACTTGTAAAAAAGGTTCTGGCTGAGCCTGTGATCATAAATAAGTGTGTCTGTGTGGGGAAGCGTGAATATTTTGTAGTGTTTCAACACTAGCACACTGTAGGATGTGGCATGCATTACACTAATCAGGAGTGAACAGCCATGAGGGAATCATAAATGTTTGCCCATCACTCACGTGAGATGGAACCACACTGCCTGCTCATGTATGAGTGTCCGCCTGCTCCCTGCCATGTGCCATGCTCTATCTCAAGTGAGATCATGTGGCGGCTGAATGTATTCTTACCGGTATCGCAGGGCCACAAATTTGAGCATTTCATTTTCTGGGATCGTGGTACAAAATAATGCACATTTCAGGGTTAAACATATCTTACTCTTTGTCTAATCACATTGCGTCCTAATGGCACTGATCATAATTCAATACAATAAAGGTGTATCACGGGTTATGTATGCAACGTGGCATGAAATTCACATGGTGGCACTTTATTTAAATAATCTGGCTATAGAACCGAAGACACTAGAGAAACCCTCTCAGCACAAGAAACGAAAGGTGTACCAATCAACACTACAAGAATTTCAACCGATCACCTGCAAAAAAACACGCCTGTATCGCCATCAACCTACTGAGCTACCTTAGCAAACAACAAACCAGAATAACACCAAAGCAGCTGCATGTTTTCATTTTTTAAAAGAAGAGTAAACTGCGGAAATGACAGAGAGCTGGCCAGAAGCGGACTGGCCATTTTAAAAGAGAAAGAACAAAATAGTATTTAAAATGGGCACAAAGAACATGCCAGGTGCTGGGGGTTTCCAGGCGCCCGCCGCCTCGATGCAATTTAATTATTGTACTGCGCTAACTTCAGTCAAATTTGCTCTTTTGTGAACCGGCTCCTTTGAGGTACGTCTTCACTGATGGTTATGAGTTGGTACCGTAAACAACAATATCCCTAACCCGACTATGTACCGGCACAGAAGTGCATTCCCTGATTATAACTCAGTGGGTTGTGGTACATACTTCAAGCCTGTATGGCAAATGCTGGAATCAAAGCATGACCGCCTTAGCTGTACAACCTTTCATACTTAATAAAAGTGAGTACCACTGTCAAGTAAGATACAATGAGTACCACTATTATGTAATGGTAAGGCCTCTTATCAGCACTTTGAGTCTGGTGAACTGGCACTATACAAACAACGCATTATTATTACTATCACCAAACTGGGTGCGAATTCTAGGAGAACTTAACAGGTATTTTGCATGGGCATTTCTACCGTGACTAGGAGGACCAAGGGCTATTTTTGGGTGGGCCTGGCCAACCCGGTAGAACCAGGCTGCATAGAGGATAGTTTGGCTTGGTTTGACACAATTAAAAATAACATTGGAGGGGCATCATAGTCTACTTGTATGCTGCACAATTATCTTTACAATTAGCAAGTTTAGATAGACGCCGCCCGTTTAAAAACATTTGTATGTTTGAAAATAGAAAAGATGGAACCAGTCACTCTGGGCAGACCCCAGTCAAAGCGGATGACTCGGAACAACACATACTAGTATGCTGCACAATTATCTTTACAATTAGCAAGTTTACATAGGCGCCGCCCTTTAAAAACATTTGTATGTTTGAAAATGGAAAACATGGATCCTGTGACTCTGGGCAGACCCCAGTCGAAGTGGATGACTCAGAACAACACATACTAGTATGCTGCACAATTATCTTTACAATTAGCAAGTTTACCCAGGTGTCGCCCGTTTAAAAACATTTGTATGTTTGAAAATAGAAAACATGGGTCTAGTGACTCTGGGCAGACCCCAGTCGAAGCGGATGACTCGGAACAACACATACTATCAGTCGCGGCCGGCAATACGGGTGGGTGGGGGTAGTCGCGCAGTGGGGGGGGCGGGACCATATTAAGATAAAAAAACTTACCTTCCTCCGGATCACGCGCCGCCGTCTCAGCTCCTGCTGCTCCTGGCCGCGTTTTACCTAGGCAGCCTCCCTCCCCTCCCCTAAGCCAATCACAACACTGCAATGGCAGCGTTGTGATTGGTGTGGTGCAGCGGACAGCGCCCCAGCTGGGCGCCTGTAGGGAGGCCATTTTCTCTATGTAGGCTGCATGCAGCCTACATAGAGAAAATGTAGAGTGCGCATGACGGGTTTGGTTGGCCCCAGAGGGCCGACCAAACAGTCAGGGCCCACAACAGTGGGCAAGCCACTCCCCCCCCTGCCCTTGAGCAGGACCACCCGCCCACCCCTAACCAGGCAATGGTAGTTTTACCATTTTATGTTTCTGCTTCTCGCACTGCAAGAAAGCAGTGGGGCAACGCCCCCACGCCCCAATGGAGAAGCCGCCACTGTCCATGACACTGTGACTCTCCCTCATTCCCCCTTGATCCTCCTCCATGACGTAGGGAATTCATTGGAGCTCTCCTGCCTGCAGCGCCGCCTTCTTCACACAGCTTTGGCAACAGCCAAAATATGCATCCTCCGCCAATGCCGGTCTCCCAAGCCTCCATCACAAGAAGACTGGACATTGGCAATGATACAGACAGCGATGCATGAACGTGTAATCTACAACCTGCAAGATCAATCAGAGGTGTTCAGGAAGACGTAGGCACCTTTTCTGCAAGATGATCCCTAAATGTATCAGCAACGCACCTCTAAAACCCAGAGCTACAGTGTCAGTATGTCCGTAGACCACAACGGTCCTTCTCTGTGGCCTGCTGGGAGTCCTTGGCTCTACATCCTCATCATGTCACCCCCTCCATACCTATTTTCCTCCTTCCCTCCCTTTTCACATTCCCCCCATGCCTTCTAGCTCCTGCCCTTACCTCTCTCTCATATCTCTCTCTCCACTCTCCACACCTGTGACATCCTCTCCCTGCTCTTTCTTTTTTCTGCCTCTATTTTCCTCCCTCTCACATCCCCACTCTTTCCCTCGGACACGCACTGACCCCTTCCCATACCATGGGCCTCTGCCACTTCCCTGTTCCCTCCTTCACTTGTTGACGTGGGCGTCACCCCCCTTGTGCCTCGTGGGACGCAATAGGCTTGTGGCATGGGACTTCTCTCACTCTTTGCATCCGCCCTATCTCCCTACTTCTTCACTCACCCCACTCCACTTTCCAGGGCATGCCCCTACTCTCGCTGATGGCTGACCGTGTTCTCTCCCCCACTGGGGATGTTAGACCGCCAACATCTGACAATGGAAGACAAACGATTTATAGTTGTTGTCAGCATTATTTGCACTGTGCGACCTCCCTCCTGCCCAGCCTCCCTCCCCCTTTTTTCCCTCACTGCCCATTACAATGTGTAATCTGTTCCGAATTGTACATCTTCAACATGGTTTTGATCTCAATAAAGAATTTCAGCACAAAAAAAAGAATTAGACAATGTGAAACAAATTGATAGAAATACAGTCAGACAAAAATACACACAGAGAAAACACAGACAGAAAGACGAGCAAAGAGGCAGTAGACAGACAGCTAGATAGACAGCTGGATAGATAGATAGATAGATAGATAGATAGATAGATAGATAGATAGATAGATAGTCAAGTACTTTCAGTTCACAAACAAACTTTAGAATCCACTTGGCTGACTGTTTCCACTTGAAATAGCAAAGATATTTAATTTCTTTATTATTTCTGTCACATATGCTTGCCATTTGTACTGGTGAAAATATACTTAGAGTAACATGTTTGCTTCAGAGTAGAGAATGTTCACGATGTACGTTTCAAACTGTTTAATTAAATCAGTGACCTTTTAAAATGAATTCTTGTTGATAAAATAAAACTGATTGCTACCTTAAGGCAGCTGTAAGGGAGCATAATTTGCATGAGTATTGGTTTCTAAGATTTATATAGAAATGAAGCAGAAGCCGAGATTGCCTCCTAAGTATTACAGTATAATGCATTGCTGATCGTTTCTGTATTACTCTGAGCAAGGAAAAATATACAATTTAATTTGCTTTCAGTTAGACTATATTATGAAATCTTATTTTCGTGTTCATTTTTAATATCCTACTCAGTAACGTTGGAGATTGAAACTAATTTTTTCAAATGGATATTTCAACTGAGCCAGCTTGTTAACATTGACTTCTAGACATATAGGGGCCGATTCCGATCTCGGTCGGAGGCGCACCCAATACCATTCGGTCGGGAAAAAAGCCATGCGAAAGCCTGTTACCCGACCGAACCGTACGCGGAGTCCGGCCGAGCGAGTACGATGCGAGTCGCCGACCGACTCGTCCGGGCGACCCGACCGCTCCGACCGACTCGTACCCGGACCGTACCGCTCCGACCGACTCGGTCGGACCCGGTTCGCACCGCGCAATGGAGACGTTTTCCGGCCGGGTAAGTACGATGCGCACCTCGACCGCTCCGACCGACTCGCGCCGTCCGACTCGAACTCGCTGTCGGAGCCGTACTTTGGGGGTCCGTGTCGGACCCCCTGTACGCGTACCCGTGCGAGGCGCACACAGGGGGACCCAAGGGTCCCCTACCTGTGCGTGTACGCCGCGAGCGCTTCGCGGCGTACTCGCTGTAGGGGCGCCCTTGTCCGCCTCGCACCCATTGAGGCAATGGGAGCCCGCGTACGCGTTGTACGACCGGCTCCCATTGAGTTCAATGGGAGTCCGACCGACTCGTGTCCGATAACATACGGACGCATCGGACTCGTTCGGTCGGACTGCACGGGTCCGATTCGGTTGGAAATCTCTCCGGGTCCGGCTCGGTCGGGGAAATTTCCGGCCCGAATCGGAATCGACCCCATAACGTTTTACGGTAAAGGACCTGCAATGAAGGCTGCTGGTAAGAGAACGGCCGTATTTTAAATCGAACTCCTTATAGCTAATCCGCAAGTCATGACCCACCTCTCTCTTTTTCTAAAGAATTTTGTATTTGCATCTAGACACACATCTGACAAGACATTTGCTTCAAAACTTCAAACAATTGTGCCGGACATTATTAACTTAAATAGATAGTAGTTCCCAATCTGACCTACACACAACAGGTTAATGAAATCGGTATCCAATAATTGCCTACATTAGAACTGAGACGGTATATTGTCACCATGTCAGTTCTTAGTCATGGGGGTCATTTGAGGTGCAGGCCAGCACACATTAATCTTTGCCCACCCCCAAATGACCCAGGAAGTTGGCACAGTATTTATTGAAAACTCCGTGTAGAGGTGCAGGGGTGCCTTTAAATTTAGTTTTTATCTTGTCACATTTGCTTTGCATTCAAAGACAAGGTCAAATGACAGGCTATGTCTACTGACAAATTGCTCCTTATTTTTTAACATAGCAATGTTGTTTACTTTTCTTTCTCTGACTGCAAAGTGAGAGAAATTTGTAAAGTGAACTATGTGACAATCTCACTGGGGGTACAGGAAGTGTGAAATGAAAGACCATATGATGTAATTTTTTTCTAATAGCAACAATATGTAAATATCATTAAATGAACTGTTCAAATATTTCAAAATAAATCACGAGTTATGAAAGCACAAATGAATCACATTTTGTTTAGTAATTCCGAAGTGTGATGGAAAAAAAGGTTTTATTAGGATCAAAACTAATGCACAAAGAATAACTATTGTATTGGATTGCAGCATTTGTATGGCATTCACTAACCCTTTGTGGGGGACTTAGTCACCTACCTACATGGCCAGCAAGTTACGCCATATAAGGTGTGTAGCTGGAAGGGTGTTACATACATACAGGGATATATAGTTTGCTGTTTGGGTTGTTTCCAATCTGTGGACTGTAAGATGAAGATTGAGCTTGAAGGTGTAACTGTCTTTCCAGGTTCTGCTGTGGGTTGGTGTAATTGTCATGGAAATAACCATTCTCTGAAGTATATATGGTGCTGGAGATTTCAACTCTTGGCTGATAGTGAGTTTCAGAGCTTGGCGGCTTGTACTGAGAAAGCAATCCCTCCTGCATATTTCTTAGGGTAAGGTGATAAGATGATCTTAGGTGCATGCCTGGAGTCAAGTGTCCTATTTTGTTTGTATAGCTTGAATATAACTTGTAGTTATAGCTTCCCTTTTCTGTTGGAGGCTCTGTGGACAATGCAAAGTGTCTTGAACGTTGCCCTTCTAGCTATAATTAGCCAGTGGATTGACTGCAAGACTGGAGTGATGCATTTTCTTGGTTGGAGGCAGAGAAGAAGTCTTGCAGCAGCATTTTGGATTATTTGTATTTTGTGAATGATGAATGCAGGTGCAGCAAGTGATTGGCTATTGGCAAAAATCAAGTTTGAAGATTACAAGTGTGCGGAAGACACAGTTTATTTTGATATCCAACTTTTGGGAAGATCCTACATATAGTGCCTTTTATGCAATAAAAACACCATGTGACGTTGGTAAGATGTAGTTGGTATCAAGTATAGGTCTGAATCCATGCTTACCCCTAGTTTTCTGACATCTCTTGATATTGTTGGAGGGGCCTCAAGTTCCTTAGGCCATATGGTGGTAGGCTGGTATTTATACCATTGTCCTCTGTATTTATCGCGTTGAGCTTTAGATTGTTACTCATCATCCATGTGTATGTAGTCCGATGGCAGTCATCAAGTTATAAATTGTCATCCATTTTTAAAATGCTTTAAGTGTCATCCCTACTGATTTAAACAGGTTTTGCAAAAGGTCAGGTAGATGTTGAATAATAGAGGTAATGCAAAGGACTCCTGAAGGATGGCACAGTATTGTATGTGTTCTGTGTGCGGAGCTGATGTGAAAGATGGTGCCAACACTATTCGCATTGTTCTTTAGCCACATACTTTCATTATCTTTCCTATTCCTGATACATAAGTGATTGTCTCTACCTAAACCTACCAGCCATTCAGAAGCAATGTCCAATCAGGAAATCTCTAGGTTCCAAAATAGCATAGTGTTTTGATTAGCCTGTTGGGTGGGGAGGATTCATCACAAATTAGGGACAACTCACATTTGACAGACATTGCTCCAGCCGTCAGCCTTTCCTGTTCTAAAATATAGCCTGGTGAGAAAATGTATTTGCTCTAGGGATCTTTATTTTGTTTGCAGGAGCCAGATAGTTTGTTAATGTGCCTGCTGTAGAGTGCTGAAAGCCCCTTAACTAGCAGTAGTGTGACCCTATGACCCAATATAGTGTGAGCCAATATGGTCTGCTGTGCCACAAAGGTCTGCCATAATGTACTACTTAGCTTTCAAAAATGGTTTACTATCTAGATAAAACTTGTTATCAGAAATGTCTGGGTCTGGCAGGCTTCTCTTGGTGGAGATTAAACCCTGACCTAAATACCATAGCTACCCACATCACCAAAATGTGTCAATTTTCAAGGCAAAGTCTTGAAGTTTTCTTGATAAATACTGGGGCCTTTCCTTTCACAGGTGATGGCCCAGCTACACAAGTGGCATACTATTGTTATTGGGAGAAGTTTAGGAATTCTGAGTGGTAGGACATTTGTGGATCCCTAAAGATTCCATTAGCTCAGTCTGCTTTTACTTTTGTTTTACTGTGGCATCAGCGGGTGCAGCATGCTGCCCGATCAGCAAAACAGAACAAATCAAACTCAGGACTCGAGGGAAGAATTTTGCTCATGCCCTGATATTGATTTTGGAAAAGAAAAGGTTTTAGTTGTTTTAACCAGAAACATTTTTTAGTGGTGCAGCATGAAAGTAGTGCAGTTGACATCAACAAGTCGTCCACTTCCCTTAAGAGATTGAAACCCACCAAATCGATGCAACCTGATGTCCTGTCCAAGAAGAATGGACAACAAGGTGCAGGGATATAATGCCACATTGCACTAACTTCTTTGCTCCATGATCATGTAGAACTTCTCCAGTTTCTGAAGGCCTCCAGAATAGTAAACCTCCGGGACTGAGGAACAGTGAAAAGCATAGTGACCAAAGAAAAGTGGCAGTGACTGCTCATGGCCATGCACAGCAAAAGAAAGCTTCAGTTGCCATACATGGTCTACAGAGAAGAGGGCTAGAGAGACAATTAAACAAATATTACGAAGATAAAGAGAAGAGGTTCTAGAAAAGGAGAAGAAAAGGAGGGAAAGAAAGGAGAGTAGATAGAAAAAGCAAGATAGAGCAGGAGAGACAGGAAGGGGAAGGTAGACAATTGCAGCAGCAAACTAAAAGAGGTAGTGAGGAAAAGGGTGAGAGAGGGAGTAGTGACAGAGATTAGGAGGTGAGGATGGAGAGAGAAAGTAAAATAGAGCCTCAAAGAGCAAAACAAGATCTAGATACACACGGAGAAAAGGTGACTGGAGATTTCAAGTCGAATTTATAGCTTATCATGTTTTTGCAAATATATCTGGCCCAAAGTGATTTCAATACACACTGCTGCACTAATTTTCCAAAAACAATCTTAGTGTAAGATCCAAAAATCACATTTGCTGGTTTGTTGGACCTGACCCTCTATGCAGGGTCAACCCCAGACTTTTCACTTTCCTCCTCCTATTTTTTTGCTGAACTCATTTTTGTTGGCCTTAGGACCAGTGCTAAAGTGCTTGTGCTCTCTCCTGTAAACATGGTTGAATTGACTTATACCAAATTGCCATATTTAATTTACTAATACAACCCTTGTAGTGTGGTAGATATTCTACCCTGGGCCTGTAAACTAAATGCTACTGGTGGCCTGCAGCACTTATTGTGCCACCCACATACGTAGCACCTCAAAACATATCCCAGGCCTGCCACTCCAGCCTAAATGCAGGTTTAAACTGCCATATTGACTTGGCATTTACTCTGCTATGCTGCGGAGTTTCGCGGGCAGTTTCCTGGAGCTCCCGTTCACGTAGCGTTTTTACATCAAACGCAGGACGGAGTACTTCCTTGTGTTTAGAAATCACACACAAACGGAACCATGCGGTTCGCATGGGCGCCTCCATATTGTTTTCTTACTCTGTTTATGCTGCTGGGTCTATTTTCAAATCCATTCCCAAACTTTTAAATCCTCCATCCTAATTCATCTATACCTCATTTTTATTCATTGTATTAGTGTGTGTTTTTCTGTCTGTGTACTTTATGCTTTTTTAATTTTATTCATGGTTTTTTGTTAGTTTTTGTACTTTTTTATTTTTCCTTTACTTCCTTATTTGTATTTCCTTCCTTCCTTCGTTCCTTCCTTCCTTCCTTTCGCCTTCCTTCCTTCCTTCCTTCCTTCCCCTGTTTTGTATTCACCACACCCAGCTCCATGTCAGAGCAGGGTGAACAGGGGAGCAACAGCACCTGGCCCCCAGAACTGCAAGCAGCAGCAGCCGCCTACTCTGCAGATGGCAGCACCGCCAAGGGGTGCAGCCCTGGGCAATTTTTTGTGAGGCAGAGATGGCATCAGTAGTTTTTTTTGTGCAGCGCCACCTCCCCTCCATGCTGGCACCAGGCGGCAGGCTTGGCAGTGGGTACCTCCTGTGGGAGCATCGGATGCATTGGAGAAGAGTACACAGTTGTGTGTGGCACACCAGCCAAGTCCAGTGCACTGCCCAGCAGCTAGGGGTCGAGATTGCGGGGCTTGGTGAGTATTTAATATTTGTTATATTTGTGTTCTACAATGCTAAAAATTCCAAATAGCATGCTGCTCACATTCAGTGGTAAGTTACATTTAGTTTACTTTCAGAATATTATTATGTGATCCAGTTTGAGGTAGGCAGGGGCTCTGTGCTACCTAATCATACTCGTTGGTGCTCACTTTGGCTGATTATTTAAGAAGCAATTGCAGACTCCTGTGTCCTCCAATCCCCATAGCGAATTAGCGATAATAGTGAGATAGCGTTCTCTGTGACTCTTTATGTAGCTTGTACTGTCCCAAGCAATTTCACAGTGATGTGTAGTACTAGTATGCATCTATGCATTGCAAAAAAGAGAGACTGAGTTGGTCAATCAAGGGGGTTGAGAAATGAGAATCGAATCAAAGATCATTCATTGCAATGCATTAGTTCCAAATGTCTTTTTGTTAAGGAAATTTGGCACAGGGATTTTAGGATTAGCATGGCCAACTCAACGATAGTTACTACTAGTACTATAGGCAATCTGATTTGCATAAGTACAATGTTACTCCTTCTGCATGTCATAATAATTTTGTGGAGATTAACTGTACCACTAATCTATTTTTTTATCTTCTTTATTCCTTACATCAGCACCCAAGAAGAGGGCAAGCGCAGAGGCGGGTCCAGGCAGAGCTGGGGTGGAGATCCCAACCACCAGCCCCACTGCTGAGGGCTCTGTTAAGCCCAGTAAGTCCTATTCTTTATTACTGTTATTTCACTCACTTTTACCTCTGCCCACTATTATACTACCTTTAATGTTGCCCTAGTTATTTTTAATACTGTCTCCTTTTTTTCCAACTCCCTTATCTAATTTTTGTTTACTTTTTGTCTACTGAGAAGATTGTTGTCCCAAATAAGTTAGTATTATAAATAATATTCATCATGTATGTTTGTTGAGAAGACTTTGTTTTTTTGCTCATGCTCTAACAGTTAACGAGAGAGTGGCTATGGTCAGGGACCATCCCCCAGCCCCCACAATGTTGTGCTGTGTAATTCATCTATACAGTATACCAGCAGATCCCATGCTAGTGCAGCATGGCTGGAAAGTATGAGGTCCCTTTGCATTTGCCAACCAACACCATATGTCTTTCATTGACCATTATTATTCCATCCCTTCATTGCGCTTCAGTGACTCAGAATCATCATCATCATCTTCATCATAGGCTATAGCTCTGACCCTCCATTTAGAAAAGTTTTTGGTTGGCTTGACTACCTGGCTTTTCTAACATTGTGAACCAACAAAATGCCCAGAGTGATATTTTTGATTGAAGATACTGCGGTGATAACCAAACTGTAGTGATGTATTGTGGTTGTATTTTTTTGATTAAAAAAATTAGAAGGAGGCATATCTGGCATCTAAAAAATGCATAATGTTTTTTTTCTAGCCACACAGAGTGCCACCAGCTCAAGTGCTGCTGCAGGAGGAGAAGGAGATTTGGTTGTAGGGGGAGAAGCAGCAGCAAGGACAGGCTGTTGTAAGTCACATTGCTTGCTTATTGACAATTAAAACTTACTCGCTACAAGGGCATTGTCATGACTCATGGTTGTGAACCGCCTGCTTTATCAGCTACAGTGGTGGTGGAGTCATGGCCTCTTCTATCTACAACTCAGCAAAAGCTCACATAATGAACACTCAATGGAAGCGGGAAAGAATGGAAGAATGGAAGGTTAAAAGAAAGGATGGATGAAATGGTACATGAATGAAAGGATGCGTGGGTGGGTAAAAGGATGCAAGGTAGGTGAAAGGATGTGTGGGTGGGTATTGGGTAAATGGATGGATGGGTGAAAGGATGGTTAATTGAAAGGGTGGATAGTGAATGAATGGATAATGGATTAGAAATTTTGGTGAAAAACTGGATGAGAAAAAGTAAAGCTTAAATCATGGTGCCTATGGGTAAATATAGAAGAATGAAAGGATGAATGAATAATTGCTTTGATGAATAAACAAGGGAATTCTTCTGGAGAGGGGCATGCTGCTCACCTACTTCGCTTACATTGGTTTATGGTTATCAATGCTATGGTTCAAAGTGGGGGTATTTTAATTTTTGTTCTAATACCTTGACTCACTGTATTTGTTAATCGAGGCAGATATGTATCCCACCCATCATCATTCATCACTCCCCTCCCTGCCCATAGCATTTTGCCACCCATGACCGAATTGCATTATGGAACAATTTGTGAATGCAGAGTTTTCAATGCATTGCATACGGAACCCACAAGGTGTGTTTCCCTTCGCCCACTCAGTCACCTCTCAGTACTTCACTCCTTTGTTCTTTCCTAAATTCTTCCTTCCCAGCCTACCAAAAAATAAAAAAATCAATTTTTGGCATGGGCTGTATTTTTATGGCCATGTGAAGTGATTCCAAAATATATTTCGTGGTTTCCCATAACAGATTAATTTTAAGCCTGTTCAAATTTTTCCATTTCAACTTTTGTCAATTACAGTGACTACATAAGCCAAAGCTTAGGCACATGATGAATCAATGACCAGTAACACCCCTCTATTCTATAGAAAAAGCTCTACCTACCCGCCTAATCCCTCTACCTTACCCTGCAGTAGAGTAAGTCAAGTTGCTTTTCCTTACTGCCCATTGAATGAATTTGTTGGAAATAATTTTTGGTGGTGGGTGAGGCCAGTGAGTAAAGTGGAACTAAGTGCCTGATTTGTTTTCAAGTTTGGCATAAGGTATACTCTGTGATGAAAGTTTCAAATACAATCTATATAGCCCATTCCTTTCCATGTAGTGCACTGCATCATTTTTCTCACCGTCTCCTTACGGCAGACAGGATAATAATATTTGCATTTTATATGTGGCGTGTGTGGCATAGTATCTTATTTATTATTCATCTGCCTCTTCAGAGTCAGGGTAGTGATTGAAAGGCATTTGGAGAAGAGCAGGGCCAATGGCAATAAAGATAGATAATTGTCAACTACAGCTGCCTCAGCTGCAGACAGTAGCAAAGTACCCGACGCACTGGCTAGCATGCCGCCATTAATTTAGCACAACAACTAGTACTCCATAGTGCATAATGCCTTACTCATTATTGAGAGGTAATTTATTTTCCTCTCAAAGTGTCTGTTTAGTTACTAGAACAGCCTTTAAAAGAAAAATAAATCAAATCATTGTTTTTTAATCGGGTGTTATTCTGCCTTAATTCTTTTCTGCCAGGCAGTCATGCTTTTTATGTGAGGCATGTGCGGGTAAAAAATAAAATTGGCCCTGTGACTCTCCTTATCATAATCGCAACAAATTCCAATGGCCCTAGGGGACCAGCAATGTAATGCTACTGTGCCACCCACTACTTAATTTTAAACAAGTTTTTACACAGAGCATTGTTTACAATTTGTCTTTTTTTTCTTGTTTTTCTCAATATAGCTACTCCTGCTCGTTCACCAACACCACCCATCAGGCAGGAGATAGCAGCCCAGCTGCAGTGGCAGAGGCTGGACATCATCCAGTCTGACCGGTGGCTGGTTGCCCTGGCGGATGAAGAGGCAGTAGTAGCTGCCTCTGACCCAGGCCCCAGTTCAGCAAGCCAACTCCAGGCTCCAGCCCCCCAGGCACTACATCGCCTGCACCAGCTGTCAGGGGCCATGATTGCCACTGCTGACACCCTCTCCTGCTTGGACAGGCAATTCCAACGTAGCGACCTGCAGCATCTCAACCACATTGACAGCGAGCTAAGGAGCACAGAGCAGAGCCAGGACCAGCTCCAGACCCATGTGGACAAAGCCCTCTTCTAAGCCCTTTTTATTTTTTTGGGGGGTTGGAGGGACTGCTATGTGGAGAGGGTGGAAAGGGATTTGGGACTCAGTGTTTTTTTCTTGGACTTTTGCTTGAACATTGGTTGTGAATGGGTCAATTTATAGAGAGGGGTGGGCCTGTTGTGGGTGGAGAGGGTGTAGTTCTTGTAAAATATTAAAGGGACAAATTATTTTACCACACTTTATGCCTGGAGTAGTTTATTTGTGTTGTTTTAACTTTGCACTGCAGCCTTTTTTGCAACCTTTTTTTAATCTGTTTACAAAAGTGCATACCAGTTAATTACAGTTAGTTATATACCCTTGTCTTACTACCCTCTGTAACTATCTTGACCATTGGGGGGTTGCTGCCATGACGTATATTGCCTACAACAACTTAGATAAATGATTGCTTATCTGCAGTAGCAGTTAGCTGCTTCCTTACTAACTTAACTAGTTCACTTCACTTCATAGTTATGTTACCTGAATACAGATGAAGCAATAACAGGGAAGGCTTCACAGCTTCACAAGCGAGGTCCCACTTCCACCCAGGTGAGCTCCAACTGTAGGATTAATTGGAAGAAGATCCTGCAGTTGGTGTCGCTTTCACAGATACGCCCCACCAAGTGTGTGATCCATTTTTGGTGTAAATTAAGTCACAACTCAATAAATCACAGAACCCTGGGGGGGGGAGGGTTAAGGGCTAGATGAGAATTTGGGGAAAGGTGTGACAAAGACAATATTCATCTGGACGATGAGCAGTACATCATGATCATCAATCTATTGTGGAAGGAAATGAAGGAATGAGTATGACACCGTACAGTTAAATGCATTACAAACAGTCCTTCTGCCTGAGAGATCCAGGTTATCAGATATCTAAATGTTCTGTCTACTAGGTTTGAAATCAAATTATGGAGGACTTAACACACCCAGTTCTAAAAATATGACTAAATGATACTGTATTGCAAAATTGGGTAGTGCATCTGCATTCTTCTCGGAAATGTCTGTCTTGGGTGCCTGTCTGGACCGGTCCGGTAGGGAAGCAGGAATGTTGCGCTCAGCTTTCGCCTTTTCATTAGTGTAGGAGACGAGAAGGCCTGCAGATTGTAAAACAGAAACTATATTGTAGAGTCAAGGACCAGGACAGAAGGAATGTAAGCTTCATGAGGAGTGCAACAAGAAGACTCAAAGGCAGAGCAAAAAATAAGAGGGCTCGGAGTTTCACTTTTGCCACCAGTTCAACACAAACACTCAGCAACATTTCCCAAATCATCACACCTCTCTCCATTCCACATAGCTGCGTACTAGACCTCAGAGTCATGGTTTCCCTTTGAAGCTCCTTCTTCTAGCTGTTGATGAGGTAGTCCCGCCCTGAGTCCTTTCATCCTCCTCCTGACTCAGAGTAACTCAGTCCCAGTCCTGACCCGAGCAAGAAAGAAGTGTAGTGCACTGCTGATCAAGAACAAGTAGAGAAACAGAATTCAAGTATTTTGATAGGTTTTTGTTTGTTAACTAATGTGACTGGTCTGGTCTCTGAAGAACCAGTAAAAAGGAGTGAACCCTACAAGTAAATCTCGCTAAGTAGGAAAGAGCCAATCACCTTCAGGAAACCTTATCAGGCCCCAAACATTGCAAATCATCTAAATCAAGTTTACAAATTAGTTGTAAACCCTCCCTCTCTGTCTGCCACCACATGAATCATCAATCATCACTCTTAATCAGTCAATAATATTTCACTCATTGATGCAAAAGTTACCTGTTCCAATCCAAGCCCGGTGGTAGGTACACACTTGTATCTCGTCTTTGATGCAAGTAACAGGTTGGAATTTGTCAGTCTTGTAAATAAAATGATCTTTTGGGGCAGCCCTCCTAGGTGATGAAAAAAAAGGATAAGAGTGGATCGTACAGGTTAATTATCGCTAAGTAGGTTTATAAAGGCCAATCACCTTCAATAAAAATGATCATCCATCAGGCCCCAAACATTGCAGGTCATTTAAATCAAGTTTAAAAATCTGTTGAACACTCTCTCTCACTGTCTGCCACAATGTGAATCATCAATCATCACTCACAATCACTCAATAATATATCACTCATTGGTATAATAGTTACCTGTTCCAATCCAAGCACTGTGGTAGGTACACAGTTGTGCCTCCTCTTTGATGCAAGCAACAGATTAGAATTTGGCAGTCTTGTAAATCAAATGATCTTCTGGGGCAGTCCTTCTAGGTGGTGAAAAAAAGAAGGATAGGTGTGGGCCCTACAGGTTAATTTCTGCTGAGTAAGTTTGTAAAGGCCAATCACCTTCAGGAACAATGATCACTCATCAGGCCCCAAACATCTTTGACAAGGGCAACACATTTGAGTTTGGTATTGGCACTCTTGCAAATCAGCGATCTTCTGGGGCAGTCCTGCTAAGTGATGCATAAAAGAATAGGCATGCGAGGGAGTCAGGCATTGTCTACAATGTCATGAAAGGAATTGTGGAGGCTTCTTCACTGCACTCTGGTCTAACTGCAATCTAGCCATATATGTGACTAAAAAATGGTGAGGCAGCATAAATGTGACACAAACATAATGTTCCACTAGCTAC
Source organism: Calotriton arnoldi (assembly GCA_963921515.1). Taxonomy (NCBI): domain Eukaryota; kingdom Metazoa; phylum Chordata; class Amphibia; order Caudata; family Salamandridae; genus Calotriton; species Calotriton arnoldi. The sequence goes on along the minus strand of CAWUFW010001579.1, from coordinate 2,607,477 downwards.
TTTTTTTTTGCAAAGAAAGAAGTTTAGCAAGAAATAATTAAAACGTCCTATGGTGGCACTGGCATTCTCAGTCTGGGAAGTAGAGTTCGTCCTCTAACTCAGGTTGTTCACCCAGAAATTGGTCCGCTAAAACACTTGATTCTGGCCAATCCTCCTCCTCCACCTGTGTTGTTTCAGGAATGGTGTAATTGTGTGGTATGAAATGTTGGTTCATTTTAATTATGGTAATCTCTCCACATTTTGAGGCAAGAGACTGGTCCTTCTCACTGTAACAACCGTGTTAGCTGCACTGAACACATGCTCAGCAGACACACAAATGCAGGACAAGCAAGATACTTTATTGTCAGCCTGCTGAGCTCTGGCCATTGGTGAATCTTCCCATGCTAATACATCAATGGGATTTGATCTGCATAAACCTCGTTTGGATCATCCAGATACTCCTGGAACATCCTCTTGTTGGTTGTTGGTGCTGCCACTTGCTTGCCTTCTTTTGACATCGCCTCTGCACTGGGCTTAAGCCTTGCCATTTGATACTAATCCAATGCAGAGGTTTGAGTCCAATCCTTCTGCTGCTGTTGTTGCCGGTCTTCTGGTTGCGGTGTTAGCTGCTGTGAGAAAAGACTGCAATCTGTGGAAGTTGAAGGCGGCACCCAAGAACTGCAGAGAGGGACTTTAAGTTCCAGCCATTCTTCTTCCATGTCTCCGGCTTGCTCACCATCCACATCTTGCATTTTGAAACATCCCCTTCAGAAAAAGGAATTAAAGTGGGCACAACATTTGTGTACTGTGGATCAAGTGGTGTGGCACAGATGTACTGTTTGGACAAGATGATGTCATTTTGCAGCCTTCCATTACAAGCCAAGTGAAAGAGTAAGCAGTCAACCAAGGCATGGGCTTCTGTGTTTTTGTTCACACCTGTGAGTGCAAGCCTTTCAACACCTCCTTTAGCTGGTCCTGTGGCAGATGCAACAATGGGATAGCTTGGCCCATCGTACTGTCCTCCTTGCTAACTTCCCATGTTAAAACCTCAAAAGGGAGTAGCATCTGTGTCAGGCATTTGACTAGGCCCCATTTGTCCACATCCATTGTCATAGCTTTCCCAATTGCATCCCCTCCTCATTGAATGACATAGTCATCGATCTGTTTGTTCTGCTCAAACAGACGTTGCAACATGTAAAAGGTCAAGTTTTAACGTGTTGGCACCTCATGTATCAAGGCTTTCACTGGTACTCTGTTAGCACACTGAATAATCTGCAACAGTTTCCAGGCTTTAAAAAAATGTCTGAAATTAGTGCAGATTCTTCTGCAGGTGGTCAGTATGTTGCTGCCTATGTCTTCTTTTCTGAGAAAGTCTTGCACCATCAGGTTGATGCAATGCACCAAACACAGGACCCTGAAATATCCGCCATCTGCCATGGCTTTGACTATGTTACTGCCATTGTCTGTAGCAACAAATCCTGTTCTGAGACTTCTGGGTCACAGTCATTCGGAAACCTTGCTGTTAAATCCATCTAAGATGTTTGCAGCTGTATGTGATTTCCCCATGGTGAACACAGCTACTGTTTCATGCTGTCGACTGCTCCTAAAACTTTCCTCAGGGCCAAGACAGGTAGATAGCTTTTACTTTACCCCTGCAAAAGAGATCCATTGTGCAGTGATGCACATGTAATCAATCACCTGACAACTGGTCCACATGTTTGGTGTCAAGTGGATACTGTGAACAACACTTTGATACAAAGCTTGTCCAACGAATTGCAGTACATTGTGATGCAGCGCTGGAACAGAAGCTCTGGCAAAATAGGTCTGACTTGGAACCTTCCATTTCGGCAGATGGCTGCCACAAATTCTAAGAACCCCACTCCTTCCACAAAAGTAAAAGGGAGGAGGTTCAGCACTAACATTTTTGCCAGCTTCTCATGGTACAAAGGTGCGATTGGGTGGTTGCGGTCATAGGGCGCCTCTTGCCTAAACATGCTGGTAATAGTAGCCTGTATTTTCTTCTTTTCTGGGGCTACTGACGCAGGTGACTTTTGAGAAGTAGGTGGTGGTAGACACAGTGTGCGTCGTAGTGGGGCAGTCAATGTATGCCGTGGTCTCCATCTGACTCTGTGTCCTCTTGTGTCATTGTGAAGACACTCAGGCGGATGATTCTGCTGTCACACTGCTGGGGACAGGGATGCTTTGCATGAGGATTTCACCCTCTTCTACCTCATCATCACCTCCCACCATGATTTGACTTATAGCTGATGTTCTCCGGCTCTCCTAACCTTCACCACCACTACCATGTTCAGCAATTTTTTAAGGTGCTCCTCCCACCAGATTGTGTGATTTTTTTTTTCATATGGGTCATTTGGCCTACAGTACCACAATGTGAACCAGGCTTACCTCGATGAACACTCGTGTGGCAAATGGTACGTATTGCAATGTTCTCATCTTTGCTAATCATAAAAAAGTCTCAAACTGGGGTACTTTCTTACTGTGCCAATGCCTGAAGAGGAATTGGAGGTAAGTGGGCATTGTCGATTGCCTCTCTGCAGTGCATACTTCTGCTGAGGTAGGGGTTAGTGCAGGTCGCAGCTGGGGCTTTGCAAATATTGGAGCTGGTGGTGTTACCTGTTCTACATCCATCGAAGCAGGTTGAATAGCAATGTCGGACTCCTCTGTGTCACCTTCCACAATGACTAGCTCATCATCATCATCCCCTTCCATAATTCTAAGGCTTCCAAGAACTTTTCTTTTCCCTTGCCTCTCCTGGCATCTCCTGGACTCTGGCGGAGTCCACACCAAGTCCCTATCAACATCATCAGAAGTGGAGCTTGGAGAAAATGGTGGAGTAGTACCTTCCTTTTCCTTGCTGGAGGTTTGGGAGCCAATGATTCTAAAAGAAGACGTTCTTGCTTGGCAGTGAGCTCGACCTCCTGTTCTGCTCCAAAATCAGTAAGATGTGCTGCTGCCCACTTTGCTCAGTTTCCTGAAATGATTGGGTACTACTTTGCAAAAGGAACAAATCCAATTAAACGCCCCTGCTCATTGGCGTCGTCATGATTGCAGTGGTGCCTCACTGACAAACATAATCTTTGACCTAGGTTGGGGTGGTGCTGTTGATGCAGGAGTGCTGCTCTCAGCTTGCTTCCTGGAGGTGGGTGTGGTAGGCACACAACGTTGTCTGAAAAAAGGTTGGTGGAAAGCTGCTTCTTCTCACTTACCACTTTCTTGGAAGCAACTTTCTTTGGGGCCACCTTAAAGCTCTCAGTTGGCAGTGGCACTAAGCTACAAAATCAGAAGAGATTGGAGCACTGGCGTCACTGTACAGGCCTTCTGTGTCACAGTGCTGCGGTTGATGTTTCTTCTTCTCTTGTGCACCTAAAAGCAAACAAGCAAGAAAACATTTAGTGAAAAGTGGCCTTATTACATTTTGAATTATTACAGATAAAGACAATATTAGTGTGGTTGGTTACTTAGGTGCTAATAAATCAACCACTTTAAAGTCAAAACCCACCACCATCCATAAAAGTTTATTTCCCATCAGGATAACACAACATACAGATAGAGCTCTTTCTTTTATGTCCATATATTCTAAAGGAGATACCTGTGGCACACAAGTAACTACATGGGTAAATGGAATAATAATCTTTAATAAAATGGAGCTTAGTGTGCGCCTATGGCAGACAATATGGTCCAGGGAGAAATGGAATAATCATTAAAAAAAATTAATGATGTTGATGTGTCTGCAGTGCACCATGGCCAGGGAGTCCAGGAGGAAATGGAATTATACTTAAAAAAATATGAATGCTGTTGTGGGGCTCTGTGCCTATGATGGATGGATGTATGGATCGACCATGGCAAAATGCAAAAAAAAAGAAATGACATAAACATATTTTGTTTTAAAAATTAAAAGAAAACATTTAAAAATTAAAAGAAAAAAGAAAAGAAAAATAACAATAAAAAATTAAAAGAAAAAAGATCAATAATTGCTGATCTTTGTATGGGAGGATGAGAAGAAACCTACTGTGAGGTAAAGAGGTGCAAAATAAAAAAAACAAAAAAGTATGTAATATAGAATCTCTATTCATCAAAATCATATTCTTAAAGTACATACTACAATGATCCTCAAGCATAATATTAACCTGATATCACATCCATCCATGCAAGCCTGTGGCAAAGGCACACTGACTAGATGCACAAAATGGGTGCCAGCCAGTGCCACATGGTCAAACAACAGCAGCAAGGAAGGATGCATCAGGAACAAAGAACACATGCAAGCCTATGGCAAAGGCACACTGGCTGGATGCTCAAAATGGCTGCCAACAAGGGCCACATGGTCAAACAACAGCAAACAAGGAAGCATTGGGAACAATAAACACATGAAAGCCTATGGCAAAGGCACACTGGCTGGATGCACAAAATGGTCTATGGACACAGACTCCACAAAATGGCCCCTTGCCACATGGCATGGAGAACAAAGACAAATCAATGTTGGCCTATGGCAAACATACACACCCACTGGACAGACAAATGAGGCATGGTAACACTGAAGAAAGCACTATCATTAATTTAGCAATGCCAAAAATGACATTTTACTGAACTGTAAAAATGTTACAACAACACACATCCTCCCAAGGCATCAAATATTATCCCACATATACACTTTTTGCACACACAAAAGCGTGAAATAAAAACAAAGATTTTGAATTAAATCCCGAGCCATCCCATACCTTCTTAAATGATATTATAAAGCACCATATACCACAGAAACAGTTGTTTCATGCACCCCTGCCTAGCAAAGGCCTGGGACTACTGACTGGATGGCCCCTTGGCAGACTAGGCCACATAGTAAAATAAATAAATATTGCAAATTTAACAAACATGGATAAAATGTACTGAACTGTGCCACTGTTCTTTTACAAAAGAAGACAAATTAAATGCAAATATACTTAGGCCCCTTCTGAAACTGCAGGACACCCACCACAATAGATTTGACAATTCGAATAAAAGGACAAATAAATACTGATGCATGCCTTCTATCAAACAAACAACATCCTTATTCAAGAGTTTTTTAACTTACTTGTGAAATCTCAAATGCAAAGTCCTTAAATTCAATGGTATATATGCAGCAGACAAGGAGATTTATCCTTCCAGCTCCAAATCCAAATGAAAAGTGACCAGGAGATGGACAAAGCACTGGGAGTAGCCTGCTGGACAGGAACAGGAAGTTGGAGTCTCTGGGGCAGTTCCTTTCAGTTAAAAAAAATAGTTTAAAAAAAGGCTTCTCGCACAAAAAAAAAATCCAACGGTCCGTTGAAAAAGAAAATCCACTCAAAAACCTCTTATTGTAGATATAGCTGCTTCTCGAGCACAAAAGCAACTTGAGTGTAGCATTTGGGAGCAGCACTACATTGGCATCATCGCAAGTGGAAGCTGTTCAAGTGGGCGCGAAGTCTTGTGCGCGCTTGCTAGTGGCCCGAGAATATCATGGCACGAGCGCCAAAACAAATCTCGAGTGCACAAACTGAAAAAAACCTCTGCTTCGAACCCAGAAGGCAGAATCCAGGAACTCAGTGCTCCTCCACGGGGTGCGGAGTACCTGAATTCTGCAGACTCTGCAAGGGGAGTGGAGTTTACCAACTAGGCCAAACTCAAATCCCCTTGCCAAGCCTTAAACTCCCTGTTTATTGCCTCTAAGGTAGACCATACTTAGTCCATAGAGCAGGGCGCTGTGTAATTTAAAATTTGGACATGTGCTTTTAAGTTTTACATGTCCTGGTAGTGAAAAACTTCCAAATTCATGTTTCGCTACTGTGAGGCCTACCGATCCCATAGGATAACACTGTGGATTTCTTATTATATTTAATAAGCTGTCATTTCCAAATCAGAGCTGGTGGCTATGTCATGTTTGGTGTCTATGAAATTGTTATCATAAACCTTCTTTAATGGTAAAGTTGGATTTTTCTTTACAACTTTGAAAATGCCATTTTTAGCAGGTTGGCATTTTCTTGCTCTTAGCCCTTTTGTGCCTGTAGTCTGTCTTGGGTCACATGACTGGGTGTAACTTACAGTTAGACTTTGCGAATTTCTCCCAGACAATCACAAAGTAGAGGGATTAGATGTGACTGAATGGGCCATTTGTTGGCAGGATGGGGGCAGATATGAGCACAGCCCCACTTGCAACTGAGTAGCCTGTGCTCTGCCTTCACACAAAGGGCCTAACGGGACGGCCCTCCATTGTTATTGTAGCCAGCTTGGAGTCAAGGCAGGGGAGGCAGGAGATTCCATGCACTTTAAACCCATTGTCTGGAAGATTCTCCAACCTTCCAGAACCAGGGCAACTCTTCAGTACACTTCTGGACCATGGATACTCTGCCAAGACTGGCAGGAAGAAGGACTTCTGTGCTGCTACAATGACTGCCACTCTGCTGGACTGCTGTTCCAAAGGAACTGCTGCCCTGCTGTGCTGACCTGCTGCCTGTTGCCCTCTTGCCTGGGGAACAAGAACTGGACCTGCAACTTCATCTTCTTGAACCCAGAACCCCAGAGTGACCCCAAGGGCCAGTTTGCTGGCCTCTTGATCTGAGCCTCAGGGATGTAAAAGGCTCCCAACCAACTTCTGGACTCAGCTGCAGTGAGTTCCTGACCCCCAAGTGGTTCCTTTCAGTTCCTGGACCCTTGGTGTGGCTCACAGGCTCTTACATCAAGCTTTTGGGATCTTCACAAACGGGCCCGTTTGCACCAAAACTGCGCTGCTTGCACTGAAAACCAGTGCAAGCCACTGCCAGCCCATCTGTTCGCACAGCAGCATCAACAGTCTGTGGGGGACTGCAAAGCTCCAACCCGTCCATCCGCGATTCCTGGCCTGCTCCTTGCACCACACCAGCAGCCTCCAGTGGTGCTCTCGTTTCGCCCAGCGTGCCTCTCCAAGTCGAACAGGACTCTTGCCACAAAACTTGAGAATGTAAAACTTCAGGCTAATCTGGGCATGTATCCAAGCCATGCTCCATCGCAGTCAGCCTGAACTTTTGGATTTGACCCGGTCCAACATGACCAGATATCCCTAGTTGGTGTTTTATACTTTTAGGTGCTATTTTTCACTTTAATCTTTGAAAATTCATAACTCCAGTTCTACTGATTGGTTTGTTGCTGTTTTAGTCTTATTTCATGCATTAAATTCAGCTCTATTTTTCTAACCTGGTGTGGGATTCTTTGTGTGTGGTTTTTACACTGTTTTACTGTTTGAAGTATTGCACAAATACTTTACACATTGCCTCTAAGTTAAGCCTGACTGCCCTGTGTCAAGCTACCAGGGGGTGAGCACAGGTTAATTTGGGGTTTGTTTGTGCTTTTCCCCTGACAAGTAGTGTGGTTGCTGCTGGACCAGGGATCCCACCTCAGTCAACCAGTAACCCAATTTCTCATATCTTTGCATAGTGCACTTTGAAATTCTATTAAGGTCTTCCCATTGATATTTGATCTGCATTGCTTTTTACAAATTGCTGAACAATGGCACTCACTTGTTATTTGTTGCTACATGCTCTGGATGAGAAGTTTGGCCCTCCTCCCTTTTGATGCATATCAGCCATGTCTACGTTTGCTGGAATAGTCACTGGAAAGTACAACCTACCTACCTAAATTCAAACGGTGAAACCATCACTCAGACCCTTAAAGATGCTTCTCCTGCCTGCCCATATGTGGCTCCTCTAACTGGAGATAGATCTAGCGTCCTCAGTCAGGCCACAGGCCTCAAATAGATCCATTCCAGACTTACATATTCACCTATTCAATACCGTGCCTACTTGTTTTGATGTCAACAGAAACAACGGTTCCCTTGGCGAAAGATTGTACCTGCACTTCTTAGGCAAAGGTAGGTACTCATGGTCATGAATTTGATTTTGAATACACCATAGGTTTATTGGATACCCATGTATCCTGTTCTGCACAATTCTTTGCAGAATGCAAACATATACAAACTATTTGCCACAAATATTCAAATACTTCACGAAACAGTGTAAAACACAAGAATGTAAGCACACTCGGTGAACGGCAGAGTGTAGTGACTAGTGAGAAATACAGTGAACAAGGAATGCGCTGTGAGATAAAAAGCATATACAGTTGACTTACAGTTTAAAAAAATAATGCTGCCCTGTATTCAGGTCCCAACAAATGCCACTTAGTAATATAAAGTCAACCGAACAACATGTTGACGTTTCGACCCCATAAGTACAAATTAAACGGAGTCTTAATCAGCACAATGCAAGCAGACACCTACAATAAAGGCTATACGCATTCTTAGTAACTATTTAAAGTGTATCCAAAGTGTATCAAGTCCATAAATGGAGAAAGGAAAGAATTATGCACCTTACCTCAAAAAGTGTATGGGAAAGAATGCATAAGTAATTGATGTTCTGAATCAATGAGTTAACACAATGCCAATCTAAAAAGCATAAGGATGACATTAAAGATACAGGCTGTGTATACGTAACACATGCAAGGTGTTTGTGTGATATCACATCTAGGAAAGAACAGTGAGCATGGGACCTGGGGGAACCTATCTGTCTAGTAAACCGGCCATGGGTTTTAAAAATCACAAGTATTGGTGCAGAAAAGAATGCACTATCCAGAGAAGAGTGCTATAAAAGCCAGGCTGTGAGGTGGAGATTAGCATGCAAGGTGCATAACAGAGGCAGCAACCTAGGAGAGAGATACCCGCAAGGATACCCTGTGTGTGGAGGTCGGAATGAAGCGTTGTCGGAGAAGCCGGCTTGTGATGTGCACCTGATTGAGTAACACATGCAAAACACCGTCTTTAGGAGAAGCGTGGTAGATGCTGGCAGGTGGATAACAGATATAGCAACCCAGGAGAAAGATACCTATGGGGATATCTTAGGACTGCCTTGTGTGCAGCGCTGAAAAGGCAGCATGGTCTGGTAAGCCAGCATGAGCTGTGTACCATAAAAATTAGTGACACACAAACAAGAAGGATGACCCATTAACAAGCACTGGGATGAAGAACAAAACAACCTGAAAGGTAGTATGTTGGCGCGAGGCGGGAAATGGAAGCCCAACTGTGGTTTCTGGTGTATGGAAGCCATGGACAGTGTGTGTCATGCATGTAACATGGTGAAAAGATGGAAAGGATGCCTGTTTCAATCATCGGACCTGGTAAAGAGAAGCCATAATTGGGGCATGATGTGCATGCAGAATAGGACCATGCACGGGGTGTCATCCATTGGCTCTATGATCAGAGTGTGTTAAGAGATCATGCTGGCCACTGAATGTCTGAGTGGAAGAGACCAAGGTCCCAGCGGTTGCAGTGCGAAAAAGGTTACCCTTGTCTGCAGTCAGGTGCTGTTAAGCACACTCCTGGGAAATCTGAAACAGGATGCAATAATAAATTACGATCGCATGGTATGCGAGAATGCAGTCTCGCAATGTCAAAAAACTAACAGCAGCACCTGTCAGGATTGCAGCATTAGGGAAGATTCCTCTCTGGAGAAGGACGCTCAGCACGGCAAAGCTTGTGTCCTCGGTTTAAATAGATAATGAAGGCATGCCACATGTAGAACAGGACACATGGGTATCCAATAAACTAATGGTCTATTCCAAATCAAACTCATGACCTCGAGTACCTATCTTTGCCTAAGAAGCACAGGCTCAAGATTCCCCCAAGGGAACCTTTGTTTTTGTTGACATATCTTAACCCGGGTTCCTATGGACACTGGGTTGCCCCTTCGTTTGTTTACCTGTCTTGCTGGTCAGTGTCTGCGGAAGGTCTCCTCTAGTAATGAATCTTTTGCACAACCTGTCTGTAACTATGAGGAGTGTATGCCAATGTCAGATCCTGCTTCATGTCACTGTAGTTTTGACTGGTGCTTTTGATCAATTGTCATTGAACTATCCATCTTTTGTCACAAACTTATTGTGAAATTCATTATGGGATCTTCCCAACTTCCCCTGTACAATTACATTTAAATTATATTTGTGTTTGCCATTGTTGCAGCTCTAAAATGTTTAAAGCACACCGTTCACCACTAAATTGCCAAAATGTCCTTGATGGATATTCAGCAAGCTGTAAATATATTTTAAATATTTTAAATGAGTGGTAAGTTAAATTAAAACTTCACTTACAAAATTGGTCGGATTTTAGAAACTCCACACTTTATGAAACAGATAAAGTTTCCTAACTTTACTTGAGGTAGGGTTTATCCCTTTGGGCCTTCCAGGTTTGAAGATTTCCTGATGCATAATGTCCCAGGTAGGACATCCTCCTGCAAAAAAATGTCATGAATTTGATTTTTCCCTGCCCAAACTGATTTTCATGACCTCCTCTACCATTTATCTCACGTTCTTAATTTTCCTTTTTGTAAAAATTGCATTCCCGCCCGTTGATTACACTTCATTCGGCCTGAGCCAGCGATTCCGGCCCAAGCCAGAGAGTAGGACTTGAGCCAGAGATTCCGGCCCAACTGCAGACGTAAAGATATGACTCGCAAATGACCTCTGTGAATACCAAAGGTCTTAAAGTTAGGCTTTTGTCTCAGATTGCCTTTGTGAATCGGGCCCCATGTGTATAAATGAGCCCTCATTATATTTGCAACACCAACATCCTGCAGGGGGGGGACTGTTAGACCTGGCATCATTGGCGTCGTTTTTCCTGACTGTTTGCCCCCAGACCTCCTGTTTTTGCTGTTTTTGCTGACTTAGGGCCACATGTATGTACCTTTTTTTAAGGTTGCAAACAGCACGATTCGCAGAATCTGACTGTTTGCGACTGGAAAAAAGGCTTTCCCAATGTGCCAAACCCTATTTTGCAATTCGGTAACCTATTACTGAATCGTGAAAATGGGTTAGCGATTCGCTATTAGGAAGGGGCGTGTTTAGGGCGTCCCTTCCTAATACCGAATCGCATCGGTATGTAGAAATGTTTTGTGACCCAAATGCGGTTGCAAAACATTCGCATTTTACCACCTACTTCAAGTAGGTGGTAATCCATTTGTAAATGGGAAGGGGTCCCCAAAGAACCCCTTCCCCTTTGTGACTGTATGCAAAAACTTTTTTTAAGAGCAGGCAGTGGTCCCACGGACCACTGCCTACTCTTAAAAAATGAAAAAACTTTTCTTTTTTTTTAAAGAAAAACGGGCTGCATTAAAAAAAAAAAAGATTGCTTTTTTTAAAAGCAATCATGGACATGGTGGTCTGCTGACCCCAGCAGGCCACCATCCCCATGATTTTAGCGATTCCTAGGGGGTCGCAAATGGCGGCTACCTCATTAATATTAACGATGTATGTTGATTTGTGACCCCTTGCGATTCGCTATATGAAACTCTTGGAGTTTCATACATTTGTAATAGCGATTACCTAATTGCGATTCGCATAAAATCGCAATTTGGTAATCGCTATTACAAATGTCGATACATGTGGCCCTTAGGTTTGCTGACTTTAGGAATCTGGGCACTTTACCACTGCTAATCAGTGCTAAAGTGCATGTGCTCTATACCATGGCAACATTGGCTTATCCACAATTGGCATATTTAATTAACTTATAAGTATATAGTAAAGTGTACTACACATGCCCAGGGAATGTAAATTAAATGCTACTAGTGGGCCTGCAGCACTGTTTGTCCCAGCCACTTAAGTAGCCCTTTAATCATGTATCAGGCCCGCCATTGCAGAGCCTGTATGTGCAGTTTTAAACTGCTGTGTCAACCTGACAAGATAATCCACTTGCCAGGCCCAAACCTTCATTTTTATTACACATAGGTCACCCCTGAGGTAGACCCTAGACAGCCCAAGGGGAGGGTGCAGTGCATTTAAAAACTATTACATGTACCTTTTAGTTTTACATGTCCTGGTAGTGAAAAACTCTTAAATGTGTTTTTCACTAATGCAAGGCCTACCTCTCACATAGGATAACATTGGGATTACCTTATTACATTTTATAAGTGTCATTTCCAATGGGGAAGTGAAGGGATCCCCAAATCTAGTGTCTCTGGAATCACAATCTAAAAGCACAACTTATGGTAAAGTTTGATTTTAAATTGCAATTCTGAAAATGCCACTTTTAGAAAGTTGGCATTTTCTTACTGTAACCATTTGGTGCCTTCTGCCTGTCTCTGAATATATGTCTGGGTTGGGTGACATCTGACTTTGTCATTCCCTCTAGACAGCCACACACAAAGGGAGCTTAGCTGTGACTGATGGGCTATGCACATCCTGATGGGCCTTCCGGGGCAGGATGGAAGGGAGGAGCTGACACTTACACTTGAAAGGGTTGTGTCCTGTCACAACACAAAGGGCTGCATACCCACCTGTAGTGAGTCTGGAGCCAGGGCAGGGAAGGCAGGGACTTGTGCACTTCAAAGGCAGCTCTTTGAAGTGGAAGTCTCCACCACTTCAAAGGCCCAACTGGTTATAAATACTGGACCTCTGAAACCACCAACTCAGAAAACTTCTGGAATTGACGGCATTCTACCAAGAAGGACTACTGTGCTGCTGGAGGGACTGCCACTCTGCTGGACTACTTTGTTGTGCTGACCTACTGCCTGCTGCCCTCTTGCCTGTGAGTGAGAAGGACTGGACCTGCATCTCTACATGCCAGAACCTAAGTGTCTCCAAGGGCTTATTGGCTTGCCTCTTATTCTGAAGTCTCAGAGATATTAAAGACATCTCTTCAACCTACAACCAGCACCTGTACTTTGCCTGGCTCAAGTCTTGCTCAGCCAAGTGGTGCCAACCTAGTCCTGGGCCCTTGGAAGTGAGTATAAAGTGCTGCATCTGCAGGAACCCATGCATCAACATCGTTGAGCCAATCGGAACCGACACATCAATGCTGTTGCGGTATCCAGATTGATGCATCGCCACTGCATCACCTCCGGAACCGACACATCGCAGCTACTGCATGTAGAAGATCGACGCATCGCCTCTAAAGTGTGAAGAAACCCAGTGCATTGCATTCGGAACCACTGCACCTCAGAATCAGGGCATCGCTCACGCAACTGACTCATCACTACTGTTGTGTGGAGACATTTGGAGCTTCACCTCAACTGCGTGAGGATCACCGACGCATTGCTCGGCTGCACCCCACATCTCGACCAGCTACCATTGTGACCAGGAACAAGGCACTTCTGCTCAGTGGGCCCTGCGTGGGTCCTGTATCTGGCCCGCGTTCCATCATGGTCAACTGAAATCTTGATTTTGTCCCGGTACATCACGACTAATTAACTCTTCAAGCGCTTACTGCTTCCACGCACCAGTTTTACATTTATTCTTTAAAAATTCATAACTCGAATTCTACCGATCCATTTTTGTTGTTTTGGTCTAGTTTTATTTATACAATTATTCAAATTTTTTCTTAACTCGTGTGGAGTCTTTTTGTGGTGTGTTCACTGTGTGACTGTTTGATGTGTTGCACAAATACTTTACACATTGGGCCATATGTACAATGAAGTGGCGGAGTGAGGCGTTAGCCGTCATAGCTTAACGCCTCACTCCGCCATTTCTGAAATGCAAGGCTGCACCATATTTACAAGGATATGCTGCAGTCTTGCGTTTCCCCCTGCGATGGCGCTACACTTAGAAGTGTAGCGCCAATGCAGGCACCCTTGCAACATAGTGCAAGGGTGTCTGCATGCAGGGGAGGATTGTTTATGTGTAGGAAGGGTTCCCTTCCTGCACACAAACAATCCTGAAATGCCATTTTGTCACTTTCATGTGTGCTGCTTAATGCAGCACACATGAAAGTCACAAAATGGCATTTATATTTTTAGATTGTTTACATACAGGAAGAGGGACCTTCCTGTACATCAACAATACATGGCATTTTGCTTTTTCCATGTGTGCTGCACAAGGCAGCACACATGGAAAAAACAAAAACGAGGAGAAACAATGCATTTCTACTCGTTTCGCCAAGTTAAGACCAGGTTTTACCTGGTCTTAATTTTGGCGCTACCTCATATGTGCACTACCCTTGTACATAGGGGGCAGCGTCAAAATCAATGGGTGTTGCGGTGGAACGCCCACAGCAACATCCACTGCCCACCCCTTTCCCGCTAACCATAGCGTGAAAGGGGGCATTATTTACAAGGCAGGGTTACGCCACGTTAAGTGGCTTACGCAGCCTTTTAAATAAGGCTAAGCCCCTATCGCCACCACAACATCGATAAAAGTGACATTGTGGTGGCAATAGGGGCTGGTACATATGCCCCATTATCTCTTAAGTTAAGCCTGATTGCTCTGTGTCAAGCTACCAGATGGTGACCGCAGGATAATTTACGGTGTGTTGTGACATACCCAGACTAGGATTGTGATTCTTGCTTTGATAGGGTGCATACCTCTTCCAACTAGAAACCCACTTTCTAACAGGGGCTACTCCATCATCAAAAGCCAAGTAGGATGATAGTACACTCTACGTAGGTACTTAAATTGTATTAGCTGGAGACGTGAGGAAATGGTGAACACTTCGGGTGCCATTTTTACTTCCATTAATTCCATCAATTCACAGTCACTGACCCTTTTCTTCCCGAAGGTCAAGCATTGTTCGATTCTACTCAAGAATGTATTAGTACAGTGGATGTGAGCAACAGGGGTTTAGGTGCAACCCTGTCACAAAAAATGGTGTTGTAGAGAAAACTATCGGGCTTGCATCTAGGGCTTTGAGAGAGAATGAAAACGTTTTCTCAGTTATTGAGAAGGAACAACCAGCTTGTTGTTGGGCTGTCGAGTGGTTCAAATGCTTCATTTGGGGTAATAAAAAATTGTTAAAAACTGATCACACGTCTTTAGTCAACTTTCTCAATGGTGTAGTCATTAAGGACCATAGCCCCAGAATTGCAAGGTTGAGCTCAAAGTTGTTGCAATACAATTTTCATGTTGAGCATGTGGCAGGTGTTAAGAACATTAGAGCAGATTTTCTTTTATGTTCATCTTTACCTTGGGTGGTCCTGATGAACATGAAGAGTGTCTTATTGCCGCTATTGATGTGTGTGATGAAGGTGGATTTTCACGGGAGGATTGGAACGCTGCTTCTATGGAAGATGAAGTGTTGAGTGAGGTTGTTCGTAGAGCACTGTGGGATTGCCCAGAGAGAAGGTTCTGCCAGTTAGAATTCACCCATTTTCTAAGATGACTGAGGAATTGTCTGTGGAAGGTGATGGAATGGTAATGCGTAGTGATAAATTTGTGCCTCCTGCAGCTTTGCGACAAAAGAATATGCTGTGCGCCTATGAGGGTTATTTAGACAAACTATCACTAAAAGGAAGGTAAGGGCACAATTTTGGTGGCCTAGAATGGTTCAAGACATAATTGGATTGATTGAGGGGTGTGTCATCTGTTCCAACAGTGACAAAACAATGAAGACCGTATCTGTGCCTTTACAACCCACTGGCATATTGAATGGCCCATGGTTCAAATTAGCCATCGACTTTATTGGGCCTTTCAATGCTCTACCTCGCAGATTGAGATTTGTCATGGTGATGGTAGATTATTATAGTAAATGGTGGGAGGTGGAGTTTATGGAAGAACCCAACACAGATGGCACACTCAAGTTCATGAGAAGGGTGTTTTTAAGAGAAGGTTGGCCAAAAGAAATTGTATCGGACAATGGTGTCCAGTTTGTGTTCAGAAGGATGAAGGAATTTTTGGGAAAATATTGCGATCATACATAGGAGGATCGCCCTCTATCATCCACAGGCCAATGCTCTAGTGGAAAAAATGAATCGTATGTTGATGGATTGTGTCCAGTGGTCTATACAGAATGGAGTGGATGTACAGAGGTTGAGGCATGACAAATAAATATCTCCTGCCAGAAATTGCTGTGGAGGTGTATACTTCCTTTGGTGTCACAGATTTGACAAAAAGTGATCTTTAGATAGATGAGAGAACTTTTTTCCCCAGTTGTTCCATCATTATTTTTGCCTCTAGAGGGTGGAACTCTGGGACAGACTCAAGGACCTCTGCACGTGATCCTAGGGCATGCATGTGCTCCTAGGGCATGGCATAGCTGGAGCTACCTGAAGAATTTACTTTTATGGAAAGTAAATGTACTTGTCAATTGTTAGAATGTTTTTGAGTCCTGTTGTCCAGATGTCACCCAGCTTGAAGATGCAAACCAGGTCCCACCCATTAAAGCTGCGGAGTCCTGTCATTTTCATAATCAGTGGTCCATTCCACAGTGTATTCTCTGCTGTTACATGCCCCTGACAGACTGTGTGTTTGACTGCAGCTTTCCATCATTCGAGTGGGATTCTGGTAACCAGGGATAGAGTGTGTGGGATCAGAGCCCCAAATAACAATGAGAAAAAAATCAAAGGGTTTTAGTAGGCATACTGCAGTTGCAAGAAATGTTGGGAAAGGAAAACATGATAATTCTCTAATAAATAAGGGTTATGGGACAAGGCAACCATTTTGAAAGAGGCCTCTCATCCAGTACTGGTGAGTGGTGACGAGACCTATCTGCATGACACATTTAGATTTATGTACTAATGGGGTGATATTTAGATTGCAGCTAAAATTGGACTCTCGCATCATGAACATGCCTAGGTATTTGAAGTGTGTCATGACTATTTTTAACCCAGAGGTGTAAATGATCTGCGGGGGTTCTTCCACTGTTGACATAAATATATATATATATATATATATATATATATATATATATATATATATATATATATATATATATATATATATATATATATATATATATATATATATATATATATATATATATATTGATTTCTTCCAGTTTACCCGCAGACCAGATGCATCCCTATAAATGTGTTGCATCTGAAAGTCCCTGGAGAAGGAGTTAGCAGGCTGCTGAATGAAAAAGAGAATAATATTGTGTATTACAATACTCTGTCTTCTGACCCACCCGGACACTGAGAGCTTTCACATAGCCCAGGAAGTGATCACCAAACCATCCAAATGAGCCCTTGAAACATAAACAGCCAGTATACAGTGTTGAAAGCTTTTTTGGAAAGTGATAAATAGTAGAGCTGCCTGATCATTCAATCTACATGTTTGCTTCAAACAACCTGTAAGTGACAGAGGCAGTGTCTCATTTTCTCATACCTCTACCTGGAATAGAGCCATTTTGATCATTACTAATTAAAGTATGAATTTGCACAATTAGCGTATTGGCTAAAACTGTCACAAATAATTTGGCTTCCTTGTTTATAAGGGAAATTGGCCGGTATGACGAGCAAAGATGTGATGGGGCCTCAGAAATGTTGAATGACCATGATGGTGGCTCCTCATATATCATATGGTAGCTTGCCCGCCTCTAGTACATTTTAAAATACTGAAAGAAGATGCAGGATCAGTAATGAAATGCATTTAAAAAAATCGTATTGGGTAGCCATTGGCTCAAGGGTTTTTATCCAGTTGCATCTCGGAGACATCACGCTGTATCTCCTACTCAGTAATACAGATATAGATCACTGCATTGTCCACTGCTGTGAGGGAATTAATAGGGATATCTGTAACATTTGGACATTCTTACTCAATGCAGGGCAGGCTATGTGAAATGAAAAACAGTGTATAATAATGTGTGAAGGTCTGGGCAATTGCTGTTGTCTGCATAACTGTACAGCAGTGACAAAGCACATTTATAGACGTCAAATAGACACTCAAAGCTATGGGATTATCATATGCACAGATGTTCCTCGCAAAGCTGAAGGTTAATTTCAATTTCAAATACTTTTTCTTCCAAACCCAGGAAGAGGCATGGGAATGGGTGTAGGAATGTAAAATCTTTTGGAAAAGCTGGGAAAAATCTGATTTACCTCCCAGCACCCAGAGAATCATGATGCCGTTGATATCGAAGGGGAGACAGGCTGGATAGAGTTGGCATAATGATCTGGGAAGCACAGCACAGTGCAGATGGGAGGAAAGTGTGATTCTGAGGTCCCTGAGTCGGTGAAAGACACAGGAGATCGAGTAGAGATTCATCCCAATTGCCCTGATGGCTGATCGCCCCTGCAGAAAGGTTCCTTTGTTCACTGATACAGCCAGACACTGATATAATCCTGCTGGGGGGCCAATGGCAGTTGATGATTTTCGTAGGCCATAAAGCTTACACTGAGTGGACCTTGGCAACGCACCCGCTCAACTTCTTTTCTTTTCTTGCTTTCTCTTCTTTCTTGAAGGGCCCTTCTGGCCCTTCAACCAAGCTCTATTAGGTTTTTATTCTATTAAGCTTTATGAGCCACACGGAGCGCCTTGAATGTGATTCGCTGGCGCACTGGAAGCCAATGTAGGTCCCGGATTCCTGGAGTTACCGATTGATATTTGGGAATGTCTAGAACCAGTCAGGCGACTGCATTTTGCACCATCTGGAGTTTCCTAAGTAGTTTTTCTTGGAGGCCAATATATAATCCGTTGCAATAGTCCAACTTAGACAGCACCAATGCGGAGACCACAGTTTTCCTGGTGTTTCTTGGAATAAAAGGAAACATTTTCCTTAAGGTTTTAATGGTAAAGAAGGACGATGACACTACTTTAGACACCTGGGCCTCGTATTTGAGCTTGTCATCCATGATAAAGCCTAAGTTTTTAGCTTTAGTCACAGGGTGGGGAGATGACCCCAAACTATCGGGCCACCAGGCAGGGGACCATGCTGGAGAAAGATTGCCAAAAACTATGAACTCGATTATACTCGAGTTCAGCTTCAGGCAGTGTTTACTCATCCAACTACTTAGAGCAATCATGCAGTCATGTCGTCTTACGGAGTAATTGACATTATTGTCCACTGCAGATATGATCAATTGGGTGTCGTCTGCGTAAAATGTTGGTTTTAGGTTGAAACACTTGATTAGGGAGGCAAGTTCTGCAACATAAATGTTGAATAGCGTTGGGCTTAAGGAAGAACCCTGGGGAACACCGCACGGCAATGTAAAGGGTCCACGGTGTCGAATGCTGCAGATAGGTCAAGTAGTATAAGAGCTGTTGAACCTCCGCTAGCTAGTGCCATTCTTATTTCCTCTGTCGTTTTTATCAATGCCGTCTCCATACTATGGTTGGCTCTAAATCCAAATTGACTAGGGTCTAGGATCTGATTATCTAAGATAAAATTGGATAGCTCTACGTTGATTATTTTTTCAAGAATTTTTGCTGGCAGAGGAAGTCTTGAAATGGGACGATAGTTGGCCGGGTCGTTAGAGTCAAGAGAAGGTTTTTTAATGAGCGGGAGTATACAAGCTTGTTTCCACAGGGTAGGAAATACCCCTTCCTCAAACATTTGATTAAACACCGTTGACAAATAAGATGCAATGGGTTGACCTACAAGTTTAAGAATTTTAGGAGGGCATGGGTCGTCTGGGGAACCCGACTTAGCAGCAAGAAGGAGAGCACCTATGTGATTAGGTGAAGTCGGGGTAAAGACTGTAAGTGGGGAATAGTCCCTCACTTCCTGATCATCATTATCCATAGCATCATTAGATTTTTCAAAAAGGTTAAAGATTTGGTGGACCTTTTTCCTAAACGTCCGGGCCAAAATGTCACAGAATTCTTGGCTGTGCATATTAGAATTGGTCTTAGGAACTGTGGAAAGCTTAGTTATAACCTGGAACAATTCCTTACTAGAAATGCCAGTATTTTCAATTTGTTGGGTGTAGTAGAGACTTTTTTCATTTATAACCATCTTTTTGTATTTAGCAAGTGCAGATTTATATCTTTGTTTTTCAGAGTCTACATAATGTTTGCGCCAGATCCTCTCTTGTTTTTCAAGTCTTAGGGGCATATTATCAAGAACGTCGTTAAAATTATCGCCGCTTTAGCGGCAGAAAACTGCCGCTAAAGCGGCGATAATGGGCTTGATAATATGCCCTTGAGAATTCCAATAGAAGCCCATGTTGACACCAGAACATGGGCTTCTATTGGAGCATGTCTGTGACTGCTTTTCAATAGAGCAATCTTTCGTTAAAAAATGCAGCCCTTTTTCTTCAAAGAAAAACGCAATGAGTTTAAAACTACATATAAAGTTATACAAACCTTTTTTAGAAGTACACGGTGGTCCCATGGACAAAAACATCTTTGTCCACATTCACAAAATGGAAGGGGTCCCTTGAATGGCATACCACCTCCTTCGAGTTGGTGGTAAAATATGAATATTTTGCTACTGTATTTCGGACGCAAAACATTAATACATACCATAAGGAATTGGTATTTGGGAGGAATGCCCTAAGCACGCTCCTTCCAAATTCTGATTTCTTATTGTTTCCTAAACCTATTCAACGATTCAGAACACTGTTTTTGAATCGTTATTTGGGTTTAGTACATTTCAAAAAACTGTTTTAGCAGTCACAGAACCTTCAGATTTACCGAATCTGAGGGTTTGCGACTGTTAAAACTCTTTCTGGCACATGCATCAACCTAGGATTTTGCGAGTCCTTAATAGTGAATATTAAGGATTCACAATTAAGGATTCGCAAAATCCTATGCATGTAGGAATCGCTATAATAATAGCGATTCCTTTCACATTCCTTATTTGCGACTCGCAAATTGCGAGTCGCAAATAAGGAATGGCTTCCCATTCATTCCTATGGGCCTACAGGCCCATAGGAATGAATGGGAAATATGCGAGCGCTATTTGCGAGTACCAATAGGTACTCGCAAATTGTGCATGCAATTTCAAGGGTGCAGTGGTGTCAAAAGGACACCCTGTTGCACCCTGAAATTGATCCGTGCACATATGTTGCGCACACACATGTCCCAAGGACATGTGTGTGTGTAACCTTCAACTTTGAAAAATGCACTTTAGTGCATTTCTCAAAGTTTTTGCAATTTACCATGAAGTTCAACTTCATGGTAAATTGCGCCCCCTAGTAGCGAAATCGCTATTTTTTTTACTTTGTTGCATTCCATTTAAGGAATCTCAATTTGCGATTCCTTACATGCAATCGCAATTTAAGTAATCGCAATTGTGCGATTCCTTAAATTGCGATTTTTGCATTTGGGATGATGCATCCCAAATGCAAAAATACAGGTCGCAAAGGGGCAGATTCTGCGAATCTGCCCGTGTGCGACCCGATTTTCGGATGATGCATGGGGCCCTTTGTCCATGAGTCCCCAAAATGTCTTATCCTGACTGACATGCTTCCTTAAACACACAAAACCCAATGAACACTCCCATTTCAAATGCCTGTTGATGATGTTGCACTTTTTCAATTATAATGACAGCCTTCACTCGAAACATTCATTTGGCTAAGTCTAGCTGTTAAATTACACAATGTGTCTTTTAAATAAAACATGTTTAAACATTTTTTCAGCCCAAATTTGCAAATATTTACATGAACAGATATATGCACAATAAGATCTTCAGGGTCACATTTGAGAAATTAAGATCTCTTCTTTTCTGAAGGAAGGACTGGTTCCATTGATAAGGGTCAGCAAAGAACCATATTGGGCAGTGGCATTTTAAATTTAGATAGACATTCGAATATAAGCTTACATAAACAGTTGCTAGAGATTCCTTTCAGTGTTCGCATGCAATTCAATTGAAGTGTGGCTTTTGTCTGAATTTAAATGATTCTGTTATGGCAGCTTTGAATGGAAACTGATTATGTGGAAATATACAAGAAAAACAGTCTTTTCTAACAGAAATGTGAAGGTACCAATGCTTAGGAAAGCTAATAAACAGGGCCCGATTCACAAAAGTAATCTGAGACAAAATCCTAACTTTAAAACTTTCGGTATTCACAAAAGGCATTTAGTAGTAGTAAAGTTAGGATTCCTAACTTTACTACTACTAAATGCCTTTTGTGAATACCTAAAGTTAGGATTTTGTCTTATTTAGTAGTAGTAAAGTTAGGAATCCTAACTTTACTACTACTAAATGCCTTTTGTGAATACCGAAAGTCGTAAAGTTAGGATTTTGTCTCAGATTACTTGTGCCAATCTGGCCCACAGATGTTAAATTATATTTGTTGAGATTTCCAAATCCTGTGGCCATTTTAAAAAGCTTACATTAATTTCTAAAATGTTCTGGATATACGCAAGGCAATACTAGAGCTTCAGTGAGATTTACTAAGCCACACAAAGCTACCTTGTATGGCTCTACGTGGCTTAGTAACTCTGCGTTCGGAAGTTCTATGGGTGGAGCATGGGTATTCCCACGCATCCACCTATGGATTTTGGTGCATTCTCATATTTACTAAGACTAGTAAAGCTGGGAATACGTCAAAGTGCTATGATTTCCAAACTGAGGCATGACGAGAATAAATAGAAACACGAAAATACAACTTAGGATTGCTTTTGTCCACGAAAGTATCCCTTCCTGCACAAAAACAATCCTGCCAGTAATGCAGGCACCCTTGCTCCATGGTGCAAGGGTGCCTGCATTGGAGCTACACTGCACTATGTGCACCAGCGAAGAGAGAGCACAAGAGTGTGCCATATATTAGCAAATATGGCACATTTCTGCTCTCTCCATTTGACGCAGCGCAGTGCAGCAAGTTGTCTTCATGCGGTGCGTTTCGTCAAATAATAGCAACACTGAACCCTACTTACTACCCGTACATACAGACTAAAGGAGCCTTTAGCAGAGCTTTACTCTCTGTGAAACTGACAGCAACTATCAGGTATGTTTACAGCGCTTCAACAGCCATATATTTATTGAGACCTTTGGTTTGTAAATGCCTTGCAATGCCATTCTTATAACATTCTACTAATTTAATCCAAATGTCATACAAATGTCTGTGACATATTGCTAACTTACTGTCTTTCTTAGTCCAGTTTTGAAACCTGTTTGGCAAGTGTAACTGTTGGTTTGGATTCCTGCAGTGAATTTTTATTTTATTCCTTCATACTTCTCTCCAGTCCAGTACAATGGATGAGTGTGAAAGTCCTGTGTAATTGTTGCTAGGCTTGGACAAGGTTCTTCTGGAGCTCAGCCCTATTCTGGTTAAGCAGCTATCAGTAGCCGGAAGATGCCACAGGCAAGGGCCTGGGCAGACAAAGAGGGGACAGCTGGTATTTGCAACTGGATTTGCGATAAGCCTGACTGAAGAAGCTTGACATCAGTCAAAGTAACGTCATACAAAAAGCTAAGGCTGTGATAGGTGGACTTTGGGTAGACTGGGATGTCCAAGGAAGAATTATGTTGAAGGATTCCTTAGCCACTTTAGAAAACTGAGGAATAGAATGCTATTAGTTGCCTAGCAGAGGACTGAGGAATGTACCTCCTTTCCACTGCTTGCTGGATTATGAAATGCTGCTCAGAGAGCCAGGAAAGCCGGTCCCTTGTTAACCACACAAGGAGAATGAGATTTCAAGACTCTTCCAGGAGTATCTACTACTGTGAATAAATGTCCCTGGCACTGAGAAGAGTGGAGAATCTCTAGTATTAGTCATCTGCACTGTCCGGGAGAAAACTAGCATGTCAGTTGGAAACAGAGTTTCGACTTGGTACTGATGAAAATGGGGCAAATTCCTTTTTCCCAATTAAACCTGTTGCCTTTTGCACAAGGAGCAGTTTCTGAAGATTTTGGGGCTTGTGGGACAGCAGGACTAATTTACAGTATTCTTGCTACTAATTCTGAAAGTCTGGACATGTGTTATTGCAAGTTAGTAAACAGTGACTGAAAGAAATGTATGCTCCAAAAACTGTCCGCTTTAATCAGGGGGACAAGTGTTGTATCACTAAAGCAAATACATTAATGCCCCATTGACCATTTTGCAAAGTGCAATCTGAACATTCTTGTAAGTTTAATTTTCTTAATTCCTAAAAAATACTGCTAAAATTAACAAAACATCCAAATCTGTTTTTAAAATCTCCTCATCTTTATATTGTATTTTCACAATTTTTGTTTCATTTGAATCATTAAATTATTATCTTTATAGCTGCAATAGTTAAGGAATTTCATTATGCTTATTTCTTAATTGTAGTATAGTTTTTGGTACATCTGTTTAGATATCACATGATTTTTTTCTGAGGAAGTTCTTGCTGCTTGTTCCAAAGTATCAAGTATAAACCCAGATTTTCTCACAGACACC
Source organism: Calotriton arnoldi (assembly GCA_963921515.1). Classification (NCBI taxonomy): domain Eukaryota; kingdom Metazoa; phylum Chordata; class Amphibia; order Caudata; family Salamandridae; genus Calotriton; species Calotriton arnoldi. Next base: position 2,583,498 of record CAWUFW010001579.1, on the reverse strand, counting down.
TGTATTTACTTCTCGGTGCTAAATTGTTTTAACTGTGTATGAGATTAGCAACAGCTCACTTAAAGGCTGAGACCTCTCTGCAACACAGTTTAAAAATTTGATTTCCTATACTGAATTTTAACCGCCTACATTAAGAACGAATCTGGTAGTTTGAAATCTATCAATACTGCTCTCTTAAAAGAAAGGATGGTTGTACCTTTCCAGGACAAAGTTCTTCGAGAGCTCAGCCCCATCCTGGTTAAACAGCTATCTGTCGCCTGAAGATGTCACAGATGAGGGGTTTAGGCAGACAAAGAAGGTAGAGCTGAAACTTGCAACTAGGCTTGGGATAATCCTGATTGAGGAAACTTGCCATCTGTCAGAGTAGGCCCATAGAAAAAAAGCTGGAGCTTTGATAGGTGGACATTGTGTAGACTGGGATGCCCAATGAAGAATTAAGTCAAAGGCTTCCCTTAGCCACTGTGGAAAGCTGAGGAATAGAATCTTCTCACCCTTGTTAACTAAAAGTAACCCGTAACTGTATGAAGCCAAACACATATTGGCCCATAGCATAGTGGCCTATAATTAGCTAGGTGCTTGAAAAAGTATTTGCCAGACAGTTACAGGACCATTTAGACAAAAATGAAATCCTCAACCTGGTGCAATCAGCTTTTTGACCAAGCCAGGAAGTACACTTATCAGTTCTGGATAAAGTGGACTCGAATCAAATTAATGCACATTGGTACCACAATGACTTTTCTTTTTTCTCACTAATTACTTTCAAGTAATTTTGCTGTAACTATGAGTAATTACTCTAGAGAGAATTATGCCTGTTGCGCCCATCCCTAGTGTTAACAAATATTTCCCCCCGTCCTACCCTTTTGGCATTTAGAATTTCCATGTTATAGACTACATATAATGTATTAAGCCACATTAAAAAGTCTGGTGGTTCACTTGATTTCCACTAATTGGTAATCAGCGAGCAGGTTATCATAATTGCAATATACTACTAGACTCAAGTTTTTCACCCTCAAATCCAAAGGCTTGGAGCTTCCAAAAAGAATAGATTTGGGTTAACACAATATTGAGGTACCTAGAGTGTCTCAAATGAACAAAATAATCTTTTCCCAGAATCCCCTTAACCTCTGACATCTCTAGGCCATGAGACCATACTCTCCTAAGTGCCCACCCAGGAAGTTGATTATTCCAGCTCCTAATATTAAAAACTACAAAGATGTTTGAATGAAAAAGAGAGCCTGAAGAATGTAGACTTTCTTCAACTCAGTGGAGCTAAGACTGAAATGGTGTGGATTTGGGGATGAAATCATTTAGAAGATCCATGATTGCGAGGTTGACTGTCCTATTTTGTTGGATAGACAATTGAGCCAAATTTTAGTTAGAGTAGCACAGACTATTAAAGGAAGTGAGCCCTTAATGACACTGCAGGTTGCACAAGTAATAAAGCTATTTTCTTCCATCTGGCTCTACTATGGAAATAAATTCAGTTCACATCCTAGAACCTGCCCTATTTAGTGGCAGTTTCCATGATCAACTCACACCTAGACTATGAAAAATGTTTTTGACATGGATACTCAAGTGACTCCGCTATATATTGCAGATAAAAATATCTTAATGTTTCATCAGCTGAAGCTGAGATGTAGAAGCTTGTCCTGCCTGGCTCCCATATTCTGGAACTCCTTACCCAACTAAATTAGATGTGAGAGATAACTAAATGTTCATCTTTCCTTCCAAGAAAAGTATTTTTATTTTGGTTCAGGAAACATAAATCAAACAAAAAGTGATGAGAGGAATGCTTGCAAAAAGTCTAACCACTGCCAATCACTTGGGGTAGCATTCCAACCATTTGTTTTTCTCCCACTGTGCTACTCTAGACAGGTCTCTTGAATCCCTGAGATATTGTATGCGGTCTGTCCAGTGGTCATTTATGTGAGTACTTGACCTTTGATTCACTAAAACCATTAGGATGGTAATTCGATATTTACGGTGCTCATATATATATATATCTGGGAAGGAACGGTTGCTACGCACGATGTTCTGGATCCAGGCCCTTATCAAGGAGGCCCACACAGGACGCAGTCCCATGCACCGCGTTTTTTTTGGTTCATCTACGATGACACTGTAGGAACGTCGACGCATCACGCCATTCACTTACACTATAGGAATTGGGGAAACAAGAACTACGGACCCCCCACCAAGCATACAGCTTCTTTGTGCCCTAATGAAGTTCAATCTTTATTGAACGAAACGCGTTGGCTGGAGCTCATGTTGTCTGATGATGTTTGAAATAAAGGATTGCCTTACAAAAAGGAATTGACCAGTCTTACTTATTGAAAAAGACCCCAGGGGAGTGCACCGCTCCACGTTTGTACAGTACTTCTTTAATGTGCAAGCCTCCTGCACCAACAGATGCGTTTTGGCGTTAAGCCTTTTTCGATGTTGGTTACAATGTTGTCACAGTCATTTCAATCCAACCCAGTGTATCACGTGATAATAATAAACAACAAAGACGGTCCTCTGGTCTCACTCACTTGCCAGAATCATGGTGGCCATCTTTGAACGTGCTCAAAACTATATTGTGTATAATGAAAGTGCAAACAATAATATAATATAACAATCAATTCCGCTTATTCTATTATACATTCTCCTGAAAAATGGCACAAAGGGGATCATTATCATGATGTCAGTCCCTTACAAATATGTTTCAATCACATGTTTCCCTTTTGCCATGCAGATCACAATGGTATTTCACAATTGCGCCCTGAATGGGCAATTAGATACTAGCAGTTCAGCAGAATCTAATAAATGATACAAATTCATTCAAGGTATATGCAAATACATATATATATATATACTTCACACAGCAGTAGCAAAGCTACAAACGCACACTCCTTCCATAAATAAGAGGTTCAATCCGTAAGGTGCATGGGATGGTTTATTCAAAGTTCCAAAAGCCGGAAACCCAACGCATTTCGGGGTTTACACGCCTTGATCAAGGGTAAAGGAAACAATGTTTTCCGACAGTATTTCAATTCAATTACGAACAACCATAGTGTCCTCCATGGGATCATTGTTGGAACACACCTCGAAATATATCGACTATTTCTTACGTTTTATGTAGAGAAGTTACCATCCTACATACAGGACAGCAAGGATTTTCTTAGTAAGATCAAGGGTGTAAAGTGGGAGGACAACTTTCTTCTGATAACTTTGGACGTGTGCAGCTTGTACACCTCCATAAAACATGTGGATGGCATCCAGGCCTGCAGACATTTCTTAAATCGCGTTCCATCTCTTTTCTGCAGCATACAGAAATGTTAATATCCATCATTGGGTTTTGTTTGGAGAATAATTTTTTCATCTTCAAGGACACATTTTTCAGACTGAAACAAGGGACTGCCATGGGCACCGACTTTGCTCCCAGTTATGCCAACCTTCTGATGGGCTGGTGGGACCAGCAGGTGCCCAAGGTCTTCAAGCAGTATGGCGACCATGAAAAACTTTGGTTATGCTATATTGATGACCTTTTTATTATATGGCAAGGAAGTCAAGAAGAGGCCATCAATTTTGTTTCTTTACTCAATATCAACGAGTATAATCTGAAATTTGAGGGAAACATCAGTGACAATTGTATAGATTTTTAGATACTCAGATCACTGTGATGAACAAGCAAGTCATCTCTAGACTGTTTCGCAAGAAAATTGCTGGCAATACTCTGCTTCATGCAGAAAGTAGCCACCCGAGGAATCTGATAAACAGTATTCCGTATGGTGAGTTCCTCCGGGCTTGGAGGAACTGCAGCTCTGATTCGGACTTTCGGGAGGAATGTGATCGTATGACTGCCAGATTTAAAAATCGGGGCTATACTGAAAATATTATTCAGAAAGCTTGTCTAAAGGCCACCAATCTTAGTCGTGAGAGTGTGCTTGCTCCCAAAATGAAGGATGCTATCCCTAATGAGAATGTTATCAGATATATTTCAATGTACAATACCACCTCGAAAGACTTCAAAAAATGTCTTACAAAGCATTGGGGGATTTTAAAAACTGAACCCACATTGAAATTTGTTTTAGCGGATTATCCCAATATCTCTTATAGGAAGGGGAACTCCTTGAGGGATAAATTGTGTGTTAGTGATATATCAAGTGCCAAACAAATAGGCTCTAACATACAAGGGTTTTATACCTGCATGTCTTGCAAAGATTGCAAGTATAGTACTAATGTCAAGAGAGTCTTTTTCCCGGTTATGAACACTGAGAGAGAGATTCAAAAACATCTTACATGCTTATCAGATTTTTGCATTTACGTTTTGACATGTCCATGTTCCAAAAGGTATGTTGGCAGTGCCATGTTTCCTGCAAAAAAATGGATCCTCGAACATATGCGTGCCATTCAGAATAAAGATAAGGCTTGTCCTGTGGCACGTCATTTTGAGGAAAAACACAAGAGCAATAAAAACCTTTTGCGTTTCTATGTAATTGATCGTATCCCTCAGAATGCCAGGGGGGAGATCGGATCCGTAAGTTGAGACAACTGGAATCCAAGTATATAATGGAATTAGATACTAGAATACCTCAGGGGCTCAACTTTGAAGAGGAATTGGCATGGTACTTGGGGAATGAGTCACATGGGTATGTACATATGTATTTCCTTGGCTGTTATATTTTAACAGTTATGTTTATAGTGCTGGCTCTATATGAAGTAACAGGAGTCTTCTGCTGCAAGGTTTTTAACATATCAACTTGATTGATTTTGAGTGTTTTCTTTTGTATTATTTTTTCACTTGGACTGTTGGCACCAATGGTGATTTTTTGTCATTTTGTATGTTTTTTATAGGTTCAATCGTCGTGGAGCTGATCGTGTATAAGAGCACTTTTAGTGAAAGTTATCTATGAGACGATGAAATATGCCACTTGAAGGTGTATATTGTACATTGCAAATTATATAATTTAGGAAAAAATAGTCGTATTTAAGTATTTAAGTATTTAAGTATTTATCAGAGGTTTGGTAATACATACTATAGGAAAGTCCACTTGGGCAGGATTGTCTTGGATATATTCCCTTATACGTATGTTGCATGTATTCACATTATGTTATATATCATGATATAGATATCAACTGACTGCACACCTGTATGAGCAATATTTGCTGTTAGCATCAGGCATGCTCCCTACGCCATAAGATACATCTTTAAGGATGGATTCAGTAGCGGTCCGAGGTACAACCCTGATGTGAACATGTTGGCAGACATAGTCTCGAGCATATGTGGGTATTGGTGACCTGGACGTAGGGACAGGGTCTGGATTGTATTGGTTGAGCATCGTGGTGGCAACTGTCCGGTGTGCATCCTGTCTTTTTGCTTTGTTATTGAGACTGAATTGAAGCGCTCTTTATATGTTACAGATGTCAAATAGAGAATATATATGTGTTCATTTATAGAATCCTATTCACATTTATACATATCTCTGTATTTTTATATACAATTGTTTTCACACGTGGCATTTATGAAATGTATGATTATTATGACATCTAAGTGCTTAATTATTTCTCCACGCTACACTATGAGGCATTACATTATGATAGATATTGCTATTACAAAATGGCCGACTTATTGTAAAAACTTGGTGGGACTTCAATCAGTCCGCTTTATATTTTCACTGTGTTCACGTTTTTTCACATTGTTCGTAATTGAATTGAAATACTGTCGGAAAACTTTGTTTCCTTTACCCGTGATCAAGGTGTGTAAACGCTGAAACGCGTTGGGTTTCCGGCTTTTGGAACTTTGAATAAACCACCCCATACACCTTACGGATTGAACCTCTTATTTACGGAAGGAGTGTGCGTTTGTAGCTTTGATACTGCTGTGTGAAGTTTATGGATTACAGGGTGTCCTCGTATCCTCTGCGTGCACCTTTGCTGAGAGTCCCAGCTTCTAAGAGGTAGTGGAAATTATATATATATATATATATATATATATATATATATATATATATATATATATATATTAATCACCAAAATGCCCGTAAGCTTGGGAGCGCACACAGCAGAAACGAACCATCCGGCTTTCTTTTCAAAGGCACCTTGCTTTATTTTTCCTGGGTAGACAGTGTCAAGACCTGACGCGTTTCGAGATTGCCTCTCTTTTTCAAAGGTCACTGCCAGGATTGTCAAACAGGAAGTTCATGACGCATTATTTATCTCCGCTGAGTGCGATAAAAACATTTCATCCAATGCGTGCTGGGACTTGTAGTCCCGTTGAAAACAAACATTTTCCTTTGGTAAGTCCTGAATGTGCAATTCCTGTATTGCAGAATCAAATGTCCTCGTGGACCCCAGTATGATAGAGCAAGTAAGTTACCTCGTTTCTGTTGCTGCATTTTGAGTACGGATACAGTTCCAACCCTGCAGCCTCCTTGACATTGATGGATGGTGCCGCTCCCCACGGCAAGGGCTGCCGTGCATAATATGTTAATCACCAAAATGCCAGTAAGCTTGGGAGCGCACACAGCAGAAACGAACCATCCGGCTTTCTTTTCAAAGGCACCTTGCTTTATTTTTCCTGGGTAGACAGTGTCAAGACCTGACGCGTTTCGAGATTGCCTCTCTTTTTCAAAGGTCACTGCCAGGATTGTCAAACAGGAAGTTCATGACGCATTATTTATCTCCGCTGAGTGCGATAAAAACATTTCATCCAATGCGTGCTGGGACTTGTAGTCCCGTTGAAAACAAACATTTTCCTTTGGTAAGTCCTGAATGTGCAATTCCTGTATTGCAGAATCAAATGTCCTCGTGGACCCCAGTATGATAGAGCAAGTAAGTTACCTCGTTTCTGTTGCTGCATTTCGAGTACGGATACAGTTCCAACCCTGCAGCCTCCTTGACATTGATGGATGGTGCCGCTCCCCACGGCAAGGGCTGCCGTGCATAATATGTTAATCACCAAAATGCCCGTAAGCTTGGGAGCGCACACAGCAGAAACGAACCATCCAGCTTTCTTTTCAAAGGCACCTTGCTTTATTTTTCCTGGGTAGACAGTGTCAAGACCTGACGCGTTTCGAGATTGCCTCTCTTTTTCAAAGGTCACTGCCAGGATTGTCAAACAGGAAGTTCATGACGCATTATTTATCTCCGCTGAGTGCGATAAAAACATTTCATCCAATGCGTGCTGGGACTTGTAGTCCCGTTGAAAACAAACATTTTCCTTTGGTAAGTCCTGAATGTGCAATTCCTGTATTGCAGAATCAAATGTCCTCGTGGACCCCAGTATGATAGAGCAAGTAAGTTACCTCGTTTCTGTTGCTGCATTTCGAGTACGGATACAGTTCCAACCCTGCAGCCTCCTTGACATTGATGGATGGTGCCGCTCCCCACGGCAAGGGCTGCCGTGCATAATATGTTAATCACCAAAATGCCCGTAAGCTTGGGAGCGCACACAGCAGAAACGAACCATCCGGCTTTCTTTTCAAAGGCACCTTGCTTTATTTTTCCTGGGTAGACAGTGTCAAGACCTGACGCGTTTCGAGATTGCCTCTCTTTTTCAAAGGTCACTGCCAGGATTGTCAAACAGGAAGTTCATGACGCATTATTTATCTCCGCTGAGTGCGATAAAAACATTTCATACAATTCGTGCTGGGACTTGTAGTCCCGTTGAAAACAAACATTTTCCTTTGGTAAGTCCTGAATGTGCAATTCCTGTATTGCAGAATCAAATGTCCTCATGGACCCCAGTATGATAGAGCAAGTAAGTTACCTCGTTTCTGTTGCTGCATTTCGAGTACGGATACAGTTCCAACCCTGCAGCCTCCTTGACATTGATGGATGGTGCCGCTCCCCACGGCAAGGGCTGCCGTGCATAATATGTTAATCACCAAAATGCCCGTAAGCTTGGGAGCGCACACAGCAGAAACGAACCATCCGGCTTTCTTTTTCAAAGGCACCTTGCTTTATTTTTCCTGGGTAGACAGTGTCAAGACCTGACGAGTTTCGAGATTGCCTCTCTTTTTCAAAGGTCACTGCCAGGATTGTCAAACAGGAAGTTCATGACGCATTATTTATCTCCGCTGAGTGCGATAAAAACATTTCATCCAATGCGTGCTGGGACTTGTAGTCCCGTTGAAAACAAACATTTTCCTTTGGTAAGTCCTGAATGTGCAATTCCTGTATTGCAGAATCAAATGTCCTCGTGGACCCCAGTATGATAGAGCAAGTAAGTTACCTCGTTTCTGTTGCTGCATTTCGAGTACGGATACAGTTCCAACCCTGCAGCCTCCTTGACATTGATGGATGGTGCCGCTCCCCACGGCAAGGGCTGCCGTGCATAATATGTTAATCACCAAAATGCCCGTAAGCTTGGGAGTGCACACAGCAGAAACGAACCATCCGGCTTTCTTTTCAAAGGCACCTTGCTTTATTTTTCCTGGGTAGACAGTGTCAAGACCTGACGCGTTTCGAGATTGCCTCTCTTTTTCAAAGGTCACTGCCAGGATTGTCAAACAGGAAGTTCATGACGCATTATTTATCTCCGCTGAGTGCGATAAAAACATTTCATCCAAGGCGTGCTGGGACTTGTAGTCCCGTTGAAAACAAACATTTTCCTTTGGTAAGTCCTGAATGTGCAATTCCTGTATTTCAGAATCAAATGTCCTCGTGGACCCCAGTATGATAGAGCAAGTAAGTTACCTCGTTTCTGTTGCTGCATTTCGAGTACGGATACAGTTCCAACCCTGCAGCCTCCTTGACATTGATGGATGGTGCCGCTCCCCACGGCAAGGACTGCCGTGCATAATATGTTAATCACCAAAATGCCCGTAAGCTTGGGAGCGCACACAGCAGAAACGAACCATCCGGCTTTCTTTTCAAAGGCACCTTGCTTTATTTTTCCTGGGTAGACAGTGTCAAGACCTGACGCGTTTCGAGATTGCCTCTCTTTTTCAAAGGTCACTGCCAGGATTGTCAAACAGGAAGTTCATGACGCATTATTTATCTCCGCTGAGTGCGATAAAAACATTTCATCCAATGCGTGCTGGGACTTGTAGTCCCGTTGAAAACAAACATTTTCCTTTGGTAAGTCCTGAATGTGCAATTCCTGTATTGCAGAATCAAATGTCCTCGTGGACCCCGGTATGATAGAGCAAGTAAGTTACCTCGTTTCTGTTGCTGCATTTCGAGTACGGATACAGTTCCAACCCTGCAGCCTCCTTGACATTGATGGATGGTGCCGCTCCCCACGGCAAGGGCTGCCGTGCATAATATGTTAATCACCAAAATGCCCGTAAGCTTGGGAGCGCACACAGCAGAAACGAACCATCCGGCTTTCTTTTCAAAGGCACCTTGCTTTATTTTTCCTGGGTAGACAGTGTCAAGACCTGACGCGTTTCGAGATTGCCTCTCTTTTCAAAGGTCACTGCCAGGATTGTCAAACAGGAAGTTCATGACGCATTATTTATCTCCGCTGAGTGCGATAAAAACATTTCATCCAATGGGTGCTGGGACTTGTAGTCCCGTTGAAAACAAACATTTTCCTTTGGTAAGTCCTGAATGTGCAATTCCTGTATTGCAGAATCAAATGTCCTCGTGGACCCCAGTATGATAGAGCAAGTAAGTTACCTCGTTTCTGTTGCTGCATTTCGAGTACGGATACAGTTCCAACCCTGCAGCCTCCTTGACATTGATGGATGGTGCCGCTCCCCACGGCAAGGGCTGCCGTGCATATTATGTTAATCACCAAAATGCCCGTAAGCTTGGGAGCGCACACAGCAGAAACGAACCATCCGGCTTTCTTTTCAAAGGCACCTTGCTTTATTTTTCCTGGGTAGACAGTGTCAAGACCTGACGCGTTTCGAGATTGCCTCTCTTTTCAAAGGTCACTGCCAGGATTGTCAAACAGGAAGTTCATGACGCATTATTTATCTCCGCTGAGTGCGATAAAAACATTTCATCCAATGCGTGCTGGGACTTGTAGTCCCGTTGAAAACAAACACTTTCCTTTGGTAAGTCCTGAATGTGCAATTCCTGTATTGCAGAATCAAATGTCCTCGTGGACCCCAGTATGATAGAGCAAGTAAGTTACCTCGTTTCTGTTGCTGCATTTCGAGTACGGATACAGTTCCAACCCTGCAGCCTCCTTGACATTGATGGATGGTGCCGCTCCCCACGGCAAGGGCTGCCGTGCATAATATGTTAATCACCAAAATGCCCATAAGCTTGGGAGCGCACACAGCAGAAACGAACAATCCGGCTTTCTTTTCAAAGGCACCTTGCTTTATTTTCCCTGGGTACACAGTGTCAAGACCTGACGCGTTTCGAGATTGCCTCTCTTTTTCAAAGGTCACTGCCAGGATTGTCAAACAGGAAGTTCATGACGCATTATTTATCTCCGCTGAGTGCGATAAAAACATTTAATCCAATGCGTGCTGGGACTTGTAGTCCCGTTGAAAACAAACATTTTCCTTTGGTAAGTCCTGAATGTGCAATTCCTGTATTGCAGAATCAAATGTCCTCGTGGACCCCAGTATGATAGAGCAAGTAAGTTACCTCGTTTCTGTTGCTGCATTTCGAGTACGGATACAGTTCCAACCCTGCAGCCTCCTTGACATTGATAGATGGTGCCGCTCCCCACGGCAAGGGCTGCCGTGCATAATATGTTAATCACCAAAATGCCCGTAAGCTTGGGAGCGCACACAGCAGAAACGAACCATCCGGCTTTCTTTTCAAAGGCACCTTGCTTTATTTTTCCTGTGTAGACAGTGTCAAGACCTGACGCGTTTCGAGATTGCCTCTCTTTTTCAAAGGTCACTGCCAGGATTGTCAAACAGGAAGTTCATGACGCATTATTTATCTCCGCTGAGTGCGATAAAAACATTTAATCCAATGCGTGCTGGGACTTGTAGTCCCGTTGAAAACAAACATTTTCCTTTGGTAAGTCCTGAATGTGCAATTCCTGTATTGCAGAATCAAATGTCCTCGTGGACCCCGGTATGATAGAGCAAGTAAGTTACCTCGTTTCTGTTGCTGCATTTCGAGTACGGATACAGTTCCAACCCTGCAGCCTCCTTGACATTGATGGATGGTGCCGCTCCCCACGGCAAGGGCTGCCGTGCATAATATGTTAATCACCAAAATGCCCGTAAGCTTGGGAGCGCACACAGCAGAAACGAACCATCCGGCTTTCTTTTCAATGGCACCTTGCTTTATTTTTCCTGGGTAGACAGTGTAAAGACCTGACGCGTTTCGAGATTGCCTCTCTTTTTCAAAGGTCACTGCCAGGATTGTCAAACAGGAAGTTCATGACGCATTATTTATCTCCGCTGAGTGCGATAAAAACATTTCATCCAATGCGTGCTGGGACTTGTAGTCCCGTTGAAAACAAACATTTTCCTTTGGTAAGTCCTGAATGTGCAATTCCTGTATTGCAGAATCAAATGTCCTCGTGGACCCCGGTATGATAGAGCAAGTAAGTTACCTCGTTTCTGTTGCTGCATTTCGAGTACGGATACAGTTCCAACCCTGCAGCCTCCTTGACATTGATGGATGGTGCCGCTCCCCACGGCAAGGGCTGCCGTGCATAATATGTTAATCACCAAAATGCCCGTAAGCTTGGGAGCGCACACAGCAGAAACGAACCATCCGGCTTTCTTTTCAAAGGCACCTTGCTTTATTTTTCCTGGGTAGACAGTGTAAAGACCTGACGCGTTTCGAGATTGCCTCTCTTTTCAAAGGTCACTGCCAGGATTGTCAAACAGGAAGTTCATGACGCATTATTTATCTCCGCTGAGTGCGATAAAAACATTTCATCCAATGCGTGCTGGGACTTGTAGTCCAGTTGAAAACAAACATTTTCCTTTGGTAAGTCCTGAATGTGCAATTCCTGTATTGCAGAATCAAATGTCCTCGTGGACCCCAGTATGATAGAGCAAGTAAGTTACCTCGTTTCTGTTGCTGCATTTCGAGTACGGATACAGTTCCAACCCTGCAGCCTCCTTGACATTGATGGATGGTGCCACTCCCCACGGCAAGGGCTGCCGTGCATAATATGTTAATCACCAAAATGCCCGTAAGCTTGGGAGCGCACACAGCAGAAACGAACCATCCGGCTTTCTTTTCAAAGGCACCTTGCTTTATTTTTCCTGGGTAGACAGTGTCAAGACCTGACGCGTTTCGAGATTGCCTCTCTTTTTCAAAGGTCACTGCCAGGATTGTCAAACAGGAAGTTCATGACGCATTATTTATCTCCGCTGAGTGCGATAAAAACATTTCATCCAATGCGTGCTGGGACTTGTAGTCCCGTTGAAAACAAACATTTTCCTTTGGTAAGTCCTGAATGTGCAATTCCTGTATTGCAGAATCAAATGTCCTCGTGGACCCCAGTATGATAGAGCAAGTAAGTTACCTCGTTTCTGTTGCTGCATTTCGAGTACGGATACAGTTCCAACCCTGCAGCCTCCTTGACATTGATGGATGGTGCCGCTCCCCACGGCAAGGGCTGCCGTGCATAATATGTTAATCACCAAAATGCCCATAAGCTTGGGAGTGCACACAGCAGAAACGAACCATCCGGCTTTCTTTTCAAAGGCACCTTGCTTTATTTTCCCTGGGTAGACAGTGTCAAGACCTGACGCGTTTCGAGATTGCCTCTCTTTTTCTAAGGTCACTGCCGGGATTGTCAAACAGGAAGTTCATGACGCATTATTTATCTCCGCTGAGTGCGATAAAAACATTTTATCCAATGCGTGCTGGGACTTGTAGTCCCGTTGAAAACAAACATTTTCCTTTGGTAAGTCCTGAATGTGCAATTCCTGTATTGCAGAATCAAATGTCCTCGTGGACCCCAGTATGATAGAGCAAGTAAGTTACCTCGTTTCTGTTGCTGCATTTCGAGTACGGATACAGTTCCAACCCTGCAGCCTCCTTGACATTGATGGATGCTGCCGCTCCCCACGGCAAGGGCTGCCGTGCATAATATGTTAATCACCAAAATGCCCGTAAGCTTGGGAGCGCACACAGCAGAAACGAACCATCCGGCTTTCTTTTCAAAGGCACCTTGCTTTATTTTTCCTGGGTAGACAGTGTCAAGACCTGACGCGTTTCGAGATTGCCTCTCTTTTTCAAAGCTCACTGCCAGGATTGTCAACCAGGAAGTTCATGACGCATTATTTATCTCCGCTGAGTGCGATAAAAACATTTCATCCAATGCGTGCTGGGACTTGTAGTCCCGTTGAAAACAAACATTTTCCTTTGGTAAGTCCTGAATGTGCAATTCCTGTATTGCAGAATCAAATGTCCTCGTGGACCCCAGTATGATAGAGCAAGTAAGTTACCTCGTTTCTGTTGCTGCATTTCGAGTACGGATACAGTTCCAACCCTGCAGCCTCCTTGACATTGATGGATGGTGCCACTCCCCACGGCAAGGGCTGCCGTGCATAATATGTTAATCACCAAAATGCCCGTAAGCTTGGGAGCGCACACAGCAGAAACGAACCATCCGGCTTTCTTTTCAAAGGCACCTTGCTTTATTTTTCCTGGGTAGACAGTGTCAAGACCTGACGCGTTTCGAGATTGCCTCTCTTTTTCAAAGGTCACTGCCAGGATTGTCAAACAGGAAGTTCATGACGCATTATTTATCTCCGCTGAGTGCGATAAAAACATTTCATCCAATGCGTGCTGGGACTTGTAGTCCCGTTGAAAACAAACATTTTCCTTTGGTAAGTCCTGAATGTGCAATTCCTGTATTGCAGAATCAAATGTCCTCGTGGACCCCAGTATGATAGAGCAAGTAAGTTACCTCGTTTCTGTTGCTGCATTTCGAGTACGGATACAGTTCCAACCCTGCAGCCTCCTTGACATTGATGGATGGTGCCGCTCCCCACGGCAAGGGCTGCCGTGCATAATATGTTAATCACCAAAATGCCCATAAGCTTGGGAGCGCACACAGCAGAAACGAACCATCCGGCTTTCTTTTCAAAGGCACCTTGCTTTATTTTCCCTGGGTAGACAGTGTCAAGACCTGACGCGTTTCGAGATTGCCTCTCTTTTTCAAAGGTCACTGCCGGGATTGTCAAACAGGAAGTTCATGACGCATTATTTATCTCCGCTGAGTGCGATAAAAACATTTTATCCAATGCGTGCTGGGACTTGTAGTCCCGTTGAAAACAAACATTTTCCTTTGGTAAGTCCTGAATGTGCAATTCCTGTATTGCAGAATCAAATGTCCTCGTGGACCCCAGTATGATAGAGCAAGTAAGTTACCTCGTTTCTGTTGCTGCATTTCGAGTACGGATACAGTTCCAACCCTGCAGCCTCCTTGACATTGATGGATGCTGCCGCTCCCCACGGCAAGGGCTGCCGTGCATAATATGTTAATCACCAAAATGCCCGTAAGCTTGGGAGCGCACACAGCAGAAACGAACCATCCGGCTTTCTTTTCAAAGGCACCTTGCTTTATTTTTCCTGGGTAGACAGTGTCAAGACCTGACGCGTTTCGAGATTGCCTCTCTTTTTCAAAGCTCACTGCCAGGATTGTCAACCAGGAAGTTCATGACGCATTATTTATCTCCGCTGAGTGCGATAAAACATTTCATCCAATGCGTGCTGGGACTTGTAGTCCCGTTGAAAACAAACATTTTCCTTTGGTAAGTCCTGAATGTGCAATTCCTGTATTGCAGAATCAAATGTCCTCGTGGACCTCAGTATGATAGAGCAAGTAAGTTACCTCGTTTCTGTTGCTGCATTTCGAGTACGGATACAGTTCCAACCCTGCAGCCTCCTTGACATTGATGGATGCTGCCGCTCCCCACGGCAAGGGCTGCCGTGCATAATATGTTAATCACCAATATGCCCGTAAGCTTGGGAGCGCACACAGCAGAAACGAACCATCCGGCTTTCTTTTCAAAGGCACCTTGCTTTATTTTTCCTGGGTAGACAGTGTCAAGACCTGACGCGTTTCGAGATTGCCTCTCTTTTTCAAAGATCACTGCCAGGATTGTCAAACAGAAAGTTCATGACGCATTATTTATCTCCGCTGAGTGCGATAAAAACATTTCATCCAATGCGTGCTGGGACTTGTAGTCCCGTTGAAAACAAACATTTTCCTTTGGTAAGTCCTGAATGTGCAATTCCTGTATTGCAGAATCAAATGTCCTCGTGGACCCCAGTATGATAGAGCAAGTAAGTTACCTCGTTTCTGTTGCTGCATTTCGAGTACGGATACAGTTCCAACCCTGCAGCCTCCTTGACATTGATGGATGGTGCCGCTCCCCACGGCAAGGGCTGCCGTGCATAATATGTTAATCACCAAAATGCCCGAAAGCTTGGGAGCGCACACAGCAGAAACGAACCATCCGGCTTTCTTTTCAAAGGCACCCTGCTTTATTTTTCCTGGGTAGACAGTGTCAAGACCTGACGCGTTTCGAGATTGCCTCTCTTTTTCAAAGGTCCCTGCCAGGATTGTCAAACAGGAAGTTCATGACGCATTATTTATCTCCGCTGAGTGCGATAAAAACATTTCATCCAATGCGTGCTTGGACTTGTAGTCCAGTTGAAAACAAACATTTTCCTTTGGTAAGTCCTGAATGTGCAATTCCTGTATTGCAGAATCAAATGTCCTCGTGGACCCCAGTATGATAGAGCAAGTAAGTTACCTCGTTTCTGTTGCTGCATTTCGAGTACGGATACAGTTCCAACCCTGCAGCCTCCTTGACATTGATGGATGGTGCCGCTCCCCACGGCAAGGGCTGCCGTGCATAATATGTTAATCACCAAAATGCCCGTAAGCTTGGGAGCGCACACAGCAGAAACGAACCATCCGGCTTTCTTTTCAAAGGCACCTTGCTTTATTTTTCCTGGGTAGACAGTGTCAAAACCTGACGCGTTTCGAGATTGCCTCTCTTTTTCAAAGGTCACTGCCAGGATTGTCAAACAGGAAGTTCATGACGCATTATTTATCTCCACTGAGTGCGATAAAAACATTTCATCCAATGCGTGTTGGGACTTGTAATGCGTCATGAACTTCCTGTTTGACAATCCTGGCAGTGACCTTTGAAAAAGAGAGGCAATCTCGAAACGCGTCAGGTCTTGACACTGTCTACCCAGAAAAAATAAAGCAAGGTGCCTTTGAAAAGAAAGCCGGATGGTTCGTTTCTGCTGTGTGCGCTCCCAAGCTTACGGGCATTTTGGTGATTAATATATATATATATATATATATATATATATATATATATATATATATATATATATTGCTACCAAGTTGTCCTGTGCTTGAAAGCGCAACACCACAGAGGATTGTTTCAACAGAAACTTTATTGTAGAACCGGCGAGGCTGCCCCAAATTTACAACCCTGACGCGTTTCGGAGCTGCCTGCTCCTTCTTCATAGGGTAATGTTCTGTCAGTCCACAGCAGGCACTTGTATTATACCCAAGGCGCACTACAAATACCAGAATTCCTCGAGAAATTACTCACCTGTAACCCACTAGAGGGCAATAAAATTGTGTTTAAAACGAGTGAACCTTGTGTTTCTGGTTTCGTCAGTTGCAGTTTGCCTTTGATAAAGGAGCTGGGGGCTCTGAAACGCGTAAGGCTGTGAAACAACTCAGAAAACAACTTGCCAGTTCCCCTGCATGTAAAGGTTCGGATGAATCAGCCTGCGGCGGAGTGCGTCCCCAAGCACAGGACAACAATTGGATTTCATATTCAACACCGCAGCCTGCCGTGGGGGGCAGCACCACCCAGCAAGGACATGGGGCGCAAGGTAAAAAACCTTCTTTCACCTTCATGCGGCACCGCAGTGCTTCGAAAATCGGACTGTGCAAGTAATTTCCTGAGGCCCACTGGAGGGTTCAACATTTTAATGAAAGTCTGCAACTGCGTAACATCCACTGAAGGACTGTATTATACCCAAGGCGCACTACAAATTCCAGAATTCCTCGAGAAATTACTCACCTGTAACCCACTAGAGGGCAATAAAATTGTGTTTAAAACGAGTGAACCTTGTGCTTCTGGTTTCGTCAGTTGCAGTTTGCCTTTGATAAAGGAGCTGGGGGCTCTGAAACGCGTAAGGTTGTGAAACAACTCAGAAAACAACTTGCCAGTTCCCCTGCATGTAAAGGTTCGGATGAATCAGCCTGCGGCGGAGTGCGTCCCCAAGCACAGGACAACAATTGGATTTCATATTCAACATGGCAGCCTGGCCGTGGGGGGCAGCACCACCCAGCAAGGACATGGGGCGCAAGGTAAAGAACCTTCTTTCACCTTCATGCGGCACCGCAGTGCTTC
This sequence comes from Calotriton arnoldi, assembly GCA_963921515.1. Taxonomy (NCBI): domain Eukaryota; kingdom Metazoa; phylum Chordata; class Amphibia; order Caudata; family Salamandridae; genus Calotriton; species Calotriton arnoldi. The sequence goes on along the minus strand of CAWUFW010001579.1, from coordinate 2,566,234 downwards.
GAAAATCGGACTGTGCAAGTAATTTCCTGAGGCCCACTGGAGGGTTCAACATTTTAATGAAAGTCTGCAACTGCGTAACATCCACTGAAAGACTGTATTATACCCAAGGCGCACTACAAATACCAGAATTCCTCAAGAAATTACTCACCTGTAACCCACTAGAGGGCAATAAAATTGTGTTTAAAACGAGTGAACCTTGTGTTTCTGGTTTCGTCAGTTGCAGTTTGCCTTTGATAAAGGAGCTGGTGGCTCTGAAATGCGTAAGGCTGTGAAACAACTCAGAAAACAACTTGCCAGTTCCCCTGCATGTAAAGGTTCGGATGAATCAGCCTGCGGCGGAGTGCGTCCCCAAGCACAGGACAACAATTGGATTTCATTTTCAACACGGCAGCCTGGCCGTGGGGGGCAGCACCACCCAGCAAGGACATGGGGCGCAAGGTAAAGAACCTTCTTTCACCTTCATGCGGCACCGCAGTACTTCGAAAATCGGACTGTACAAGTAATTTCCTGAGGCCCACTGGAGGGTTCAACATTTTAATGAAAGTCTGCAACTGCGTAACATCCACTGAAGGACTGTATTATACCCAAGGCGCACTACAAATACCAGAATTCCTCGAGAAATTACTCACCTGTAACCCACTAGAGGGCAATAAAATTGTGTTTAAAACGAGTGAACCTTGTGTTTCTGGTTTCGTCAGTTGCAGTTTGCCTTTGATAAAGGAGCTGGGGGCTCTGAAACGTGTAAGGCTGTGAAACAACTCAGAAAACAACTTGCCAGTTCCCCTGCATGTAAAGGTTCGGATGAATCAGCCTGCGGCGGAGTGCATCCCCAAGCACAGGACAACAATTGGATTTTATATATACATATATATATATATATATATATATATATATATATATATATATATATATATATATTCACTGAAAAAAACGTAGGTTTCAGACATGTTATAGTTACAAATTAGCATTTAAAAACCTTTGAAATTCACTGAAAAAACCATAGGTTTCAGGGACGTTATAGTTACAAATTAGCATTTAAAAACCTTTGAAATTCACTGAAAAACCATAGGTTTTAGGGACAGTTATAGTTAGTTGGACATTGCACTCGTACAAAACCCGTGAAATTCCCCGTTATAGTTAGTCCAGCTAACTATAACTTGCGCCCCGCAATGCATTGCTGATGACGTCACATATTACATCACTCATGACATGGTCAGTGACATCACTGATGACATCACTGATGACATCTCAAATGACATCACTGTTGACATCATCCAGTGACTGTGTGTTTCTGTAAAGTTTAAATATTTTTAATATATATAGGAAAAGACGTATTGAAGAATGAGTGGGTGTGTAAGTGTCTGTATGGATGATTTAGTAGGTGCGTGACTGACTGTATAAGTGAGTGATTTAACGTATCTTACTGAATGCATGGGTTAGTGACTAAACTGGGTGAATGTCTGTATCCGTCTGTCTGTTGCTGTGTAAGTGGCTGCATGTGTTTGTGAATAGCTACATGAGTGTCTATATGAGTTAATGAATGCTTGTGTGAGTATCTGTATGGGTGCCTGAGTGTTTGTGTGGGAGGGGTGTGTGCGACTCTGTGCATAAATGTGTGAGTGGGTGATTCACTGGGTGGATGGTTTCAAGAGTGCATCTGTGATAGACTGTATGGGTGGGTAAGTGTGTGTAAGAGTGTGTTAGTGAGTGAATGTATGTCCCAGTGGTACATGTGTGAGTAACTACATATGTGAAAGGCAGTATATATGTGTGTTGGAGTATATAAATAGCTATAAGCGAGAGTGAGTGATTGTGATAGTGGCTGTATGGATGAGTGTGTGCTTGTATCAGTGATTGTATAAGAGCGTAAGAATGTGCTAGTATTTGTATGAGTAAGTGAGCTGGTATGTGTATAACTGTATAGGTGAGTAAATGGTAGTGTGTTTAATTATTTGCATGACTGACTAGGTGTGTGAGTACCTCTATGGATGAGTGGCGGTGTTTGAGTGTCTATATAGGAGTATGAGTGCATATGATAGTCCTGTACTGAGTGACCGTAAGTATGAGTGACTGTACGGGTGAGTGAGTTGATGTGTGCGTAGACCTAAGAATCAGTGAGTGGGTATGTAGTTATTGGTGTTGGAGTATCTATGGTTTTGCGAATGGCAGTCTGTAATTTAGAGTGGGTGTATCAAAGGTTATATTAGGGTGTGAGAAGATGCATGAAATTATCACATGGATGATGTCACCAGTGATGTCATCAGTGATGTCATTTGAGATGTCATCAGTGATGTCATCAGTGATGTCACTGACCATGTCATGAGTGATGTAATATGTGACGTCATCAGCAGTGCATTGCGGGCGCGAGTTATAGTTAGCTGGACTAACTATAACGGGGAATTTCACGGGTTTTGTACGAGTGCAATGTCCAACTAACTATAACTGTCCCTAAAACCTATGGTTTTTTCAGTGAATTTCAAAGGTTTTTTAAATGCTAATTTGTAACTATAACGTCCCTGAAACCTATGGTTTTTTCAGTGAATTTCAAAGGTTTTTAAATGCTAATTTGTAACTATAACATGTCTGAAACCTACGGTTTTTTCAGTGAATTTCAAAGGTTTTGTAAATGACAATTTTTAAATCTATTAATTGTTATATAAAATTTTTTAATACTAATTTACTCCATTTTTAGAAACAATTTTTTTTACATATTTTATTTTTTAAATTACATTGTAATTACATTATACATTACATTACAAAAATACTTTCTCAGAATGAATTACTTTAGTTTAGATACTTTGCACATAGGCAATAGACTTTTAAGTACAGTAGTTACAGTTGTTGCAATGGGCAACACATTTTCAAACACAATGCAACATTCAGCTCAATGTGAATTTCTAGTTAAATGCAATTAGTTACTTTATGGATTACTTTTCTAACCACAGGACTGGATCCTAGATTCAGTCCTGGCACATCTCCTGTAAACAGTTGAGTAAAAGCGTTTTGGTTACAGTCGTGATTTTTAAGGAATATTATTGTACTTTAAAAGTTGACACTTAGAAACTTTTTCTCATAGAATCACCAATGTTATCCTATGGAAGGAAATTCACTTAGAAGGTAAAAACTGTTATCGTTACTTTTTCTTACTCAGTGTTGGATCCTGGATCCAGCACTGGTGCATCTCCTGTAAACAGTTGAAAGAATGCGTTTAAGTCATACAGGCGATTTTTAGGAATATTTGTAGTTTGTGAAATTCGACACTTTGAAACTTTTCTGCTGAAAAGCAGACAATGGATTCCTATGGAAGAAAATATAAGTTACTGGTAAGTACGGTTAAAATTACTTTTCAGGGTCAGTGCTGGGCTAAAAGATGCAGCACTGGGTTCTCTCCTGATAACAGGTGAGTAAATTGGAATTCGTACTTTGGTTGATTTTAGAGGAATATTATAAAGTTCCAAAACTCCACACTTAGAAGAATTTCCAAGTGAAACCAGTCAATGTTAGCCTATGAAGGAAATTCAAGTTACCGGTAAGTACGGTTAAAATTACTTTTCAGGACCAGTACTGGGCTGAAAGATGCAGCACTGAGGTCTCTCCTGATAACAGGTGAGTAAATCAGAATTCGGATTTCGGCTGATTTTAGAGGAATATTTGTATGTTTCAAAAATCAACACTTAGAAACTTTTTCAGCAAAAAGCAGGCAATGATATCCTATGGAAGGAAATTCAAGTTACTGGTAAGCAGTGTTCCCAGTAACGTGCGCGCCCGCGCGCGCGCGCACATCTGTTCCCCCGAGCGCGCAGTGCTGCGTGTGGAGCGCGCACCCACAGCACATCCCGGGAGAGCATTCGCGCCGCCGCTTTTATAACGCGAGCGGCGCGAAAAATTGTAATTTCCTGGTTGCTGTGGCTCCTGCACTTGCTGTATTTCCTCCTTACTGAAGCACGGCTGGGGGCTGTTGGTGGGCCTTTGTGAAAATATTTGTTAATTGCAGCACCGTCATGCGCTGCAATTAACAAATATTTTCACAATGGCCCACAATCAGCCCGCAGCCGTGCTCCTTTAAGAGAAGAAATGCAGCAAGTCCAAAAGCACGACATGTGCTTTACACGTCGTTTTTTTGGACTTGATGCATGTCTTTTTAATGGAGCACGGCTGCTGGCTGATTGTGGGCCATTGTGAAACTATTTATGTTAATTGCAGCGCATGACGGTGCTGCAATTAACATAAATATTTTCACAATGGCCCACAATCAGCCCGCAGCGTGCTCCATTAAGAAAATAAATGCAGCAAGCACAAGCATAAGCGATGGAAAGGAGGAGGGGAGATGATCCAGAGGGACGGCAGAATCCGGGTGATTATTTGTCTCTAGGGCAGCTGTGGTCATTTCATTTCACCACCAGGTGGTTTCTGGGAGCTGTAGTTCTAGGTCCCCTCATTGGAACTCGCTTTGGATGACTTTTAGTTGGTGTTGCTTTGGACGTAGAAACATGGAATAGAAGGGACAGTAGAGAAACTCGTAAGAGGCGTGAACGTAAAGGGACACGTTAACATGTTGTGGCTGGGGAGCTGGACAATGGGCATTGGAGGGGAATGAGCTCAGTGGTATGTAGGGAAAGACGTAAGGTAGCTCGGAGAGGAAGAAAAGTGTACCGTGGGGAAGGAGCCAGAAGGGAGGCAAGGGTGGCCCTTAAAGGAAGCACTGAAAGAGTATAGCAGGTGGGTAAGGAGGAGGAAAATTAAGAAGAGATTATAAAAGACGGGGTAACAGGTGGAGCAGTGTCGACTGCAGGCGTCTGAAAAAATGGATGTCAGCAAGAAAGTTGAGTTACGAGAAAGCGGAGATTTGAGCATAAAGCCCTAGTGGCCTTAGTGGGGATGGTGAGCGGATTGTGTTAAGCGTTTGACACTGGGATGAGGACGGGGCGCTAAGTGGAGGATAAATAGATGAGTGGTAGGAAGAGAGGAAGTCTTAACAGGAGCATTAAAGACGGTATAGATTTTGGAGAGTGGAGAGAGATTTCCGAAGAGGAATAGGTAAGGAAGTGAGGTGAGGGTGTATGGAGGAGATCTGGTGGACAGAAGAAGTGAAGAGGACGGTAGATAACCACAGCAAGAGTGACTTGGCTTCCACAAAAATGTGCATTTGCGAGATTGTAAGAATCCTTCCTTATAAAGCCAAACTCAAAGTTAAGGGGAGGGGTTTTCTGACGTGTCACTTGACTAGGGTGCATAATGCTGCCACCATAGAGGAAGGATGGCAGGATGTTCCTCCCAGTACGTACTATCAAGGGAGGCAGCATCAATTACTAGAGAGACATTAGTCTAAGTTATGTTATTCATTTTTGGGTATGACGCTTCCTTCCATTCTCTTGCTGTGGAGCTTCAACATGTGGGCTGTTAGCGAAAGGATAGGAGAGAGGCTTGTAATCGCATTCAAGCGTTTAGGGCCTCATTGTGAGCGTTTCACTATTTTAACTGGTAATGCCGCACCTGGCAAACACTGATGGTAGGAAGCCATGGGTTTCTCAGTTACAGCCGTACAAGATTTACCATGAAATAATTATTTTTGTGTCTGCTGTTTGCCAAGACCATTTGTTTTTAATACTATGTGTTTAATGCACTACAAGATAGATAATGTATTTAGTTGTAGGGGCCTCATTAATCCGGCCCTCTTCATCCATTCAAATTTCATATTCCACTATACTAATTCACCACTAATCCTTTATGGGTTCCAGAGTAGCGGGCTACTCGCCAATAAATCACTTCAACACCCATCAGGGTTACAAGCGCTATATAAATGCAAACCTTTTTCCCTTTCAACCCCTCCCAACCCTTCTCAATCCAAATAACTGAATAACATATCCACCACTCAAACTACTTTCATATTTCACTATACTAATTCACCACTAATCCTTTATGGGTTTCCGGAGTAGCGTGCTACTCGCAAGAAAAAGCTCTTCAATACCCCATCAGGGGTAACAAGCGCTATATAAATACAAACCTTTTTCCTCTTCTATCCTTCTGCTATCCTTCTGAATCCAAATAACTGACTAACCTATCCACCACTTAAATTACTTTCATATTGCACTATACTAATTCAACACAAATTCCTTTATGGGTCCCGGAGTAGCGTGCTACTCGCCGAAAACGCGCTTAGACGCCTCGTCAGGGGTAGTAAGCGCTAGATAAATGCAATTATAATACAATACAATAAAAAGAACGACGTGTAAAGCACACGTCGTGCTTTTAGGCTTGCTGCACGCCTTTTGTTAATAGAGCGCAGCAGATTGTGTGCCTTTTTGAAAGTTTTCATGTTAAATGCAGCCCCGTGTATTAGTATGTCGGGCTCTGCAATTAACATGATAACTTTCAAAAGGCACGCAATCTGCCGCCCTCTATTAACAAAAGGCATGCAGCAAGCCTAAAATTAACGTGTGCTTTTACAATCACTAATATATGCTAGTGATTCTGAAAGCACACGTCCTGCTTCTGGACTTTCTGCATGCCTTTTGTTAATAGAGCGTGGCTGCGGGAAGATTGTGTAGCTTTGTTGTGGTTGCAGATGCTCTGCACTTTCTCATTTCGAACATGACACAACCATTATTTTATTTTTTATTTTACAGAGTTTTATTAAGCGCGAACTTGACCCGAATCGGGTATCAGAGCGCTTTACATAGCACCAGTTGCATTACATGAGGGCACATTTTTTATTTTTTGTTAGGCACGGCAGTCACCAACACGAAGACCACCCCCTGGCTGGACTGGCCTTAGCAGGCATCAGGCGTTTGCCTGCGAGGCTGGAAGGGTGGGGGTCAGTTTTGGAGCAGTGGGGGCCAGTTTTGTTACTGGGGCAGTTTTGCAGCGATGCTGCAATATGGGCCCTCAGTAACAAAAGCACCAGTGCTGGGGACCAGCTTTCAGCAGTAGTGCTTGACACTTGCCTGCCCCCTCCACCCCAACCCTGGTGGGTGGGAGCCGGTGCAGCAAAATTGCCAGGGCTACTTTGGGTTCCCAGTCCGGCCCTGCCTGCCCCATCAAACAGGCCTCCTCCGTTCCAGTACCTAGGTCATTTATCTGCACAATCAAGCAGGAACCCCAGTGTCAGAACCCCTGTCGCTGCACCCACACACGCGGTTGGGTCCTTGGCGCACATTGCCGTGGCTGGAGCGCACAGAGACCTCACACTGCCGCACACAGAGGAAAAAAATTAGAGGGAACATTGCTGGTAAGTACGGTTAAAATTACTTTTGAGGATCAGTACTGGGCTGAAAGATGCAGCACTGAGGTCTCTCCTGATAACAGGTGAGTAAATCGGAATTCGTATTTCGGCTGATTTTAGAGGAATATTTTAAAGTTCCAAAACTCCACACTTAGAAGAATTTCCAAGTGAAACCAGTCAATGTTAGCCTATGGAAGGAAATTCAAGTTACTGGTAAGTACGGTTAAAATTACTTTTCAGGACCAGTACTGGGCTGAAAGATACAGCACTGAGGTCTCTCCTTATAACAGGTGAGTAAATTGGAATTCGTACTTTGGTTGATTTTAGAGGAATATTATAAAGTTCCAAAACTCCACACTTAGAAGAATTTCCAAGTGAAACCAGTCAATGTTAGCCTATGAAGGAAATTCAAGTTACCGGTAAGTACGGTTAAAATTACTTTTCAGGACCAGTACTGGGCTGAAAGATGCAGCACTGAGGTCTCTCCTGATAACAGGTGAGTAAATCAGAATTCGATTTCGGCTGATTTTAGAGGAATATTTGTATGTTTCAAAAATCAACACTTTGAAACTTTTTCAGCAAAAAGCAGGCAATGATATCCTATGGAAGGAAATTCAAGTTACTGGTAAGTACGGTTAAAATTACTTTTGAGGATCAGTACTGGGCTGAAAGATGCAGCACTGAGGTCTCTCCTGATAACAGGTGAGTAAATCGGAATTCGTATTTCGGCTGATTTTAGAGGAATATTTTAAAGTTCCAAAACTCCACACTTAGAAGAATTTCCAAGTGAAACCAGTCAATGTTAGCCTATGGAAGGAAATTCAAGTTACTGGTAAGTACGGTTAAAATTACTTTTCAGGACCAGTACTGGGCTGAAAGATACAGCACTGAGGTCTCTCCTTATAACAGGTGAGTAAATCGGAATTCGTATTTCGGCTGATTTTAGAGGAATATTTGTATGTTTCAAAAATCAACACTTAGAAACTTTTTCAGCAAAAAGCAGGCAATGATATCCTATGGAAGGAAATTCAAGTTACTGGTAAGTACGGTTAAAATTACTTTTGAGGATCAGTACTGGGCTGAAAGATGCAGCACTGAGGTCTCTCCTGATAACAGGTGAGTAAATCGGAATTCGTATTTCGGCTGATTTTAGAGGAATATTTTAAAGTTCCAAAACTCCACACTTAGAAGAATTTCCAAGTGAAACCAGTCAATGTTAGCCTATGGAAGGAAATTCAAGTTACTGGTAAGTACGGTTAAAATTACTTTTCAGGACCAGTACTGGGCTGAAAGATACAGCACTGAGGTCTCTCCTTATAACAGGTGAGTAAATCGGAATTCGTATTTCGGCTGATTTTAGAGGAATATTTGTATGTTTCAAAAATCAACACTTAGAAACTTTTTCAGCAAAAAGCAGGCAATGATATCCTATGGAAGGAAATTCAAGTTACTGGTAAGTACGGTTAAAATTACTTTTCAGGACCAGTACTGGGCTGAAAGATGCAGCACTGAGGTCTCTCCTTATAACAGGTGAGTAAATCGGAATTCGTATTTCGGATGATTTTAGAAGAATATTTGCACAATGGTGAAGGGAGGGGCGGGGCCTGAGGTGACATCTGTGCAAACGCGCCCGTGGCGCGTTTTAAGTTGGGGGATTAAGTCCCCTTGAATCCTGAGGGTCCCTAGGGGCCAACTAGCCCACCAGGAACCTCCAATATGCGCCAGGGGCTGCGTTGCAGAGACGTGTAGAGAGGCCACACCCTTTTACACCTCTCTGCAACGCAGCTCTGTGTCGCTTTCTGGATGTACCTGTTGGGCTAGTTGGCCCCTGGGACCCTCAGGATTGAAGGGGATTTAATTCCCCATCTTAAAACGCGCCACGGGGCCTGTTTGCACACATGTCACCTGAAGCCCCGCCCTCCCTTCACCACTGTGCAAACGCGCCCGTGGCGCGTTTTAAGTTGGGGGATTAAGTCCCTTGAATCCTGAGGGTCCCCGGAGTCCAACTAGCCCACCATATACCTCCAAAAGCGCCACAGAGCTGCGTTGCAGAGAGGTGTAAAAGGGGCGTGGCCTCTGTACACCTCTCTGCAAGGCAGCCCCTGGCGCATACTGGAGGTTCCTGGTGGGCTAGTTGGCCCCAGGGACCCCCAGTATTCAAGGGGAATTGTTCCCCTCTGCAAACGCGCCAGGGGCGCGTTTGCAGAGTGGCGAAGGAAGGGGCGGGGCCTGCGGGCCCGATCGTTTAAAAAAATATATATATTTTGTCCCTGAAGGGGGCTGTGTGGCCCCCTTCCTTTTTTCTGTTTTTGGGCCCTGGGGACCCCATCCCCCAGGGCCTTACCCCTTTTTTAAATTACAAAATAAAAAAAACGGGAAGGGGCCACGTGGCCCCCTTCCCTGGGCCTGTATTGGCCCCGGGGACCCCATCCCCGGGACATGGCCTCTATATTTATTTTTATTATTTTGAGGGGGCTGCGTGGCCCCCTCCTCTGGCCATTTTAAGGCCCCGGGGACCCCATCCCCCGGGGCCGGCCATACCCTTTTTTTTAAAATTTTTGAAAACTTTGGGGAGGGGGCTGCGTGGCCCCCTCCCGGGCCTCTACTTGCCCGGGGACCCCATCCCCGGGGCTGGCCCTCTCGTTGGGGACTGTGGGGGTCCCCAATCCCCCACAGTCCCGCCGGCTCCCCGCGTCCCTTGGGAGCCGGCATTCCTTTCCACATGGGGAGCTGCTAAGATGCAGCTCCCCATGTGGAAAGCAATGTGCTTTGGATATTGGAAGAGAGAGCAGGTTTCCTGCTCTCTCTTCCAATATCCAAAGCAGTTTGCAATGACAGGACGGGAGCCGCGAGGCTCCCGTCCTGTCATTACAAACAGCAGTGTCCCGGGGGTAGGCACCCGGGACACTGCAGGATCCGGCCCTGGGGGTGGTGGTCCCCAGGGCCATCAAGGGCTCCAGGAGGGGGCCGCGCGGCCCCCTCCCTACATCAGCACAGCCCCTGGGAGGTGGCGGTCCTCGGGCGTGTGGGGGCTGGAGCCCCCACACAGGTTGTTCAATTTTAAAAAAAAAGCCCCGGGAGGTGGTGGTCTCCGGGGCTGCGGGAGGGCTCAGAGCCCTCCCGCAACATTTTCAAAAAAGCCCCGGGGGTGGCGGTCCCCGAGGCTTGGGGGCCCTTTGAGGCCCCCCACACATTAAATTAACCCCCACCATGCCCCCGGGACTTGGGCCACCCGGGGCAAAATACAATCGAAGCGCGGAGACCGCGCTTCGATTTTTCTGGCAGGATTCGCGCACCCTGAGCGCATCCTGCCGATTTTAAAAAAAATTATTTTTTATTTTTTTTGCCCAGGGGGTCCTTGTGGGACCCCCTGAGCAAACCTAGGGGGTCAGGGTGTTTCTACCCTGCCCCCTTTGTGCGCTTTGCGCACTTGTTTCTGTCCCTCGGTTCTACCGAGGACTAAAATGGCTGCCAACATTTCCTGAATCGGAATGTTGACAGCCAGCTGACAGCCAATTAACATGCAGCTCGTGATCGGGAGGGTACGCGGACCCTACTCGGCCATAGATATCACTATCTTTTTACTTTTGATTTTCTCAGCAACTACTGAACGGATTTACACCATTTAACAAAAAGGGTTCTTTCTGAACCAAGAACTACCTCTTTGCCAAATTTGGTGTAATTCCGTTCAGCAGTTCGGGCTGTAGCAGTGTCTAAAGTTTCCTATGGAAAATTGCATGGGGAAAACGCGTTTTGGGACCCCCCTTTTTTCTCGGCCCCTGCTTGACGAATCCCCGCGAGACTTTCAGGGTAGGAGCGGACCGGAGCGGGCCACAAAGTTTCAAAATTTTGCGAAGATACATCAACCGGCAAGAGAGTTATTTCAAATAGAATGTCGCGGATTTCCTATGGATAATAGGTTGTAACTATAACTATCTACTGGCGACCGCCAGTAGATAATATATATATATATATGTTACCTACTGGCGGTCGCCAATAGGTAGTTATAGTTAGGACCATGTTTCTATTCAAAAAGGGTTTATTCTTTTGCTAATATCTTTGGCGCCTTTTGACGAATCTTCGCGAACTTTTCAAAACTAATGGTTCACTCGGTCAGCTCCTGTCTTGAAAGTTTCGGGATGATTTGTCAACCGGGGGCCGAGAAAAAAGGGGGTCCCAAAACGCATTTTCCCCATGTTAATTTCCATAGGGATTTTTGGAACAGGCTACAGCCCGAACTGCTGAACGGAATTACACCAAATTTGGCAAAAAAGGTAGCTCTTGGTTCAGAAAGCAACCTTTTTTTAAATGGTGTAAATCCGTTCAGTAGTTCCTGAGAAATTCTAAAAATAAAAATATCGATATCTGAGCACGAAGGAGGAGCCGCGAATCCTCCCGAGCACAAGCTTAATTCTGATTGGCTGCCAACCCTCCAAACCAGAATGTGTTGGCAGCCATCTTGTGACTCGGTAACTGAGTCACAAGAAAATAGTTAAAAAACATTAAAAAACAAGAAAAGGGGGCAAAGTAGAAACACCCTGACCCCCTAGGCCTGCTCAGGGGTCCCACAAGGACCTCCAGGGCCAAAAAAAGCATGTTTTTAAAAACAAATTCAGCTGAATTTGCGCTGGGTGCGTGAATCCGGCTGGAAAAATGAAAAACAAAACAAAGCACGGACTCCCACGCTTCATTTTCTATAAGCCCCCGGGTGGGCCAGGTCCCGTGTGCAATGTGCAATTAATTATCAGGGGCCCGCGGGGGCCCCCACAGCCCCTGGGACTGCCACCTCCCCGGGGCCTATTATTTAAAATGCATGGGGGGCTCCTTCCCCCCCACGCTGCCCCAGGGACCGCCACCTCCCCAGGGCATTGTTATTTTAAGCTAGGGGGGCCTCGTGGTCCCCCCAAACCCCGGGGACTGCCACCTTCCCGGGGCTATCATTAATTTTGGGCAGGGGGTCTCGCAGGCCCCCCCAAGCCCCAGGGACCACCACCTCCCCGGGGCTGCAAGATTGAAATGCGAGGGGGCACGCAGTCCCCCCGCAGCCCCAGACTCTGCCACCTCCTCTGGGCTACTTGTAAACACCAAGTGTGGGGGGCTCGAGCCCCCCCACACTGCCCCGGGGACCACAACCTCCCCGGGGCACTGCTTATTGAAATACGGGGGTCTGTTGCGGACCCCCTACCCCGGACACCACCACCTCCCTGGGGCTGTGCAAATGTAGGGAGGGGGGTGCGCGGCCCCCCTCCTGGAGCCCTCGATGGCCCTGGGGACCATCAACCCCCAGGGCCGACTCCTGCAATGTCCTGGGGTGCCCACCCCCGGGACATTGCTGTTTGCTATGGCAGGGCGGGAGCACAGCTCCTGCTTTGCCGCAGCAAACTCTGCTTCGCTTCATGGAAGAGAGAGCAGGAAACCTGCTCTCTCTTCCATGAAGCGAAGCAGAATTGCTTTTGGGCAAGGGGAGCAATGCCGGCTCCCGGCTGGGACCATGGGGGCATTGGGGCTCCCCCACGGTCCCCAACTTGAGGGCTGGCCCCCGGGGATGGGGTCCCCGGGGCCAGAAGTGGCCCAGGGGAGGGGAGCCGCGCGGCCCCCCTCCCTTTTGTAATTAAAAATAAATAAATATATAAGGCCAGGCCTCGGGGGATGGGGTCCCCGGGCCAAAATTGGCCTCAGAAGGGGGGCCATGTGGCCCCCCTCCAAAATTTAAAAAAGAAAGAAAGGCTGGCCAGGCCCCGGGGGATGGGGTCCGCGGGGCCAAGAGAGGTGCGCGAAAAATAATTTTAAAAATGGGTCAGGCCCTGGGGGATGGGGTCCCCAGGGCCCAAAAAATACTAAAAGAAGGGGGGCCACATAGCCCCCCTTCTAAAAATGCAAAAATAAAATAAAAGCTGGTATCTTGCTGGAGGCCCCACCCCCTCCCTGCACCACTCTGCAAATGCGCCCCCTGGTGTATTCTGGGTTGGGGGATTAAGTCCCCTTGAATCCTGAGGGTCCCTGAGGGCCAACTAGCCCACCAGGTACCTCCAGTAAGCCCCACACAGTGGGATTGCTGAGAGGTGGTCCGAGGCCACGCCCCTTTTTACACCACTCTGAAAACGCGCCTCTTGGCACACTGCTGGTGGGGCGATGAGGTCTTCTTGTGTCCTGAGGACCTCAGGACACAAGTGGACTTCATGCTTGAGCAGCAGTGCACCAGGAGGTGCGTTTGCAGAGTGGTATAAAAAGGGGGCGTGGCCTCGGACCACTCTCAGTAATCCAGCTGTGTGGGACTTACTGGAGGTACCTGGTGGTCTAGCTAGCCCCCAGGGACCATCAGGAATGAAGGGGACTTAATCCTCCAACTTAGAACGTGCCAGGAGGCGCATTTGCAGAGTGGTGGACAAAGGGGGCGTGGCCTCTGTCTACCTATCAGCAATCCCACTATCTGGACTATCTGGACCCCCAGCAGCGAAGGGGACTTTAATCCCCATCCAAGAGCGCACCAGGGAGTGCGTTTGCAGAGTGGTGGACAAATGGGGCGTGGCCTGCTATGACAACTTAGCAATCCTGCTGTGCGGGACTTACTGGAGGTAATAGGAGGGGTAGTTGGCCCCCAAGGTTGTCCTTGGGGGCCAACTACCTCCCCTATTACCTCCACTAAGTCCCACACAGTGGGATTGCTAAGACGTCTTCAAGGCCAAGCCCCCTTTTCTCACCCACTCTGCAAATGCAACTCCTGCCACAGTACTGGTTGGGGATGAAGTCCAGTTTTCTCCTGAGGGACTTTGGGGGCCAAGAAGCCCTCCTGGTATCTCCTGTAAGTCCTACGCAGCAGAATTCCAGAGCGCTGGTCGGAGGCCCAGCCCCCTTTCTGCACCACTCTGCAAACGCAACTACCAGTTAAAGAAGCTTTTGTAATGTAATAGGTCTCGTATTTGCGAGAGTTAGAGCTATTGGCTTTGTAATTGTAAAAGTTATTTACTAATGCTTTTTGGAATGGAGTGGATGTACGTTGTGTGAAGTGGAATTATGTGGTATGTTGTACGGTGAAATTATGTGGATAGAAAGTATGTGGTATTTAGTGTATAGGAATAATGTGGAGTGGGATTATGTGTTTTGGAGAGTAATTATGTGGTATTGTAGTCTGTGTTGTGGAGTGGTAACCTCAGGTTTAGTCTTCCTCGTTTCCATAAAAGCTAAACTATAAACTCAATGAGACACAAAAAAAAAGGAACCACTGAGGAGCACTTCTGGACCTACTCGGAGATATGAGCAGGGCCACTGGAATTATGTGACTGTTCGGCTGCACCAATTTTCACATAATTAAACATATTCCGCATTTGCCAAATATTCCATCTGCTGCCTAATCTGCAGATTTGAACAAAAAAAGCCTTGTTTCTAGCTCAAATGTTCCCAGAAATGCAGCATCACGTGTTACAGCGAGGTGGAAGTCCCTTTGCAAAGCTGGAATGGTCACGTGTTACTTATTGCTAAATGTGGGTGTTAAATTGGTACTAATGGTGCACAACCCTCTCTTCTTTCTTTGCCTTTCTTGCCTCTTTCTGCATTTCTCTTGCTTCTTTCTGCACCTTTCTTCCTCTTTCTGCACCTCACTGTCTTCTTTCTGCACTTCACTTGCCCCTCTCTGCACCTCACTTGCCTCTTTCAGCACCTTTGTTGCTTTTTTCTGCAGATCTCTTGGCTCTTTCTGCACCTCTCTTGCCTCTTTCTGCACCTCACTTGCCTCTTTCTGCACTTCTCTTGCTTCTTTCTACACCTCTCTTGCCTCTTTCTGCTCCTCTCTTGCCTCTTTGTGCATTTCTCTCGCCTGTTTCTGCACTTCCCTTACCTCTTTCTGTACCTCTCTTGCCTCTTTCTGCACCTCACTTGCCTCTTTCTGCACATCACTCTCTTCTTTCTGCACCTCTCTTGCCTCTTTCTGCACTTCTCTTGCCTCTTTCTACACTTATCTCGCCTCTTTCTATACCTCTCTTGCCTCTTTCTGCACCTCACTTGCCACTTTCTGCTCTTCTCTTGCCTCTTTCTGAACATCACTCTCTTCTTTCTGCACCTCTCTTGCCTCTTTCTGCACCTCACTTGCTTCTTTCTGCATCTCTCTTGGCTCTTTCTGAACACCTACTGCCTCTTTCTGCAACTCTATTGCTTATTTATGTACTTCTTTTGCCTCTTTCTGCACCCTTCTTGTCTCTTTCAGCACCACTGTTGCTTCTTTCTGCACTTCTCTTCCTTCTTTCTGTACCCCTCTTGCCTCTTTCTGTACCCCTCTTGCCTCTTTTTGCACCTCTCCTACCTCTTTCTGCACCCCTCTTGCCTCTTTCTGCGCCTCTGTTGGTTCTTTCTGCACTGCTGTTGCTTCTTTCTGCACCTCTTTTGCAAATTTCTGTATCCCTTTTGCCGCTTTCTGCACCACTGTTCCCTCTTTCTGCACCTTTCCTGCCTGTTTCTGCACCTCTCTTGCCTCTTTCTGCATCTCTGTTGCTTCTTTCTGCACTTTTCTTGCCTCTTTCTGCACCCCTCTTGTCTCTTTCAGCACATCTGTTGCTTCTTTCTGCACTTCTCTTCCTTCTTTCTGCACCCCTCCTGCCTCTTTCTGTACCCCTCTTTCCTCTGTGTGCACCTCTCCTACCTCTTTCTGCACTCCTCTTGCCTCTTTCCGCACCTCTGTTGGTTCTTTCTGCACTGCTCTTGCTTCTTTCTGCACCTCTTTTGCAAATATCTGTATCCCTCTTGCATCTTTCTGCACCCCTGTTCCCTCTTTCTGCACCTTTCCTGCCTGTTTCTGCACCTCACTTGCCTCTTTCAGCACCTCTGTTGCTTTTTTCTACAGATCTATTGCCTCTTTCTGTACCTCTCTTGCCTCTTTCTGTACCTCTCTTGCCTCTTTCTGCACCTCACTTGCCTCTTTCTGCACTTCTCTTGCTTCTTTCTACACCTCTGTTGTCTCTTTCTGCTCCTCTCTTGCCTCTTTGTGCATTTCTCTCGCCTGTTTCTGCACTTCCCATGCCTCTTTCTGTACCTCTCTTGCCTCTTTCTGCACCTCACTTGACTGTTTATGCACCTCACTCCCTTCTTTCTGCACCTCTCTTGCCTCTTTCTGCACTTCTCTAGCCTCTTTCTGTACCTCTCTTGCCTCTTTCTGCAGCTCAAGTGCCTCTTTCTGCACTTCTCTTGTCACTTTCTACACTTATCTTGCCTCTTTCTATACCTCTCTTGCCTCTTTTTGCACCTCACTTGCCACTTTCTGCTCTTCTCTTGCCTCTTTCTGAACATCACTCTCTTCTTTCTGTACCTCTCTTGCCTCTTTCTGCACCTCACTTGCTTCTTTCTGCATCTCTCTTGCCTCTTTCTGCACCCCTATTGCCTCTTTCTGCAACTCTGTTGCTTCTTTATGAACTTCTCTTGCCTCTTTCTGCACCCCTCTTGCCTCTTTCAGCACATCTGTTGCTTCTTTCTGCACTTCTCTTCCTTCTTTCTGCACCCCTCTTGCCTCTTTCTGTACCCCTCTTGCCTCTGTGTGCACCTCTCCTACCTCTTTCTGCACCCCTCTTGCCTCTTTTTGCACCTCTGTTGGTTCTTTCTGCACTGCTCTTGCTTCTTTCTGCACCTCACTTGCCTCTTTCTGCTCTTCTCTTGCTTCTCTCTACACTTCTGCTGCTTCTTTCAGCAATTCTCTTACCTCTTTCTGCACTTCTCTTCCTTCTTTCTGCACTCCTCCTGCCTCTTTCTGCGCCTCTGTTGGTTCTTTCTGCACTGCTCTTGCTTCTTTCTGCACCTTTTTTGCAAATTTCTGTATCCCTCTTGCCTCTTTCTGCACCCCTGTTCCCTCTTTCTGCACCTTTCCTGCCTGCTTCTGCACCTCTCTTGCCTCTATCTGCACCTCTGTTGTTTCTTTTTGCACATCTCTTGCCTCTTTCTGCACCCCTCTTGCCTCTTTCAGCACATCTGTTGCTTCTTTCTGCACTTCTCTTCCTTCTACACCCCTCTTGCCTCTTTCTGTACCCCTTTTGCTTCTTTGTGCACCTCTCCTTCCTCTTTCTCCACCTCTCTTGCCTTTTTCTGCAGTTCTCTTGCCTCTTTCTGCACCTCTTTTGCTTCTTTCTGCACTTCTCTTTCCTCTTTCTGTACCCCTCTTGCCTTTTTCTGCACCTCTGTTGGTTCTTTCTGCACTGCTCTTGCTTCTTTCTGCACCTCTTTTGGAAATTTCTGTATCCCTCTTGCCTCTTTCTGCACCCCTGTTGCCTCTTTCTGCACCTTTCCTGCCTGTTTCTGTACCTCTCTTGCCTCTTTCTGTACCTCTGTTGCTTCTTTCTGCACTTCTCTTGCTCTTTCTGCACCCTTTGTGCCTCTTTCAGCACTTCTCTTGCTTGTTTCTGCACTACTCTTCCTTTTTTCTGCACCCCTCCTGCGTCTTTCTGTACCTCTCTTGCCTCTTTGAGCACCTCTCCTACCTATTTCTGCACTCGTCTTGCCTCTTTTTGCACCTCTGTTGGTTCTGTCTGCACTGCTCTTGCTTCTTTCTGCACCTCACTTGCCTCTTTCTGCTCTTCTCTTGCTTCTCTCTACACTTCTGCTGCTTCTTTCAGCAATTCTCTTGCCTCTTTCTGCACTTCTCTTCCTTCTTTCTGCACTCCTCCTGCCTCTTTCTGTACCTCTCTTGCCTCTTTGTGCACCTGTCCTAACTCTTTCTGCACCCCTCTTGCCTCTTTTTGCACCTCTTTTGGTTCTTTCTGCACTGCTCTTGCTTCTTTTTGCACTTTTCTTGCTTCTTTCTACACCTCTGTTGCTTCTTTCAGCAATTATATTGCCTCTTTCTGCTCTTCCCGTGTTTCTTTCTGTACCTCTCTTGCATCTTTCTGCACCTCTGTTGCCTCTTTGTGCACCTCACTTGCTTCTTTCTGCACCCCTCTTGCCTGTTTCTGCACCCCTGTTCCCTCTTTCTGCACCTTTCCTGCCTGTTTCTGCAACTCTCTTGCCTTTCTGTACCTCTGTTGCTTCTTTCTGCACTTCTCTTGCCTCTTTCTGCACCCTTCTTGCCTCTTTCAGCACCTCTGTTGCTTCTTTCTGCACTTCTCTTCCTTCTTGCTGCACCCCTCCTTCCTCTTTCTGTACCCCTCTTGCCTCTTTGTGCACCTCTCCTACCTCTTCGTGCACCCCTCTTGCCTCTTTTTGCACCTCTGTTGGTTCTTTCTGCACTGCTCTTGCTTCTTTCTGCACCTCTTTTGCAAATTTGTGCATCCCTCATGCCTCTTTCTGCACCCCTCTTCCCTATTTCTCCACCTCTCTTGTTTCTTTCTGCACTTCTCTTGCTTCTTTATGCACCCCTCTTGCCTCTTTCTGTACCCCTTTTGCATCGTTGTGCACCTCTCCTGCCTCTTTCTGCATCTCTCATGCCTTTTTCTGCAGTTCTCTTGCCTCTTTCTGTACCCCTCTTGCCTCTTTCTGCACCTCATTTGGTTCTTTCTGCATTGCTTTTGCTTCTTTCTGCACCTCTGACTTAGAGGTAGTTTTAATCCCCCTGCCCTAATATGTACTAGGGCCTTACAGGGGAGGTCATGCCAATCACAGGGATACCCCAACCCTAGTGTACCCTGGTGTATGTAGGTGTTTTCACTGTATTCTAAGGGGCAGATTTACAATTAACTAACGCAGCACGGCGCAGCAAGTCATTTTGCTGCGCCATGCTGCGTTAGTTTGGAAAGCACAGGGATGCGACATATTTACAAGAATATGTCGCATCCTTGTGCTTCCCCTGCGCTGGCGCACAAACTGCAGCCATGCGCCGGCGCAGGCACCCTTGCACCATGGTGCAAGGATGCCTGCGTCGTGGGAGATTAGTTTTGTGCAGGAAGGGGCACCTTCCTGCACAAAAACAATCACTACAACCATTTTCCTCTTTCAATGTGTGCTGCAGAATGCAGCACGCATTGAAAGAGGAAACGAGGAGAAATGAAAACATTTCTCCTCGGTGCGCTCGCTACGCCACCTCTAGGGTGGCGTAGCTTTCAGACGCATCTCCAGAGTTACGATTTCTCGTAATTCTGGAGATGTGTCTTGTTCCATGAGTGTTGCGTGGGAACACCCACAGCAACACCCATGGAACGCCCCTTCACCGCAAAGTGCTGCGTGTGAATGGGCCGTATTTACAAGGAGAGGAAAAGTCACGCAGGGTGGCTTTTCCTCTCCTTGTAAATATGGAGCAGCCCCTGCGCCACCAGTACGTCACGAAAGTGACGTACTGGTGGCGCAGGGGGCTTGTAAATCTGCCCCCTAAGTGTTTTTCAGCATAGCACTGGCTCAGGGCCTGGTTAGTCAGAGTTAGTTACCAAGTTACCACCAGTACCAGTCAGCAAAAAGTTGGGGGCACAGGATGACTTTGCAACAAGGCCTCTTTCTGCACCTCTGTTGGTTCTTTCTGCATATCTCTTGCTTCTTTCTGTACCTTTCTTCGTCTTTCTAGACTTCTATTGCCTCCTTCTGCATTTCTCTTGCTTCTTTCTGCGCCTTTCTTCCTCTTTCTGCACATGTCCTACCTATGTAGGCATAGTTAGAAATAAGCATTTAAAAAACCTTAGAAATTCACTGAAAAAACTATAGGTTTCAGGGACGTTATAGTTAGAAATTAGCATTTAAAAACCTTTGAAAAGTCACTGAGAAAAACCATAGGTTTCAGAGACGTTATAGTTAGAAATTAGCATTTAAAAAACCTTAGAAATTCACTGAAAAAACCATAGGTTTCAGGGACGTTATAGTTAGAAATTAGCATTTAAAAAACCTTTGAAATTCACTGAAAAAACCATAGGTTTCAGGGACGTTATAGTTAGAAATTATCATTTAAAAAACCTTTGAAATTCACTGAAAAAAACCACAGGTTTCAGGGACGTTATAGTTAGTTGGACATTTCAGTCATACAAAACCAGAGAAATTCAGCCGTTATAGTTAGTTGAGGTAACTATAACTTGCGTCCCCGCAATGCATTGCTGATGACATCACATATTACATCACTCATGACATGGTCAGTGACATCACTGATGACATCTCAAATGACATCACTGATGACATCTTCCAGTGACTGAGTGTTTCTAAAAAGTTTAAATATGTTTTATATATATATATATATATATATGCCAAGGTGTATTGAAGAAGGAGTGGGTGTATGAGTGTCTGTATGGATGATTTAATAGGTACGTGACTGACTGTATAAGTGAGTGATTAAACGTGCCTCCTGATGCACTACTGGTTGGGGGAAGTAGTCCACTTTAGTTCTGAGGCCCTCAGGAGTAAAGTGGAATTCATTCCCCAACCAGAAACATGCCAGGAGGTGCGTTTGCGGAGTGGTAGAGAAAGGGGGCATGGCCTTCAAGTCCTCTCAGCAATCCCACTGTCTGGGACTTACTGGATGTAACAAGAGTGCTTGTTAGCCCTCAAAGACCCTTAGCATACAAAGGGATTTCATTCCCCAACCACCACTGTGCCAGGAGGTGCGTTTGCAGAGTGGGAGTGACAGAGGTGTGGCCTCCGGAAACTTGCCAGATTTTTTTTTTTATTAAATATTTTTTTTTAGGGAAGGAGGGCTGCATAGCCCTTCTTCCCTTGGCCGATTTGGGCCCTGGAGACCCCTCCCTGGGGCCAGTCTTTTTTATTTAATGGGAAGAGGGCCCAATGGTCTCCCTCCCAGGCCCAATTGCAGCCGGGGACTCCAACTCTCAGGGCCCGGCCTTTTTGTTTAAAAAAAATAAAATAAAGGAAGAAGGGCCATGTGGCCGCCCTTGCCTTGGCCAATTTTGACCCCAGGGACCCCATCCCCCCTGGCCTGCTCTTTATTTTATAACTTTTCTAAATGGGAGTGGGGCCGCACGGCCACCTCCAGAGGCCAATTTCGGCCCTGGGGACCCCATCCCCCGAGGCCAGGCCTTTTTTTATGTATTAAAAAAGCAGAGGGGGGCTGCGCATACCCCCCTTCCCCAGGCCGAATTTGGCCTTCATATTTTTTTTTTAAATGGGGAGGGGTCCTAGGTGGCCCCCCTCACTGGGCCGATATGGCCCCAGGTGCCCCATCCTCCAGAGTATTGACACCTTGTTGGGGACTGTGGGGGGAGCCTGAAGGACCCCGCAGACCCTGCCGTCTCCCTGCTTCCTGCAGGAATTCAACCAGGAAGTATTGGCAGCCATGTTGTGACTTGATTCACAAGCAAAAACGTGAAAAAAAGAAAAGGGGGCAGTGTAGAAACACCTGGACCCCCTGGTCCTCTTGGGGGGTCCTAAAGGGAACCCGCAGGGCCAAAAAAGCATCTTGGGACTTGGCTTGAAGCAGAGTCCCAGAAAAAAAGTTTAAAAAAAGAAAAGGGGGCAGGGTAGGAATGCCATGACCCCCACATAGATAGTGGGGGTCCCTTAAGGACCCCGCCGGGGGTAAAAAGCATATTTTTTTTCTAAAGTTTGCCGTGGACTGGCGGGTGGATCTACAGGCTCCCGCGCTTCATTTACAAAAGGCCCGCAGGTGGTCCAGGTCCCGTGGGCAAGTTTAAATTATGATGCAGGGGGCCCACACCGCCTCCCGCAGCCTACCTCCCCAGGGCTAGACATATTGAAATGTGGGGGTCCACAAGGCCCCTTGCAGTCCCAGGGACCACCACCTCCCCGGGGCTAGATATAATATAGTAAAGTGGAGGGGCTCTGTCCCCCTGCTGCCCCAGGGACCACCACCTCCCTGGGGCACACTGTACATGAAAGAAATGTGGGGGAGGCGTAGGGCCTCACCTGCTGCCCAAGGGACAGCCACCTCCCCGGGGCACACTGTAAGTGAAAGAAATGCATGGGAGGCCGGGGGGCCTCCCCGCAGCCCTTGGGGACCACCCCCTCCCCAGAGCAAAATTAAATTGCAATGTGTGGAGGGGCTCTCACCCCCCACACACATCCCCAGGGACCGACAACCCCCTGGGGCACTTAACATTAGGGATGTGGGGGGCCTGCCTCGCCCCCCACAGCCAAGGGGACCGCCACCTCCCCAGGGCACAAAGACAATAATTAAGGGGATCGGTTGTGGATCCCCTGGGACCACCATCTCCCCGTGGCTTACTGAACAAAGGAGAGGGACCATGCTACCTCCCTCGTGGAGCCCTACGTGGTCCTGGGGCCTACCATCCCCCAGGGCTGGCTCGAGCCATGTCCTGTGGTGCCCCCCCGGGACATTGCAGTTTTCTATGGCTTGGCTGAGGCTCCCACCAAGCCATAGCAAACCTGCTCTGCTTTCAGCAGGCGAGAGCAGTAAATGCTCTCGCTTGCTGAAAGCAGAGCAGTAAACAGGCATTGTTTTTGGACCCAGGGAGCAGCTCCCGCAGGAGGCAGGGAGCCATCAGGGACCACTAGGGCCTTTATGCTCCCCACGCGGGCCCTAACATTTGCAGAGGGTGCATGGGTTGAGATCAGGGAATGTGTACTACAACTTTTTTTTTAAGGGGGGCAGGCTCTGGGGTATTGGGCCCCTGGGGCCCTAATGGTCCAGGGAAGGGGGCCCATGTGGCCCCTCCCTAGAAAATAGGAAAAAATAAATACAAAATTAAAAGCTGGAAACTCGTCGGAGCCCCCACCCCTTTTCTCCACCACTCTGAAAACACACCTCCTGGCGCGCTGCTGGTTGGGGGATGAAGTCCCCTCGGCTGCTGAGGGTCCTTAAGGGCCAACAAGACCTCCTGTTACCTTCACTAAGCTCCACACAGTGGGATTACTGAGAGGTGGTCATAGGCCACACCCCCTTTCTCCACCCCTAGGCAGATGTGCCTCTCAGTGGACTGCTGGTGGGGAGATGAGGTCCACTTGACTCCTGAGAGGCTCAGGACTAAAGTGGACTTCATCCCCTAAGCAACAGTGTACCAGGAGACGCATTTGCAGAGTGGTGGAGTAAGGGGGTGTGGCCTCTGATGACCTCTCAGAAATTCAGCTGTGTGGGTCTTACTGGAGGAAACAGGAGGGCTAGTTGGCCCCCATGGACCCTCAAAAGCCAAGGGGACTTCATCCCCCAACTAGTAGTGCACCAGGAGGTGCGTTTTCAGAGTGGTGGAGAAAGGGGGCGTGGCCACTGAGCACCTCTCACCAAACCCACTCTGTGGGACTTACTGGAATTAACAGGAAGGGTAGTTGGCCACCAAGGATCCTCTGGAGCCAAGAGGACTTCATCCCCCTACTAGTAGTGTGCCAGGAGGCGTGAGCACAGTGGTGGAGTAAGGGGGCATGGCCTCTCACAACCTCTCAGCAATCCTGCTGTGTGGGACTTACTGGAGGTAACAGGAGGGGTAGTTGTCCCCCAAGGACATCCTTGGGTGACAACTACCCCTCCTGTTATCTCCAATAAGTCCCACACATTGGGGTTGCTAAGTGGTCTTTGGAGGGCACGTCTACTTTCTCCACCACTCTGCAAATGCAGCTCAGCTCGTGGTGAACTACTGGTTGGGGGATGCAGTCCACTTTACTCCTGAGGGATCTTGGGGGCTAAGAAGCCCTCCTGGTACCTCCTGTAAGTCCTACACCATGTGATTCCTGACAGCTCCCTGGAGGCCCAGCCCCCTTACTCCACCACTCTGCAAATGCGATTACTAGTTAAAAAAAATTAGAAATTCACTGAAAATACCAAAGATTACAGAGACGTTATAGTTAGCAAATAGAATTTAAAAAAGTTCCGTCCATCAATTGTTTCTTTTGCATTTGTCGCCCTAAGTGGGAAGGGTATGCCCAGACGTGGGTCCCGTGCTCACTACACCACTGAATTCAAGCTAGCCTGGCTGAAGAAGGGTGATGCCCTGAAACCGGTCCTAGGATGCTTGTTTCCGGTCCAGGGAGGACCTGGCTTGGCAGTTCGGGCTGGACTGTTCCCACAAGGAACAGGGTCAAGACTGATTTGCATATGGCTGGGTCCAAACTGGGGTGGTGTGGTGAGCAAAAGAATGATGGATTTAACCCAGATCCTTGTGACTGGGGGTGAATGTTTGCATTGTCCAGCATTCCGTCCATCAATTGTTTCTTTTGCATTTGTCGCCCTAAGTGGGAAGGGTATGCCCAGACGTGGGTCCCGTGCTCACTACACCACTGAATTCAAGCTAGCCTGGCTGAAGAAGGGTGATGCCCTGAAACCGGTCCTAGGATGCTTGTTTCCGGTCCAGGGAGGACCTGGCTTGGCAGTTCGGGCTGGACTGTTCCCACAAGGAACAGGGTCAAGACTGATTTGCATATGGCTGGGTCCAAACTGGGGTGGTGTGGTGAGCAAAAGAATGATGGATTTAACCCAGATCCTTGTGACTGGGGGTGAATGTTTGCATTGTCCAGCATTCCGTCCATCAATTGTTTCTTTTGCATTTGTCGCCCTAAGTGGGAAGGGTATGCCCAGACGTGGGTCCCGTGCTCACTACACCACTGAATTCAAGCTAGCCTGGCTGAAGAAGGGTGATGCCCTGAAACCGGTCCTAGGATGCTTGTTTCCGGTCCAGGGAGGACCTGGCTTGGCAGTTCGGGCTGGACTGTTCCCACAAGGAACAGGGTCAAGACTGATTTGCATATGGCTGGGTCCAAACTGGGGTGGTGTGGTGAGCAAAAGAATGATGGATTTAACCCAGATCCTTGTGACTGGGGGTGAATGTTTGCATTGTCCAGCATTCCGTCCATCAATTGTTTCTTTTGCATTTGTCGCCCTAAGTGGGAAGGGTATGCCCAGACGTGGGTCCCGTGCTCACTACACCACTGAATTCAAGCTAGCCTGGCTGAAGAAGGGTGATGCCCTGAAACCGGTCCTAGGATGCTTGTTTCTGGTCCAGGGAGGACCTGGCTTGGCAGTTCGGGCTGGACTGTTCCCACAAGGAACAGGGTCAAGACTGATTTGCATATGGCTGGGTCCAAACTGGGGTGGTGTGGTGAGCAAAAGAATGATGGATTTAACCCAGATCCTTGTGACTGGGGGTGAATGTTTGCATTGTCCAGCATTCCGTCCATCAATTGTTTCTTTTGCATTTGTCGCCCTAAGTGGGAAGGGTATGCCCAGACGTGGGTCCCGTGCTCACTACACCACTGAATTCAAGCTAGCCTGGCTGAAGAAGGGTGATGCCCTGAAACCGGTCCTAGGATGCTTGTTTCCGGTCCAGGGAGGACCTGGCTTGGCAGTTCGGGCTGGACTGTTCCCACAAGGAACAGGGTCAAGACTGATTTGCATATGGCTGGGTCCAAACTGGGGTGGTGTGGTGAGCAAAAGAATGATGGATTTAACCCAGATCCTTGTGACTGGGGGTGAATGTTTGCATTGTCCAGCATTCCGTCCATCAATTGTTTCTTTTGCATTTGTCACCCTAAGTGGGAAGGGTATGCCCAGACGTGGGTCCCGTGCTCACTACACCACTGAATTCAAGCTAGCCTGGCTGAAGAAGGGTGATGCCCTGAAACCGGTCCTAGGATGCTTGTTTCCAGTCCAGGGAGGACCTGGCTTGGCAGTTCGGGCTGGACTGTTCCCACAAGGAACAGGGTCAAGACTGATTTGCATATGGCTGGGTCCAAACTGGGGTGGTGTGGTGAGCAAAAGAATGATGGATTTAACCCAGATCCTTGTGACTGGGGGTGAATGTTTGCATTGTCCAGCATTCCGTCCATCAATTGTTTCTTTTGCATTTGTCGCCCTAAGTGGGAAGGGTATGCCCAGACGTGGGTCCCGTGCTCACTACACCACTGAATTCAAGCTAGCCTGGCTGAAGAAGGGTGATGCCCTGAAACCGGTCCTAGGATGCTTGTTTCCGGTCCAGGGAGGACCTGGCTTGGCAGTTCGGGCTGGACTGTTCCCACAAGGAACAGGGTCAAGACTGATTTGCATATGGCTGGGTCCAAACTGGGGTGGTGTGGTGAGCAAAAGAATGATGGATTTAACCCAGATCCTTGTGACTGGGGGTGAATGTTTGCATTGTCCAGCATTCCGTCCATCAATTGTTTCTTTTGCATTTGTCGCCCTAAGTGGGAAGGGTATGCCCAGACGTGGGTCCCGTGCTCACTACACCACTGAATTCAAGCTAGCCTGGCTGAAGAAGGGTGATGCCCTGAAACCGGTCCTAGGATGCTTGTTTCCGGTCCAGGGAGGACCTGGCTTGGCAGTTCGGGCTGGACTGTTCCCACAAGGAACAGGGTCAAGACTGATTTGCATATGGCTGGGTCCAAACTGGGGTGGTGTGGTGAGCAAAAGAATGATGGATTTAACCCAGATCCTTGTGACTGGGGGTGAATGTTTGCATTGTCCAGCATTCCGTCCATCAATTGTTTCTTTTGCATTTGTCGCCCTAAGTGGGAAGGGTATGCCCAGACGTGGGTCCCGTGCTCACTACACCACTGAATTCAAGCTAGCCTGGCTGAAGAAGGGTGATGCCCTGAAACCGGTCCTAGGATGCTTGTTTCCGGTCCAGGGAGGACCTGGCTTGGCAGTTCGGGCTGGACTGTTCCCACAAGGAACAGGGTCAAGACTGATTTGCATATGGCTGGGTCCAAACTGGGGTGGTGTGGTGAGCAAAAGAATGATGGATTTAACCCAGATCCTTGTGACTGGGGGTGAATGTTTGCATTGTCCAGCATTCCGTCCATCAATTGTTTCTTTTGCATTTGTCGCCCTAAGTGGGAAGGGTATGCCCAGACGTGGGTCCCGTGCTCACTACACCACTGAATTCAAGCTAGCCTGGCTGAAGAAGGGTGATGCCCTGAAACCGGTCCTAGGATGCTTGTTTCCGGTCCAGGGAGGACCTGGCTTGGCAGTTCGGGCTGGACTGTTCCCACAAGGAACAGGGTCAAGACTGATTTGCATATGGCTGGGTCCAAACTGGGGTGGTGTGGTGAGCAAAAGAATGATGGATTTAACCCAGATCCTTGTGACTGGGGGTGAATGTTTGCATTGTCCAGCATTCCGTCCATCAATTGTTTCTTTTGCATTTGTCGCCCTAAGTGGGAAGGGTATGCCCAGACGTGGGTCCCGTGCTCACTACACCACTGAATTCAAGCTAGCCTGGCTGAAGAAGGGTGATGCCCTGAAACCGGTCCTAGGATGCTTGTTTCCGGTCCAGGGAGGACCTGGCTTGGCAGTTCGGGCTGGACTGTTCCCACAAGGAACAGGGTCAAGACTGATTTGCATATGGCTGGGTCCAAACTGGGGTGGTGTGGTGAGCAAAAGAATGATGGATTTAACCCAGATCCTTGTGACTGGGGGTGAATGTTTGCATTGTCCAGCATTCCGGCCATCAATTGTTTCTTTTGCATTTGTCGCCCTAAGTGGGAAGGGTATGCCCAGACGTGGGTCCCGTGCTCACTACACCACTGAATTCAAGCTAGCCTGGCTGAAGAAGGGTGATGCCCTGAAACCGGTCCTAGGATGCTTGTTTCCGGTCCAGGGAGGACCTGGCTTGGCAGTTCGGGCTGGACTGTTCCCACAAGGAACAGGGTCAAGACTGATTTGCATATGGCTGGGTCCAAACTGGGGTGGTGTGGTGAGCAAAAGAATGATGGATTTAACCCAGATCCTTGTGACTGGGGGTGAATGTTTGCATTGTCCAGCATTCCGTCCATCAATTGTTTCTTTTGCATTTGTCGCCCTAAGTGGGAAGGGTATGCCCAGACGTGGGTCCCGTGCTCACTACACCACTGAATTCAAGCTAGCCTGGCTGAAGAAGGGTGATGCCCTGAAACCGGTCCTAGGATGCTTGTTTCCGGTCCAGGGAGGACCTGGCTTGGCAGTTCGGGCTGGACTGTTCCCACAAGGAACAGGGTCAAGACTGATTTGCATATGGCTGGGTCCAAACTGGGGTGGTGTGGTGAGCAAAAGAATGATGGATTTAACCCAGATCCTTGTGACTGGGGGTGAATGTTTGCATTGTCCAGCATTCCGGCCATCAATTGTTTCTTTTGCATTTGTCGCCCTAAGTGGGAAGGGTATGCCCAGACGTGGGTCCCGTGCTCACTACACCACTGAATTCAAGCTAGCCTGGCTGAAGAAGGGTGATGCCCTGAAACCGGTCCTAGGATGCTTGTTTCCGGTCCAGGGAGGACCTGGCTTGGCAGTTCGGGCTGGACTGTTCCCACAAGGAACAGGGTCAAGACTGATTTGCATATGGCTGGGTCCAAACTGGGGTGGTGTGGTGAGCAAAAGAATGATGGATTTAACCCAGATCCTTGTGACTGGGGGTGAATGTTTGCATTGTCCAGCATTCCGTCCATCAATTGTTTCTTTTGCATTTGTCGCCCTAAGTGGGAAGGGTATGCCCAGACGTGGGTCCCGTGCTCACTACACCACTGAATTCAAGCTAGCCTGGCTGAAGAAGGGTGATGCCCTGAAACCGGTCCTAGGATGCTTGTTTCCGGTCCAGGGAGGACCTGGCTTGGCAGTTCGGGCTGGACTGTTCCCACAAGGAACAGGGTCAAGACTGATTTGCATATGGCTGGGTCCAAACTGGGGTGGTGTGGTGAGCAAAAGAATGATGGATTTAACCCAGATCCTTGTGACTGGGGGTGAATGTTTGCATTGTCCAGCATTCCGTCCATCAATTGTTTCTTTTGCATTTGTCGCCCTAAGTGGGAAGGGTATGCCCAGACGTGGGTCCCGTGCTCACTACACCACTGAATTCAAGCTAGCCTGGCTGAAGAAGGGTGATGCCCTGAAACCGGTCCTAGGATGCTTGTTTCCGGTCCAGGGAGGACCTGGCTTGGCAGTTCGGGCTGGACTGTTCCCACAAGGAACAGGGTCAAGACTGATTTGCATATGGCTGGGTCCAAACTGGGGTGGTGTGGTGAGCAAAAGAATGATGGATTTAACCCAGATCCTTGTGACTGGGGGTGAATGTTTGCATTGTCCAGCATTCCGTCCATCAATTGTTTCTTTTGCATTTGTCGCCCTAAGTGGGAAGGGTATGCCCAGACGTGGGTCCCGTGCTCACTACACCACTGAATTCAAGCTAGCCTGGCTGAAGAAGGGTGATGCCCTGAAACCGGTCCTAGGATGCTTGTTTCCGGTCCAGGGAGGACCTGGCTTGGCAGTTCGGGCTGGACTGTTCCCACAAGGAACAGGGTCAAGACTGATTTGCATATGGCTGGGTCCAAACTGGGGTGGTGTGGTGAGCAAAAGAATGATGGATTTAACCCAGATCCTTGTGACTGGGGGTGAATGTTTGCATTGTCCAGCATTCCGTCCATCAATTGTTTCTTTTGCATTTGTCGCCCTAAGTGGGAAGGGTATGCCCAGACGTGGGTCCCGTGCTCACTACACCACTGAATTCAAGCTAGCCTGGCTGAAGAAGGGTGATGCCCTGAAACCGGTCCTAGGATGCTTGTTTCCGGACCAGGGAGGACCTGGCTTGGCAGTTCGGGCTGGACTGTTCCCACAAGGAACAGGGTCAAGACTGATTTGCATATGGCTGGGTCCAAACTGGGGTGGTGTGGTGAGCAAAAGAATGATGGATTTAACCCAGATCCTTGTGACTGGGGGTGAATGTTTGCATTGTCCAGCATTCCGTCCATCAATTGTTTCTTTTGCAGTTATAGATACCTCAGCTAACTATAACCTACACACCCGCGATGCACTGCTTATGACCTTACATATTAGATCACACATGACATGGTCAGTGACATCACTGATGACATCACTGATGATATTTCAAATGACATCACTGATGACATCACTGGTGACATCATCCACAGAACCACTCACACACCCTCACACCCCCATACAACCTCTTGTATGTCCATGCACACATCCATACACCACTGATATACCCATTTACAGACCTATACCAGTACTCACACACCCACTCAGTCTTACACAGAGCCACTCACATACCCACTCACTCACTTGCACACCCAGTCACACAACCATTACTCACCCATACAGCCACTCATACAACTAGTTACTCACCCACACAGCCAGCCACATAACCACACACTCACCCATACAGCTACTTACACACCCACTTATTTACCTACAAAGTCACACACCCACTCACTTCCCCAATCAGCCTCTCAACACAGCTGCTCACTCACCCATAGCAGCCTTCATACACTCACTCACACAACCACTTAGATACTCATTCACATATCCATACAAGCACTCACACATTCCTGTACTCACCCATACAGCCATTCAAACAGACAGTCACTTTCTAATACAGTCACTCAAACAGCCATTCACTCACCCATACATCCACTTACACACCCAGTCACTCTTACAGCCATTCAGATACTCACTTACTCACCCATACAGTCACTACACACCCACTTACACACTGATAGAGCCACTCACACTGTCACTCACCCACCCATACATCCACTGACATACCCACTTATTCACCAATACAGCCACTCACACAGCATCTCACTCTCGCACACAGCTGCTTAAACAGCCACTTATATACCCATACAGCCATCACACACTGATACGCACAAGGATACATACAGTCGCACAGCCACTCACATGATATATATAAATAGTATCACTCATTAGTAGTACACCTAGTATACTACCTTACGTTTTGTAGTACCTTAGTATATATGTTTAGCAATCATAAACTCTTATATAAAGTATTTACACTCACTGGATTGTGTCATCAGTAGTGTCATCAGTGATGTCACTGACCATGTCATGAGTGATGTAATATGTGCGGTCAGAAGCAGTGCATTGAGGCAGGTGCGAGTTATAGTTAGCTCAGCTAACTATAACTGCTGAATTTCACTGGCTTGTACAAGTGAAGCCTGTGCTTAACTATAACATTCCTGTAACCTTTGTTTTTTTCAGTGAATATATATATATATTCACTGAAAAAAGCAAAGGTTACAGGGACGTTATAGGTAGGAAATAGAATTTGAAAAACCTTAGAAATTCACTGGAAAAAACAGAGGTTACAGGGACGTTATAGTTAGGGTGAGATTTCACTTGTACAAAACCATTAAAATTCGGCAGTTTAGTTACCTAAGCTAATTATAACTTGCAATACTGTCCAAAATTGATTTTTTAAATCGCTTGCGATATTCGCGATGTTACCATGACCGCCAGTGTACCATCACAGGGACATCGCGACTATCAATTTGTAGCGAATATTGGTGAAAATATAAAAAAATATCAATGAATCATTAGTATGCATTGTTATAGAGATATTGATAAATGTTTTTATAGAGTTATTTATATACTGAGTTATCTACTGTGATGGTTAGAATTAATTATGTAGTTATAATTTTTTTAAGTGGTGGTGGCTATTGAATTCCTGCTTTCGATTTCCGCTTTCACAACGTACACAACGGGATCGCGATGGCAAGCGTCATCGCGATCTCCAGCCTCACCACAAAAACTGAAAATAGGTTTTAGAGATGGTTGTTGTAGAAATACAGTAGAAAAACACAAGTTTGAAGTGTACAGTAATAAACCTCTAGTGCGTACAATAATGTAATGTGTGTGCATATATGTGTTTTTTCAGTTTATGCGAAAGGTGCGATCGTCGCGGTTAACAACCTCATTGCGACAGCCCAAATAACTGTGAAATTTTTTAAAGAAACTTAGTACAAAAATATGAGTTTAAACATGATTTGAAATAAGTATGTATATAGTAATGTATGTAGGGCAATGTTCAGAATGGATTTTTTTACATATTATTTTGGATGTGTTGGTGGCCATTAAATGTCTGCTTTTGTTTTCTGTTTTCATGATGTGTCCACGGGGATCGCGATATTGTCGTGAAGATTCCCAAAAGCTAAAGAAGAAAAACATCCCAACATTTCGGGTACTAGGGTGGCTCTGACAAGAGCTGTTGTGTTGGTTGTGTGTATAAGGTTGCTACACATAAGACCGGATGCAGAGTTTCAGGCTACTTAGAAACACCCTGTTGCCTTCATCTGTAAAGTGCACTCCATAATTTCTATAAATTCCATGCATGTCAAAACGCAGATGGTTGTTATAGATACAGCCCATACGATGGCCTCTGAGGAATGCAGAGACAGTTTTATTAACATGTTTCCTGGCTTTGTCAATCTGTGGACAGAATTGATTTGATCACTTCCATTTCTGTCTTTGGCATATATTAGAGTACACCAAGACAGTGTGAGGGAAAAAAGACATCAGTTCTGCAAAGGTTTCTTTCATTAGGATTTCTAGCCATACACCAGTCAATGTGCCTAGGTCGTTGCCACCACAATGCACCATCATGAGGTGAGGAGCTTGGGAATCCAGCAACTGATGAAACTTTAACCCTCTCTGGCCAAACCAAGTAATCTGCACATTTGGCAAACCCAAGTCCCTGTGAGTATCTCTCTTAATTGCAGCCTCTTTAGCCCACTTCATATAGATGTGGCCCACAATCCATACTCTAAGCATTTTTTAAGTGAAGGAGCAATAGTAGTCAGGAGAAGGCTGGAGCTGAATGAGGTAGTTTTCCAAAGGGAGAGCAGTTAAAATGGAGCTGTTTCTTTTTTTTTTTTAAATATATATATTTCATTGGATGCTGTCAGCATGAAAGTGAATAAAATTAGGTAGTGTGTTGGATGCCTTAGCAAGAAGTCTTATTATTGGCTGTTGTTGAAGATAATAAATGAAATACAGACATGGATATGTTTTTGAATCTATGGAGTTAAGCACACCTGCTGTATCTTATTTGGAATCAGCATGTTCCTTCTAAAATGTGCTGTGAACATTTGACCAACTGGTTCCACTGGGTTGCTAGCTACACTGAGCTAAGACTGTATTGGGGGGAAGAATGTTAAAGAGAAAGACATTTTTTTGAAAACTTGAGGAGTAATGACACAATGTAAGTAAAGGCAAGTTTTAATTTCCAACTCAGGACTATGTAATAAATTGTTGGGTAGTAATTAAATTTCAGAAAAATGAAGCTAGATATCGGTTTAAACTCCTGGTTTTTTTTGTGATTTCTCTGCGATGATCGTGAAAACATCACAAAAAGGCGGTGACAGGACCCTAGTTTTGAAAGAGAGGGAAAGGGTTAACAGATGCTAATCATTCACAAGTGGAGATACAGTAGTCTACTCTCTACGTAATTACATGAGTGCATGGGTAGAGCCTGAGTGTTTAATTAGTGCATGCGTGTACCTCAGTATTTCAATGACTACATGGGTTGTAAGTGGATGTTTAGATGGCTGCATAGATTCTGCGCAAATGTTATAATGATTGCATATTTACAGCCTTGTAAATTTAGTGTTACATTTTAAAAAGTGTAGAAGGAGCGATGCAATGAAACAGAAAGAACGAGTTGAGAGAGTAGTTGATAAGGCCTTTACTTTGAAGAGGAAGCTTTTCATTTTGATTCTAAATAGAATGAAGACTCTAGACAAAATAGTGTTGTGCATGAGAAGACAAAACCAGAAGAATAGAAGCAACTGCTGTACAGTTTTTAGTGGACAATTGATACATACTTCTTGTACAGAGGTTTTCTTTAATGAAGAAAGCTATCTGCAGGATAACAAATTAGTTCATGCTATTGATTAAAGAGGACGATGTTATGAAATGAAGAATGGTAGTCCTATGGCAAGAGAGGCGATGGTACCTAGAAATGTAGAAGAAGTTATTGCAGAAGAGGTACAAGGAAGGCGAAGTTAGGTTACTGTATACAAATTGAATTGTAGTAGTGTTTCTAGTAATAGACAGCAAGCCATTGATATATTAAGAAAATTCATACGTATCTTTGCAAGGCAAAGTTTAAAACACAAAATAAGTTATACCGCTCAACATTTCAAACTTTAGGTAGGAGGCTGTATTATGTGAAAACTCCTGCTTTATGTTCAGGAGAAATAAGTAGAGCACTTTTGCATGGTAGTGTGGCAGATGTAGAAAAGGATTGTGGTGATGTGCATTTTCGTTTCTTTTGTCCTGAGCAGGATTCAAAGGAAAATGAAGAGTTGTTAAGAGGAGGAGTTGCAGGACAAGACACATATATTACAGTTGATAGTTTTAAAAAGAGAATACAAAATTTAACACAGCATTCTGTAAAAAACCAGAGTATGTTTGTATATGTTGTTGATGCACTTGCTAGAAGATTTAAACACAGACTGTTGACATATTAAAAAAGTGAAAAAGTAAATTATGATAACTAGCAAAAGTTACCTGTGTATTTATTTGTAGAGGGACGGTTTGACTTGTCTATACGGCAAGTTATATGTAAGTAGAATTACAATAAATTGAAAGATAATAAAATAAACAACACATAGATATTAGACACCCATTTTGTAAGAAAATAAAATGCTTGCTAATGTAGAAAAACTATGAAGGGCCAAAAATAAAAACAAATCAACATTTATTATTCTTTCCAGCATTGTGAAGGGCCGTTATGGACTGCTCTCCAGCACTAACTACAACTCCACAATCCATGCAGTATGATTCTATTGGGGAAAAATATGGAGCCAAATCTTGAAGTTGAGATTGGACTTTTGAATGGACTCTCTGCTTCGGTGTTGTTGTGCTGCTATTGAAGTCGAGGGTCCTTCAGCTTTGCATTACCTTCTTGCTGCTCAGTATGAACTCCTCTTATGAAATATGCAAAAAATATAAAAGGAAGAAAAAAATACCATGTATGATTTTTTGGCAGCATTGTGAATAGCTGTAACACTGCTCACCAGCTGTTATAAGAACACTACAGTCCATGCAATACGTTGCCATTCTTGAAAACTGTGGAGCCATATCTGTTGTAGTAGTCTGTACCTCTAAAGGGAGTTTTTGGCCAGGAATTGTTGCTGCTGCCACTGATGTAGATGGTCCTCCAGCTTCCTTCTGCTTGATCAGCAGCTGGAGACGTTTTCTATGAAAAGTTTTAAAATGATATAACATGAACGTCGTCCCACATGAGTCCAAAAAAAGTCTCCAGTCAAAATCTACCACCTGCTCACAATAAACTTCTGGAAAAGAAGATTCAAGAAGGAGGAGTGGGTGTATACTTCCTATTCATTTTACTGAACAGTATATTATACAATGATATTCCTTTCTTTCACGGTCATGTGATGTTTTGAGATTGTGCATTGCACTAGTTTGGCAACAGTTTTTAATTCCCTATGAGTTTGGGTGACAATGGGTAGTTTGATGGGTGTTTGGTAGTTATGTTCTTTTTGTGAGTTCAGATGTTGAGTTATTTTTTTGAAACTGTTCTATTTTATAAATGTGTTGTTAAAATAAAGTTAAACCAATATCTTACTAATCAGCTAGGCTCAACCTCTGGTGTTGCTGTGAAGAAGGAAAATGCATTTTTGATTTCAGTTATTTTGACAAATGAATAGAAAGGGAAAAGTTAAATTAGTATCTTACTAAATAGCTACACTGAAACCTTATGTAAAATATGTCTACTTATGTGTTTTACACTTTGGTAAAAACAACCGGTATTCACAGTCTGTCCTTGGCAATGGCACTCATAGAATCATACAGGCACTACCTGTGCAATCATCAAGGATGTCCTTTCTCCAGCACTCTGCAAACGCGCCACCTCCTGGCATAGTACCAGTTGGGGGATGAAGTCTCCTTGGCTATTGAGGGTATTTGGAGGCCAAGTATCCCTCTTGTTACCTTCAGCAAGTGCCACACAGTCAGTTTGTTAAGAGGTCTTTGGAGCCACACACCCTTTCTGTACCTCTCTGGAAACACGTCTCCTGGCATCACACTAGTTGGGAAACAAAGTTGTCTTCGATGCGAAAGGACCTTGGGGACCAAGAAACCCTCCTGGTACTTTCTATAAGTCCTACTCAGCTGGATTTCTGAGAGCTGGTCAGAGGCCCTGTCCCCTTTCCACACCATTCTGCAAAGACCATTGCTACTCAAAACAACATGGAAATTCACTGAACAAATCAAAGGTTACAGGTAAGTTATATAATTAGCAATTAGCATTTAAAAAACGTTAGAAATTCACTGAAAAAAACAAAGGTTACAGGGCTGTTATAGTTAGGAAATAGGATTAAAAAACCTTAGATATTTACTGAAAATCCAAAGGTTACAGGGACTTTATAGGTAGGCTGATATTTCGCTCGTACAAAACCAGAGAAATTCAGCAGTTATTGTTACCTGTGCTAACACGTCCCCGCAATGCACTGCTTATTACTTCACATAGTTCATCACTCATGACATGGTCAGTGGCATCACTTATGACATCACTGATGACATCTAAAATTACATCACTGATGACATCAACCATAGAATCTCCGACGCAGCCACTCGTACCCCCATGTAACCTTTCATACACCCACTCCAACATTCGCACTACAATTCTCGAAACCATTGGCACACCCATACCAGTACTTACATACCCACTCACTGATTCAAAGGTCTACACACACATCCACTCAGTCATCCATACACCCACTCGTACACCAACTCACTCACTAATAAAGCCACTGATATATCTACTAATACAGCCATGCAGCCACTCACACACTCTGTCACCCATAGATCTACTCACACACTGAATCACTTACCCATAGAGTCAATCACACAGCCAATTACTCACCTATACAATTATACACACACCAACTAACTTATTCATACAGATACTATGACATACTTACTCACCTATACAGTCACTGACACAATCACACACTCACCCATACAGCCACTCTCACAATCATTCACTCGCACATACAGTCACTTATATACTCCAACACTCACCTATACTGCCTTTCACATATGCAGTTACTCACCGATATATCACTGACATATCCATTCACTCACCTACACAGCCATACACACACTCTCTCATCCATACAGCCCCTCTCAGATGCACTCACGAACCCACATAGCCACTGATTCACCCACTCACTCATCCATGCAGGAGTCACACACACCCTCACCCACCCACACAGACACTCATACATCCATATAGATACTCAGAAAACCAATCAATAACCCATACAGCCACTCATGTACCTATACACCAACCCATGCAGCCGCTTACACACCAACTGACAGACTGATACAGATATTCACACAAATGAGTCCCTCACCCATACATTCACTGAAACATGTATAATCACTCACTTATACAGTCAGTCACGCACCCACTAAATCATCCATACAGGCACTCATACTCCCACTGATTCACCAATACACCTTGGTGTATATATTTAACACTCATAAACTTTTTGGAAACACTCACAGTCACTGGATGATGTCATCAGTGATGTCATTTGAGGTGTCATCAGTGATGTCATCAGTGATGTCACTGACCATGTCATGAGTGATGTAATATGTGAGGTCATAAGCAGTGCATTGCGGGAGCACGAGTCATGGTTAGCTCAACTAACTATAACTGCTGAATTTCTCTGGTTTTGTACGAGTGAAATATCAGACTAACTATAACGGCCCTGTAACCTTAGTTTTTTTCAGTGAATATCTAAGGTTTTTTTAATTCTATTTACTAACTATAACAGCCCAGTAACCTTTGTTTTTTCAGTGAAATTTTTTTTATATATATATATCTATCGACTAGACAGACAAGCATTACTAACAAAAAAAGTAAAAGAAACTAAGGATCAGGATGAGACTACTAGCAATGAAACCAGACTAATATAACATACAGTCAACAACACAACTCACTGCGCAAAATTGTGAACAAAAATTGGTCGATAGAGCGCAGCGACCCGGTAATTGGTAAAATGATGCCAAAATATCCTAGTATTACCTATAGGAAATCACAATCCATGAAAGATTCAATAGTGAGCAGCAGCCCTGAAACTAAACTATCGTCTAATTGGTTAACTGCTCGCAAAGGATTTGTGAAATGCAACAATTGCCGAGCGTGCAAATGTGGGATTAACAAGATCATGTACAATACTCCCTTTTCATAGTATCCAATCAAGATATCCAAGTTTCTAACATGCCGTACGGAGTATGTGGTGTACGTGTTGGGTTGCCCTTGTGGGCTGCAGTATGTGGGCAGTACTAAGCTACAGGCCCACAAACGTATACTGCAGTACATGAGGGCAATCACCAACAGTGACCCCACATATCCGATGGCAAGACATTTTAAAGAGAAACACGACAACAATTTGGATCTGTTAACATATTTTTTTTTGCAGAGTTTTATATAGCGCGAACTTGACTCGAATCGGGTATCAGAGCGCTTTACATAGCACCAGTTACATTACATTAGGACACACATTCATTTTTGTTAGGCACGGAGAGATTAAGTGATTTGCCCAGAACCACAGGATGTTCAGCATCATTGCCGAGACTCGAACCCTGTTCCCCAGTTTCGAGGTCGGACGCCCTAGCCGTTAGGCCAACTCCTCTCCCCAATTGATTCCATTCCTGTGTCTAGACGAGGAGGCAATCGTGAGGCCAAACTCCGTCTCCTTGAGACGAAATATATATTAGAACTAGACACAAAGACCGCTAATGGACACAACTCCAGTGAAGACTTTCATACATGCTTATGAATAAAATAAGGATGGAAAAATGAAATGTAACAGTACATGATATAAAAAAAATATATATATGAAAGGTTCTTCAAACGCATCGCCGCAATGACATTATGTCATAATGAAATCAAAATAGATGTTTTAGTAACACACGTTTTTTTTATATACAACAAATTTTATTGGTAGCACTTTATTTATTTTAGCATTTGCACTTTAAATTGTAACTTACAACATACAGAAAATACAATCAGGTCACAAATTCAGTGATTTGTATAAATGTGCATAGAAAATCATAACAAAGAATGTCTGCAAAACAATAGATACAACAACGTTGATAATTTGAAAGTCCAGGTAGCATTACTACCAGCAGATCAAATATAGACTATGTATAGGTTGCAACAATATATAATGTAAACGAAACTTAAATCGGCAGTTAGGTAAATATAAACCAAATTGCACATATATGAGATGTGCAGCTATATAACAAACATAACCCGCGCAGGCAATGAGTTGGGTATTAATCCCAAACTGTGTTAGAAAGTGTGTGGTGGGGTTTTTTTACTACATGCTCAATGTAAATGCACTATATATGATTTTACAAACTTTATTTATATATTGAAAAATGTGGACCCAAAAATGATTTTATTTGACGTTGTGTATTTAACAAACATGGTTTTTATACATAGAAACTTTTTTAGAACAATGACTTTGGTATTTTACCTAAATTATTCTATGAATTAATTTTATTATTTAAACCTGGTTTTAAATAAGTTAAGAAATCTTATTTATGGCAGCATTTTGCACATTGAATTATAGATTGCACAAAATTTACTGAGCATTGAAAGTATGTTGTTGATGTTCATGTAACTTAAGCATCACGTGTGTGTACACTTGCACTTTAAAAATATTGTGGTAACTCCCTAGCGCGTCATGTGATCAAGGCCGAGTGAGGCCGAAACGCGTCATGGCGAAAATGGTGGCTAAATAAAACAAATTTAAGCACAAAATTGAGGTCTCGCAGTCAGTTTTTCACAGAGGAAGGGAAGTGCGAAGGAACGGCGTTGTGGGATATATATATATATATATATACACATTTATATATACACATTTATATATACATATCTTATAGTTAGGAAATACAATAAAGAAACCCTTAGAAATTCACTGAAGAAACCAAAGGTTACAGGGACATTCTAGTAAAGAATTAGAATTTAATTTTTTTTAGAAATTCACAGAAAAAATCAAAGGTTACAGGGACGTTATAGTTAGACTCAGATTTCACTCATACAAAACTATTGAAATTCAGCAGTTATAGTTACCTGAGCTAACTACAACTTACGTCCCTACAATGCACAGCTTATGACATTACCTATTACATCACTCATGACATGGTCAGTGACATCACTGATGACATCATTGATGACATCTCAAATTACATCACTGATGACATCATCCACTGAGTGTAAGTGTTTTGTAAAAGTTTCTGAGAGTTAAAGATATATACTAAGATATATACTAATCTACTGCATAAGTTAAATTACTATTCTTTTTGTACTACTAGTGATACTGTTTCTAAGATATGTCATCTGAGTTGCACTGTGATTGTAGATATCAGTTTGGCATTGGGTGGCTGTATGGTGTGTGAGTGGGTGGGTGAGTGGATGTATGGGTGTGTGAGTGGGTGGGTGAGTGGCTGTATGGGTGAATAAGTGGGCGTGTGAGTAGCTGTATGGGTGAGTGAGAGTCTGTGTGAATGGCTGTATGTGTGGGTGAGTAGGAGTGTGAGTGGCTGTATCGGTGACTGTGGTGGCTGTGTGAGTGGCTCAATGGGTGGATAAGTGTGTTTGTGAGTAGCTGTTTGGGTGTCTGAGTAGCTGTGTGAATGGCTCTATGGGTGAGTGATTGGGTGTGTAAGTGGATGTATGGGTAAGAGAGTGGCTGTTTGACTGGGTGTATGGATGAGTGAGTGGATGCGTGAGTGATTGTATTGATGTGTGAATGGGTATGTATGTGGCTTTGTGTATGAGTGAATGTATGTGTGAATTGCTGTATGGGTGAGTGAGTAACTGTTAGAAACTGTTTGGGTGAGTGAGTGTCTGTGTGAGTAGCTGTATGGGTGAGTGACTGGGTGTGTATGTGGCTGTATGGGTTTGTGAGTAGATGGGTGAGTGAGTGGCTTTATGGGCCTTTGAGTGCTATGTGAGTTAGTATATGGGTGAGTGAGTGGTTGCATGAGTGGCTGTATGAGTGAGTGTGTGTGTCAGTATTTGTATGGGTCTGTAGATGGGTATGTGAATAGTTGTGTGGGTCTGTGAGTGGTTCTGTGAATGATGTCATCAGTGATGTCATTTGAGATGTCATCAGTGATGTCACTGACCATGTCATGAGTGATGTAATATGTGAGGTCATAAGCAGTGCATTGCAGAGGTGTAAGTTATACTTAGATCAGGTGACTTTAACTGCTGAATTTCAATGGTTTAGTACGAGTGAAATCTGAGCCTAACTATAACGTTCCTGTAACCTTTGTTTTTTCAGTGAATTTCAGTTTTTTTTAAATGGTCTTTCCTAACTGTAACCTGTAATCTATGAGAGGGGTGTGTGAGTGGCTGTACAGGTAGGTGAGTGGGTGTGTAAGTAGCTGTATGGGTCTCTGAGTGGGTTTGTGAGAGGGTTTGTAAGTGTGTGAGTGGCTGTATAGATCTGTGAGTGGGTGTGTGAGTGACTGTATGGGTGTGTACATGGCTGCGCAAGTGGGTGTAGGAGTGTCTGTGTGGATCTGTGAGTGGGTGCATGAGTGTCTGAGTGGGTCTGTGAGTGGGTATGTGAGTCTCAGAGTGGGTCTGTGAATGGGTTCATGAGTGTGCGAGTGGGTCTGTGAGTTATTTTCCATGCACAGCAAGAATCACCGGCACGCTTTTTTAGAAAATTTTATGAAGATTTTGTGAAGATTCACCAACCGGCGCCAAAGATATAGGCAAGTCAAAAACGCTTTTTCCTATGGAAACATGATCCTAACTATAACTTCTTACTGGTAACCGCCAGTATGTAAGATATATATATATATATATATATATATATATATATCCACATGAAAATCCAAGAGTGTCCAGTCACACCGGCACTACACAAGGACACAGACTCCACAGCAGTTGAAGTGGCAAGGTGTTTATTAATTAACCATCATTGTCCAAAGACGCGTTTCGGCCGCCAGACATGCGGCCTTGTTCACATGATATATATATATATACCACCAATCCTGTCAACAATGGCAAGCGTTCCATTCACGCCGCCATAAAACGACAGTACCGCGCCTCCAATTCACCAGCGTGATTTATTTGCAGAAAGTTAGCAACAGCAACAGCCCAGGGCTGTTGCTGTTACTAAGCCCGACCGAACAGCACAGTGAGCCCAACTACTAAAGGAAAGTGTCCCGGCAGACGATTTCCTACATAGGAAGAAAATGACTTCAACTATGTTTGGCGCATGGAGCCCACTACGGGTAACACTATATCTCTAAGGAACCACATGTCCCAGCATGCAGTTGCAATTTACAGCGTACTAATGCCATCAATTAAATAAATTGCATGCACCACAGAGACGTCACAAGCGCCAGAACTGTGAAGCAAGCCACTGAAGAGAGGCGGACGGCCTCGAAACGCGTAGGGCTGACCAACAGATATCGTACTGCCGAGGAATGGGAGAGCTGTCGAGTGCCTTCTGAATGCGAGGGCCTTTGGACAAAAAAAAAAAAAATAATATATATATATATATATATATATATATATATATATATTTATATATATATTCTTACCTATGAAATACCTACATTTTTGTTGTAAAGTTGTTCGTGGTAAAGACATATTTGTGGCAACGAACGTTGTTGTAAAGACTTTCGTGTTTAAGACACATTCGTTGTTCAGGCATCGTTGTAAAGGAATGTCGCTGTTCCGGTGTCGTTGCAAATGCTGTTTCCCAATTATGACATATGGCCACTTACCTTTTTCAATACTAAATGAGATTACTTGCTAGAAAAATGATGGGGTGACTAAAGAGTAATCTAGTGGATCAAATTATTGTGCCCAAAAGTAACCCTGGGCGAAGTGCTACGCTACGCTCGCGTAGTTTGCGAAGTTTGCGCTACTTCGCACAACGCGAATTGCACGTAGCACAGTGCGAACACGCGTAGCGTAGCGTAGCGTAGTGCCGCGGTCATTTTGCTTGCTCGCGGTCCTCAACGTCAAGTTGGCGACCGCGAGCAAGCAAAATGACATCCCGCGAGACTTTTTCCTCGTTCGCGATCAGCAACATCAAGTTGCCGATCGCGAGCGTGGAAAATAAACCTCCCGGCGAGATTCTCAACGCGGGAGGTCAGGTTTCTCATTGCGAGTGGTCGCGTATGCTTGCGACCGCTCGCGATGAGAAACTACCAGTCCGCGTTGAAAGCTGCCGCTCGAGTAAAAATCTACTCGAGCGGCAGTAAAGACAGCTCGCACTGTGCAAGTTGCCGTTTTCAATGATTGCACAGTGCGGACAAGCATCCGGCACTGTGCAATCATTGCGAACAGTGCGCTACGCAGTTCGCGTAGTGCTACGCGAAGCTTGCGTAGCGCGAACTGCACTTTGCGTAGCTTCGCGAAGCATTACTTCGCGAACTACGCCCACCCTTACCCAAAAGCTTGTGACTTATCTGTTTTTTCCTGATTTGGTTGGGGAAATTATCTATATGTCATTAAAGTCTGCTGTGAGTAGCAGATTTATGTTAGAGGATTCCATTATTGGAGAATTTTTGAATTTTAAGAGTTTTATGCAGGGAATTTCTTACAAGTGGATTGCGGACCCTCTTTTGCATTCTTTCACTGTTTTTGCGATCAATAGTTCTATAGGAGTGTGCAGGAGGTGTGTTAAGCATTTGAAGAAACATAATTGGCTTATATTATGAAAGTAGTTTTCACAGATCCTAGAGCAAAAAAAGTACAGTGGAAAAGACTTACTGACAGTGTGAAAGTGAATTGTTGGTTCTAGGATGAGTAATCAAACTATGAGATATTAAGGTGGGACTTATCACAGGTTATAAAATGTCTTAAGATTATAGCCAGTAACTGGTAGTTTCTCCCATATGCTCTCTATATCAGGGAAACAATTGATGCTAAGTTGTTAACAAATATGAGCAAGAGAAGTCCAATGCTGCTGATAATAAAATATAGCTATTAAGAAATGTGAGCAAGAGTAGGCCAACTTTGCTGATAGTAAATATTAAAGTGTAAGTGTGTTTTACAATCAAACAGTGAATTGCTTTTACAATGGATGCCATTGCTCACTAACCAACTATCTCTTTCTAGATCTCCCTTCCTGCAGCACCCTCAATAAACCCATTTGCTTCACTTGCCAGGTCTGGTTGCTGAGTGTACTAATGAATCTACGCCAGGAGTCTGTGTGTTTGATATCATGGTCACAGGTTCAGATTCTTCTGTTGTTCAGTAGCAAATAGCCCCTAATGGTGTACATGTGCTTTAGAATACAGGGTATGGTATTTGCCATTGTAGGTTTCTACTCATTTTAAAAGCAAATTCAGTGCTTCAGAAAGGTAACATTTTCTGACTGTGCTGTTCCCAAGTAACTTGACCATCACAACCCCTATCACCCACCAAGGTTTAATTTAAAAAAATCACACAATTTTTCTGACCTTCGAGCAATGTTTGTGAACTTATCATCATCAAAATACTTTATTTGGCTCGAGGCCGTAAAAGCACAATGCAAATAAAATTAATACAGTAAATTAAAACAGGCATGAAATGACAAAATTGCCGAATTCCACAGCACTTTCTTATGATAAATGCAGCTTTGATAACATTTAAAACAGCATAGCATATGTTGGGAGAGGTTACTTTCTGTAAATATAATAAAGCAGCATGATGTTGCAGAATGTTAGCCATGCAGAGATGGGGTACCAAAAACTGTTTGCGCGAAACATTGTGAATTGTGCAAAATAACATAAGATGTATCGTTCTTTGGGGTTGGGGTAGATAACAATAACATATGGAGAGAAAATCAAACCATTTGCCCTTTCAGAAAAGCAATTAAAAAGTGCAAAGTGCTGAGTCTAAAACAGGTTA
The DNA here is from genome assembly GCA_963921515.1 of Calotriton arnoldi. Lineage (NCBI taxonomy): Eukaryota > Metazoa > Chordata > Amphibia > Caudata > Salamandridae > Calotriton > Calotriton arnoldi. Next base: position 2,521,513 of record CAWUFW010001579.1, on the reverse strand, counting down.
TATAAAATCTATATTGAAAATTTTGGATAAGAGCCAGATACAATTCAGGCTCTACAGAGAAACATAGGGCTGAGTGCGCAGCCACTGTCCTCAACAAGTCTGCCTTTAAATTACACATCCTAGCCCTATATGTTAGAAATGTTTTTTCCATAATATCTTTAAAAACTGTAACTAAGACCCCAGGGCTATCATAATACTGGGAGATGCTCATGTCAGAAAAAGTATGTTTCAAATATAAAAACCACGGAATTCAAAGTACATTATCATGGGACAAGCAGTCAATCAAAAGGGCTTTTGATAGTCCTGAATACATTTGGTGTCAGATTTTATGGCACTACTTAATAGAAGCCAGTCCAATCAGATCCTCCAGGTAATTCATCCCTACTTGCCAGCAGTTTACGTAGAAAGCAGTCTTTAATTCTCTGAAGTAAAGGAGAGCTGGTATGTCCCCAACATCAGCTCTGTATAGGGCCACTGTAGAACATTTTGCCTTATCAATGTGAATAAGTTCCTTCACAGGTCTATGGCGGAGTCTTGATGCAAATCTAATGACTGCATCAACAGCTCTCTGAAATTGCAAAGACCTTACGTTGAGTAGGTAAGACCACTTCAGCTCTTTATCATAGCAGATGCCCAAATAGTTAACAGTTTTAACCCAATATACCAATGAGCTCCCAATTGTGTGTGTTTTGACCTTGGTTTTCCTAGGACCTGAGATTATAGTGTAAGACCTGGACATATTTACCCTTTAGCCAAGCAGATTCATAACAGAGACAAACCCATCCAACAAAAACATTAGCCTGTTTGCTGTTCTTGCATTAAGAACGCCATCATCCACATACAGGAGGACTGGAATAGGTCACTACTCAATTTGGGGCATATCCTTGCCAAAAGTCGTTAGGTAGTCATGAAGGCCATCTATATAAAGTAAAAAAAGGAAAGGGACCAAAATACTTCCTTGCTGGACTCCCCAAAAAGATTTAAGACGCGAGGTGCAATATCTGTTTTCGGAGTAGCGGACCTTCACAAAGGTGTCTCAATGCAAGCCGCAAAGGAGATCAATTGATAGAGCAGAGGTTTCCCTTAACAAATTTTCAACAATTAAAAAAGAAAGCAATTGTGACACTACTATATATAGATTATGACAAACCTGTGCTAGTTTTCACGTTGTTTGAAAATGACAAAATGCAACTCTGATTTAGATATGGAATCATAAAAGCATGCAGCATGCTAGAATGAGCTCATGTTATATTTCATGTTTACTAAATAGATGTGAATTATTAACACTTTAATGACATTGATCCTATGGCTTGATAATGTGATATTAGTAATAACAAAGAAATTCTACATACATAAACTGACGTTTCATGTGTTAGAAATAGATAATAATTTTATATGTAACATGTACACTGAAAATGATAAAAGAAAAGTAGATGCTGCACGGGTTTTAGTTAAAGTTGTTTTCATGAATCATTCATCAAACATACTCATGATTATGTGTGCCTTAATAATAAGTGATTTATATGTACTTTTCCTATGTACGTATAACAGATGACACTTTGCAAAAATGTATGAGTACCCTATAACTATGTGAAACGATTATGACGTGATTTAAGTGTTATTAAACGCATTTGTTTGAGAGATTAATACTTTATGTTATGCAATTGTGAGATTCATATTTAGCACAATTCATCGTGAATGAGCCGTATTCCATGTAGGCCTTAAATCTTGCTTTCTTTTTCCGAACGTGAACTTATGAACTGAATAGTTTGAAGTCTGTGGGTATTTTTAGCAATGTTGGTACTTGTGTTCTAACTCGCAAACTTTTCCTTTGACATTTTAGCACAGCTTAATTGTATATGCAACAAAATATGTTACATATTAGAACAAATGCTTGGGAACGGACTATTGACAATTCCAGAGCATGTTTTTGCTTACTCTTTGCCTAAAACTAAAACTCACAATATACTTTTTACCTACTACATCATACTCATCCTGTCGAAGACAACCAATGGGACAGAGTGGTCTGACATTACTAATGATGTCAAGGGGTGTCACCCCGGAACTCATGGAGTATAATTGCTCAGATTTTGGAACTGAACGTGGCTCACCCACTTCGCAGCATTGAGACTGACGTCTTGGATATACGAGGACAACACGAACTGTGGCGTAATACTGCGAACTGCTGCTGGCTGGTATGCTAGCGCAGTGGAACCTTTTCGGCTGAAGGGTTTGCGTCATGCTGCTGTGACTATGATGTTGCAGCGAGAGACTGAGAAAGATTTCTGTCTTTAGCAATTTGGAACTAGTCACTTGGCACATTATGAACTTTCCTAAGGGTTTGTATGAGGCTCAACTGTTTTCCTATTGATCCAATTTCTATAGTTATCCACAATCTCCCTCAGCTGAGGAACATTTTTCCCTTCATCCTTGGATCTAGCAGAGTTGCTTTATTAAACCAATTTTCAGTTTAATTTAGGATTGCATGCCATTCTACTTTAATATTTTTACCCTTGAATGAAATACTAAAACTTTGACATTTAAACTAAACTCTGCTTATTCTGACTCATTATTTACTTGTGGGTAAATCATTGATTGATATACTTTAAAGGCTTTGCATTGATTTCCCTAAAGGTTAAAAGATAACGTTTGAATATAGCAATTATATTATTCCTGGTCCTCATTTGATAATTGCTTATCCTCCAAATATCAGGCTATCACACATACACATGGTTAGAGAACTGGAGGAAGTATTCTGAAAATGATGGACCTTTAGCTTTTCCACAACATGGAACATTACATATATGAATTCGAGGAGACAGTTGAATGATATTAAACCACCTCTAAGACCTATGCAGTTTGAAGCCCTCGGAGAATGGGAACATGTTGCCCATCAGAAAGAAAAACAGAAATATCAGGGAAGATATAAGAATACATTAAATAGATATGTTGAGGCTAGATGGGATTCTCAACAAAAGATCTGGAGAAAAGATATTGCAGAGGGAGCATGGATGTATCCTGTATTAGTTGCAGAAAAGGGTGAAGGAGAAAAATGTAAAGAAAAGAAAGAACATCTTGAGAGCTCTCAGACATTGGCATTAACAGATGAGAGTGATAATGAAATAGATGATGAGTTTTTGAATAAATTATTATTGAATCGACTTCTACCATATAACGAAGAACAATCACAAACAGGGTCAACTCCTTTTGTGAGAACACAACCAGAAGCACCTTCAAGGGCCAATAGCTCAAATCCTAATAATCCTTTCCTGATCGAAGAACAAACACTTAGGGGGGCAGGGTTTAATAATTCTATGATACCGAATGCTCCTGATTCTCTTTCAGTTCCAGTTACCATAGGACCTGTGGTTCCCCTGTATCAATCAGGTAACGGGAGACAGCAGGTACATTCCTTGACTGTTCCTACCGGTTTGGTAAGAGCAAACATTATTCTGCAGGGATCAAGTAGGGAACAAATAAATCCCAATTCGACAAATCGAAGGGTGATGTTTCTCATCAAGAGTTAGTGTGGAAACAATTCAAACTAATGTATCACACAACCAAGTGAGACCGACTACATTATTATGTACCATAGAGAGAAATATGGAGACTCACAATAGAGGACTGCAAGCCATAGAAGGAACAAATGGGAACACGAGGTTCTAAAACACATATTACTCCATGAATGGAGGGATCTAGTGGAGGATGGCAAGAGGGTGTATTAGATAGACCGATAGGTCCTACCCCACAGAATCTTGATGATTGGATTAAGGATATAGCTCCATCAACATTCGATAAAGGTACGAAAGTTCAGGGAACATTACTAGAGAAAAATCCTAATGAAAAATCACTCGATGTAGCAAAGCTTTGAGTGGAGTTGGAAGACATGATTTTGGTTACAATCAGTCCTGGTAGAATCATTCATTATCGGAATGATGAATTGTTAATTGTATGTAAAGATATTACCAGGAGAGCTAGAAATACTCATGAAAAATTAGCTGAAGTTGCACAGAAATATGGGGTGGACAAACAAAAAATATTACAAAAGACTTATCGATTAGACTTCAGTGACAAGGATCTTGAGAGCCTAAAACCCTCAGGTAAAAGATTACAGTTTAAGGAGCTATTGACAACTCTTAGGAAATGGGGTGAGTTGGAGAGATGGGAAGGCAGATGGGCTAAAAAGAAGGAAGCAAAGAAAACGGCTATGCTTATGTATCTAATATTTGAAGGGGAAACAGAAAATGCAGAAACAAAAATATTTCCGATGAGGGAAGTGCTAGGAGGAGGTTATGTTCATGTTCCATGGACTAGAACTGATATATTGTCCTTTACAAACGATTTTCCAAAACTAAGGCAGAAGCCTGTTGAATGGTATAGACAAGTTGAAAGGTTCGTGAAAGTTTCAAAGGTTTTACTAAAAGATTTGGATACCTTATTTGACATTGTGGTTCCTAGTGATTTATGTACTGAATGTAAAATTGCTATAGATTGGCCAGAGGTAGAACCTGCTAGAGATCCGAGAACTGGTGGACTATCATCTGACGTAATAAAAAAATACATTCAAGCCATTGCTTATTTGAAAGGAAATATTTCTCCAAAGGAGATTGATTGGGTGAAGATTGATAGAACAACACAGGAGTTAAAGGAGACAGTGCATGCGTATTATGAATGACTTTTACAGGCATTTAGGCAGTACAGTGAAATGGAAAATATGTCTGGAAAGTATATAGGACATTTCGTGTATCGATTTGTGTATGGGTTAAGACCTGAAAAAAGTGACATGATACAACAGCATTTGATTTGTTGGTAGAATAAACCAATAGACAAGATTCTTCGGTATGCACAATATTGTAGATACAGAGTGGATTCCAAGCATAAAAGATTAAAAGATTAAAGGAGAAATTGGTGTTATCGCAAATAAGGGCAGCAAAGAAAGGTTACATGGGAGTTGGTGCTGATTGTGCTATTGTCGTACAGAGAAATGGTCAAGTGAATACAGGAATGCGGGGAGTAGCAGGTACACAACAACAGAATGCGTTGACTCAGGGCAGAGGTAGAGGGACTTCAATAGAGATTATGTTCTACTACGGACACTTCTTTGTTGGATTGCATCTTTGATACATGTTGTAAAGCGCTCTAATACCCTCAGGTCCAGCTAGCGCTATATAAAACTCCTAAATAAATAAATGTTGAAGAAAACCAATACGTGTCATATTTGCAGCAAGTTCGGGCATTGGAAGTGCGAGTTTAGGTTTAACCCACTAAATCAAGTGAATGGACAGGTATCCCAGGGCAGAAATGCACAGCCCCAAGCAGGTGATATGATGGAGAATCAGCAGACTCAAAGGCAGAAAAGTTTAAACTTAAACATGCCACAAGCTCCTATGCCACACATAAATGATCAGGTTCAAAAATACAATGTGACCATGGGATTCTATACTAATGACCGAACTGATTCAAACCCAAATGTTGCACAGCAATATTTGATACAGATTGATGACAGTGATTCTGATTTGTCACAATGACAGTGCCTGAGAGGGGAGGAGGAATGTGTGCTTGGCGCATTCTTAGAGGTAGACTGTGGCCCCGCGTTTAGCTCAAGGGCTTACAAGGAAGCCATGGGAAATTGGGTGTTGCACTGCGGTACTCCTCTCTGTACCATCCCGAGGGAAATTCAGTCGTGGAGAGGAAAAACCGTGACTTAAAGCAATCTTTAACAGCAAGAGTATTAGGTTTGGGTGGTAGTTGGGTCAATCACTTATATGGGGTCCAGAGGGCTCTCAACAATATGCCAAGAAGTTCCCTAGGAGGTGTCTCTCCTTACGAAGTCCTATTTGGGACGAGAATGTGGGGACCTAATCTCGACTATGAAAGCACAGTGGAGGATGAAAAACCATTTGACATCAATAAACGTTTGGCTGTTTTACAGGACCTCAGTGAATTCCGGGCACTACAAAGCAACGTGCAAGTAAAACGCACAGCCACTGGGGAAGTCAAATCAGTCACAGCAAGACCTGCGTGGATCCCTAAAGTCGGGGATCTGGTCAGAGAAAAGATTGTGGACAAGAAAGAATTTGGGCCATCATACAGAAAGCCTGTACCTGCTCTGGCTGTCGAAGGAATAAGTACAGTACTCCTTCCGCCTCTTGCCGGCAAAAAAGAAAAGAGATTTGTCTCCATCGAGTTGATCAAACCAAACTATGTGGCCGATAATGAATAGTAGGCCTCGTGGGCTCCTGGGTAGCCGACGCTCTCCTATCGCTACCATACAGGACGTTCAGACAGAAAGACTCCTAACATTTAAGGAGTCACCAATACAAAATAATGGACTTTCCAACAATGAAATGAAACAATGAAATGAAACAGAACATCAAGACACGAATGAGAGACAAATATCAATTCGGCCTACCACCGATATCTTCATAAATATGCCTCTACAAGAGACGTCTGCCAGTTCAACAAAACTTGCTGAGCTACCAAAGATAGATTGAACTGCATCTTCGATTTTGATACCTTCTCTCTGGATCCCAGTGAAGCGGAAACAACACCAGCTCAAGTTTCCCGTAAACAACAACTTCATGAATTCTACATTTTTCTGAAAAAGACTTACCTAATATCACCTTGGCTACAGCTCTGGATAATAACTGGAATATTGTTCTTTCTATTCTGGATTGGCCAAGTGACTGTCTTTTGCTTACTCATGAATGGAAACTATCTCCCAGAATGCTCTGCAGTATCAAATGTGAACTTGGTCCTGAGACCTCATACGTCATCTCATCATGAACAAAGAGACCTGTCCTTCGTGAACATTTCAGCTGTTCCAATTCCTGATGGTATAGTTTGGGACAGCGTTTCATATGATGTATTTGGTCCCACTGAGCTTTTGAAAATACCTCATGTATTTAAAATTTCTTTAAATTATATCATTACCTCCAGTACATTTTCTGACGATTGGGATTTTGAAACTGTAAATAATATGTTGTCTGATTTAGTACAATCCGCTGCATTTTCAAGCAATGATATGTGAGAGGACACAACTCATTATGACACAATGTACTGTTACCAACATTATGGTCATCACTTTTTACATAAATTCAGTATCCCACATAATGTTTTTACATACCAGCAATGGGAACATTGCCCAGCGCCGCCGAAAGGTAGTTCACGAATGCTCACCCAGAAATGTTCTTATTTTTCAGGGTTTAACACTTCTGACCCAACCTCATATTACTATAAGGTTGCACCTACAACTGCATAGAAAAATATGCTAACAAACACCGAACAGATCTATTCTGCATCCTTTATTTCCCAACTGCCTGAACAGGGTTTCGACTTATGGAAGGACACTATAGACAAAAAATCAGTCTGGGGTTCAAAGGAATGGCAAGCTCAGGGAACAGAAGCACTGTTTGGAGCGTGCCTCATTCCACAGCAGATAATATTTCTGAATGACAGTGTGCAACAGACTTCCTGTCTTGGAATAGCCAAGAACAAAGACTTGAACACACCTCGAATTCCCTTACTATCACACTTATAGGGGTGGCAAAACTTTACAACACATAGTGAGGATACAGTAGATGACATTGTACATTCAGTTCCATATAATTAATCAGACCCCAATTGGAAGAGATGGATAGTTTGGCCTACAGACACAAATAGATGTCAAACAAAATTCAGAGGTACCACCGAATGGTTTAGTATCCATAGGCCGGACCAACGCTATGTACAACGAGAACATCCGGGGGTGGTGACATCATACACTGTTGGGAAGTTATGCCTTGATTGGTTAAAAACCTCGACACTGCCCCAGGTGAAACAACACTTATCCTTACTATCAGATGAGTTGGATTTAAAGAATTTTTCATTGGGTCCCCGAAAGCCACGTCAGAAACATTTCTTATAGGCCATTTATAATGAAATCTGGAAAATCTCTCAACAAGAAACTGCGGAAAGACTTTGTGAAATTAATAGAATTAACCTAGAAAAGGCCTTGGCAGTGGTTGACAATGGTATGACCACATTAACATCCAGGAGTTATTCACTGGGCAACATTGCATCTTCTGCTATAGATATACTAGAACAGGATTTGTCTATACTACAGCACGGATAGTCTCAGCTACATTCTATTATGTTGTTAAGCTGGACACTACAATCATTGCGTTCGGGTTATGTGCCTTGGCGATTTATCAACAGTACGTCCTTGTTCTCTGCGTACAATCTAACTAAGAAGCAGATAACAATGGCACAAAGGGGAGCAGAATATACACTGTTGCGTATTGAAAAACTGGACCAATTACCTTTCACTGTGGCAAAGTCACCATCTACAGAATGGTTAATTCATGGCCATATTACATTACCGGTCACAACTTTCCAGTTTCAGTATTGCCTAGAACAACAACAGGCAGGCAGGTATGAAGCGATGGGTAAGAAATTCATAAAGGAATCTTGGGAATTGCCGTACAGATTTCAATGCAGAAGTGGGGACATGGAAGTGTTTCTAAGCGGTACAAACTGCGAGAACTCTTTAAATGGATCTCTCATATGCCAGGATATCATGCTTCACTGGGCCTGTAACGGTTCAGTTGCATACTTATCCTGTCATTTGAAAGGGTCCCCGTCTGCCGTGATTAATCCATTGTTCAAGTTGCTCTCAAATGGGAGTTACTTGATGCTGAATGATCAAGGTTGTTTTGGGATGCTTCCGGGCATCGCATATCTTGTCCCTGTAGGCTCCAGGGTTACTTGTTGTATGCAAGTATTGTTTCCACTGGCCCAAATAGTCAGGGAGACTTTTGATCTTCAGGTCGCAAGGTCCTCAGCTGAGATAGAGACACATGTACGAACGAACTGCCCTTTCCATTTCACAGAAATAGTACAACGTATCTTTAACATGTCTGATACGAAGGGTATAGTACACCTATTTAAAACCATAGGTTCTGGACTATTAAGCACCTTTCAGACAGTCTTCGGAGTGATTCCAGCCTTCATACACTCCATATTCTGAAGCATTTTTGGAGGACTTTCATTGATTCTGTTACTAATCGCAGGAATCCTGATTGTAATTTTTCTGCTACGCAATGGACGTTCCAGTCACCAAGGAGATGGAAAAAACGCTCTTGGAGCGCCGATACCGTGATCGCATGGTACTCCATCTGGGCACACCTCGCCTTCGAGAACTAAGTGAGTCTTGGTTCCTATCATTTCGACCAGTCTGAATTGACTGTGTTCTGCCTGTCCTCCGATGCCTGTTCTGCGGACAAGAATGCGTGTTGGATCTCTGTCTAACTCTTTCATTGGATGCACCACCGGAAGTGGAGGCTTTACTGGACCCGATAATGGCCCATGTACTGCTATGTCCTCAGCATATTCCCATGTTGATGTCTGCATTCTTAGAGACACCACAGGACGCTTCAGCTCCTGTTGGAACGGAGACCGGCTCCTCTACGAACACTCAGGCCTTGGATGTCACACAGGCTTCCCCAGCATTGGCTGTGGTCAATCCAGAAGATCATCTGTGCTCGATTGACCTGATCTGTGAGGTGTTGCAGGGACCGTCATCTGTGATGGCAAGCAACAGTGATTTTGCGTTTCCCAGCCAGGGCACATAAACATTTGGCTAGTGTGCTGGAAAAAATTTGGACTTTCTCAAAACAACTAAATGTGGATTTTTTAAACAAATAAAAAAATGTCTTTTTACTGAACAGCGTGGCTTTCAGACACTCATAGTTGTTCAAACCATATATGAGAACATATTTTGATAGACGTCTACCGCTTAAGCTACAATTTTAGCATTTTTTTATTTTTTATAACGCATTATTTTATGGACTTATTAGTTGTTTGCATACAATACAATGTCTAGAAGTACATTTACATTTTTAGTATGTCGTCCAGTCGGATGGGCAGTGGGTGTTATGTTTCTTACAGGTACCCCAATATAGGTTCAGGTAGTAACCAAACCTTTCACCTATATTTCCTCTCCCATTACACTACATAATGGTTTTTGGTACTGACCTTTTACCTAGTTACTGTACTGCTCACAGGACATGGAGGTTTCTCTGAAAAACTAGCCTCATTCATTATGCATGAGGATTCTTGGAATCTCAACAGGACTACCATCTCCAGCATAATAACTACGTATAAGGGTCATTCCTCCCATCATCCCTGTCCGACATGACACAGCAAGGTAGATCCCCTGAGGGTGCCTCTTTGGGTATATAAACACCATGGGGCCGATTCACAGAACTAATCTGAGTTAAAATCCTAAACTTACTACTTTTGGTATTCACAGAAGGCATTTAGTAGTAGTAAAGTTAGGACTCCTAACTTTACTACTACTAAACTGAGACAAAATCCTAACTTTATGACTTTCGGTATTCACAAAAGGCATTTAGTAATAGTAAAGTTAGGAGTCCTAACTTTACTACTACTAAATGCCTTCTGTGAATACCAAAAGTAGTAAGTTTAGGATTTTATCTCAAATTAGTTCTGTGAATCGGCCCCCATATCTTTGCTGAGGCAGGGAGAGGAGAAAAAGGACTTCCATGCTGACACACTGACGCAAGACGCTGACGCTCCTGTATGCAGACACTCCAGCTCACAGTGGTCTGACATCCCTTGCGGGGTATCCATCTCGAGACCAAGACGGGGTCCCACAGTGTCTCTCTTCAGGTAATGGGATTGACTTTATCCTAGAGGGATTCTTGGCTCTATACCTACATACATGCTAGGTACACTTAGGTACACATCTAGTTAAGGTCGCATCGTAGGAGTATGCATTATTACTGTCATGTATTTATATACCTGCCTGTATTCATTGTTTTAGCACTATGGGAGGAATCTACCATCCTTTTACTCTGTTTGTGCTTATAATCATTTATATCTGTTTCTATCTTATGGTTATTTCAGCACACATATTTTACACTAGAATGACGCTGGTTCAAGAAATACTTATTGAAAACGTCCCCACCGTTTATTCTGTGTATCTCTCTGAGACAAAGTAAGCACGAATGACTGAGCAAAGAGTATTACACTGTTTCCACGATCCCTGATGGGGGAGAGTAGTCATGTTCGGTAGTTGCGAAGAACTATTCTCTCCTTGGTAAGAGGGGTTTCTAGTGGCACTGTGAGCTAGCTGGTATAGAGGCGAACGTACCCGGTGGGGGTGTCTGGAATCAATCTGGACACCAATACCACAGTCTATGTTGTCTAAATGCGCAGATTCTATATAGGTTTATAGGAACTACACAACAAGATGTTACTAAGCCTGCTTCAGTTACTAAACCATTAGAAGAGAAGAATGACAGAGTTGTATCTAACACACTAACTGACAAAACTCTACATCAAGATCAATCTATTAATGATTTCTCTTTAAATGTCTTTACCAAGTTATTTTATGAGTATGTGGATACTATGGATGCTCGAGATTGTTATGTATGCATTCAATTACTTACTTCTGTCTCAGAGGGGGTGACCTACCATCACCTACCTGTTACTTATGGAATTTCATGTAGTGTAATAACCAGTTTGTTCTATTGCAAAGGGCAATTTCAATATTACTATTCAAACTATGACTTAGTTTTTCAGAAGTACCGATTAAGAAAAATATTCACATTGTACCAGATATGCGAATTGCTGAAATAATGGGTGAATTTTTCCAAACTATCGATACTGTTTATGCATACATACATAACTTAACCTGCCTCTTACATAATGTAAACAAAGATTTTATCAATTCAACTGAAGATTAGGAGAGGGGAAATAAAGAAAAAGTCTGAAAGTCAGTCAAAGATTCCCCTTTGGGCACACAGGGAGACTGAAATTAAAAAGGGTGATGTACAATCTGCAATGGCTCTAGATTGGCAACTAAAGGGGAAGCTATGCATATTACGATGCAGAACTGATTTTAACAATACATGTGTTGGTTCCAGTGAATGTGATCACCCCTTCCAAATTGTGGGAGAGTGGGGTTTGTATCTTGGGGAGTATAGACGGTATTTCCTGGAAAATATTACATCTGTGGGGAAAACGCCTATTACAAGCTACCAAATGATTGGTATGGATACTGCTACATGGGAATAATATTTCCAGAAATTTAGCATGTGGGACAAACAAAGGGAACCACAAATTTAAGCATACACACTTAAAAAGGGGGGTACGTGCTCCTGAGGTAAATGGGGATATCTTTGGTGCAATAATACCATCAGTTGGGGTGATTCTAAATTCCCACACAATTAGAAAACTTTCTACTGTAGTTGATCGTTTATCAACTAATCTGCCTGGAGGGTTTCTTGCCATATATACTGAAATGGTTGCTATCGGATCTATGGTGTTGCAAAACTGCCTTGCATTATACATCCTTCTTGCAAAAGAGGGCGGGGTCTGCCAGATGCTGAAAGTTCAACAGTGTTGTGCTTATATCCCTGACAAAAGTAAAGACTTCCGGGGCTATATCAGCAAGACTACCCATTTAGAAAAGAATTTGAGTGAACTTAAGGCTGATGGAGCTTGGGAATCAATTGGGAAAGGGTTTACTTCTGTGGGAAAATGGTTTGCAACGTTGGGAGGTAGTTTAGTGGGGAAAATATTAACACCCATACTAATTATTGCTATCTGCATACTAATAATAATATTGTTTCTCAGATTCTACAAATGCATGAAAACAAACAAAGAAATTAGAGGACTCAAGAGAAAGAAATCAGAAATTGAGCTAGAAGAGAGACAATGTGGACGAACTAAAAACCTTAGAGCATTCTAGGTTGAAACTTTTGAAGACATCAACACTATAAATGTGACATCAGATAAGATAAAAGATAAGAGTGTGGTGGCTTGATTCACCATCAAAGGGGCAATTGATGGAAGCAGAGATTTCCCTTAACAAATTTTACAACAATTAAAAAAGAAAACGATTGTGACACTACTACATAAAGATGATGACAAACGTGTGCTAGTTTTCATGTCCTTTGAAAATGACAAAATGAAACTCTGATTTAGAAACTTCATGCTAAAAGCATGCAGAATGCTAGAATGAGCTCATGTCATAATTCATGTTTACTAAAAAGATGTGAATTATTAATGCTTTAATGACATTGATCGTATGGTTTGATAATGTGATATTAGTGATAACAAAGAAATTCTACTTATATAAACTAATGTTTCATGCGTTAGAAATAGATAATTATTTTATAGGTAACATGTACACTGAAAACGACAAACGAAAAGTAGGTGCTACATGGGTTTTAGTTAAAGTTGTTTTTGTGAATCATTCATCAAACATACTTATAGTTATGCATGCCTTAATAATAAGTGATTTATATGTACCTTTCAATGTACATGCAACAGATGACATTTTGAAACGTTTTATGAGTACCCTATATTTATATCAAACGACTATGATGTGATTTAAGTGTTATTGAATGCATTTATTTGAGAGATTAATACTTTATGTTATGAAATTGCAAGATTCATATCTTAGCACAATACATCTTGAATGAGCCGTATTCCATGAAGGCCTTAAATCTTGCTTCCATTTTCCGAACGTGTATTCATGAACTGAATAGTCTGAAGTCTGTGGGAACTTTTAGCAAGGTTGCCACTTGTCCTTTAACTCTCAAACGTTTCCTTTGACATTTTAGCGCAGCTTAACTGTATTTGCAACAAAATATGTTACATATTAGAACAAATGCTTGGGAACGGACTATCGACAATTCCAGAGCATTTTGTTGCTTACTTTTTGAGTATCTCATTGTTCATATGACTAAAACTCACAATAGTTTAAGGAAATACGTAATTTGACTGACTTAATTCTTCCAGATTGTATACTTTTTACGTACTACATCATCCTCATTCTATCGAAGACAACCAATGGGACAGAGTGGTCTGACATTTCTGATGATGTTATGGGGTGTCACCTCGGAGCTCATGGAGTATAATTGCTCAGATTTTGGAATTGAACTTGGCTCACCCACTTTGCAGCATTGAGACTGACAGATTGGATATATGAGGGCAACACAAACTGTGGCGCAATACTGCGAACTGCTGCCGGCTGGCATGCTAGCGCACTGGAACCTTGTCGGCTGAGGGGGCCTGGCATGCTGCTGTGATTTTGATGTTGCAGTGCAGACTGAGACAGATTTCTGTCTTTAACAAACTGGAACTGGTCACTTGGAACATTCTGAACTTTCCTAAGGGTTTGTATGAGGCTCAACTGATTTCCTATTGATCCAATTGCTATAGTTATCCACAATCTCCCTCGGCTGAGGAAGATTTTTCCCTTTATCCTTGGATCTCGCAGAGTTTGAAATTGCTTTATTAAACCTATTTTGAGTTTAATTTAGGATTGTATGCCATTTTACATTAATATTCTTACCCTTGAATGAAATACTAAAACTTTGAGATTTAAACTAAACTCTGCTGATTCTGAGTCATTATTTGCTTGTGGGTAAATCATTGATTGATATACTTTAAAGTCTATGCACTGATTCCCCTAAAGGTTATAAGATAACGTTTTAATATAGCTATTATCTTATTCCTGGTCCTCATTTGATAATTACTCATCCTCCAAATATCTAGTCCCTTTCAGCACAGAACATGATCCATCGGAGGATCCATTGAGTATGAGGGTAGCTAGAGGTTAGATGAAAATCATTGAATTACAAAATATAGTTTCACAGCCCAGTGCCTGATGTTACTAGACAATCAACGCTTGTTTGATGCTTAAGGACTTTATCAAGTCCCATAGTTTGGCATGGTTAACAGAGTAATGGGAGCCGGAGAGGTCCATAAAAGCCATATGGATAGCACCTTCCCTGGTCTTCACATACTTCCCTCAGATCAGGGACAAGTTAAGACACTGATCGGTCATCCCCAAACTCCTGCGAAAACCAAATTGAACATAAGAAATTATGTTATTATCCTCTGTCTATTTCTCCAACCTGGACAATAAAACACAATCCAGTATTTTAGAGGAGGTTTGAAGTAAATATATAGGTGATAACATGAAGGATTGCTTCTATCTCCCTTTTTAAAAATGGTGTTGATGATTGTCTCTTTCCAGGAGAACAGGAACAGACCAGTTATTATTACATGAAACACATTCATCAGTAGGAGTTCCCATAGGTCCACGTTAGCTTCAAAAATATCAACTGGGACCCCATAGGGTCCAGGAGCTATCCAGGAAGTGTACTTCTAAATGGCATCAGTTACCTCCTTGAGACTAATTGACTGGCTAAAGGCACGGGCAGACGGCATATCCATGTCAAAAAGAGCAATCTATTTTTACTGGACCTTTACCAATTTATTTTATGAGTATTTGTTGAGAACATCTCCATATGGGGAATGATTAAAATGTTTAAAAAAATACTCTTGGATCAAATCTAAGAGACCACAACCCCTTTGATTGTGAATTTACATGACGTGATGATGAAATCCCCAACCCAAATAGTACAGATTTGTGAGCCAAGTTCCTTCATAAGCTTAGTTAAAAAAACATTAAGTTGCTCCACGACCTCTGTGTGTCTGTCATCAAAAATGTTATAATAATAGTTATTCAATAAAAAATCACAATGACTGGGACATACAAAGTGCAACATTTGATACCACAGAGTGCTCTTAATGAGTTTTACCTTTGCACTTCTGAGATTCATAAAAAATTTGTACTACTGTATCATTTAACAATAAACTTTTGTTACTCAGTAGCAAATAGCCCCCAATAGTGTACATGTGCTTTACAATGCAGGGTATGGTATATGATTGTAAGTTTCTACTCATTTTAAAAGTTAATTCAGTGCTTCAGAAAGGTGAGATTTTCGGACTATACTGTTCCCAAGGAATTTGACCTTGACAACCCCCTACCCCCAACCAAGCTTCAAATAAAAAAAAACACACAAAGATCCTGAACTCTCAGCAAAATTTGTAAAATTGATGACGCATACTTTTAAAAATTATAATACACAATACATTTATTGATTAAAGACAAGAAAAGCTGAAAGTGCACTTTGCACATGTTAGACACATGAAACCAAGACAAATGTAGTAGAGGCACTGTAAAAGTGTGATTTGAAATACAAGATGAAGAAAACATATGCACAAAGTGATACAAGTAGATAAACGAGTTGCACTAATGGATTCCTTATGAATATGTTGTTTATTAATGTATGCTGATGAAGCTTTGCTGTTAATAAAGTGGCTTGATGTTTCTATTGCCTTTCTATTGAATATACCATTTAGAAAAGTAGGCGCAAAATTGTGTAGAAGATAGGTACAGGCTTGGAACTTTCCATAATATTAAATGGGGCTCTATAGCTTATGAAAAGTAAAAAATTAATTTTGTAGTATGAATTTAGAAAATCATATACTTATATGAATAGTGAGAAAAAATTATGGTAGTAGGATATTCCTAACATCAGCTATTTTCATGTAATAATGACTGATGAAAGTTCTACATAATCATTATACAAATTGATGTTATTTACACTAATTTGATATTGATTTATAGTTTATTTCATTTAAACTTGTAACGTAAACTTAAGACTCATTCGAAAATGCTTTTTCTCTAATGTTGACCTTTCCCATGACTTCACTGTTCATTTTGCGCTAGTGAAATGTTGCTTTATTTGTTCTGTACATGTGTAATTCGTGACATTCTTGAACGTTTCTTCAACGTTCACAGTGAGATATTCCTGTGGGAACAGGATTTCGGCTGTTACTATAGCATGAAACTTTGTATTTCTTTTCCACCAATGTTAGGCCTTTGTGGACTTTCAAATCTCTTGTTTCTCATGAATAGCATGGGAAAGCAGCTCAGTGTTGCAAGTGTCTCAGGTGACATTATGTGAATCTGACCATACGATGGTTTTTCGATCGTGGTGTGATACTACATCACCAGGACATTAATAGAGACTTTATAAAAGAAGAAACCCCAAAGGAGGGGCAACAAATGCCATATTTTTCTTTTTCCCATGCGAGAGGATGCTTTGCTGATCGATCTTTATTTTTGGACTGCTTTGTCGATGCTACAATCGGTAGCTGATCGACTGAGACCTTCTTTTCAATTTTATTTCTTTTGTTCTCTGATAATGGACTCACCCCTAATGGACTTTAATTCTAAACCCCTTCTTCGTAGGATCTGAGCTGTTAGAATTTTGAACCATCCTTCTGCCTTAATCATTATGGGACTCTGTAACTCTGTAAACTGATTTTTATTAATAACCATCTTGCCTAAATATTTGGTGCCTTAATGCAAGCGGTGATATTCTTAACTGAAATTCTGAAGAGACTGCTATTTGCTATGAACTTTGAATCTTTAATACAATAACCAACTTATTCTAATATCTGTCTGAGTCTATTATTGTGGCTTTTTGGTTCTTCCATTTAAACTGTGCTATTCTACTAATGATATAAAAGCATTGGAGGGAGAATCAACGATCTCTGTCAGAACATCAAGTTTTAATTCTTTTGTTCTGTGTTGTGATTGCGGAGATTTTTGTCTGCATAATTCTAACTTGACTTAATTTGTTGAGGAGGTTAGGTTTTCCTGTTGTTATTCTTTATTTCTATAGCATGATGTTGAGAGTGGTGTACCTAAATCTGATCTCACATTTTTGAGTTAGCTGTCAATTAATGGCCCTCATTGGCCAGCTAATGTGGAGTTTTGGCTACCCTAATTTCCACCCCTCCTATCAGTGAAGAAAGATTCATCAGAGGATCACTGCCTCTGTGGTAAATGGAAATGCCGCAGATTGTCGAATCGTAAAGGGCCCAGTGCGATTAGAGTAGTAAGAAGTGTAAGCTCATAATAAAATGTTACCACACTTGCACTGCAACAAAATCATAAATGTAGCAGAAATGACTGGGCTTACCATCAAATTTGCAAACTTTGCAGGACGTTCATGAACTCAGACACATCACAACAAGGGCAGGGCTTCCTCTCAAACTTACAAACTTCCATTGAAGTTTACAAACTTGGACCCAAAGCAATGAGAGCAGGACTTCCTATAGAATCCACAATTTTGTTAAACGTGGCATACTTTCAGGGAACTAAAAAAGCATTCTACATTGGTCCAAACTTTATATATCCTTCCACCACATAAAAAATGAAAATGCCTGTTTCATGGCAACAAAAGCCAAATCTACCATTTTGTGAACAGCAAGAGATTTTAGCATTTGCTACTGGAAATCATGGCTGTATTCCATGTCTAGCTATGCCTGACACAGCTGACAAGGAGATTCATGGGCCAATATTTGCTAATCAGGAGGAAGAAATGGAGGCACTAAGGAGCTTGTGATCACAAAAAGAATCCCAAAGACACCATAATTTGTGAGATTTCGTAACATCACATGAAGAGACAAATCTCAAACCAGAAAGGTAACCTTCAAACTATGCAATCTCAAGTTCAGTGGGGAACAATGAGGTTTATGCTCTTGGGATTTCTACAAAGCAAACACCTGTAGGAAAAGTACAAGGAGGAGTTTGCGATACTCCAATATGAGTGACATAAAAAACAGTGACAAATATCAGCACCATCAGCAAGCATAACACAAATGATGCCCACTCAGCAAACACTGTGTCTTCATTAAAGTGTCCACAGCAGCAGTTTCACTGAAGGCATAGCAGTCCCCTGACCGAGGTAACATCTGTCGACCAAGTGGGCTTGTGGGCTGCTGCCAGGTTCTAAATGAGCTCCTTGGTCTGTAAAAAAGGAGATACTGTTGAAGCATATCTCTGCATGTTTGAGGTAACAATGGGCACTGAATGGAATCAGAATGTTTATGTTTTGAATACATTTCATGGATGGAATTCTTTTTAAAGAACAGAAAGCAGTAGAACTGTGCACAGTGGTTTGGAGTTGTTCAAATCAATCAATCAGGTTTCTTGTATAGCGTGACTGCTCACCCGTTAGGGTCTCAAGTTGTTGTTATGATGAAAAACCCATATCTCACAGAAACATATTAATTGGGTTTATACCTCTGCAGTTTGTGCACACAAAGGACCAAAACATGTAGTAAACTAAAAATAATTAAATAAGCTAATAGGTTATACGTTTAATAAGGGAAAAGAAGTACAGAACATTAAAGAATGTGTACATTATTGATAAGTAAGGATGATCTTTATAGAATCAGTTTGAGCTATGTTATATATGATGCTTGCAAAGAGGGCATCTAATGCCATGTCCCAGACTATAAGTCACAGAGCGGGTGGTGTGTTTATCTTATATTCTTAGATTTCCTTGGGAATATGTGGAGTTACTTGCTGATTAGGATGATTTTCGCACCAAATTCTGTATGTGTCACAATCCACTGCATGGTTTCCCCCAATGAAATATTTGGCATGCTAAGTATCGCCAGAAGAAATTTGAGGCGGTGCAGAAGTTGCTACAGATATTGAAATTTCGATTCCTGTACTAACAAGACAACGTACAGGGATTGAAATGTACACGCCCGCGTGGAATCAGGACCTATATCTTGTAGACAGTTGGGATATTGAAAAGGTTACTGGATTAATGTATGGGCAGGGGACTTTAACCTTTTATAGAAAGGACAGAGAAAGACGAGCTGCATACGTTTCAGCAAGCAGTCATCAAATGACATTGGGCTACACTTCAAGAAATAGTTTTGGTTTGGTGGCTAGGGCACATACTGTCAGACTTGTGCATTACTCCACACCAACATTTATGGACATCCTCAAAAGTGGCAAGAAGTATTTCTGTATTCTTCCTTAAAATTGTGTCACATCAGAGATATACTTTGTACCCCTGCTAAGTAAAATGGCACACAGAATTGAAAGCAGAAAAACAGCATGCAGCACAAAAGTATGAACACAGGATAATGTTGATTTGTTGACTGTAGGAAGCATGAGAAAGTGCACAAGGAGAATTATGTTTGCCATGAGAAGGCCTCTCGAAGATTGGTATGTCTGCAAAGAACAGGAACATCTCAAGCAGATTTGCTCTTAAAATGTTTCTGTTCTATTTAAGGATTTGAAGTGTTTTCCCTTCTTTTTGCTTCTCAGCTAAAAAGACATGCTCAAAAAAAATACGCATTGATAAATCCAATAGATGCATGAAGTGCCCTTGAGTGAACGGCGTAGAATTGCACTCTTTTGCTTTACTTTATGAATACATCAATGTACATTTTAACTGTGCAACTTTGGAAATGGGAAAAGATACTGGAACATTTTGTGGCAATTGTTTTAATGAGTTTGTTATCGATGTAGTAGTCTTCAAAGTATTTTAAAATAGGTTATTTTTGCAGAAGTAATTACTTGGGGCATTTTAATATTGTACCTACATTAAGATCCTCTCTTAAGCCCAGAGCCCAAAAATGTGCTTCCGTATACGCAGGGATGTTAGTTATTTCAGAAAACGATGTATGTATGTTTTAAATGTTAACCATTAAACTATCTTTTGAAATTAGGAAAGATTATAAACTGATCCAGGGAGAATGATTTGAGTTTCAAAATGTCGTGTCAATTAATTTCCCATTTTATAATACCCTATGTGGCTCTATGGGTGAGTACTTTGCCACTGTACTTTTGCCACATTGTCATCATATACTCAGCCCTTGATATCTTCATACATCAAAGGGAGTAGTCTGAAAATTAAAATACCCCACACTTGACTCCATACTTCTCGCACCGAGAAGTAGAGGTAAGCAACCCCTACCCTCATTAGGAGAGCTACCCTCACCCTTTAATCATCCATCCATCCATATACACATCCATCTTTTTCCCACATTCACCCATCTGTATGCCAACATACCCATCTATCCATTCTTTTCCCCATCAATTCCTCATCCTATCACTTATTCAGCTGATGTTGACGGTGCCTAGGAGAGGGGAAGAAGGAGTGCGTACTTGGCGCATCCTTACAAGTAGATCAGTCTGGTCCATATGTTGAAAGAAATGTGAAGGGTAATGATATTACTTTCCTTTTGGACACTGGTGCTACCAGGTCTACGGTGAGATCAGCAGATATCCCAGACCTTCCTCTCTCTGGTGAAGATATCCAAGTAGTAGGGGTAGCTAATCAAAGAATTAGAACGCCTCTTACAGAACCAATGGAAGTCAAAATAGGAAACTTCAGAGAAATGCACCAATTTGTAGTGTGCGATTCTAGCCCAGTGAATTTATTAGGTAGGGATTTATTGTGCAAAATGAACTGTACAATTTTCTGCACGCCAGATGGTGTGGCAGTTCAGACACCAGATGAGGACCATGTATATAAAATTTTGGTTGCAAAACAAGGTACAGAAATAGACGAAATGTTTTCGTTAATAACAAGAGATGAGTTGCCAGAAGAAATAAAAGGTACAGTAAACCCCATGATATGGGATTTCACCGGAAAAGAAGTAGGACTTATGGCAAAAATAGATCCAGTTAAAATTACTGTAAAAGAAGGTGCAATTTTCCCAAATACCAGACAGTACAAAATGAGTGCAGAAGTAAAAACAGGAGTCATTGAAGAAATAAATCGAATGGTAGAGCAAAACATCCTAAAAGAAGTAATGAGTAGCCCATGTAATTCACCTATAATGGGGTTAAAGAAACCTAGTGGAAAATATAGGATTGTTCAGGACCTACGTAAAATAAACAAGATTGTCGAACCATGTTGTCCCATAGAACCAAATCCTGCAGTAATTCTATACCAGATCCCTTGGAATGCAGGATGGTTCACAGTAATTGATTTGTGTCAAGCATTCTTTTCAATACCATTGCATCCAGACAGCCAGTATCTTTTCTCATTTAAATTTGAGAACAAGGTCTATGTGTGGAATCGTGTTCCTCAGGGGTACACAGAAAGTCCTTCCATCTTCAACCAGATACTGAAAAAGTGCCTGGAAAAACTAGTGATGCCAGGAAGCTCAGTCTTACTCCAATACATCGACGACTTATTGGTGGCGTCGACCACCAGAGAAGACTGTGTTGTTGACTCCATAGCATTATTAAATCTTTTGGCTGAGGAAGGGCATAAAGTCTCACCTGAAAAGTTACAGTTTTGCAGGACAGCTGTTAAATATCTGGGACATCAAATTGAGAGGGGAAAAAGAAGAATAACCTCTGAAAGAGTAGAATTAATAAAGAGAATGCAAATGCCTGTAACCCAAAGACAAGTGCAAATGTTCCTAGGAATAGTAGGCTACTGTCGACAATGGATACCAAATTTTTCCATGTTAGCTAAGCCCTTAATTAACATGACGAAAAAGAAAGCAAAGGACCCTGTTGAGTGGGAGGATGAAAGTGTAGAAGCTTTTGTAAAATTGAGAAACGCACTTTGTTCAGCACCTGCCCTAGGCATGCCTGATTATAAAAGAAAATTCGCATTATTCTGTCAAGAGAGAGAAAATTGTGCACTTTCTGTCCTAACTCAGAGACATGGACTAGACAGACGTCCTATAGCGTACTTTCTGCTACATTGGACCCAGTAGCAGCCGCGTTGCCAGGATGCTTAAAAGCAGTGGCAGCAACTTGTTTGAGCATTGAACAAAGCGAGTCAATTGTGATGGGACATCCTGTAAAAGTGTATGTTCCACATGCAGTTGTGATTCTGTTGACAAGAACCCGAACTCAGCATCTTACTCCTAGTCGGCTGACTAAATATGAGAGGATAATAATGGGTGCTGAAAATGTGACCATGGTAAGGTGTACAATAATAAATCCAGCAACTTTATTGCCGGACCCATATCATGAAGCAAATAAAGATGACGAAGAAGATGAACATGATTGTGTACAAATTACAGAATTATGTACAAAACCACGCCTAGACATAGAGGAACAGCCTCTTAAAAAGCCAGACAGGGAGCTATTTGTTGATGGTTCATGTCAAAGACATGAAGATGGTAAACTAACTGCTGCCTATGCGGTATGTGAATTAACTGGAATAGTCGAAGCATCCTATTTACCAGGAGTAAAATCTGCACAAGTAGCTGAATTGATTGCTTTGATAAAAGCTTGCAAAATTGGGAGGAATCAGAGAGTGACCATATTTACAGATAGTCAATATGGTTACGGGGTTGTGCCTGATTTTGGCCAACTGTGGATGCAGAGGGATTTCATGACTTCTTCAGGATCCCCCATTAAAAATGGACAATTTGAAAGGGAATTGCTAGAAGCAATACAATCACCAAAAGAATTGGCTGTGGTGAAATGTGCCGCACACCAGTCAGGAGATGATTGGGTGGTAGTCGGCAACAGATATGCGGATCTGGTGGCTCAACATTGTGCCAAAACCAGAATGTCAGTCAATAAGAGGGTGGAAAGAATGGGAATCAGCTGCCAACGTATGCTGTATATGCCACCTGAAACATGGAATGAGGTGAAGAAATTGCAAGATGAGGTTGATGAAAGTGAGAAAAATGTGTGGATTAAAGTGGGTTGCTCACAAAGAGGAGAAGATGAAGTGTGGATCAGTGCAGATGGCAGACCAGTCATGCCAGACTGTTTACTCTCACAAATGGCTAGAATGCACCATGGAGACTCACACATAGGGAGAGATGCAATGATTAGGCTGTTCAGACAAAATTGGTACAATCCCAAATTCAGGGCTGTTGCAGAGAGTCTTTGCCAGAGATGTCTAACTTGCCAAATGCATAATCCAGGCAGGAAAACGATAATTGGGTTTGGAAAGATTGGAAAGGCAGAGGGCCCATTTATAAGACTCCAGTTCGACTTCATACAGTTACCACCATGCAGAGGACTAAAATATGTACTAGTCATAGTGTGTCTGTTTTCAAAGTGGGTGGAGGCTTACCCTACTAGGAGAAATGACAGTATTACAGTTGCAAAACTGTTGTTACGTGAGCTCATACCTAGATTTGGTTTCCCAGTATCTTTGGAATCAGATAGAGGAAAACACTTTAATAGCGAAGTGATCCAGATAATCTGTGAAGCATTTCAAATCAAGCAGAGATTGCACTGTGCATATCACCCAGAGGCTTCTGGAGTGGTTGAACAATTAAATGGCACTATAAAGTCAAGATTGGGAAAAATGTGTGCATCAACATCATTAGAGTGGCCAGACGCATTGCCACTTGTCTTGATGGGACTCAGAAGTATACCTGACAGAACGACAGGATTAAGCCCTCATGAAATAATGATGGGAAGAGCAATGAGACAAACACATGTTCCCACAAACAAATTAGTAAATATATCTGATGATATGGTTCTGGATTATTGCAAAGAATTGGCTGACCTAGTGCGTTCTGTCTCTCATCAGGTTGGAGAAGACGCAGTTTCCAGGCAGCCTGAACTAGAACATGATCTGAATCCTGGTGATTGGGTGGTAGTGAAGAATCACACCAGAGAAACGTGTCTATCACCCAGGTGGAGCAGACCTTGTCAAGTTATATTGACCACGAATACAGCAGTGAAGTGTGCAAGATTTCCTAATTGGATTCATGTAAGCCACACAAAGAGAGTACCAGACCCTGAAGAGGAGAATTCACAGACAACACCAATAACTGAAGAAGCTGAAGGTTGCCCAGCAGAGGAATCTCAGGATCGAGGTTCGAGAGAAGCTGACGGAGAACAACCGAGCACAAGTCAGGATTGGATACCAGTGGTAGAAGTTCCTGAAGTATACCACAGAACAAGAAGTCAAGCGAAATTGGAAGAAATAGAAGAAGATCAGATAGGTGAAGAAGAAGCAGCTCAGGTACAAGAAGAAAAGACAATAAGAGAACCTGACCAAGGTCAGATAGGGAAAGAAAATTGGACACAAAACAGTGAAGATTTAATAGACTTTACACAGGAACAGACAGATCTAGAAGAATCCGGTCAGGCTGCAGAAGTTCACAGTGCAATAAGCCCTGATCAGAAGAAGTTAGATCAAGAAGAATTCACTAAAGAAAAAGGGGTTGATACAAATGAACATAAAGAAATTAAAAAAAGAACAAGGTCAACATCTTGAAAGACATTGTGGAGCTACTGAAGAAAAACAAATTAGACCTGAAAAGGAGCAAACAAGAAACACAGTAATTGAAGAAAACGAAACAGTGTTAAAAAGTGAAATTAACGAGATCCCTGAAGACGAAAGCAAAGAAACAGTGCCAACAAAGAAAACAAGAAAAGGAGATCATTGGCCAAGTGTCATTAAAAGAGTAAAGTACCACATAACAACCAGAAGTGAAGATCCAGAACAAGTACCTGAAGTAACAAGTCAAACTGATCAAGAGAAAAAGTAAGGGAAAAGAAAAAGCAAAAGACTGAAACTTGTGAATAACAAATTCAAGGGTCCTGACTGGACTTATATTATTCTTGAAGATTTTGAAAGCTCAGAGTCAAGTGACAGTGGTGGCGAAGGAACAAGTGCAGAACTAACATACGAAGAAGAAACAAGACCACCCTGACTAAACAAAAGAATCCTCTAAAGAAAAGAAGAAGAGATAAGAAGAGCAATCTTCCTTGTCGAAAAATGCCTGACGATAGACTTACTGGGAGACCAAAACGAAATTGTTGTAGGAGATGCTGTGCAATCTGCATATGTAGTCTAGTATTGGTGCTTATAGTATGGTTAGTCCTGATTGTAGCAGTTCCTTACCTTATGATAATAGATAAGAAGATTAATAATGAAACTAAAGGGAGGACAGCAAACATAAAGGGCAATAGAGTAGAATTAATGACAGAAGATGAGGCAGAAATTTATCATGAAATAGCTGATAACGACACTAGTTTAAATGTTTTCACAAAGTTATTGTTTCAGTATGTAGACACAATGGAAGTTAGTAATTGTTATGTCTGTATGAAGTTACCTGAATCAGTAGCGGAAGGATTAACATACCATCATTTACCACTGACATATGGCATCTCATGTAGTGTATTAACAAGTTTATTTTATAGAACAGGTAGGCTACAGTATTATTATTCAAACTTAGATGTGATATTTTCTGAGGTTCCGAGTCACAAGAGTATGAACCCAGTGCTTAGTAGTCAAGACGCACAGTTTATGGGAGAATTTTTCTTAACAATGAAATCAATAGACATAACACATGCACATAGACACAATCTAACATGTTCTTTACTTGAAGAAGAAAAGATATTTTTGAATTTAGTAGAAGATAGAAGACAAGATTTTCAAAAGAAAGCTTCTAGAGCATAAGGCTCGTTTACCACCTTGGGCTGAGAAAGAAGGTAGTTACACACCTGGCAAGGCTCAAGCTGCAATGGCTATGGATTTCGTAAAGACAGGGAAAATTTGTCTTTATAGGTTAAAGACTGATTATAACAATGTTTTCATCGGTACCAGTGAATGTGAACACAATTTTTAATTCTTGGAGGTTGGGGACTCAAAGGAGGAACAGATTCAGTTTTTCCTGGAATTTATTATGTATGTGGGAATAAGGCTTACTTTAGGCTTCCTGCACGGTGGTATGGAAGTTGTTATTTTGGAATAGTTTTTCCAAAGATATACCACGTAAAAAGAAACACTGGAAGCAATGAAAACAATAATGAATTTATACGTAGTAAAAGAGCTAGTTTTTCAAAAATTGTAGGTGATATATTTGGTGCATTGATACCTTCAGTGGGAATAATTCTGAACTCAAGGAAAATATATAAATTGTCTACAGTAGTTGATCGTTTATCAACGGATACTGCTGGAGGATTTCTAATGATTAATACGGAAATGGTTGCGATTAGATCTATGGTGATGCAAAATCGACTTGCTCTTGACATTCTATTGGCAAAAGAGGGAGGAGTCTGTAAATTATTGAAGACGAAACATTGTTGCACTTATATTCCTGATAAGAGTGCAGAAATTGGAACGTATATTCAGAACATAACTAAACTTGAGAAAGAACTTAAACCACTGGAAGTTGATAGTGTATGGGAAAGATTGACAAATAGTATCTCGTCAATTGGAACCTGGTTTGCTAATATAGGAAAAGGACTTATAGGTCAAATATTAGTACCCCTAGCAGGGATAGCAATAATAATATTGGCAATAACAATATGGTGCAAATGCTGTAGAAAGAATGGAACATATAAAGTGACAGGAAAAGGAAAAAGAGAAAACTAGATGAACTAGAACTTGAAGAATGGAGAAGTGAATTATACAAAAAGTTGAAAGGGGATGTGAAAAACAGAAAATGTAAAAATGAGAATGAAACGAATTGCTAGAAGTTGGCATCTGATTGAGGGTAGTATTTTTGATGGCTCAGAAACGCCATCAGAGAGGGATTGATGGAGCAAGTTTTCAAAAATGAAACTTGCTTGTACGCAATCCTCCTCATAGTATTAACTTATTAAATTTGTATTGTCAATACTAACCTTTGCATTCACAAACTCAAGAGGGACAGAAGCTTGCCTATGTGTTTTACTAATGAATAACGCTTGTCTGTAATCCAAAATGTCCGCTAAAGCGCGGGAACCTCAATGCGCATCTCGCAACCTGATCACATGGTGTGACGTCTTTCTTTGCTTGGTGGGAAACTTCTGCTTCTGCGCAGTGTGCGCTAAAATGGTCGCTAAATGTTTTCACATGCATAAGCTTGCTCTCATGTCATTATTAAATTGTCGTTTTCTTAATGCTACTAATGCAGGATAGTATAATAATTAATGGGGAATAGAGTAGGGAAAGTGGGCATACAGTGAAACATTTTATTTGTGATTTTAATATTTTCTTCTTGCACTTTTAGTAATTCGTAAACTTGGGCCTGGGTTGGTGACTTGAAACTCGAGAGACAGATGGTTCTGCGCATGTGTCCTGTGTGCCTGCCAAGTGAAGTCAACTTGGACGTCACCCAAGGCCATGACCCATTGGCCGAAGATGCTGTACTTTATGTTTCCGGTGGACAAAATGATACTTTTCCCCTGTAAAATGTATAACATTTGTCGTGAGACGGGTGGGAAATAAAGCAAATGTATTAATTTGAAGGGGTGGGAACGTAAAGACGATAAGCTTTACAATTTAGGCCAAATCGATATGGTGCGAGAATCCACCCCCTGTCCCTGTCCAATCAGAAGTAGTGGTCCCATATTTTAGCAACATTAAGGGGAGGTACATGGGCGTAGAAGGGTATAATAGAATATAGCATTAGTTAATTAGTAGGAGCATGCTTTTCACAAAGAACAGGCGTCCATGTTGCGAGAGAGCTCTTAGCTCCAGACTGCCATGCTGATCGGTTGCTGACTGAATCCCTCTCCAGAAGAGGTCCTGAGGAGGGGGCGGCGGAGTCCATTAGAACGGGAGAATCGAGGAGAAGTCGAGTATCAGAGAGGGGAACGGCGCAGGCGTCGTTGTAGAGAGGTCACCGGTCCTGTCCTGATCCTGGAAGAAGTCTTTGCTCTTCATCCTTCCTGGGTCCTATCTTTTCCAACTCCTTGGCCAAGGGGCTTGGTTCTCGCATTTAGGTAACTATACTGCAACCTTTAGTTGCGCTGCTGTCTCTATCTTCTCCTCTTCCTTAAACACCGTCATGAGTTGAATTCACAGTAATTGTCCTGCAAAAGAAATTGTGATGTCATATAATCATTCTTACCACTCCCTCCTGGGTATCCAATGTCTGTACCATGCTTTGCTCTGCTTACATTACCCTGAACAGGTGGAGGTGGTAATTGACTCTGGGGATTTACACCCTGCTGTGAGTCATTCTGCGTCTGTGGATTTAAGTTTTGATTTGGGCCATTATTATTCCGAATCCTTTTACATTCGTCCTTCCAATGCCCCAATTTTCCGCATCCATGACAAGGAAATTTCTTTTAGCTTCTTCTCTATTCATTCGTCCTCTAAATTTTCCACCATTTCCCGTATCACCACTCGTTCCAGAATCTTTTCCTTGATTTTCACTCGGATTTTCCAAATTAATTCCCTGCTTCTCTGCCATTTTCACCTGTGCCCACATCACTTTTTCCTGCAATTTCTTATGTCTATCCTCTATATCGTCTCCACAATATTTCGCATATTTCAAATTCTCATCTATGGGCTTTCCCTGCCAACACAGCATGTGTTGTTTAATCATCTGGCAAATCTCTGGCTTCAGACCATAAACAAATAGATACACAAACTGACTCATGTTTTTGTCTCCAATGTCCTCAAATCCACTATACTGTTTAAACACCTGCAATAGACGCTCATAATAGGAATGTACTGACTCATTAGCTTCTTGGGTAGTTCGATCTATTTTTACCCAATCTGTTTCTTTCGGTGGTATTTTTCCCTTCAGGTAAGTTATCACCTGCTGATACTTTTTCATCACATCATTTGACGGGGCACCTGTCTTCGGATCTCTAGGATATTCATCACTTGGCCAATCCACTGTGATTTTACAATCTGTCCATAAATCGGCAGGTACCACTATGTCAAACAGACCATCCAAATCCTTCAACAATACCTATGACACCTTCACAAACCTTTCAACCTGCTTGTACCATTCAATTGGTTTTCTCTCAATTTTGGAAAATCATTCGTAAATGACAAAATATCCTGTCTGCTCCATGGGACATGTACATATCCTCCTCCCGCAACTTCTCGCATTGGATACATTTGATCTGCTTTTCCTGCTTCCTTCATCACATATTCTGATGCTGTTCTACTTGTTCGTGCTTCTTCCTTTTTCTTGGCCCACCTAGTTTTCCATTTATCTAGGTCTCCCCATTTTTGCAAAACTAACATTAATTCTCTTATTTGTAATCTTCTTCCAGAGGCATTCATATTTTCTAAATCTTTGTCTGAAAATTCTGCTCTATAGTTTTTCTGTAGTACCTTTGATCTCCCTATTTCTATTCCCATCTGTAGTGCTAAATTGGATAATTTTTCATGAAATATCCTTACATTTCTGGTGATACTCCTACACAGGAACAATAATTCTTCTTCATCATAGGTATTTAAGCGTTCTAATCCTACATTTCCTGCTATTATTTCTTCTAATTCGACTTTTAATTTATGAATGTCCATTATTTTCAGAGGTGTGCACTGTTTAACTGACCCTTGCACCCATCTTTCTAGATCTTCAGGTGTTACTATGGTAGCACTTTTGCTCCTGATGAAGTTACTAAACTTACATCTTTTGAACCTCCAGGTACATCTTTTCTTGGAGTACTATTTACAGAACCTCGAATAGGCAAGTCCATAAGTGATATTGTGGATTCACAGTCACTAAATTGATCCTCAATTATAACTGGAGCTTCAGGTTTGGGGTTACTCACAGGAGTAGGTGCAAGTATGGGTGGAGGACAATTTCCTGAGTACCATATAATGGAACTACTGGACCAATTGTTACAGGTATGGTCAACGACTCAGGATGTACTTTTATCTGAGTTATTTTCTGTATTAATTCTGCTCTGGTCTTTTCTAGGGCTTCTTTTTCTTTATCATGTAGCATTCTATTCGGGGTGAATTCATGCATTACCTGTGGCACTAATGGAGTTTTTGGTGGTGCACTTGGAGTGCATCCACTTGTCCCTTCCTGATATGGTGGGAGATTTCTTAACATTTCCTCCATAAATTCGTATTCAGACTCCTCATTTCTCATTAAATGTTTTGTCTTTTCTGTACATTTGCCTCCTGATTTCTCTCCTTCTGTGAATAATGGATACAGTCCTTCTGTAATCATTGGCCTTCTCCATTGTTTCATCTGACCCTCTCTCGACTCACGTAAATATCTGGGAAAAAATCCTGGATAACTCCTATTACTTCTAGATCGGTCCCGCTCAAATGCCTTGGTCTCCCATTCCTCTAGAGCTTCGTACTGAGTTAATCTAGGTCTGGGTTCTAAATCATTCATCCTCAATCTCAAGTTTTGAAGAATTCTCCCATTGAACGTGCCATTCTGAGGAAATGCTAATATTCCATCATTTTTGGTGTATTCTATCCAATTCTCCATCCATACACAGGTATGATAACCTCTCTCCATCATCATGAATGATGCTGGCGTTTTAGCTGGTGGAATAATAATTCCTTATCTAGTTTTGATTGGTTTGTCCTTTTTAAAATAATTCTTAATCTTTTGCAAAAATGAAATTTTTCTCCTTTCTCCGTACATTCTATCTAATCTTCTGTGTACAAAATTATATTCTGCAGAACCTAGGAATCTCCTATCCGGAAGAGTTCCTGTTAAAGTCGGATCGCGTTTTAACATGCAATCCTTATCCACTAAGAATTTTGCTTCTATAATTTCGACCAATCAAATGTCTGCTATCTTTTATTTCCGAGCCAATCCTTGCGCGGCCTTTTGGTGACATTTGTCTGTCAACCCCTCCTTTACAATCTGCTCTTTTCTGTCCTCGCTGGTTTAACCAATCCCAGCGCGGCACCTGTGACGTCAGTACTACTCCTGACTACTGACCCCTCCTTTACAAGTGTCTCTCCACACCCACTGTTTCAACCTACCACAGCGCAGCGTTTTGTGACGTCAGCTCCCTCTCCGGCAACTGACCCTCCCTTTACAAAAATTTACGCAAACTTATTTTTTCTATAAATCTTAATTAAATTTCAGTAACAACATAAAACATTCGCTATCGTGCCAGTTTCCACTAATTTTGAAAAGGATAGTTTCTTCCACACTTTAGTAAAACCTTTCCGTTTACTAAAACATACACTACGAGTAAAACACTTCCGTCTATTCTTCACACAAGCTCCAGAAGTACCTGTTACTTCTCCAATGTTACCCTTACTAGGTGATATAACATCAAATTTTTATCAGCGTACCCTTTTGCTATTACTCACACGCATAGAGTCCCTAACGAGTACTGAAAGTCCTGCTTAACTTCTCAGTACTATTTCTGCCTGACAGATAACCTCACTGCAGTATGGCTTCCACTTGCCACCCACTAATCTTTTTACCCCGGGTATTCTGGACAACTATAAAACAAACTCAAAATTTTAAGCGGATGTTAGTTCATAAAAATACAAATAAAAATTCTCATTACCCAATTAACAAAGAGTAACCATAACCATCCTCTGCTACCAGAAAACTGATCCAGCGCAATATTAGCCAACAGCATTCATACACCATATACTCACTTGGGCCCATACATTCATACTACACTAATACTTACGCTGGGTGTCAGATGTACTCTTTTATCAAAGTCCCTGCTACCAATTACCTTCTGATTGAAGAGTAATAACTTACCAATGGATCCTTTGCCAATTGGGAAATTTAAAATGAGTGACATTCAATATAGTTCATAATCCTGAAATAACCACTGAGTCAGGAAGTTTTAAAATGTTTATCTAAAGTTTTAGCAGAGTAAAATACATAAAACACGGTACTTGATTGAAATACCCAAGAACAAGCATAGAAATGATTTTGCTAATCAATGACGGTGTTTAAGGAAGAGGAGAAGATAGAGACAGCAGCGCAACTAAAGGTTGCAGTATAGTTACCTAAATGCGAGAACCAAGCCCCTTGGCCAAGGAGTTGGAAAAGATAGGACCCAGGAAGGATGAAGAGCAAAGACTTCTTCCAAGATCAGGACAGGACCTGTGACCTCTCTACAACGACGCCTGCGCCGTTCCCCTCTCTGATACTCGACTTCTCCTCGATTCTCCCGTTCTAATGGACTCCGCCGCCCCCTCCTCAGGACCTCTTCTGGACAGGGATTCAGTCAGCAACCGATCAGCATGGCAGTCTGGAGCTAAGAGCTCTCTCGCAGCATGGACGCCTGTTCTTCGTGAAAAGCATGCTCCTACTAATTAACTAATGCTATATTCTATTATACCCTTCTACGCCCATGTACCTCCCTTAATGTTGCTAAAATATGGGACCACTACTTCTGATTGGACAGGGACAGGGGTGGATTCTCGCACCATATCGATTTGGCCTAAATTGTAAAGCCTATTGTCTTTACGTTCCCTCCCCTTCAAATTAATACATTCGCTTTATTTCCCACCCGTCTCACGACAAATGTTATACATTTTACAGGGGAAAAGTATCATTTTGTCCACCGGAAACATAAAGTACAGCATCTTCGGCCAATGGGTCATGGCCTTGGGAGACGTCCAAGTTGACTTCACTTGGCAGGCACACAGGACACATGCGCAGAACCATCTGTCTCTCGAGTTTCAAGTCACCAACCCAGGCCCAAGTTTACGAATTACTAAAAGTGCAAGAAGAAAATATTAAAA
The DNA here is from genome assembly GCA_963921515.1 of Calotriton arnoldi. Classification (NCBI taxonomy): domain Eukaryota; kingdom Metazoa; phylum Chordata; class Amphibia; order Caudata; family Salamandridae; genus Calotriton; species Calotriton arnoldi. The sequence continues at coordinate 2,488,457 of CAWUFW010001579.1, read as the reverse complement.
TCACAAATAAAATGTTTCACTGTATGCCCACTTTCCTACTCTATTCCCCATTAATTATTATACTATCCTGCATTAGTAGCATTAAGAAAACGACAATTTAATAATGACATGAGAGCAAGCTTAAGCATGTGAAAACATTTAGCGACCATTTTAGCGCACACTGCGCAGAAGCAGAAGTTTCCCACCAAGCAAAGAAAGACGTCACACCATGTGACTCAGGTTGCGACATGCGCATTGAGGTTCCCGCGCTTTAGCGGACATTTTGGATTACAGACAAGCGTTATTCATTAGTAAAACACATAGGCAAGCTTCTGTCCCTCTTGTGTTTGTGAATGCAAAGGTTAGTATTGACAATACAAATTTAATAAGTTAATACTATGAGGAGGATTGCGTACAAGCAAGTTTCATTTTTGAAACCTTGCTCCATCAATGTATTGATACTTAAGCTCGTTCATCCATCCTCTCACCCTTCCATCTATCCATCTTTTTAGCCTTCCATTCTACCTTTCATCAATCGCTTTATTTCGGTTCAAAGAACCATAAAAGCACAATATAAAACAATAAAGTCACATAAAGCATACAGAGGTGTGAAGATAATTCTTTCCCCATAGATAATTCACTACGGTACATATTATAGCAAATTAAGATTGAAATGCATTCATTTGGGAGAAGTTTCAGGAGTATATGTACTAGCACCTATCGCCACGGGAACGTCACTTTTTAGGACATTCCTGTGGCGATAGGGGCTTTGCTTTATTTACAAGGCAGCATTAAGCCACTTAACATGGCTTAACGCTGCCTTGTAAATAATGCCGCCTTTCACACTATGCTTAGCGTGAAAGGGGAGGGCAACGGGTGTTGCTGTTGGCGTTCCACCTCAATACCCATTGATTCTGACGCTGCCTCCTATTTACAAGGAGGCTAACGACACGCTCCGCCTCTTCTTTGTACAAATGCCCCCAGTTTGGTAAGTCTCCCTTCTTCCTCTGATACCAGACACAAAAAACCTCATTAAGAGACCAGAAATGGAAGCGAACATGGGTCCGCCATGCCCTCCGGATAGTTATGTGAGACTTCAGGTTAAAAGTGGATCCATAAAACATTTGTAAAGTTGATGCATTTGCTAAAATAGAATAATTAAAAGTCCAGCCATTTATCGTACAATCATTACATTGTCCTTATAAAATCAATTTAGGGCAGTCTCTCTATGCATAATGGTTCATATTTTGAATTTCTGGAAAGTGTGTTTCTTGTTCTATTACATAAAAATGTATATATATATATTTATATAACATAGTCGCCGCTGTATTGCAAGGATTTCTCCACAGTACGGACACGGACCCAAGTTGGTGCTTCTTTTAAAATGCTTTTATTCAATCGCCATAACGCGTTTCGGCTCGCTTGAGCCTTGTTCACATGACATGGTTTGGTAACTGAGTGCGGTTTTTAAAGTGTTAGTAACAACCAATTAGAATATCACGTGATGCCATCAGCAGTAGACATAGAAGATACACTTTATCTTTTACACAATTAAATTTCTAGTTCAACCTGGTTATTGTCTCTGTTGCAGATACTTGTATTGCGATAATTCGTACCATTATCATATCATAGATTGCAACTATTTTTGCCCTTTGATCTATTGATAAACAACTTTTTAATATATGGATGAATCCAGATTGGCAAACTAAGTTATATAGCTACCTGCTTGTCCTACTGTTGTGGTATTGGTTGTAATAAATAAGATTACGTGTTAAAAAGTGAAAAAAGTGCAAAGTGCTAAAATATTAGTGCTTTTATATTTCTATTAAAATAGTTCCATTCTATTTTATGCTCTTATATAAATAAAATAGATAAATCTTGTACCATTGTTACATTTTCCCTTAATTGAATCTATATATGTCTCGTGCCTTTTTATAAATCTATATATGATTGTACCTTAGCCGGGTATCCTCCAATAGTTTTACAATGACTTGTCCCTTATGTGTGTAATGTTGTCCCTTGTTTGGAAATATAGCTGTATCAGTGTTTTGATGTAACAAAATGTGCAATTAGCAATCAGTGCATGTACATAATTAAATAAATATATAAATACATTTTTAGACTTATTACATGTATAAAATAAGGTCATAAAAATATTTCATTATAAACGTTAAATACGGTATAAAAAGATCGACCTTGAATAAATAAATACAACACGCTCCGCCTCTTCTTTGTACATATGCCCCCAGTTTGGTAAGTCTCCCTTCTTCCTCTGATACCAGACACAAAAAACCTCATTAAGAGACCAGAAATGGAAGCGAACATGGGTCAGCCATGCCCTCCGGATAGTTATGTGAGACTTCAGGTTAAAAGTGGATCCATAAAACATTTGTAAAGTTGATGCATTTGCTAAAATAGAATAATTAAAAGTCCAGCCATTTATCGTACAATCATTACATTGTCCTTATAAAATCAATTTAGGGCAGTCTCTCTATGCATAATGGTTCATATTTTGAATTTCTGGAAAGTGTGTTTCTTGTTCTATTACATAAAAATGTATATATATATATATATATATATTCACTGAAAAAAAAGTAGGTTTCAGACATGTTATAGTTACAAATTAGCATTTAAAAAACCTTTGAAATTCACTGAAAAACCATAGGTTTCAGGGACGTTATAGTTACAAATTAGCATTTAAAAAACCTTTGAAATTCACTGAAAAAACCATAGGTTTTAGGGACAGTTATAGTTAGTTGGACATTGCACTCGTACAAAACCCGTGAAATTCCCCGTTATAGTTAGTCCAGCTAACTATAACTCGCGCCCACAATGCACTGCTGATGATGTCACATATTACATCACTCATGACATGGTCAGTGACATCACTGATGACATCACTGATGACGTCTCAAATGACATCACTGATGACATCATCCAGTGACTGTGTGTTTCTGTAAAGTTTAAATATGTTTAATATATATAGGGAAAGGTGTATTGAAGAATGAGTGGGTGTATAAGTGTCTGAATGGATGATTTAGTACGTGAGTGACTGACTCTACAAGTGAGTGATTAAACGTATCTTACTGAATGCATGGGTTAGTGACTAAACTGTGCGAATGTCTGTATCCGTCTGTTTGTTGGTGTGTAAGTGGATGCATGGATTTGCGACTAGCTACATGAGTGTCTATATGGGTTATTGATTGGTTCTCTGAGTATCTGTATGGCTGCCTGAGTGTTTGTGTGGGTGGGGTGTGTGTGGGTGGGGTGTGTGTGGGTGGGGTGTGATTCACTGGGTGCATGATTTCAAGAGTGCATCTGTGATGGACTGCTTGGGTGGGTGAGTGTGTGTATGGGTGTGTTAGTGAGTGAATGTATATCTCAGTGGTACATGTGCGAGTAACTACATATGTAAAAGGCAGTATATATGTGTGTTAGAGTATTTAAATGGCTATAAGTGAGAGTGTGTTATTGTGAGAGTGGCTGTATGGATGCGTGTGTGATTGTATCAGTTATTGTATCAGAGCGTAAGAATGTGCTAGTATTTGTATGAGTAAGTGAGCTGGTGTGTGTATAACTGTATAGGTGAGTAAATGGGTGTGTGATTAATTTTTGCATGACTGACTAGGTGTGTGAGTACCTCTATGGATGAGTGGCGGTGTGTGAGTATTTATATAGGTGTATGAGTGCATATGATAGTCCTGTACTGAGTGACTGTAAGTATGAGTGACTGTACAGGTGAGTGAGTGGATGTGTGTGTAGACCTAAGAATCAGTGAGTTGGTATGTAGTTTTTGGTGTTGGAGTGTCTATGGTTTTGCGAATGGCAGTCTGTAATTTAGAGTGGGTGTATCAAAAGTTATATTAGGGTGTGAGAAGATGCATGAAATTATCACATGGATGATGTCATCAGTGATGTCATTTGAGATGTCATCAGTGATGTCATCAGTGATGTCACTGACCATGTCATGAGTGATGTAATATGTGACGTCATCAGCAGTGCATTGCGGGGCGCGAGTTATAGTTAGCTGGACTAACTATAACGGGGAATTTCACGGGTTTTGTACGAGTGCAATGTCCAACTAACTATAACTGTCCCTAAAACCTATAGTTTTTTCAGTGAATTTCAAAGGTTTTTTAAATGCTAATTTGTAACTATAACGTCCCTGAAACCTATGGTTTTTCAGTGAATTTCAAAGGTTTTTAAATGCTAATTTGTAACTATAACATGTCTGAAACCTACGGTTTTTCAGTGAATTTCAAAGGTTTTGTAAATGACAATTTTTAAATGTATTAATTGTTATATTAATTTTTTTCATACTGATTTACTACATTTTTAAAAACAATTTTTTTTTACATATTTTATTTTTAAATTACATTGTAATTACATTATACATTACATTACAAAAATACTTTCTCAGAATGAATTACTTTAGTTTAAATACTTTGCACATAGGCAATAGACTTTTAAGTACAGTAGTTACAGTTGTTGCAATGGGCAACACATTTTCAAACACAATGCAACATTCAGCTCAATGTGAATTTCTAGTTAAATGCAATTAGTTACTTTATGGATTACTTTTCTAACCACAGGACTGGATCCTAGATTCACTCCTGGGACATCTCCTATAAACAGTTGAGTAAAAGCGTTTTGGTTACAGTCGTGATTTTTAAGGAATATTATTGTACTTTAAAAGTTGACACTTAGAAACTTTTTCTCATAGAATCACCAATGTTATCCTATGGAAGGAAATTCACTTAGAAGGTAAAAACTGTTATCGTTACTTTTTCTTACTCAGTGTTGGATCCTGGATCCAGCACTGGTGCATCTCCTGTAAACAGTTGAAAGAATGCGTTTAAGTCACACAGGCGATTTTTAGGAATATTTGTAGTTTGTGAAAATCGACACTTTGAAACTTTTCTGCTGAAAACCAGACAAAGGATTCCTATGGAAGAAAATATAAGTTACTGGTAAGTACGGTTAAAATTACTTTTCAGGGTCAGTGCTGGGCTAAAAGATGCAGCACTGGGTTCTCTCCTGATAACAGGTGAGTAAATTGGAATTCGTACTTTGGTTGATTTTAGAGGAATATTATAAAGTTCCAAAACTCCACACTTAGAAGAATTTCCAAGTGAAACCAGTCAATGTTAGCCTATGAAGGAAATTCAAGTTACCGGTAAGTACGGTTAAAATTACTTTTCAGGACCAGTACTGGGCTGAAAGATGCAGCACTGAGGTCTCTCCTGATAACAGGTGAGTAAATCAGAATTCGGATTTCGGCTGATTTTAGAGGAATATTTGTATGTTTCAACAATCAACACTTAGAAACTTTTTCAGCAAAAAGCAGGCAATGATATCCTATGGAAGGAAATTCAAGTTACTGGTAAGTACGGTTAAAATTACTTTTGAGGATCAGTACTGGGCTGAAAGATGCAGCACTGAGGTCTCTCCTGATAACAGGTGAGTAAATCGGAATTCGTATTTCGGCTGATTTTAGAGGAATATTTTAAAGTTCCAAAACTCCACACTTAGAAGAATTTCCAAGTGAAACCAGTCAATGTTAGCCTATGGAAGGAAATTCAAGTTACTGGTAAGTACGGTTAAAATTACTTTTCAGGACCAGTACTGGGCTGAAAGATACAGCACTGAGGTCTCTCCTTATAACAGGTGAGTAAATCGGAATTCGTATTTCGGCTGATTTTAGAGGAATATTTGTATGTTTCAAAAATCAACACTTAGAAACTTTTTCAACAAAAAGCAGGCAATGATATCCTATGGAAGGAAATTCAAGTTACTGGTAAGTACGGTTAAAATTACTTTTCAGGATTAGTACTGGGCTGAAAGATGCAGCACTGAGGTCTCTCCTGATAACAGGTGAGTAAATCGGAATTCGTAGTTTGGCAGATTTTAGAGGAATATTTGCACAATGGTGAAGGGAGGGGGCGGGGCCTGAGGTGACATCTGTGCAAACGCGCCCCGTGGCGCGTTTTAAGTTGGGGGATTAAGTCCCCTTGAATCCTGAGGGTCCCTAGGGGCCAACTAGCCCACCAGGAACCTCCAATATGCGACAGGGGCTGCGTTGCAGAGACGTGTAGAGAGGCCACACCCCTTTTACACCTCACTGCAACGCAGCTCTGTGGCGCTTTCTGGATGTACCTGTTGGGCTAGTTGGCCCCAGGGACCCTCAGGATTGAAGGATTTAATTCCCATCTTAAAACGCGCCACGGGGCCTGTTTGCACACATGTCACCTGAAGCCCCGCCCTCCTTCACCACTGTGCAAATGCGCCCGTGGCGCGTTTTAAGTTGGGGGATTAAGTCCCCTTGAATCCTGAGGGTCCCCGGAGTCCAACTAGCCCACCATATACCTCCAAAAGCGCCACAGAGCTGCGTTGCAGAGAGGTGTAAAAGGGGCGTGGCCTCTGTACACCTCTCTGCAAGGCAGCCCCTGGCGCATACTGGAGGTTCCTGGTGGGCTGGTTGGCCTCAGGGACCCCCAGTATTCAAGGGGAATTTGTTCCCCCTCTGCAAACGCGCCAGGGGTGCGTTTGCAGAGTGGTGAAAGAAGGGGCGGGGCCTGCGGGCCCGATCGTTTAAAAAAAAAAAAATGTTGTCCCCTGAAGGGGGCTGTGTGGCCCCCTTCCTTTTTCCTGTTTTTGGGCCCTGGGGACCCCATCCCCCAGGGCCTTACCCCTTTTTAAAATTTTCAATTAAAAAAAAACGGGAAGGGGGCCGCGTGGCCCCCTTCCTGGGCCTGTATTGGCCCGGGGACCCCATCCCCGGGGCATGGCCTTTATTTTTATTCTTTGGAGGGGGCTGCGTGGCCCCCTCCTCTGGCCATTTAAGGCCCCGGGGACCCCATCCCCGGGGCCGGCCATACTCCTTTTAATTTTTTTTTTTTAAACTTTGGGAGGGGGCCGCGTGGCCCCCTCCCGGGCCACTACTTGCCCGGGGACCCCATCCCCCGGGGCTGGCCCTCTCGTTGGGGACTGTGGGGGTCCCCAATACCCCCACAGTCCCGCCGGCTCCCCGCGTCCCTTGGGAGCCGGCATTGCTTTCCACATGGGGAGCTGCTAAGATGCAGCTCCCCATGTGGAAAGCAATGTGCTTGGATATTGGAAGAGAGAGCAGGTTTCCCTGCTCTCTCTTCCAATATCCAAAGCAGTTTGCTATGACAGGACGGGAGCCGCGAGGCTCCGTCCTGCCATAGCAAACTACAGTGTCCCGGGGTAGGCACCCCGGGACACTGCAGGAGCCGGCCCTGGGGGGTGGTGGTCCCCAGGGCCATCAAGGGCTCCAGGAGGGGGCCGCACGGCCCCCTCCCATTCAGTTCAAAGCCCCGGGGTGGTGGTGGTCCCCGGGGCTCTGAGAGTCCGTAACGGACCCCCATATATAAATGTTTAGTGCCCGGGGAGGTGGCGGTCCCGGGCGTGTGGGGGCTGGAGCCCCCACACAGGTTTTTTAATTTATTAAAAAGCCCGGGGAGGTGGTGGTCCCGGGGCTGCGGGAGGGCTCAGAGCCCTCCCGCACCATTTTAAAAAAGCCCCGGGGGTGGCAGTCCCCGGGGCTTGGGAGCCCTTGAGGCCCCCACACATTAAATTATCCCCACCCACCATGCCCCCAGGACTTGGGCCACCCGAGGCCAGTAACTATCGAAGCGCGGGAGACCGCTCTCGATTTTATTTATTTTCGGCAGGATTCGCACACCCTGAGCGCATCCTGCCGATTTTTAAAAAATGTATTTTTTTTGCCCAGGGGTCCTTGTGGGACCCCTGAGCAAACCTAGGGGTCAGGGTGTTTCTACCCTGCCCCTTTGTGCGCTTTGCGCACTTGTTTCTGTCCCTCGGTTCTACCGAGGGACAAAATAGCTGCCAACATTTCCTGAATCGGAATGTTGACAGCCAGCTGACAGCCAATTAACATGCAGCTCGTGATCGGGACGGTGCGCGCAGGGTGCGCTGAGGGTACGCGGACCCTACTCGGCCATAGATATCACTATCTTTTACTTTTCATTTTCTCAGCAACTACTGAACGGATTTACACCATTTAACAAAAGGGTTCTTTCTGAACCAAGAACTACCTCTTTGCCAAATTTGGTGTAATTCCGTTCAGCAGTTCGGGCTGTAGCCGTGTCTAAAGTTTCCTATGGAAAAATGCATGGGGAAAACGCGTTTTGGGACCCCCTTTTTCTCGGCCCCCGCTAGACGAATCCCCCCGAGACTTTCAGGGTAGGAGCGGACCGGAGCGGGCCACAAAGTTTGAAAATTTCACGAAGATACGTCAACTGGCAAGAGAGTTATTTCAAATAGAATGTTGCGGATTTCCTATGGATAATAGGTTGTAACTATAACTATCTACTGGCGACCGCCAGTAGATAATATATATATATATATATATATATATATATATATATATATATATATATATTACCTACTGGTGGTCGCCAGTAGGTAGTTATAGTTAGGACCCTGTTTCTATTCAAGAATCGTTTTTTCTTTTGCCAATATCTTTGGCCCTGTTTGACGAATCTTTGCAAAACTTTCAAAACTAATGGTTCGCTGAGGTCAGCTCCTGGTGATTCGTCAAGCAGGGGCCGAGAAAAAAAGGGGGGTCCCAAAATGCGTTTTCTCCATGTTAATTTCCATAGGAACTTTGGACACGGCTACAGCCTGAACTGCTGAACGGAATTACACCAAATTTGGCAAAAAGGTAGCTCTTGTGCAAGAGCTTCATTCTGATTGGCTGCCAACACTCCAAACCAGGAAGTGTTGGCAGCCATCTTGTGACTCGGTAAAACCGAGTCACAAGAAATTAGTTAAAAAAAGGAAAAAAGAAAAGAAAAGGGGGCAGGGTAGAAACACCCTGACCCCCTAGGCCTGATCAGGGGGTCCCACAAGGACCCACAGGGCCCAAAAAAGCATTTAAAAAAAAAAAAATCGGCAGAATTTGCGCTGGGTGCGCGAATCCGGCCCAAAAAAAAAAACTAAGTGCAGGCTCCCCTCCCGGGAAAAATAAAAAACATTTTTTATAAAAACGAGGCCAGGCCCTGGGTGATGGGGTCCCCGGGGCCAATAAAGGCCCAGGGAAGGGAGGCCACGCGGCCCCCTTCCGTTTTTTTTTAAAGAAAAAAATGCACTGGCCCTGGGGGATGGGGTCCCCAGGGCCCAAAAAATACTAAAAGAAGGGGGGCCACACAGTCCCCCTTCTAAAAATATTTTTTTTTTAAAGAAAAGCTGGCATCTCGCCGGTGGCCCTGCCCCCTCCCTGCACTACTCTGCAAACATGCCTCCTTGCGCGTTCTAAATTGGGGGATTAAGTCCCCTTGAATCCTAAGGGTCCCTGGGGGCCAACTAGCCCATCAGGTACCTCCAGTAAGCCCCACACAGTGGGATTGCTGATAGGTGGTCTGAGGCCACGCCCCTTTTTGCACCACTCTGCAAACGCACCTCTTGGCACACTGCTGGTGGGGCGATGAGGTCCTCTTGTGTCCTGAGGACCTCAGGACTAAAGTGGACTTCATCCCTCAAGCAGCAGTGCGCCAGGAGGCGTGTTTGCAGAGTGGTGTAAAAAGGGGGCGTGGCCTCGGACCACTCTCAGCAATCCAGCTGTGTGGGGCTTACTAGAGATAACAGGAGGGCTAGTTGGTCCCCAGAGACCCTCAGGAGGCAAGGAGACTTCATCCCCTAACCAAGAGCGTGCCAGGAGGCGCGTTTGCAGAGTGGTGGAAAAAGGGGGCGTGGCCTGTGTCCACCTCTCAGCAATCCCACTATCTGGGGGAGATATCATGTAGGCTAGTTGGCCCCTAAGGACCCCCAGCAGTAAAGGGGACTTTAATACCCATCGAAGAGCACGCCATGGAGCATGTTTGCAGGCTGGTGGTCAAAGGGGGCATGGCCTGCTATGAGTACTTGCCAATGCTGCTGTGTGGGACTTGCGGGCAGTAATAGGAGGGGTAGTTAGCCCCCAAGGTTGTCCATGGGGGCCAACTACCCCTCCTGTTACCTTCATTAAGTCCCACACAGTGGGATTGCTAAGAGGTCTTTGGAGGGCACACCCTCCCTTTCTCCACCACTCTACAAAGCACCTCCTGGCATACTACGGGTTGGGGGATGAATTCCACTCTACTCCTGAGGGACTTTGGGGGCCAAGAAGCCCTCCTGGTACCTCCTGTAAGTCCTACGCAGTGGAATTTCTGAGCGCTGGTTGGAGGCCCAGCCCCCTTTCTCCACCACTCTGCAAACATGACTACCAGTTGAAGAAACATTTTCAATGTAAAAGGTTTTGCATTTGCGAGAGTTAGAGCCTTTGGCACTAACTCTTCTCTTGCCTCTTTGTGCACCTCTCTTGCCTCTTTCTACATTTCTGTTGGTTCTTTTGTACTGCTCTTGCTTCTTTCTGCACCTCTCTTGCAAATTTCTGTACTCCTCTTGCCTTTTTCTGCACCCCTCTTCCCACTTTCTGCACCTCTCTTGCCTTTGTCTGCACCCATGTTCCCTCTTTCTGCACCTCTTTTGCCTGTTTATGCAACTTTTTTGCCTCTTTCTGCAGTTCTCTTGCATCCTTCTGCACCTCTGTTGCTTCTTTCTGCACTTCTTTAGCCTCTTTCTGTACCTTTTTTGCTTCTTTCTGCACCCCTGTTGTCTCTTTCTGCACTCGTCTTCCCTGTTTCTGCACCTCTCTTGCTTCTTTCTATACCCTTCTTCCCTTTATTGCATCCCTCTTGCCTCTTTCTGCAGTTCTCTTGTCATTTTCTGCATCTCTCTTGCCTCTTTCTGCACCTCACTTGCCTCTTTCTGCACTTCTCTTGCTTCTTTCTACACCTCTGTTGCTTCTTTCAGGAATTCCCTTGCCTCTTCCTACACTTCTCTTGCTTGTTTCTGCACCTCTCTTGCGTCTTTCTGCACCTCTGTTGCCTCTTTCTACACCTCACTTGCTGCTTTCTGCACCCCTCTTGCCTCTTTCTGCACCCCTCTTTCCTCTTTCTGCACCTCTCTTGCCTCTTTCTGCACCCCTGCTCCCTCTTTCTGCACCTTTCTTGCCTGTTTCTGCACCTCTCTTGCCTCTTTCTGTACCTCTGCTGCTTCTTTCTGCACTTCTCTTGCCTCTTTCTGCACACTTTGCGCCTCTTTCAGCACCTCTGTTGCTTCTTTCTGCACTTCTCTTCCTTCTTTCTGCACCCCTCCTGCCTCTTTCTGTACCTCTCTTGCCTCTTTGTGCACCTCTCCTACCGCTTTCTGCAACTCTCTTGCCTCTTTCTGCACCTCTGTTGGTTCTTTCTGCACTGCTTTTGCTTCTTACTGCACCTCTCTTGCAAACTTCTGTACCCCTCTGGCCTCTTTCTGTACCCCTGTTCCCTCTTTCTGCACCTTTGTTGCCTGTTTCTTCACCTCTCTTGCCTCTTTCGGCATCTCTGTTGCTTCTTTCTACACTTCTCTTGCCTCTTTCTGCACCCCTCTTACATCTTTCAGCACCTCTGTTGCTTCTTTCTGCAATTCCCTTGCTTCTTTCTGCACTTTCTACACCCATCTTGCCTCTTTCTGTACCCCTTTTGCCTCTTTGTGCACCTCTCTTTCCTCTTTGTGCACCTCTCTTGCCTTTTTCTGAAGTTCTCTTGCCTCTTTCTGCACCTCTTTTGCTTCTTTCTGCACTTTTCTTGCCTCTTTCTGTACCCCTCTTGCCTCTTTCTGCACCTCTGTTGGCTCTTTCTGCACTGCTCATGCTACTTTCTGCACCACTGTTGCAAATTTCTGCATCCCTCTTGCCTCTTTCTGTACCCCTCTTGCCTCTTTCTGCACCTCTCTTGCCTCTGTCTGCACAAAAGTTCCCTCTTTCTGCACATCTCTTGGTTCTTTCTGCACTGCCCTTGCCTCTTTCTGCACCCCTCTTGCCTCTTTCTGCACCTCTGTTGCTTCTTTCTGCACTGCTCTTGCTTCTTTTTGCATTTCTATTGCCTCTTTCTGCATCCATCGTCCCTCTTTCTGCAATTCTCTTGCCTCTGTCTGCAACCCTGTTCCTTCTTTCTGCACCTCTTTTGTCTGTTTCTGCAACTCTCTTGCCTTTTTGTGCAGTGCTATTGCCTCCTGCTGCACCTCTGTTGCCTCTTTCTGCACCTCTCCCACCTCTTTCTGCACCCCTCTTGCCTGTTTTTGTACCTCTGTTTGTTCTTTCTGCACTGCTCTTGCTTCTTTCTGCACCTCTTTTGCAAATGTCTGCATCCCTCTTGTCCCTTTCTGCAACCCTCTTCCCTATTTCTCCACCTCTCTTGCTTCTTTCTGCACTTCTCTTGCTTCTTTCTGCACTGCTATTGCTACTTTTTGCACCTCTCTTGCAAATTTCTGCACTCCTCTTGTCTCTTTCTGCACCCCTCTTCCTACTTTCTGCACCTCTCTTGCCTCTGTCTGCACCCCTGTTGCCTCTTTCTGCACCCCTTTTGCCTGTTTCTGCAACTTCCTTGCCACTTTCTGCAGTTCTAGTGCCTCCTTCTGCACCTCTGTTGCTTCTTTCTACACTTCTTTTGCCTCTTTCTGCACCTCTCTTGCTTCTTTCTGCACCCTTCTTCCCTTTTTTGCATCCCTCTTGCCTCTTTCTGCAGTTCTCTTGCCATTTTATGCACCTCTCTTGCCTCTTTCTGCACCTAGCTTGCCTCTTTCTGCACTTCTCTTGCTTGTTTCCGCACCTCTCTTGCGTCTTTCTGCACCTCTGTTCCTTCTTTCTGCACTTCTCTTGCTTCTTTCTGCACCCCTCTTGCCTCTTTCTTCACCTCTATTGCTTCTTTCTGCACTTCTCTTGCTTCTTTCTGCACCTCTCTTGCAAATTTCTGCACCCCTCGTGCCTCTGTGTGCACCTCTCTTGCCTCTTTCTGCTCCTGTCTTGCCTCTTTCTGCACCCCTCTTGCCTCTTTCTGCACCTCTTTTGCTTTTTTCTGCACTTCTGTTGGTTCTTTCTGTACCTCTCTTGCCTCTGTGTGCACCCCTGTTCCCTCTTTGTACACCTTTTTTGCCTGTTTCTGCAACTCTCTTGCCTCTTTCTGCACTTTTCTTGCCTCTTTCTGCACCTCTGTTGCTTCCTTCTGCACTTCTCTTGCCTCTTTCTGCATCCCTCTTGCCTCTTTCTGCATATCTGTTGGTTATTTCTGTACCTCGCTTGCCTCTGTGTGCACCCCTGTTCCCTCTTTGTACACCTCTTTTGCCTGTTTCTACAACTCTCTTGCCTCTTTCTGCACTTTTCTTGCCTCTTTCTCCACCTCTATTGCTTCCTTCTGCACTTCTCGTGCCTCTTTCCGCACCCCTCTTGCCTCTTTCTGCACCTCTGTTGCTTCTTTCTGAACTTCTCTTGCTTCTTTCTACACCTCTCTTGCTTCTTTCTGCACCCCTCATGCCTCTTTCTGCACCCTTCTTCCCTTTTCCTGCACGTCTCTTGGTTCTTGCTGCACTGCTCTTGCCTCTTTCTGCACCCTTCTTGCCTCTTTCTGCACCTCTGTTGGTTCTTTCTGCACTGCTCTTGCTTCTTTCTGCACCTCTGTTGTTTCTTTCTGCACTTCTCTTGCTTCTTTCTACATCTCTCTTGCTTCTTTCTGCACCCCACTTGCTTCTTTCTTGTACCCTTCTTCCCTCTTTGTGTACCTCTCTTGCCTCTTTCTGCACCCCTCAAGCCTCTTTCCGCATCTCTTTTGCTTGTTTCTGCTCTTCTTTTGCCTCTTTCTGTACCCCTCTTGCCTCCTTCTCCACCTCTGTTGTTTCTTACTACACTGCTCTTGTTCCTTTCTGCACCTCTCTTGCAAATTTCTGCACCCCTCTTGCCTCTTTCGGCACCCCTCTTCTCTCTTTCTGCACCCCTGTTCCCTCTTTCTGCACCTCTTCTGCCTGTTTCTGCACCTCTGCTGCCTCTTTCTGAACTTCTCTTGCCTCTTTCTGCACCTCTGTTGCTTCTTTCTGCACTTCTCTTGCCTCTTTCTGCACCCTTCTTCCCTCTTTCTGCACCTCTCTTGCCTCTTTCTGCACCTCTCTTGCCTCTTTCTGCACACACAGGGCTACTTTTAAAGTGACCTCAGGCTCAGCAGTGCACACCTGCAAGTGCAGAAAAGGGCTGCTGGCCTCTAAACTGCCATGACCTACTATATGCTAGGGACTTAGAGGTAGTTTTAATCCCCCTGCCCTATTATGTACTAAGGCCTTACAGGGGAGGTCATGCCAATCACAGGGGTATCCCAACCCATAGTGTACTCTAGTGTATGTAGGTGTTTTCACTGTATTCTAAGTACCTTTCAGCATAGCACTGGCTCCGGGCCTGGTTAGGCAGAGCCCAGGGTCAGTCAGAGTCAGTTACCACCAGTACCAGTCAGCAAAAAGTTGGGGGGTGCCCAGGGCACAGGATAACTTTGCAACAAGGCCTCTTTCTGCACCTCTGTTGGTTCTATCTGCATATCTCTTGCTTCTTTCTGCACCTTTCTTCCTCTTTCTGGACTTCTGTTGCCTCTTTCTGCATTTCTCTTGCTTCTTTCTGCACCTTTCTTCCTCTTTCTGCACATGTCCTACCTCTGTAGGCATAGTTAGAAATTAGCATTTAAAAAACCTTAGAAATTCACTGAAAAAACCACAGGTTTCAGGGACGTTATAGTTAGCTGGACATTTCACTCGTACAAGAAAAGTTAGTTGAGCTAACTATAACTCGCGCCCCCGCAATGCACTGCTGATGACGTCACATATTACATCATTCATGACATGGTCAGTGACATCACTGATGACATCACTGATGACATCATCCACGTGATAATCTGATGCACCTCCTCACACCCTAATATAACCTTTGAAACACCCACTCTAAAATACAGACTACCATTTTTGAAACCATAGACACACCGATATCAGTAACTACATACCCACTCACTGATTCCTCGGTCTACACACACATCCACTCATTCACCCATCCAGTCACTCATACATGCAGTCACTCTTCAATACAGCACTATCATATGCACTCATACACCTATACAGACACTAACACACCGCCACTCATCCATAGAGTTACTCACACACCTAGTCAGTCATGCAAAGAATCAATCATACTCCCATTTACTCACCTATACAGTTATACACACACCACCTCACTTATTCATACAGATACTAACACATACTTACTCTCTTATACAATCACTGATACAAGCACACACTCATCCATACAGCCACTCTCACAATCACTCACTCTCACATATAGTCATTTATATACTCCAACACTCACATATACTGCCTTTCACATATCTAGTTACTCAGACATGTACCACTGAGACATCCATTTACTCACCAACACACCCATACACACACTCACCCACCCATACATATTTTGAATTTCTAGAAAGTACGTTTCTTATTGTAATTCCTAAAGATTAAAAGGAATATCGAACTAGCAGCATCTTTCAACTTACTATTACACTTCATGGGAGTATGTTATAGGGAAAGGTAAGGTCAAATTCAGCAGAGTTTTGCTATACACAATAATTCAGGATTTAAGTTTCAGGGGAAAGCATCTCTTGGTATATTTCATAAAAGGTATGGGTGTGACAATTTGGCATCAGCCTTTCAAACTTGTTGTTGCACTTCATTAAACTATATACTAGAATAAAATAGTATCAGACTGAAAAAGTCTTTGTAATTGCACTTCCTAAGTTAAGCTAAAACACACAACGAAACTTTTTGTTGCACTCTAATTACTAACTTTTTATTTTTGCCCATCCTGTTCTAGATTAGTTCATCCCCAATGTCAAATGTCGGTGAGTTGATTAAGGTTAATTTCCCAAGTGGTATTCCTTCTTCCAACTGCGGATTATCCATGCAGCATATAAACATTTGGCTATACTGACAACGATCACCTCACGCGTGTCAGTTTACATTATTCTCAAGGCTGGATGGATGGAACTTATAGCTAATAAGATATATAATAGGATAATCCACTTTCTTCTTGGCAAGTTATAGGCCTCCCAGAAGAATATAAGGTGTTCTAGGGATTCAGGAGCATTCTTGCACGCAGGGCAGGTGGTGTTAGGACTCCTTGTTTTTGCCCATCTGGCAGTAAACTCAAGTGTAGGCAAGGTCCCGTATCTAAACTTCGAAAACAACTGTTTGGGAAGAGAACCCTGGATGACATCTAGCGTAGCTTCATAAAGTGGGACAAACTTGTGGTCAAGGAATTGATCTGTTAGACTCCCAGATTTACAGTCTTTAGCTGTTGCACCCCAGAAATATTCTCTGCATCGCTCTTTTATCAAGTGCCTTGGAATCAAGTGTAAGTCATCTGGACAGTCCCAAAGGTTTTTGAGATTTGGGAGCCAGAGAGCATTTCTCACATAAGACAACCAAGAAATTCTTAGCTGTCCAGGGGTTTGTAGGATCTCTCTAAGGGGTGCTCTATAGGGTTTGAGCTCTGGTGTTAGCCAAATCCTGTGCCAGAATAGTACTGGTCGAAGCTGGATAGTAAATGCAATGGGATATAGGCCCATATCCTGCATTAGTGGGAGAGTTGGAAAACTGTATGGGAGGTTCGTTAGACGCTAAAAGAATTTGTTCTCTACAACTGATAACTTGTTGATAGCAGTGTGGCCCCAGAGTTCTACCCCATATAGTGCGGCACTTTTTGCTCTCACTTTATTATCTCTAGAGCTAAAGCTACGCTTGTTGATTTTAGCTTCCTTGCCATCCTTAGAATAGATCCAGTCTCCTGCTCTAGTTCTAGTGCATTCTTGCTGAATTCCACCTTCCAGCTAAGATTTTGCGATATAGTAATCCCTAAATAGGTAAAATGTACAACCTGCTCCAACAGTATATTATTTGCCATTACTCTTGGTCTAGTAAGTTTATAGGGGTTGAAAACCATATATTTAGTCTTATTTGTATTCAGATCTAAGTCCCGGTTAGTAAAGAATAACAAGAAACAATTCAAAATTTCTTGGATACCTCTTGGGGTCTTTGAGATCAGCAGAGTGTCGTCGTCTAATAGTAGCATAGGGTATTTTACTGCACCAACCCTTGGAGCATCATTGTTTCGAAAAACCAAGACTTCTGCCAGGTCATTTATATACAAGGAGAAGAGGGTCGGGCTAAAACCCAACCTTGCCTAACTCCCTTCTCTATATTAAAGGCTTCAGTTTGTTCCCCATTCTTCCCATATCTCATCTGCGCTTGGTTGTTCTCATGGATCTTTATCAAAATATCTAGGATGTTAGTTGGTACTTCCATGTTGCTCAGAACTTCCCACAGTTTCAGTCATGGAACCAAGTTGAAGGAAGACTTGAGGTCAACAAAGATAACGTATAGATGACGTTTTTCTAGTAAGACAATTTTCCAATAGATCAAATTGAGCCTGAAAATTTGATCTAGAGTACTTATTTTGGGACGAATGCCTGCTTGCAGGTTGGTAATTATATTGTGTGTCGATGCCCAATCTGCCAGTTTTCCCAAAATCTGGCGACAAAAGATCTTTGGAGTCCATCTAAAAGACTAATTGGCCTGTAGTTCCTAGGATCGCCCTGTTGACTTTTCTTATAAATCGGGACGATTTCTGCGCTGTGCCAGGACTCGGGTATTGGGCCTCCCTCATAATTGCCCTCGTAATAAGATTTAGATATGTGGCCCAAATATCAGGTTCTGAAGCATACAAGTCAGAAGGGATGCTGTCTGGGCCATGGGCTTTAAAAAGGACTATTGATTTCACTGCCCGTAAGGAGTCTGCAAGAGACATTTCGAGAATATCTACATGCCCCCGGATGATGATAGGAGAGGTTTCTCTTATCTCACCTTGAACATTAGGAGCCTGTGTGGTGTATAGCTTTGCAAAGTTGTGAACCCATTTGCATGGCTCAATATGGAAAGTTACTGGGCTAACTGCACTGCGGTTGCCATGTGCCAGAGTGGCCCAAAATACTTTAGAGCCCCCTAGCTTTGCTGCGCAAGTTAAATCTGCCCAAATCTTTGCATCCCAGTCATTCCGGGTATTTTTTAACTCAGCCTTGTAAATTTTGAGAGCCTCTGGAACAAGTCTTTGTTCTCCTGCTTTTATACTGTCCAGGATATGGGCTTTTGCTGTCCTGCACTTGGCGTTGTACCATGTGTGCTGTTTGGGACAATTCTTCGATTAATTCTTATGCTCCCTAGAGAACAGGTCTCTCATCTGTGCAATCAGCTTTCGTGGACTTCTACAGTTTGGTTTGGGGCTGTTTCATCTTCAAGCAACTTACTGATTGTCTTCATGGTGGTGCCTACGCCAGTATATACCTGTTCCAAAATTTCAGGTTGGACCAGGGCATGCTCCCACCGTAAAGCCTTTATATTGTTAGATAGAACTGTATTCCCCAGGGCATTGGGGTTTGCTGTTTCTAGACAAGGTTTGGATAGCCCAGTGAGTTTCAGTTTCAGGGCCTTATGATCACTGTCTCCCCTTTCTTCTGCCGTCATGTCACCCATATGTACCCATAATTGCAGAGAGAGAAATATATAATCAATTCTGCTAGAGCTGTTCTCCCGCTTGTAGGTCATAGTTCCACTTTTGATCGGACGGGGATCTCCCATTACAGGCTCTCAGCCCTGATCTTAGTGTAGTACCCATCAATTGTAGAGCTAGGACTGAGTATTTCCCTACTTGTTGGATGCCTATTTTTGGGATATTCCATTTCGGCATCCTCCTCATCAGTTATAGTTGAGACACAGATATCCAATGGTTCTATTGTTACATTAAAATCTCCTGCCACTATTATGCAAGCTTCGTGCAGCAGTGAGCTTAATTGGTTGTCTAGAAGTGTTAGGATTGGAGATTCCTTGTTCTTCCTCATAGGCCTATTGTAAACATTAAAGAGATAGAGGCAAATACTGTCTCAATGTATTTGGAGGCCAAGGAGGTCAGGGGTGGATCCATTGAGTGAGGTAATTCAGCAATTTAATGTGTTTTTCACCCAAATTAATAACATTCTACCTTTCACTTTTTCTTCTTTATTTCTTTTACCTTTCTTCCTTTCTCTTCCCATTCTTTCTTTCCTTCTTCTATTTACCCATCTTCTGTTTCAAATCATTGCTTTTTCTTTCGTACCTTTCTCTCATGCTCACTTTTGCAACTTTTATATTTGTCCCTCTGTGTTTTTCTCTATATTCATGTCATCCTTTTCTTTTCTCACTTTCCCATGCTGTGCATGTCTGCCTACCTCCTACACCTCTGTCATTTATTGCCTAATAGTATTATTTAAGAACACTTTGTCGTTAGATCTGCAGAAGGAGAAGGCCTATAAATAACTAATTTATTTTTAGTGGGACCCATTTCACCAGCCCATGGTGCCCAGTGGCAGCCCCTTCTTAAGCTGATTAAGTAGGGGGTTTCTTACGCCTCTCCATACAACCAATCTCTTAAAAAGACTAGGGCCCACCTTCTACTTTGCTCAGAATCCGTTTTACTGATTTTCAAAAACAATAAGTACTTGTACCTGTCTTATATTCAAGTTTACCGAGTTATTCGCATAAGGAGCACTTGTAGATGGACCACAGTATAGCGCATGAGAGCTAAAAAAGGAGGGACATAAAGGAAATAGCAATCACGAGGACTTAAGAGTCAATACAAATCAAACATCTCACCTTTGTTGATCTTGAGGCATCAAAACTTATATTATACAGTCTCAGATCACCCTGGATGCAGCTAATGCCAGCTCATCATTCTACCATCACTCAAAACAGCTACATCAAGACATAAAATGGCTCTTCCTCCAGCCTCGTATCTCTTTCTATTTCTCACTCAATTCTCTCGGCTGATGACTTTCCTAAAGTTATTCTAGAATTCACAACATCAGTATCACAAGAACCACCCTGCTTGCAGCAGACCTTCTTCCTTCATCTTTCATTGCTCACACACCACATGTCTGTCTTCACCTCCTTTCCTACTAGTTCACCATATGACTATATCACACCACCTATTACAATGTTGCTTTCCCTCCTGTGCCCTACCAGACCCACTCTGTCATGAAATCATGAAGAGCTTATTCACAATCTGCATTTTTAAGTACGTGAATTACTACTACAGTAGTACTACTCACCTGCTGCAAAATGCTAGGCATGAACCTACAGCCAGACAACTCTGCCTCTACTATTTTCTGAGCAGAGATCTCCGCCAAAGTGGCAGAGATCTCCACACACTTAAAGATATATATTTTAGTAAATGTGAAAGGCCCAGAAGAGTTGTTCGAAAATAGGGACACCATACAACAAAATAGGTGAGGTTTAGGAAGGGATAAGGTGTGGTTTAGGGAGGAGAAATGCTAACATAACCACCCACCCAAAAATCTGTAAGCCAATTGCTTTTCAGAAACTACACTTCTAAAATTACTTCAACCCAAAAGACCACAAAACAGACTTAGTTTTCTCTAACCCAGTCTTGGATTAAGTCTAGCACCCCATAGGGTCACTCACAGATACTGCAACACACTGCCATAGAAAATAAAGA
Source organism: Calotriton arnoldi (assembly GCA_963921515.1). Lineage (NCBI taxonomy): Eukaryota > Metazoa > Chordata > Amphibia > Caudata > Salamandridae > Calotriton > Calotriton arnoldi. The sequence goes on along the minus strand of CAWUFW010001579.1, from coordinate 2,468,011 downwards.
ATGCAGAGACTTAAAATAACACCCCAAAGGAAATTAAGTTAAATTAAATTATATTAACTTTAAAAATAAATATAAATGTAATTGTTTTAGTGCTCAAAATTTTGATTAAAACAATTAGGGGCCTCATTTATGAGGCCCTACCGCCACTTTTGCGCCGCTGGAACATCACGTTTTTGACGTTCTGGTGGCGCAATGTGCCACAGCATATTTATAAGGCCACATAAAGCCACTTTACGTGGCTTTTCATGTGCCCCTTTCACGCAGAAAACTGCGTGAAAGGGGCGTTCCATGGGTGTTGCTGTGAGTGTTCCCGTGCAAAACACATGGAACCTGACACATTCCCAGCTTTACGAGAAATCGTAAACCCGGGAATGAGTCAGAACCTAACGTCACCCCAGGGGCTGGCGCTAGGGAGGCACAATGAGGAGAAATGTTTTAATTTCTCCTCCTGCTTTCTTTTTCTATGTGTGCTGCATTCTGCAGCACACATAGAAAAAGGAAATCGACTGAATTGATTGATTTTGCGCAGGAAGGTGTCCCTTCCTGCACAAAATCAATCAGCCCTGCAACGCAGGCACCCTTGCACCATGCTGCAAGGGTGCCTGCATTGGTGCATGGCAGCCCATTGTGTGCCGGCACTGGGGAAAAGAACAGGAATGCATCATATTACATAGATACAGCACATTCCTGCCCTTTGGTTTGGACGTAGGGCAGTTCAGCAATATTCCTTGCAGCGCTGCCCCACGTCAAAACCTCATAAATGAGGCCCTAAATATTTTATATTTTTAAAAGATTAGAATTAACTCATTAAAAATATTTTTCATTAAGTCAAAAACACATAATGAATAGTTAAATTTAATACATAGCATTTAAAATATTGAATTGCTAGTGAGGGCGTTTTCTTATTTTTATTAAAAATAATATGCATACATTAAATTGATATATTAATTATTTATTATTTAATACATTTTAATTCAATGAGTTTAAGTGCTGTAGCATTTCTTTAGTAGTGCTTGATCAATAATATTTATTTTAAATTAATGTAATCATTATTTTACATCAAAATATTTTATATATGTGTCAAAGAATTAATAAAATGTATTAGCTTTCCTGTACTTTACCATAAGGAGATCTGCTCCCCAGTGGTGGAGATCCCCGCCTAGGTGAGAAAAGTTACTGGCAGTAAGTTTGCACTCATAAAGTGAGTCTCAGATGTCTCCACCCTAGGAACAGAATGGTTGGAGACATGTAAGTCTGAAATGATGACTAGCAAAATAGTATAGGCTTATACCTAAGCACAATAGTACACTTACATAAGTAAGTATAGTTGTGAAAATATACCTTTGTGAATACGACCTGAACCCTTCAGAACTTTTCTCACACATCTTTAGATTTCTCTCTCATACTTAGAATCGGTTAATAAACAACGAAATATACCTTCATTGCTTTACACTTACTTGAAGGATCCAAGCCTTGACCTCTCTTCTCCTTCTATCCAACTTGCCCATTTGACTTCTACTGTCTTGTCTTTCTCCTTCCATACCCTCTGCACACTAAGCCACATAGTGTACTAAGTATGCTAATCAATTATGTATCATGTGTATCATCGGGGTGATGCACCGCATTCAATTAATTGCGTCTTGTTCCACAGCGCTAAGGTAAGTCGCACAGCGAGAGCTGGTATTTCTCTCAGGGGCTGGGAAGTCCACTCCCACTGCATGAGGGGCCATCAGGATGCAGCGGATCACCTCCGTGCCATCCTGCTCTCAACACATAGTCCAGGCTGGGCCGCTACCATGTTGTAGGAAACAAGTGCCCTGCTTTTAGAGAATCCTGGGAACTCGCCTGGGATCAGGAGCCACCACAGCTATGTCTCGCGAGGTTCAGAGGGGAGGCTCACCCCGATGCACAGGGCCGGACTGAGTTCTCGGCACAGGAAGGCAAGTGAAGTACGTGGTGCTCGCAAGCCTAGGCCATCTCTGCTGCACTGTCTCCACAAGGGCAGCAAACAGCTTTACTGCCATCTCCCACAGTTGCAGAAGAGGCCACCCCAGAGAGAGGGGATGGTTATCAGCATTCCCCTGGCCTTATGTTAGTCATTGAGTCTCAAATGGCGATGGATATTTTGTAGTTCCTGATGGCCCCTTGGGAGCTACACTAAATCCCGTCTGCCATCTTAGGTGGTTGGCCATGCTCCCCCAACTACACCTTAGAAATCTATCTGTGCAACATCTACAATATGTTTCAGGCTTATGGCTTGTGTAAGTAAAGCTATCTCACATATAACTTTTGAATTTGATGCTTAGACATTTATGATGCCAGCTGTAAAGGCAAAAGAAAGGAACACGTAGAGGGTTAGACAAGTCATTCAGTAGAGTTCATGATCTATGTGACAGTGGAAAATGTGTCTCTTTCACCTTTGGGATACTCTCTGAAATCCACATGTAGAAATTATGTGACCAACATCTAAAATGAATAATGGCAAAAACAAGTGGACTCATGGGTCTTTCACACTGTTTCTCACTATATGGCCCATGAGACACGGCAGAGAGTCCCTATAGACCCCGGTCCATGACTGGCTGCCCCTTGAAACTGGATTACAAAGCTCACTGTTACTTATGGGGCATTACTAGATCAGGAAGATAGCCAGCAGCTGAGGCATTACACAGGGGCCACAATGCCATGCCATATCTATGAGAGGTTGGCCTGGTATATGATGTCCACTAATTAAAGTGGGCACCTTGCACCAGTCCAAACGACCCTTATGATGTATGAGGTCAAAGATAACCTTTAGAAAGATATCCTAGTGGTAGCTGTGGAGAGCAGCCTTCAGGCTTAATCTTGAAGGAATGTAAAGCAGCTTGTTTTACCAGAATATCACCTCCTGAATTAATCAAATGAAAGGAGAACCACACCGTAGTTATATAAAAATATGTATTTATTAATATAACACTCTCTACTATCCTCTACACGAGGATAGAACACAACGCACAAAATACGAGATCAATAGAACAGTTGTAAGTAGCACAATACACAGTGGGCTCAAGGGGGAGATCAAACCATATACTAAAATAGTGGTATAACAATCACGACTTGGATCAAGACAAGGTCTGGAGCATGTAGAATCGCTGGGACCCAAGGAACCACCCAAGGTGAGTAGATAGGGACCCCACGGAGGATGGGTGCAGTGTGCTAACATGACCGCGGACTCCTTACAAGTCTATGGGGAAGTCGCGGTTGCAATTTTAAAGTTTAAGAACCCTTCTAGGAGGACTTTGAGCAAACCCTTTGGAACTTGAGAGGTTGGAGAGCCACCCCACCCGTGGATACCGTAGTACCCGAGTTACCTATCCCAGAGGTGCCAGGTGCATAGGTCTGGAATGGTGTCGGAAACCGCTGTTGTTCTCAATGGAGGGCTGTGAAGAAGTACTGCTGCCATGAAGGTGAAAAGGGTCCGGTGGAATCCAAGCCTGGATTCTGGAAGGAAGGAACCTTAAAGCAGAGGGGACAGAGTCTGGGTCACTTCAGAGTGACCAGGGGCTCGGTAGACGAATGCTCACTGATGGGTGCTTCAGGTGCGAAGAAGGGATGCTTGACTCTGCAGCCACGAGGACCAGGAGACGTCGATGATGACCAGGAGCCAGATGCGAGCTGTCCCACAAAGGATGTCGAGTGCTGATGGGTCGATGTCTGGCTGGGGCACCAACAAGCCTTGGCAAAAGCAACCCATGCAGGAAGTTCAGGCAGGTTACAGTGAGGACCAGCAAGGTCCAGGGGACTCACTAAGCAATGGGGAGTCAGGGCACGTCTGGAGCAACCAGGAAAGCCTAACAAAAATCAATATGACCCTCAGGAGGACCCACAGGCCGAATGACCAGGAGTCGCGAGGGGACCTCAAGCAAGATTGCAAAGTACCAGCCCACGGAGCACTCGGTGTGAGGAGGCCGGAGTTCTTTGGTGCAAATACTGCTCAGGGTCAGGACTACACGGAGTCCAATGCACAAGCTCGGGAATTGCCAACAAGCATATGCAACTGCAAATGGACGCAGTGCACAGGGGTTCTGGTTATGCAGTGCCCACGAGGGATACTGGCCTCAAACTTGCTGAGAGGGCAGATCATCCTCAGGGATCTTCGTAACCCACCTCCTGTGTTGCTGAAAGAGCTCTGGAGCAGCAAACCGGTCAGTTGCATTGAGGTGCCTTCAAATGCAGGGAAGTGACTCTTTCACCCCAAGGAAGATTCTTCAGTTGTCCTTAGTGCACCACATGTCCTGCACAGAGCCTGTATGGAGAAAGGGCACAGACAAAGCTTCAGATAGAAAGGGGGACGAAGTCGAGCCCAGTCGAGGTCCAGCGAAGTCCAGAGTGTCCAGACGATCGAAGGTCAGTGGTTTCTTCTTGTAGAATCTTGTCCACGTAAAATCTAAAGTCTTACAGCCAGGTAAGCCCTTTTGTACCCACTGAAGAGGGTTGGACAGATTCAGGGGACCCTCCTAGGGGAGGGGCAAGACAGAGGGAAGGTTACTCCCATGTCCTTTGTCCAGTTTCGTGCCAGAGCAGGAGCCAATGGCTCCCAGAACTGGTTTGAACTGGACTATGCACAGGGACACCAAATGTGCCCCAGATGCAGACTTTCAGGCACTCTCAGAGTGCACCCACCCAGTCCCAATACACTAAATCCTGTCTGGGAGGTGGTCACACCTCCCTGTGATAGGATGCCTATTGTGCTGCCTTCCTCTGCTCGAGCTTGGCTCAGAAGCAGGAGGGCAGAAATGTGTCTCTGGTCGGCAGCATCCATTTTGTGCTGTCCGGGTCGAGAAGGCAGGCACCGGATAGACCAATGACCCCACGAAGCTCACTTCAGAAGGGTGGAATCATACCTCCCACACCGGTTACCAATGTGGAGGTATGATTCCAAGGTGTTTGATACCAAACACGATATGTTTCTATGCAGCCGTTTTCAAGATGGCATTTACCGTGAGGTTACAATGCACCTCTACCTATATGTCCGGCTGAGTCACAAACAACCCGGGAGAATGGTCTCCGAAGGCTGCAGAGAGGCTCTGCTCATGCAGGGGCACCCTCTCACATAAAACCCAGCACCCTGCCTTCAGGATTGACAGGCCTGCTATAGGGGTGACTTATAAGTTTTAGGTGTAGTGACCTATAGATATAGTGAACCTATATCTAAAGTAGGTGGTGCATGCACCAGCTTACACAGGTTGCAGTAGCAAACCTGTAGTTCCATTTTGCATGGGCTCTCATGGGTGGCATAATACATGCTTCAGCCCATGGGAGGCCTCTGGGGTACCTATGCCCGGGGTACATGGGAACCATATATTAGGGACTTATAAGGGTACCCCAGTATCTAATCTGGAGTGTACCAAAGTACATGTATGTCAATTTAAAGGAGAAAGCAGATAGACTGGGGTCCTGATTAGCAGGATCCCAGTCAGACTAGTCAAAAACAGTGCAACATCAAGCAAAAAGTGGGGGTAACCATAAGAAGCAGATCCTACTTTCCTACAATATCCATGTACACTGACGATATTATACTTTACGTGCATGACTTGACTATGGATCTCACTCTACTCACCACCTTACTCAGCCTTTTCAGAGATCTCTCAGGTCTCCGAGTTAGCCACACCAAACCCTATGCATTTTCCTTTCAAGAATGTGCCTTGGGCTATGCACTATCACTGGGCGCTTGTTAATGTCCCAATCGCCGATCATAACTTTTGTTATCTTAGAGTACAGATCTGCTGGTTCCTGGTTGAATTACTAGATGGTAACTTAATGAAGACCATAAACTCTCTCCGCATACAGGTTCAATTCTGGATCACCAATCCTCTATCAGTGATGGCCCGATTGGTGCTCTCTAAAATGGTAATGCTCCACCAGCTGTTAGATTTTCTTGAAAACTTACCTATAATGGTCTCTGTAGTGAGCCAACCGGCCACTACCCAACATTGTATCCACATTTACCCAAGGGGCCTGGCACGGAGCCTCGGTTATAAAAAAAGGGTGCAGGGTCGCTCGTGACTCCAGCACGGACCCAGACAGTGGCTCGTGTGGTTGTGTCCGGCGCACACAGTCTGCAGGGGCCTACCTACATTTAATCACCCCCATATGCCTTGCACCACATTGGCGATGAGGGGGTACTTACCCCATGAGCAGTGGCACAGGCTGTGGATGCCCAGCGGTGGCAGTGGCAAACACCATGTGCGGAGACCTGAAGCGGCCCGGGCGACTGGAGGAGCCAGGCAGCAAAACGTGCCAACTGCGGTAAGCCGTGAGGTGGCGTGTAGAGTGTGGGAGAGAGAAAAGCCGGAGGAGTCCAGAGAGGCTGAAGGCCTTGGTGTAATGACCGAGAGAAGCAGGGTGGCAGCGCGTGTCGAGGCATTGCCCTGGTGCATGCAGTAAGGAGGGTGTGTGGCAAACAGTACGGAGGACGGGCAGAGAAAGTGAGGAGGCCGTGTGCAGGGAGTGACCAGGCCTGAGAACTGCAGGAACACAGCGTGGAGACGCTGCACGGTACACAGCAGTGACACTGATAAGGGACTAGTCCTGCTGCAACAAGACACAAATAAAAAAACAAAAAACAAACAGCTAAGCCATGCTGAAATGGTACAAAGACAGTCTTAACTCAAGAGCCCATTAGAATAATTAAGCACAGAGAAATTGGGCAACAAGCATCACCCTGGGCAGAAAAATACACCTAAATAATACAGGGACTACCATTCAAGTGAATGCACAGTGGGCAGTGAAGGAAAGGAAGAGGCTCAGACGGCACAGCACAGCAATAAGTACATAGAAGGGCCCAAGCAAGGCAGCCACAAGAGTCTACAGGAAGATAAATACAAACACATATAAAAAAAAGCAAACAACAACATGTCGGTGAAAGACAACATCATGAAAGATGTTCACAGTCCACGTTAGCGGCATTACCACCATTCAGTCAGATAGCAGACCCGGCCACAGCAGCGCCAAAGTGGAGTAAGTGGATAGGAATGTTGGAGAACTATTTTCTCGCAGCACGCAAAATGGATGGGGCCGTGAAAAGGTCAACAATGCTACACATGGGAGGAGATGAACTATACGAACTTTTCCAGGATTTGCCAAACACAGGGAACAATGAAGATTACAATGCAGTGGTACCAGCCCTCGACAGATACTTCGATCCTCAACTAAACCCGGATTATGAACATTTCAAGTTGAGACAGGCTCGCCAGCATGAAGGAGAGTCGGTTGATATGTTCTTTGCGCACCTACAAAAATTAGCTAGCATGTGCACGGGCATTGACAAACAGCTGGTCAAATAATCCAGGGGTGCCAGTCAGCAAAGCAAAGGAAGATGATCCTTCGCTAGCCAGGAATATCGCTGGATGAGATCTTGATCCTGGGCAGATCGCATGAATTAGCCAATGTGAGAGCTGGCAACATGGAGTCAGCCCTGGTCTGCAGGACACCTACAACCACACACTCAACACCCACGCACATCAAGGAGAAGTGAGTAGATGCCATACAAAACTGAGCTTGGCGAGGTAATTTCCCAGCTGGGGCGATGCCAAAGGTGTGTGGAAACTGCGGTCTTGCCAGCCATCCTTTGAGGAACTGCCCAGCAAGAGGTAAAACATGTCTGCAATGTGGAAAAGCCGATCACTTCGCAAGGGTGTGCTGGGGAGGAGTGAGGCCTTATAGTCATGGAGGAAATGTAAAGAAGTTCAGAAAAGTGAAGGCGGTATCGGACAGGGAAGACGAGCCAGGCACCACAGTCATGGTGAGCCAACAAATGAGAAACCTAGAGGAGGAGGACGATGACAATGACGAAGTGTTCACAGTGTCGTTTGCCGGACGACAGAATCAGAAGAAGAGACCTCCAACCTTGTGCACTGTGCGGGTGAACGGAGTAGCGATAACGGCGCTTATTGACACCGGCGCATCATTGAACATCTTGAAGCCGAGCAGTATCAGCAACTGAAACCCTGCCCACCATTAGAGAAGACTAAGGCCAAGATATACAACTACGGAGGGGCCAGCCCCATACCTCTACAAGCAGTCATAGCGGTGGAAGTGCAAAATGGGTCCACGGAGCTCCGGACCAAATTCTATGTCACGTAGGAGAGCGCAGGCACGCTGCTAGGCTGTCACATGGCTGAGGATCTGGGACTGGTGCTATTCACGAGAAAAGTACATAGGACTCACGCAGAAGAAATCATAGGGGATTTCCCACACTTGTTTGAAGGCTTGGGATGTCTGAAGGGGGTCAAAGTCAAGCTGCACATCGAGAAAACAGTGAGACCTGTGGCACTGAGACACTGAAGAGTGCTGTTTCACCTACGGCCTCTCGTCGAAGCAGAGTTAGACCGACTAGGGAAGGAAGGTGTCATTGAAAAGGTGTCAGGGCTGACAACGTGGGTATCTCCTCTCGTCATAGCCCCCTAACCAAAGCAGCCTGGGGCAATAAGGTTGTGTGTGGACATGCACCTGCCAAATAAAGCCATAAAAAGGGAAAGGCACATCACCCCGACAACCGACGAGATTGTGGCAGACATCAACAGAGCCAAGTGAGTCTCTAAAGTGGACCTAAATTCTGGCTATCATCAGCTGCTGCTAGACGAAGGCAGCCGGTATCTCCAGACACTTTCCATGCAAGTAGGGCTTAGGAGGTTCAAAAGACTGGGGGGCAGATTTACGAGCCCCCTGCGCCACCAGTACGTCACTTTTCGTGACGTACTGGTGGTGCAGGGGGCTGCTCCATATTTACAAGGAGAGGAAAAGCCACCTGCGTGACTTTTCCCCTCCTTGTAAATACGGCCCCTTCACACGCAGCACTTTGCGGTGAAGGGGCGTTCCATGGGTGTTGCTGTGGGTGTTCCCACGCAACACTCATGGAACAAGACACATCTCCAGAATTACGAGAAATCGTAACTCTGGAGATGCGTCTGAAAGCTACGCCACCCTAGAGGTGGCGTAGCGAGGCACCGAGGAGAAATGTTTTCATTTCTCCTCGTTTTCTCTTTCAATGCGTGCTGCATTCTGCAGCACGCATTGAAAGAGGAAAATGGTTGTAGTGATTGTTTTTTGTGCGGGAAGGTTCCCCTTCCTGCACAAAAACAATCTCCCCACGACGCAGGCATCCTTGCACCATGGTGCAAGGGTGCCTGCACCGGCGCATGGCTGCAGTTTGTGCGCCAGCGCAGGGGGAAGCACAAGGATGCGACATATTCTTGTAAATATGTCGCATCCCTGTGCTTCAAAACTAACGCAGCGCGGCGCAGCAAAATGACTTGCTGTACCCCGCTGCGTTAGTTCAACGTAAATCTGCCCCACGGTTTTCGGGTGTCCTCCACAGCAGAGGTATTTCAGAATGCCATAAGAGAGACGTTATCTGGGTTGGTGGAAGTCATCAACTTCAGCAATGATGTACTGATATTCTCAGGTACACTGGAAGAACATCATGCAAGACTGAGAGCCACGCTACGGTGTCTTGAAGAACAAGGACTCACGCCCCACAAGAACAAATGCTCCTTCTACACCAACGAGGTGGAGTTCTTTGGGTATCGATTTTCGAAGGAAGGCCATCAAGTGGACCCGGCTAAGGTCGAGACAATCCAAGCAGCAGCAATCAATACCGCAGAACCCCACTTGGGGATGGTAAACTACTGTGGGCGATTCATCCTCCAGTTGGCGACACTGACGGAGCCCCTGCACGTGTTGCCCAAAAAGGAAAGGTCATGGGAATGGACAAGTGAAACAGCATGTGCATTCAAAGACGTGAAGGGGGGCATTGCTTCAATGGGCAACTGTGGTCTATTTTAAACCAGGAGGGAAGACAGGACTCATTGTAGATGTCAGTCCGGTGGGGCTGGGGGCCGTTCTCCTACAGCAGAAGGAAGGTGATGAGTGGTTGCCCATTGCGTACGCCAGTCATGCACTCACAGCAGTGGAAACCCGGTACGCCCAGATTGAAAGGGAAGCCTTGGCCATCAAACAGAAATGTCATCATTTCCACATATATCTGGGCGGGCACAAGTTCAAAGTAATCACTGATCACAAGCCCCTGGTGCCATTGTTCAGTGGAGCTGCCAGAAATGGACCTCCCAGAATAGAAAGGTGGGCGATACAGTTACAACAGTATGACTTTGATGTCACATATCGCCCTGGGGCGAGTAATCCCGCAGACTATCTGTCAAGACACCCGATGGCCGACGAGCCAAAGACACCACACGAAACAGATGGTGGAGCGGAAGACTTCATAAGGTTTGTCACAGAGAACACGTGCCCTCGAGCCATGCCCATAGAGGAGCTGGTGGAAGCAACGACAGACGATGGGTGCCTCAAGAAGGTAAAAGAGGCCTTGAAGAGGTGCCAGTGGAAAGATTTCCTGAGAGGGGCAAGTGGGCTCATTGATGAGGAAAAGGAAGTGCTCACAAGCTCATGAATTGAGCAAAAGTGCAGAAGGACTACAACACATAGTAATCCCCATACGTTTATGGAGACGCACTGTGGAGCTAGCTCATCAAGGACATCAAGGATTAGCGAAGGATTAGCGAAGACCAAAGCATGGCTACGAGCGAAAGTGTTGTTCTCCACGGCAGATCGAATGGTGGAAGAGATGGTGAGGGGGTGCCATTCATGCACAATTACGGGAGCCGAGGGAGCCGTACCTCCCATCATCATGGAAGAACCCTGTGACAAGCTGTGGTCGAAGGTCAACATGGATTTTTGAAGTTTTCCGGATGGACGACTAACATTGGTTGTAATAGACAGCAACTCCAAGTTTCCCGCTGTTGAACTCATTCGATCCACAGCCTTTGAATATGTGAAGCTGGCGCTGGAGAAGATATTCGCGATGTTGGGAATACCGCATGAAGTAAACATGGACAACAGGCCACCTTTCCAGGGAGCAGAGTTTAAAGAGTAGCTACATCATCTCAACGTTCGCCATCGAAAAATCACTCCACAGTGGCCCCAAGCAAATGGGGAGGTAGAACGTTTTATGAGAACTTTAAACAAAGCACTAAGAATTGGGTTGGATCAAGGGGAAAATCTGGAAGTGTGCTTACGCCAATTTCTGAGGGCGTATCAGCTAACCCTTCATTCTACAACAGGATGTGCTTCGAGTGAACTCAAAATGAAAAGACCCATAAGAGACTTGGTACCAGTCTGTTCGGAGTGGGTACCAGTGACCCTGGACTTAGAGGCTGGGCAGGACAAGAGAAGAACTACCAACGAGCGGGCCAGCAAAAAGAGGAACGCCCGAGAATCTAGCCTGAGATTAGGAGATGTTGTGGTTGTCAAGGACAGACATCCGGGGTGGAAATACCGGACTCTTTTTGAAAGAGAGACATGGCAGGTAGTTGGAATAAAAGGAACAATGTTCACAGCAAAAAGGTGTCACACAATGCATCCTGCTTCACGAAGGTGGAGAGCCTGCAAGAGGTGAGGGAAGTGACAGGAGGAGAAACAAGAGGAGAAAGTCCCTGGGGTCTGGCCAGGGAGCAGGATGCCAATGAAGGTGAGGAATATGATTGGGCGGGTAGCAGGTCAACCAGTACTGAGCAACCCAGGACTGGAGACGCTGGAAGGCGGACTCAGCGCTGAGGAACCATCCAAAACATCTAGAGGACACCCGTACCAGCTGTGACCTCATCCGTGACCAATTCAATGTTTAAAGGACTTTGTTTGCTAATGATCTGGGGGCGCTCCTGATCACATCACACCAGCACCCAAGGGTGAACTTTTGTATCTGGACATCCTGTGTTACTGTTTTGCTTGTTTGTTTGGACTGATGCGGTTATTCATTCCTTCCAGGTTAGGAGGGATGTAGTGAGCCAACCGGCCACTACCCAACATTGTATCAGCAGTCATCCGAGGGGCCGGGTGCGGCTCCTCGGTTATAAATGAAGGGTGCAGGGTTGCTCGGGACTCCAGCATGGACCACGACAGTGGCTCGTGTGGTTGTGTCTGGTACACACAGTATGCAGGGGCCTACCTTCATCTAATCACCTCCATATCCCCTGCACCACAGTCCCAATTACTTATTTCAGGCAACCTAATACCCTGCTCATCGATCTGATATGGGGTAGAGTGAGGCGCAGAGGTAGCTTGCCTAAACTACAATTGCCCCCGGATGAGGGTGTGATAGGCCCCCCTGATTTTCGGGCCCATTGCTACGCAGGCCAACTAAAATGGTTTGCAGGCTTCCATCTTACCAAAATAAACTATACACCTCGAACGCTATGACAGGGTAAACTACACACGTTATTATTACCAGGTCTACCATGTCCTTCGCACTTACCACTATTCTTAGGCAATTCTCTAACATACTGGAGGCAGGCTCTAAACTGCACAATATCCACTCCACATTAAACTCCAAATATACCACTGCAGGGGCTGTTGACACTGATGGGTCCAGTCTCCTCCTTAAACTGGCACCCTGGGATTGTGCAGACATTCACACACTGGGAGAGCTGTTCGCCAATGGAGGACTCATTTCCCACCAGGACCTTACCCAAACCCATGACCTGCCTGCCTCCCTCTTTTTGACACATTCAACCATTTCCTGATATATCCGGACACACATGGCCCCCACAGGTACAGAACCCGAGACACACTCCTTCATCCAGGCAGTATACGAAATGGGTGCCGGGAGGCACTTAGTCAAATGGCTATACAAAGGACTGCGTGCACACCTACACGCCTCTTTAACACTGAGAAGTGGACCTCGGTTGAGCCCTAAATGATATGGAATGGTGCTTTTTAACGGCATACCGTATCATGATACCCCATAACTCCAGATTCAAATGTATTCATTTTCCATTATTGCACAGGGCCAATTTCACAACATAAATATCACACAAAATATTCCCCACAGTACTCCCCCAGCTGCCCCAGGTAGCATGCCGGACAGGCGGATTTACTGCACATGATCTGAGCATGCCCCTCCCTCAAGAACTACTGGAATGAAGTCCACAACTCCTTGACTACTGGAATGAAGTCCACAACTCCCTGACAGAACTAGTGGTAACCCCCTCACTGTAATACCACAGAGCATTGACTTCTGGGTTTATACCCGTGCCCTAAACATAATAAAACCTTGTCACATTTTGTGGACTTGGCCCTCCTATTAGCCAAATGACAAATCACTAGACACTGGAAGTCTCCTCATGCCCCACTATGGCCCAGTGGTGCGGAGGAGCTTTTACACTGGGGTGCAACAGAGGGACATGCATTGCGAAAAGAAGAATACCGTGGGCTCTGGAAGCGCCAATTGCCCTGACATGGGATGCCTTTTTGAAAACATTCAAGACCCAGGCAGACGATGGCCAGAGACCTGCAGGCTGTGGGGAGAATTCACTTTATTGCCATATCGGGTAATACCGTGACATTGCCATTACAGACTCTTTCTAGCATACCTTAACTAGTGCCAACAAATGGACACTCCTTCTGTGTAGCCCTCGTCCTTGACTACAGTCAGTTCCCCACCCCTCCCCGACCTTCCCCCATACCTGTTTTTTCAGTGGTACTTACACTCTGCATCGCACAATGCAGATGACCAGCAGGGGTTAGGGTGGGGGGTAAAGTATTACTGCATTGTTCCGAACTGTACTGATTTGATGGTACTGCATTATAGGATCCTTGATAATCTCCTGAAAAAATGCATTAACCTACTGTAGAATGTGTCATTGGTAATACCAAACATAATCTGATTATGACCTTAATATCACACCGATACAGGGTGCACTGCTGTTAATGTCTGAATGCATACCAAGGAACTATTTAATGTATGATCAAATCTAATAAAGTTTGTTTAAAAAAAGATTCTAAGGTGTAGTTTATGCTTCTACTTGCTGGCCCAGAGCTATGAGACTTTTGTTTAAAACAAACACAAGGAGATGATGGACGGAGTGCTGAAACTTTTCAAACACTCACCCCCAGTCACAGAGCTGGGTTGAATCCATCATCATTCTTTAGCTCACTTTGCCACCCCAGTTCAGACACAGCTATATGCAAATCAGTCTTGACCCTGTGCCTCATGGGAACAGTCCAGACCGAACTGCCAAGCCATGACTTCCCTGGACCGGAATCAAGCATCCTGGGACCGGTTTCAGGCTAACAGCCCTCATCAGCCAGGCTAGCTTGAATCCAGTGGCAAAGTGAACAAGGGACCCACGTCTGGGCATACCCTGCCAACTTAGGGCGAACAAAGCAAACACAAGGAGATGATGGACGGAGTGCTGAAACTTTTCAAACACTCACCCCCAGTCACAGATCTGGGTTGAATCCATCATCATTCTTTAGCTCACTTTGCCACCCCAGTTCAGACACAGCTATATGCATATCAGTCTTGACCCTGTGCCTCATGGGAACAGTCCAGACCGAACTGCCAAGCCATGTCTTCCTGGACCGGAATCAAGCATCCTGGGACCGGTTTCGGGCTAACAGCCCTCATCAGCCAGGCTAGCTTGAATCCAGTGGCAAAGTGAGCAAGGGACCCACGTCTGGGCATACCCTGCCAACTTAGGGCGAACAAAGCAAACACAAGGAGATGATGGACGGAGTGCTGAAACTTTTCAAACACTCACTGACTGGGGGTGAGTGCTTGCAATGTTCAACACTCCGTCCATCATCCACTTTGGTTTTACCTTTGTTTAAAAGCCATTTATGAGATGTTCATCTAATGAACAATATATGTAACATTTGATGAGGACTGTTCATCTGAGTATTGCATGATTCTTGACGAACACTCCCAGGCTATTTCCTGGTTGCCATTTACACCTTTTGTACTGACATACAAAGCATTACAAGACTAGAGGGGAAATGTATGAGTGCATTTTCTGGTGGTATCTTGCCAGATCACCAGGTATGCGTTGTTGCTCTGCTGGGTCTTGTGCCCTCATATTGGTGAGGGAACTCCTCTAGGCCTTCCTAACATTCTATCTTCTCTTTTTTTCTGGCTAAAGTTAGGGGCCCTGTCAGTGCACTCCTTATCCATTTTAGAGACAATCAGAGAATGAGCAGCAACAGGATAAAGATACGTGTTCACTTTTGGTATGTTCAGTTTGCATAACATTAGACAATGTGCACTGTCCTTACTCTTCTAAGGATCTATAAAAAAGCCAGAAATAGCTGACAGAAAGAAACACATTCATGCATTAAAAATTCACTATGCACGTTTTCTCTATTGTTGCTTTGCTCCTGGGTAGTTCAGTGATCTCTGGTCTCATAATAAAATCTTTGGCAAGTTAGTAGCCCTTTTAATCGCATTTGGACTACAGGTTGATGTCTTCAATTGGAAATCTGCAGACAATATTCCTCTCAACCAGTGGTGGAACTTGGTGTGTCATAACCATCAGCTGGATTGGTATAATCTCAATTCAACCTCTTTATTTGTCAAACGCGAAGCATTGTGGGAACCACTTACCAGACACTTGTCTTCACTTACAAGAAACGTAGCCTAAGTAATTGCAAAATTACAATATACTGTTTGTTTGTTTGTTATTACTCTGCATATTTACCATGGTGTTTTCATGGAATTTCCCTATCTTCGAAGCGTTAATACATTGTTTTAGGAAGTTCTTATTGTTAAATATTTCTTTTTTTCTCTTTGTTCCCAATTTTATTGCCTCTTTTTCTTCGCTTTCTCCTCTCATTACTATCTTTTTAATTCTTCTTGATACTTCTTGTTGTGACTGCATTCCATTGGGATCCGGTTTGAGACAAAGATTGTTACCTTTTTCTTTACGCTGTTAGAACATGTTGAAGTCCATGCCTTCTGCTTTAAATAACACTTTGTTAATGGATTGGTATTCTTGTATACTTTTCTCTTTCTTCAGTAAACATATTAAAATAAAAGGGGTCACTATGCATTATAGACACACATTTTAACCTGCACACACTGTTGCTTCCATGATAAACATGGAGTGAAATGTTATAACTAGAAGTATGTATATGTAAAGTGGGTGTGAAATGTCATTCACATAAAATGGAAAAAAGGATATATATATCACACACTTATCACAGTGATGATGCTAAATGCAACACAAAAGTAGCTAAGAGCTGTATCATGTCGCAGGATCTTATGTGTGGAAGAAAGTATGCTCCACATTTCATCATTGAATCATCAATCTGCAACCATTGTGCATGGGAATTAAAAATGGAACCAGATCTGGCAACAAGACAAGGCAGTCTAGATGACATGCTAACCCAAGGTTTGAGACAAAGCACCTCGTTATGATTCACTTTGTAATTCAGACGGGGATGTGTGAGAATTTACATCCTTTATTATCAATGCACCCCTTTTTTACCTGTTTGATTTTGCTGGCTTAAGGACTCTACCATTGCTCAGTAGTAGTATAATGCCTGTATTTCCTCCCTAAAACAAGTTCTGTACATTGCAACTCCCTGTTTGTGCTATTTAACCTAACAAGTCCATTGTAAATGCTGCTTAAAATGCACGATATATCAAGGAAGTTAAATATCATACCTAGGCTCCATTGAACCACCCACAAATATGTAAAACTATATGTCTACCAGGATCACCACTGAGCTTTGGCTGGACTGACGTTTAAACACACTGCAGTGACACATGACAGGGAAAAGTGTTGTTGCCCTGTACTAAACTCCTATTTTTATATATTCAAAAATAACTGCTAAAGGGTTTATTCTAGGCCTGAGTGCAGGATGTTAATTGTCATGGTTTCCCACAGGTTCTCACCTCCACTCCCATACACTTCTGGTTTGGGGCAATATAGGTCATTCCATCCTCTCCTTGCTCAGGGCATTGCCACACATGCTGACATTCGCTTTGGTGCAAAAGGAGTCATTGTTACATTTTGTGTTTACTAAAATGCACCTACTACTGTAGTGTTGCTTGGCTATTTTATCAGTTTTTTTTAGATCTTTTACATTCAAGTGAAATCAATGTAAAGGAGAAAACTGCATGCAATTAAAAATGATGTAAGAGGAGAGAGTAACAGTAGTACTGTTTTCTTTTTAGCACAAAAGAGCAGCAACTTATGAGAGACTGCTAAACGCCAAGGAGAGATTCATTTTAATGAGACATTGGTCTTCTCTTATATACCTACCCCCTGCCCTTCACTTTGCCATCAGTATTAAACACCATCTTGTGCGACAGATGCTTAATACTGACGGCAAAGTGTCGACAGGGAAGAAGATTTGTGGGGTGCACAGAGTTCTTGCAGCAACATTCAGATCTACAGGTTAGTGGTAACTTGACTTTGACACAAATATATTAAAAGAGGGCACACTACATATTGGTGTTGGTATATACAATTATTCAGGGGCACAAAGTTCAAAATTCAATCCGTGCACTTTTGATTAAAGATGAAGCCAGCATGTATTTCATGATTGGATCACCACCTCAAGGTCATATATGTTTATAACACAGTGTCTAAAACATAAGGATACTTATATGAGTAATTAAAAGTATAAAGAATTTCTACAACAGTTGCATGTAGTAGTCTTAGCAGGATATCTCATACTACAACAATCTTATTCATTTGCTGGCATAGATTGAACATTAATTCCATTGTTAGCACATCTAGTTCATATGTACATGCCTACTGGTAGTACCTCATAGGGAGTTCATTACACAATATAGATACTAATCCCTGGAGTTTAGTGTAAATATCTCATCAATTATTTACTACTATAGTAATAATACAATTCATCATGATCAATCTTTTACAGCTATATTAAAATCATAAATCATCATTACTCTAGTAAATAAAGATGCATTTGTTTAATCTTCATGATGTAAATGAATAGCAACGATATCGTTAAAAAAATCACTATTGGGTCTACTGTAGATCATCTAATAAATTTCCCTTCCTGATATGGATTGTAACCTCTTATCTCATATCTCAACCACAACCATAAATAAACCATAATGGTGGTCTAGCCACTTTTTCAAGTGGATATGATTAAAATGTTCAAAACCATATAATACCTTCATTGCAAAAATAAGATCATATTTTCTAATCCATCAAACCAAAATCCACAAGTATAATTCTATTTAACTTCTTATTCATTAAGCCTGTTCCTACTCGGTCGCAATATTTTATGTCCAAAATTAAGTGATTATAGTCACACTAAGTACCTTGTTCCCAAGTAAGACCCAATTAAGGGGTCGATTCTGATCTCGCTCGGATGGCCCTCCCTGGGCCATCCGTAGCCTTACCTCCTGACCGACTCGTTCCGGGAGCCGGTCCGTCCAAACGACGAAGTACGATGCGCAAATGTGTCCAATTCCCGAGCGACAAGCACGCTCCGAATCCAGTGTCATTTTCCGTACGAGCCGACTCTGTAAACGCTGAATGGACTCGTCCGGAGACATTTCTAAAGCAGTTTCCGGCCGGGCAAGTACGATGCGTACTTCGTACGTGCCGAACAGGTCGCCACCTCCAGCACGTCGCAGCATCCAGAAGAGCTGTATTTCAGCTCCGATTCGCGCCACAACACGATCGACCGCATAAGAGACGAAGCAGCCATGTATCCGATCGCGCATGTCATCCCTATACTGTACGCCTATGGTCGAATCAACAACCGTAACCAACGCGTTTGTCACAGACGGTAAGTCAGACTCCTACCACACACAAAAACGTCACAATCCCGTGAAAGGCAACACACCCATAGTGGGTGGATGTCTATCCCTACCAGCGATGTCCACCCCATATGGGATGGGTGTGTATCCCTACCAGCATTGTTCACCCCATACGGGGTGGCTGTCTATCCCCACCAGCATTGTCCACCCCATAGGGGTGGATGTCTATCCCTACCAGCATTTTCCACCCCATAGGGTGTGGATGTCTATCCCTACCAGCATTGTCCACCCCATAGGGGGTGGATGTGTATACCTACCAGCATTGTCCACCCCATAAGGGGTGGATGTCTATCCTCACCAGCATTGTCCCCCAATAGGGGGTGGATGTCTATCCCTACCAGCATTGTCCACCCCATAGGGGGTGGGTGTGTATCCCCACCAGCATTGTCCACCCCATAGGGGGTGGATGTATATCCCCACCAGCATTGTCCACCCCATAGGGGGTGGATGTCTATCCCTACCAGCATTGTCCACCCCATAGGGGGTGGATGTGTATCCCTACCAGCATTGTCCACCCTATAGGGGCTGGAGGCTGAACACTCCCCCACTACTTTCATGCCAAGATTGTGTTTTGTGTGTAAACTGCCTGCAAAAGTGACACATAAAGAAAAATATTACACAAACCACCATCACTGTAGTGACCAAAAGGTGAGTGTGGGGTTCAAACCCCCATCATTGTCACGCACATAGGGGATATGCGGTATAACCCCCCCATCACTGTAGTGACCAAAAGGTGAGTGTGGGGTTCAAACCCCCAGCATTGTCAAGCACATAGGGGATATGGGGTATAACCCCCCATCACTGTAGTGACCAAAAGGTGAGTGTGGGTTTCAAACCCCCAGCATTGTCAAGCACATAGGGGATATGGGGTATAACCCCCCCATCACTGTAGTGACCAAAAGGTGAGTGTGGGGTTCAAACCCACAGCATTGTCAAGCACATAGGGGATATGGGGTATAACCCCCATCACTGTAGTGACCAAAAGGTGAGTGTGTGGTTCAAACCCACAGCATTTTCAAGCACATAGGGGATATGGGGTATAACCCCCCTATCACTGCAGTGACCAAAAGGTGAGTGTGGGGTTCAAACCCCCAGCATGTTCAACCAATCATGTATGATTGTTGGGCCTAAAACCACAAGCAATGTAGTGACAAAGTAGTGGTTGTGTGCCAAACAAACACAGAACTGTTGAGGCAAACATTGTTGTGCTTTTAAAAATACTCTCATCCATGTTCAGCCAATCATTGCCATTGGGGGCTAACACTGCCACCAATGTTCAATTGGACAAAGTAAGAAGTGACCATCAAAATGCCTAAACACACATTTGTTCACAAACAGACACAAATACAAAGGATTCCATCGGAAACCACAGTTTTGATGAGATCCTGTTCCACACTGTGGCAGCAATGGCAATTTCAAAACATGATGAATGTGCACACTGAAGATGTAGGAGTCCCAGGGCCAGTAGAGAAAAAAACTCAAACAAACATACACTCAATGCCCCTCAAAGCCAGTAGAAATACATGGGTGAAGTTGCACTAAGACAACCAGTCAGCCACACACTACAGAACAAACACAACATGTGTGTGTGTGTGTGGAAGTGTCTCTAGGCTGGGCCAACACACACGATGGTGGGCTGAACTCCACTGTGACATATGCGTGTTGAGTACAATCCAGAAGTATCTCAAGAATTGTGTTACTGAATGTGGGCAATCAGGCATTGTTTGATGAGTGGGTTCACAACAGTCACATGTGGAACAAGTTTGGTGGAACAACAACCAATACATCAAGAGACTGACTCTCTTCTGCAGTACCCTCAAGGCCAATACACTGTGGTGACAGTATCCTGTCTGCTGACCCCCTGTATTGATAAATTAGGATGTGGCCCAAACTTCTGAGCACACTCACTCTTGCACACTGTGTCACGTGTCTTGCCAGAACAACTGTCATCAGACATACCCAAACATTACTCACAGGGCCTGGCCTGTAATGTAAGGCAACAATGTAGGTAGGGGCCTTGCCAAGAGACAAGTAACATTTGACCAGTCTAAACAGCACACACCTTGATCAGCAGCAATGTGCATCAGCTAAGCCTACATTGACTGGTGACATTGCACAGGCACCCATGACAATCCCAGGGGTGGTGGTGGGATCTGTGTTTCACAAACACAATACACATAGCTAGTCATTACACATGGTGAAATTTGTCCCACCATTTAGGATGGAGTACATGTGCATAACGTGAAATGTATGGGACACATTTGGAAATGTAACACTGTCCCTGAACAATGAAACACTCAAGGAGACCTACAAATAAGACATGTTGCCATCAGGCTACAGGGAAGGGTAGAATCTGCTGAGTGTGAGCAGTCATACACACATACAAGTGCCAAACTCACAAAATCAGAAGACAGATCAAAAACACGCTGATGTTGGTAGCACAAATGTGACTCGGGGAATCAAAAATATGTCAAATGTGAGTTTGCCCACAGTGCAGGCCCTTATCTCAACCCTAACCAGGGATGACACCATAATGACTCAATTGTTCCTATGCACCCACATCCCGGACACTCAAAGTCAAATAGGTTGACAAAGCACTGGACTACACAGCAAGCTTCGCAAACAGGAACATCTGCAGGGACTACAGTCTTGGTAGAAAAAGGGCTGGGAACACAGAGAGTCATGCTCACATGACACACACCATGGGCTCAGGAAATGTCACAGATTAACACACTGCCATGAGGTGATTTCACTACTGTGGAAGGTCAGCTGTGTCAAGCTTGGTCTTGGCAGGGGTCTACCATGTCAGAATGAGACTCGGACATTGATCCAACAATTACAACACACAGAATACTTTGGTCCCATCAGCCTGTGTACAGGTGTGTCTCCAAAGTCATCTGCACGTAGTCAAAATCCATGTTTAGCAAGTTGCACTGATGAGACAGATGACTTGTTCATCATCAATGCGCTATTCTGCATGTCCATTGGAGACGGTCGTACCGTTAAAAACATTTACAATGTGTACAAATGTCAGCCCGACATATGTGCAAAAGTGTAAGCCAAAGATGGGAGGTTGTGAAAAGAATGTCACACTCATTGTCCAAAACAATGTGGATCCTGACAACCTGCAATTGCAGTCAATGATGACTCTGATACATACTGTAATAGGACACATATACCATGGACCACATGCAGTCCATTACATCACTATATCATTATTGTCACTAAACAAGATTTCAACAGCAATTTCATTACACTCATCAACAAAATTATGTACACGAAATGCAAACCAACAAAATAACAAAAAAATGCTTTATTCAGCATTTGCATTAAAAAAAACAAATCATGAAGAACAATAAGGCCAATGGCCAGTCCATGTTATTGAGTCCTTCAGGGGGTAAACATGATGAGTCGTCATCCATTGCTTGCCTGCACTGACATAACTAGGGGACATCTCCCCTTGGAGGGGCATCTTTAGGGGCAGGCCAGGCACTGCAGGGACAGGATTAGGGTGTACCAGTAAGGGTTATGGGAGGGATGGGGGCTACTGGAGTGTCTGTATCAACTGCAGTGGACATGTCAGATTGAGGGGGTTGTGGCTCCACTGCAGGAGACAGGTCAGACTGAGGGGGCGGGGGCTCCACTGCAGTGGCCATGTCTGATTGAGGGGGTGGGGGCTCCACTGCAGTGGGCAGGTCAGATTGGGGGGCCAGGGTCTCCACTGCAGTGTCTGGAACTGACTGAGGGTGTGGTGTTGTGGGAGTGGAAGTGGAAGTGCTTGTGGTAGGGGGGAGGGCCTTATCATCTTGGGGATGGTGTAATGGTGTGTGGGTGAACCTGGGATGGCTTCTGATGTGTGAACTTTGGGAGGGGTGGCCTGGGCTCGGGAGGATGTAGATTTTGTGGTGGAAGTGTGGGATGGTGGTGGGGTTTTGCTTTTCTTTGTCCTGGGGGATGTACGGGTGGGGGCCTCAGTGTTCCTACTCTTAGGGGATGGTGTGCATGCAGGGGTGGATCTCCTCTCTGTGCATGGTGATTTCCTCTTCCCCTTGCTAGTCTGGTCTGATGTATCAGTGGGGAAGAGGCCAAAGTCACAGAGGAAGGCCCTCTGGGAAGGGGGTGTTGCAGGAGAGTCAAGGGTAGGGGTTTTGGAGGGAGAGGTAGCTGAGGAATGCGGAGTGGTTGTGGATGGGTGTGTGTGTTTTTTGCACTATCCCCTGTGTGTGTGATGTCAGTCCCCTGAGTGTGCGTGCGTGTTTTTTGGGACTTTGTTTTAGGTTGCTGTGTGCTGCTTGTGTCTGTTGGGGTGTGTGCATGTGCCTGTGAGAGTGTGCTTTGGTCAGGTAGGTTAGTGGGGACTGTGGATGGGGCAGAGGTAGGAGGGGTGAGGGACTGTTGTAGGAGGCACACTGCTGCCGTCAGTGAGCAGGCCATGGACTGATTTGTCTGCAGTAGGGCAGACATGTCTGATGACATGCCCTCCTTGTATGACACCAATTGTGTCAATAGACTGGTGTGTGCATGGAGGACACTCAGCATGGATGTCTGCCCCACATGTATCTGTTTGATCAAATCCACAGACTCTACACTCAGGGCAGCAGGGGTGACAGATGCAGGGGGTGCGGTGCCTGGACCGAAGGAGATTGTGGAGATTGTGGTGGTGGCGGGGACAGACTCTGTTGTTGTGGCCTCTGCTCTGGTAACACCCACCACCACAAGGGAGTCATCACTGGAGCTGGATTGGTCCTCAGCTGATGTGGATGTTTGTGAGCAGCCCTCAGTGTGGCTCCCCTCACCCTCCGTGCCACTGGGTCCCTCCTCCTCCACAGTGGACCCAGTGTGGCTAGCCGCTTCCTCTTGGTCCATGGAACTGTCTCCTCTAGTAGCCGTAGATGATGCTGTGAACAAGGAGGAGAAACAGATTCCCATCAGTCATCTGCATAGACTTGACACATAAGTTTTATCACAACACATCACAGAGCAAGCCCTTGCATAATGTTAATTCCACTTTTTATATTCATTACACATATGTGAACATGGCACTTCTCAGTCTTCCAGTGAACCATGGTTCCCAAACACATGATGGCAATGAAACCATCTGTTAGATGTATTTAAAATTCCAATAAATACATGGCCAACAACGCACTATATTGCCTGCGTTGTCTGATCTGTAATGCTCCTGAGTGTCATGTGTCATTACAAACATGTCTCATCTCATGCAAGGGAGTCTGGAAGTGGCACAGCAAATGGGATGGACAAATTCATAAGTTGACATGATGAACATACTTCCATCCCCAGTCACCATGATGGGCTTATGTCTTGAACGTCAATGCTATAATGGTCTGCATGCAGGACAACAGACAAGTACAAATACTGCATCCTCACGATTTTTCATGTGGCATACTATGCCACTGGCCTGTCTGGCTAAACAGTCTGTACTGACTCTTGTTACAGGGGCAGTGAATCCCGACTTTACAGTCAGCACTGTGTCATAATCATGTATTCACTGTTAAAGCAACATCTGTAGTGGTCAAGTATACATGTCCCCTACGTGCTACACACAATTTAAACACTTTGACAAGCTCACGTTGTTCTACTGAGACATTGGAGTATATGATTTAACAAATCTGTATACATGAACATTTTGCAAGCTCCCAAGAACAAAGTAATGCAGCATACACATATATGTTGAAGCCACCATTATGCAGAGTCAAGGGATGACACACACATGTTTTGTCCTGTGCATCTGAGCCAAATTCCATACATTAGATGTCTGTCCATATTTAATATATTTGCCACATGTGTAATTATAAAAGTTCTGCCTCTACACACTGACACAGAGTCAGACACATGAATTTCAATTTTGCAATGGTTAAAGTGTTGCCTGACACACACAAATAAGATGTGACAGTGTCTTAGATGGCCTGAGTTGGCATACCTGTCCTTGGTCCATGTGAAACATGGCATTACCCGGAACACTAGGCAGGTGACTACGCATTTTGAACGCTTATCCATTTCATTTGTCTGAGGCATCAACATTGGTCTCACCTGCTGCATGGGTGTGTAGTATATGTCTCACAAACCTGTGTTGACCCAGATCAGCATTTCGAACATTTATGTATGTACCACACAGAGCACAGGTCATATTTCAGTCAATGTGCTGACACATGTCAGACAATTACCTCACTCATGATGGTCAACTCAATGCACCTGTTGTATATGGTGCAGTTCACATTAACCTTGGTCTACAGCAAATACACAGGACCTAAGTTACACATGTCACAGACAGAAAGGGACACACCTGGGCATCGGATGATAATGGGGCATCATTACATTTTGCCACATAAGTGTTGTCTCAGCAGACAGACGACCTGTGAGAGTGTTACCAGGCTGAGGGAGTGCAACATGCATGTCAGACATAGTTCAGCAAAATGGCACAAGCTCATCCCCTCCTTGCTGCTGTCTGGCCTTCAACTGCCCATCCAGGTCAGGGAAGACCACCATCAGTATCTGGAGCATGTGGGGGGTCAGGGTCCATCGTCCACCCCTTTTGCTTGAAGGTGACAGCTTCAGCTGGACTTTTGCAATCCTCCGGGTCCAGCCACGGAGGTCCTGCCACCTCTTCTGGCAGTGGCGGATGCGTCGTTTGAAGACCCCCACAGATCTTACAGCCCGGACGATGGTCTGCCAAATTTCATGCTTCTGATCGGCATCGACCTGTAAGGATGACATGGTGACACACCATTACTACACATGCTACATGTTAATGCATCACACACTTGGACATATAGAACATGGTTAGAATGGCAGATGATTTCTAAAGGTTGAACAAGTATCAACATGGTCATTTGTCCTGTGTGCAAGTCTCCCTTAATAACATCAGAACAGTGCAGGAAAAACAATCACACCAAATACACTTCTACATCACTGTACCTGTCCAGAACATGAATCTACACACTGTAACACTTACAGTAACTATGTGTGCATGCTTGACCTTGTGGATCACAATGCTAGTAGTGCCTGTCTTAAAACATGGTCAATTGAAAAGGCAGTGTAATCAACACTCACCTGCTCCCTTAGTTTCCCATACAGCTTGCTGTACTGTGGAAGGAGGCTGTCCAGCAGGGCCTGGTTCTCCTCCTCTGTGAAATCTGGTGCCCTCTCCACTGTATGTGCCATTGTAGATCCCAGAGGATGCAGAGACAGCAGCAGTGGTAGGTAGAGATGTAGGCAAGTAGCATGTAGTGCAGGCAAGTGAAGTCTCTTGGGAACAGACAGACTTATATCTGTGCTGCAGAGGCAGATTCTGTTCCATGCGTCCAAAGAGATAGGTCCGAGACGTTCGCATTATCCGAATTTGGCCAATCCATAACATTGCACGCATCGGACACGCCTACCGCGTTGTTCAAATATTCCGCATCATAACACTATTGAGTTTGATACATTGTTGTTGTAAGCCAACAGAATTGGTTTGCACGCGATTCGTACACGAAGCAAAACCGCGTCTGTCCCCATGATGACCAATAGCCAATGTGTGCGTCCGGCTTGGTTCGGAAGTGTACGACGCGTCTTTTGAATATTCACCTGCGTCTGTCCCCATTACAGTCAACAGCCAATGTGTGCATCTGGCTTGGTTCGGAAGTGTACGACGCGTCTTTTGAATTCTCACCCGCGTCTGTCCCCATTACAGTCAACAGCCAATGTGTGCGTCCGGCTTGGTTCGGAAGTGTTCGACGCGTCTTTTGAATACTCACCCGCGTATGTCCCCATTACAGTCAACAGCCAATGTGTGCATCCAGCTTGGCTCAGAAGTGAACGATGCGTATTTTGAATACTCACCCGCGTCTGTCCCCATTACAGTCACCAGCCAAAGGATGCAAACCACACTGTTTTGGCTGAGGCTCAGGTGCCCTACACTAATCAATCAGCATGTCAGACAGTATAGAAAATCTTCATGTTCTGCTTTATGACATGTGTGGGTACAGTGATTAACATGTCATATTGGACAGAGCTCTTCATAGCTCACACTCCCATGATGAGCCAACCTTCATGTGCACCAAATACATTGTTTGTGATGAACATCACAATTGTGAGTGACAACTTTACAGATCACCCTCCTAGGCCTGGACACAGTCCCAGGGGCCCATTGTGTTATCACAGGTTGCATACACCCAGAATAACTGCTGTATTGGACTGTGTGTTACAAAGTGCTTAGGGTGCAGTTTTTTTAGTGAATCCTCAGTATCTGAGTATTGTACAATGCACACACTCCATTGTTGAGGTTGTTGATGATATTCACTTTAAACATCAATCTGTATTTAGCATGTGAGTTGCTGTTGTGTCTTTGTGTCACAGACATACCTGTTTGTTTGGCAAAAGAAATGTGATACACATCATGAGTGTTTTATGTGTGTGATGGTACATGTATGTCAGACATTACATCATGACAGTGTCCAGGTGGCATTACATGATCCCTGTGTGTGTACCTTTCCACCACATGTCAGTTGTTCCACACATCTATATTTGATAGTTTCTTAGGTGTGTGTTTAGTATGTAATGTTTATTAACATGGACTGTGACCGACACCATTGATTGGTCACAGCACAGCATTGCACTTGTTGTGAAACCATCATGACATGAAATGTTCTGTGAGGGTCACATAGCTGGCCTTTGTATCAATGCTCAACATTACACACCTGAATCTATTGAGTCTTGCTTTGATGTTGCATATGATATTTTGCATGTTACTTGCCACATTTGAAAGTGATTTGATAATGTTTCTTTGTCACCTATGTACCGCAGGAGACCAGCTGTCCACAGACCCTTCCCTGACCTAGAGACCTTGGTAGACCGTGACAGCATCAGACATTACCGCTTCACCAGACCACTCATTGAGGAGTTGGCAGAGCAGTTGGGCCCACATTTGCTACCTGGACGCCCATATCCATCTGCGCTGACCCCCAAGGTGAAGGTGATGGCAGCCCTACATTTCTTTGCCACGGGAACCTTCCAGTATACTGTGGCTACTGCTGGTGGGATGTCACAGACAATGTTTAGCCATGTGCTTCATGATTTTTTGGAGGCAATGTTACATTTTCTGAATCGGTACATCAAATTCCCAACACCCCGACAATTTGCTGACATCAAGAGTGACTTTTATGCTTTGGGAAGAATTCCACATGTCATTGGCTCCATTGATGGTACAAATGTGGCTTTGGTCCCACCACAGGCAACAGAACAAACATACAGGAATCGTAAGCATTTTTACTCCATAAATGCCCTTGTGGTATGTCTGCCTGACATGACAATCTCACATGTCTGTGCACGTTTCCCAGGATCAGCACACGACGCGTACATTATGAGAAACAGTAGGATCCCACAGATGATGTCTCAACTGCCAAATCAGCGTGCCTGGCTTGTTGGTGTGTAATGTCTGTTTATGTTGTGTGTTGGTTATATGTCAGGTTGTACCCTGTTTTCAGACACATGAAGTTTTTTCTGTTTAAATTTAGGTGACTCTGGATACCCCAACGTGCCGCGGTTGCTGACACCATTCAGGAACCCTGTCACCCCTGCTGAGTCTAGTTTTAATGAGGCACATGGGCGGACCAGGCGAGTGATTGAGCGGACATTTGGGCTACTGAAAAGCAGATTTTGCTGCCTGGACCGTACAGGAGGAGCCCTCCAATATGCACCAGAAAAGGTGTGTAAGATAATCATTGTGTGTTGCATGCTACACAACCTGGCAGTGAGGAAAGAGCTACCTCTCATCCAAGATGACGGGGACCAGCAGCCTTCAGCAGGGGAGGATCCAGGCCTGGGTCATGTTGCCAGTGATGATGAGGGGGAGGAGGATGTTCGGAGACAGCTCATCAACAACTTTTTCTCATGATTGTAAGTATACAATGATGAGTTGACAAAGCACTTTCTTTGCATGATATGTGTCTGTTGTACAATATCTATGCATACGTGTGGGTGCATGCTACTTGACATGATCCTTGGAGTTGTTATGTGTCCATTGAGTTAGTATGTTCACCAGTACAGTGTTGACATGACTCCTAGCTAGTGTTCACAATTTATAAGACTTGAGTATAAAATGTCTCTTGGAGATGTATGCAGAATTTTAGGTATGTAAAGACTGTTCTATGTCTCTTCTTCACAGGGTCCTTTGGCTGTTGTATGGTGACATGTGACCTCCAAAACACACAATGCTGTTACAGAGTGCAACTTTTCTTGGGATCAGGAAGCTGTGCCACACACTCAATTCCGAACATTTTGTAATGTCTTGGTTAATTTGTGCTTATTGTTACAGTGTGATTAGATTGCATCTGTTGTGGAGGCAACATGTTGTGCCTGTGTAATAAACCTGTGCTCCACATTGAGGTGTGCCTCATCTGTATACACACATCCAACATTCATTTGCATACTGTATCTGTGCCCTGATTTCCACTTTATTTGACAATGTTTAGTGTTTGTGCATTGAAATATGTTTTCAGTTTACAACACTGGAGGCAATGAGGATGTATGCCATATACTATTTGTGTTGTGTTGACCTTATTGTGTGTATCTCTTATATGTGTCACATCACATTTACTCACAAGACTGCGTTTTAATTGCTGTACTTGTTTTCCTGCAAAATACTTGTTTTTTAGGTCATCATCTCTATGTTACAAACAGTGTTTAATTCATGACAGAGGCAAGTATTGTGTGATTATGATTTTATTACGATGCATGTGTGAAATAGTACAAATAAGTGATAGTGCAGTACAAATTTTAGAAATCCAAAGTTCACAGAGGAGTTGTTGGTGGTAGTAGATGAAATTTTCAGAGCCAAGTCCACAGTCATTTGAGTCATTGATCCAACTTAGACCCTCCATCCCATGTGGGAGAGTTCAGTGACAGTCAACAAAGTGAACGCTTCACACACAATGGAGGATATCAGAAGCAGGTTTTCACTTCCTGGGGGGGATGCATGGCCATCTGTCTCTCATTTTTCCTTCTTCGGACGACCCCTCTTCTTTTTTTTAGGGGGAACCTCAGCTGCAGGTTGCTGCGGTGCAGGGGACTCTCCACCAGAGTCCTCATCCCTCCCTGTGGTAGTTGCAGATGTAGTGACAACAGATGTAGTGGGCACACAGGGAGGTGGGGTCATGTTGTCAGCAATCTGGCGGAGGCAGGTGAGTATGTCCCTGTGCTCCGCAGTGAGGTCATCAATTTTATCCATTTTGGACTCCATTCTGGACATGTGTGAGTCCATTCTGGGCATGTGTGAGTCCATTTTGGCATAATGGGCAGCCTGCTGCTGTTGCATGTACTTGAGGATCCCAACTACCTGGCCAAAGTCTCCGGTGCATTCTCGATTTGAATTTAGAATGCGTCCCAACTGTGGGTCAGCTTGATCAGCAGCACCATCTTCGTGACGTGACCTCACCCGCGGCCCCTCCCACCACCCCTACCCACACGAGCAGGACCTGTTATTGCAGACACAGACAATACTGAGCCTCCTTCATTGTTGACACTGGTGTTGTTGTCCGCCAACTCCAGAGTGCCCTGTGTTGCTGTGCCATCGGTGTTTTCTTGCCTTGGTGTGTCCGTGTTGGTAGATGTTAGAACTGGGGGTCTCTAGTTGGCAATGGTTTGCACCTTTGTCCAAATAGGGACCCTTGCTTCTAGTCAGGATAAGGGGGATACACTCCTAAAATAACCCCTGCTCACCCCCTGGTAGCTTGGCACGAGCAGACAGGCTTATCTCAGAGGCAGTGTGTAAAGCATTTGTGAACACATACAGTAATACAGTGAAAACACTACACATGGACACCACACAGGTTGAATGTAAAAATAAGTAATCTTTATATAGACTTAAAACAAGACCCAATAGCAAAAATCCACAATACTGTAATCTAAAAATAGACTTAAAATGATAGAGACAGTTCACGTTATCTTCAAAAATAGGATAGTCAATCAAATAAAGCTTGTAGCAACAAATAACTCCACTTGGAGTTATCACAACGTCGTGACCGGTGGAAATCCCAAGCACGGCGCCGACCGCGAGGTGCGCGGCGTCGGGCCCGGAGTCGAGCAGACCCACAAAGAACAGTACCTGGAATTCGATGAAAACAATGACGGTGCACGGCGTCGGGGAGGTGATGCTTGCGTTGGCGGCGTCGGTTCCTTACGACCCCAGGGAGGTGATGTCTCGGTTCCTTACTGCAGCGCAGGGAGGTGAGGCGTCGGTTCCTTACTGTGTCGGGGAGGTGACGTCACGGATGGTGGCGAGGCGTCGGTTCCTTACGATGGTGCGGCGTTGATGGATTCGGGGTCACCCACGTCGAGGATCGGCTCCGCGATGATGAAGCCCTGGCGTCGGTGAAGTCGGGGCTGCGGTGCGAGTCGGGACGGTGCGTCGTGAGCGTCACGAGCGGTGTCCTCAGCTCCGGTGCAGGCAGCGACCTCGATGATGGCTTCGGAGTCGATTTCGCACGGCGTCGGCAGGCGTCGGGCCTACGGTGCAAGTCGGGGCGGTGCGTCGTGCTCTTCACGAGCGGTGCCCACGGCTTCGGTGCAGGTTACGGCGTCGCTCGCCGGCGTCGGTGTTGCAATTTCCCTCTGTTAGCAGCTAAAACAGCAGTTCCAGATGCAGGCAAACAGAAGGGGTGAAGTCTTTGTGTCCCTGTGACTTCAGGCAGGAGGCAAGCTCAGTTCAAGCCCTTGGAGATTCTCTTCTTCAAGATGATAAGCACAGCAAAGTCTTTTCTCCTGTCCTTGGCAGAAAGCAACCACTGCAGGCCAACCCCAATCAGCAAAACAGCACAGGGGCAGTACTCCTCCTTCAGCTTCTCCGGTTCTTCTCCTTGGCAACAGGTTTCTTGATTTCCCAGAAGTGATCTAATTTCATGGGGTCTGGGCCCCAGTATTTATACACAGAAATCCTTTGTTCTCTGAAGGCAGAGAGGCCCATGCCTAGTCCAAACCAGTTCTGGTCAGTCTTGGAGCACTTTGTGTACATGACTCCTTCTTTCCTTTGAGAGTGAGGGGCAGAGCCATCAGACGCCCGGCAGGAGGTGGAGCCAGCATTGTGGAAGGCAGGTACAGCCCTATTCAGACCCAGGTGCAACTCCTCCCACCCATCCTCCTTCAGGCAGACCTATTCAGCCTAGAGCTGACTCACCCTGCCTCCTGGAATTCCCCAGCCCCTGTCACTCACAAACCCAGACATACAATACACAACCTGAGCAGAGGCAGCTGGATGGTTAGGCAAGAAAATACCTACTTTCTAAAAGTGGTATTTTCAAACACAGAATGTTAACCCCTTGACCGCGATCGGAATTCCGCTTGTGTGCGGGACATTCCGATCGCGGGTGTGGTCGTGACGAGCTCAGCTCGTCATGCGCACAGCGCTACCGCGCAGCATGACGAGCTGAGCTCATCACACGCATCGAAGGGGTTAAAACCAACTTCACTAAAAGATGTATTTTATCATTCTGAGTTCAGGCATACTAAATTCGTTTTTCTACCATGTTCCCTGGGTCAGTTAGGATTATAAGGTGTAATAATCAAACTGCCCATTCTGGCCTATGGGGAACAGGTAGCCTTGCAATAGTGAAAAACGGAAATGGCTGTAATTCACTATTAGGACATGCCACACACACCAGGGCATGTCCTACCTTATACTTACAATGCACCCTGCCCTTGGGCCTACCTTAGGGGTGTCTGATATGAAGATAAGGGAAGGTTTAGGGACTGGCAAGGGGTGCACTTGCCAAGTCAACATGGCAGTCACAGACTGCACACAGGCTCTGCAATGGCAGGCCTGAGACACACTTTACAAGCTGCTTCTGTGGGTGGCACAACCAGTGCTGCAAGCCCACCAGCAGCATTTGATTTACAAGCCCTGGGCACCCATGGTGCACTGTACTAGGGTCTGACAAGTAAATCAAATAACCCAATCATGGAGTCACTAATCAACACATCAATTTACAGTAGGGAGCACTTGCACTGGGGCACTGAACAGCAGTGGCACAGTGCCCAAAAGCATCTAAAACCAGCAAAAACATAAGAGGCAACAGCCAAAAAATGGAAGGGAGACCCACGCCAATGGTGCCAAGTCTAACACGTGTCCCCTCCAGCTGAAATGTGGGGAGATCTACCCTCCCTCCTGGGAGTTCTCATCACTAAGGCGGAAACATCTGGACAGACCATCAGCATTGGCGTGTTCTGTACCAGGGCGGTGTTCCACCGTGAAGTCCATCCCCTGTAGGGAAAGGGACCACCTCAACAGTTTTGGATTCTCACCCCTCATCTGCATTAACCATCTGAGGGGCCTGTGGTCTGTCTGAACCCGGAAGTGAGTCCCAAACAAGTATGGTCTCAACTTCTTCAGTGCCCAGACCACAGCAAATGCCTCACGCTCAATCGCACTCCACCTCTGTTCCCGGGGAGTAACCTCCTACTAATAAAGGCTACAGGTTGGTCTAGGCCCTCCTCATTCATCTGTGAAAGCACAGCCCCAACACCATGCTCTGAAGCATCTGTCTGCACAATGAATTCCCTTGAGAAGTTGGGCGCCTGAAGCACGGGCGTCGTGCACCCTGGCAGATTTCAGGGCATCAAAAGCCTTTTGGCAGGCATCAGTCCAGTTCACTTTCCTGGGCTGCTTCCTGGAAGTCAGCTCAGTCAAGGGTGCAACAATGTTGCCATACCCCTTGACAAACCTCCTGTAATACCCGGTGAGTCCTAAGAAGGCTCTCACCTCTGTCTGGGTTTTGGGGGTTCCCAAGCCAGGATGGTATCTATCTTGGGCTGTAGGGCGCCACCTGTCCGCTCCCAACCTGGTGTCCCAAGTACACCACAGAACCCTGCCCGATCTGGCACTTACTCGCCTTGATCGTGAGGCCTGCCTTCCGCAGCGCCTTCAACACTTCCCAGAGGTGGTGCAGATGTTCCTCCCAAGTGGCACTGAACACTGCAATGTCATCCAGGTAGGCGGCACTGAAATCCTCCAGCCCAGCCAACACCTGGTTGACCAACCTCTGAATGGTGGCAGGGGCATTCTTCATCCCAAAGGGCATCACCCGGAATTGGTAGTGCCCATCTGGTGTGGAGAATGCTGACCTCTCTTTGGCCCCATCAGTTAAGGCGATCTGCCAGTATCCAGACGTTAGATCAAACGTGCTGAGGTACCGGGCAGCCCCCAACCGATCAATGAGCTCATCAGCTCTGGGGATGGGGTGCGCGTCAGTCCTGGTGACTGAATTGAGTCCTCGGTAGTCCACACAGAACCAGAGTTCGGGTGTGGCACCAGGCGCGGCAGCCTTTGGGACCAAGACCACTGGGCTGGCCCAAGGGCTGTTAGAGGACTCAATCACCCCTAAGGCAAACATCTTGGAGACCTCCTCCTTGATGCAAGCTCTCACCCTGTCAGTCACTCTGTAAGTTTTGTGCTTCACAGGAGGACTGTCCCCAGTGTCCACATCATGGATGCACCATTCAGTGATACTGGGAGTCAGGGAGAACAGATCAGAAAACTGTCCCAACAGTTGGCGACAGTCATTCTGCTGCTCAGGGGTCAGGGTGGGAGAGAGGTTCACACCATCCACTGACCCATCTTGCTCTTTTGCATACAGGAGGTCAGGAAGAGGTTCAGTCTCTTCTTCCATTCCAGCATCTGTTGCTAAGAGCATGCCCACTTCAGACCTCTCAAAGTGGGGCTTCAGGCGGTTCACATGCAGGACCCGCAAGGGGTTCCTGGGAGACTGCAAGTCCACCAAGTAGGTGACATCACTCTTGCGCTCCACCACCTCAAATGGTCCGGTCCACTTATCTTGGAGCGCACAGGGCTCCACTGGGGCCATGACCCAAACCTTTGTCCAGGCTGAAACTCGATCAGAGTGGCATTCTGATCATGCCAACGTTTCATCTCTTCCTGGCTGGCTTCCAGATTCGCCTCAGCGAGTTGTCTGAAACGCCGAGTCTGGTTCCGGAAGGCCAGCATGTAACTAAATACATCCTGGGGAGTTTTCCTGGGAGCTTTCTCTCAGCCTTCCTTGACCAGACTCAGAGGTCCTCTTACCTGATGGCCGTACAGCAGTTCAAAGGGACTGAACCCTAAGGACTTCTGGGGCACCTCTCTGTAAGCAAAGAGCAGGCATGGCAAGAGGACGTCCCACTTACGCCTCATGGGTTCTTCAAGACCCATAATCATGCCTTTAAGGGTCCGGTTGAATCTCTCCAACCAGCCCATTACCTTGGGGGTGGTAAGGAGTGGTGAACTTATAGGTTACACCACACTCCTGCCACAGGGACTTCATATAATTGGAAATTAAGTTGGTACCACGGTCAGACACCACCTCCTTGGGGAACCCCATGTGGGAGAAAATCCCCATCAGTGCACGTCCCACCACGGGGCTGTCACTGTCCGAAGAGGGATGGCTTCCGGGTACCGAGTGGCATGGTCCACCAAGACCAGGATGAACCTGTTGCCCATGGCTGTCTTGGGATCCAGAGGCCCCACAATGTCAATACCCACCCTCTCAAAGGGGGTGCTGACAACAGGGAAAGGTTGGAGAGGAGCCTTGCGCTTCCTCCCACTCTTACCACTTGCCTGGCAAGTCTGACAGGTCCTGCAATGAGTATCTGAACTCTTGCGCATTTGGGGCCAATGAAAGTGGGTGACAAGCCTTTGAAAGGTCTTGTCTTGCCCCAAATGTCCTGCTAAAGGCACATCATGAGCCAGACCCAGTAGGAAGGCTCTGAAGCGCTGGGGTACCACCAGCACACGGGCTGACCCAGGCTCAGCAACCTTAGGCTCACTATACAGGAGACCATTCTCCCAGTAGATCCAGTGTGATCCAGACTGATCACCTGCTGCCTGGCTTGCAGCCTGTTGCCGCAAGCCCTCAAGAGAAGGGCACTTCTTCTGCTCCTCGCAGAACTCTTCCCTGGAGGGGCCTCCTTCCTGCTGCCAATGGGTCAGCTCAGGCAGGTCCCCCAGTTCAGCCACTTGTTCCCCTGTAGGTTCCAGGGCATCCCCCTCAAGGTCTGCCTCCTCCTGGACCGTGGGAACTTCGGGGGCATGTTTCCCATGCCCCCTGCCTCCTCTCTTTAAGGCAGGCACCTGGGCCATTCTTCCAGGCTCCAGGTCCTCTTGAATACCCTTACCGGCTGCCATTGACCGAGTGGTCACACACGCCCACTCTGGCAGACCCAACATCTCCAAATGAGACCTCCGCTCCACCTTCGCCCAAGGGAGCTCTCCAAATCATTGCCTAGCAGACAGTCAACAGGCATGGCTGGCCTCACAGCTACTTGAAGGATACCTGAGACCCCCCCACTCAAAGGGAACCTGGGCCACCTTACAGTGGCTCTCTGAGTTGTCAGCGGCAACTATGGGGTAGAATACGTTGGGGACCACCTGCTCCTCAGACACCAGCCGACAACTGACAGCTGTCACACTGGCCCCGGTGTCTCTCAGAGCCTCCACCCTATGGCCATTGATGGTCACCCACTGCCTGTATTTTTTAGTGTTATGAGGCAGCTGAGTCCTAGGGACCATCTCACTGTCTCCTAAAGAGACCAGGGACATCTCTGCGGGACCCCACCCACCTTGGGCACCCAACTCCTCTCCCAGGGCTACACTAGCCATCTGCCGGGGTGGTGCACCAGTGGGTGCAGTGGTCACGGTATTGGGGCACTTGGGACTTCCTACAAAGTGACCCACCTGACCACAACTAAAACATGCCTTGGGCCCCTTCTGATTAGACTTATCTGTTGGGACCCATGGTCTTTTCTCAGTGGGAGGCTGGGAACCCTTACCTTGGTTCCCTTGGGGTTTACTTTGGGGCCCTTTTGGAACTCCTTCTGTTTACCCTTGTCCCCCCACTCTTCTGCTGGGGACCCTGCCCACCTTTGGCGGAGTCTCCCACAAGACCCTTGTGGACCCGGGTACTGACCCAGCGGTCCGCCTCCTCAGCAAGCTTCCTAGGATTAGTCAGCTTACTGTCAACAAGGTGCTGGCGTAGCTCTGGAAAACAACTACTGGACAAGTGCTCCCATGCAATTAAATCATAGAACCCCTGCAAGTCATCTACTTTGCTACCCTTCACCCATCCATCCAATGCTCTGCAAAAATAAGACACATACTCCACCCAGGTACTAGACTCCAGCTTTTTGCAGTTCCTAAACTTCTGCCTATAAAGCTCTGGAGTTAACCCATACCTTGCCACTAAAGCTTCCTTCAGGTGGGCATAGGACATCTGATCCTCTATGGGCAAGGCTAGCAAGGTTGCCCTTCCCTCACCTGTAAAGCGGCCCCACAACCCCGCTCCCCAATCCTTCTCAGGGACCCAGTGTGATGTCATGGCGATCTCATATGCTTTAAACCATTGCCCAATGTCCTCCCCCTTCATGAAATCTTTAATAACCTCCTTGGGGATGTACACTCTTCCTTCTACAGGCACTGGAGGTGTGCTGCCACCAGAGGGAGTGATTTCTAGGCTCCTAGCCTTTAGCTCTAGCTCCCTCACCACTCTCTCATGCTCTAAAAGCATCTTCCTTTCTTCCATGGCCAACCTCTTACTTTCTAACTCCAATTTCTTGTGCTCAAGGCTATCATGGCTTGCCTGTTTCAGTTTGGCCATCTCCATTTCATGCATCCTGCTTTTCTCCCTGTCCTCCAGCTCCTCTGGAGACAGGCCCTTTGAGAAACACTGCTGCCCTCCCTGGAAGGCACTCTCCTCCCGGGTAAGCCTAATGGCCCCTCAAGCTGCTCATCTAAATTCTCTGCCTCCTCCACAGGCTCCTCGGGCTGCCCACCGGCATTCCGTGCTTCCAACCAGGCCCTCAGCGCCTTTTGAAGCTCCTCCTTCCTGGTGAGGCCTCTCATAGAGATTTTAAACTTTTACAAACGGCTTTGAGCTCTGGCACAGTGTAGGTATCAACCCTATCTTCTTCAAATTCAATATCTACAGGTGCAATGGATCCTCTTTTGCTCATTGTGAAAATTGGCAGTTCTCAACAAAAATAAAGGTTCCAAGGAAAAAAGTCCTATCAAAATGTATGTGGTCGCGTATTGGTCTGCACTCACTAGTAGTGTACACCAATCACTGTATATGAATCACAAATGCAAGTCCAAATCCTCACCGCTGACCACCAATGTTAGAACTGGGGGTCTCTAGTTGGCAATGGTTTGCACCTTTGTCCAAATAGGGACCCTTGCTTCTAGTCAGGATAAGGGGGATACACTCTAAAATAACCCCTGCTCACCCCCTGGTAGCTTGGCACGAGTAGACAGGCTTATCTCAGAGGCAGTGTGTAAATCATTTGTGAACACATACAGTAATACAGTGAAAACACTACAGATGGACACCACACAGGTTGTATGTAAAAATAAGTAATCTTTATATAGACTTAACACAAGACCCAATAGCAAAAATCCACAATACTGTAATCTAAAAATAGACTTAAAATGATAGAGACAGTTCACGTTATCTTCAAAAATAGGATAGTCAATCAAATAAAGCTTGTAGCAACAAATAACTCCACTTGGAGTTATCACGACGTCGTGACCGGTGGAAATCCCAAAGTACGGTGCCGACGCGAGGCGCGAGTCGGGCCCGGAGTCGAGCAGACCCACAAAGAACAGTACCTGGAATTCGATGAAAACAAAGACGGTGCACGGCGTCGGGGAGGTGATGCTTCGTTGGCGCCGGCGGCATCGGTTCCTTACGACCCCAGGGGAGGTGATGTCTCGGTTCCTTACTGCAGCGCAGGGGAGGTGAGGCGTCGGTTCCTTACTGTGTCGGGAGGTGACGTCACGGATGGCGGCGAGGCGTCGGTTCCTTACGATGGTGCGGCGTTGATGGATTCGGGAGTCACCCACGTCGAGGATCGGCTCCGCGATGATGAAGCCCTGGCGTCGGTGAAGTCGGGGCTGCGGTGCGAGTCGGGACGGTGCGTCGTGAGCGTCACGAGCGGTGTCCTCGGCTCCGGTGCAGGCAGCGGCCTCGATGACGGCTTCGGAGTCGATGTCGCACGGCGTCGGCAGGCGTCGGGCCTACGGTGCAAGTCGGGCGGTGCGTCGTGCTCTTCACGAGCGGTGCCCACGGCTTCGGTGCAGGTTACGGCGTCGCTCGCCGGCGTCGGTGTTGCAATTTCCCTCTGTTAGCAGCTAAAACAGCAGTTCCAGATGCAGGCAAACAGAAGGGGTGAAGTCTTTGTGTCCCTGTGACTTCAGGCAGGAGGCAAGCTCAGTTCAAGCCCTTGGAGATTCTCTTCTTCAAGATGATAAGCACAGCAAAGTCTTTTCTCCTGTCCTTGGCAGAAAGCAACCACTGCAGGCCAACCCCAATCAGCAAAACAGCACAGGGGCAGTACTCCTCCTTAAGCTTCTCCGGTTCTTCTCCTTGGCAATAGGTTTCTTGATTTCCCAGAAGTGATCTAATTTCATGGGGTCTGGGCCCCAGTATTTATACACAGAAATCCTTTGTTCTCTGAAGGCAGAGAGGCCCATGCCTAGTCCAAACCAGTTCTGGTCAGTCTTGGAGCACTTTGTGTACATGACTCCTTCTTTCCTTTGAGAGTGAGGGGCAGAGCCATCAGACGCCCGGCAGGAGGTGGAGCCAGCATTGTGGAAGGCAGGCACAGCCCTATTCAGACCCAGGTGCAACTCCTCCCACCCATCCTCCTTCAGGCAGACCTATTCAGCCTGGTGCTGACTTACCCTGCCTCCTGGAATCCCCCAGCCCCTGTCACTCACAAACACAGACATACAATACACAACCTGAGCAGAGGCAGCTGGATGGTTAGGCAAGAAAATACCTACTTTCTAAAAGTAGTATTTTCAAACACAGAATGTTAAAACCAACTTCACTAAAAGATGTATTTTATCATTCTGAGTTCAGGCATACTAAATTCGTTTTTCTACCATGTTCCCTGGGTCAGTTAGGATTATAAGGTGTAATAATCAAACTGCCCATTCTGGCCTATGGGGAACAGGTAGCCTTGCAATAGTGAAAAACGAAAATGGCTGTAATTCACTATTAGGACATGCCACACACACCAGGGCATGTCCTACCTTATACTTACAATGCACCCTGCCCTTGGGCCTACCTTAGGGGTGTCTGATATGAAGATAAGGGAAGGTTTAGGGACTGGCAAGGGGGTGCACTTGCCAAGTCGACATGGCAGTCACAGACTGCACACAGGCTCTGCAATGGCAGGCCTGAGACACACTTTACAAGCTGCTTCTGTGGGTGGCACAACCAGTGCTGCAAGCCCACCAGCAGCATTTGATTTACAAGCCCTGGGCACACATGGTGCACTGTACTAGGGTCTGACAAGTAAATCAAATAACCCAATCATGGAGTCACTAATCAACACATCAATTTACAGTAGGGAGCACTTGCACTGGGGCACTGAACAGCAGTGGCACAGTGCCCAAAAGCATCTAAAACCAGCAAAAACATAAGAGGCAACAGCCAAAAAATGGAAGGGAGACCCACGCCAATGGTGCCAAGTCTAACAGTAGAGGTCATCTGGGGGTTGCCAGATGTTACGGGAGTGGTCGCAGGGGTGCTGAAGTTACAGCTTCTGGTGCTGCATGCTGATCCACACCGGAGGGGCCAGGTTGTTCATCGTCATCCGAAGAGGACTGAGAGACATCCACACCGGAGAGCTCAGGGTCAACCAGAGTTTAGGCCTGGGATTCTTGTTCTGTTCCTGCAGTGTCCCCGGCAGGCCCTGTGGGTAGAAGAGAGACACAATGTATGTTGTGGTTTTGCACAGGTCAACGTATCTTACACATTACATTTGCTATTGTACATTATGATAATTGTATGTACATTGCATTGTCCTCAATTGTCAGAGACACAGGCCTATATTAGTAAAGAACATTGTAATTTTAACAAGATGTGTTTTGCTGAGCATGTTGAGCTTTGTGCATAAATAGGTCATGTATTGTTTCTTTGACTGTACATAGACATTGAAAGTCAAGTGCCACCCTGTGCCTGACACAGGTGTGTTGTTCTTTCCCACATTTGTGCTTTTATAATGACATACATACTCTTCCTCTTGCGATGTGTTGCAAGATTTGTGCATGTGTGCTGGCATTTGTGCATGTATTTTTGAGTCACATTGGTGTGGCTACCAACACACTCACAGTCCAGTATGTATGTGAGCATTTGAAATTTACTATTTTGTTATATGTGTTCCTAGTTCTCGTCTCATTGCACACATGTGAAAGTCTTTCAGTAGCAAATGGTGTTGCTGCTTAGCTTTGTGCCTGATAACATCATGTATATTGTCCTTGTCCTCCATGGACAGATGAGT
Source organism: Calotriton arnoldi (assembly GCA_963921515.1). Classification (NCBI taxonomy): domain Eukaryota; kingdom Metazoa; phylum Chordata; class Amphibia; order Caudata; family Salamandridae; genus Calotriton; species Calotriton arnoldi. The sequence continues at coordinate 2,427,057 of CAWUFW010001579.1, read as the reverse complement.
TAACCAAGGTTGCTTTCTTGCTTTTCCTTGCTCATAACTGTGAGGTCCAGAGGTTTGTGTGCTTGTGTTATGCTGCTGGAAGTTGTACCCCTCCTCCAACCCAGTCCAGATTATTCCTCGTGTTGAAAGTATCAATGACAGTGAGGGGAGTGTAGTGCCAAGGATGCTGACAACGCTGCATGATGTAGGAGTTGAATGCAGCTCACAACAGTGCTTTGTGTAAATGACACCATGAAACAGTGGGCCCGATTCACAGAACTAACTTACGACAAAATCCTAAACTTACTACCATTTTGGTATTCACAGAATGAACTTACTCATTTTGGTATTCACAGAATAAACTTACTCATTTTGGTATTCACAGAAGACACTTACACATTTTGTGTAACTTACACATTTTGTGTAACTTACTCATTTTGTGTAACTTACACATTTTGTGTAACTTACACATTTTAGTATTCACAGAAGGCACTTACTCATTGATGATTAAGTGCCTTCTGTGAATACCAAAATGAGTAAGTTAATTCTGTGAATACCAAAATTGTTGTAAGTTCATTCTGTGAATACCTAAATGTGTAAGTTCATTCTGTGAATACCAAAATTGTTGTAAGTTCATTCTGTGAATACCAAAATTGTTGTAAGTTCATTCTGTGAATACCCATATGTGTAAGTTCATTCTGTGAATACCCAAATGTGTAAGTTCATTCTGTGAATACCAAAATTGTTGTAAGTTTAGGATTTTGACGTACGTTCGTTCTGTGAATCAGGCCCAGTATCAGCTATCTTGCTGTGGCCATTCCATTCACTGTCAGGTATCCCTTGTCAATGATGGATATATTGCTTTGTGTGTGTGTATTGATGTGTGCTATGTCTGCATCTCACAACATGTCCTGTACTCCACACACCTTCACAGACAGCCGAGGGGGCATCCCTGGGACAATGCATCCCCAGACAGTGAGTGGAAATGTACAGTGAAGATGTCTGAGAGTGTGGACTGGTGTGAGAGGGCCTGAGCCTAGGTGTGACTTGTGGCCAATTCATACATAAGGCCCATGTGTCAGCCATCTTGCCGGTACATTTACTTTCACTGTCATGGACTGACTAGTCACAAGAGTGCTATTTGTTCTGGCTGAGAAGGTGTGTGTAGGGCAGGCCTTGATAGTAGTTGAAGTCATTGAAGATACTCCTCCCCCCCCCAGAGCAAGGATGCCAACATGAACCATGCTTCCATGATAGTGAGTAAAAGTTTACATTCAAGATGTCTGACAGTGGTGGCCTGGTGTTTGTTTGAGCACAACTCCCAACAGTGCCTTGTGCTCCCCACACCAGAGCACAGTGTCAGCCTTCTTGCCAGTACTTTTCCACTCCCTGTGAGATGAGTATAGTTCAAGGTGGGCTTGATGGGCCATGTGGGAGGAGGATTGTTAGCTGTGACTATGACTCCCATCATGCTTTTAGCTACACCCACCTTCCCAGCAATCCCAACCTTCCTTCCTGTGACTCAGCTTCCCTGTGAGTGAGTGAAACAGTGCTGGCATGATGTCTGACAGTGGTGGACTGGTGTTTGTTTGAGCACTACTCCCAACAGGGCCTTGTGCTCCCCACACCAGAGCTCAGTGTCAGCCATCTTGACAGTACTTTTCCACTCCCTGTTAGATGAGCATAGTTCAAGGTGGGCTTGATGGCCCATGTGGGAGGAGGATTGTTAGCTGTGACTACGACTCCCATCATGCTTTTAGCTACACCCACCTTCCCAGCAATCCCTACCTCCCTTCCTGTGACTCAGCTTTCCTGGGAGTGAATGTGTGCAAACAAGATGGCTGCTGTATGTGACTGGTGTTTGGATCCCATTGCCTTGCTGTGAGTTAGTGCTACGTTTGTAAATATTTTTACATGGTGAGCTTTCCTGTTACATTGTAGGTATGTTGTTGGTAACAATCTAAATTTGATCATATATCCCATCATGGACTGGTGCTCCTCACACCAGGGCCCAGTGTCAGGCATCTTGGAATTAGATTTACCTTGACTCTCAGGTTGTGCATAGTCCCAGGTGTGGTGTTTGGTGTTGGTGGGAGGGGTGTATGTGTGACAGGGCCTGTTGGTAGATGTAGTCAGAGCTAGCCCTCCTCCTCCCCCCAGACCAAATAGGCCACCATGAACCATGCTTCCATGACAGTGAGTAAAAGTTTACATTCAAGTTGTCTGACAGTGGTGGCCTGGTGTTTGTGTGAGCACAACTCCCAACAGGGCCTTGTGCTCCCACACCAGAGCCCAGTGACAGCCATCTTGGCAGTACTTTTCCACTCCCTGTGAGATGGGCATAGTTCAAGGTGGGCTTGATGGGGCATGTGGGAGGAGGATTGTTAGCTGTGACTACGACTCCCATCATGCTTTTAGCTACACCCACCTTCCCAGCAATCCCAACCATCCTTCCTGTGGCTCAGCTTCCCTGTGAGTGAGTGTAACAGTGCTGGCAAGATGGCTGCCAGTGGTGGTTGGTGTTTTGAAGCCAAAGCCTTGCTGTGTTTGTTAGTAAGTTTGTACATGTTATGAAATATTTACATATTACTCTAAGATTGCTGGTATTTTGTTTCTGTAAGTGGCATACACATCAGAGGATCATTGGCTTAATGTTGATATGGCTTTGCTAACAGTGATTGGTATCACTGTCCCCTTGACAGTGATGTCTGTGGGTGTGTATTGGCTCACAATCTTGGCTAGTTGGTTATGTACTCACCAGGCTCTGGTACTCCTGATAATCCATGGATGCCCTCCGCTGGAAGGATGGCCTGCACCTTCTCCTCCCAGGAAGTGAAGTGCATAGGTTTTGCAGGAGGGCCACCGCCGGTCTGCTGGCTCAGGGCATGGTCTCTGCCAATCAGTTTCTTGACCCTCCTTCGCACATCATAGTACCTGTTCCTGATATCGTCCATTGTGCACAGGCAAGGTGCTTGAGTGTTCACCTTGTTGACAATCCTCTCCCACATCTTGGTTTTCTGGGACAGGGGGGTCTGTTGGACCAATGTGCCAAATAACTGTGGCTCTACTCTGAGAATTTCATCTACCATTACTTCCAACTCACTGTCTGTGAACTTTGGATTCTTCTTTGGGGGCATGGTGATGGGTGGTGGTGGAGATGGATGTGTGGGTGAGTGTGAAAGTGAGGGTGAGTGAGTATGAGTAAAGGTGTGTGTTTGTGAGTGTGGGATTTGACAGGTGCTAGTGGTGTACAGGTTGTGTGGATGGGTGGGTTGTGAGTGTATGTCTCAGTGCAGTGTAGTGGTGGTATCTGCTGGCAGGTCTGTTGAATTTGCAAAGGATCATGGTAAGGATTTTGGCCCTTTATATAGGTGGAGTTGTGGGTGTGTCTTAATATATATATATTTTTGCCTTTGACAATGCTTGTTTGGACTTTTTCTGTGTGTTTCTGTTGTATTTAGTTGAGTATGACGGAGACGTTCAGTTGACCGCAACGGATGCTTTTTTATGCATTGGCGGGGTAGTCCGAGTCTGTCCCATACATTTATTGAAGCAATCATAATCTTGCATAAACAATGAGTTGCAATTATTAAGCAAATAAAACAAAGCAAAGTAACTAGCATTGTGAACATGGTGAAAATAATAAATAGTGCAACCATGGCAGTTAGATTTCTGTATATCACTACCTAACTCTACCCCTATTCTGAGAGCATAACGGGTGTACCCTCTGCCTGATCTTGTAGGATAGCTTGTAACCCCACACCTGGATGACTTGGTCTGGATTTGGATTGGCAATCCCTCTCGGCAGGATCAGCATGGAAGATCAGCATTGGCAGAGCTGCATGTCAAACACAACATTCGTTCCAGGACCATTGTGGCTGGAGTGCCCTCTCTGACCCACTAAATGGCAGTGCATTGTTTATATAATAAAACTACTGTTTTAGGGATACAGCTCTGATGCAATGATGTGTGTAGATGTTAGAAGTTGTCTCAGAGCGGACAACGGATGTACTAGGATGTCTTGTTCTATGTTCCTAGCCTTGAACGAAGAGTACAGATTGTGTAGCAGGAAAGGCTTTCTAAAAACAAGCAGCATGTGCGGAGTTAAATTAGGATCATATTGTAAAAATAAAATATGTAAAAAGTAACAGGGCTGAGAGAAGTCTGCTAAAATGTGTAAAATATAAAACTAAAGGAAGAACCAAAGTGGGCCCAAAAGGGCTTCACCACAAGCTATCTGAGAGTGGACATTGCATGGGTGGTGAATGGACATTCCTGTTCATCCATGCATCGATTTTGATGCAAATCCATATCTATGAAAACGTGAAGACATGGATTTGCGCCAAAATTCTCCCTCCCTGAGGCTGGCATAATAAGGAGAAATCCACTTATACACAGAGGAAATTGTCTTTCAGCATAGCTTTTGTGCAGAAAGGGACCGGATCCTGCACAAAAACTATGCTGATCACAACCCAGACACCCTTGCACTATGGTGCAAGAGTCTCTGTGTTGGCGCATGGCAGCATAAATGCGCCAGTGCAGGGAGAGAGCAGAAGAGCACTACTTCTTGGCACATAATGCACTGTTCTGCTCTCTCCCGTTCATGCAACGCAGCACAGCAACTTCACTTGAGGTGGTGCGTTGTGTGATCTATTTGTAAATCTGGCCATGAGTTCAAATATAAAACTTTGGTGTGTCCACACTCTCCCTTATCGCTGTTGGCCTGAAATTACATTTAAGTCCTGGTCAACTGCAAACTGGTGTTTTCAATGGCACTCTACGTTTTAGATGCTTTTTACATTAAAAGTATAAAAAATCATATTTCCACTTACCTATTTTAAAACTCTATGTGTATTTATGCTCATTACATTTTTCTCTATTTTTCTACATTGATTTAGGATTTAGGATTTTTGTTATATTCTGCACTTTAAAAATTGTTGGCACTGCCTGAACAAACATACACTTCTCTGGAGTTTCTAAATGCAAACTACTTGGTAGCAGTGGTTTACACTATCACACATCCAAAGTCGTAGTATTAAGACAGAGTCACAAAGCAAAACACGTTCAAATTGTTATAGCACACTAGTGATGTGCTCACATGGTATTCATTACGGTTTACTACCAATCAAATGTAAATTATTTGTGAACTCAAAAATGCACGAATATGAAAATATTGATACCGAAGCACATGCCTAAAAACTGTCAGAGTAGTTACATTGATCAGTCCTTCTCAGTAACTTTCCAAAATGTGTGAGTTTTAATTAAGAATGAAGTGAAGAAACTCCAGCCAATTTGTAGGTTAACAGTTCACTGATTGTACTTTGACAGTTCCTCAAATCTTGATTGTACAGTCTTATGATGCTCTGGCAGCTGGCACTAGTTTCGTCTCTCTTAATGCAACTTTTTCAAGGCTGCAATGGTAACAAGAGTGCACATGTATTGAATTGTACCAATATGTGTACTGGTGATATGTTTAAATGAATTGCATGTCAAAAAGTGAAAATGACCAGGCGTGAGAAAGAACAAAGAGATTATGCAAATTATATTGTGAGTACATATATTTTCTCTCTAAGTGCATTGTCAAAGTGACCATGAACTAAATAGAAGAATGATGACAGAAACCAAACTGGAAACCAGATGTGAGCTTCAAACTTTTTTGTGTCTAGTAGTCCATTATTTAAAAGACCATGTAAAAAATGAAACAAGATTGTAAATATGAAAGTCTTGAGCAAGGAAGAGGAGAGAAAGCCTAATGTCCTTGCACCAAACATAAGAATCAGGGGGCAGATTTACAAGGCCCTTGCGCCACTTTTGCGTCACTTTTAACATGGGAAAAGTGACGCAAAAGTGACGCAAGGGGCTTGTAAATCTGCCCCCAAGTACCTCCAATATAGATTTGTGTCCAAACAAGTAGATATGGAGAGTAGCTGGAAGAATTCCCTCCCTCTGAGGTGATGAGCAATACTGTTCAATTGTGCGCTATAAAACTGCAGACTAGGACTAGGACTAGGACTTTAAGTTACTTGTCCAAGAAGTGTGTGTGCCTAGAGGTACGAATATAATAATCAGAATTCAAATAATTAAATATATTAAATTAAGTAAAAATTATTTTTTAAAGATCTATTTTTAAAAATGTATATATATTTATTCACTATGTAGCAAAAATTATTAAACGTTATGTACATAATTAACTTAAAATAATGTAATTATTTAACAACATTAAAGCTTCTTTTATTTTGAGATTAAAAGGGCTATTAAATTATCTTATAATAAAACAATATTTATTTTTATTGATATGTATATTTCTAAAATTACATTTAATTAAGTTAAAATAAATATGGGGTTCTTTTTTAAGTCCCTGCCTCCATTATTTTCTATCGGTGGTTTTGCAATGCCAGTGGTTGGCCCAGTGTGGTGCTGGATTTACCTCAGGTCATATATGGAGTACATTTAAGTATGTTTCAGGTCCTTTTTAGATGTAGTAACTATAAAAGTTCAGTTTGTAGCAATGGGCTGAATCTTCTGTGGGTAGATGTCTGTCCCTTCCTAAAATCCTCTTTAACTCTCCCTTAAGTCCTCCTTGTACTTCCAAAATCCCCTCCCATTTAGAAGTAATTATTCTCCATTTTCCAGGCACTCCTCCAGTCTTTCCATATTTATTATTAAAAAGTAGGCTCACGTGTTTGAAGATCTCTGTAGTCGGTGTGGAAATCTCTCCACTGATAACATAGGCGAGGAAGAGCATGAATCTCTGCATGTAGGTTTGTGAATAGCATTTTGGTGTATGTGAGTAGTACTATTGTAGTTCTACCAAACATACTTCAAAGTGCAGCTTGTGAATATTCTCCACTTTGTTTATTAAGTTGGAAGGTGTCACCCCCACAATTAATAATTCCACACCTAAAAGGTAAGTAATGAAAATTATCAATCCCAACGGAATTACCAGATCTGCAGAAATACTGTGAATACTGTGGGTTTCACCTGGAGAGAAATAAGGAATTTCTTGCATAATCAGACATGGAACTACAGATTTGTCCCATTAATGCTTAATTTCTAATGGGATCTTCATGGTCCCAATGGTGATTGCCAGTAAATCCATTGTACTGAGAGTTAATTTTCACCCCTGCTATTTGTAGCTCCTAGCGGCAGAGTTTTGTCTGATTCTTTTTGGCACTTGTAATGAAGCCCATAGTGTGCTCTTTAGTACCTGAGTAGCATTGTAAGAATCAATTGAAAGCTATTTCAAGCGCAATTTCTTACCATTAGCTCAATGCAGTGCTGCTGATTTTTACACAGCACCGCAGACGGCGGTGGCGAACCACCCGCCATCATAATCACCCCCTAGGTTGTGTCAGACTGCTTAAAGTTTTGCAGAAATTAAAACATGATACATCCAGTACAGTACTGCAAATGGCACGAAAGAGTGTGTATCTATTGCATCATGTTCCAGATCCGGTTTGATGTGGTTCTTTTTCAAGTGTGCTTCTTAGGCTCCATCTCTTTGTGTAGGGTCCTGCCTCGCACAGCAGGCAGCACTGAAGCTGGCTTCAAGCAGGAGTACCCACTATATGGGCACAATGAAGTGTGAGATAGCTGCACCTGGATGTCATTTTTTTTATTTGGAGTATTATTTTGGGACATAAAAAAGGCAGGCATGGCCTAGAAAGTTCCTCACCTTGACCTTCACCCCTACTATCTACAAATAGCAGTGCTCAGGAAGAACCATTCAACACCCCATTTCTAACAAGGTTCATGGATATGCTAAAAGTAAACCTGTCTGCATCATCCCCACTTCAATGTTTATGTCTCCACCCTCCAGCCACAGAAATGCAAGGCACTACACTTCTGCTGTCTGGGAAGCTATCCTCACTTTCACCCTATGCATCCAAAATCAACCTCACTTTACTTTCATAATTAATGCTGTGAGCCAAACATAAATGGTGAACATCAAAACACATCTACTCTAGCATTGGCAGGATCTTGTGTATGATGGTTGCATTATTTATCTTAAATGTTCTCTCACGTTGTTATAATCATGAGGTTTCTGCTGCTGCCTTCAAGAACAGCCTAAATCTTTTAATATTTTCATATATATGTGTCCAGCTGTTATTTTATGATTCAAGCCCTTGACCTGATCAGCTGTTATTGCTAAAGCGGTGATGTAGCAGTAGCCTATCAGGGGCTACTTTCTTGGACTGATTCTAGTGCTTACCAAAAGTACCCAATATAGCAAAATCTCACATGTAAACAATGTCTTATCTACAGTTTTGCATCCTCAGATTGGATATAATCTCAAAAAAGCTTCCTGTGTATTCCCATGAAAATTAACCTTGATTTAAAACTTCCAATTGTAGCCTCTCCTTTTTTCTTTCAATTTAACCTCCCCTTACTTTCTATCCTCTGCATGACTCCTCTCTCTGAGCACAGCCAACTCTATGTAACATGCATGTTTGCCATAACCCCTATTATTATGTTTCTGAAAATTGCCTAAACCTCATCTCAAAGATCACAACTTCTCCTTTAAATGCCATAGCCCTGCACCCTAACAATACCTAATCTTCTGTATTCATATATTAATATGGCCAGCAATTTGCGTAAAATCACAGACCCCCCATCCCTTAAAGATCACGCATAGCTCCTTTTAATTTAACCTACCAAATAGAAATTGGAGTAAAAGCATGAAATGGTTAACGTTTCTTAAGAGCACTACACTAATCCCGATAACCAATAATGACCACTAAAAAACTTTTAACCTTTGGTTCCCGAGCAGCGTGCTGCCCCAACTAAAGCAATTTAATGCATTGACAGAGGTAGTGATATATAAGTGAAAATCCAATACAACACAATACAATGCAAAAAAATTCCATCTCAATATGGTATATCTTATTCACATTGAAGATGAGCGCCTACATTCTCATTAATTTATTATGAAATCGTTCCTTGGCTACAAACATATTCATGACATAAACTTCTTTTTCTAGAGTTCTTATATGATTAATATGGAATTTCAAATTTTTACTACTGTTTTTTCATTGGGGAAATCCAAATTGATTATATCCACTTGCATTTAAAAAATAAGTAGACGATCCAGAGGGTGTTATATCTATGAGAATCCATTTATTCTTTCTTAGGTTGGTATTCTCACAGTTGTATATCTATCTTTTTCTCAGTAATTGTGGCAAATGGATAGACCTAAACTAGTTTGTGGTCATGCCACAAAACATTAACTACTTCCAGTGGCGGCTCCTCCATAGGGGCGTGGGGGCATGGCCCGACTGCTTTCTCGCAGTGCGAGAAGCAGAAACATAAAATGGTAAAACTACCATTTTATGTTTCTGCTTCTCGCACTGCGAGAACGCAAAAGTGCCTGGTTGAGGGCGGGCGGGTGGGCGGTCCTGCTCGAGGGCACGGGGGGAGTGGCTTCCCCACCGTTGTGGGCCCTGACTGCTTTGGTCGGCCTGGAGCTGACCAAAGCAGTCATGCGCACTCTCCCTTTTCTCTATGTAGGCTGCATGCAGCCTACATAGAGAAAAGGGCCTCCCATTAGGCGCCTGGCTGGGGCACTGTGCGCCTGCACCGCACCAATCACAATGCTGCTATTGCAGCGTTGTGATTGGCGGAGGGGAGGGAGGCTGCCTGTGGGTAGCTTTCCTGATGAGAGCTGCAGAAAAACGGGGGTCGGCGGGAGTCGGGACCGGCCAGGAGCTGAGGCGGGACGGTGAGTTTTATTTTATTTTAATTATTTAAACCCCTCCCCCCCGCGACGACCCCATTTCCACCCCCGTCATGCCGGCCGCGATTGACGGCGCCTCACAATCCTGCCATTGAAAAGCCATAATCCGCGCAAGACGGTTAATTTAGTAAATTAATCAGTCACAGCGAGCGCGGGAAGGTGACATCTATTATGTGGCTATAAATGTTAGCCCACCGTCTAGAGGCTTGTCTCCTAGGATATGGAGCGTTCCTTTCTGACGCGAGCACCTCCCCCCCCTCTCCCCATGTAGGCCTTCTTCTACCGCAGTCCGCCCAGTCGTGTTCCGGTAATGATCATAGGATTTTCAGCTGAAGTACCGAAAGTAGGCCTCGCCGTATGATATTATTAAGTGGGAAGCCGAGGCACTGTAGCTTTCAGTTGGCAGCCGAGCACGTTTGAGTGGTTTGATAAGGCTACTAAAGAGTTTATAATGTGACAGATGTTTCACTGCCTTGTCTCCTTTTTCCAAAGCAAAGGCCGTATTCATTATTTAACCTGCTGACTTTTCCACAGGCCAGGAGGAGCTTGCCACTTCATATATATCTGTCAGTGATAGTGGCTGGTTAGACCTGTTGGCTTTGCTGATGCTTGTTTTAATGAGAACGCACTCGTCTGTTCGCTTCTGATGCTGCGGTGCGGGGCAGAGGTGGTGGCGGTAGAGGCCTTGGCCGCATGTCCCCATGTAAGTGTTGAAGATATAGACAGGTCCTTCTGTTCATCGGCGAACAGTGCAAAGGGCAGAGACCCCTCAGAAACGGACCTTCAAAGTGTTGACGCTAAACAGATGTACTTTTAGCTAGGAGTGGAGTGAGTTCAGTGCTGGTTTATGCAGGGCCTGGGCCCCGTCTGGTGACAAACCACCGGCCAGCGTCTGTGAAGTGATTTCTTTTGGCCTTTGCACTAACTAAGTGCCGTAATTGCACCCACAGAGCGGCGCAGGGTCGTTAATAGCGCCGCAGCGGCGGTGCGCGATGTCCCCAGACTGAAGATGGGCGCGGGGCGTACATACCTGCACCGTGCCTCCGACACAAGCCTGCGGGCTGAATACGGCTCAGTGTGTTACACATAATCACTTAATAACGCCAACCCAAGCACTACTTTTACTCTCATTTCAGCAAAATTGGAGCTACTTCAGGCAATTTTGGGGCCCATTTACTTCTGTGAGCTGCTGTTCCAACAAATCCCAAATTATACCCTTGCGTGTGTACTCAGGAGAGGCGCCTGCGAGGTTACTAGCTCACCCCCTCCTCGTCTAGGCTCCAGAGAAGAAGGCATGCGGATGAGAGGGTGGGAGCCTAGGAGAGACATGGCATAATCTGTTTTGCCTTTTTTACCTTTGTTGCCCTTGTGGAGCAACACAGGTAATGAATTGGCATCTCGTATTAGAAAATGTTAATTAAGCTTTTCTCTGCCTCGGCACTGCACATTCCGTTGTTTAATGCCTCTTTGACAGAAATTCCCACAGTGAAATAAATATATATATTTATTTTAATTGGCAGGTCTGCATCTTACTCGTTTAGAACGGAGTACAGGACTGACGTCACACACCTTTTGACTGGCCAGTTTCTCACACTTGTATTGATTGAAGATGAGCGGATTTAAGTTATTATTACACAGCTTATGTGTACAGGGCCTGTTGTCTGATCACTTAAATATGTGCGGCGCTCTGATGCCAAGACTGGCTTAGTTAGCAGCAAATGTAGCCTTGAAATACATTTATTTTACATGTTTTAAGGTCTACTTCTCATTGCTACTTCTAATTACTTTATTCCAACTTGACTTCATGTGTTAGGTCATTTAAATGTATTATTATTATTTTAATTTCTCAAATTTGCTTGAAAATGCACCATTTGTCCACTCTTTTTTCAAAATTTTCTCGGGAGGGGAACCCCCCCAAACCCCGTAGGTTGTTTGGGCACGCTCGCTCGCCACAGTGCAGTACAACAATTATTTTACGCCCCACCACTTTCAAATGTCACCAGCCACCACTGACTACTTCCTAGATCCGATTCGGTCTCACTAGCTGGACAATTAAATACAGTGTCCTCACTATGGGGACAGACTAGTTTAGAGTTGGATGAGTGTCCCCGATATGGGCACAGACTTGTTTAGATTTGGACTGAGTGTCCCCATCACAGGTACAGACTGGTTTAGAACTGGATTGAGTGACTTCATTATGTGGTCAGACTTTAGAGTTGAATCGAGGATCTTCTCTACGGGGGGCGCAGACTGGTTGAGAATTGGACCGAGTGTCCCCTCTATGGATGCAATATGATTGAGAGTTGGATTGAGTGTAGCCACTGTGTTCTCAAACTGGTTTAATTATGGATTGAGTACCCCCTCTCTGGGGCAGACTGGTTTAGAGTTGGATTGAGTGCCCCCCCACCCATGGGGGCAGTCTCAATCAGAGTTGACTTGAGTGTCCCGCCTATGTGGGCAGACTGGTTTAGAGTTGGGTAAAGAATCCCTTTATGGAGTTCAATCTTGACGCAATGGTGTATAATCATTGACTGATGGTGTATGGCAGTAGTGTTGGCAATCAAATCCTTTTGAAATATCAGAAGCAGTCAGCACTATTGAACATGGCATCCTCTTTATGGATCAATTCTGTTTATTTAAGCACAGCAAGTTGTGAACATACACAGCAGGTTGCCTACAACCCAGGGGGCCGGCAGCATCCAACAAAATGTACAGGTTGAGGCTAACACAGTTGTCCACCTACAACCCTGGGGCCGGCAGCATTACTGATGCAGCTTTAACATAGTAAACACAATAAAACCCAAACAAGCCACCCCCAATCTCCTTTATAAGATATAACGAAGTGGTCAAAAGTAGAAATATGTTGAGACAAGTGATGAAGATTTAAGCGTACAGGAGAGTCAAGAGACTTAAATTGAGGCAGAATTATCAATAGGCTCAGTCCTTGGGAGCAAACAGAGCAGTTTAAGGTAAGTCTGTCATGTTAATTCATTGAATTCGGATGAGAGTATGTGAATGAATGGTCCCACAGGTCAGGATAGGAGTCGCTCTTTTGTTCAACAGATAGGGCCAATTTTTCCATTCACAAAATTAGCCATTATTTGTGTAGAAAGGTGGTGTAATCAGGTATCCTCTCGGTCCCTCATAAGGTGAGAATCACCTGGTGGGTCACCCTCAGGGCCAGGCCCATTTGTTTCCCTCAGGTAGAGCGAAGCGGATATGTCAGGACATTGGGAAGTCCCAAAATGTTGTAGACTGGGAACCTCAGAACCGAGTTATCAAAAGCTTGATCTATGTAATTAAGTATACGCTCCCAGTAGCTAGCTAGTTTCTGACAATGCATAGAAGATGGAGTAACATGCCTGTTCCCCCACAGCCCCTACAGCACTCTTTTGAACATTCAGGGTTTCAGGCCTGGAACCATGCTGCAGTCAGGTACCAATAGGACACTATCTTGTACGCTGTTTCAGTGCTTGCCATGTTATGGACTGTGTGCCGGTCTCTATAATAGCTGTCTTCCCAATCGGTGTCATAGAGTGCCCTACCAAGTTCAGCTTCCCATCTAGATTGTCCTTCATACCTAATGGCTGACCTACCCTGACCCAATGGTGCAAAGCTTTTGTAAGGAGTACCCATTTTATGAAGGGCGTGCGGGCCTCTCTGCATGTGGTTTATTGGAGGGCTGCATCATCCAGTCATGAACCTGAAAATACTGGATAAGATCTATTTCTTCCAGGGCATAATCAGATTTTGGGTGCTCAAATGGAATGATCCCTTGGAGGTCAAACATGCATCCTATTCATTTGCAGCCACCCTCCTCCCAGCACTGAAACTTCTCCTGTTGCATCCCTAGAGAAAAATCAGTGCTGGCCATGAATGAGGTCATAGGAAATGGAAAGGAGGTCAAGTCAAACTTAGTTGCTACCGCATCCCACACACGTAAAACAGAGCTAGTCACTGGTAAGGAATGGAGTCCCAAAGCTCTATATCTCCGGGGGAGCAAGGGTTCTTTCCATATATGAGAGCCTGCTACAGCCTGATCCATACAGCACCAGTGCTTCTCAGAGAGTGGGCAGCTCCATTCCACTAGAAAACTGAGCTGAGAGGCTTGGTAGTTTCACAATAGAAGGGACACTGCAAGTCTGCCTTCCCGTGTTGGGTAGGTATAGTAGGTGCTCCTGAAGTCGGAGTTTCTTCCTATCCCAGTTAATTTATTTACTTCTATTTTCAGGGACTGCAACGTGTGCCTTGGTGGGGTCAGTGGAAGGGCTTTAAAAAGGTAGAGAATACGTGGTAGAATTGGCATTTTTGATGGCCGGTATTCTGCCCAGCCATGAGAGGAGGAGGCGGCACCAAGTGTTAAGCTCAGCTAATATTTGCAAGGTGAGGGCCATGTAATTATGTGTGATGGTTTTAGGGACAGAGCGCTCCAACTTGATCCCAATGTGGGGTATAGAATGTTTCACCCACTCAAACAGGAATAGTGTGCGTAGAAGGGTTTCATGAGGTGGATTACCAAAAGGTTTAAGATCTGTGACTTTTGCATGTTTACTTTAAAACCGGATAGGTTCCCAAAAGTATGGAGTTCTGCTACGAGGGCAGGGAGGGATGTCATTGGGTCAGAGATGGCTAAGATCACATTGTCAGCGTAAAGGCTAATGAGATGCTGGTCTCTGCCGAACTGAATTCCAGAGATGTCTGGGATGGACCTCATCTGCTGGGCTAGGGGTTCCATATATAAGGCAAAAAGGAGGGGGGAGGGAGCACCCTTGTTATGTTCCGTGTTGGATGGAAAAGGACTGGGGCGTCACCCCGTTAACTTGCACTGATGCCCTAGGTGCACTTTAGTTGCTGCGGACCCATCTACAAAATATATTGCTGAAACCAAAGTGCCCCAGCGTCTCGAACAGGTAGGGCCAAAGGACTCTATGTAATGCTTTTTCAGCATCGATAGAGAGGAGAAGGGCCTCTTTCTGTGATCTATGGATTTTATGTAAAATGTGCTTGGTGTTATCTCCACATTGAAGAGTGGTAGTTGAGACGATGGGCCAGAATGCTAGTACATAGTTTGGCATCAATGTTTAGGAGTGAGATAAGTCTGTAGGACCCGCGGAGAGCCAGGTCCTTGCCAAGCTTCAGAATGACAGAGATCGAGGCTTCTAACATGGATTCAGTGATAGAGCCTCTGTCAACAAATGAGTTATGAAGGCGTGTAAGAACTGGGGCCAATTCTTGGCAAAAGACTTTATAGAATTGTGAGGAGAAGCTGTCAGGTCCATGGGACTTAATCAGTTTTAGGCAGACAACGGCAGATATTACCTCCTCTATTCGTATGTGTTTCTCAAATGTCTCAAAGTCATGGGGTGGAAGGGGGTAAGCAGGCTGTCTGCAAGGTAACCCAAGAAGTCTTTGGAAGTACTATCCAAGGCTGTGTATATTGCGCTATAGAAACTCTGGAATGCAGATGTAATTTGGGCATCTGTGCTCGCCTCGGTGGAAGGACTGGGGCGAATCATTTGGACCAACCTTGTATGGATTTTGGCCTGGAGGCGGTGCACAAGTGTAGCAAGGTGGATATATGCTGTGGTATGGCTGGGAAGCCTCATCATGTGATATTAACACAATACCCAAAAGTGGACCTCGAATTCACAATAGTAATCCCTAGCTCAGTCCCAGTAGTGTGGCAAAGAGCAGTAAAGCTTACTTGGAGGAACACGTCTTAAGCATTTCATGGACGATAAGTAATTGACACAACTCCAATTTATAAAAATAGAGCTTATTTTTATATAATTTTAGAAACCAATACAAAATCAATGCAAGGCGTATAACTGTAGTTATAGATTATAAAGTGTTCAGAACATCAGTACTTTTCAGGGCTGTCAATCTTTACCATTACGGTCAATGGAGAAAAACACTAAGGGCCTGATTACAGTTTTGGTGGTCCTGAAGCAGGCGGCACGCTCCAGGATCCTCCAAATTCCAAAACACACCGCCTTCCTCCCGCCAGTTTACAAGTAATTTTGTTGTAGGCAGGCAGCGTGGCGGACCCATGGAGGTGCTGTTTAAAGTCTCATTGTGAGCCTTAAAGAGCGCCGCCATGGGATCAACAGTGCACGTTCCTGTATCGGAAGGAATGCACCATATTGTGCATTCCTTCCCGTGCAGGAACTGGGGGTGTAAATCTTCAGGGGGCACAACATGTATCCTCCTGTATGCACCCCCGTGCACAGGGCCCTTTCTTCCTCACTGACAGCAGTTACATGGAGGAGATCCTCCATGAGACCGCTGGCAGAGAGGAAAGTCGTAATATGGTTGGAGGTGCCTCAAGGTGCCTCACCAAAAGCATATTGCAGCCCTCAGACCTCTGCAGGACTGCCAGGGAACATGGTTCCCTGGCGGTTGCAGCAGTGCAATGGTGGTCCAATCACCAAAGTCCTAATAGAGCGGTCAGACCGCCGGTGCAGCAGTGACTGGACCACCACTGCCGCACCCCCACGAGTCTGGCAGTCCTCGGACCACCAGAATCGCAATCAGGGACTAAGTGACACTCAGTCGCTTGCAGAGTGAGTTTAACAGAACCCACTTGGAGTTGAAATCTAGCTGGTCCTCAGACCAAGGCTCAACTGTCAGAACAATCTTACCTTGCCCAGGGAGTCCGTGTGCAGAGGTGACTTGGCTGTCCTTGGTGCTGAACGGGCATCCGTGGGAGCTGTCAAAAACACACTTCTGACGCTCGGTCACTTGCATGTTGGCTTTAGGGGAACCCCTTGGAGGCTAAACTTGGAGGAGCACCAGGACCAGGAATCACAAGGTAGAACAGCTCTAGCTAGGTTGGGCGTCTCGGGTGCAGTGGTGTATCTGGCTAACCATGGTGCTGAACAGGAGCTGCACGTCTGAATTTACCAGGCATGCCAACACATGCAGGTTTGGGATGCAAGTACTCGACAACTGCACCACAAAAGTTGAGGGTCGTTGATACAGGATGTTTCCCTCTTTTGGGAGCGTCGAGTAAAGCAGTAAGAAGTCAGCCAGACCACCAACAAACCTTGGCCATGGCAAACGCAGCAATGAAGCAAATCTTCTTCCTGAAGTCCAGGGAATGATTTAGAGGGCTGAGACACAGGGAGGTTCAGGACTACGCTTCCCAGAAGGCACCTGTTACTTTTGGGCTGGTCCTCGACTGAGCCCATCTTCTTTGGATCCTGGAAGTGCGGCTGTGCCTGCCGACTACCTCTAATCCTAGGGAGTCCTGGTGAAGCCTTTCGGTTGCAAAGGAGTTCACCTTCCTTTTGGAACCGCTCTTTGGTCCGGGACGAGTCGTTGTCCAGAGGGTGCAGGGGGGCTGCCACAGGTGCAGAGCTTTGCGACTTCTCTTTGTTGAGTCTTGCCTTGTGCAGACACAGGCCCTTTATTTGTTCTTGCTTCTTCAGAACAGATTTGGCATTCTGGCGTCAGGGGTATCCCTTAAATCCTGGATTTTATGGGTGTTTTGTAGTGTGAGGGTCAGTAGCCAATGGGCTACTGATCCTGTAGCTAATCCGCACCTGAGGTGACCACACCCGGGGGTGTATGTCACCAGACTACCCTGAACCCACTATTTTTGGGACTTTTCAAGATGGCATGAGCCATCATGGGCTATACAGACCAATAGCCTACCCTAGAGGTGTGGCTAGCCTTTGGGGGTTGTCCACCTCCTGCGTATCTAATTTGCTGCCTTCTCGCAAACATGAGTGCCTGGGGGCAGGGGGGGTCATTATCAGAGGTGGTGTGGCCTTTGAGCCTCACCACCCTGATGTGACATTCACTAGCCACCCCCTTTACGTTGCGCGTGTTGTTTTTGCTGCATCGGCAGCCAGGGGGCCAGTTTGGAGGCCTCGTGTTAGGAGAGCCCTGACTTTTGGGACAAAGGGCATTGCGGGGAAGCCCAAGACGGGCCCCCGAGGAAGGCCAGACGGCCTGGTGTTCACCTTTATGTTTTGGTGGGCGTACGGCCCTGAGGTGATGTGTGCACCTTATCAGTGATGGCTTCATCCTCTGGGAGTAATAGCACTTCCCATCAGGAGGGCAAACTTCAAACTTCTATCTTGGTGGCAACTGGCTCAGAAAGCCTGCCAAAGCACAGGGAGACCGAGGCAACATGGGGGCAACCTCTAAGGATGCCACCCGGGTACATGCCAGCTCACCCTCGGCACGAGGATCGTGTCAGGGGTCAAAAAGCATGGTGTTTGATACCCTGGGGACCCCTTTAACACCCTTGTCCTGGGTACCACTGCAACAATCTACTAGGGCCTTATAAGGGGTGAGGGGGGCTAAAGCATCTTGCCAGTTTATTTATTTATTTACAGTTTTATATAGCACCAAGATGGCTCGAGAGGGTATCAGATCACTTTACAAATGATCAGTGTGAGAGAAAAAGGAAATGCCAACAATAATAAATAATATTACCAATTACAGTAATAGTACAGGAAATAGCAGTATCCAGGAGGGGTGAAGAACTCCCATTAGTTTAACATAGTGCTCTGTAAATGATCAGGGTGAGAGAAACAGTTAAGGAAGGCAATAATAAACAATAATAACAATCGCAATAACAATACAGAAAGTAGCAGTACCACAGGCGGGGTGCAGAACTCCCTCTAGTCTAACAGAGAGATCTGCAGAACAGGCCACAGTGTCGGGAGATAGATTACAAGTGCAGACTGTGTGCTTTATCGGTGCCGGAGAGTAGAGATCAAGGGAGCTAGAGCAAGAATTTGTTCATCAATAGCACTTTCACTTGTTTTTTGAAAGATGCAGGTGAAGGGTTAACTTGAATTTCAGATGGTAGGGAATTCCAGATTTTTGGGGTAAACCAGAGAAGGCTCGATTGTATGTTTTCTTCTTGAATTTCTGTGGTTTCATCACTAAAGACTTAGGGCCTCATTTATGAGAAGTGTTGCATCGCTGCGTGAAAGCAGCGATGCGACACTTCTCAGTGCGCCTTCCTTGCGACCCGAATGATGCGTCACATATTTACTGTATGACACATCATGTCGCAAGGAATGACAGATACGTCTGTTTTACTGACATATCTGTCAGCGCAAAAGTGGCGCATTGCTGGAGTTGTGTCGGAAGCGTGACGCAACTCCAGCAATGTTCCTTTCACATGGGGCAAGCCCCATGTGAAAGGGCCTGCGTCACCCTTGCGCCTGCCATGAGGCAGGCATAAGGTTTTGACGCATTGGCATCCTAGAAGTGGCGCAGCAAAATCTCATAGATTTCACTGCGCCACTCCTACGACCCTTTCTTGCGGGGGAACGCCCACCCTGCAAACATTATACCTGACGCAGGTATAATGTAGCGCAGGGGTTTACGAAGTGACGCATCTACCTAGATGCGTCACTCCCTAAATATGGCGCAACATGGCACATTATTTACGCCGCTGCTGCGTCACTAAAAGTGACGCAACTGCGGCGCAAAAGTGACGCAGGCCTTCATAAATAAGGCCCTTAGTGCTTCGAGGCTCTAGAGCCACCAGACAGCTCCAGTTTTTGTGCAATGTACCTTGGGGTGTTGGAGTGTATGGGTTTCTGTGTCATGCAGGCAATTTTAAAATGAATCCTTGCCTCATAAGGGAGCCAGTTTAGTGATTTAAAATCAGGTGTGATGTTGTTATTGCGTTTAGATCCAGTAATAAGCCTTGCTGCTGAGTTGAGAGAAGCCCTAAGGGGGACTACATTTCCATAGTCCAGCCTAGAAATCACTAGGGCTTGAACAACTGACTTGAAGTCATCGAGGGCGAGGGAGGGTTTGATTTTCCTTAAGATGCTGATTTGGAAGTTAGCTCCTCTGGTGGCTGAGCTGATGTACTTCTGCATGTTCAAGTTCTTGTCAAGCGTTATTCGCAGTGATTTTGTGGAATCAATGATGTGCGTAATGCAATTGAGAGCTGTTAAATGTTTCATCCATTCAGCTATGTTGAGAAATTGATTGGGGGTGCATTAAACGAAATTATTCGGTTTTGTGAGTATTTAGGTTGAGGTGGTTGCAGGTAAACCAATTTTGAGTTTCTTGTAGAGTTGCATTGAGAGACCTAGGGCCAGATGTACGACCCACCAATTTGTGAGTTGCAAATTGCGTCGCATTTGCGATTTTCAATTTGCGACTCACAAATTGGGATGCACAACAGTGTCTGAGACACTATTTGCGATTCCCAATGGGGTCGCAAATTGCAAGCCTCATGCATATTAATGAGGCTGTCGCAATTTGTGACCCCATTGGGAATGGCTGGCACTCCCAGGGATGGTGGCCTGCTGGGGTCTGGGACTGCTTTTAAATAAAGCAGTTTTTTTTTCCAAGTGCAGCCCGCTTTCCTTAAAGGAAAACGGGATGCATTTAAAAAATAAAAATGAAACTTTTCAGTTTCATTGTTTAAAGGCAGGCAGTGGTCCCCGGCACCACTGCCTGCCCTTAAAAAATATTTTGAGAGCCACTCACAAAGGGGAAGGGGTCCCCTTGGGACCCCTTCCCATTTGCGAGTGGTTTACCACCCTTCTGTGAAGAGTGGT
Source organism: Calotriton arnoldi (assembly GCA_963921515.1). Lineage (NCBI taxonomy): Eukaryota > Metazoa > Chordata > Amphibia > Caudata > Salamandridae > Calotriton > Calotriton arnoldi. The sequence goes on along the minus strand of CAWUFW010001579.1, from coordinate 2,406,801 downwards.
AAACTGCGACTGTTTTGCGACCACAATTGCAGTCGCAAAACAGTCATACATAGCTTCAGGAGTCGCTATTAGGAAGGGACGCCCTTGGAACGCCCCTTCCTAATAGCGAGTCGCTAATCCTATTTTGCGAGTCGCAAATTGATTTGTGACTCGTAAAATAGGATTAGCACATGGGCCACATGGTCGCAAACGGGTCTAAAACCCATTTGCGCCCGCAAAAAACGTTAGTACATCTGGCCCCTAATATCTTCAAGGGAGGAGATTTTCAGGTAAAGTTGGGTGTCATCGGCATACATGTGATAATTGATGTTTGATGATTTCATCATTTCTGTTAATGGCTCCATGAACAGGTTGAAGAGAGTGGGTTAGAGCGAGGAACCCTGCTGAACCCTTAATGAGACAGGTGTGGAGTTGGACAGAGAATGATTTCTAAAAAGGCAGCCCATTAAACTGCAGCATCAAGTCAGAAGATGTCCAAAGAGAAGAAGGTTCTCTGTCTACTTTGGGCATCCCAACGTTATAAGCATGCAATGCTTTATACTAGGTGGGAATCAGCAATTCCTGAAGGAAAGGGACCAGCTGTGAATATAAGAAAGGGAAGTTGAATTACATTAGCTCAAACTAGATTATGAAATTAGGAAGGTAGGATCCGGATGAGAGGGATAGAGGGGGTGGGGTGAACAGTGGCCTAGGATGAGGGGCTCAGAGGTGAGTAGAGATAAGCTTGGAAATGTGATAAACTGTACCAGTCTGGAAAACTAAGCAGAATTAGTGAACAACATCATTCTAACATGACCGCCATCTTGGAGAATCTTAAGAGCTAGAGAACATGATAGTTAGGGGTGGGCGGCAATCTACGCTCTGCCTGTGGAGTTTGCAGGGTTTAGAGCACTCCAAGCTCCGCTTGGAGTGTGGAGTTCAGAAAACTCTGCAAACCACTGCCGGAGCAGAGTTTCTCGGTGCGCTCAGCTCACCCCTACATCACACACTATTGCAGAAGGCACTGATGTGCATGCATCAATTGAAACCGTGAGCTGTTTTTAAAGGTCTCTTCTCAGCTAAAGGGGCGGAGGAATTGTTATCCACTCATTTCTCCTCCCAGAGCCACAGTGTCGCCACACACACCGGGGAAGAAAAAAAAGTTAATTCAAGGAAATACGTAGGACTTGGGTAGAAAGAACAGCGAGAGAAGGAAAGGAAATCAGGAACAGAGGAGGACTGGCCGTGGGCGGCGGTGACCCTGTACTCCCTTAGAAAGCTGAGTGGGATGCTGGCGCTTCCACTTCTGTACTGTAAACACCGAGCCCAGCTGATACCTTCTCTCCAGAGGGCCCTCTCACCATGTGTTATTTCAATGCTGCCCAGCCGGCCACTGCCCAACAAGCCAGGCTGACCGGCCATGAGTGGCTCTAACCAGGCAGCCTTGGCCCCTGCCGGGTGCCCTTCCCTTGGATGGACTCCCCCCGCTACCAAAGAGCCTGATCGACCGACTCAACTTCAGCGGGGGCTCGGGATGGCGGGACCTGGAGTGAGTCTACTCCCAGAAGTCCTGCATTCAGGATAAGCTGAACTGCGGAGGTCCCTCCAGTGGCAAAGCCCAGCTGCTGCCCAAGCCCCTCAACCTGGACACAGCCTTGGCCTTGCTCAGAAAAGAGATGGTGAGTATTTTGGGTGGGGGTCTGGAACAAGGGTATTGATTCCATGTACATGTTTGAGGCTGGGTCACTGTAGTGCCCGTATTAGTATCACAGTGTTTCTTAGGCAGGGGTGAGGACTGGAGCACCTCAAGTAGGTGCTTGTAATTTTTCTGAAATTACTTCGGGGAAATGTGTGGCATGAGGTGTATGTGTGTTTTGTTTTTTGTTTCAAAGGCTTATACATTCCTCAGACTGGCTGCCTTCATCGGCCACCCACCATAAGATCTACAACGTCTCGCCTTCCAGAAATGCTTCCTTGTGGAAGGGAGGCATTGCTGGTGCTCCTCCAGGAATACCTTCAGCCTGTGTTGGCCCATGCCTGCATGCCCTGGTGCATGCATGTGGAGCAGGGCTGTTCATGCTCAGCTGCAGGTCCCTCCCACTACCACAAGTCCAGCCATCCTGGAAGAAGGAGGGCTCTCTCCTGTAAGCATTACATGCAATACTTCGCCTGCTTGCTGAACTCTGCGGAATTCGGTGAAGTTTTCCATGGAATTCTGCGCGCACAGCCCTAATTATAGTCCTTCTTTCATGTCTATAAGATGGACATGCTGAGTCCCATGTCGATATCTAGATTCCTATACTCCTAGAGATGCCACCATTTTAGATTGTTCAGAACCAAAACATTTCTTCAAAATCACTATTGTATTGTATTAGACATTCATGAATGAACCACACCTACAACTAGTTATCAAAAAATAGATTTATTAATTAATTTGTTTTAGTTTTCTATTCTTCGCACCAATTTTGTAAATAAATTATACAGAAAATCATAGGGGCTGTCTTAAAAAAGAGAACACCATAACAAATACGCAGACAATTCAGTGGGTGACTGTGGTGACATATAGTGAAATGAGTGACCTTTCAAATTCAAACAACAAACAAAACAATAACATAAATTCTCTGTCCTCTTGGGTCTTTCACTCTAGCTTCCACTATTTTCTAAATTAATTGCTATAGTGAGCCTGGACATGCGATGATAACACGTCGACGTTTCGACCCTGTAGGTATACGTGTTTGTGGATACATCAAATAGGGTCTTCTTCAGGACAAAAAGGACTAGCGACAGCCCTTAGTAGTTGGTTTTTCAAAAGAATGACTACTCCTCCGAGCCCGGATGGAGCTTGTCAACAAACAATTCTTTTTCATAGGGTAATCATCAATGTGTCTTCAATTGTAACTCAATCTGAATTTCCAACTGTATACCCCACTGTACGTTCTTGTCCGCCTCCAGGGGGTATAGGGAACTGTTATGGTTGCTATCCTGCAACCCGTGTGGATTATTGTCAAAAGATGTCCATGTCAAGAAACTTCAGCTTTAACAGCCCGCACCTCCTTAGTTACTCAGTAGTGGGGTGTCTCTCTCTTGCAGCAAGGGACCCACGTCTGGGTGTACCCTGCCAACTTAGGGCGAACAAAGCAAACACAAGGAGATGATGGACGGAGCGCTGAAACTTTTCAGACATTCGCCCCCAGTCACAGATCTGGTCTGAACTGGGGTGGCAAAGTGAGCTAAAGAAGAATGATTGATTCAACCCAGATCTGTGACTAGGGGTGAGTTTCTGAAAAGTTTCAGCACTCCGTCCATCATCTCCTTGTGTTTGCTTTGTTCGCCATAAGTTGGCAGGGTATGCCCAGACGTGGGTCCCTTGCTCACTATGCCACTGGATTCAAGCTAGCCTGGCTGATGATGGGTGTTACCCCGAAACCGGTCCCAGGATGCTTGTTTCCAGTCCAGGGAAGACATGGCTTGGCAGTTCGGGCTGGACTGTTACCATGAGGCACAGGGTCAAGACTGATTTGCATATAGCTGTGTCTGAACTGGGGTGGCAAAGTGAGCTAAAGAACGATGATGGATTCAATCCAGATCTGTGACTGAGGGCGAGTGCCTGAAAAGGTTCAGCGCTCCGTCCATCATCTCCTTGTGTTTGCATAGGGGATTTCACCACGGGCGGGACATCGCACAGGCCAGGGATGATACAGTTTGGGGCACAGGGCCTGGAATCAGAGGAATGCTCGCAGTCATCCTCTGCAGACCACCAGGCAGCCCAAGAGCTGCTCGAGAGAACTACTAGAGTGGCAACCAGCAGCGCAAAAGAAACACTCCTCAGACTGCCCAGCAAGAACGCTGATCAAAACACAATGCAGCTTGAAGGCCATACTCCTCATCCAAGGAGAGATACATGCAAATTGAGTACCCAGGGTCAATCCAGGGCTAAAGGAGCAAACAATCCAACATGGGCACGTAAGTACCTCTGGTTTCTCTTGAGAGATAATCCAAACTAGTCTTTGTTAGATTTTAGTGTAGAAGAGGGGTGGATGGCAGGCTAAGCACTGGGATATACACAGATTATTGATCCCTAGCCCAGGAGCTTAGATGCGGAGCTCCCCTCTCGGCTGCCATCTTGTCCAACCAAATTCGACAATCACCTTACCTTTGAGGGAAAGAGAACCGGCATTGGGGCCTGGTTAGCATGTTTCCATGCACTGTCAGGGTTGGAGACCAGCATCGAGTAACCCTGGGCGGTGAACTATGCTACGCTCGCGGAGCTTGCAAAGTTTCGGTAACTTTGCGATTCGCGTAGAACGCAAAGTTACCGTGCACTACGCAATTTGCGGCGTAGCATAGCTGTTTTTCTTCTTCGCGCGCTCAATATACGTTCTCGCGCGCGCGGTAACGACCTACCGTGATTCTGCGTTCGCCGACGCGACTTCCTATCCGTTCGCAAGCGCCACGAGATTTGGAATCCGGCCGCACGATCCCGCGAGAGTGTGCAAACGTGAACACGTCATTCGGACGCGCGATCTGACTTCCGGCGGCAGTGTTGGTAAGATCGCGATCCCGAACACAAAGAAACTACAATCTGGCGAAGAATATCTCTCGAGCATCATAAAACCTTCTCGAAAATGATGGTTTTGCTCCAAAAACTCCTCAGATTGTGATTTGGCTGTAGTTTTTTGTGCAAGGAGTCCTTTTTCTTTTTTACTTTTTTTCCCAAGAGGAAGGAAGTGCCCCTGATTCTCAAACTTCCTGTTCCTGTCCAGCAGGCTCCTCCCAGTGCTTTGTCCATGTGCTGTTCACTTTCATTTGGATTTGGAGCTGGAAGGATCACTTTTTGTGTCTGTCTGCTGCATCATATCATTGGATTGGATTTGAGGACTCTTGGATTTGAGATTTTACAAGTAAGTTGGAGAATTGGTGTACTTGTTTGTTTGATTGGGGCTTGTTTGTACCTACATTTTTTGGGGGATTTCCATAGTTTTTAAAATTTATTGTTGTGGCCTGTAGTTTCGGCAGGGGCCTAGTTGTTTTTCTTTGATTGGAATTTCAGCCAGTAGGCCCAGACTAGAGCCAGAGGTACCCATGGGTGCATGTTTCTGTGGTGTCTGTTGAATTTAAACATCATGTAGGGCATGCATGGATGGCATTGGATTGAATTGGTAAATGTGGTTTTTGGGGTGTATTTCACTTTTTGGGTGTAATATATACCTTTGTTGGATGTGTGTGTGTGCTTGTTGTGTAACTTTCCAACCTTTCGTAGCCCTGTGGATTTTCGTTTTTGCATTTTTGTATTAAAGCTGTGTTGTTTAGCACTGCAGGCCTCCTTTGTCTGGTCATATTTATTATTATAGGCCTGCTTGAGTTCATTGTTTTCCATGGCCTGTTGTGACTGTGAGTGACCACGTGGCTTGGGGCCATTTTGTGGGGTACTTTAGTAGTGTGCTGCTTTTTCCATATAGGCCTGCATGTCTTTTCTTTGTTCCCCTTGGCTTATGCTTGTTGTGAACTTGTAGGTGGCCTGGTCATGTAGTGGCGGCCATTTTGTGGGACCAGCCACTGTGCTTTTGCCATAGGCCTCCAAGCTTGACGCAAGTCTGCCAGTAGGCCCAGAGGTAGTCATCCTCATGGGTGCATAAAAACTGTTTCTGTGTTGTCTGTTGAATTGTAACATAATTTAGGCCATGGATGGCATGGGATTGATTTGCCAAATGTGGGTTTTGGGGTGGTATTTCAGTTTTTGGGTGTTTGTTAAATAAATAGGCCTTTTCAGCAAGTAGGTAACCCTGGGCGTTCAGCTCGCGGACTTTGGGCAACTCCGCACTGCGCGACAACGCGGACTTACACTTTTTATCTTCTTCGCGCGCTCAATATACGTTTTCGCACGCGCTATAACGACTTTTTGTGACGATCGCGATGCCGAACACGCAGAATTTACAATCTGGCGAAGAATATCTCTCGAGCAGCATAAAACCTTCTCGGAAATGATGATTTAGTTCATTTTGCACAAAAAACTCCTCAGGTTGTCATTTAGATGTAGTTTGGTGAGCAAGGAGTCACTTTTTTTTGTTTTACAATTTTTTTCAACAGGAAGGAAGTTGCCCAGAGTCTCCAACTGCCTGGTTTGACTCCTGTCCACTCCTTTGTCTTCACTTTCTTGTTATTTTGGGTGGCCTGGCCATGTGGGTGGCGGCCATTTTGTAAAGCCAGGCATTGTGCTTTTGCCATAGGCCTGCATTGTCTGTCTTGTGTTCCTTTTCTTGTTGTTGTGGGTGGCCTGGCCATGTGGTAGCGGCCATTTTGTGGGACCAGCCACTGTGCTTTTGCCATAGGCCTCCAAGCTTGTGGCCTAGTCTGCCAGTAGGCCCGGAGGTAGTCATCCTCATGGGTGCATAAAACTGTTTCTGTGTTGTCTGTTGAATTGTAACATAATTTAGGCCATGGATGGCATTGGATTGATTTGCAAAATGTGGGGTTTGGGGTGGTATTTCAGTTTTTGGGTGTTTGTTAAATAAATAGGCCTTTTCAGCCAGTAGGTAACCCTGGGCATTCAGCTCGCGGACTTTGGGCAACTCCGCACTGCGCGACAACGCGGACTTACACTTTTTATCTTCTTCAAGCGCTCAATATACGTTTTCGCGCGCGCGATAACGACTTTTTGTGACGATCGCGATGCCGAACACGCAGAATTTACAATCTGGTGAAGAATATCTCTCGAGCAGCATAAAACCTTCTCGAAAATGATGATTTAGTTCATTTTGCACAAAAAACTCCTCAGGTTGTCATTTAGATGTAGTTTGGTGAGCAAGGAGTCACTTTTGTTTTGTTTTACAATTTTTTTCAACAGGAAGGAAGTTGTTGGGTGGCCTGGCCATGTGGTGGCGGCCATTTTGTGGGACCAGCCACTGTGCTTTTGCCATAGGCCTCCAAGCTTGCGGCCTAGTCTGCCAGTAGGCACAGAGGTAGTCATCATGGGTGCATAAAAACTGTTTCTGTGTAGTCTGTGGAATTTTCACATCATTTAGGCCATGGATGGCATTGAATTGAATTGCAAAATGTGGTGTTTTTTGGAGGGTCTATTTCACTTTTTGGGTGTGTTAAATAAATGCCTTTTTTGCGTGTGTAATTATAATTATGTGTTGTTGTAGTGGTTGTCTAACTTTCAAAAGTGTTTTTAGCCATGTGGATTTTAGTTTTGCATTAAAGCTGTGTGTGTTTTATAAGACATCCTTTGTCTGCCCATATATAGGCCTGCTTGAGTTCATTGTTTGCCGTGTCTTGTGCCTGTGAGTCACCATGTTGCTGGGGGCCATTTTGTGGTGGTAGTTAGTAGTGTGCTGTTTTTGCCACATAGGCCTGCGTGTCTTTCCATTGTTCCTCTTGTCTTACTGCTTCCAAATCCATCCCCATTGCCAGCTGCAGCTCCCTGATGCTGCTACATACATCCCACGTGATGCACAAATTTAGGCCAAACATGCTCCACTACATTTTAGTTTTTGTTCTTTACTATTCTTATTCTTCCAGAGTGTACACACTAGCACTACACAGTAGCCAGGAAAGCCCTGGCCTTGTTGTCAACGTCCCATAAATGGCTACACTGTGTGTTGTTGTTCACCGAGTTTCTAAAATGTAATAATTGAGGCCACCATACACTAAGTTCTATATTATATTTGTTTGATTTGTGCTATGTTTGACTGATGTTCTGGCTTTTTTGCTTTTAGGTGCACAAAGACTGAGCAGGAGGTGTGTCTCTCATCATTGGCCGTTGCACTGCCAGACAGACATCCTGCTGCTGTACACACAACACAACGTGACGTGTGACCTGACCAGACATCTCTGCAACTGAGTGCTGCTGACATCTGAAGAAGATGGGCCCAAAGAAAGCAGGTACCAGGTCCTCCAGTACCAAGAAAGTTGCTATTGAGAAGAAGGAACAGAAGAAGGAAGTGACACTTAAGTCTGGTGTGCCGGCCAATACCTTTTTTGGACAAAAAAAAATTACGCTTGCAGCAGCGGTGTCCGGGAGGCAAGCTGGGGGCAGCACCTCCGCATCAGTGGGCCCAACCCACCAACCCAGGCCCAAGCACATGAGTGTGGAAGAGGTAGCCAGCCTAATGGTGGAAAGCAGTGATGCTGAGCCTGAGATAAACTTATCGCTATCTCAAAGTAGTACCCAATCAACGCAGGAGGAAACACAGCAGATAAGTGGTCAACAACAACAGCCGCAACCACCGCCCGCAATAGTAGTTGTTGTTCCTCCTGAAGTAGGGGCAGTTCAGGAAACTGAACCTCATGCAGAGGTAGAAGAAGCCACTCATTCAGAAGATCCATTGTCTTCCAAATCTCCAGCAAGGAAAAGGAGGGGTAGTCCATCAAGTTCTTCGCCAAGCCCCCCTTCTGATGATCTAGATGCCACTTGGAAGCCACAAACTGAGTCTGAGAGGGAGCCACGTTCCAAGACCAAGCTAGGGAAAAGGAAGGTTCCAGAAAGCCTTACACTTATGGAGGTCGATGTAGAACAGCAGGATGATGATGATGAGCCAGTCATCACGAACATCACTCCCGGCCCCGAGGAGATGGAGACCAACATTATTACCCTATCCAAAATCGCTGCGAGGGATGTAGCACGCATACCTCCACAGGTAACACCAACACGACCTACAGCTTCCATATTTGCATTAGCAAAGGCCTGGCAGCGACCTACATCCAGCACAACCACCACCTCAGTAGGAGTAGGTAGTGGTACAGCAGCACAGAGTCAAATTCAACACACACCCTCCAGTTCATCCGGCATTGGAAGTGGCACCTCCAGCAGGAGGCCAAAGTTAAGCTCCCCAGTTTGGGACTTCTTTACGGTTAGCGAAAAGGAGGAGAACGTTGCTATATGCTCCATTTGTAATAGCTCTGTTAGTCATGGTAAGCTTGGTACAAACTATGGTACCGGAGGCCAAATGACCCATCTGAAAAAACACCACTTGATTAGCTGGGAGGACCACCTTCGCGGCATATAAAAAACTGCAACAATTGGTGTTGGTGGGGATAAAGGAGTAGAAGATCCGATCACGGTGGAAGAGGAACGACAGGGAGACATTCTCTCTGGTAGTGGTACACAAGGTGTCCCTGACCCCAGCAGTGCAGTGTTAAAGTCGCCCACATCTTCAGCAACATCTCAGTGGCACAAGAGTAAGAGTCAGCCCGAGACACCACGGAGTACCAGGTCCGCAACCCCAAAAAGTGCGTTGTTGAGCCTAAGAGAAAGGAAAACCATGCAGCCTACCATTATCAGCATGTTTGGGGGGGAGGGGCAGTACGAACGCAACCACCCAATGTCCCAGGCCTGAACGTATCCTCAGGATCGAACCGATGCTCTTAGGGGTCCACCTCCCGACCGCCCCAAGTCTGGATATAAAGTACACACAGACTTTAGGATGGTCAAGCGGGGGAAGGGAAGGATGGGGACAGCGGGGAAGGAGACCTAAAATGAAAGAGAAGAGAACATCACACACATGTTTTATAGCAATACCCTACTACTATACGTGAGAGAGTCTTTGACTTACACTAACCTGTAAAGAAAGAAAATACCGCCGTGCAGACACGGGGGGGAAGCAGGTAATCACAATGTCAGTGAACGAAGGCTGCAAGGGGATAAACATATGTCACTCAACATGTTCCCTTATACGTAAGTGCTATGATTGCGCTAAACTCTGTGTCCTTATTTTACCTGTGCATGAAAACACTTTTCTTTAAATGTAGAAACGAAGGTGACCACCCGCCTTCAACACCCCCTATATCAAATGAAAGGAGAACGAGCAGGCAGTGTGAGCGTATAGTTGGTAATCCAAATACTAATCTCTTATTTAGCACCCTCCAGGGAAAGAGAATTAGTGGTAATGTTATCATTAAACAATGAATTAAAGTACGAGTTCAATATCACTCTATACAAATGATAATCAAATCCAAACACAGTTTTCATAAATTTTCCTCCCTGCAAGAGCCACTGTCAAATGGACTCGCCAACAGGGAAGAAGTAGCCAGCACTCTAGGGTGCGAGAGCAATCAGGGATTCACCCAGTTCTCCCCTGCATGAGCCACTGACCAACTGGGCTCGCCAACAGGGAAGAATCAGCACTAAGAAATACGAAGGAGTTTAAATGAGGTAAAGTACAGAGAAGTGGTGTCATCTGACACCCCTACCGGACCAAAGAAGTTTCCAAGAGGCGAAGACTCTGACCGGGTCAAGGAACGAGGTACCGGTCACTCTGAATAATCGGCAGCGTCTCTTGCCGTGACCGCGTCTTTTCTATTTTCCCGGAAGTCACGTGAGACGTTGCGTCTCACGTCCGACGTCCTCTGAAGCTGCCGGGAGTTGTAGTTCCCGTTAGCCGCGCCTTGATCCTGCCTGGGAGTGCGTTTCTCCCGTGGCTCCTGACAGTACATCCTCCTCCCGGAGAGCACTGACAGGCACAGGGCTTGTCCGGATGACGTCTATGAAAGGAGGTAACCAACCTAGGAGCATGCACCACAGATCCCGGTTCCCAAGAATTATCTTCAGCATCATACCCTTTCCAAGACACCAGATACCAAAGGCGTTTGCGCCGGATCTTTGAGTCCAAGATACCTGGCACCTCGTATTCTTCCTCTTGATTAATCCATAATGGAGCAGGGCGTCCTCGGGCTGTGCAATAAGATGGCTTTAACAAAGAGATGTGAAAAACTGGGTGTATTCTCATATGTGAGGGCAGTGCAAGTCTGACCGCGACTGGGTTAATGTGTCTCACGACTTTGTATGGACCTATGTATCTGGGATTAAATATACTGTACCGCTTGAACCTTATGTTACGTGTGGATAGCCACACCAGATCCCCTTGTTTGTATGTAGGCCCTGGTCTACGATGTCGATCTGCATACCTCTTATACATCTCTTTGGCATGTATTAGCTGTTGTTGTGTGTCTTTAAGCGTGTTGCGTATGTGCACTAATCTTTCCTGTACCTTCGGAACTCGTTCACTACACCCTGGCGTTAAAAAGGAATGAAACGAGGGTGATGACCGTATGTGCTGTAGAAGGGAGAGTGTTTGGTGGAGTTATGCTGTGCGTTATTGTAAGCTATTTCTGCAAGCCATAACCACTCCACCCAAGCCTCGGTATTTTTATCTACATAACATCGCAAATACTGTTTCAATGTTTGATTTAGGCGTTCAGTTTGTCCATCTGTTTGAGGGTGGAAACTGGTGGACATGGTGGAGGAGATCTGTAAAGCTGAACACCATATTCGCCAGAACTGAGCAGTGAACTGGGCCCCTCGATCTGACACGATTGCCTGAGGAAGTCCATGAAGTCTGACCACATGTATCAATAATAGCTTAGCTAACTGTCCGGCGGTAGGCAATCGTTTGCAGGCTATGAAATGTCCTAATTTGGTTAAGTAGTCGATCGCCACTAAGATGACTGTATGTCCCTGGTCTTTGGGTAAACCCACAATGAAGTCCAGTGAGAACCTTTCCCAGGGCTTGTTTGGTGTGGGTAAAGGTTGTAAGAGACCCTGAGGTTTTCCTGTGACTGATTTGTTTTGAGCACAGACTACACAATCCTTTATCCATATGTGTATATCTCTTCGAAGAGAGGGCCACCAGAATTGACGTAGTATCTTTTCACACGTTTTCTCGTTTCCGTTGTGTCCTGCACTAGGATTGGTGTGACACCATTGAAAGACCATGTGTCGTAACTTCATTGTAGGAATAAGGACCTGGTTGCCTTTGACTGGGATGCCTCGTCGTATCTTCCACTCGGGATGTCCTTTCAGCCAGTCCCTCCACCGGAACGTCTGCATACCCTTATCCACCTCTCGCAGGAAAGTGTTGGAATGGAGGGCTCCGATAACTCTAGATGGTTCTATTATAGCTCTTTCGGATCCCTGTAGGGCTACTACCGTGGATTCCTGTCTGGACAATGCGTCTGCCTTTTTGTTCATCGCTCCGGGTCGGTAAGTCACTATGAAGTCATACTCTTCAAAAAACATCATCCATCGTAACAACCGGGGTGAGAGTAGCCTGGTGGTTTTTAAGAATTGTAAGTTACGATGATCCGTGTATACGGTGACGGTGTGTCTGGCTCCCAACACCCAATGCCTCCATTCCATAAAAGCTTCTTTTATTGCAAGCAGTTCCTTTTCGGCTATAGTATAGTTTTGTTCGGCATTATTCAATTTCTTGGACATGAACGCCACCGGATGCAACTGTCCTGTGTCGATGTTCCTTTGAGACAGCACCGCCCCAATAGCCACGTCTGAGGCGTCTGCCTCCACGATGAACGGTAATGTCGGATTTGCATGTATGAGGACAGGAGCTGTTATGAAAGCTTCCTTCAAGATGTCGAATGCCTTTTGGGCCTTGTCGTCCCAGAAGAACTGGGTATTCTTCTTTGTCAATTTGGTTATGGGAGCTGCCTTATGGGAGAAATGTGCGATAAAACGTCTATAGAAATTAGCAAACCCCATAAAACATTGGATGTCCTTCACATTCTTAGGACAGGACCATTCGGTAATAGCCTTTACTTTTCGTGCTGCCATTTCCTGACCGGTGGGGGTAAGCATTACCCCCAGGAATTCCACAGTGGACACATGGAACTCACATTTGCTGATCTTACAGAAGAGGTGATTATTTCTCAAGGCTTGAAGAATCAATCCCACGTGTTGGGTATGTTCCTCTTTGCTGGTGGAATAAACCAAGATATCGTCTATATAGACAACTACGATGCGGTCTAAGTAAGCTCGTAAGACATCATTAAGAAAGAACTGAAATGCAGCTGGCGCATTACATAAACCAAACGGCATAACTTGGTATTCATATAAGCCATACCTAGTCTTGAAAGCCGTTTTCCATTCGTCTCCCTGCCGCATTCTCACCAGATGGTATGCTCCACGAAGATCCAGTTTTGTGAAGATTACTGCACCTTTAACTTGTTCTAATAAGACGGAGATCAATGGGAGAGGATATTGATTATGAATAGTAATGGCATTCAAGGCACGAAAGTCAATACAAGTCCTGCGTTCGCCATTTGCTTTGGCGATAAAAAACAAAGGAGAGGCTGCTGGGGATTTGGAATGACGAATGAACCCTAAGGCTAAATATTTGTCCAAATACTGACGGAGGTGTTCGTTTTCGGGTTCCGTTAGAGAATACACCCGGCCACAGGGAACCACAGCACCGGGTATCAGGTCTATCCGACAATCATAGGGACGGTGAGGAGGAAGGATTTCAGCCATATGCTCATCAAAAACGTCTGCGTACTGTTGATAACAGGAAGGCAGGTCTATTTCTTTTTCTGCTGCGGTAGCGATATGATGAGGATGAGCTAGTGCTTGTGTTGGCGTACTGGAATATCTGGTACAATTCTTTTTGCAATACTCGGAGTCCATAGAAAGGGTCTTCTGTTCCCAATTAATGGTAGGGTTGTGTGTGACCAGCCAGGGCAATCCCAGGATTATTCCATATAACGGAGCTCGTATTACGTCGAAGGACATGATCTCTTGATGTTTCTGGTCGTATTCCACTGAACAAGTCTCCGTGGTGTGTCTAATGGGTCCCGACTCCAATTGTTTCCCGTCTACAGCAAAGACCTCTTCTGGTACTGTTTTGGGCAGGAGTATGACTCCCAATCTACGGGCTTCGTTTTGATCAATAAAACATCCAGTAGCTCCGGAATCCACCATAGCTTGGACGTGATAAGGTTTCTCTTTAATATATATCACCAATGGTATAAAGAAATGTTCTTTGGAAACGTAAGTGTGGTTTTGAATGGAAGGAATATATCTCCTGCTCAAAGACTCCCTTGTTTCAGGTCTAGTAATTCTCGGTCTGCCGAGAACGTATCCCCCCTCCTGTCGAAGGTTTTCTCGAACTCCTCTCGGAAGGCATCCCAATCATGTAACATGGGGTCATTTCTTCTCACAAAAGGAACTGCCCATTGAGCAGCATCCCCCGATAAGTATGATATTAGAAAGGCGACCCGAGATTGATTGGTAGTGAATGTTTTTGGTTTGCAACTGAAATGGAGAAGAACCTGTGACAAGAACACTTGTACACTACGTATATCCCCTGTGTATTTCTCGGGAGGGGCAAGGGGTATAGGAGTTGGTATTTCCACCACCATAGTACTAGAGGCAGGTTGCGACTGACTACCAAAATCAAAGGGATTTCTTTGCATCCTGTCTACTCTTGCCTGTAAAGTAGCGGTTTCGCCACGGGAAGCCTGAAGCTCAGCCTGGACAACTGCTAAGGCTGCCATGACGTCATCTAAGGTCGCCATGGGTGAATCAGCTCGACCGGGAGGATAAATCTGTTCGTGGGCCGATTATTCTGTCCCAGGCCTGAACGTATCCTCAGGATCGAACCGATGCTCTTAGGGGTCCACCTCCCGACCGCCCCAAGTCTGGATATAAAGTACACACAGACTTTAGGATGGTCAAGCGGGGGAAGGGAAGGATGGGGACAGCGGGGAAGGAGACCTAAAATGAAAGAGAAGAGAACATCACACACATGTTTTATAGCAATACCCTACTACTATACGTGAGAGAGTCTTTGACTTACACTAACCTGTAAAGAAAGAAAATACCGCCGTGCAGACACGGGGGAAGCAGGTAATCACAATGTCAGTGAACGAAGGCTGCAAGGGGATAAACATATGTCACTCAACATGTTCCCTTATACGTAAGTGCTATGATTGCGCTAAACTCTGTGTCCTTATTTTACCTGTGCATGAAAACACTTTTCTTTAAATGTAGAAACGAAGGTGACCACCCGCCTTCAACACCCCCTATATCAAATGAAAGGAGAACGAGCAGGCAGTGTGAGCGTATAGTTGGTAATCCAAATACTAATCTCTTATTTAGCACCCTCCAGGGAAAGAGAATTAGTGGTAATGTTATCATTAAACAATGAATTAAAGTACGAGTTCAATATCACTCTATACAAATGATAATCAAATCCAAACACAGTTTTCATACATTTTCCTCCCTGCAAGAGCCACTGTCAAATGGACTCGCCAACAGGGAAGAAGTAGCCAGCACTCTAGGGTGCGAGAGCAATCAGGGATTCACCCAGTTCTCCCCTGCATGAGCCACTGACCAACTGGGCTCGCCAACAGGGAAGAATCAGCACTAAGAAATACGAAGGAGTTTAAATGAGGTAAAGTACAGAGAAGTGGTGTCATCTGACACCCCTACCGGACCAAAGAAGTTTCCAAGAGGCGAAGACTCTGACCGGGTCAAGGAATGAGGTACCGGTCACTCTGAATAATCGGCAGCGTCTCTTGCCGTGACTGCGTCTTTTCTATTTTCCCGGAAGTCACGTGAGACGTTGCGTCTCACGTCCGACGTCCTCTGAAGCTGCCGGGAGTTGTAGTTCCCGTTAGCCGCGCCTTGATCCTGCCTGGGAGTGCGTTTCTCCCGTGGCTCCTGACACCCAATAGCACGTTTGTACAATGCGAAGCTGGCTAAAATGTTAGCACTGGACCTTCTCCCTTTTTCTTTTGTTGAAGGGGTGGGTTTTCTGGAATTTGTGTCAACCATCTGCCCAAAATGGCATGTTCCCAGCCGCTACTATTTTGCCAGAGTTGCTGTTCCGGCACTACATCACGACGTGCTGGAATTGCTTGGAAAAGCCTTGAAGCAGAGTGCTATTCACAGTATCCACCTGACAACAGACATGTGGACCAGTTGCCAAGCCACAGATTACATGTGCATCACTGCACACTGGATCTCTTTGCGGGGGTTAGAGAACAGATATCTGCTGGTGTTGACGCAGCTGAGATTTTTCATGCCACTCGCAAACATGCAACTGTAGCCATGTTTGCCATGGAGAAATCTCATACTGCTGCAAACATTTTGGAAGAGTTTAACACCAAGGTCTTTGAGTGGCTGCGCCCAAGAGGGCTTATGATTGGTTTTGTTGCCACGGACAACGGCAGTAATGTAGTTAAGGCCATGGGCAATGGTGGCTATTTCAGGGTCCCGTGTTTGGCACACTGCATTAACATTGTTGTTCAAGACTTTTTGAAAAATGAATCCAAAGTCAGCAACTTACTGGCCACCTGCAGAAGAATATGCACACATTTCAGCCATTCTTTTAAAGCCCGGAAGCAGCTGAGGGTCATTCAACGTGAGCATAAAATGCCAGTCAAAGCGCTCATCCAGGAGGTGCCAACACGCTGGAACTCAACTTATTACATGCTTGATCGTCTGTTTGAACTATACATACCACTCAATGCTTATGTCATGCAAAGATTAGGGGAACCTACTGTGAGAGGCATGACCGTTGAGATGGGTCAATGGGACCTCATTAAATGCCTGACTGAGATGCTACTTCCTTTTGAGATCTTCACACGTGAAGTCAGCAGGGAGGACTGTACTATGGGCCAAGCTATCCCATTGTTGCACATGCTAGAGCAACAGCTGAAGGAGGTGTCTGAAACGTACGCAGGTGTGGATGACAAACAAGACGCATATCATTTGGCGGAGACCTTAGCCGCTCGCTTATCTGAAAATACAAGGATTCAAAATAACATTTTGTCACAACAACATTACATTAGTGCCACAATTTTAGATCCACGGTACAAAGTATTTCTGAACAGCAAGGCAGTAATTCCTTTTTCGGAAGTGGATGTTGCCAACTACAAAACTTTGATAGCTAAGGAAGCCACTATTTTCGAAAACGAACGGCTGTTAATTACAGGCCCCCACCCCAGGCCATAACAAGAACTACAGAGCATCCAGAGTCAAGTTCTACTTCGGAGCCTGAGGGCAGTGCGTTTGCCTCCCAGCAGTCACCTACACCAACAATAACATCAACAACAGCAAGAACAGGATCATCCACAGTACAATCTGCAACTGATTGGTTTCTACGGCAGGGGTATGGTAAGTCCAGCGCTGATGCAAAGGCAAAAGAGGCCGAGCACATCGGAGCACCCCTGAACATTGAGCGGACGGTCCAGGCCTATCTGGATGACCCAACAGAGGTCTTCATGGATCGAAACCCATTGGTGTATTGGTATGGGAAACGAAGCCAATGGACAGTGCTCAGCAGGCTGGCGATAAAGTATCTGGCTTCCCCTATCACAAGTGTCTCTTCTGAGCGTGTTTTCAGTGCTGCTGGTGCCATTGTAACTTCGAAAAGGACCAGTCTCTCGCCCAAAAGCGTGGAGAGGTTAACCATGATCAAAATGAATCAGCACTTTATACCACCGGATTACAAAATACGTGAATCACAGCAGGAGGAGGAGAGCGACTTGGATGACGTAAATAGTGCGTTACAGGACCTACTTCTGTCCGAACCACCAGAGTTTGAGGACAAGCTCCTCTTCCCTGACAACTAGGCTTTCAAATTGTTACTTTCTTCCTTCCTTTATGTGTCTGTGTATCTGTCTTTCTGGTTCAAATCAAATCACAACAAATCCATCACCACCGTCTTCTCTTTTTATTTCCCTATTGGAGTTGCACGTCTGTGCATTTAACTGTCCACTCTTCAGAGTCCTGCTTCATCTTCCTGTCTCGCCCTAGTACATTTCCATCAAGCCAGACATTGGAGTACAAGAAATGTTGGCTTTAACAGTCCCTCCATAAGAAGTGAAACGTGACTATAGCTATCCTCCGTTTTGTTTCCGAGCCGAAACTGATCAGTGTCCGAAGGCTACCGCCTCTGCAGCGTCCACAACTCTTCACTGTCAGAACTTGGGCAGGCATCCAAAAGTGAACTCATCACTGTCCGAAGGCTACAGCCTCGGCAGGCATCCAAAGCTCCTCACTGTCAGGACAGAAGGTACTTGGCAGAGAAAGACAAGACTCTTCGAAGAAACTTGCTGACATTTGTGCAAACTCAAATGACCAGCACTGAGCACTACCCAGGCCGCGGCCCATCATAACAGTGCACTGCTGACCAGGTGAAGCAACTTAAACTGTGATAAAGTGCCACAGATGAATAAGACGAAAACCGAAACAGCGACTAACACTCAAAATGAATGTGGACTGGAGTAATGATGAGGCCACTGCCCCGTAAAAAAAAACACACACCTGGCAGAACTAGGCATCTGATGATCTGACAGCCAAAGAGAAGAGCAAGACAGGTAATGATGGAATGCATTGGATGCTTGCAGACTCTGAGCGATTGCTGTTGTTTGTTGTTGATGTTGTGCATGAAGTCGAACTCTACTCTACTAGTTAATCTACAAAGTGACTCAAGTCAAGTCAGTGACAGTCAATGTTTCCCTTCTTGTTGTTTAATAACCAAATTGTACTCCTACTACTGCAGGTGCAGGCCAATATCTGTTGCAATTTTTTAATATGGAATATGGACTTAATCGGAGTCACTACAGACTGAGTTGAAGTTGGACAACACGTACCACACCATGATGATGACCATACTATCTTTGCAGTCAGACAGTTGGATCGGAGATGATTGAAGGAATAACTGCGTTTCACGAAGTGGCATAAGGTAAACATAAACACAACAATTCAACAAGAAAGTAAACACAGCAGACCTACATGTCCATGTAGTGGTGGAGTCGAGTCAAGTCATGTCTGACAGCGGCGCATAGATTTTGTCACTTAATTTTGAAAATGCTAAGTTGCTGTGTATATATGCCTTGTTTTGTCTGGCTCTGTCAAAAATTAAGGTAAATGGAGGTTGGGTCACGGACGGGCTGGAGCTGTGGTGGGCCTGTTCTGTCCTGTTGTTTTTGTAGCTTAATGCTGTAAACAGAATATACACAATATATACAAGCCGCCTCAGTCTGAAAGTGTTCTCTCTTCTCTTCTTGGACTCCACCGTAATTGATGTTTTTTTTTATTCATTGATTTTTCAATACCCCTTTTGTTTTTCCATCTAGACGTTACAGGCCGGCCTTTACCCTGTGCTATACTGGGAGACACAACGCACATTTACATTACCAATCCGCATCAGGAAGGCCACCAAGATTGATGTGCGGAGCGTCCATGGAAGATAGGACCAAGAGGAAGGACGAGATTCAACTCCACAATTTGACCAGGATAATAGTAACTTTAGTATCATTCATCATTCATCTTTTAATTAATTGGAATCCTTTTTTCTCTTCAATAATTATGACTGTGTGTTGTGTGTTGTTGTTTATTTGCTAATTGATCCCTACAACAATTTTTTAATTTTCTTTGCTATCTTTAAAAGTAAGCCCAGTACAACATGGAATTTGGGTCTCACTCTCTGAGGGCATATTACAGGCAAGGCAAATTGCGTAGAATATACTGCTGCCCTGTACTGTCTAATTGTCTAGTAGGA
The DNA here is from genome assembly GCA_963921515.1 of Calotriton arnoldi. Lineage (NCBI taxonomy): Eukaryota > Metazoa > Chordata > Amphibia > Caudata > Salamandridae > Calotriton > Calotriton arnoldi. The sequence continues at coordinate 2,387,521 of CAWUFW010001579.1, read as the reverse complement.
GTTAGTAAGTACTACTCATTAACCATCAAGTTATCTTCATCATCATGCATGCATTTCCTTTTTCTCCCTTTATAGATTTTTTGGATAAGATCATGGTCGTCTGCCAAGATTTCGCTTTGCTTTTGTTGTCCATGCGTACTGTTTTTCTTTCTCCAACCTTTCCCCAAACCCCCCTTCCCATCCATTCGACAAACCCTAACCCTCTTCCCCGGGCTGTGATTTATATTGAGGTGTGATGTGACTACATAAAATGTACACCAATTGATCACACGCTTGCTGGGGCAGATGTGGTGAAAGCAACACTAATTAAATTTCAAGGCAGGGCGAGGAGCTTCTTCTGCTTGCCCACCCATGCTCAGTCTATGTGCAAGCCGTCACCGGCTAATAGTACATCATAATTAATTGCCAGCATTGATTGGATTCATCATCAAACTCCTACCACACAGCAGTAAAGGTTACGAATTACGATTGTGTTAAGTTAAGTGACTCACTCGACACAACTACAGTTTGTAACTTCTTGTACTAGGCTGTCCCACTCGCCGCCACCATTATGTTTTATTTGACTTTAGCAGTTGCAAATGCAATATTGTTTGTTTGCCAGTCTTCTTCTGTACTGTATTTTACTTCGTTCTACTACTCCTCCCACAGTCGCTTTCAGGCAAGTGACTGTCTCTTTTTTATTTTTTTAGCAAATGCTGCTGCCAGTGTCTACTCTACTACTACCACCACAACCATGGCATCTTCTCCATTCTCTTGGGAAACCATGCAGCCATCACTGTGCCGAACGTAATCATCATCAATCACAGGTAAGATAAGTTTGGTGGGAGGTATAATGGACTAGGAGGAGAGACTGACAGTACTAGTAGGACAAATAACTCAGTGAGGGGTACCGCATCTATCTGTTTGTGTTACATCATCGGCAGATTATTTAAATCAAACACTGGCTGCGACCCTGCAGCAGCAAGGAAACCATGTCACGTTAATTCATAAAACAGTAACCCCCACAAAACATTAACATTGTATGTTTAAGTATAAATATAATTTATTACCCTAACAAAAATAAAATATCCCACACCTGACCCACCCCTCTCCCTAACCCCAACCAATGTCCAAAACGAAAAAAAGTCCAAAGAATGTCCAGAAACCCCAACGCCCAATTCCCACCCACCAACAAAAGGAATAAAAAAGGGGCAATGCAACAGGGTCCTATTAGATTCGGCGGGCTTTAAGGTGTTTGTCCACCAGAATTTTTACACGCTCCTGTAGTTGCTTCTCTAGCCGTGCCACCCGGAGGAGAATCTTGCGTTGAAATGCCCTGCAGTGGCATCCAGGGTGGGGGACAGCAGTGCTGGCTGCAAGAGAATTGCGGCAGTGGGCAGCTGCCAGACCGTGGCGCCGTACGACTGGAGGTCTGGCCTGGCTGGGGCCCGGGGCATCGGACGAGGCTGCAGCTGCTGCCGCCTCCTCCTCCTCCGCCTGAGCCACCAGCCGCCGGTACTCCTCACAGATGGCCTCCAGTTTCCGGCGCCGGGCCCTGGCTGCCAACTCCTTCCGGGATGGTTTTTCTTGGGAAGGAGTATCTATATCAAGAAAGAAAAAGAATATTGTTGTAACCAGTACTCTTAGCAAAACAGGAACACAAAATTAATTCAACACATAATGGCACAGTAGCACTAGCAAGAAGTACAGTACATAACATTTCTGGTAATAATCTATCTATCCTCCCACTTCCTCGGCCTGTAACATTTGTGGGAGTTTCAGGCATTATACTAGCACTATGGACTCCAGTACACAGTACACCAGTCTTCTTCTTATCTCTACTAGTTTAGCGAAATGACATAACCTGGTTGTAGTAGCCGGCATGCCAGTTCGGTCAACTATGCTTGCACCCAAGACAAACATACGAGTCTGACTCATGACGCAGACTCACGTTAGTTTGATTTACTACTGTCTGCAGGTGGGGAAGCTCGTATTTTTCTATTACGGGTGGCACTGGCCATACTCTCTCTGTTACATGAAGGGCAATTGGTCAATTTCACTTTGACAGTGCCCTGGCTACTACAAAAAGGCAGATTATATATCTGATCCAATGATCATTGCTTTTATATGGGACGACGACATAAGGTCAGTAGCGGTCGGTGGTGGGACTCGGGGAGTGCTGCTGGGCGGTGACGTAGGGAGGGGCAGGGTGGGGGTAGTAAACTATGGATTACGGCCAATTACAGGTAAGTAAACATATAAATAAATAAAACTAATTTTGTTGCGCCCACTGCATCGCTTTTGGCGGTGCAGTGCGCACAATTAAATTTGCTTTATTTATTTTTATGTTTACAGTAAAGTTACCTGTATTTGGGCACGTAATACATTGTTTTCTGCTACCCCCCACCCTGCCCCTCCCCACATCGGCTATGCTACTGTGGCGCGGTTTCTTTTACATTCCCTTAAAACTAAAACTGTGCATCCCGTGACAGTCTCCACCTATGCTGTCTTGATAAATACATACAGGCATCCATCCATTCTAAGTAAATGTCAATCATTCTTCTTAATCTCTCCACAAACCTTACTTTGTTTCACCAACAACAACCCATGCGTCCACTCACTCCGTTGCTTGCCTTGGCTTAGAGTTTCACCCAAACACCGCTGATGATTCTTGCTATCCACAGTATCCACCCATACTGTGTCGCCCACCCAGGCAGGCATCCATTCTTCTTTCACCTTCCACCCATCCTTCAACAACACATGCATCTGATTCCTATCAGCCACCTATCCATGCTTCCAACGTATCCTTCTCTGCCAGTCATCATATTAAATCTCGCCCGTCCTTCCTCCTTCCACCCTTCTTTCCCTTTTTGTTCAACACATCCATCAAGGTCATCTGATCTGACTTTTAGTCTCCTCCATAAAACTTTCACAGCTGAGTTGGAGTCAGATAGAAGAGGCCATTGGTTATTCAGAGTCACGCTGGTAATGCTATTGCTACTGCATTGCTAATGCTAAGTAAAGGGTGTCTTCTCTTCTTCAACCGTTGTATAATGCTCACTACAACTTCATACCTAATAAGTCTCAACAACACAGTACAGTGAGTGAAGTCAACACCCTTCCAGCTAGTGCAATGTCAATAAGTAATGAATATAACTTACCACTGCCCACCACTGCTGCTGGCTCACCCCCTGTAGCTCCTACAGGTGCCGCATCTCCTGCCCCCTCCGGAATGGTGGAATCGCCGCTGGCCCCGCCAGCACTGGTGGTCGCTACTACGCCTAGATAAAAACATGACACATTTTTAGATGCCTGTGTACACCTCCCCCTATTTATTCTTTTTCACTAGCAAGATTGAAAAAAAAAAGTTAATACATACATATTATACATCACATTCACTAGTCAAAATCGGGTACTAGAGTCAGTTAACACTAGTAGTATTATGGTCCCTAGGGTCATTATTTATTATACTATACTCTACTCTTTGCAAAGTTAGCCTGAGCCATGCAACCATTTTTCGCTTCATGTCTTTTGCGCATGTTACCTTGCAGCTTGTTGTGCAGTAAGTAACAGTAAGATGCCTTTTTGAGCCCACATGAGCACATAGAGCTACTGTCTGAGTGTTGCGTACAAGAGGTCGAAAAACAAGCCATTTTGTTATGGAGTTCGGTTAGTCCGTATTGCTTAGCCATAAGTAACATGTTACACCTTTTTGGCAGGACTGAGAAATGCTTGCATTATTCTATCTAACGCGCACCATTTTTCTCAGGCAGAAGATTTCCTTCTACGAACCAGAGATTTGCAGAGCTTATGAATGATGCATGAGATGTAACCAGTAATTCTACGTTCTACTGTGAGGAGTCTCCCAGAATTCGCACTGATCTTTTGTCTTCTATCATCATGCACTTGTTGTAACAATGTTTATTGTTTTAATCTTATGCATTTTGCTGTTGGAGCTGGCTGGAGTACACTGAATTTTATAGAACAACATTAGGAGCTTGTTAGTTGAAAATAAACCTTTTGAACTTACACATAGACTCTGTGGTATTTGGTGTGGTGGTGGTGGTGGACTTACACGAGTGAGTGAGCGAAATGGTGTTATGTTCTGGGTTGTGTAATCATAATCATTGGGTATCTTCGGGTGGGGGTTCGGGGACCTAATGAGACACTATAGCTAGTCGTTCAGGGGATTGTGGGTTCACTTCTGACTGAGGTGTGAGGAACGTCCAAGTTCCTCACCAACATCCTATTTCCTTGTGCATAGTTCTGCATGGGGCTGTGCAGAATCCACACATCAGTAGTAGTATGTACTATATCCTATCAAAAATAGTCAAATATCTGGTTGGGCATTTTGTTTGTGGTAATTGTCAAAGCCTCAAGATTAAGAAGCTAGAAGAGGACAACCGAAAGGACTGGACTCAGTGGCTAGAGCTATTGGTCAATATGAGTTTTATTCAAAACCGTACAATAAAGAGTGGCAATGCAAACTGGGCAAGCTTAGCGACAGACTAATAGTAGTAGTACAGACATTCATAGCAGAGGCAGTTAGAACTTAGAGTCAGGGATAACCAGAATTTAGAAACAGATAGTCAAGTCAAGATCAAAGAATCTTTTGTAAAAAATAGAATTAGGGAGTGGAACCAGAATTAATAGTTCTGAAAAAATAAGGTGCAGTAAAAGTTAGGGCAATATAATTGTTAATATTAACCACTGGAGGACTTACTGGGACCAGCAGCAGGGCCCTCGGTAGAGGAGCGGTCCTCTGGTGGTTGTCCCGCCGACTCGGACCCCGTCTTCTTGCCCCTGGGTGCTGCAGATCAGTGATCATGTAAGATGTAATAAAGAAAGACACAAACATTAATGATTGCTGTGAAACAAATAAATTATCTAAAAAAACGCTCAAACGTTTTAGGAAACAAAAATTGCAATAAAATTGACCTATCTAATCCGATCGACTACTGGCTTGCGGGATTCACGGACAGTCTACTTATTTGGGAACACTAATTCAGTGTTCCATTCTGATTGATTCAAATAAAATCCAGAACACTAACTAAGCCTAAGTACCACCTGACCTAGCCCACCTATTCCAGGCGGGCCAATTGTTCATTAAGTCTGCATTTCCATTTTTTTAGCCATCAAAAATGCATAGATGAGAAGGACGACACATGCATAAAGTGCATAATGCATACACCAAATTGTTGGTTGGTTGCGTCTGATGTTCTGCAGCTGACTGACACTGCTAAGCTTACCAGTACCACTCACTAAACAAACTACAAAAGGTTCTACTAAGGACTGGGGTAAGCAGCACTCAGTGACAGAGGATGCGTCACGCAGACCGCTCAAAAATTATCAACTAATAGTAACTAAACCTAGTATCAATCCATCCACCACTATTTGACAGGAGGACAAAGGAAGGACTACAGTCTCTCTAGCAATAGCATTACCTAACTGAAGTTCTCTAAAGTAAACTCTTACATAATAATAAAGACAAGCGAGCGCAAAGTTGCAAACAAGTAAGAGTAGCGCCCAGCACCTGTGACCTACAATCACAGAAGATTTTGAAACGTAATTTACCTGCAATGTAAGCAGCAGTATTCTTGTTATTTGTAAAAAATGTATACACAAATCACAATACTTATAGTACTATATATATTAGCTACTCACCAAGCACCACGACCTTGACACCTAGCAGGTCCAACAGGTCCTGCTCCCAGTCGAGGATGTCTGACCACCAGTGGGCCAGCTGGTTATGGGTGCGCCAGACCCCTGAGCAGCGAAACACTGCCCGGCGCACCTTCGCCCACCGGCGGTGACGCTCCTGGGTCGGGTACCCGGAGCCTGGCCTGCCGCCTGCTGCCAAGGTCAAGGGGAGGTGGCGCTGAACAAAAAAAACAAGGGCGGCCACCTCCGCCTCACTAAAAAGCTGGCGGGCTTGCACCCCTGCAGGGCGCAGTCTGCCGCAAGGCAGGCGGCTCTTGGGCGCACGTGCCTTGCCCTTCGAGCCGCTGCTGCTACCCTTCGCCATGGTTCTGGGGTGGGAGGAGGCGGAAAAGAAAAGTTAGAAGGGAAAAATAAAGTTAGGGGAAGAAGTAGGAGCTTAAAGAAGAAAGTTATATAAAACAGTCGAAAAGTAAAAAAACACAGTAAAAAGTAGAAAAAAATGCAAAATATAGACTTAGGCAGAGAGAGATAGATAAGAAGTAAAGAAAAATTGAAAAACAGTGTAAAAAACTAAGGATTGCAAAGATTGAGGGAGGATAGAAAAGCAGGCCCAGAACCATAGCATAGAGTGGAAAAACAAGATGGCCGCGCCCATCGCGACCGCGTGGGTAAGTTCGCGCGATATTTCTCCCCGAGCACGCAAAAACATCGCGAACACGTACAACGCGTTCCCGAACATGGAATGCGCATCGCGAGCACGCTATACGCGACCCGGAACAGGAAATAAGGGATCGCGAACAGGCGGGACAAGTGAAAAACAAAATGGCCGCGCCCATAGGCGACCGCATGGGTAAGTTCGCGCCCCCGAGCACGCAAACAGTGTCCCGAGCACGCACAATGCGTTCCCGAGCAAGAAAAATGCATCGCGAACGGGCGCGACAAGCAGCTACGCACGCTCGCGTAGCTCGCGTAGCGCTCCGACATCTTCGTGTAGCTTCGCGTAGGGCGACTACGCGAACTACGCTCAGGGTTAGCATCGAGCAGGTCAAATGGGGCAAATATTGGGCAGAAATCTGCAAAAAGTCCAGTTTCCTACAGCAAGCATCCAGCCACAGTGGTTGTTCGGTAAATAGAATTTGTGCTTCACGTGTTCCATTGCATGTTCTGTTCTAAATCTAAGTGCTTGAGGAGTAGTTGCGTTTTATCCACCTCTCTCTACACCTGAGGAGCTCCAGTGGGTTTGTGTATGGCCTCGAGTTCTAAGACTTTCTGCTTGAAGCTCTGTCATTTTTCCCTGTGGGGGCGATTGTCAGATGCTGATATGGCTATGAGTTCCCCCTGTATCACTAGTTTCATTGCCTCCCAAAAAGAGGCTAATGATGTGTCCCCATTGTCATTGGTTTGGAGGAAATCATCAATCAGTTTGGGAATGGATGTAATCGTGGATTGGGATTTAAGTATACTTTTCCTATAATGTCAGTGTGATGCCCTGATCTGACTATTGTCAATACGTGCCAACAGAGTCAAGGAGTATGATCTGATAGCGATCTGGGCACAATGAAGGTGTTGCAATCATGGGCCTGTAGGGCTGGGGTTGCTAAAAAATGTCCATTCAGGCATATGTTTTGTGGGCTGCGGAATAGAAGGTATAGTCCTGTGTGTTGGGATGAGAGGTCTACCAGATATCGCTCAGACCACATTTGGCTAACCGTCGAAGCCCATGTGCTGAAAAAGCCCCAGATGGGTTAGAGCATTAGCCAGAGTGGTCCATCCGATGAATATCTTTGGACAGCAAATGGGTAGGAGACATATGTTGCTACCCGAGCATTGCAAAAGGGACGGAACATCCGCTCATTTGGTGGGATTATTGAGGCCTCTTACATTAAGGCTTGTTACTTTAACTTCCAGGAAGGTTGGTCATAGTGTTGGGGCATAAAGACCTAGTGTGAATCCAGGGCGTAAAACGGGCTGCATGGGGAAGACATGGGGAAATCCAGACCATTCCAGTATGCCCCTTGGAGCCAAGAATAAACCATGTGCACTGAAGGAATAAAAACCTACAAAAATATTTCCCTAAAAACATGAACGTAATCATAATGTGGAGAAGCCCATCGTCGATGGAAGATTTCATGTTGGGCTAGGCTGGCACTTTTGAGATGCTAGTCCAATAGCGTGTGTTGACAATCACCCCTCCGCCACCTCTCTCTGGCCATATAAAGTAGGAGGTTGATCGACTCGGCATGTGTTGCCCAGAGACAAACTGAGAGTGGGATGCTTGTCATGGGATGGGCCCACCTGTACCTGAAGCCTGGATGTCCAGCACTGCCTGGTGCCTCTGTGCCCGCTCTTCCAGCCCAGGGTGAGGGCACTGTTTACGCTTTCCCGCCCTCCACCAGGACAGTGCCCGAGGCGGTGACCCCCAGGGAGAGCCAGGCATGGATCAGGAAGATGATTTGACTGACAAGCCGAGGACGTGGAAGACATCTAGAGTGTCATGAGTTGGTGGAGCTGACCCACCCAACGAAATACCAACCTGAAGGGGTACCCCCAGCTGTAGGACATCTCTTTGGAGTGCATAGTTGGTTATTGGTTTACACTCACGGCGGCGCTGGAAAGTGAGGAGTGAGACATCCTGGTAAAGACTAATCGTGGGGTCGCAGAAGTGGATAGTTTGTTTGGTTCTGGATATCTTCAGAATGTCTTCTTTAATTTGGAATACATGGACACAGGCTAGGATATCCAGCTGCCAGGTGTTGGGCCCCACTGATCAGCCAACCCAGTGGACTCTATCAAGCTGTAGATCTGCGTCCTCTTCTCAATCCAAGATGGAGTGAAAGAGCGCCTGTGTGTATCCTCAGAGGTTTGAGCCCTCCACTCCCATAGGGATCAATCAGAGGTGAGTATTGTTGAGGCGAGATTTATTTTCGAGGTCCTCTGCTTGGGCTCTGAGGTCATTGTGTTGTTCATTTAGGTGGTTGATTTTTTGGTGTAGCATTTCCACTTTCTTGCCTCTCGTGATTTCATTATCCTCTAGAGTAGAGACTCGTTCCCCCACTGAAAACATGTCTTGTTATAGGTCTTCAATGACCTGAGAAAGGCCCTTTTTAAAGGCTTGGATATCGGTCTTCAGCGGGTCGAGAGCCTAAGACTTCCCATGTCACCAGGGCTTTGTCGGAGTATGATGACCCTTCCTGATCAGTCTGTGTGAGGGGCTGCGAGCTAGCGACTGAGACTTTGGCAAGGACCAGAGTGGAGCGGGTGAGCATTTTTCATACAGATTGGTCTAATTTATTAGCAGCCATAGTGGAGGTGGGGTTGTGCAGTGTGTTCAAACCCTGTGATTACTGGCGGGGCGAGGGCATGTCCCAGAGCACTCCCCTGTAAGCTATCTTATTCAGGAGGAGCCGATGGGGTGCTAGCCTCAAGTGGTCAATATGGCTGAGAGATGTTTTCCAGCTCTAAGTGTGAGCAAGAGTTCAGCATAGGGATCCTGGCTCTGGCTTGGAGAAGACAGTATGGCTATGCACGGCACCTCAAGAGTAGCAACCCGGTTCCTCAATCTTAGTGATCCCCACTTGCTGCAGTCTCTACACCGTCTGTCAAAGGCAGTCCAGAGCCTGCCCCCCCCGGTGATGTGACCGTGGCGCAGTGTGATTCGCACTCACCAGGTCGCCTGTGCAGCCCTCTCATGTCAGGCAGCAGGTTTCACAGCTTCCAATCTTGGCTTCCCACAGGGCCTTCCATGGCCCCGGCTGTAGCTGGCGGAGTTACATACTTGCTGGGGATTGAGGAGGCTCCCCAAAGGTACGATTGCTGTCTGAGGGCCCAGTACTCCAAGCGCATCTTTTAGGACATGGGAAGGGGTATACCGCCGCAGCCCAGGGGAACCCTGGTGGACAGTGCTAGTCTTCATTGGGCGGCGTCCTGCAGGCAGCCAGGCGGCCTTGGGCACCCGCCGTTACTGGAGGGCAAGGATGGTCATCACCTGTGAGACAGGAGAGCCCTGGTAGCGCGGTCGCCAACCCATGCAATTGTCCTGCTGAGGCATGGTTGGAGGGCTACTTGCAGAGTGGCCTGGATAGTAAGGCTTAAGCAGCTGCCATTTTAAGAACTGCACAGCTCGTCTGTCCATCTGTCGCAGGAGTCAGAAAACAGCTCGGCAACTCTGTGCGGACTTCCTCCCATTTCTGGACCCTCTCTGCAGTCCAGGCTGGGGTATTCATCGTTTAGTGTGAGCCCGGAACACTGCTAGGCACTGTGAGTGAAAGGCCTCGGTGCTGTAGGAGTGAGAAACACATCCTACTCCACCGCCATCTTGGCCACGACCCCATGGCATCCTCTTTAGAGGCTTCACAGCCACCCCCTTGAACTGGATACATTTGTTTCTTATATACATGACCCATACAACATTTCTCTTCCTGCACCATTTCATTGCAGTTTGGGATTACCAACGTCATCAGCCTTGTTCCCATATTACCCTGCACAGTCTTGCTGCTTTGATTGTGTCTTTTGGCCTTCTCTTTTACCTATGCATTGATAATTTGCCAATGGCTAGCTGTTTAATTTAAGGTCAATACCCACTTTCTGCTTTCTTTCAACTGTTAACAATCCTAAATGTCTAACACGCTCTCTAGTCATTTTGGCAATCTGGTCCTTAAGGATTCTGTTTTTTGGGTAACAAATTGACATTTTTCCCTCAGGACAATTGTTTTTTAATATTATATTGCACACTAAGAACCCCTTAGGAAAATACCCCGATTTCGACCAATGTCCCTGTACTAATCTGCTTTGATTTCAGAGGAGTCTTCCGGTCTTGATTCTTGAAATGTGCTCTTGGATCAATACATTTAACTTCTGACCGCCTGTGTTTGACATCTCTGGTCCATCCACTACCTTTAACAGCCATCACTATAAGGATAACTACACACATGTTACAACTTGTTTTTCTCAATAGCAATAAATGGAGCAAACTGACTTTGTAATGCGTTTTCTATGAAGAGAATTTGCTCCACATTTTAAATACAAATGTTGCAACTAAGTTTCAGTTCTACTCCATTTGACCCACATTATGTTTAATAACACAACAACCATGATAGGCATACCTTTGCTGCTCCCATGCAAACATTTGTACATAATAGGGAATCCCTGTTCATTGTTATAAAGACGCACAAGTGGTGCAAATGGATTTCCAATGTTTTTGCTCTAAAGCAAGCAATGTTAGATACAGCCTAAAAGATAAGTGCACAATTTATTTATCTTGACCAATTTCATTTATTCCCTGTTGCGTATTTTATTCCTATATGCCAAACCTTTAAGCCTTAAAAGTATGCAATATTTACTTATTTAACCCCTTTTACATGTTTTTGAGAAAACACATTTTCATGTCAATCCATCTCTAGTGTATGTGAGCTAGTGTTGTACACAAAGTTAGCCCCAAATAGGACCACCCCAGAGATGTAGGCTTATATTAATCAAACACATTATAAAACTCTAATCCCCGGGTTTTGGAATTTAATGTGTGCAACAATCAACCCCTACTACAAGATAGACCCATAAAAGGGGGCATAGCATGTACATATTTCAAGTATTCCACACCAAAATCTGCTCATTCTGGTATTTACCTGTCCTTTTACCGCATTACAGAAATTTATCGTAGGAGTGGGGGAGGTTTAAGGCATGGTCCGTATTGCAGCAGGTAAATACCAGGGGGCAGATTCATGAAAAAGGCACGCAACGCAGCAAGATATACTAAGATATTACGTGTTCCTGCTCTCTCCCTGTGCTGGTGAAGTGAGTGCTGCCTAGCGCCAACGCAGACACCCTTGTGCCTTGGTGCAAGGTGTCTGCATTACAGGTAGGATAGTTTTTGTGGAGGAAGGCACGTCTTCCTACACAAAACCAATCTTTGAGGCATTTTCCCCTTTCTACGTGTACTACAGAAAATGAAGATATTTCTCCTGATTATGCCTCTGTTGGGAAGGAGAACCATTTTGAAGCATTACCAGGTTTACAAGTCTTTGTTAATCTGAGAATGGGCCTAAATTCATGAGTGGATGCATGTGAACACCCATGGAACACCTTCCTAATGCAATTTGTGCTACCTCGCATTACTCTGGGTTTACTAAGCCACGCAGAGCCACGCAAGGTGGCTTTGCCTCGTTTCGTAAATCTCATTTAAGCCCTTGCATTCTCTTGTGTTGCCTTGAGTGATGGAAGTGCAACATGAGTTTTAGAAATTGGGTTTCTGATTGACAGAGGTATGCACCCTGTTCAAGTAGGAGCCACAATCCTAGTCAGGGTTAAGTCAGATACACACTTTAAATTAACCTGTGCTCACCCTCTGGTAGCTTGGCACAGAGCAGGCAGGCTTAACTTAAAAGGCAATGTGTAAAGTATTTGTGCAACACCTCAAACAGTAACACAATGAAAACGCCACAAAAAGACCGCACACCAGTTTAGAAAAATAGATTATGATTTTATAAATGAAACAAGACCAAAACAACAAAATTCAATAAGTGGAAGTCAAGATATAATTTTTAAAGAATAAAAGTGAAAATAATGCTTAGAAGCAATAAGAGCCTATGCGGATTATCTGGTAGCGGTGGACCTGGGCAAACTCAAGAGTTCAGGCCAACCGCAATGGAGCTCGGGCTGGGTACAGGAGCCACGCAAGCCTGCTGAACAAAAGTACCTTGATTCTGGTTGCAACAGTGAGATGTGCGGTGCAGCCGGGTGATGTGTCCATGTAGAGCCCGCAGTCGATGTGATGTGCCGATTTTCTCCACCCAATGATGGCGATGCGCCAGTTCAGATGAAGCACAGGGTCCAAGATGAGTTGGTTTCAAAGCTGATGTGCCAGGCTTCTTCACACAGTAGAGGGGATGCATTGATCGTCTCCCTGGATTGACAGCGATGGGATGGTTCTGATGCTTCAGGCCCGATGCGATGCACTGGTCCCAAGTGCGATGTGCCAGTTCTGTTTCTGCAACAGCAGTGATGCGTTAATTCTGCTCATGCAGTAGAGGATGCATCAGTTTCACGAGAGCAAGCACCTGGATCCACTTCAATGGACCAGGCATAGGAGCAGGGGGTAAACTTTGATATCTCTGAGTCTCAAAACAGGAGATCACTCTGGGTTCAAGTCAAGAGTCCAGTTCATCCGCAGCAGGGCACAGGGTAGCATGCAGCAGGGCAGCACAGCAGAAAAGCTGTTCCTCCAGAGCAGCAGTCTAGCTGAGTGGCAGTCTTGTGGCAGCACAGAAGTCTTTCCTCCTGGCAGAGTTCTTCACAGGTCTAGTAGTGTCTGAAGTGGAGGTGACAGAGATTCAGTACTAATACACAGTTGTGCCTTTGAAGTGGGTCTTTGAAGTGCACAGAGGTCATTTTCGTCCTCCCCTGGCTCCAGTCTCACTACAAGGGGGTATGTAGCCTTTTGTGTGTGGACAGGACACAGCCTATTCAGGTATGAGTGAGGCAGTGCTATGCTCTCCCCCCCTCCCCCATAAAGCCCAGTTGCCACCCACCCCAGTTGTATATTCAGAGACAGGCAGCAGGCAGCAAATGACTAGAGTAAGAAAATGGCAACTTTCTAAAAGTGGCATTTTCAGAATTACAATTTAGAAATCAGACTTCACCATAAGTTGTGATATTAAATAGTGATTCCAGAGACACCAAACCTGGGGGGTCCAATCTCTTTCCAATTGGAAATTACACTTATAAAATGAAATAAGGTATTCCCAATGTTATCTTATGGCAGAGATAGGCCCAGTAGTAGTGAAAAACGATTTTAAGAGTTATTTCACTATTAGGACATGTCCTAATTTTTAAATGCACTGCACCCTGCCCTTGGGCTGTCCAGGGCCCACCTTAGGTGTGACTTGTATGTATTAAAAAGGAAGGTTTGGGCCTGGCAAGAGGGTTAACTTGCCACATTAAAATAGCAGTTTAAACCGCACCCACAGGCTCTGCAATGGCAGGCCTGAGATATTTTTAAAGGGCTACTTAAGTGGGTGGTACAATCAGTGCTACATCCCACTAGTAGCATTTAATTTACAGGCTCTGGGCACATGTAAGGCACTTTACAATGGACATATAAGTAAATTAGATGTGCCAATTGTGGATACATCAATCAAACCATGTTTAGGGGAGAGAGCTCATGCACTTTAGCACTGGTTAGCAGTGGTAAAGTACTCAGAGTCATAAAGCCAAAAAAAACGAGGTGAGAAAAAGAGGAGGAGGAAGGCAAAACGTTTTGGCTGACCCTTCAGAGAGGGCCATTTTCCAATGAGGGCTCTGTAAATCTGGCCCCAGGTACGATAAACACCAAACCAATTTTAATAGCGTTTTTGCGCAGGGTTCATTTATTTCCAATGCACGCCAAATTAACGCCTTTCAGTCAGAAACCTGGAATTGCAGATGCATAACATTTTTATTCATAGGGTGTAATTGAAAATTAGATCTGAGCTTCCACTACCCTTAAATAAAACCTCTCCAAACAGAGGTCGTTCAGTTTTCAAAGTTATCTCCAGAATGTTATTTGTTGAATGATTTGCAGAACAGGTAGGATACTGGCTTCACTGTAATGCAGTTACCCATAGTTCCCAAGGCCCATCTGCTCTGTGCTCGCACAGGATTGAAAGCATTTCCTTATTATCACAAAGCACATGATGACCTAATTGGCTGTCAACACCTTGAAAACAAATACCACAGAGATACCGAGTGTGTGGCTTCCATTACATTCAGCCGAGTGCACCTCTTTGATGCGCGCGAACAATGGGCTCCACTTGGCGCAGTGCTGAGTGCTTGACCCTTTCACAAATCACATTGCACATCTTATCATCGCCTTATCTCTTTTAACAGCATATATGTTAGACGTAAAGTCTAGTATGAAGGATCTGGATATAATCATTAGCATTTGTTCCAGTCTCAGCATCCTCCACAGCTAGGAGTAATATACAGATGCTTGTATAGGCAGCATGGAAAGAGAAATACATGCTTGAATTGCAGGCTTGCCAATCTCATAAACAATCACCTTGTGAGGTTGGGGGGAGGGGGGATGGGGCTTCTTGCGGGCAGCTACCAAAGAGGCACATCAGCCCCTTCCCACACCACACCCTCTCAAAACAAAAAGCTTGCTGAGGCCCATATCTCAGCATGTTTTCACACCCCTTAATGGGCATTGGCTGCTTAGAGCTTCCATAAGAGCTGGAAAGCCACTCAGTTGAGAGATTTTCAGCTCACCTTCCCTGCTACCTTGTAACATCGCCTCTTCACCACCCCCCTCTTCCCCCAGCGCCTTGAGACCCTCGCGGGTATGTAGTGCGCTTTATAAGTGACATGATTGATTGATTGATTGATTCACACGTGCCCATGTGAAGGGAGCTGATAATGTGTGAAACACTGTGGCACCCTCAGAGTTGGCACGTCTGGCTTTAGAAAGAACAGATATGTCCCAAAAAAAATTACATAGTGCGCAAAGTACATCACAAAATTCTTATGTAAGTAGATAAATTATATTTTGGTTTTCTTTAACTTATGTTACCATTTTACTGTTAAGCTACACATTTTCTATCCCAACTATAGAATGTCCAAGGTATTTATATAGGCACTGCTTTTCAAATATTGCAATTCAAGCTAGAAAGGAACAAGCGCTGTATAAATGTAGCGGTAGTGGGACAGGGCATGGAGAGGCTGGATGTGTGAGTGGATGCAGCCAAGAAAAGCTGTGGAACAAGATTGTGGTCCATCATTCAGAGGGGTACACATGGCTGAGTTGTTGCTTGAAGGAAAGGGTCTGCAGTTCTTGCTGGAAGAGCAGGAATTAATGTTTACTGGATAGTGAGGGAGTTTTAGAGCAAAGAAGTGCAGCATGAGAGGGTGCGGTATCTTGTTTCCTCCTCCCTGAATGTTTTCAGTGTGAGCCTGAGGAGGTTGCACATCAAAAATGATCTTGCTTTTCTGTATTTGTTATAGCACATATTCAATCTGCTCTCTCATTCGAATCATCTGTGAGTAATATAGTGCCAGAAAATTTACGAAGGTCCGCTTTCTTGCAATTTTGGCACTGACAATCGCTATTTTTTGTGTCATAAAGCGATCTAAAATATTTTTTTGCTTACACCCACTGGCACCACTTAGAAAAAACCGTTGTGAGCCTGAGTACGTAACACCTGTCTCAATTAGTTACAAAGAGATCTTTTCCAGTTTTTCTATGGTGCAATTGCTAGAGGTTCGTAGAAAATCCAAGCCGGTCCCAAAGTGAAGGCACAAAAGTGCATATTTATCAAAAGTTCACGCAACGCAGGGCAGCAAGCAAAGTTGCTACACTGTGTGAATGGGAGAGAGCCGAAAAGTACCATGTCTACTAAGATATGACACTCTTCAGCTCTCTCCTTGCACTTGCGAATTTGAGGCCAGCTAGCGCCAGTGCAAGCACCCTTGCTCTATAATGCAAGGGTGCCTGCATTACCGGCATCAGGATTGTTTTTTGTGCAGGAAGGGGCCAGTAAAGAGGAGAATTAGAGATATTTTTCCTCGTTACGCCTCTCTGTCGTAGGTGTACTGATTTGATGCAATTCCAGCTTTACAAACCTTAGTAAACCTTAGGAATTGCGTGAAATCCATGGGTGGATGAACTGGAACGCCATTGCTCCACCCATGGAACACCAACTACTAAGAAATGTAATGCAACACAACACAAGTGGCTGCATTGCATTTCATTACTTTACAAAGCCACACATGGCCATGCAAATCAAGCCTGCCATGACTTTGTAAATCCCAAACATGCCTTTGTGTTGCCCTGCGTCGCCTTAGCAAATCTGTGCCTTATAACACATCCGAAATGGCCCCTGATGTCTTTACAAGAAAAAATCACCAAAACTGTAGAATCCACACAAAGCAGTCTAGAGTTTACTTGGACTCGTTCAGTGTATGTTCAGATGGCTTTTGTGCAGTGTTTTGCCTGCGAAAATAATGAACAGTTTTATACATCTTGCAACAAGCTGTTCCACCCTTGAGTGCTATCGACAGGCTGTGCCTTGCAGAGACCGTCCTTGTTTAATGGAAATTGAAGAATGGCGCAGAATAGAGCTCAGAAAAATATTAAAGGACAAAAATGGCAATTTAATTGGCTTGACATTTTTCAGCCCCTCCACTTCACCTACGGTACTTGAAGTCTGAAAATAAGATTCCTGTAACAGTAGGTTTTTCAATGTTTTGCACTTTTTTCAGCTGCTACACCAAAAAATGTGCATCACTTATTCGCAGTGATTTGTATCATACATTTCTTATGTATATTCATAATGATTTTTTATTTCTGTCAATTCTTAGTTCTTAGCTACAGATGAGTCAGTAACAATAATGAGAACAAAAAGGTGTCAAGCCCTATTACTATTTTCTGTAATTAGGTCGAAATATTCTTGTGCGCCATACTTGAGTGCAATTGTCAGTGGGAGATCCGTGGCTGCACATTTAAAACCCCCCGAGTGTTCACGTGCCTTTTTAAATCCAGCATTATTTCTGCATATGACATAGAGGAAGGTTTAGTATAGATTGATTCAGAAGTGATGGGCATTTCAAATTGAATACACTTGAAATGCACCTTTAATCTTTTCAGTAGTGTATACTCTATTTTCCTACAAGAGGTCTCTTTATTTATATTTATTTATTTATAAAGTTTTATATAGCGCGAACGTGACCCAAGCGGGTATCAGAGCGCTTCACATAATGACGGGAACAACAATCTGACAGAGCAGGATAAACGGGTAAACAAGAGTACTGCGGTAATAGAACAACACATAAATACAGTAAATACAGTAAATGAGCAGACGTGTGAGGAGGGGGTCTCAGCGCATTGATTCTGGGGGGAGTAGTTACAATACAGGTTCAGAACGTATGCATAAGAAGTGCTTTGACTTCTTTTTTGAAAGAGGACGTTGAGGGATTCAGTCTGATTTCCAGATTCTCGGGGCGATACCGGAGAAGGCTCGGTTATAGGTTTTCTTGCTTTGAAATTTTTGTGGTTTCAGCAGTAAAGTGCTAGAGCTCCTCAAAGATCTGCAATCACCCGAGAGTTCCAGTTTCCGGGCGAGGTACAGAGGAGTGTTAAGGTGAAGGGCTTTGTGAGCCATGCAAGCAATTTTAAGATGAATCCTAGCCTCAATAGGAAGCCAGTTTAGAGATTTCAAATCCGGCGTGATGTGGTTATTTCTTTTGGATCCTGTGATGAGCCTAGCCGCCGAGTTCAGAGAGGCCCTCAGCGGAGCCAACTTGTAGCTCAGAAGCCCACAGAGAGTTGAGCTCCCATACTCCAATCTGGAGATGACTAGTGCTTGAACAGCAGACTTCAAGTCTTCCGGAGTAAGGAAGGGTGTTAACTTTCTTAGTATGCTCATTTGGAAGTTCGCTCCTTTGGTGGCAGCGCTGATGTGTTCCTGCATGCTAAGGGCCTTATCAAGTATTATACCGAGAGATTTGGTAGAGTCAATGATGTGTGGAACACAGTTGAGAGCCGTAAGCTTCTTCATGTATTCAGTGATAGTAGAGGTCTGTTTGGGAGGAGAAATAAGAAGGAATTCCGTTTTGATGGAGTTTAATTTGAGATGATTGGAAGTCAACCAGTGTTGGGTTTTGAGTAGGGTCGAATTGAGTGAATTGATATCTTCGGGGGAGGAGATTTTCAAGTACAATTGGGTATCGTCCGCGTACATGTGATACAGTATATTGGATGATTTGAGCATTTGGGTTAAGGGCTCCATGAACAAGTTGAAGAGTGTGGGTGAGAGCGAGGACCCTTGAGGGACCCCCAGAGTGATCGGAGAAGAGTTGGAGAGGGAGTGATTGACTTTAATTCTTTGCGATCTGTTATGAAGAAATGAGGCAAACCAGTTCAGAACTGATCCTGAGAGACCCATCCTCCGTTCCAGTATGTCCAGGAGGTTGTCATGTTTGACCGTATCAAAAGCTGACGAGAGGTAAAGGAGGATTAGAAGGCAAGCTTCGTTCCTATCCAGCACATTTAGAGCGTCATCCATTATGTGGGTAATGGCCGTTTCGGTGCTATGACCTTGGCGAAAGCCCGATTGAAATTGATCAAGAAGCTGGAATTGATTAATGTGGCTACAAAGTTGGACATGGACACATTTCTCTAGCAGCTTCGATAGCGTAGGAATCGTAGTGATTGGGCGGAAGTTATTAGGTCGTCTTGCTCAGCAGAGGGTTTTTTAAGAATGGGCGTAACCTGGCCAGCCTTTAGACAGTCAGGAATCACACCTTGCTGTAGGGAGGCATTTACAATCTTGACCAGATTGGAACTAGGGACCTCTTCATTTCACTGAAGAAACTGTGTGGTTGCGAGTCATTGAAGTGGTTGGAGGGTTTAAGTGTAGTAAGTATGTTAAGTATAGAGATTTCGTCAAAGGGTGTGAAAAGGCTCCAGGAGGCACTATTTTTGGGAGTGTACCCTAGAACAAGGGGTGACTGGGGGAGGGAGGGAAGGGTCTGTCAGCTGGTTCATCGATGTCTGGAGATCAGTTTTAATCTTATCCATCTTTCCAAGGAAGAAGTCAGAGAAATCATCACAATTTGGCTGTATAACAGAGGCCGTTGGCGGAAGAATGGGAAGATTGTTGGATTGGAGTTTAATTAATTCAAAAAGCTTTTTTGGCCTGTTTCTGGCTTTATCAAGTTGACTTCTGAAGAAGATCGCTTTAGCGCTCTTAATGTGTTTATTGTACGTGCTCCTCCTAAATCTCAGGAGCCCAAGGTGTTCAAGAGACGGCGAGCCTCTCCAGGATCATTCGGCTAGTCTCAGATTGCGTCTATCTGTATTTAACCCCTCGTTGAACCAAGGTTTGGAGTCTTTGGTGGACCTTCTTTTTAGTTGCAAGGGGGCAATATGGAGTTGTTGTAGTGCTCAGTGAGGTCATCAACCCCAGACATGTGAGTAGGAGGAGGTAAGGTGATGTTGTTCAGGGATATCATTTCATCCAGGTTTGCATTTCGGATGGATCGTTTCCAATGCCTAGGTGTCTTAGGCTGAGATTTTAACTTAGTCCACGGTTCCATGATGCGGAAGATGTAGTGATGATCAGTCCAGTCACACGGGACAATGGAGTCAAGTTGAATGCAGTCGGGTTTAGCGATAATAAGGTCCAGGATCGTGCCCAGATTGTGAGTGGGGATGTCACATATTTAAATCATGTTAAGGTCAACTAGGAAGGTTTTGAGGCTATTCACTGCAGGGTCATTAACGTCATTCCAGTGAAGATTGAAGTCATCGAGGAAGATTTGTGGACAGTGATGATCCACATTTGAGGAGATGGTTTCCATAATTTGTTCAACAAAAGGGAAATTATCACCCGGCGGATGGTAGAATGTGTGCAAGGTGCATAGAGGCCTGAGGTTGCTTGAGATGTCTATGCACATGTATTCGCAAGATGGGAGAGTAGCAGTGAGTGACTGTTTCACAGTAAGACTGTTCAAAAATATACAGGCGATCCCTCCACCAGGTTTGACCGATCTATCAAGTCTGATGATGTTATGGCTAGGAGGGACTAGGATGTCCAGGACTGGACCTGAAGACTCCTTAAGCCAGGTTTCCGTAAGTATTAGAAGGTCAAGGTCCTGCGCCAGGATAAGATCAGCGATATCCGCGGCATGTTTCACAGCAGATCTACAATTGATAAGTATGCATTTCAAGTGGCTAGTTGAGTCAGATGAGGTAGATTGTGTGATGAGAACTTGTTTGAGGTTGGAGGTGTTTATAGTATTAGGGTTGTGTCTTGGTATTCTGAGAGGGTTAGGGGGAATAGACTGAAAATGGAGTTGTTTACCCAAATTGACTGTATGAGTAGAGTTGTAAGTAAGAAGGAGGGAGTGAATGTCAGATTCTGTTAGGGAGATCTTAAATCTACAAGGTCTGGAGGAAGCATTCGTGCAGGGAATGGATCTCCACCTTTGGGGGGGAGAAAACGCGTAGGGCGATAATCTCTTCAATGAGAGGGGAGAAGACAGAGTAGTAGTGCAGTAGTTAGTAGCTGGCGCTTGATTATGTCTGCTCTTCCCTAATGACCTGTAGGCCAAAAAGTCATTAGCCAAATCCGAGGTGATGACAGTAAGTTTTGTAGGTTAGCCTTAAGTAGTTGAAGATCCCGTGAGATATCAGCTAGGCAAGGAGCGGGGACGAGGTTATGCTCAGAAGATAAGGCGTGTATCCGTTGGTCCGTTTGTGGGGAGGGAGAGCTGATAGCGCCGTTCGGGTGATGCTGGACTGTGTGATCCAGCAAAGGGGAGGTTGAGTTGGAAGGATAATTAGGCTTGCCAGGGAGCGATGGGAGACTCCTGAGCTGATTGTTAAGAGATACTAGGGTCGTATGAGTACTGATGTAACTAGGGAGAATGGGATCAGGATTCAGAGAGGTCACCTTGTGCACAATGGGACGTGTGATGGACATATTAGTATCAAGTAGGCCGTGGCTATCGCAGGATGAGTGTGTAAGTATAGTGGTAGTGGGAGAGCAATTGCAATGGCTGCCAAGATTAGGGGGGTGGGTAGTGGGTTGGGTAGGATCACTGCTAATCATGTGAGAGTCAGGTCCATTCGGCAGAGAAAGGGAGATGCTATGGCTGCCCAGATTGGGGAGGTGGGCAGTGGGCTGGGGAGGCTCACTGCTAATCACGTGAGAGTCAGGTCCAGTTGGCTGGAGAGCGCGGGTAGGGGTGGAAAGGTGGGAGGAACTATGTAACTCTTTGAGTGTCTTATTCACTGCTGTAGGCCTGATTACTATTTATAGGGAGCAATTTCACCTGGTGCGATACCATTCCGCCTGATTATGACTGGCCCAGTGCTCCTGGGTGCAGGAACACAGGACTTCATTTCACTGGCTGGTAATTCAGATCAATAAATAACATGAAACTTTGCCTACAACAGCAGAAAAGCCTAGTCCCCACTCCACTCTAATGCTCTCACATTCGAGAATTAATCCTCCTGTTCCCTTCCTTACCTTCACTATTAACCTACCTCCAACCCTGCCCCACACAAAAAGGAATATTGTGAGAAATGCACATGGGGGCATATTTTCAAGAACTTAACGCTGCCATAGCGTCAATTTTTTGACATTACAGCTTTTTTTATCGCCTTATTTACAAAGTGCCGCTAACTGCGGTAAGCAGCACTTTTTCATCATAAACGGGAATATTCAGGATCGCCTCTTTTGTTAGCGGGACTTAACGATAATGAGATGCAAGGTAGGCGTTCCCATGAAAAATCTGCCGCTAACCGCAATTCGTGATATCTACCATGAAATTCCTGTACGTCGATAATCCCCCAAAACTGCTGCTAAGTCCAGTATTGGGCCTGCAAAGCTGGAAACACGAGGGATAGCTAGGCAGGAGCAGGCTCGAATAAAACTAAATGGCTGCATGCAAGCACAGCATGGAATGAAGTTTAGCATATTTTTTGCATGCAAAATGCGTCTCTAGCCTCATGTGTTTCACAAAAGGTGGTGGATTTGCATTTGTGTTTTATTATGAATACTTTTGCAGTAATTTTATTAAATTATGCAAAGGAAATTACACAAATTTCGCACACCCCTATTTAAAACCCACTGCATGGCATTCATAATTTGTTTCAGTAAAATCACCATGTCTCCACAAGCTTGTCAGAGCCTTTCAATGTTATCACTTTTCCTCAATAAATGATGAAAGGAGTTTTTGTTGTCTCTGCATTTTCCTAAATCTCATGAACACGTAGAAGGTGTTGTATATTCATCAGACTTCAACAGAGTGAGAATGATACTTTACTTTTTATTTCCCTTATCAATCATGTAAGCCTCAAGCCCTACGATATCAATTTAGAGCTGTGTTGAATGTATTCATGGTAGCAATGCCAGATAGCAGTTTAAATATATGACCTCTATTTAATTTGACTTGAGGTATTCTCGTCATATAGACAGGCTGCATAGCCAAGGAATGCAGGGACATGTTTATGAAGGAATTTGCATCGCGCTTGCACCAAGCAACGTGGTTCAAGCACAACGCAAACCCAAAATGCTATTTATGAAGCCACACAAAGCCACTTTGCGTGGATCTGAGTGAATTCATAAATCAGGAGTAAAGAAACGCATCTCAAATCGCTGTGCTGCGTTACTCTGCCCTGGAAAGGCATTCCATGGGCGTTCTGTGGGTGTTTCCACGTAATGCCCATGGTTTTTGACGCATTCCCAAATTTACCAGAACTGGTAAACCTGGGTATGTGCCAAAACTTTACGCCTTCCCAGGGGAGGCGTAACAAGGAGAAATGTCTCTATTTGTCCTCGTGTCTTCCTCTTTCTATGTGTGCTGTATTCTGCAGCACACAGAATAAGAGGAATATGCCTCTTAGGATTGTTTTGTGCAAGAAGGTGCCCCTTCCTGCACAAAAACAGTCCTGCATGCAGCAAAAGCAATTTTGCACCATTGTGCAAGGGTGCCCTCGTTGGCACTAGGCTGCCAAAAGGGCATCTGCGCAGGGGAAAAAACAGGAATGCACCATATGCCATGCATTGCAGTGCAGCAAGGTGACTTTCTGTGCTGCACTGTGTTTTTTTTCATAAATGAGCCCAGCACTTCCTTGCACTGATGGGAAGAGCAGTGCATTTAGCCTCATTAATGGATCTACTCAAATGGCAATCAAGGACTATCTTCTCACAGGGCATATCTACGAGCCAAGGGAAATTGTAAGGCACCTTATGAACAAACTCCTGAGGTTCTAATACTCATACTAGGATCGGTATGTCTGAATTCCCAACTCTCTGTCTCTCTGTCCTGATACCTGGAGATATTTTTATGGTAAAAGGGTCCTGGCTGCAGTGTTCCCTGTCCTGGAATTGGCAAGCCCTCAATATAAATAACTCAAGCATCATTTCCGCTCTTTTGACTGTGGATCCTTATTCTCACTAGTGCTCCTTGTGCCTAAAGCACATTGGCTCCCACTCATTCAGTCCTTGCAACAGCCCATTACTCAAGACCTCAGAATACGTTTAACAAAGATTTTATTAACCATAACCTCACAATAACAGCTCCCTGCCAGCATTTCTGGTTGGGAAACTCATTTATCAAGGACTAGAGAACATAAACAACTCTTCACCCTTTCATCCATTTGATTTGTAAAACGTTCCCCATTCTCCATTGAATGGTCTAGTTTGTAGGAGGTTTACCTAAAGATCTAGGGGCAGATTAACTAAGAATTCACACAATGCCATGCAGTGCAGCAAGGCAAGTTGCAGAGATGCATTGTGTGAATGGGATAGAGCTGAAGAGCACAAAATATACAAACATATGGCACTCTTCAGCTCTTTCCCCCCAGCACTGGTGCACTTGTGGCTGCCTAGAGCTAAAACAGGCACACTTTAACCATGCTGCAAGGGTGCCTGTTTTACGGGCAGGATAACTTTTGTGCAGGAAGGGATATCTTCTGCTTCTATGTGTGACGTAAAAAGCATCACGCATAGAAAGAGAGCTTAGCAACATACTGATTCCGGAACTATGGTGACAGTGCATATGTACCGCAGCGCCAGGATGCCCGTAGGGTTACAGTGCGCTTTATAAGTTTGAACACAATACAATACAATACAGTACATGTAATTAGAAACAAAGACATTTCTCTTTGTTACACCTCTCTGTGGTAGGTGTACCGATATCACACAATTCCACCTTCGCAAACCTTAGTAAATCTGGAATTATGTGAAATCCATGGATGGAAGCACGGGACTGCCCATTCTCCACCCATGGAATGCCCACCACTAAGAAATGTAACGCAACGCAGCCAAGCTGCTGCATTGCATTCCTTTACAAAGCCATGCAAATCAAGCTTTGTGTGGCTTTGTAAATTCCAAATAAGCCTTGGCATTGTCCTGCATCACCTTGCATGATGCAAGAGCGAGGCAAAAGCTAAGTAAGTTCAAGCCTACATTTTTTGGAGTGCCATCTCACTGCATTAGCAGGGGAGTACAAACTGGCAACCACAGAACCACTGATAAGTAATCCTCTCTGCTCCTTACCTGTGTGTGAATAACAGAGACCACTGACGTGTACCCCTTTGCCCTCTAGAATCACAAACAATTTTCATCAGGAGCATTTCTGTGACTAGCCTCTTAAAGAAACCTGTGTTCCCTTTATCCCTTTATTAATAAACTTGCCCTTTGGAAATAAAATAGTTTCACTTGTTTTATGTTTTAGGAGGACATTTCTATAACCATGCCTCTCCCACTTCAAATCACAAACAAGTTCCTATCTATATCATAGTGTGTGATCTTTCATACTACAAAGCTGTTACAACCTCAAATTCATGATCACACCATTCTTGTTTTCTGTTAACACAATACTTTGCAAGGCTCACAGTTGATGGAATATCCTTATAATATCTTGAGCAAAAGATATTGGGGCATATGTATCAAGCTTTTTTGAGGTCGCAAACACTGCGAATCGCAAAAAAACAGTGTTTGCGATTGCAAAATAGCCTTGTCCTATGTACAACATAGGTTCGCAGTGCAAAACAAGTATTCACAATATTTGCGAATGCCTATTTTGCGAGTCCCAAAATTTGCGAATATTTTATGTGAATTCGCAATTACCGACACGCAGTTTGCGACATCCGCAAATAGAGCAAGCGCAAATTGCGAAATCGCTAAGAAATGTATGAAATATTCGCAAATTGCGAATTTACCAAAATCGCTAATTTGCACATGCTTTTTACCACCAAGTCAAGGCAAGTGGTAACCAGGTGCAACCTATTTAAACAAGCCCACAATGCAACAGGGACTTTCACAATGGCAGCGCTGTATGTGATAGCCAGGAGGATGAGAATTCGAGCTGCAGCACAGAGAAGGAGGCGACAGGAACGGATCTTCAGAGTGCGCATCACTCTGTTCCAGCAGACTGACGAGGAGATCCACGAGAAGTATAGGCTGGACTCAGCTACCATAATGGACTTGATTGATGAGCTAAAACCCTTGCTTGAACACCCAACACGCAGGACCCAAACCATCCCAACCCATGTGCAGGTCCTGTGTTCACTGCACTTACTGGCATCTGGGAGTTTCCAGGGGGTGATAGCAGCAGCAGGAGGGGTCTCCCAGAGTTGCCTCCATGCATTCTTGGATGCAATGGTACAGAGGCTACATCATCACATCCAATTCCCCAGCACACAACAGGCATTACAGCAAACTAAACAGGACTTCTACCAGATTGCACAATTTCCCCATGTCATTGGCTGTATAGATGGAACCCATGTAGCCCTCACACCCCCATCAAACAATGAGTATGTATTCAGGAACCACAAATCTTATCATTCCCTCAACATACAGGTCATCTGCAATGCTAAATATATCATCACCGATATTGTTGCAAAATACCCTGGCAGTACACACGACTCCTTCATATTTAAACACAGTGGGATATAAAGACGTCTCACTGGTGGGGATTTTGGCGAAGGCTACCTGTTAGGTAAATGCATGTCTAACACTCTAACATACAGTTAAGGTCTGAAGTGAGAGGACAGTGATTAACCTTATGTCTTTCATCCTGTAGGAGACAGTGCATATGCTGTGCGAGATTTCATCCTAACACCGTACCTCAATCCAGCCAATCCAAGAGAGCGAAGATATAATCGCGCACACAAATCTACGTGCTGTATAATTGAGCGGACATTTGGGATACTGAAGAGCCGGTTCCGCTGCCTGCACAAAAGTGGAGGAGCACTACAATACAGCCCAGATACTTGCTGCAAGAGTGTGGCTACTTGTGCCATGCTCCACAACATAGCAACTAAAAAAGGCATTCCAGTTGAACTTACTGATACAGATTCATCTGAGGATGAGGGCCCAGGTCCACGTTGCAGACCAGCAGGTGGTGTAGGGGCAGCTGCGGGCCGACAGAGACGTGATGAGATTACACGGAACTATTTCTAGGTGAGTAATGATGACACAATGCAAAAGATGATCTGTGCATGACTGTGTTTAATATTCCTTTAGCTGCAGGTAAATATCAGTCACACAGCCTAAACACACACTTCATGTGTGTCACGAAATGTTGCACATGTTATGTCCACAGTGCATGGATGAAGGCCAACAAAAAGTCCACATGCAATGGGTTACTTCACCCATTGGCATTCTGCTGTGGTGACAGTTTATTTTTTCCGTGCACGTCCTGCTGTCGCACGCTCAGGGTGCTGACTGCTCTCCCTTGAGGCATCCGGTGTTGTTCCCTGCCTCACACTGCGCCGTCTGTGTTCGGCAATTGGTGGGGTGATGCTGCTTCTGCTTGAGAGCTCCTCACTATCCCCTGATCCCAGGAGTCCTGTGCCACCTATGGTAGCTGTCTGCAGCTGTTCCACAGCATCTGTGAACTGCACCAACCCTTTGGCCACATCCTGGCTGCAGTGTGCCATTTCAACCTGCATGCTCACTGAGCGGCGTGACAGCAGGGAAGTGGCATTACACAGGCGGTTGACCACCTTGCTGTAAGTGTCCAGACGGCTGTAGAGATGTTGTCTCCCCCTGCGTCTGGCTGCCTGGTCTCTCTTCATGGTGGCACACAGTTCTTTAATTATGCCCGTCATTTCTCTGATGCCTTCCTTCATGTCACTCAGGTTATGGTTGACAGACACCAGCTGCCTGTGTATTGACCTCGTTGATTTCGTTTGCAGGCGCTGTAACTTTACCATGGTGCCTTCCAGACCAGAAAACACAGTCGGATCCTCAACAGCAGCTGCACTGGTGGTTGCCCTTGGCCTGCGTCTCCTGCATGTTTCTTCCCTACGGTGCACAGGGGGCTGATCTCGGACCTGTTGTGCACGCTGTTCCAGGTCTGGCTGGGCTTCATCCCCTATAGACTCTGGTTCTCCCTCTAACAGTGGAAGTGGAGGCACATTATGCCGCTGTCTCCATTGGAACAGGTGTTGGCAGTGTGGTCTGCTCTGTGTCCCCTTGCCCTGCCTGGTCCTCTGTATGTGCTGCCTCATCATCTCCTGAACTGTCATCCTGTGTTTCAGGTTGAACTGTAAATGAAAAGGCACATTTTAATTGTGTGTTCTGCTTCACATTGTTCACTGAATAAAGTTTTCAGATTTTGGGTTAGCTAAGTACTGTCTTGCCTTTTTTGCCTTTACTGATTTACTTCTACTGATTCTACATTGATGTGTCTCATTGCTCCACTGTATAATGCGTGTGACTACATCTCCCATGATGCATTGCTGGGTGTACTGGAAAAAGTGGAATGGAGTTGCATTTTTACTTTCTAGTTGGTGCATTCCTGAGTGTGTAATTGAGATGGTAATGTGTCAGGGATGATTTGGCATGCATCTTACCTTGTCCGGGGTTGGGAGGGTCAGAGCTGTGGATGTCAGCCACACCACTGACACTCTCTGGCTGTAGGGTGGACTCCACCAACTCAAGGGGCGTAGATTCAGTGTCAGTGGATGTTCCCCCGCCAGTCTTCTTTGCCTCTGCCAGCCTGTTTGCCACCTTGTCCTTGGACCTGGAGCGCATATCGTACCAGCGCTTGCGCAGGTCAGCAACAGAGCGCTGTGTCACACCAATGGCATTGACCTTTGCCTGGATGTCCAGCCATATTTTTCTTTTTTGTGATTCTGGCACATGTAGTGATTTTTTGCCAAAAAGCAACTCATGGCTAAGGACCATTTCTTCTATGAGGACCTCCTGCTCCCTCTCACTGAACATTTGCTTCCTTTTCCTCACAGCCTCCTCCTTATCCTTCTCTTTCTCGTGTGGATCCATTTGAATTTGGTGGAGTTGCAGTCCAAAGTGGTTTGCTTCTCCTCCCAGCCTCTCACACAGCCACAGGCAATCAGGAACAGCATGGGCAGTCACACTTCCTGGGTGTGATGTCATCA
The DNA here is from genome assembly GCA_963921515.1 of Calotriton arnoldi. Taxonomy (NCBI): domain Eukaryota; kingdom Metazoa; phylum Chordata; class Amphibia; order Caudata; family Salamandridae; genus Calotriton; species Calotriton arnoldi. Next base: position 2,358,993 of record CAWUFW010001579.1, on the reverse strand, counting down.
AGCTGCAACTGAATAGCAGATTCTCTAAATTTGCGATTCCTTATTTGCGAATTCGCAAATAGGGAATCGCTAATACCGAATTCGCAAACGCATTATGCAAATTTTTGGTAATCGCAAATATTTTGCGATTTTTTATTTACATCGGATTTTGCAATTCTCAAAATGCGATTCGCAAAAAATCGCATTTTGAGAATCGCAAATTCCAATTTTAATACATATTCCCCATTATGCCTTCAAGTTAGATTTAAGTCTAACATAATTACCTTTGGCACACAGTTAGTGGAGCCATCCTAAAAGTGTGCCAAAGCCCCTCTAAACATCTCAAACTATATCAATTTTATTGTAAAACAGCAGGATCCTGGGACATAACCCCATATCTTTCCATATGAATCAGAAGAACAACGCCAAATTCACGTTTGGGGCTCTGATGGGTCTTACCAGGTGCCTTTTGTTTTGTTTACTACTCTACATACTGTTTACATTCACAAATTGGGTTTTTAGCTAATTTCAACAGATGTGGTTTTACTACAAAGGATATGCCTTTTAGCAAAAGTGTAGATATTTTGAATCACTATATTAATAGATATACATATTTACCACGAAGATGTTCCATGAAATGGGACAAAATGCATTGGCTTGTTTTTAGTATACATTTTGAATGAACTGGAGATAATAAATAAGCAGTCAACTCAAATTGTTGTCAAGTATTCACATTTGTGATTCTAAGCAGTGGAATAATTGTATTTGTTCCATGCCAGAAATATATGATTTATTGCAGACTATCCTTTGATAACAGAATTGGAAAATCTTTCCATAAGGTTCCAGAAGTGCTGCACCACCCAAGCAGTTGTTACAAAATGGAAGGGCAGGATTTTTTTGGACATCAGTTGAAAATTAGTAAACAGTGATCACTATTGTCAAATAGACTAATTTCAAAGCTGCAACAAAATTCCTGAAAAATAAAAATTAATTAGCAAAGATCTTTGGTGTGAGTGAAACATAATAATTGTGGGAAGATATGCAACAAAGCATCCATTCTCCATAATCATGATTGAGTTCCTTGAGGAGTAAGTCCATGATTTTAATACCTCCTTCAAAGAAAATAGTTGTTGTACAACCTAGAATCAAGATCACATTGAATGGTACTAGATAAATGTATCATAGTAATATTCAAGATCTGTGAGAAGGTTATCATTACAAACTCCTGAGAGTGAGATTAACTCATTCTGTGAAAGTGAGATTGCTTAGATCTTGAAAGAGTTCTGCTACTCAAAAAATAAACATTTACCAAAAAGTGGCTCTGTGATAGGAAAGAGTGGAGGGAAGCCTGAACATAAAGTATAATATTTCCATTAAACCAATTGCTGAATTTGAGTTTTCCTTATCACTGAGGTATAACCTCTGCACCCCTTAGTTGCCTTTAAAACTTCAAAGTGTAAAAACAACAGATCCAAATCAACTACCTGCCTTATTCATTGAACATTGAAATATACTCATAAAAGACTAGGCCAATAAAAAAATCAATGAGTTGAAATGCATTAAGGCCAGCTAGGGAATGTCATCTGGAAGGTATCACTTTTTTGTTTCAGTTTTAAAAAGATTTAAGAAGCAAAATGAAAAGTATAAAACTATACAATTCCTTAGAAAAACCAAATAGTACGATATAATATCGATATATGTGGTTAGCTCGCAAACAGACTTGAGTAGCAATGACTACACAAACTACCTAAACACTATAGCGCTGATGTACCTCAGGGATGCCCACAGGGAGTTCCTAGGATCCCTGATCATACCCGGGTGGTCCCATCAGTGATCAAGAGCCTGCCAAGCAGCAAAGCACCAAGACTGAATGGTCTCACCGTTCAGTTCTACAAGATGTACACCACTCTGCTCTTGCTACACCTTTTGGCTGTGTATGAGGAAGCCTTTAACAAGGAAAAACAACCCCCATCCCTGTGAAAGGCATTCATGGTGACCCTGCTAAAACTGAATAAAGCCCTTGACTGTAACTCATACTGCCTGCTATCTCTTATCAGTGTGGACAAAAAGATACTAGTCAAGATCCTAGCTAATCGCTTTGGTCCGCTGCTCTGTTCGGAGGTGCATCCTGACCAGTTGGTGTTCTACCAGGCAGATTCACCTCACACAACCTCTGCACGTTGTTCAACCTACTGCATCAGTTTGACCCGCTCCTTAGGGCTGTGGCTGTCTTTTTGGACACCTCCAAGGCATTGAACACACTGGAATGGGGGCATCTGTTCCACCCATTTGAAAGACTGGGCTTGGGTTCCATTTTCATAAGACAGGTCAGATTGCTGTATCATGGCCCACGACCCGCATCAGACAAAGCAAGCTTCTGTCCACCCCAGTACCCATAGTGCAAGGCAAGAGCTGGGGGTGGCCCTCATTGTCTCTGCATTGTGCAATAGCAGTAGAACTCCTAGCAGTGAGGCTTAGACAGCACACAGAGAGAGGGGCATCAGCTTCCAGGAGAGACACATATTGGTCTCTCTATGCAGACCTCACCTTGTACATCACAACCCTCCTGATAATATACCCTCCATAATTCCCGAGATCATCAAATTCTCAACTCTACTGGGCATCACGATCAATTGGGTGAAATAGAGATAATCCCAGTGACCCATTCGATGGAGAGATGTGCACTGTAGTTTCCACTTTGGTGGTGGGACTTATCTGTTGAGTATACATGTAAGCAGAGACATAGAAGAAGTAATGAGGGAAAACTATAGAGTGGTCTTGATCCGCAGAGGGGCTCAAGTCAACTGCAGGATCAAACTCCCACTGTTGTCGACTGGTAGACTGGGCCTGGCAAAGATGGCGGTGCATTTCTGCCAGTTTGTGACATCTTTTCAGCCACACACAGCAGTTGAAATTGACATTGCGAGGCCACTACATCTACACACTACTGTATGCTCCCGCACCGCTAGATGGCAAGACCAAATAGACATGGTGCTGTACAAGCTTTGGGACTAGGAATACCTACAATACAGATCTAAAGCAGAGGTGATATTTTCTCCTAAACTGCCTCTCCTGGACATCCCAGCACTTCCCTCCACCTGAGATTCAAAAGCACTCCATCAACTTATCAAAACTCACACGGACTACGCTCGGTGACCTATATCTGGAGGTCTCATTCCTTTCACATGAGGCGATTAGGACACATGCTGAATACACTCCATTGGACTCATTCCTATATCACAGAAAGAGGACAACATGTAGGTCCACAACGTAAATGCACTTCCCAGTGTCTCCCCCCACCTCCGGCCCACTCAAAAGACAGCTTGCGCAGACCACCCTTAGGCAGTTAGTGCCCAGACTTTATAGAAAGACACAGTCAAGGGCACCAGTTTTCCAATACATGGTGAGAGGCACCACCCAACCAACTTCAGAAGCACAGTGGGCATTCTGTTGCAGGCTCACAGGAGAACTCTCCCCAAACTACACACTCCGGCAAATGCATTTTAAATTCCCACATAAAATATACTACACTCCCTCCTCGCTGAAAGTGCTGGGCCTCAAGGTGTGCACCCACTGTGCCAGCTACAGACTGCAGAATGCAGACTTTTTACACCTGGCCTGGAGCGTCTCCTCGTTCTGGGCAGAGGTAAATGACACCCTCATGCAGATGACTGAGATGCCAGTTCAACCTAGGCTTCAAACTGCCTTGCTGAGGCATGTCAGGGACCTTCCACAATCATATCGCAGATTCCCGGCATTGGCCCTGCTGATGGTAAAAACGAGGGAGGCGATGCATTGTGGGTAATGGCTAACACAATGGCTTCAGGACTAGGCATATTGCCGGTAACAGCAGGTGACATACTGGGACCACATGCCTCTGACCTCCCGGCTCAAATAAAGATGGGTGCCTCTTCAGGCATACTTGTTGAGCGAAAATAACTCTGCTGATTGTGGAGAAGTGTTACAGCAAACAAATGATGGACGGAATGCTGACAATACAAACATTCTCCCCCAGTCAAAAGATCTGGGTTCAATCCATCGTTCTTTTGCCCACTAATCCACCCCAGTTTGGACCCAGCCATATGCAAATCAGTCTTGACCCAGTGCCTCATGGGAACAGTCCAGACCGAACTGCCAAGCCAGGTCCTCCCTGGACCGGAAACTAGCATCCTGGGACCGGTTTATGAGTATGCCACCCTTCTTCAGCCAGGCTAGCTTGAATCCAGTGGCACAGTGAGCAATGGACCCACGTCTGGGCATACCCATCCCACTTAGGGCGAAAAGTGTTACAGCAAACAAATGATGGACGGAATGCTGACAATGCAAACATTCTCCCTCAATCAAAAGATCTGGGTTAAATCCATCGTTCTTTTGCCCACTACGCCACCCCAGTTTGGACCCAGCCATATGCAAATCAGTCTTGACCCTGTGCCTCATGGGAACAGTCCAGACCGAACTGCCAAGCCAGGTCCTCCCTGGACTGGAAACAAGCATCCTGGGACCGCTTTCAGGGTATGTCACCCTTCTTCAGCCAGGCTAGCTTGAATCCAGTGGCAGAGTGAGCAAGGGACCCACATCTGGGCATACCCATCCCACTTAGGGCGAAAAGTGTTACAGCAAACAAATGATGGACGGAATGCTGACAATGCAAACATTCTCCCCAGTCAAAAGATCTGGGTTAAATCCATTGTTCTTTTGCCCACTATGCCACCCCAGTTTGGACCCAGCCATATGCAAATCAGTCTTGACCCTGTGCCTCATGGGAACAGTCCAGACCGAACTGCCAAGCCAGGTCCTCCCTGGACCGGAAACAAGCATCCTGGGACCGGTTTCAGGGTATGTCACCCTTCTTCAGCCAGGCTAACTTGAATCCAGTGGCACAGTGAGCAAGGGACAAACGTCTGGGCATACCCATCCCACTTAGGGCGAAAAGTGTTACAGCAAACAAATGATGGACGGAATGCTGACAATGCAAACATTCTCCCCCAGTCAAAAGATCAGGGTTAAATCCATTGTTTTTTTGCCCACTACGCCACCCCAGTTTGGACCCAGCCATATGCAAATCAGTCTTGACCCTGTGCCTCATGGGAACAGTCCAGACCGAACTGCCAAGCCAGGTCCTCCCTGGACCGGAAACAAGCATCCTGGAACCGGTTTCAGGGTATGTCACCCTTCTTCAGCCAGGCTAGCTTGAATCCAGTGGCACAGTGAGCAAGGGACCCAAGTCTGGGCATACCCATCCCACTTAGGGCGAAAAGTGTTACAGCAAACAAATGATGGACGGAATGCTGACAATGCAAACATTCTCCCCAGGTAAAAGATCTGGGTTAAATCCATTGTTTTTATGCCCACTACGCCACCCCAGTTTGGACCCAGCCATATGCAAATCAGTCTTGACCCTGTGCCTCATGGGAACAGTCCAGACCGAACTGCCAAGCCAGGTCCTCCCTGGACCGGAAACAAGCATCCTTGGACCGGTTTCAGGGTATGTCACCCTTCTTCAACTAGGATAGCTTGAATCCAGTGGCACAGTGAGCAAGTGACCCACGTCTGGGCAAACCCATCCCACTTAGGGCGAAAAGTGTTACAGCAAACAAATGATGGACGGAATGCTGACAATGCAAACATTCTCCACCAGTCAAAAGATCTGGGTTAAATCCATTGTTCTTTTGCCCACTACGCCACCCCAGTTTGGACCCAGCCATATGCAAATCAGTCTTGACCCTGTGCCTCATGGGAACAGTCCAGGCCGAACTGCCAAGCCAGGTCCTCCCTGGACCGGAAACAAGCATCCTGGGACCGGTTTCAGGGTATGTCACCCTTCTTCAGCCAGGCTAGCTTGAATCCAGTGGCACAGTGAGCAAGGGACCCAAGTCTGGGCATACCCATCCCACTTAGGGCGAAAAGTGTTACAGCAAACAAATGATGGACGGAATGCTGCCAATGCAAACATTCTCCCCCAGTCAAAAAATCTGGGTTAAATCCATTGTTTTTTTGCCCACTACGCCACCCCAGTTTGGACCCAGCCATATGCAAATCAGTCTTGACCCTGTGCCTCATGGGAACAGTCCAGACCGAACTGCCAAGCCAGGTCCTCCCTGGACCAGAAACAAGCATCCTGGGACCTGTTTCAGGGTATGTCACCCTTCTTCAGCCAGGCTAGCTTGAATCCAGTGGCACAGTGAGCAAGGGACCCATGTCTGGGCATACCCATCCCACTTAGGGCGAAAAGTGTTACAGCAAACAAATGATGGACGGAATGCTGACAATGCAATCATTCTCCCCCAGTCAAAAGATCTGGGTTAAATCCATCGTTCTTTGCCCACTACGCCACCCCAGTTTGGACCCAGCCATATGCAAATCAGTCTTGACCCTGTGCCTCATGGGAACAGTCCAGACCGAACTGCCAAGCCAGGTCCTCCCTGGACCGGGAAACAAGCATCCTGGGACCGGTTTCAGGGTATGTCACCCTTCTTCAGCCAGGCTAGCTTGAATCCAGTGGCACAATGAGCAAGGGACCCACGTCTGGGCATACCCATCCCACTTAGGGCAAAAAGTGTTACAGCAAACAAATGATGGACGGAATGCTGACAATGCAAACATTCTCCCCCAGTCAAAAGATTTGGGTTAAATCCATCGTTCGTTTGCCCACTACGCCACCCCAGGTAAAATCCAGCCATATGCAAATCAGTCTTGACCCTGTGCCTCATGGGAACAGTCCAGAGCGAACTGCCAAGCCAGGTCCTCCCTGGACCGGAAACAAGCATCCTGGGACCGGTTTCAGGGTATGTCACCCTTCTTCAGCCAGGCTAGCTTGAATCCAGTGGCACAGTGAGCAAGGGACCCACATCTGGGCATACCCATCCCACTTAGGGCAAAAAGTGTTACAGCAAACAAATGATGGACGGAATGCTGACAATGCAAACATTCTCCCCCAGTCAAAAGATCTGGGTTAAATCCATCATTCTTTTGCCCACTACGCCACCCCAGTTTGGACCCAGACATATGCAAATCAGTCTTGACCCTGTGCCTCATGGGAACAGTCCAGACCAAACTGCCAAGCCAGGTCCTCCCTGGATCAGAAACAAGCATCCTGGGACCGGTTTCAGGGTATGTCACCCTTCTTCAGCCAAGCTAGCTTGAATCCAGTGGCACAGTGAGCAAGGGACCCACGTCTGGGCATACCCATCCCACTTAGGGCGAAAAGTGTTACAGCAAACAAATGATGAACGGAATGCTGACAATGCAAACATTCTCCCCCAGTCAAAAGATCTGGGTTAAATCCATCGTTCTTTTGCCCACTACGCCACCCCGGGTAAGACCCAGCCATATGCAAATCAGTCTTGACCCTGTGCCTCATGGGAACAGTCCAGACCGAACTGCCAAGCCATGTCCTCCCTGGACCGGAAACAAGCATCCTGGGACCGGTTTCAGGGTATGTCACCCTTCTTCAACCAGGCTAGCTTGAATCCAGTGGCACAGTGAGCAAGGGACCCACGTCTGGGCATACCCATCCCACTTAGGGCGAAAAGTGTTACAGCAAACAAATGATGGACGGAATGCTGACAATGCAAACATTCTCCACCAGTCAAAAGATCTGCGTTAAATCCATCGTTCTTTTGCCCACTACGCCACCCCAGTTTGGACCCAGCCATATGCAAATCAGTCTTGACCCTGTGCCTCATGGGAACAGTCCAGACCGAACTGCCAAGCCAGGTCCTCCCTGGACCGGAAACAAGCATCCTGGGACCGGTTTCAGGGTATGTCACCCTTCTTCAGCCAGGCTAGCTTGAATCCAGTGGCACAATGAGCAAGGGACCCACGACTGGGCATACCCATCCCACTTAGGGCAAAAAGTGTTACAGCAAACAAATGATGGACGGAATGCTAACAATGCAAACATTCTCCCCCAGTCAAAAGATTTGGGTTAAATCCATCGTTCGTTTGCCCACTACGCCACCCCAGGTAAAATCCAGCCATATGCAAATCAGTCTTGACCCTGTGCCTCATGGGAACAGTCCAGAGCGAACTGCCAAGCCAGGTCCTCCCTGGACCGGAAACAAGCATCCTGGGACCGGTTTCAGGGTATGTCACCCTTCATCAGCCAGGCTAGCTTGAATCCAGTGGCACAGTGAGCAAGGGACCCACATCTGGGCATACCCATCCCACTTAGGGCAAAAAGTGTTACAGCAAACAAATGATGGACGGAATGCTGACAATGCAAACATTCTCCCCCAGTCAAAAGATCTGGGTTAAATCCATCATTCTTTTGCCCACTACGCCACCCCAGTTTGGACCCAGACATATGCAAATCAGTCTTGACCCTGTGCCTCATGGGAACAGTCCAGACCAAACTGCCAAGCCAGGTCCTCCCTGGATCAGAAACAAGCATCCTGGGACCGGTTTCAGGGTATGTCACCCTTCTTCAGCCAAGCTAGCTTGAATCCAGTGGCACAGTGAGCAAGGGACCCACGTGTGGGCATACCCATCCCACTTAGGGCGAAAAGTGTTACAGCAAACAAATGATGAACGGAATGCTGACAATGCAAACATTCTCCCCCAGTCAAAAGATCTGGGTTAAATCCATCGTTCTTTTGCCCACTACGCCACCCCGGGTAAGACCCAGCCATATGCAAATCAGTCTTGACCCTGTGCCTCATGGGAACAGTCCAGACCGAACTGCCAAGCCATGTCCTCCCTGGACCGGAAACAAGCATCCTGGGACCGGTTTCAGGGTATGTCACCCTTCTTCAACCAGGCTAGCTTGAATCCAGTGGCACAGTGAGCAAAGGGACCCACGTCTGGGCATACCCATCCCACTTAGGGGCGAAAAGTGTTACAGCAAACAAATGATGGACGGAATGCTGACAATGCAAACATTCTCCACCAGTCAAAAGATCTGCGTTAAATCCATTGTTCTTTTGCCCACTACGCCACCCCAGTTTGGACCCAGCCATATGCATATCAGTCTTGACCCTGTGCCTCATGGGAACAGTCCAGACCGAACTGCCAAGCCAGGTCCTCCCTGGACCAGAAACACGCATCCTGGGACCGGTTTCAGGGTATGTCACCCTTCTTCAGCCAGGCTAGCTTGAATCCAGTGGCACAGTGAGCAAGGGACCCACGTCTGGGCATTCCCATCCCACTTAGGGCAAAAAGTGTTACAGCAAACAAATGATGGACGGAATGCTGACAATGAAAACATTCTCCCCCAGTCAAAAGATCTGGGTTAAATCCATCTTTCTTTTGCCCACTACGCCACCCCAGTTTGGACCCAGCCATATGCAAATCAGTCTTGACCCTGTGCCTCATGGGAACAGTCCAGACCAATCTGCCAAGCCAGGTCCTCCCTGGATCAGAAACAAGCATCCTGGGACCGGTTTCAGGGTATGTCACCCTTCTTCAGCCAGGCTAGCTTGAATCCAGTAGCACAGTGAGCAAGGGACCCACGTCTGGGCATACCCATCCCACTTAGGGCGAAAAGTGTTACAGCAAACAAATGATAAACGAAATGCTGACAATGTAAACATTCTCCCCCAGTCAAAAGAACTGGGTTAAATCCATTGTTCTTTTGCCCACTACGCCACCCCAGTTTGGGCCCAGCCATATGCAAATCAGTCTTGACCATGGTTCCCTCTAAACTGCGCGCCTGAGCGGGCGCGCACACCTAGGTTTCCCTCCGCGCAGTCACCTACAATCAGCGCGCACTACAAAGGATTCCACACATTCAGTAAATACTTCACTGGAGCCTCTGAAGTGCGGCTCATGGTGATGCTGCTGCGCTTCCAAATGCATTTCTAAAGACGTGTTTTTTTGTCTTTAGAAATGCTAATGGGGGACGTTTAAATGCCTGCAACGCTGTCATTGAACAGCAGGAGAGAATTCCCAGAGCTTTCTCTGCAGCCCGAGTCCCGTTTGCAAAGTCCACGGACCTCTGGCTCCTCCACATAGCTGCCAAGGTTTCAGATTGGCATGTGTGACATCTTCGTAATTTTAGAGTAATTATGAGTGCATTTCAATGACTATGAGTGACACTGAGAATTTCATTATAAATAACATTGAGAATATTTTTGCTGAAAGTATATGAGAAATCTTTCAAGCTTTTAAAGTGAAGTAAAAGGAGGTGTAAAATATAATTAGACTGCCATTAATCAGGACAGCGGTGCTCTTAACCGAAATCGATTACATTCAGAAACTAAAACAAAAGATAACTCGCCTCTTCCCTGTCGCATAATTTCAGTGGCCCAGACTATTTTTTATCATTAGTGTGGATGTGGCATGAGTGTGTGTGCGAATGTGTGTCCTGTCTGTTCTATGTGTATGCACAGTGAAGGTTTTTGCATGTGAGGTCGAGCTATTGTGCACATGTGCATGCATGATGGGAACACTTGTGTGTGTTGGAGGTGTTGTTTGTGACACAAATGTGTATGTGGGTGCCAGGTTTTTATAGCGCCGTCTATAGCTCACACCGCAAACCGAATAGTCTCTCGTGGTCCTTTAGATGGCACGAGCCATCAATAACAAACTCAGTAGCAGTGGCACCATTTTTACCGACCTAGTAGGGATAACAGGCTGAGCCTGCCCCGTCAGGTTTGAGCCCGTGGTTTGATGGTGAATCTAGAGCTGGCCTCTAGGACACCCGCCATGTTGGCAGTTGCCTCACGTGGGTTTTAGGACAGTAAAGTACCTGGAGAGAGGGAGACAGAGACAGAGGGAGGGAGTCAGGGGAGAGGGAGACAGACAGAGGGAGACAGACAGACAGAGGGAGATAGAGGGAGGGACACAGAGGGAGGGAGAAAGAGGGAGGGAGACAGACAGAGGGAGGAGACAGAGGGAGGGAGACAGAGACAGACAGAGTGAGACAGACAAGGAGGGAGACAGAGAGGGAGACAGAGAGAGAGTGAGACAGAGAGAGAGGGAGACAGAGAGGGAGGGAGACAGAGAGGGGAGACAGAGAGAGGGAGACAGACAGAGGGAGACAGAGGAAGACAGACAGAGGGAGAGAGAGAAAGAGGGAGACAGAGGGAGGGAGACAGAGGGAGACAGACAGAAGGAGGGAGACAGAGGGAGACAGACAGAGGGAGACAGACAGAGGGAGACAGACAGAGGGAGACAGACAGAGGGAGACAGACAGAGTGAGGGAGACAGACAGAGGGAGACAGACAGAGGGAGGAGGGCGACAGAGGGAAGGAGACAGATAGAGGGAGACAGAGAGAGGGAGACAGGGAGACAGAGAGAGAGGGAGACAGAGGGAGGGAGACAGAGGGAGGGAGTCAGGGGGAGAGGGAGACAGACAGAGGGAGACAGACAGAGGGAGACCCACAGAGGGAGACAGACAGAGGGAGGGAGACAGAGGGAGGGAGACAGAGGGAGAGAGACAGAGGGAGGGAGACAGAGACAGAGTGAGACAGACAGAGGGAGTGAGACAGAGAGAGAGGGAGACAGAGAGAGAGGGAGACAGAGGGAGGGAGACAGAGAGAGGGAGACAGAGAGAGGGAGACAGAGAGAGGGAGGGAGACGGAGAGAGGGAGACAGAGGGCGACAGACAGAGGGAGACAGAGGGCGACAGAGGGAGGGAGACAGACAGAGGGAGATAGAGGGAGGGACACAGAGGGAGGGAGACAGAGGGAGGGAGACAGAGAGAGGGAGACAGAGAGGGAGGGAGACAGAGGGAGGGAGACAGAGGGAGGGAGGGACACAGAGGGAGGGAGACAGAGGGAGGGAGACAGAGAGAGGGAGACAGAGAGGGAGGGAGACAGAGGGAGGGAGACAGAGGGAGGGAGGGAGACGGAGGGAGGGAGACAGAGAGAGAGGGAGACAGAGAGAGAGGGAGACAGAGAGAGAGGGAGACAGAGGGAGGGAGACAGAGGGAGGGAGACAGAGGGAGGGAGACAGAGGGAGACAGACAGGCAGAGGGAGACAGACAGAGGGAGGAGGGCGACAGACAGAGGGAGGGAGACAGATAGAGGGAGACAGATAGAGGGAGACAGAGGGAGTCAGAGAGAGGGAGACAGAGAGAGAGGGAGACAGAGGGAGGGAGACAGAGGGAGACAGAGAGGGAGACAGAGAGAGAGAGAGAGGGAGAGAGAGAGGGAGAGAGAGAGAGGGAGAGAGACAGAGGGAGGGAGGGAGACAGAGGGAGTGAGACAGAGGGAGACAGACAGAGGGAGGAGGGCGACAGACAGAGGGAGACAGAGGGAGGGAGACAGATAGAGGGAGACAGAGGGAGTCGGAGACAGAGAGAGAGGGAGACAGAGAGAGAGGGAGACAGAGAGAGAGGGAGACAGAGGGAGGGAGGGAGACAGAGGGAGGGAGTCAGGGGAGGGAGTCAGGGGGAGACAGAGGGAGACAGACAGAGGGAGACAGACAGAGGGAGACAGACAGAGGGAGACAGAGGGAGACAGACAGAGGGAGACAGACAGAGGGAGGGAGACAGAGGGAGGGAGACAGAGGGAGGGAGACAGAGGGAGAGAGACAGAGGGAGGGAGACAGAGACAGACAGGGAGACAGACAGAGGGAGGGAGACAGAGAGAGGGAAACAGAGAGAGCGGGAGACAGAGGGAGGGAGACAGAGGGAGGGAGACAGAGAGAGAGAGAGGGAGACAGACAGAGGGAGAGAGAGGGAGGAAGGGAGACAGAGAGAGAGAGAGGGAGACAGACAGAGTGAGTGAGACAGAGGGAGACAGAGAGAGACAGAGAGACAGAGAGAGAGGGAGAGAGAGAGGGAGGGAGAGGGAGAGAGAGAGGGAGAGATAGAGAGAGGGAGGAGACAGAGAGAGGGAGGGAGAGATAGAGGGAGGGAGAGATAGAGAGAGGAAGGGAGAGATAGAGAGAGGAAGGGAGAGATAGAGAGAGGGAGGGAGACAGAGAGAGAGAGAGAATTGGGCACATTTTTGATATGTTTCTAAAGTTTTCTTCTCATTAGTGCTGCGTCGCCCTTGCCCTCCTCCTTGCGTGGTGCAAGGGCATTGCAATACTGTGCCATTGCAGGACGTCCACAACTATGTACAATACCTTCTGCTTTGTTTAATTTTGTTATTGCAAGCTTGCATCTCCCATTTTCAGGCAATAGCATGTTTTATTTTTTCTACTTTTATTCTCTTTTATCTTGCATATGTGGCTAACTTGTGTATGTGTTGTATTGTGGTTGTGTAAGTTGGTGAATGCAAGAATGAATAAGTAATTTATGGATGCACAAGTGCATGGATGAGTGAAAAGGTGCATGTGTGATGACTTATTCAGTACTTAAACCAATCAATGCCTAAGAAGTAACTTTAAATTAAAAGCAAGACCTATTGACAGTGCCAATGCTTGCTATTTACTTTTACATGGTAGCTGGTTGACTTGTCTTGTTGCACATCTTATCACTCAATTGCGCACACAAGCAAGAAAAGTGCGCACACCAACAATCTATTGCCGCACATGAGAAAGAAAAATTAGAGGGAACATTGGTCTTGACCCTGTGCCTCATGGGAACAGTCCAGACCGAACTGCCGATTGTGGAGAAGTGGCTGTCCGGGAAAACAGAGCTGGCCCTACAGATGGGGCACAGTTAGAACTGTGACTGCCTAACTGCCCAACACAGGACATAACTAGAACACCCCTGCAGGAGAGAACCTCCGATGGCATAGTCTCGAGCTCCCATGAGCGAAATCTGCCATCGACATACAATCCGCCTTCGATGTACATCTTGTATGAGGGACTGGTACTTTCCTAAGATGTTTGTTTGTTTGCATTTGTGTAAAATCTATAAATAAAAATGTTAAAAAAATACAGAGTAATGAGAACAAAACTTCAACTGATATAAAGAAAGCTTTCCATAATTTTTGCTTTTCTAGGAGTGGGGAATGGGGAGTGGGAGGGGAAGATAGACTAAGGAATGATTGAAAAAACCATGAAAAAGATATGTAAAAATCAAATAAGGCATAAAAGCAATTGAAGATCATAGAGTAAATGTATAATATAAATAAGACCAGACTAGTAACACATAAACCTAATAGCCAAAGTATAGATTTTTGAAAAGGACAGAGAATGTCTTTTTCATGGTGGCTTAAAATTCTCTGATAATATAAATTTTGTAGATAAAACATATTAGGTTCCACTATCAAGAAAAAGTGTCAACGAGAACCAAAATAAATCTCTATTAACTTTAGATACAGAAGAAGAGTTAAAAGCATTGTCTAATCTATAATTATAAAATACAATATACCACCAACCTCTGAATGAAATATATGAAGAATATTTCCAATGAATTGTTATTTGCTGAAAGGCACTAGCTAATATTAGATCCAACAAACTGTTTTTAGAAATGATTGGGTCATCATCATCAACCAGACTGCTGAGAAAAAGGTATATAACATTAAATGGGCATAGGTTTTGAAAGATTGCTTTAATCTGACTCCAAACCTTATGCCACAAAGATTAGGGGGTCGATTCCGATTCGGGCCGGAAAAAGCACCGACCGAGTCGGAGCCGGAATTTATTCCGACCGACACGTACCTGTGGCGCCCGACACGCCAAGTACGATGCAAAGTGTGCAAAATCCGACCGACACGTGCCGAACCCAAGCCGAACGACCGAGCCGCATGGAAAACAGCAATCCGGCCGGAAAAACACGCGAATCGAACCGACCGACACGCACCCGGAACAAATCCGACCGAAACGTACACGCGAACTCCAAACCGCAAAGTACGATGCAAGGCGCGAAAACCACAACTGAGTCGGACGGAGGACAAGCCGTACGACCGACACGCATACAAAACCGAGCCGAAGTAACACAAAACACCGCGACCGACGCGTACGCAGCATAGAAAACTGCACAAACACAGCGTGAACGAAACGGAGAACACCGTACGAGACAAATGCAGGGTCCGACTCGGTCACAAGAACGTTTCCAACATGCACAGACAGTACAAAGGAAAAATGACACAAAAAAGGCCAAACAAGCAATTACAAAGCCAATAAATACTGGGGGGTGGGGACAGAGAACAAAGACACACCCACAACTCCACCCATATAAAGGACACAAATCCCAACCATGATCCTTTGCAAATGCCATTCCACTGCCAGCACCCAACAGACAGCAACCACACACCCACAGCTCATCCCTCACACAAGCCACACACCATCAGCACACCAACAAATACCTACCTCACATACACCTAGCAAAACACACACTCACACACCCTCACCTGCACACCAACACACACCTCACTCACCATCACCACCCATCACCATGCCCCCCAAGAAGAATCACAAGTTCCTAGATTGTGAATTGGAAGTCATGGTAGACGAGATCCTCAGGGTAGAGCCACAGCTGTTTGGCACACTGGTCCAACAGACCCCCATCTCCCAGAAAACCAAGATGTGGGAGAGTGTTAGATTTGGGGGTCTCTAGTTGGCAGAGGTATGTACCTTTGTCCAAATAGGGACCCTTGAGTCTAGTCAGGGAAAGTAGGTACACTCCCGAAATAACCCCTGCTCACCCTCTTGGTAGCTTGGCACGAGCAGACACGCTTAGTTCAGAGGCAGTGTGTAAAGCATTTGTGAACACATACAGTAATCAAGTGACAACACTACAAATGGACACCACACAGGTTATATATTTATAAAAATAGGTATACTTTATATAGATTTATCACAAGACCATAAACGACAAAAATAATCCACAATACTGTTAAGAATACTTAGTTCTGATCAAAAAGGCTTCATTCAAGGTTCTGTGCGAGTCGGTAGCCTCCTCCGGCTACGGCGATGTCGAGAACAAACAGAGTCTAACAAATCCAGCTGACCGCGTCGAGACGGGCCAACACAGCGTAGACAGACTCGGTCACAGTACCTTTACTTGAAGCGGCAGGCACGGGCGTGCGAGCCGGATGGCTGTTCGTCGCGGTCGCGATGCAAAAATGGAAGCGTTGCAGGACGCGTTGTCCCTCGATGCGGTGCAGGCAGCGGCTCGTTGACGTCGTCGAGACGGAGTCGGTGAGACCAGGGCCGTGCGTTGCAGGGCGAGACGGTGCTTCGATGCGGTGCTGGCAGGTTGCGGTGCGGCGACGGAGCCGGATTCAGGAGCTGGCGTCGATCAGTCCGGACAGCGGTGCGAGTCGGGCGGTGCGTCGCAAAGCGTGCGAGCGGTGCCCAACTCCGGTGCGGTCACAGGACTCGAACTCAGCAGCAGTGACCGTGTCGGTCGGACCAGTTCGATTCGGCGTAGCGAAGCGTTGCAGGACGCGTTGTCCCTCGATGCGGTGCAGGCAGCGGCTCGTTGACGGAGTCGGTGAGACCAGGGCCGTGCGTTGCAGGGCGAGACGGTGCTTCGATGCAATGCTTACAGGACACCGAGTCGGTCGTGAGAGTCGGTCACAGCTCCCTACCTCTGTAGCCACTGAAACAGAGTTTCCAGCAGCAATTCACAAAGGGGGTGAAGTCCAATGGTCCTGGGACTTCGGTCAGAGGCAAGCTCTCTTCCAAGCCCTTGGAGATCCTTCACAAGTTGATGAAAGTCACAGCAAAGCAAAAGTTCCTTTCTCCTCTCTTTGGCAGTCAGGCAAACCACTGCAGGCCAATCCCCCAAGCAGCACTTCAGGCTTAGGGATAGTCTCTCCTCAGTTTCTTCTTGGTTCCGCTCCTCAGCAAAGGTTTCTTCTTGTTCCCAAAAGTGATCTGATTTTCCTGGGGTCTGGGTGCCCCTCTTATACCCTGATTCTCTTTGTTCTCTGGAGGCAGAGAGGCCTCTGCCTAGTCCAAAACCAGTTCTGGTCAGTTCTGGAGCACTTTGTTTTTCTGACTCCTTCTTTCCTTTCAGAATGTGGGGCAGAGTGCTCAGCCGCCCGGCAGGAGGTGGAGCCAGCATTGTGGAAGGCAGGCACAGCCCTATTCAGACCCAGGTGCAGCTCCTCCCTCCACTCTGGATGCAGATCTTTCTATTCAGCCCTGTGCTGACTCACCCTGTCTCCTGTAGCCACCCCCAGCCCCTGTCACTCAATCTCCAGACAAGGAATACACAACCTAGCAGAGGCAGGCTTGGATAGTTAGGCAAGAAAATACCCACTTTCTAAAAGTGGTATTTTCAAACACAGAATGTTAAAACCAACTTCACTAAAAGATGTATTTTATCATCCTGAGTTCAGGCATACTAAATTCGTTTTTCTACCATGTTCCCTGGGTCAGTTCTGACTATAAGGTGTAATAGTCAGTCTGCCCATTCTGGCCTATGGGGAGCAGGTAGCCTTGCAATAGTGAAAAACGAAAATGGCTGTAATTCACTATTAGGACATGCCACACACACCAGGGCATGTCCTACCTTATACTTACAATGCACCCTGCCCTAGGGCCTACTTTAGGGGTGACCAACATGCAGTAAAGGGAAGGTTTAGGAACTGGTAAGTGGGTGCACTCACCAAGTCGACATGGCAGCCCTAGGCTGCACACAGGCTCTGCAATGGCAGGCCTGAGACACACTTTACAAGCTGCTTCTGTGGGTGGCACAACCCGTGCTGCAAGCCCACCAGCAGCATTGGATTTACAAGCCCTGGGCACACTCAGTGCACGGTACTAGGGACTGACAAGTAAACCAATCATCCAATCATGGAGTCACTAATACATGCATCAATTAACGATAGGGAGCACTTGCACTTTGGCACTGATTAGCAGCGGCAAAGTGCCCATGAGCATCTAGTCCAGCAAAAACATATCGGCAACCGTGGAGGCATTATGAAAAATGGAAGGAGACCCACGCCAAGGATGCCAGGTCTAACACGTGTCCCCTCCAGCTGAAATGTGGGGAGAACTATCCTACCCCTAGGGAGTTCTCATCGCTAAGGCGAGAAAAATCTGGACAGTCCATCAGCATTGGCGTGTTCTGTACCAGGGCGGTGTTCCACCGTAAAGTCCATCCCCTGTAGGGAAATGGACCACCTCAACAGCTTTGGATTCTCACCCCTCATCTGCATCAACCATCTGAGGGGCCTGTGGTCTGTCTGAACCCGGAAGTGAGTCCCAAACAGGTATGGTCTCAGCTTCTTCAGTGCCCAGACCACAGCAAATGCCTCACGCTCAATAGCACTCCATCTCTGTTCCCGGGGAAGTAACCTCCTACTGATGAAGGCTACAGGTTGGTCTAGGCCCTCCTCATTGATCTGTGATAGAACAGCCCCTACACCATGCTCTGAAGCGTCGGTCTGAACAATGAACTCATTGGAGAAGTTGGGTGCCTGGAGCACAGGCGCCGTGCACATGGCAGTCTTCAAGGTGTCAAAAGCTTTTTGACAGGCGTCAGTCCAAATCACTTTCCTGGGCTGCTTCTTGGAAGTCAGCTCGGTCAAGGGGGCAACAATGCTGCCATACCCCTTGACGAATCTCCGGTAATACCCGGTGAGTCCTAGGAAGGCTCTCACCTCTGTCTGGGTCTTGGGGGCTCCCAAGCCAGAATGGTATCAATTTTCGGTTGGAGGGCGCCACCTGGCCGCTCCCAACCTGGTGTCCCAAGTACACCACAGAACCCTGCCCAATCTGGCACTTACTCGCCTTGATTGTGAGGCCTGCCCTCCGCAGCGCCATCAACACTTCCCAGAGGTGGCGCAGATGCTCTTCCCAACGGGCACTGAACACTGCGATGTCATCCAGGTAGGCGGCACTGAAATCCTCCAGTCCAACCAACACCTGGTTGACCAACCTCTGAAAGGTGGCAGGGGCATTCTTCATCCCAAAGGGCATCACCCGGAACTGGTAGTGCCCATCTGGTGTGGAGAATGCTGACCTCTCTTTGCCCCATCAGTCAAGGCGATCTGCCAGTATCCAGACGTTAAGTCAAACGTGCTGAGGTACCGCGCAGCCCCTAACCGATCTATGAGCTCATCAGCTCTGGGGATGGGGTGGGCGTCAGTCCTGGTGACGGAATTGAGTCCCCTGTAGTCCACACAGAACCGGAGTTCTGGTGTGGCACCAGGCGCGGCAGCTTTGGAACCAAGACCACGGGGCTGGCCCAAGGGCTGTTAGAGGACTCAATCACCCCTAGCGCAAACATCTTGGAGACCTCCTCCTGGATGCAGGCTCTGACCCTGTCAGTCACCCTGTAAGCCTTGTGCTTCACAGGAAGACTGTCCCCAGTGTCCACATCATGGACGCACCAATGAGTGACACTGGGAACCAGGGAGAACAGGTCAGGGAACTGTCCCAACAAGTGGCGACAGTCACCCTGCTGCTCAGGTGTCAGGGAGGTAGAGGGTTTACTCCCTCCACTGATCCATCTTGCTCTCGGGCTGACAGGAGGTCAGGAAGAGGCTCGGTCTCCTCCTCCATTCCATCATCTGTCGCTAAGAGCATGCCCACTTGGGACCTCTCCAAGTGGGGCTTCAGGCGGTTCACATGCAGGACCCGCAAGGGGTTCCTGGGAGACTGCAAGTCCACCAAATAGGTAACTGGACTCTTGCGCTCCACCACCGTAAAAGGGCCGGTCCACCTGTCCTGGAGCGCACAGGGCTCCACAGGGGCCATGACCCACACTTTCTGACCAGGCTGAAGCTCTACCAGAGTGGCATTCTGGTCGTACCACCGCTTCATCTCCTCCTGGCTGGCTTCCAGATTTGCCTCAGCAAGTTCTCTGAAACGCCTAGTCTGGTTCCTGAAGGCCAGCATGTAACTGTATACATCCTGGGGAGGTTTCCTGGGAGATTGCTCCCAGCCTTCCTTGACCAAACTCAGAGGTCCTCGCACCGGGTGTCCATAGAGGAGCTCAAAGGGACTGAACCCTAGAGACTTCTGTGGCACCTCCCGGTATGCAAACAACAGGCATGGTAAGAGGACGTCCCATTTACGCCTCATGGGTTCTTCCAGACCCATAATCATGCCCTTGAGGGTCCGGTTGAATCTCTCAACCAGCCCATTTCCTTGAGGGTGGTAAGGAGTGGTGAACTTGTAAGTTACACCGCACTCCTGCCACAGGGACTTCATGTACTTGGACACGAAGTTGGTACCTCTGTCAGACACCACCTCTTGAGGGAATCCCACACGTGAGAAAATTCCCATCAGTGCCCGTCCCACCACGGGGGCCGTCACTGTCCTCAGAGGGATGGCTTCAGGGTACCGGGTGGCATGGTCCACCAAGACCAGGATAAACCTGTTGCCCATGGCTGTCTTGGGGTCCAGTGGCCCCACAATGTCAATACCCACCCGTTCAAAGGGGGTGCTGACCACAGGGAATGGCTGGAGAGGAGCCTTGTGCTTCCTCCCACTCTTTCCACTTGCCTGGCAAGTCTGGCATGTTCTGCAGTGAGTGGCGGCACTCCTGCGCATCTGGGGCCAATAGAAATGGGTAACAAGCCTGTCAAAGGTCTTGTCCTGCCCCAGATGTCCCGCTAACGGTACATCATGAGCCAACCCCAGTAGGAAGGCTCTGAAGCGCTGGGGTACCACCAGCACACGGGCTGACCCAGGCTCAGCAACCTTAGGCTCTGAATACAGGAGACCATTCTCCCAGTAAACCCAATGTGATCCAGACTGATCACCTGCTGCCTGGTCTGTGGCCTGTTGCCTCAGACCCACGAGAGAAGGGCATGTGTTCTGCTCCTTGCAGAACTCTTCCCTGGAGGGTCCTCCTTCTTGCTGCCAATGGGTCAGCTCAGGTAGGTCCCCCAGTTCAGCTACCTGTTCCCCTGTAGGCTCCAGGGCATCCCCCTCAGGGTCTGCCTCCTCCTGGACCGTGGGAACCTCGGGGGCCGGTTTCCCGCGCCCCCTGCCTCCTCTCTCTCCGGCAGGCACCTGGGCCTCCCTCTCAGGCTCCAGGTCCTCTTGAACACCTTTAGCTGCCATTGACCGGGTGGTCACACATGCCCAATCAGGCAAGCCCAACATTTCTAAATGCGCACTCCGCTCCACCTTAGCCCAAGGTGAGCTCTCCAAATCGTTCCCTAACAAACAGTCAACAGGCATGGCTGGCCTCACAGCTACTTGAAGAGTACCCGAGACCCCCCACTCAAAGGGAACCTGAGCCACCTTGCAGTGACTCTCTGTGTTGTCAGCGGCAACAACCGGATAGAATGCATCAGGGATAACCTGCTCTTTAGACACCAGGTGACACTTGACAGCTGTCACACTGGCTCCTGTGTCTCTCAGAGCCTCCACCCTATGGCCATTGATGGTCACCCACTGCCTGTATTTCTTAGTGTTCTCAGGCAGCGGGGTCCTAGGGACCATCTCAGAGTCTCCTAATGAGACAAGGGAAAACACTGTGGGATCCCCCACCTTGGGCACCCAACTCCTCCCCAGGGCTACACTAGCCAACTGCCGGGGGACTGCACTGGTGGGTGCTGGTTTTCCATGCAAAGGGCAACGAGGATCGTTTGCCTTGTGGCCAGGGCGCCACACTTGTAACATACCAGTGGTCCCTGGTGAACAGGGGGCCTGTCAGGGCCACTGGCTTCTTCTCAGGGGAGGCTGGGAACCTTTCCCTTGGTTCCCTTGGGGTCTACTTTGGGGCCCTTTATGGAACTCCTTCTGTTTACCCTTGTCCCCCACTCTTCTGCTGGGGACCCTGCCCACCCTTGGCGGAGTCTCCCACGTGACCCTTGTGGACCCGGGTACTCACCCAGCGGTCCGCCTCCTCAGCAAGCTGCCTAGGGTTAGTCAGCTTACTATCAATCAGGTGCTGGCGTAGCTCAGGAAAACAATTACCGGACAAGTGCTCCCAGGCAATCAAATCAAAGAGCGCCTGAAAATCAGTCGCTTTGCTACCCTTTACCCAACCATCCAAGGCTCTGCAAAAGAAGGTCACATATTCAACCCAGGTACTGCTTTCAATCTTACTACAGTTCCTGAACCTTTGCCTATAAAGCTCAGGGGTCAAACCATATCTAGTCATTAAGGCATCCTTCCATGTGGCTGTACGAATTATAGACTTCAGAGGGCAAATCCAACAAGGTATCCCGCCCTTCACTGAGGAACCGTCCCCACAACCCCGCTCCCCAATCCTTCTCAGGGACCCGGTGGGAAGACATGGCTACCTCATAGGCTTTGAACCACTGCCCTATGTCGTCATTTTTAAAAACTCCTTCACCACATCTTTGGGAATATACACCCTAGCTTCAACAGGCACAGGCGGTACACTGCCACCAGAGGGAGTAATCTCTAAGCTCTTGGCCTTCAATTCCAACTCCTCAAAACTTTCTCATGTTCAAACTGCATTTTCTTTTCCTCTAGGGCTAATTTCCTTGTTTGCATTTCGAATTCTAACTGCTTATTCAGCTTGAGTTTGGTCAGCTCCATTTCGTGCATCCTACTCTCTTTCCTGTCCTCCAACTCCTCTGGAGACAGTCCTCGGGCAGAAACACTGCTACCTACTGGGGAAGGTGGTCTTCTAGCCCCTAGACCCAATAGCCCCTCCAGCTGCCCTTCTGCATTCTCAGCCCCCTCCACAGGGGCACTCCTTGATTCGACCCAGGCCCTCAGCGCCTTTTGGAGGTCCTCCTTCCTGGAGATCCCGGTCATGGACACTTTAAACTTTTGCAGAATTGCTTGAGCTGCTTAAGGGTGTAGCATTCTAGCCTCTCTTCTTCCCAATCACATTCAACAGAGGCTACTGATGCTGGTTTCTCCATAGTGACTGAACTTGGCATTTGCAAAAATAGGAAATCCCAGAAAAATGCTATTAAAGTATGTGGTTGCGTTTGGTCTGCACTCACTAAGTAGTGTTCACCAATCACTGTACATGAGTCACAAATGCAAGTCCAGAATCCTCACCGCTGACCACCAATGTTAGATTTGGGGGTCTCTAGTTGGCAGAGGTATGTACCTTTGTCCAAATAGGGACCCTTGAGTCTAGTCAGGGAAAGTAGGTACACTCCCGAAATAACCCCTGCTCACCCTCTTGGTAGCTTGGCACGAGCAGACAGGCTTAGTTCAGAGGCAGTGTGTAAAGCATTTGTGAACACATACAGTAATCAAGTGACAACACTACAAATGGACACCACACAGGTTATATATTTATAAAAATAGGTATACTTTATATAGATTTATCACAAGACCATAAACGACAAAAATAATCCACAATACTGTTAAGAATACTTAGTTCTGATCAAAAAGGCTTCATTCAAGGTTCTGTGCGAGTCGGTAGCCTCCCTCCGGCTACGGCGATGTCGAGAACAAACAGAGTCTAACAAATCCAGCTGACCGCGTCGAGACGGGCCAACACAGCGTAGACAGACTCGGTCACAGTACCTTTACTTGAAGCGGCAGGCACGGGCGTGCGAGCCGGATGGCTGTTCTGTCGCGGTCGCGATGCAAAAATGGAAGCGTTGCAGGACGGCGTTGTCCCTCGATGCGGTGCAGGCAGCGGCTCGTTGACGTCGTCGAGACGGAGTCGGTGAGACCAGGGCCGTGCGTTGCAGGGCGAGACGGTGCTTCGATGCGGTGCTGGCAGGTTGCGGTGCGGCGACGGAGCCGGATTCAGGAGCTGGCGTCGATCAGTCCGGACAGCGGTGCGAGTCGGGCGGTGCGTCGCAAAGCGTGCGGCGGTGCCCAACTCCGGTGCGGTCACAGGACTCGAACTCAGCAGCAGTGACCGTGTCGGTCGGACCAGTTCGATTCGGCGAAGCGTTGCAGGACGCGTTGTCCCTCGATGCGGTGCAGGCAGCGGCTCGTTGACGGAGTCGGTGAGACCAGGGCCGTGCGTTGCAGGGCGAGACGGTGCTTCGATGCGGTGCTTACAGGACACCGAGTCGGTCGTGAGAGTCGGTCACAGCTCCCTACCTCTGTAGCCACTGAAACAGAGTTTCCAGCAGCAATTCACAAAGGGGTGAAGTCCAATGGTCCTGGGACTTCGGGTCAGGGGGCAAGCTCTCTTCCAAGCCCTTGGAGATCCTTCACAAGTTGATGAAAGTCACAGCAAAGCAAAAGTTCCTTTCTCCTCTCTTTGGCAGTCAGGCAAACCACTGCAGGCCAATCCCCCAAGCAGCACTTCAGGCTTAGGGATAGTCTCTCCTCAGTTTCTTCTTGGTTCCGCTCCTCAGCAAAGGTTTCTTCTTGTTCCCAAAAGTGATCTGATTTTCCTGGGGTCTGGGTGCC
Source organism: Calotriton arnoldi (assembly GCA_963921515.1). NCBI lineage: Eukaryota > Metazoa > Chordata > Amphibia > Caudata > Salamandridae > Calotriton > Calotriton arnoldi. The sequence continues at coordinate 2,334,957 of CAWUFW010001579.1, read as the reverse complement.
CCTCTTATACCCTGATTCTCTTTGTTCTCTGGAGGCAGAGAGGCCTCTGCCTAGTCCAAAACCAGTTCTGGTCAGTTCTGGAGCACTTTGTTTTTCTGACTCCTTCTTTCCTTTCAGAATGTGGGGCAGAGTGCTCAGCCGCCCGGCAGGAGGTGGAGCCAGCATTGTGGAAGGCAGGCACAGCCCTATTCAGACCCAGGTGCAGCTCCTCCTCCACTCTGGATGCAGATCTTTCTATTCAGCCCTGTGCTGACTCACCCCTGTCTCCTGTAGCCACCCCCAGCCCCTGTCACTCAATCTCCAGACAAGGAATACACAACCTAGCAGAGGCAGGCTTGGATAGTTAGGCAAGAAAATACCCACTTTCTAAAAGTGGTATTTTCAAACACAGAAATGTTAAAACCAACTTCACTAAAAGATGTATTTTATCATCCTGAGTTCAGGCATACTAAATTCGTTTTTCTACCATGTTCCCGGGGTCAGTTCTGACTATAAGGTGTAATAGTCAGTCTGCCCATTCTGGCCTATGGGGAGCAGGTAGCCTTGCAATAGTGAAAAACGAAATGGCTGTAATTCACTATTAGGACATGCCACACACACCAGGGCATGTCCTACCTTATACCTACAATGCACCCTGCCCTAGGGCCTACTTTAGGGGTGACCAACATGCAGTAAAGGGAAGGTTTAGGAACTGGTAAGTGGGTGCACTCACTAAGTCGACATGGCAGCCCTAGGCTGCACACAGGCTCTGCAATGGCAGGCCTGAGACACACTTTACAAGCTGCTTCTGTGGGTGGCACAACCCGTGCTGCAAGCCCACCAGCAGCATTGGATTTACAAGCCCTGGGCACACTCAGTGCACGGTACTAGGGACTGACAAGTAAACCAATCATCCAATCATGGAGTCACTAATACATGCATCAATTAACGATAGGGAGCACTTGCACTTTGGCACTGATTAGCAGCGGCAAAGTGCCCATGAGCATCTAGTCCAGCAAAAACATATCGGCAACCGTGGAGGCATTATAAAAAAATGGAAGGGAGACCCACGCCAAGGATGCCAGGTCTAACAGAGAGGATCATCAACAGGGTGAACGCACAATCACCATGTCTGCGCACAAAGACCGACATCCAGAACAGGTGGTATGACGTGCGCAGGAGGGTACGGGACCTGCTCAAGAAAGACTACCTCCTGAGCCAATACACCGGCAGTGGCCCTCCTGCCAAGCCAGTATACCTCAGGCCCTGGGAGGAGAAGGTGCGGGCCATCCTTCCGCCAGTGAGCGTATATGGACTAGAGAACATCCCAGAGCCTGGTGAGTACACAACAAATGTACACAATATTCTGCCACAATACAACACACATCACTGTCAAGGGGAGAGTCAAACCATGCACTCATAGCAATTACACAGCAACCAGAACAGAATCATCCCAAAATGTGTATGTCAGTCAGAAAAACACAACACATGCCATCTCAAAGTTACATTCAACCGTGCCATCACATGTACAAACACAACTACAACTACAGCTAGGCAGTGGCACAAATAGAACTAACAAACACATCCAGACATGTAGCCACCACAACAACACCAACACACAGTGAAGACCACTGAAAGGAAGGAATTCTGTGTATGCTGGCCAAGTCAGTGTAGCCAATAGCATCATGGGAGTCGTAGTCACACATATTGACCCCCCACAACTGTCCCATCAACACCACCATGAACCATGCGCACATCACAGGGAGTGGAGAAGGACTCACAAGATGGCTGACACTGGCAACTGCTGTGGGGAGCACAAGGCCCTGCTGGCAACTGTGCACCAACAAACAGCAGGACACCACTGACTGACATCCTGAGAGACAACTTCCACTCCCTGCAATGGAAGCACGTTCCATGGTGGGATATCTGGCTGGCTGGGTGGGAAGGAGGACTCGCACCACTGACCATAGTCACAAGCACCTCCCTCACACACACCCTCAACACATACTCCACATAACCCACCTGGGAGAATGGAATGCCACACATCCTAACTCAAGGTCCCACAAAGAACCTCCACCCTGGGTTATGTCGTGTGAAGCACAGGGACAGTCATGGGACTTTCAGCCAAACAACTGCCAGGACAACACTCCCAGCCATCCTGTCAGCACAGGCAGCCCACCCCACAGGGAAGCAGAGTCAAAAGGAAGGAAGCATGGGCATGCTGGGAAGGGGGGTGGAGGCAATAGCATGATGGGAGTCGTAGGCACAGCTCTACATCCCCCACCACATGGCCCAGCAAGCTCACACTCACGCATGCACATCCCACAGAGAGTGGAAAGGCCCATCAAAGATGTCTGACACTGTTGCTGTGTCGTGGGGAGCACAAGGGCATGCTGGGAACTGCACACCAACAGCAGGACACCACTGTCAGCCATTTTGCCATTGCTCTCACACCCACACACACTGAACTCCCCATAAAACCAAGTAAGTATGGGAATGCTGGGAAGTGGGGTGAAGGCAATAGCATGATGGGAGTGGTAGTCACAGATATTGGTCACCCCCACAACTGTCCCATCAACACCACCCTGAACCATGCGCACATCACAGGGAGTGGAAAACAACTGACAAGATGGCTGACACGGGCAACTGCTGTGGGGAGCACAAGGCCCTGCTGGCAACTGTGCACCAACAAACAGCAGGACACCACTGACTGACATCCTGAGAGACAACCTCCACTCCCTGCAATGCAAGCACGGTCCATGGTGGGATATCTGGCTGGCTGGGTGGGAAGGAGGACTTGCAGCACTGACCATAGTCACAAGCACCTCCTCACACCCCCTCAACACAAACTCCACAGAACCCACCTGGTAGAATGCAATGCCTCCCATCCTAACTCAAGATCCCACAAAGAACCACCACCCTGGGTTATGTTGTGTGAAGCACAGGGACACTCTTGGGACTTTTAGCCAAACAACTGCCAGGACAACACTCCCAGCCATCCTGTCAGCACAGCCAGCCCACCCCACAGGGAAGCAGAGTCAAAGGAAGGAAGCATGGGCATGCTGGGAAGGGGTGTGGAGGCAATAGCATGATGGGAGTGGTAGTCACAGATATTGCTCAGCCTCACAACTGGCCCATCAACACCACCCTGAACCATGCTCACATCACAGGGAGTGGATAAGGACACACAAGATGGCTGACACTGGCTACTGCTGTGGGGAGCACAAGGGCATGCTGTGAACTGCACACCAACCAACAGCAGGACACCACTGTCAGCCATCTTGCCATTGCCCTCACACCCACACACACCTGAACTCCCACAAAAGCAAGTAAGTATGGGAATGCTGGGAAGTGGGGTGGAGGCAATAGCATGATGGGAGTCACAGTCACAGACATAGCTCACCCCCACAGCTGTCCCATCAACACCACCCTGAACCATGCTCACATCACAGGGAGTGGAGAAGGACTCACAAGATGGCTGACACTGGCTACTGCTGTGGGGAGAACAAGGCCCTGCTGGCAACTGTGCACCAACAAACAGCAGGACACCACTGACTGACATCCTGAGAGACAACTTCCACTCCCTGCAATGGAAGCACGTTCCATGGTGGGATATCTGGCTGGCTGGGTGGGAAGGAGGACTCGCACCACTGACCATAGTCACAAGCACCTCCCCTCACACACACCCTCAACACATACTCCACATAACCCACCTGGGAGAATGCAATGCCACACATCCTAACTCAAGGTCCCACAAAGAACCTCCACCCTGGGTTATGTCGTGTAAAGCACAGGGACACTCATGGGACTTTCAGCCAAACAACTGCCAGGACAACACTCCCAGCCATCCTGTCAGCACAGGCAGCCCACCCCACAGGGAAGCAGAGTCAAAGGAAGGAAGCATGGGCATGCTGGGAAGGGGGTGGAGGCGATAGCATGATGGGAGTCGTAGGCACAGCTCTACATCCCCCACCACATGGCCCAGCAAGCTCACACTCACGCATGCACATCCCACAGAGAGTGGAAAGGCCCATCAAAGATGTCTGACACTGTTGCTGTGTCATGGGGAGCACAAGGGCATGCTGGGAACTGCACACCAACCAACAGCAGGACACCACTGTCAGCCATCTTGCCATTGCTCTCACACCCACACACACTGAACTCCCCACAAAACCAAGTAAGTATGGGAATGCTGGGAAGTGGGGTGGAGGCAATAGCATGATGGGAGTGGTAGTCACAGATATTGGTCACCCCCACAACTGTCCCATCAACACCACCCTGAACCATGCGCACATCACAGGGAGTGGAAAACAACTGACAAGATGGCTGACACTGGCAACTGCTGTGGGGAGCACAAGGCCCTGCTGGCAACTGTGCACCAAAAAACAGCAGGACACCACTGACTGACATCCTGAGAGACAACTTCCACTCCCTGCAATGCAAGCACGTTCCATGGTGGGATATCTGGCTGGCTGGGTGGGAAGGAGGACTTGCAGCACTGACCATAGTCACAAGCACCTCCCCTCACACCCCCCTCAACACAAACTCCACAGAACCCACCTGGTAGAATGCAATGCCTCCCATCCTAACTCAAGATCCCACAAAGAACCACCACCCTGGGTTATGTTGTGTGAAGCACAGGACACTCTTGGGACTTTTAGCCAAACAACTGCCAGGACAACACTCCCAGCCATCCTGTCAGCACAGCCAGCCCACCCCACAGGGAAGCAGAGTCAAAGGAAGGAAGCATGGGCATGCTGGGAAGGGGGTGGAGGCAATAGCATGATGGGAGTGGTAGTCACAGATATTGCTCAGCCTCACAACTGGCCCATCAACACCACCCTGAACCATGCTCACATCACAGGGAGTGGATAAGGACACACAAGATGGCTGACACTGGCTACTGCTGTGGGGAGCACAAGGGCATGCTGGGAACTGCACAACAACCAACAGCAGGACACCACTGTCAGCCATCTTGCCATTGCCCTCACACCCACACACACTGAACTCCCCACAAAAGCAAGTAAGTATGGGAATGCTGGGAAGTGGGGTGGAGGCAATAGCATGATGGGAGTCACAGTCACAGACATAGCTCACCCCCACAACTGTCCCATCAACACCACCCTGAACCATGCTCACATCACAGGGAGTGGAGAAGGACTCACAAGATGGCTGACACTGGCTACTGCTGTGGGGAGCACAAGGCCCTGCTGGCAACTGTGCACCAACAAACAGCAGGACACCACTGACTGACATCCTGAGAGACAACTTCCACTCCCTGCAATGCAAGCACAGTCCATGGTGGGATAACTGACTGGCTGGGTGGGAAGGAGGGCCGGCTGTCAACCAAATACAACCAATGCAGACCATGTTCACACCCCAACAAATACATAGAAATGCCCAAATAATGCAGGACAATGTGCCACACCAATATCAACCCCTGACTGTGACGACTTAGGACAATGCAATGTACAGGCCCGCACCCAGAGGCACAGTCACAACTGTCAGGTGTGTCAACCATTGATGCCTGCAGAAACATAACATACATTGTGTGTGTCTCCCAAAAACAGGTGATGATGGGGACACAGCAGCAGACGCTGAGGAGTCCCAGTCCCAGGCTCAAGAGGATGCGGAGCTCACTGGTGTCGTACAGCCTCTGCCCTCCTCGGATGAAGAAGACCAACCTGGCACATCCGGTGCAAGTCTACATGCAGCACCAGCAGGACCACCAGCTGCAGCACCAGCAGGACCACCAGCTGCACCCCCTGCACCCACCCCTCCAACGACTGTCACCACAAATACCATCCCTGCCGACATGGACAGAACAAGGAGCAACACCAGCAGAGGGACCCTGGACCAACCTGGGGCAATGGACACCACCACCAACCCCCAAGGTGGACCAGGGTCATCTGTGCGTGCCACTGCACGCACTGCACATGTCAGCAGGGGTGGTGGGAGGGGTGGGAGACAGAGGTTGCTGCTTGCAGAGGTTGCTGGTGTGCATGATGACCCACAACTGGTACGCATAGCTGATGCGTACCAGTCCAGCACCGGAGATCTCAGCCAGGTAGTGGGGCTCCTCAGAGACATGAAACAGCAGCAGGCTGCCCATCATGCCCGCTTGGACTCTCACATGTACCACGTGGAGTCACACATGTCCCGCGTGGACTCACACATGTCCCGCGTGGAGTCCAAGTGGGATGCACTGCATGAGATGACGGCGGTGCACAGGGACATTTTACAATGCCTCCGCCAGATGAACAGCAACCAGTCCACACCTCCCTGTGTGCCAACAACATCTGGTGCTGAACAAACTGCAACTGCCACAGGGAGGGAGGATGACTCTGGCGGAGAGTCCCCTGCACCGCAGCAGCCTGTACTTGAGGGGCCCCCCAAAGAAGAGGGGTCGTCCGAGGAGGGGCAAGTGAGAGGCCGATGGCCAAGCGCAACTCCCAGGAAGCCTGAACCTGTTCTGGATGTTCACCTTTGTGCACAGACTGTTCACCCTGTTGACGTGCAACACTACTCCCACACATTGCATGGGGAGTACAAGTTGGACCAATGTCTCAGACAACTGTGGCCCCGATACTGGGGATTTTGTCTACCAGGACTTTCAATTCACCTAGGAACTTCTGATTGCAAGATTTATGTACAGCACTACCCATCCTATGCACTATTCACACAAATGTATCACAATAAACACACTAATACACCATACTTGCCTCTGTTGTGATTCCAACGTGTGTGCTGTTATGGGGATGATGAACTGCAAAATTACACTGTGTATGCGAACTGCAACAGCAAGTACAACACAGGCATGTGAGTAAAGGCAACGTGACACATATGAGGGAGACACACCACCAGGGCTACACAACACATACACACCTAGGCCATCTGACTCATTGCCTACACTGATGTTGCCAGGGAAGACGGTGCAATGCACAGACACCACACCCATTCCCAGTTGTAGTCAAGTAGCCCACAGGTGCAGTAAGCAAATGGCAGTCAAATGTGTGACCACAGACAACGCACATCACAAAGTGAAGCACAGGTTTATTACACAGTTGCAACATGTCGTAACCACTACAGATGCAAGGTAATCCCACCTGGCAGCGGGCACACAGTCAACAACTGTAGACGGAAGGAAGTCCATGGGTGTGGCGCACATCACCTGTAGGGACACAACAGCTACCACACTGGAAGTGCAATCACGCCGTCGGTGGACACAGTTGACCAAACGAATCTGAAAGTACCCTGTGAAGGACCGAAATGACACACAGTCAAAAGCAATGGAGAACAGGACAGAACAGCAAAACTCATGCACAATACATGTTACAAGATACCCACCCAGAACCAAGTTAGCATGTCAACACTGTTGGGGAGTACAGCCCACCTGTAAGCACACATCGCAACACACATCCAGTCAAGTAGCCCATGGACACACTCCAACAGCACCAGAGCACCACCTACACATATCATGCCAACTCACATCATTGACATGACACCTCAGGATACTCACATTCAGCTAAAGAAGTTGGTGATGAGCTGTGTGCGGACATCACCCTCATCATCATCATCATCATCATCACTGGCATCGTGGTCCAGGCCAGGATCCTCCACAGGTGGCGGATGTTGGTCATTGTCATCCTGGATGAGAGGCAACTCCTTCCGCACTGCCAGGTTGTGGAGCATGCAGCAGACGATGATAATCTTGCACACTTTCACAGGGGCATATGGGAGGGACCCTCCGGTCTTGTCCAGGCAGCAGAAGCGGCTCTTCAGGAGACCAAATGTCCGCTCAATCACTCTCCTGGTCTGACCATGTGCCTCATTGTAGTGCATCTGGGCTGGTGTCACAGGGTTCCTGAGGGGTGTCAGCAACCACGGCATGTTGGGGTATCCCGAGTCACCTACGGACAGACAAGTGCACATTAGCTGACTTGGAAAAGTGGGCGGAATACTACAGATCAGATCACACACAATGGCACAAAGTCAGTACACACCGACAAGCCAGGCACGCTGGTTCTGCATCTGTGCCATCATCCTGGGGATGCGACTACTCCTCATCACAAAGGCATCGTGTGCTGAACCAGGGAAACGGGCACACACGTGTGTGATGGTCATATCTGCAAGACACACCACCAGTGCATTGACCGAGTGGTAGTGCTTGCGGTTCCTGTAGGCCTGCTCCTGGGCCTGTGGTGGTACCAAAGCCACATGTGTCCCATCAATGGAGCCAATGACATGCGGCATCCTCCCCAGGGCATAGAAGTCACTCTTCACGTCAGTGAGTCGTCGCAGTCTAGGGAAATAGATGTACCGGTTCAGGAATAGCAACATTGCTGCCAAAACATCGCGGAGCACACGGCTCAACATGGTCTGTGACATCCCACCAGCAGTCGCCACAGTATGTTGGAAGGTACCGGTGGCAAAGAAGTGTAGGGCTGCCATCACCTTCACCTTGGGGGTCAGCGCTGTAGGATACGGCCGGCCAGGCTGCAAATGTGGGGCCAACTGCACTGCCAAATCCTCAATCAGCTGCCTGGTGAAGCGGTACCGTCGGATGCTGTCCCGTTCCACCATCGTTGCCAGGTCTGGGAATGGTCGATGGACAGCAGGAGCCCTGCAGTGCAGAGGAGAAGTAAGCAAGATTGTCAGTCAGCCCACATATGCGGCATTGAACACACTCAATATCCCAACATACATCATTATGAGGCACAACTACATGAAGTGTGCAGTTCCGTAAGGACATGTATGGTACATACATGGCCAACATCTGTCATCACGGTCCAACAAGTGGCATCAATAAGTCCCAGGTTGGCCCATTGGATATCATGAGGCCGTGTCACAGTTCCCATCTCCTGCTGCCGTGTCACAATCACCCCCACAGTGACATGTGAGGACAGATGTGCCCCAGGCATCACAGCTCAACGACAGGTACATTCCCAGGGACCCTGTATTGCCACATGGACACTGGCATTACATGGAGTATCATGTATACACCACAGCAAAACAACTATGACCCCACAGGTAGTGGTCCCACTTGCCACTGCAGGACAGACATGGACGTCCTGTGACACACACACGCACAACATCAATGTCCATGCACACACAACGTGGATGTGGAGACTGTCTCCCATTGTGCACATGAAATCAGAGACATTGTAAACACTACATGCACACAGACTGTGGAGGACCATCACTATTGTGCCACTGGGACACCCTGGCTCAAACATACCGTCCCACATGGGACTCACGGGGTATGTGACATGACATACACATACACCACCGTGAAATGTGACCATGGCACATGCACAGATATGAACAGTTGCACATCACAGTGGTCATGTACACGTAACACCCAGGATCCTGTCCCCATGAACACGTGCACAGCCTGGGGGTGGCTGCCCCCAGGTGACACCCACAGGACAACATGTACACCAACATACACACAATAGGAAATGCAGCCTTACATGCCTTATCATACAGTTTGGACAGGCTGTCGTGTTGTAGGTGTGCCCCTCACTCCCTGGGAGCTATCTGTGGCTGGCATATGTCCATCTGAGACAGGCATGGTGACATATGCCAGTCACTTGTACAGGGATGCGTTGAACAGCAATGGACCGATCGGTGCACCCGGCCGGCCCATTGCATTCAATGTGTGCAGGTACGCGTTGTACCCCTGTACTGCGTTGGATCAGCAATGGACCGATCGGTGCCCCGGCTGGCCCATTGCATTCAATGTGTGCAGGTACGCGTTGTACCCCTGTACGCTGTTGATCAGCAATGGACCGATCGGTGCCCGCGGCCGCCCATTGCATTCAATGTCAGCGGGTACGCGTTGTACCCCTGTATCGCAGTAGTACCGCAATGGACCGATCGGTGCCCCGGCCGCCCATTGCATTCAATGTGTGCGGTGCAGCGCTACAGCCCCTGCACGCGTTGTACCGCAATGGACCGATCGGTGCCCTCGGCCGCCCATTGCATTCAATGTGTGCCGGCACGCCGCTGTGCCCCTGTACGCGTTGATCCGCAATGGACCGATCGGTGCCCCGGCCGGCCCATTGCATTCAATGTGTGCGGGTACGCGTTGTACCCCTGTACGCGTTGATCAGCAATGGACCGATCGGTGCCCCGGCCGCCCATTGCATTCAATGTGTGCGGGTACGCGTTGTACCTCTGTACGCGTTGTACACGCAATGGACCGATCGGTGCCCCCGGCCCATTGCATTCAATGTGTGCGGGTACTGCGTTGTACCTCTGTACGCGTTGTACCGCAATGGACCGATCGGTGCGCACCCATTGACAATGGTCTTGCCTGGCAACGGACGCTGTTCGAAATTCGAACGAGTCGGTTGCTGGAAATTCAGTTGGTCACCCACATCAATGTTGCAAAATCATGTATGTCATGAAGTTGAAGATTTGAAGGATGCCGTGGGCGTGTATTGGTGCTGCTATTCCATGGATTGGCCAGATTCAGAAGATGCAAACGACTTGGACCTATCACTTTGGACACAAGGGACAGTATCTGCCTCTCCAGCACATATATATTGCTGGCTGTTCCCCTGAGAGCTCACTTGCCTGCACTACATGCTCCAGGACGACATCTGCCACTGCACTGCTGCTGTCTCTGCCCCTCTGGACCCTGCAATGGCACGTACTGTGGAGAGAGCCCCAGCCTTCAGCCTTGAGGAGAACCAGGCCCTGCTGGACAGCCTACTTCCACAGTACAGCAAGCTGTATGGGACACCAGGGGAGCAGGTGAGTGTTCTGTGCACTGCCTTTCTGAATGTGCATTTTGTCTGACTAGCAAGGCTGAAAGTCTGCACGCCACTGGCTAGTAGGCTCACTGAGTAGTTGTCACCCCCCATAGTGAGTAGTAACAAGCACTGGACAGGTATGGTGCAGTGACAGTGTATTTGAACAAGGTTTTACTTCCCATGCAATGATACCATGTAGTGACGTCTGGCAAACTGTCCATGGGCAGCGTTGCACTGCCTGTGTACATCATGTGCCCCTGTGAATGAGACATGTATATACAACTGTGTCATGCACGGATATGTTGCATGTGTAGTAATGGCCTTTTCACTTTGTCATCCTGACAGGTTAATGCCCATCGGAAGCAGGAGATCTGGATGGACATCGTCCGGGCTGTCCGGTCCGTGGGGGTCTACAAGCGCCGGATCCGCAACTGCCAGAAGAGGTGGCAGGACCTTCGGGGCTGGACCCGGAGGATTGCACGGGTCCAGCTGAAGCTGTCGCCTCCTCGCAGGAGGGGCGGAACACGGACCCTGACCCCCACATGCTCCAGATCCTGGCGGTGGTGTTTCCAGACCTGGATGGGCAGCTGAAGGCCAGACAGCAGCAAGGAGGGGGTGAGTCAAAGACTGCACTGTGAACTCTGTATTACATGCTTTGTGCCCTCCTCTGGCCTGGTTCAACTGCCACAGTACAGCAGTCATGTTGTCCAGGAGCCATGTCCCTCTATTGTGCACTGCCCACTCCTCATCTGATACCCAGGTGTGGCCCTTACATTCAGGGAATTGTGTCACTTGGGACTGTGTCCTTGCAGTTTGCTTCACTAAAGGTGGGGGACAGCATCTGTTTCCCTAACTCTGTTGTGGGCATCATGGGTGGGTCCATTGTTCACACAACGCCTGTGTTCGGACATGTAATCTGCGTGTTGCTTTGATATGCGGTCTACTTGCTGAGCTGAGCCACCACATGTGCCTGGGGTATGTGGCACACGCCCATGCAGCGGGTGGGAACAATGTTTGGGCCCCAGGAGTGTGCAGATTACGTGTGTCACACATACATAGCCAGCTATCCACTGTCCAGGGCTCATCCCTCATTCATGTGGGGCAGGACAGTCATGCCTACTCCAGGCCATGCAATGCACTCTGTACTCCCACTCCCGTGTATCAGCTGACACATTGTGCGCAGTGATTTGACCCCTCAGGTGTCTGCCTCTGTGTCAGGATGCTGTGGATTAGTTGCCAGGACTGCTGGGGTGTTTCTCGGTAGGGGCTCAGCATGCCACTGGAGATGTGACCATAGGAGACGATACTTGTGTGTCACATAGGTGTTTGATCAGCTGCCCGTGCAGACTGGGGTATGCGAATGTGAAGTTCAGGCAGCTGAATAAAGCAACTTTCTGTTCTCTAGTGCTTATGCTTCTGATGTACATGTTGTTGATGATGCTAACCATGCCCTTGCTGCAGTGATGGTGATATTTGGTCTCATGATAATGAAGTGTTACTGTGCAGGAACCCATGTGGTCCAGGGGGAATGTGTCCTATCCTGTGGTGTATCCATGTCATCCATAGCAGCATCTGAGGGTGTCATGTGTTCAGTATTTGGCAATGGGATTTCCTACTTAGATTAGCTATTTCACATCTGTGGCTTCCACCCCTGCACATCTGTTGTGCCTGCCATTGTTCTATTCGTCTACTTCCCTGACCGTGTGGCCATCTCCACTGGACATGCAGGTTTGGGCATCAATGGGGAAGGACTCATCTGTGTTGTCAGTGCAACATTGCTATACAAGTGTGTTGGATCTGTGCTGATGATTACGTTGGCACTTCCATGACCAGGCTGATGTGACGGGAGCCCTCATTTGGTGCTAATTGTTGATTGTGTGACCAAGTGCTCAGCTGACATGATGGGGCCCTACTGAGGCAACATATGGCACAGCTTTCCTCACACAGGAGTGGAGTCCCCTCATGGCAGTGTGTACTCCTGTGACATTGCCTGCGCCCAAGGTGTGTGTTGTATGTGCATGTCTGTGTGTTCACTTCCGTTTAGCTGTGCATGCTGTGATCCCTAGTGTTGTACCTGTTTGTGATGCTTGCTGAGTTGACCTATGTTCCCCAAAGTCTTCTCCTGGGTTCTCTGTGATGTGGGTGCATGGCACATTACTGGTCATCAGGGTGTCACCCATAGGTGTGTTTGCTGTCAGGGCTGAGTTTGTGTGCAGACGCAGATGGGTCACAGTCAGGTTTCCCTTGGCACTTGTTGTTTGCCCCTGTCATGTGATTTCCAGTTTGTGTTATCTTTCAGTGATTGTGACACGTTGTGTGTGTGACTGCTGGCACTCCTCAGGGTCCGGGCTGCAATGTTGGTTGTTGTATATGTGTGTTCTTTGTGGGTGACCTTGGCTTCTTCATTGGTGTGTGACTGTGGCTGGGATCCCATTGGTTGGTGTGGTATTGCCGTCATGTCCATGTACAGCGTAGTGTGCAGTGTGTCAGACATTCAGGAGTCTTGTTGAGTGGCCATGTGTGATGTGTTTCTGCACCTTGGTTCCCACCCACCACCCTGGAATAGTCATGGGTGCATGTGCAATGTCACCAGTGCATGTGTGCTTCACTGCTGCACATTGTTGGAGGTCGAGGGGTGTGGTGTTGAGTGTGTGCAGATGAGAGTTGTTGCCCGGCTAGGCCCCTGCCTCCATGTTGGCCTTGGCTTACTGGCCATGCTGATTGATTTGTGCTTGTGTAGGTGTGATGGTAGTTTGTTGCTCAGGACACATGACTGTGGTTCACAGTGTGAACGACATTTAGCTTTGTCATCACAGTGGGATTGTAATGCAGCCCAGGGTCACCACATTGTGGGGGCCCTGGGGGTAGTGCTGTGGTGTGTCTGTGTCTTGCTGTGTCAGTTGCTGTTCCTACGTGCCTGTGTGACATGTGTGATTTGTGCTCCCTCTCATCTGACAATGCCTGCTTGCCCACATAGGGGATTTGGATCCATGAGTTACCTTTGTGTGGCACTGTATGCACATCTGTATGATTGGTATTCAGGTCTCCTCATGTGTTGTGTGGTTGCCTGGGGACACTGGCACCCCCTCACCTGTTGTGTATGATGTGCAGTGTGGGTCTGCCTGTTTGTGTTTGTGCATCTGCACCACTGCATTGGCATATCTTGGGTGTGCCATTGGCTGCATGTAGTTTGGTGGGTTTCCCTGCTGTCCCTGGGACTCCTAGGTCATCGGTCAGCACAATGATCATGGTTTGTGTGTCCCATTGCTGCCATGGTATGGTATCTGTTCACCTCACATCTACAGTCTCCACAGGGTATCTGCATTTGTGTGCCCATTGGTGCAAATATGTGGGTCTGCATTCTGATGGTCACTTCTGTCATTGTGTCATTGATGAATGTTGACAGTGTCAGCCCCCATGGGTGTTGTTTGTCTGCACATGGCCAAAGGTATGTCGTATTTGCACTGCAGTATTTGACTCCCCCAATTTATGTTGCAATGGGACACATGCACTACTTTGCCACTGATGTGTTTTTGTTCTGTGACCAGGAATCATCCATGCAGTTTGGCAGTTGCAGCTCTTTCTTTGTCAACACTTACCTTTTGGTCACTGTGATGATGGGGGTTTGGACCCCATTGCCACAATGTTCAAAATGTGCTTCAGCTATGGACCCCACACTTACCTTTTGGTCACTGTGGTGATGGGGCGTTAGACCCCATTGCCACAATGTTCAATATGTGCTTCAGCTATGGACCCCACACTTACATTTTGGTCACTGTGGTGATGGGGCGTTAGACCCCATTGCCACAATGTTCAGAATGTGCTTCAGCTATGGACCCCACACTTACCTTTTGGTCACTGTGATGATGGGGGTTTGGACCCCATTGCCACAATGGTCATGGCCTGCTTGCATTGTGGGGGCCACACACATATATGTGTGGCACATGTGCTAGGGGGTCACATTGTATGTTCAAAGTCATGTTCAGTGTTGTAGGCATTTGACACAGTCTACACACGCTTGTCATGGTGTTGGGGGATGTCTTTTTCTTGCATTCCCTAGGTTGTGGTGTGCTGGTTGTGTCATGCATTGTCCATCCTATTAGTGGGGGTGGTAGTGGTGGTAGGCATCCAGCCCCCCCTGGCTAAGGGTGGTAGTAGTGGTAGGCATCCAGCCCCCCCTGGCTAAGGGTGGTAGTAGTGGTAGGCATCCAGCCCCCCTGGGTGTGGGTGGTAGTAGTGGTAGGCATCCAGCCCCCTGGGTGAGGGTGGTAGTAGTGGTAGGCATCTGGCACCCCATGGCTAAGGGTGGTAGTGGTGGTGGGCATCTGGCACCACCCTGGCTAAGGGTGGTAGTAGTGGTAGGCATCCAGCCCCCCTGGGTGAGGGTGGTAGTAGTGGTAGGCATCCAGCCCCCTGGGTAAGGGTGGTAGTAGTGGTAGGCATCTGGCACCCCCTGGCTAAGGGTGGTAGTAGTGGTAGGCATCCAGCCCCCCTGGGTGAGGGTGGTAGTAGTGGTAGGCATCCAGCCCCCCTGGGTGAGGGTGGTAGTAGTGGTAGGCATCCAGCCCCCCTGGGTGAGGGTGGTAGTAGTGGTAGGCATCTGGCACCCCCTGGCTAAGGGTGGTAGTAGTGGTAGGCATCCAGCCCCCTGGGTGAGGGTGGTAGTAGTGGTAGGCATCCAGCCCCCTGGCTAAGGGTGGTAGTAGTGGTAGGCATCCAGCCCCCCTGGCTAAGGGTGGTAGTAGTGGTAGGCATCCAGCCCCCTGGGTGAGGGTGGTAGTAGTGGTAGGCATCCAGCCCCCCTGGGTGAGGGTGGTAGTAGTGGTAGGCATCTGGCACCCCATGGCTAAGGGTGGTAGTGGTGGTGGGCATC
Organism: Calotriton arnoldi; assembly: GCA_963921515.1. Lineage (NCBI taxonomy): Eukaryota > Metazoa > Chordata > Amphibia > Caudata > Salamandridae > Calotriton > Calotriton arnoldi. The sequence goes on along the minus strand of CAWUFW010001579.1, from coordinate 2,319,345 downwards.
TGGCACCACCCTGGCTAAGGATGGTAGTAGTGGTAGGCATCCAGCCCCCACTGGGTGAGGGTGGTAGTAGTGGTAGGCATCCAGCCCCCCTGGGTAAGGGTGGTAGTAGTGGTAGGCATCTGGCACCCCCCTGGCTAAGGGTGGTAGTAGTGGTAGGCATCTGGCACCCCCCTGGCTAAGGGTGGTTGTGGTGGTTGGCATCCGGCCCCCCCTGGGTAGGGGTGGTGGTGCGCATTCAGGCCCCTGTGTGCATATGTGGCATTGGTGATGGGCATCCCGCCCCTATGGTGCTGCTGTTGCTGGTGTAAGTATATTCTGCATCCCTCTGTGTGTGTGTGATGTGTCGTGTACGTGTTGTATGTGTTTTGTGGTTGGTGTCTGACTTACCTTCTGCGCCGTACGCGTCCGTGCCTGTTCCGGTAGTAAATGTAGAATATTGGTATGATCGGGACGAAGGGATTCATGGTTGGTTCGTGTCGCTCGTCCTTCTCGTTGCTTCGCGTCGTCCTCGCCGCTTCGCGTCGTCCTCGTCGCTGGCGTGTTCGTCTCGTGAGCCGTGGATTGTGTTGTGGCGCGAATCGGAGCTTATGTGCGCCTCTCCGGATGCTTTGACGTGCCGTGCGTAGCGACGGGTTCGGCGCGTACGGAAAGCGCATCATACTTGTTCGGCCGGACGGAGCTGCATTTTCCCTTCCGTGCGACTCGATTCTGCGTTTCCGGTTTCGCCTCGGTCGGAGAACAGGACCTGGATTGGGTGAGTACAGCTCGGCCGGATTCTGTGCTGTTGTGCGCATCGTACTTACTCGTTCGGTGTGCTGTACGGATCGGTCGGGAAACAGGCATTCGCATGGCTTTTTTCCCGACCGAATGGTATTGGGTGCGCCTCCGACCGAGATCGGAATCGGCCCCAAAGTGTGGGGGCACTAAAATAACATATGCATAGGATCACATGACCAACTCTTATTGCTATGCTCTTGAGTACATTTAGCCAAAACTGAGGGAGTAACATAGAGTCTGTTGTAGATAAAATCAAAAGGTTTAAGTTGTGTTGGCTGTTCTAGACATCTTATGAACTTAGATCAGATCTATTCCAAAATGCAACCAACTGCGTTAAACCCAGATCAGTTCCCCAGACTAGTTTGACCTTGGACTCAGCCTTTGACTATTGACAAGAAAAATATTTGTAAATGATAGAAGCAATAGGAGAGGAAGCCAGGGCACGGGGTAAATTTGTACTAGCGAAGATGGAGTCATGGTATCCTCTAAGAAATAAAGGACATCCAAAACTATATATAACAGAAGGGCTAGCTTGAAAAGAATTAGGATAATTTAAGGACTTCAGAAATTGAGGGAAAGATGTGGGAGCATTATCTTGAAATACACCAGCAACCCAGACAATGCCTCTCTTTCCAGGATTTCCAATGCAATGGTTTATTATTAAGTTGAATTAACTTGTTGTACCATAGAGGCATATGCAAGAAAGTATCACAATGTATTGGATGAGGGAGACAGCAAGATTTCATTAATATGCAAGTCTGTTTAAAAAAATGGAGCCGCTGTAAGAGAAGAGTGAGAGGAAAAAGAAACAACCACCTGAGGTCTAAAGGGATTAAGAAACATTTCCTCGATATTGAACCAGAATGGGTAAAAGGGGAAGAACTTTTGTTGAGCCATAAAGAGATCTGTTTAGGAAAAAGGCCTTGAGGTAAACGTGGAAATCTTGAGAAATTTACTCTAAGCTCCTGTTTAAGTTCTTTGAGATTAGATAAAGAGATATATATAACAGACTAGGTGACATCATCATTTTAATTGAGTTTAACCGCCCCCACCAACCTAAAAATAAGGGATTCCAAGGGGATAGAAAAGCCCTCCTTAAATCTATTACTAACTGTGTTATTAATGGAATTCGTACACAGAAAACCCAGGTATTAATTCAAAGGAAGTATTTCAGTTTTGTCAGTATTAATTTTGCAACCTGTTATAAATTTAAAAAAACAAGATTTTAGAGCGTAGTGCTGGTATGGAGTTATCTGGATCAGAAATAAAAAAGACAATATTACCAGCATATGGCCATAGTGAAAATTACAGTCTCTGCAATAAAAACCTGAAATTAACTTATTTTTCTAATTTTGAGAAAGAAAAGATTTAAGTGCCAGGACAAACAATTATGGGGACAAGGGGTAATATCGACAAACCCCGCATTGTAAAGGAAAGTCTTTCCACTGACCAGAACCTAGGCTTTTGGAGAGTCATATAGTAGAGGAATTGGAGAAATCATTTTAGGGCCTAACACCATGCCAATTTAAATATGAAAGCATAAAATTATAATTTATCCCATCAAAAGCTTTCTCAGCATGAATAGTCATTGCTGCCAGAGAGTAATTAACCTTGGGTGATTTGCTCAAAACATTTAAAAAATAACCTTGTGTTATCTGATGCCCTCCCTCCTTTTATAAAACCTGATTGTTCTTTTCCAATAAAATTGTGGTGTAAAATGATTTAACTATAATGCTAGCCCTTTTGCAAAAAATCTTATAATCAACATTCACAAGAGAAATTGGTCTATAATATTTTTACCTTGGATGGGGTCCTTACATCCTTTAGGAATAAGACACATTGGGGGCGTGCTCTGGCCACGACGCAAGATGGCCACTTGATTCCGGAGCTCCGCGCTGAGGGGAGCATGGACGGCAATAAACTGCATTTCTAATCATGAGCGACGACCCATTTATAGAGAAAACGCCGTCTGAATAGCTGGACTCACTAGTGTGGCGTTTGCAGAGCTGTAAGATAATCCCTTCATATTTTACGGGGGTGTACGTGATGTCGACCGCGGCGCTTCGACTTTGACAGGACACAGCTGACTGAGATCGAGCCTCTTCGGAATGTGGTACGCGGCTCCTGAATTCCAAAGACGCCTGAAGAGACTTTATTGCTAATGTGGTCGGCTCTTCTAAGCAAAGATTAACGACCCCGCAGTAAGCTCCACCCCTTCTTCATAAATATATTTTGCCTCATGTGATTCTTGGCGAGATGGGGAATATATGTGTCTGAAACAGTGTTGCTTGGTCATAAGGAAAAAAAGGGACAGATAACTGGGTGTGAACTGTTCTTTAATTTGGTGCGCTGCTAATAAGAACTGGAAGTGCCTGAAGTGTTTTTGTGCATCTGTCTGCTGCCCTGTGTATCCGGTGAGTCAAGGATCTGATATTACCTGCGACGCTTCAACGTTGATAGGACACAGCTGACTGATTTTGCACCTCTTTGGAATGTGGTGCGCAGCTACTGAATTCCTGAGACGGCTGAGGAGATTACACTTCTAATGTGATTGGTTTTCTTAAACAAAGATCAACAACTCCGCATCTTCTTTTTTTGTTTACAGAGTTTTATATAGCGCGAACTTGACCTGGTATCGGGTATCAGAGCGCTTTACATAGCACCAGTTGCGTTACATGAGGACACATTCATTTTTGTTAGGCACGGGGAGATTAAGTGATTTGCCCAGAATCACAGGATGTTCAGCGTCATTGCCGAGACTCGAACCCAGTTCCCCAGATTCGAGGTCGACCGCCCTGGCCGTTAGGCCAACTCCTATCATTGCTTTGCTTGTGCCTCAACTGATGGAGGAAGTAGAGTGCGCTGTTGCTGTATATCCAAACATCTGAGGAGGTTTTGCTTCTTCTCATTGCACTTTATACTTAGAGATTAAATCACTCCTGTTTTCCTAGTCTTCTGTTACGTTGTTGATGCGGTGAAGTGGTGCTGCCTGGAGTTAAGCCGCCTCTAAATTTTTCGCGCTTTTACCACGTGATGAAAATACCTGAGGTGACTTTGAACTTTTATCTATTGTCCTGCATGCTTGGTGAGACAATTTAGTAACTGCACTACTCTATAACGCTCAATTTCCTGCACAGTCTTCTTTGTTGTTATAGGAGATAGGTGTGCTGATCCAATACTTTGCTATACAATATTTGGAACTGCCTGGGATTGAACTGTTTATAAGTAAGACGTGCTCTGCGGTGCATCAGAAACGTGTGAAGCACATAATAGATTTTTACTTACTCTTATTTACACTGCATTTTTGAAGAGCCAAAGTCAGTTAATTTTGTAAGCAATCATTTACCAGTTATAAAAATTCTATACAGGAACAACTGGGAATGTCTTCTGGCAAAGCAACTGGTAAATCCATAAAGCAACCCTCATACTTTGAAATTCTAAACCAGGGTCGTTCTACCTCAGAAGCTTGGAATACCACCCTCCCAGCCCAAAAATCATCTAACCCTTTGATGTCAACTGCACCAGATCCTACCATGGAGAGGATACTTCAGGAAATCACTACGGATGGACTGCGTTTGGAGGGAATGGAGGCGTCCATATCTGCCCTCACTACTGAGACTAAATCAATACGTGCAGATATTGCCGGATTTCAGAGTAAACTAGATGGACTTACTGAATGAGTAGCCACAGTTGAGAGCCGCATTAATAATATACCAGATTGAGATCAAGAACTCTTCCTCAGAAGTAAGATGATAGATTTGGAAGATAGATACCGTCGTGACAATGTACGTTTCTTTGGTTTTCCAGAAGGAATGGAAGGATCAGTTGTCAAATCCTTTCTCATAACAGCCCTCCCAAAAATTACAGGTCTTACTTTCGATCCGCCTTTAGAGATGCAGAGAGCACATCGCATTGGTCCTTTCAAAAGCGGGAAAAACTTACATCCACGTACACTTATTGTCTGCTTTCTAAGACATGAACAGGCTCGTAAATTAATTATTGCGGCCCGTACACATGGTCCATATTAATTTGAGGTTCATCAGATTGGAATGGCAGCGGATTTTTCAAAAGAAACAAATGAACGCCGCAAAGCCTTCCTTTCTCTTAGACCCAGCTTACGTCAATTGGACATCAAATATGGCCTTTTTGAACCAGCGTGTCTACGGATCACTAAAGATGGCATATCCAAAGACTTCTTTAACCCAGAGGATCTCCGTCTCTTTTTAGACACTCTTGTTCCTCAAAACATGGAATGCAATTCACTTATATCTGAGCTTTAATCACCACTTTCTCCCCTGATATCCAAAAAATGAACTGATGAATCTCAGCACAACGCAAATCGGTCCCAAAGCAGAGGAAGAGATCGAGACCGACATGTACGCTCTTTTGGAGATCGAGCTCAAGCCCTGCAGGCAGTAGCTGCTCTAACGCAGGAAAGAGATAGAGACAAATCATGTTCTCCCTTAAAATCTCTTCCGTCATCTGAAGAAGATGTTTCCTGAACTTTGACATATTATTAATTTTGATTACTACTGAAGAGCAGTCAGAAGTTGTTTACTTCAGTATCTATTGAAACTACGATCTGATGAGTATCTGAACATTTATTTATTCTGTTGTGCATTATCTATGATGTTATGCTTATTTTATATTATATTATTTTGTACTGAGTTATATTATATTATATTATACTATACTGTATTATATTCCTTTTTTCCTAAACCCTCTCTCCTCTCTCTTATCTCCTAGCATATGCATATGATAGAGTTTAACTATTTTATAGTGTTATAATATGAATGTTATGAATTTTTATAAGTGCTGTGAATTAAGAATTAATATATATAAAGTAAACTCTAAAATAATATAGATTTTCCCTTTTTACTCTATAAAATTACATCGACGTATTTAGCCTGGACGTTTAGTGCTAATGTTCTCTTCTCCTTACATCTCTTTTTCTTTTCTTTTCTCTTATTTATCAATTTTTCTTTGCACTATCCATTTACTATATTATCTTGATATATCAATATGTATCTAATTAATTGTGATAACATTTATTTGTGCTACTATACAAATACTGCATTATTTAATGTAATTGTCATATTATTTAAACATGATTATACTCAATTTTTATTATCAATATTATACCATGCAAGATCCCATATGTGCTAATTTATATATTCCTCTTTCTCTTTTCCCTCTCCTTCTATTCCTTCCTCCTCTCTCTTATCATATTCTAATAATTTTGAATGTCTTCTCTTAGTATACAATGTTTTGTATATCTCAACATTTCAATATTCATTCACTCTTATAATTACAAGCTCACTTGTTACTATTAATATGATGACTATATTACATCCTTTTTATCCACTTTTTGCTGGATGGGGCTCCCCGGCGCATATAGCCCGAAAGTCTAGATCCATAGACAACAGTCTTATCCCCTAAATATTGTGCTGCTTTTACGTAGTATACTTGCCCTTTTTTCATTTTTCATTTTTCTTATTTTTATTTTTATTTTCCTTTTGCTTAGCTTTTTTAGTGTCTTATATTTCCTCTTTCTCACTTATCCTACTATTCATTAACAAATACTTGATACTTACTCTCCCTCCTTGTCCAGAATTCGTTCTTTATCTTTCTTCCTTTTCTACTCCCTTGTCTCCCTCAGAATTTAGTATTTTCATCTCCTAACACACACATGGCATCTAACATCCCTTCTACCTCTCACCCATTACGTATTATTTCATGGAATGTTCATGGCCTTATACATTTGATTAAACAGAAAAAAGTACTATCCTACTTGCAAACGAAAAAGACTGATATTGCCCTTCTACAAGAAACTCATTTAAATGCTATAGAATCTTCTAAATTACGGCGAGACTGGGTAGGAAAAGTCATACACTGTGGTCTAACGGCACACCTTCTTCCTAATGAGGCCCAACCACGGAAATGTGGAGTGGCCATTCTACTTCATAAATCTCTACCTGTTACGATTATTAAAACCTGGATTGATCCAGAAGGCAGATTCATTTTTGCAAAGCTAAAGATTGGAGACAAGATCGTTTGTGTTGGCTCAGTATATGCTACGACAGGAGCCAAACATTCCTTTTTTCTCAGTTTGAATCGACTACTGAAATAATAGGCGCACCCAGATATGTCATTGGTGGTGACTGGAATCTGGCCTGTGATTCTGTAACTGACTGAACAGGCCCGCTAGACAGATGTAATGAGGGAGATAGAGCTTTATTGGGAGAATTAATGTCAGATCATGGACTAGTAGATCATTGGCGCCTTTGCCATCCATCCGATCAGGAGTATACCTTTCTCTCCTCTACCCATGGCACCCAGTCCAGGATAGATTATTTTCTTATTTCACATTTGGTAATTGCTACCACAATTGATTCTCAAATCTTGGAAGCTGCAATATTAGACCATGCACCTCTTCTTCTTGCCCTAGGATTAGGTTTAACCTCTCCAAGCCGTAAACCATGGCCCATGAATATTCAAAGGTATCGCCCACCTAAAGGTAAAATCCTACTACGCTCCCATCTCTCTGATTATTTAACCATTAACAAATTATCAGTTACCTCCTGTAGAACTGTCTGGGCAGCCGCTAAAGCAACTATTCGTGGTCAATTAATGAGAGATGCAGCAGAGACCAATAAGTCGGCGTCACTTCGTCGCATTGAGCTGGAGACTCAAATCACCTCCCTAATACATCAATATTCATCTCACCCTACGTTACCCAACCGCCGTAAACTAGAAATTGCTAAGATGGAGCTTAACAACTTATATACTTCTAAAGCTGAATATGCTCTTCAACGCCTTAAGGGTAGACACTATGAGCAAGGTGAGAAAGCAGGTCAATTACTTGCAGCTCAGTTGAAACAACGAGAGGCAGCTATGGCTATTCCTGCAATACGTGCAAAAACGGGTGAGATTCTTACAAAACCGCAAGAAATCGTAAATGCTTTTGCATCCTTTTATAAAACTTTATACTCCTGATACGTCAAAAACCGACGATCAATTAGTCGCCTATCTTGCTGACATTAACCTCCCTTGCCTTACAGTTGAGGGTAAAACCTTCCTTGATGGGGATATCAGCAAAGAAGAAATAACTGCATCTATTAACAAGCTACCTTATCATAAGTCCCCTGGTGAAGATGGTTTCCCTGCAGAATTTTATAAATGGACTGGAACGGAAACAGTTGAAACCTTATTTTCTGCCTTCTATGAGGCCGTTCAAGTAGATTCACCTGGTCCTATCTCTAACGGAGTGTTGATTGCAGTCATCCCAAAACTTGGCAAAGATCCACTTGTTTGTAGTAATTACCGACCCATCTCACTAATAAATAGTGATATTAAGATCTTCGCAAGTATTTTAGCGGCACGCCTTCGCAAAGTTATTCCTTCTCTTATACACCTTTCACAGGTGTGTTTTGTTCCAGGTCGCTCATCTAGAAATCACCTTCGAACTTTGGCTCATACTTTATGGACTGCTAATGAGTTGACGGAAGATGCTGTTGCCCTCTCATTAGATGCAGAAAAAGCATTCGACCGAATTGACTGGAGATACCTTTTTGCAACCATGAAGCGCTTTGGCCTAGGTGATTCATTTATTTCTAAAGTTCGTCTTTTATATGATAACCCAATAGCTCATGTTAACTGTGGTGGTTTTCTTTCAGACCCTTTCCCAATTCGTAGAGGTACTCGTCAAGGTTGTCCCCTTTCTCCCCTTTTATTCCTGTTAGCAATAGAACCTCTTGCCTCACTTATTCGGCACTTACCACAAATACAAGGCATACCTATAGCTGATGGTGATTCTAAACTATATTTGTATGCTGATGATATTCTCCTTAGGCTAAAAGATCTTCCGCACTTTTTACCAGCAATACTTGAAATTATTGACAGTTTTGCAATCCATTTTGGTTACAAAGTGAACTGGGACAAAAGCGAGGCTCTTCCACTTTCTCCAGGTACCACAAAAGCATCAATTGATGGTTATTCCTTTTTGGAGATCATCACAATTAAAATATCTGGGAGAACTAGTTAATAGAGGTCCATCAAGTATGGTCTCAGACAATCTAACTCCCTTATTACACAAATGGAAACTGATTTTGCTAAATTGTCTCTCTTAGGTTTTTTTATGTGGGGAAAGGTACAGGCTGTTAGGATGGTCACCTTACCTCGCTTTACTTATATACTGGGAATGCTTCCGATAGTTATCCCCTTATCTACATTACGCCAAGTGGATGCTAGTATTTGGTCTTTTGTTTGGGGTTCTATGCGCCCTCGCTTAGCTGCTGCTAAATTACTGGCTCGCCGCTCTTATGGCGGTTTGGGTTTACCATCTCTGGAACATTACTCCTTAGCTTTGCACCTTTCACAATTAGCTCTTTACTCCCATATAGAACATTCTCTCCTTAATCGAAATGATGGCCTTAACTTTATTTATGGTATTCGACATCCACGTTCTTCCCCTCCACAGTCAGTGATGCAAGCCACATATCAAGCATGGCATCGAGCACATCGCCTCGTAAAATTTCTTTCCGTTTACACTATAAAGCTCCTCTCTGGAGTAATGAAAGTATCTGAATAAATAGTAAAGCGCTTCAATGGTCTAGTTGGATATCATGTGGCATTCAAACACTTGATCAGATCATATCAAATGGAGAGCTAAAATCCTTTGACCAGCTTCGAGAAGAGTTTGATCTCCCATCACACCAAATCTCACAATACTCACAGCTAAAGCACTGTCTAAGATGAAGTTTAGGTTCTCCTCCCTGGATATTAAACTCCTCACCAATATTAGATTATCTCCTTACATGCGGCGACACAAAGGAGTGATGTCAGGCTTGTATGGTGCTTTAACTCATCATTTATTTTCGCAACCACTATTGAAAATAATGTGTGGTCAGATATATTGGAAGCCCTTGACAAAGGCACTCGAGAAGCTCCCTTGAAATTCTGTCTTTTTAAAATTCTGCATGATTGGTATAGGACACCTCTGAAATTGCAAAAAGCAGGATTATTGTCGCATTCTAAATGTTGGAGGTGCTCTGAAGTAAATTGTGATCTTCCCCATTTACTTTGTGATTGTCCTTCCATGCTGTGTTTTTTTACTTACATAGGGATCATGTTACAGGGAATTATCCCCTGCCTTCGTCTTCCCCTTACCCTCTCTATTACTTTATTGCATTATTTTAGGACTCTTCCTACCATTACATGTCCACAACGTCGCCTTCTGCACACTGCACTTTCCGCAGTTAAAATATGCATTCTAAGACATTGGCAATCGCTGAATCCTCCTTTGAATGAAGAATGGCTGGTAGCGATGATTCAATCAGCATCCCACGAGCGTATTATATACCGACTTCAGGATCAAGAGGAAATTTTCCAACAAGTTTGGACTCCTTTCTTCGAGATCTCTAAGTACATCCTTCCCCTCCTCATATCTTTTCTTTACCCTTTACTCTCTTTCATCTGGACAAGGAGCCTATATCTATATCGATATCTATTTCTATATCCATGTCTATATATCTATATTTATCTATATCTATATCTATACTTATATGTATCTATATTTATATATATTTATCTATATTCATCTTTATATTTATCTATTTTTATCTTTCTGTTTATATTTGTATTTATCTATATATGTATATTTATGCTTATATTTGTATTTACCTATATATTCCTTTACTTATTTATATATTTATTTATTTTTCCTCTCACTTTTATTTCTCTATTTATATGTTTATATTTATATATATATATATTTCCTAATTTATCTAGGATTCTCCAAGAGCTATCCTCGTGTCTTTCAATATTCACCTCACTTCATGCATTTTGTATTTCATGGATCAATTTCTACATTTTAAATTTCATATTTATGATTATTTTACTGTTACCTATGTAATGAAATATATGTATTTATTAACTTACTATATAATATATTATTTTCTTTCATAATCTATTTTCTACTCCATATAACATCCTTTATGTAATTCTTCCTCTCTCCGCTTCTTATGGTAACTTTTATGATAATAATCTTTTGTGAGCTTAAAATGTTAAATGATATTCCTATTTATTCATGTTTTTGCATTTATCATAAATTTTTCTTAATAAAAAGTACAAAACAAAAAAAGGAATAAGCCACATTGAAGCTTCTTGGATTTTGCCCTCAGTCTTATCAGAATTTCAGAAAACAATTAATTAATTGTAATAAACTTGGTAACAGTATATTTAAGAAATTGACAAAAGTTCAACATTAAAACCATCAGGGCCACATGTTTTACCTTTCTTAAGTAAATTAAGTGCATTGACTATTTCTATCATCCTCTACAGGAGATAAATCAAGATCATTAACAATCAGGTTTAAAATATCTTGTAAATATAAATTAATATGAGATTGCTATGGAATAATCTATGCAGTATATACGTTTTGTAAAAATTAACTAGGTCAAATAAAATATCATCATCTTTAAATAACAAAACACCCTGAGAGTTGCGCAAGGAACCAATGTGGGAATGCTGCTTGAGATACTTAGCTAACAATGTTGCTACTTCAGTATGACCAGTGTAGTAGAGTGCTGCTTTTAGGCAAGATATTGGAAGTATTTTTGTTGAAAATTCATTAAAATACAATTTGGCTTTAATGAGTTTTTAAAGCAGCCTCAGACTTGGATAAATAAGATTGATGTTCCAAAGGTTTGATAGAAGAGAGTAATGCCCTGTGTTCCTAGTCTTGGTTTTGTTATTTTCCGTGATACATATTCAATTATAAAACCATGAGCAGCTGGCCACAGGAATTGAGTGAATATATCTGTATCATTATGAATTGTAGAGACTTCAGACACAAAGGATACAAAGGAAGAGGAAAATTGAGCCTCTTTCAGCAAGGAATTATTGAATCTCCATCAAATCGATTTGGTTTGAGTATGTAATAAGTCCAAGTCATTAACCATTGGTGCATGATCAAAAAGGAAAGTAGCACCAATGTTGACTCCAACAATGTTTTGAGATATTTGTTTGCTGAGAAACATATAGGCTAATCTAGTGAATGACCCATGAACAGGAGAGTAAAAAGGATACTCCCATCTCCATGAGGAAGGAATTTAACAGAAGAGTGCTGATCAAAAACGGAATCCATAATCTGATTGCAATCATATTGAAGACATTTTTTGAAAACATCAGACCAAAAATGATAATCTACTTGTGTAGGAAAATAAATGCTGTTATAGAAATCTTATTAATAAGAAACCCAGAAATCCATCTGCATCCATTGTTTGTTTCCTGAGAGACTCCAGTAAAGTCCACGTTCTTGCTACACAAAATAATGACACCATGCTTTTTATTTGATGCTGGAGATACTAAAACTCATCCCACCCAACAACACTAGGTTTTAAAGCTTCAAGTTCTGTGAGGTGAGTTTCTTGTGGTACAACAAAATCAGGAGGATATTTGACTAAATAGGAAAAACTCTCTAGCTCTCTTGTACAATGATTCCATTTAAAGAATAGTAAATTGCAACAAGTAATGATTCGCAATTTGTGATTCCTTGTAAGAGATGTACAAAATCTGATTTGTTAGAAGTGGGTGCAATTTGTGCACTGGCTCCTAGAAGATTCAATGGTATTTTGAGAACCAACCTATGTTTTAATAAGTTGGTTCCCAAAATATTGATTCATATTGGGTTGCAATTCAACCTACCTCATTAATGTGCATGAGGTAGGTCATAAATTGTGACCCACTACAATGTGCTACAATGACAGACATGGTGGCCTGCTCGGATCAGCAGACCACCATGTCTGTAATTGCTTTTATTTAAAGCAATTTTTTTAATTTATTTTTAAAAATACACAAAAAAGTTTTATCAGCAGGCAGTGATCCATGAGACGACTGCCTGCTGATAAAAAATGTTTTTGTGAACATTCACAAAGGGGAACGGGTCCCATGGGGATCCCTTCCCATTTGCAAATGGCTTACCACCTCCTCTGAGGAGGTGGTAAAATATTAATGTTATGCAACTTCATTTCGGTCAGAAAACATTAATAGATAGGTTAAACATTCAGGGCCCGATTCACAAAAGTAAAGTTAGACTAATAATCTAACTTAGACCAAAAGTCTAACTTTCTACTTTCTGGTATTTACAAAGGTAAGTTACTACGAGTAAAGTTAGACTTTTGATCTAACTTAGACTTTTGATCTAACTTTACCTTTGTGAATACAAAAAAGTAGTAAAGATAGACTTTTAATCTAAGTTATACTTTTGGTCTAACTTTACCTTTGTGAATACCTGAAAAGTAGTAAGGATAGGGCCCGATTCACAAAGATAATGTTAGACCAAAGGTCTAACTTAGACCAAAAGTCTAACTTTGCTCTATGTTACTGTGAGCAAAGTTAGACTTTTGGTTTAAGTTAGACTTTTGGCCTAACTTTACCATTGGAAATACCAAAAAGGAGTAAAGTTATACTTTTGATCTAAGTTAGACTTTTGGTCTAACTTTACCTTTGTGAATACCTGAAAAGTAGTAAAGTTAGACTTTTGGTCTAACTTTACATTTGTGAATAAAGAAAAGTAGGAAAGTTAGATTTTTTTTTATCTAAGTTTGAATTTTGATCTAGCTTTACCTTTGTGAATACCTGGAAAGTGGTAAAGTTAGACTTTTGGTCTAAGTTAGACTTTTAATCTAACTTTACGTTTGTGAATCAGGCACTCGGTATCTGGAAGGAATACCTTTAACACACCCCTTCCAAATAACCAATCTGTATTTATTCCCAAGCCCAATGAGCAATTTGGTATGATTCGGTAACATGTTACCGAATCGCTATTTGGGTTATGCTGAATACAAAAAATGCTATTTTGTTGTCAGAAAGGCTCTGATTTTACGAATTGGAGCCTTACCGACCAAAATATTACTTGTTTTATGAGGGTGTCTGTATTTTTATAGAATTAATAAAAACATTTAGCATTCCATAAAAGTAACTGAATATGTAATGGCAGCCAGGGGGCCCGTTTGTCGCACAAACCACATGTGTTACCTTTGTTTTCAATACAATGAACAAGTGTTGCCCACCTCAAAATGGTTGGCCACCAATTTGAACCATAAATTATACAAGATTTTTTAGGTTAGGTCTTTTGTCATTAACCGTGTTCAGTGAAGGGGGTTGGAAACATGCGGTTTCGACGCCTAGTGTGTTTTATCCAAACACTGTATTTTGACACAAAATTGTCTGTTATATATCGTTTGCTTTTAAGTTGCCTCTCAGCTTGCGTGTTTTCATAAAAATTCCATAAAAGTACTCTGAATTATATTCTAAAATGATATACATTTGAGTTGAGCAGTCTCCATGAAATACAGGAAGTTACAATAAAATTAAGAAAACATAATCAAAGTAAGGAATGGTCAAAATGGTAAGAGAGAAAATGAGGAAAGGAGTAAGAGAAAAAGGGGAGCAGAGAAGATAAAAAGAGGAAAGAACAAGGGAAATGAGATCTAAAGAAAAAAGACAGTACATATAAAACCAATGACAACTGAAGCAACATATCTTGGCGAGATGAAAACAAACAAAATAGGGTTGGTTACAGCACAAATTGAAGACGGCACATCCAGGAAGCAAGACACACCAACAGTGGAGCACAGTATTGTACATGCAAAGGGATGAAGAACAATACAATAGACAATCATGCAAATAGAAAAAAGGGTCAGTGTGCTCTAATAAACTTTGATAACAATGAAAATCAAATGAAAGTTACTTAAGTTAATCGTATAGAGATAAAAACTAGGGTGAATAGATAAGACATGCTATAAGCCATAATAACCACAAGTGTAACACTTAGCAGGGTCAGTTGTACCCATGTTATCACCTGGGTGAGTTTCAGGAATTTTCTAAGATCTGCAGAATAGTCAAAGTTGATAGTTTTATCCTTATAGGGCACTTTGAATAAATGAAGATGAAGGAAGCCATAGCGAGTTCCTAAAAAACGAGGAGCAGGATGAAGATCAAGGAACTCCTTTCTTCTGTTAACTGTAACTCTAAAAAAATATTTTGTGAGGAAAATCTTGTTGTATGACCAAAATAATTGTTTTGGGGATTTCACACTATTAAGAACCTTTAGAAGATCTGTGAACTCCAGAAATAAAATATTAACTCCTGTAGGTTTGGTGAAGGAAGCATTCGAAGATAGTCTTTGCCCAAGCCTGTGCACTCTCTGAATGTTCAATGTTGTAGATGGTGGTAGATCCAGCAATTGCAGTAAAAACAAAAGCTAAGAAAAAGACTGGATCATTGCCTTTAATTCCCTCCGAAAGGCCACACATTTGTAAGATATTGCGTGTTTCTCTGTGTTCCATATCTTCTGACTGCTTCTTTAACTGAGTTATCTCCTTTTCCAAAGGAGCAATTTTATTTGTCTCAACCTGAATGTCACTGACTCTTTCCTCTACAGAAGAGCCCATTGTTTCTATGATGGACCACTTGTTTGTTAGTTTATTAGTTTCTTCAACAAATGGACGTAGAGCTCTGATTTCTTCAAGCAAGATTTCTAAAGAAAAGGGTGAAGGTGACTTCTTTGAGCAGGGAGGGTTGAGTCCAACTCACAAAGGGACCTACCACTGATAAACTTACGAGTGCGGAGTCCCCACACTCATGGTGGAATCTACGGACTGGGCACTGCAGTGCGGAGATTCCATCCATGAGTGCGGATATACGGCCATGAATGCAGAAACTCTGCACTTATAACTTTACAAGTTATAAGTCCCCTTAAGAATTGGGCCCAATAACTTTAAAGAAGTATAGGATTAGGATACAGGCCTGGGAATGGGGGAAGGAATCATGTCACTGAAAACCTGAGAATACACCATTGAGGTATTACAGCGAGCTAAACTTGAGGTCACAAAAACACAGAAGAAATATTTGGATTTTAGTTTAAGCTCACTTGATCTGCCCATCAAAATCACTAGGCAGAATGAGTATACATATCAAATAATATGGGCATGCATAAGATAAGAATTAAAAGAAAAGAAAGCCACAGAAACATATCAAGGACCAAGGTAAAGAAAAGTTAATTATTAATATTCAGTGTGAATCTGTGGCACCAAAGCATTCCAACAGGAAGGGCACCTGCACTCCATGAATAAAGAGAGGTGTATTGTAGCTTTATGAGGAGATAAGCTCTCCATGAAAGAGAGCACCGAAAACCCTCCTCCTCATTAAAAAAACTCAAATAGACGGATTCCCAAGATACCTCTAACTTTAACCCTAGGAAACTTTTTACGTATAAATCTGGGCCCATATTTATCAAGGTTTTGTGTCACACTTGTGCCACGCATGGAGGTGCAAGAACAAAGCAAAACTTACGTGAGATTTATCAAGCCATGCAAGGTGGTACCGAATACAGAAAATGTATACCATTTTAGAAGCATATAGCAATAATACAAAACTGAGAGAATAACGATACATTCATGTATAGAAATAAAACAGCATCTTTATTGACAGATTCGCCAGTTGTGAGCTCCACATCGACCGCGACTCCGACTCAGAAATACATAGTTAGGCAGGCCCTGAGACCCAAGCCTGAGGTCACTGATTGATAGATCACAGGTGGGGTGGTAAGTAGCAGCAGACAAATGTGCGAACAGGAAATCCCAGATCGATCCCACAGATAGGCACAGCGACACCACAATGGTCCAGGAAGATTGGCCCCAAAAAAGCACAGAAGCACATGCTTCCAAAACACCATAAGGTCAGATGCCACATGAAGTTAGGAACACTTAGCCAATCGAGACATAGCACACACAGTACAAGCAGTGATCACTCTCTCCCCATGCCGGACATCTGGACATGTACCCTCACTGGCCACATTGTGTCCATGCACGGTTGAGGCCCACCTGGATTCCTCATCCAATACCTTAATTTATGGCTCAACAGACAGATGTACACATTCCTTACCAAATAAGGATTGCCGTAACCATTTTATTGCATTCAATGTACTGTATAAAAGTCTATGTCTATGTTACACCAATTGTAAATTAAGACTGTCCTCAGACCCTATGCCTGTAACTGTAACTGTGCTCCCGGACACATTGTTTAATTATATAATTGTTCCTGTTTTGCCAAATGCCTCTTGTCTCTTGTTTTTTCAAGGTATTTCATGTTCAAGCAACACAGCAGCAGCAAATAAAGACACAACAAGATTGTGTCTCTTAGCTATGAAGAGTTAGGTCCACAGGGTTTGGTGGACAGACTTGATCATGTATTATGTGTGATTATGGGACATGCATTTTGATGTTGTGTACTTTTGTTATTGGCTGATGTCCAAAGTCAGTAAAGAAGGAAAAGCATAATCCTCGCCTCTGGTCCTGCCATAGAACTGCAGTTGGCTTTCACTACAGCAGTTCAGTGAAACAGCAATCAAACTCAAAAATGGCTGGCACACATATGTAAACAAGTTCAACGGTTCGGCATTAGTTCTGAGAAAACTGGTATCCTAAAGTTTAAAAGTATTTTTTATTGAAGAAAAATTAAAACATCAGTACATAATGCAATAAAATATGGAAAGCTATATAAACAACATTCTAAAAAGGAGTGTCATAAATAGTCTGGAAATAGGATCGGCTGTTCTATATACGAAGTAACATAATACAATGTGGACATTAATGATCAAAATACTAAAAATAAACAAGTTAAAACAATATTAACATCAATAAATGAGAAGTCAAGGAGGCTGAGAAACTGAGAATCTTGTTGGATAGGTGTGGGAGTAAAGGAATATCCTGCATTATCATCTAGGAACTGTGTAATAGGAGACCATAAATGTAGACGTTTCGCAGCAAGAGATACAGGGTACACATGGGTGGTATCTAATCTGTGATTATGACAATCTATCAGCGGCGTTTGACTGCGGAGCCCATGCAAAACTGTGGACAATAATGACCGATATGGGCATTGATTCTAGGCTGAATGTCCTCATACGCCAAATGTACTCACAGTCGAAGGCCTCTGTCCGCTATGGGAAGGATGGGGAATGTACAAGATTTTTTAAGATCATGAGGGGAGACAGACAAGGCTGCGTTTTTGCCCCTTTCTTATTTTCACTTCATACAAATGGGGTAGAGGCAGCCTTAAAAGAATGCATGGCTGACATCCCCTCCTTTCCCCCTGATACACTACCAATCCTGGCCTATGCGGATGACGCCGTCTAATAGCAAGGCCAGGCATAGCACTCCTACGCCTAATAGATACATATGTAAGTTTTATGTCATGCCTGGATCTTAAAGCAAATGATTCAAAAACTTTTATCTTCGTGTCAGGACGACCCCCCCCCCCAAAAAAAAGATACCATCCTTTTTTATTGGGACACGTAAATTAGCAGTTGTGGAGTCCTTTTCCTATTTAGGAGGTTTTTTTTATAGCAAACAAACCTGGTCTCACATGGTGGGTAGAAGGGCACAAACAATGGAGCACACTTTGGCTGCAGTCTCTAGCTTTACCAAGAAACTGGGCGCAAATCCCTTAACGGCCATAAAAAAGATTTATAGTGCCAAAACGATTTCGGCCACGACATATGGGTCAGGGGTGTGGTGTATAGCGAAAGCAGACTCACTCCAGAGGATAGAGAATGGTTTCTTTAAGAGGATCGCCTCGCTGCCTCCCTCATTTTCAAACTATATCACTCACTTAGAGCTGGAAATACCCTTTGTGTCGGACATAGTGAGATTAGCCCCGATTATGCTCTGGCATTCAATCTGGAATAAACATACAGTGGATCTTAATCAGGCTATCAAAAACACTGTATTTCAAAAAAAATTCCCTGGCTAGAGAATCTTAAACTGGCTTTGTACTCGCTAGGTGTCCCAGAATTGTATGTAAATCCAAGCTCTTGTTCCACATTCCCAAAAAAGAGGCTATAGGATTTATTTTCAGCGAAGGCAACCTATGAAAGGAAAGAATCTCAACAAGCAAAAACAACTGTAAAATGTTATCACCTGATTCCGTTCTTATCAGAGGGGGAATATTTGTTAATTGGACCCCCTAAGGAATCCACAGCATAGGTTTATTCTTTGATGGTTTTGTGTTAAATTAATTTCTCTGATGCTGGGTTTCCCGGCAAAAAAGTATTCCTTTATTGACCTGACATAATGTCCATGCGATAAAGTATCTGCGCAATGCGATCTTCATCTTTTTTTCTTTTGCCACTTCTACAAGGAACAGAGAGCCAAATATATTCTACCTCTTTTAAGGCGATACCACTTTGATCAATGTCGTAATGCTATGTTTTTTCTGAAGAAGCTTCAGGATCCCTATGCTTGCTTCTGTGTGGCATCATTTCTTTGGGCCTGTAAGCAAAAGAGACACTTCCTATAATAAGAAACCTATGTTCAACACTTACCTTTACCCCTATTCTAGATCATGAAACTTTAAATGTTTTTAAAAGACCCCAATGGGTGGTTTTTTATTGTTTAGGTACCTAATAATTAACTTGGTAATTGGGAATATGTAGCACTTTTCCTTTATTGTGTGTTTGCACAAAGTATAGTGATTGTACTGTGAATCCTTGCACTGTTTAAAACTGTTAATGCAATACCCCGACTGTGTAGGGGCTGTATTTTGTATTTTTGCAGTTTTAATTACCAGCTTTTATTACTTTTTATTGTATTTAGAAAGATGATATTATTTTAATATGCTTACTTTTATGATCTATTTTGTATATTAGGTCGAATAAAGTTTGTTGAATTGAATTACCAAACCCCATTCCACCATAATTGAAAAGATAATTTGGACAAATCTTTCCAATTTCTTGTGATCGGCTGGAAAGCAACTGCTAATAACAAGTCCAAAATTTGCATCTTAAATTACCTCATTCCCCAATCAGTAGATAGACTTCCTAAAAAATGTTTAACTAATGAAAAAGGAATTGTGGTTTGAAAAATAGAATTAATTTTATTCCAAACTTGTGTCCAAAAATTAAACACAAAGGGACAGGTGAAAAGTAAATGCTTTAAATCAGCATGCATTAGAGAACATGACCAACAAGAATCAGGAAGTTCAGGCTTCATTTTATGTATGGTCATGGGAGACAATAGGAGTCTATTATATATAAAGAAAAGAGTTTGTGTGGTGTTTGCCGCTCTAGAGTATTTCCTAAGTTTGGTCCAAATATTATTACAGAGGAGGATGGACCATTGAACTCCTAAGTCACATTCCCAAGACAATTCTACTTTTGTTTTAACTCTGTTAGAAGAGGAAGAGAGTAATTGGGAGTAAATAGTGGACGCCTTGGGATTTGTGTGTAGAAGATTGCGCCACTGGGTGTCTGAAGAAGAAAACAATGGGGGGGAGAGGATTGAATGAGAATATGAGTATCATCTAATGCTTTTGTAAAGCCTGAAATTTGCGTTGAAAAGAAGAGGGAAGGTGAAAGAGGGAACAAACTTGTGAGAATGAGAGAGGTGTATCCTGATTAAAGAGTTGATGTACCGAGATTAGTCCTTTATTTCTCCATGACTTCCAATAGATAGGTTTGTTGTTTATTAATATAAATTTATCATGCCAAATAGTGGAAGCAAGAAAAGTATCAAGGTCTTTAGGAATAAAACACAGCACCAAATCAAGCAATTTACAGGAATGTTTGAGAACTGGTGTAGATATAATTTGTGGTTTGCAAGTCAAAGATAAGTATTCTTGAAAAGAGAAAGGGGAAAGGAAAGATTTCTCAAGATCAACCCATAATGGAGAGTTCAATAGTGAGTCTGAAAACCATTGATATGCTTGACGTAATAAAATACCTTATGATATTTAAAAAATCAGGGAAATTTACAACTCCTTCCAATTTTGGGAATGATAGTTTTGACAACACTATGCAAGATTTCTTGTTATTCCACAGGAATGAGGTGAGAAAAGAGTTGATCTTTTGAAAGGATTTAAGGGGTATAGGTAATGGAATGTTAGAAATATCACAGAGTATAATAGGAGTTAGCATCATTTTAATGGTGTCTAGCAAGCCCACCATGACAAATATAATGGATGCCATATCATAACTAGAGTAGTCAATTTATGAAGAAATGTTTCCATATTTAAAGAAATTGAAGTTTTAATGGCTGGAGTGAACCATAAACCAAGATATTTAAATTGCTTAGAATACCATAGAAAATTGGATATTAAAAAAACTTCTTTGAAGGTATATTTAGTTTAGGCCGTATTTCACATTTGTCATTATTTAATTTATATCCAGACACTAACCTGTATGAATCAACTTCTTGCAAAAAAGCTGGTGGTGAGGATTGCGGTTGAGAAAGGAACAATAAAACATCATCATCGTATGCTGCTAATTTAATCTGGTGTTTATTAAACGTGGAACCATGTATATGTTAATTATGTTGTATTTTGGATAAAAAAAGGTTCTAGCGCTAAGTTAAAAAGGAAAGGGGAAAGAGGACAACCTTGGCGAACACCTCTATGCAAGGTAATATATTAGGAAGTAAGGCCATTTGCGAAGATAGCAGCCTTCGGGTCAGTATAGGGAAGAGAGATAAGTGATATGATTTTAGGACCAAACCCAACTCATTTAAGAGTATGGAAAATGAAAGGCCAATATACTTGATCAAATGCCTTTTCTGCATCCAATGCAATTGCTGCAAGAGCATCAGAGTAATGTGACGCTTTGGACAAGATATCAAAAAAGAAATTAGTGTTATCAGAGATATAGCATCCTTTAACAAAACCGGACTGTTCTTTACCAAGTAATTTAGGAAGGCAAGAATCTAGTTGCATGGCTAGATTTTTAGAAACTTTTTTTATAATTAACGTTGACTAACGTTATAGGGCTGTAATTTTTGCAATAATGGAGATCTTTCCCCTCCTTTGGAATGAGACATATTAGGGCATCTAGAAGGAGTCAGAAGATCTGTGTGAGTGTGAGAAGGAAGTTATGAGAGCATGCAATTGTGGGAGGAGTATCTGAGCAAAATGCGTGTAAACCTCAACTGTGAATCCTCTGGGCCCGGGGCCTTATCTTTTTTAAGAGCATTCAAAGCATTGTGCAGTTCCGTTTGTGATATATCAGATTCCAACAAGTCAAAATCAACTGGAGCATCAGAGGACTTTTGAATAGTGGAGGAATGTCAGAGGGTGATGGTATATACACCTGTGTGTAGAATGATCTATAAAATTGCACAACTGGTATCTGGTGTGTATCAATAATGGATTCAATGTGAAGTTTATTCTGTCTAACTTTGAGGTAATTAGCTAACAATGTTCCTGACTTATTTTGACCACCGTAGAATTTTGCACTGGACTTTAGTAAGGATAAAGAAGCATTATCTGTAGATTCCTTATTACACTGGATTTTAGTCTTAATAAGTTCTGCCAGGCATTCTTTTGATTTAGAAGTGCAAAAAGAGTGCTCCAGTTTCTTAATTTTTGCTAGAAGCGCTACAGTGGGCATACAGGATTGTTTTTGTTTATTGGAGATGTACCTAGTAATGAAATCGCGAAGCTGCAGCTTTAAATGCATCCCAAATGATGCGAAAAGATAGAGTATCAGTTTGGTTAATGTAGAAATATTCATGAAAGAAAGAAACAAAGGAGGAGGTAAAAGCAGGGTCTAAAAGTAGTGAGTTGTTAAAGCGCCATTGTTTAGGTAGTGTGGGTTAGAGAAATAATATCCAATTGAATTGAAACAGGGGCATGATCGGAAAGAAGAATAGGGCCTATATCAGCAGATCATAAAGACTAGGAGATATTATGTGATATGAAAATATGATCTATTCTAGATTGGGTTTGGTGTGGCAGGGAAAAATATGTGTACTCTCTCAAGGAAGGGTTACAAAGTCTCCAGGCATCAATTAAGCTCCTTTGTTTAATAGCTTGCACTAAACACTTGTGTGCTTTATTAGGGATAAAGGATACTGTTGAGTTGTGATCAATAAAGGGATCTGTAATCTGATACCAGTCACCAGCAAGAATGAAATTATCTGCAGGATAGTTTACAAGGCGTTGAGTTAAATTGGACCAAAACCACCATTAGTAGGGGCACATACATTATACAGAGAAATCAGAATATTTCCAATCAACAAGTTAGTAAATAGCCATCTGCCTTCATCATCAGATTCTTGAGATATAAGATTAGTGTGGAGCGATTTATGACATAAAGTTATAACCCTATTTCTTTTGCCATCTCCTGGTGAAAAGAAAACATCACCTACCCAACCTTTCTTTATTTTTAAAGATTCAGTATCCGTGAGATGTGATTCTTGAATTAAAGCTATGCTGACAACTAATTTAGCTAAATACCAGAAAACACGCTGTCTCCTATCAGGGGAGTTTAAGCCTCTTACATTCAAATAGCCAATTTTTAGGGACATATATCAATCGTATAGGAAATGCAACAGAATAAACCATACACAATATAAAGGATGTAGAAAGAAAACTGGTATCCTAAATGTTGCTCTCTTTCATAGGAGTGTGTGCTCCTTTGCCACAGACCTCTTACTCCAACACAGCAATAGCACCAAGGGCTGTTTTTGCACTGGTGGTAATTTAAGAAAAATGGCACACCTATAGATGTTGCTTTAAAAAAATATTACAATGGCTTTTGCATTTCTGTGACACCAGTGCTCCTTGCGGTTTAGAACTATTTCCAAAACTATACAGTAACACCACCCACTCAATGCTGCTGATGGCCTTAATTTCCATACCATGTTACTGTGCTGGATTTGTCCTTGTGGCTTTACCCCTACAAATGCAACTACAACAGCTGTCACAATATTTAGGCCAATACTGCCAAAAGTCAGCTCTGAAAAAGCTCCATGTAGCTGTTTTCTTTTGGTCCTGGTGGGTTTGAAGAAGCAACGTTTTATTCCTCTGTTCTCACCCGTGACACAATGTCTTTAATGTCCTGTTTCTCCTATTTTTGCTGTAGACAATTTCTCATGTGAATTCTTCAAGGTCATTGCCATTGTTGTGAAAAAGATTACCGTGTAGAAATACGCAAACCTGCCAGTAGATTATGAGAGAGTTTAGTGTAAGTTGAACTGATGCATAAATTAACTCACCAGGTGCAGGTGTAAGCCATGGTCCCTCTGTCTCAACCACCCATCAGCGAAGCCTCATAACCCTATCCTTCCATGTCATGCTAGGTAACTTGAAAACGGGACAGCACAATTATATAATATAATTATATCAATTGCAGTATAGAACAGATTTATTTGATATTTCTTTTATTTTTTTCAGTTACCTCACTGACATAATTGAGCTGTTTATTGTCAAAAAGTGTACGGAATTTCAGTATGTAGGTTAAGTTTTCATCATCTCATTTAGTCATAGTCGATAATCAGCAATGTAAGTCTATATGTATATATTGTATTTAAGGGTACATTCTACTCTTTCTCTTTTAACCACTTCGGTGCTCATGACGGGACCAGCTCGTCATGAGTCACAGTGGAGCTGTGCTCATGACGAGCTGGTCTCGTCATAACGGCTGCGCTCCGCCCACGCGGGATTAATTCCTCGCCTGTGCGGGAGAATTAATCAGTGGGCGGGGTCGTGACGAGACCAGCTCTGCCATGAGCACAGCTCCACCGTGACTCATGACGAGCTGGTCTCGTCATGAGCACCGCGGTGCCGCGCTCACCCCCCCGCCCCCCCCGCACCCATGGGGGAATTACCCCTGCAGGGAAGGGGTTAACAAAGCCCTGCCATTGACATTATCCCCCTTTTTATAAACAAATAACTGATTCAATATGAGACAACCTGGACTCCCCACGTGTGCCTCATTTCACATCCCTACAAAAAATGACCTTCATGGGGTGCTTGGCAGCTGCAACAGGACATGAATGAACAACTAATGCAAGCCCCATCAAAATATTTGCCCACATTTATTTAAATATTTTTCAAGTGACAATACTTGGATTTGACAACAAGCTTCTATGTACAGCAACCCAGTAACTAGACTACAACTTCTCCATTCGGATCTCAATATTTAGAAGTGTACTCTACCTCAATGTATTTTAACACTCCAAAAGAGATGCACACATATGCGAATCAAGGTCTTGGGATGACTCAGAGAACTGTACTATCCTAAAATCCAAATAAATGTGGGGAATATTACCAAGGGTGTTATCGCCGCTTCAGCGGCACTTTTTGCCGCTAAAGCGGCGATATTTCTATCGCCCTATTAGCAAGCTGTCGCTAACAGCTGTTAGTGACAGCTTCATGGCGAAAGCGACCGTTTTGGTGCCGCTTTGCATGTCAGCGATATATATCGCTAATGACATGCAAAGTAGGCGTTCCCAACTAAAAGCGACTGAAAACAGTCGCAAACACAACTTCCCCCTATTAGCAATGCCCGCGAAGCGATAAAAAGATTCGCGCTAACCGCGATTATCGCTGGAATCTAACACCTGCTAAAAACCTGACTGAACCATTCTAGTCAATGGGAGGTGGATTGTAAGGTTAAGTCCTCACCTGCCTATTAGCAAGCTTTTCATTAGCGCGTTGAATTTATCGCTGGATTTCTAGCGCTAATGCTGGGTTTCGCCTCTATCGCTGGATTTTTTATCGCCTTGGAGATAAGCGTTGATAATAACGCGTTATCTCCGCGATGAAATCCAGCGATAGCCGGCGATAACAAAAACAGCGCTAAGCGCGCTTTGCGATAATTATCGCAATTCCTTGGTAATATCCCCCTGTGTTTTGCAGTGTCAGGGTGCTTCTGATGATTCCAATGGGTATGGCATTACAATTCAAACTATGCATAAGTGTTTTGAAGTTATAGTACTACACTTAATACATAATCAAGACATTCAATAGCTTTAGTCTTGCTTCAAATAGGTTTCACCAATGTGATCCTTCGTATTTTTTCATGAAGAGAACAGTTGTCATGTGTTTTGCTACAGTAATAAGCAGATTTTTCTTGGATATTGGGAATACCATTGGACCTTTCTGTTCAACTACAGAGGTTTGAAGTGATCAGAAAAACCTCTAGAAAGCTCTCTGACTGTTTGCCACAATGAAACACATGTTGGTTGTTCTTTTCATGGACTAGTAAAAAGGGTCATGATTCCTTTACAGGACAGAATCTTCATCGACTTTGATTCTTCTGATCAGAATAAACTCATTAATTTCATTGCATTAGTTGTCGATTTAACCCGACCATATTTTCACTCTTAGCCTTTCTAATTTTGCAGATAGTATGTTCTACCCATATTATCAGATTTTCGCCACTTGTCATGGATTCAATCTGTTCTTTTTTCTCTAGATCTTTATGACCCACCATAATAAGCAAGCGATGACAATACCAGTAGTTCTGACTTATTAGTGAAAGTCCCTGTTTAGTCACTAGTCAGTTTAGACATTCAATCACTCATTATATCTCACTCAGTCATCCACCCATTGACTAATTATTGCATTTACCCACTCAACTATCTACAACAAACACTCACATAAACTAAACAATCATATGCAAGATAATGCAAAAGAATACAATTAGAGAAAAAATGAAGAATGCCATTGCCTAAACATGGCAGGTGTTCTCATGCAGGAAAAATTAAGTAAAACATTAAACATATCAGCAGGCACTGTGTTTGAAAGATATTGCACCTAGTGTATCATTGTATGAAAATATCAACATGGCAGCCACATTTAGAAGCAACATGTTGCCATCTTGGAATAATAAAACAATGATACACAATGCATAATACCATTTCAACAAGGCTGCTCAGGCACTGTCTAACTGGGTGGCCATCTAGGAATAATACTGTGCATAGTGTATCACTGCTGTACCAATTAATGGTGGCTAACTGAGTGGTGGCAGGTGGTCTTTGAAAGTGGTGTGGCATAGGATCGGCCAGTTCAAACCATTTTTTTCAAAATTTGCCTCAATCATACTCACTCCCTCTCATGTTTACTCTTTCCCTCACTCACTCTAACTCACATTATATCATGTGCTCATTCTCACTCATACTCACTCCCACTCACAGTTACTCACCTGCAAATGAGCTAATACTTACTGGTTTTCATTCTTACTGTTGGGATTTGGGTTTCTGGTTTGCAGAGGTATGCACCCTGTCAAAGCAGGACCCACAATTCTAGTCAGGGTAAGTCAGATACACACTATAAATTAACCTGTGCTCACCCTCTGGTAGCTTGGCACAGAGTAGGAAGGTTTAACTCAAGAGGCAATGTGTAAAGTAACTGTGCAACACTATAAACAGTAACACAGTGAAAACACCACATAAGGGGCCATATTATCAAGAATGGCGATAACATTATCGCCGCTTAGCGTGCAGGAAACTGCCGCTAAAGCAGCGATAAGGGGCTTGATAATATGCCCTATAGAATTCCAATAGAAGGCCAGGTTTGATGTCCTTCACACCAGAACCCGGGCTTCTATTGGAATTCTATAGGGCATATTATCAAGCCCCTTATCGCTGCTTTAGCGGCAGTTTCCTGCCGCTATAGTGGCGATAATGTTATCGCCGTTCTTGATAATATGGCCCAAAGTTTCCACACCTGGTTAGAACAATGGAGCTTACATTTATAAATAAAACAAGACCAAAATGACAAAAATGGAATCAGTAGAAGTCGGGTTATGAATTTTTAAAGATCAAATGCAAAAATATTACTTAGAAGCAGTAAATGCCTATAGAGTTAATTGGTCATGCCAGACAGGGACAAAGTCTAGAGTTCAGTCCGACCATGATGGAGCGCCGGCTGGATACAGGGACCTACTTAGACCTGCTGAACAAAAGTATCTTGATCATTTGTTTACAACGACAAAGATGCTGAGTGCAACCGGGCGAAGCGTCGATCCCCATGCAGTTGGGGTGATGCGCTGGATTTCTTCACACAACAACAGCGGTGATACGACGGTTCCGTGAGTGATGCACCCATTCCGAAGTGCAGCGGTTCTGAATGCGATGCGCCAGGTTTTTCCACACTTTAGAGGCGAAGCGTTGTTCTTCTCCAAGCAGTGGCGGCATTGAGTTGGTTCCGAAGCAGTGATTCCAAAGGTGAGGCGGATGTTCTGAATGCGATGCACAGATCCTGCTCCTGCAACAGTGCCGATGCGTTGATTCTGCTCTCCCACAGAGGCTGCGTCAGTTCTGCTGGAGCAAATACCTAGGTCCATTTCCAAAGGTCCAAGACTGGCGTGAAACCACTTGGCAAGACAGATTCACAAGCATAGAGTAAGGTTGGGCGGTGAACTCCACTCCACCTGCGGAGGTTGCAGAGTTTTTTCAACTCCACGCTCCGCTGGGAGCACAGAGGTTGGCAAAAACTCTGATTCTGCTGTGTAGCAGAGTTTGCCCTGCCACCCACCCCTACGGTACACACCCCCTCCCCTGGCTGTTGCTATGGTTCAAGTCCACTTCGACTTTTGGACTGTACCACGGTGCAGCATTAAGCCTGGCTGGTTGCAACTTTTGGTGGTTGTTCATCTTGCTTAGCACATACTCTGTATAAAATCAAGATCCCCTGAGAAGGTGTTATTAATACATCTCTAGGGGATGTGGCATGCCTGGGCGCATGCATCTTAGTCATCGG
Organism: Calotriton arnoldi; assembly: GCA_963921515.1. Lineage (NCBI taxonomy): Eukaryota > Metazoa > Chordata > Amphibia > Caudata > Salamandridae > Calotriton > Calotriton arnoldi. The sequence continues at coordinate 2,291,025 of CAWUFW010001579.1, read as the reverse complement.
CTTCCAGTGGAGACTGAAGCCCCCTCTGCGAACAGTGGTTCATGCCGCTGGTTCCCTGTATGGGTGTGGCAGAGGGCAAAGGAGCTTGTGGCATTTCCTGGGCTGCTGTCACTGCTGCAGCAGATTGCATTGCCTGCTTTCCTCCACTACAAGTACCGGCCCACCTCTGGGCTCCATGGGATTATTTTCCACCCATCCCCGGGAGATAGTCATGTTAGGCACGACGGCCAGTGAAGAGACGTCACAAAATATGGCCCAACCACAGCCCTTCCTCTTCCTACTGGTCTTCAGCATGTCAACTCTCTTCATCCCAGCTGTAGATGCCCCAACCTTGCAGTGCCTTATTCACCACAGCTATACTACATACCTAATCCTCCAATTCACCTCACCAAAGGCCTTTTTCTGCAAGCCCTCTTTGACTCCCCCGATCTGTCATGAGTAGTCCTTATTTGATTTCAGTCCTCATATCATTTCTAGGGCGGAGCAGAGCTCTGCAGAACTCCGCAGAGATTTTAGGCAAATCCACGGAATTCCGTGAGGTACAACTCCACAAATTCATCCCACCCCTACAGTAGAGTTTAAGTGTTGAAGCAGTAGGGTTGCAAGTATTTTGTGTCCCTTAGACTTAGAAACAGGAGGCAAGCCAGCAAGGCCTTGGAGTCACTCTGGTTCTGGGTTGGAGAGATGCAGGTCCAGTCCTTCTCGCTCCCAGGCAACGAGGGCAGCAGGCAGCAGGTCAGCACAACAGAGCAGGAGTCCAGGAGAGTAGCAGTCCCAGCAGATTTGCAGCCCTTTCAGCAACATAGCAGTCCAAAAGTGTACTGTAGTGGTAGTGTCTGAGGTCCAGTACTTATACCCAGTTGTGCTTTTGAAGTGGGAGAGACTTCAAAGAGAGGCCCTTGAAGTGCACAGAGTCCCTTCCCTTCCTGCCCAGGCTCCAGACTTGCAATATGGGGGTATGCAGTCCTTTGTGTGGGGGCAGGACAGAGCCTATTCAATTATATGTCAGCTTCTCCCTCCCATCCTGCCCAAGATGGCCCATCAGGATGTGGATGACCCATCAGGATGTGTACGGCCCATCCAGGATCCGGATGGCCCATCAGTCGCTAAACTCTCTTTGTGTGTGACTGTCTAGAAGGAATGCACAAAGCCCAGCTGCCACCCTCCCAAGGAGTGTATTCAGAGACAGGCAGAAGGCAACAAATGGCTAAATTAATAAAATGCCAACTTTCTAAATGTGGCAGTTTCAAAATTACAATTTGAAATCTGACTTCACCATTTTTTTTGTTTAAATTTCTTTATTGCAGTTGTATGGTACACTTCACATGTTTAAACAGTTATATCTCACGGACCACCCTGAACAATAGGCAATACAATCCCCGGTCAGAAGCTATTGATCCAATGTGAGTTGTCCCTGAAGTATTTACCAAACTGACAATTAATATGAACAGTATCATTAATAATCACAGTAACTTGTAACTGAACACCCCCCCCTCCTGACCCCCCCACCCTCCCCACCGGGCCTACCCTCCCAGAGGTCCATCTAACAGCAGTTCAATTAGGGGTATCCTCTCATCTCTCCCCAGGTCTGGGGGATTCTATTCCCTCGTGACCATCTGACTTCACCATTAGTTGTGATTTTAAATTGGGATTCCGGAGACACCAAGCGTGGGGGTCCAATCTCTTCCAAATTGGACATTACACTTATAAGATGTAATAAGGTAATCCCAATGTTATCCTATAGGAGAGATGGCCTTGCAGTAGTGAAAAATGAATTTAAGAGTTTATCACTACCAGCACATGTCAATCTTAAAAGTACATGTCCTTCTTTTTAAGTACACTGTATCTTGTCCTTAGGCTGTCCAGGGCTTACCTTCGGGGCGACTTATGTGTATTAAAGAGAGAAGTTTGGGCCTGGCAAGAGGGTTAACCTGCTAGGTCAACATGGCAGTTTAAAACTGCACACACTGGCTCTGCAATGGCAGGCCTGAAGTGGGTGGCGGAATCAGTGCTGCAGGTCCACTAGTAGCATTTAATTTACAGTCCCTTGGCATATGTAGTGCAGTTTACAAGGGACCTATAGGTAAATTAAATGTGCAAATTGTGGATAAACCAATGTTACCATGTTTAAACCAGAGAGCACATGCACTTTATCACTGGTTAGCAGTGGTAAAGTGCCCAGAGTCCTTAAGCCTGCAAAAACGAAGTCAGCAAAGTAGGTCAGAAGTCAAAAAGTCAGGCGAAACCACACCAAGGATACCAGGTCTAACACTCACTTACTAACACACTTACAAACATTCACTGACACTGGGCCCTGGTACAAATGCACCTACTGCACCAGTGACAGTTACACCCCTGACTCACCTCCACTTCTTCTCACAATCTCCAATCAATCACTCGCTCTAACACACTCATACTTGTTCACTCACTCCCTCACACTCACTTTCACTTATTCATAAACACTCTAAAACTCAGATTCTCACTCGTGACTGAAAAGACATATCACAAATAGCTACTGGGGATGCGTTTGACTGCCAGCCATCGCTATTGTGCCTGAAGGACGCCAGGGACTCGGTGCCCCAACAACCAGCGCAGAGAGGAGGAGCCAGACTTCCGCTGACCCACGCCGCACACTGTAAAGTGCTGGTCATCTCCCACGGCGCAGGATACGTTTGACTGCCAGCCATCGCTATTGTTGCCTGAAGGACGCCAGGGACTCGGTGTCCCAACATCCAGAGCAGGGAGGAGGAGCCAGACTTCCGCTGACCCGCGCCACGCACTGTAAAAGTGATGGTCAGCTCCCGCAGTTCATTTTAGACAATTAAAGAGTGGTGGGCAAAAACAATTCTGCGCTGAAAAAGAGAAAGCTTAGTCATTCAGAAATCTACTATCTATTAAATGTAACAGGACTCTAGTTTGGTGTCGTTTTAATTGTTCTATAACCATTTTATTTTTTTCACATTTTAACTTTTAATTTGTAAAGTACTTGCATGTCCATTTTTATATATACTGTATACTCTTATTCAGTTTGTTGATCTCTATTTGAATCAAGTACGGGAAAATGGAAACTCATAGGGGAAACAGGAAGGTCCAAATCGCCAGAAAAGCCCCAGACACAGACCTCATTGTTAAAATTCATTTCAGGAGCTATGGGGGCAATAGAGAAACAGATTTCCTCTGTTGAGGGGTCACTGTTAGTTTGCGGCGACCAAATTATAGCTCCCATGACTGTGGGACAGTGCCCAGTTAACAACGTCAAAAACCTTAAAATCAGTGATAAAGGTAGACCTGCAGCGATTGATAAGGGGGGGAATGGGTGTATCCAGAACATATCCGAAACTATTAATTTATCCAATTTGGATTCTCCACTGCCCCCTAAACGGATAAAAAAAACCTGTGTATGTACCATAACTAGCTCTCTAAACAAAGAGGCAATTTGGAACAAAAAAAACAAACACCAAAATAAGGTCAATGGCGGCAAGTACCGAACCCATCCAACAGTGCAGTGACTTGAACAGCCAAAAACTTGACGCACTATGGGGCATATCATCAAGGGCCTTATCTCCGCTTTTTTGGCTTTAAAAGCCAGAAAAGCGGAGATAATGTTTTCGCCCTATTAACAAGAGGGTGCTAACATGCATAATCGCATGTTAGCACCCTTTTTCCCTACGCCTCCCTTTGCATCTCTAATGAGATGCAAAGTGGGCGTTCCTTCCCAAAATAACTGGAGAAATGTTGCTAACCGACATTTCTCCAATTATCAATGGGCACGCTAACAAGCATAGCGATAAGAAAAGTAGCGCTAACCGCGGTTATCGCTACTTTCCTTACACCTGCTTTTAGTTTGACTTAGCCATGATATCCAATGGAAGGTGGATATCATGGTGAAGTATGCCCTGCCCTATCAACAACGTAGCGCCAAACGTTGTGCGATTATCTCTGGAATCCCAGCGATAATTGCACATTTGGCAGCTAACTCGGTTATTTTTATCGCTCTGGAGATAAGCGTCGCTGATAGCGCGCTATCTCCGCGATAAAAACAAGCGATAGCCGGAGATAATTATCCTAGCGCTAAGTGCGCTTAGCGATGATTATCGCCGGTTGTTGATGATATGCCCCTATGTACGGCAGTCAAATCTTTTGCACTACATGTGAAAACCACCTTAGAATCCATCAACACTTGTCTAAAACAAATGGAAATAAAATGTCAACCTGTCTGGACCTATTGAACACTCGAACATCGGGTGACACTATTGGGAATGCAGCCCCTAGTGACAAGGTGCACACAATTAGTATAGAGAGGCAATTAAATCAAGTATGCACCCAGAGCACCCAGGGCACAACATCTTGTGCCTATCCCAGATTAAGCTCCACTGCAGGGGAAAAATTAGATAACGTTTTGTCTCAGAGCACGGAATCGTGGACCTCCCCAGGAATAAGGCATTAATTTGGTTAGGGGTTAGATCAGGTCTGATCGAACACTTGTTTGAGGACATAAAGATGCTAAGGCGAATTAAATGGGTGGGCAGTCAACAGAAATCTCTACCAGGAGACTGTGTTGTTTTGCCTTTCAAAACACCAAGATTGGTGGAGACTGTCTGAATAGAACCAGGCCCACTCACTTTACCATAAACACCATTTCTGCTCTCCCATTAGGTTATTTCTACCAACCAAGCTCATTCGGGGCTTCCAATCGATCAGAGCCCACATGTCCTCTGCTACCACTGACCAACCGATTTTACATTGTCCCAACTTTTAATAGGTTTCAGGAATTAGCAAACCTTGATGGGATAGATTGACCCGGCGTGGAGTACTGGGAGGGTACCGAGGGGAGACCGGAGAGGATTACTGCATTTTTTAACTCTGGAAAGGGGGCACCTACTTAAGAAGGCCCAAGCATTTTGCCAACTGCTGCTTTTTTACAGCAGCCCACTGGGTCCATTATAGATACAAAGTTACTTAAGAGTGCAGGGAATTGCTCTCATATTTCTTCTGCCAACATTGGTTTTTTTTTCTGGAACGTGGCAGGTCTCCGGAACAAAATTAATAACCCGGAATGGTTAGAATTCATTGAGGGCTTTAACTTTATTTGTCTCCAAGAGACCTGGCTCACTGAACCTGTGCACATGAACGGGTTCAGAACATATCATGTCCCTGCCGTTTTAACTACACATGGTAGATCAAAAGGGGGCCTATATATTTTTGTTTCCAATAACTTACCATCTGTAAAAATAGTTAAAGAATTAATTAACCCTACTACCAAGTAATTGTGTGTGAAGGCTCAGGTCTGGCCAGGTTAGCAGTGATTAACTTGTATAACAATGCTCCAAGCTGTGAAATTATAACAAACTTGCATAAACTGGACAAGTATTTGGAACATCTGGATAACAGTAGCAGGAAGAATGTCTCTATTTTATGGGGAGGTGACTTTAACATTCAATTATGTAGTTCACCCTCTGACAAAATATGTGGTGTGAATAATTTAGATGATGTGGGCCAAACACATTTTAATCACAATCGATATGGAGATAAATTAAACAAACTCATTTATAAATTTAATCTATCGTTCTCTAACGAAATTTCATCCCTGTATGCCCCATTCAGGTGCACCTTTAATGGGAGAAACTCCAATAGTATTATTGATTGTGTACTATCATCAAAAATTTTCGCCACCCATGTCTTCAATTTTAATACTCACTCTTTCCCATTAAGTGATCATTTTCCACCGTCTGTACAAATTTCACCAGCATTGCTCACTAGAAAACAGCATTGTCATGGCTTGGCTCAGTTAGGAGAACTCGAGTTAGCTACTCTCAATGGCTACTCCCTGCGGTGTCAACAGATTACCCCCGAGTGGTTTTTAAGAAAACTAATCTGTAACACGGGGGAAGCCTTTGAGATCTGTATAGATGATACTTCAAAGCCAAAGGAGACCATCAATTCCTTTTTGACAATTACGCAGGCTGTAAAGGAGAGCCTCCACACAACTACGAAAATCAAAAAGGAGAGAAGTGGTTGGTTTGATGCATTATGCACTATGGCTAATAAGAGGCTAAAGGAGGCATTACACAAAAACCCTAGGTGCAGAGCCGAGGTCCAGTCCGGCAGATCTGCCAATAAGCAGGCGATGAAACAAAGGAAAATACAATTAAGAGAAGAGGCATGGGATGCTTTACGTGAAGCAAGCACTAACAACGATAATAATGCATTCTGGAAGGTAGTTAATTCGGCACCACTGAGAGAGGATGTTGTACCTGGGATCGTGGTTGCGATACCAGAGGATGACTGGATAAAACATTTCTCTAGCATCTATTCTGCACCCACCCTTACATTAGACCCTGTCCAGGCACTTAAACTTAACGACAATCTAGACCCAAGACAAATTACCACTGTAGAGGAAGTCAACAATGCAATAAAAGCTAGTAAAGGGGGAAAGGCACCCAGGCCCGATGCTATACCTGTGGACTTGTATAAAGCCAATATTGCTTTGTGGGGACCAATTTTAACCATTGTTTTAAGGGCTTGTTGTAACTCAGGTTTTCTCCCCACATGGGCGAAATCCATAATAGTTCCGATCTATAAAAAAGGTGACCGACATAACCCTGCCTGTTATCGGCCGATCTCATTGCTTGACTCCCTAGTGAAGATAGAGGTCTGAATAATTTTAAACAGGCTTCAAGAGTGGGCTGAATCTAAGGGTATTCTGTCTGACCTCCAATATGGGTTCCGCACCGGGGTTGGGACAATAAAACAGGGCCTCAACTTTAGTATGTTATTGGGAAAATATACCAAGACAAAGGGAGGGAACTTATACCTGGGATTCATAGACCTGTCTTCCGCTTTCGACTGTGCCAATCACTCTAAGCTATGGGCAATAATGACTAGGCACGGGCAGTAAATTCCGTTCCGCTCGCGGAATTTGCGTAATTTGGGTAATTTCGCGTTCTGCGGAGAACGCGAAATTGCAAAAAATTCCGTGATCTGCGGCTTCGCGTAATTTTTTGCTTGTTCGCGCTTTCAAAATGCGTGTTCGCGAGATATTTCTCCCCGAGCACGCAAACAGCGTTTGCGAACAGGAAAAAAACATCGCGAACTGGCGGAACAAGCAATTCCGCGTGTTTGTGGAACTTTTGCGTGCTCGCGGAGATTTTGTACCGTTTCGCGGAGCTTTGCGTAGCGCGACTACGCAAATTCCGCCCACCCAAAAGGTGTCGATCGGAGGCTCCACTCCCATATCGGTCATTATTAATGACCGATATGGGAGTGGAGCCTCCGATCGACTCCTTTTTGAGGGATTTGTACTCTGGTACAAAAGCATGGGTTAGATATGGGACCAGGGGTGAATGTACACAGTCTTTCAGCGTAGAGAGAGGGGTGAGACAGGGTTGCGTTCTAGCACCTTTTCTCTTTATATAAATAATGTAGGCATTGCTCTGACTTTACACCCCAAAGATCTTACCCAGCGGGTCATTGCCCCATGCCTGTCCTCCTCTATGCTGACAACGCTGTTCTACTGGCCTGTACCCCTCCTGCGATGCAGTCTGTACTCAATGATTTTGTCAACTATATGCAGGATCTCGATCTGCGAGTGAACCAAACTAAAACATTAATAATGAAGTGTGGTAGGAAAACTGGCAGCTGCTGTGCTATTAAAATCTTGGATACTACTATAGAATTTACTAATAATTTTTCGTTTCTGGGAGTTTTATTTGACAAAGAAGGCACATGGAACTGTGCCATTAAGACCAGGGCATTACTATTCAGAAGCGCCTGTATGGCCCTATGAAAATTTGCTACCAGGTTAGGTGCAAATCCCCCTTGAGAGATGCTCACTATCTATAAGGCTAAATGCATTAATAAAGCACTATACGGGGCGAGTATATGGGGGTATGCAAACTGTACGGCGCTGCAACTTGTGGGAAATGAGTTTCTGAAGTATTTGCTTGCCCCACCTAAAAGTGCTCCTACATTTGTGTGCCATACTGAGCTGGGAGCACCGTTCCTTACTGACTTACTTAAGATTCAACCCATTTTATTGTGGCACAAAGTCTGGACATCTGAACATACTGCCCTAAACCGCTCTATTATAAGGGATTGTCTAAAATCAACTCTGCACATACGTATGCCTTGACTGACATTCATACAACGTTTTTGTCGGGGCGCCCAGACTATTTTAACAACCCTGAATCTCTAGCAGAAAGTAGTATGAAAGATCCAAAAACCGAATGCTTAACGCAGTTAGAGAACAGAAGGTTGTCTGCCGAACTATTAAAACCCACTGTTTTAAGGAATCAGCTTATTTTAACCAGCTATGATATGCAGCATTAACTGACAGTTGTACCGAACCAAAGGCATAAATTCCTCCTGACTCGTTTCAGAATGGATATCTTTTACCGGATGGTTAGCTTCCCGAACCCAATGATTGGTCTTCAAATCTATGTAAATGCCCCTGTGACAACACCTCGACACAGAGTACAGTGCATTTTGTACTCTTTGGCAAATTTTATAAAATGTGGAGGAAACGTTATATCCTAAGCCTTTTAAAGTCTTTATCGTTTACTCAATGTTGTCCAGCGTATCTCTTTTTACAGACATTGCCCACCATTGATATCTGTGTAAGAATGTCAAGTATTTTATGGAGTGTTTTTTATGCCAGGAAGAATATTTTGACATACGACACGAATAACCTTGTATGACAATGGATAACTGATCAAATGATATACGTCTTTTAATCAACTCGCTTTTTATGCAACAAATATCAAAAATATGGATTTTAGTAATAATCCTACTAAAATGAATCAATACAAGTGAGTAGAATAGGAATGTATGGCGGACCCAGAACGGAGGTATTTACACTCCTGTATTTCTTCTTTCCGTACATTTTTAATTGTATGTATAAAACCTTAGCGGGGCGAGCTAAATGAGGTAATAGACAAATATTTAAATTAAATGAAATTAACTGATTTTAAAATATGTCTTATTTTAAATGAGGTGGGATTTTTATTGTATTTTTTATGTACTTTTTTTAAGTGCTTTTATGGTCTATTTTGTTTAGATCGAATAAAGTTGACTAACTAACTAACTAACTAGCTACAAATAACTGCTCTAATGTCATCTTTAGTGACTGTATAAAATTCTGAAATATGGAATCAGATTCTTCCAATCAAGCACATAAATGTCTTCATTTTATGAGAACACATTGTGTTTTTGTTCATGTGTGTAAAGTACACATTAAGACTGTTGGCCGCTAGGGCAGCTGCAGTATAGCCTCCATAATTGAATGTAATAATGTCATGAAAGTGTATGATCTCGAGGGGTTATACACAACAGTAAGAGGATAGTTCTGGCAGGTACTTTATTGGTCATGCGCATAGTTTCTTGGATATCACAATGAAAATATTCTGACCTGGGGCTAGCAGTGATTACCTTCACTGAGAACCTTCACTGAGAACTAGATTGGAATAATTGGAATAAGTTCTTATCTCTTCCTGCATATCCAAAAAAGGACAATGGCATCCATTTGGTTAAATACGTATAGATGCTTGAAAGCACTATTTGTGTAGTAATACAGTCTAGTGACACATTAGTTATTACAAATGATTATTACCAGCATGCAAATATTAACCAGTTGAAATATGTATAGTATAGGTTATGTGTGTTTTAATACTACTGAAAAATGTTATGGTTATTACTTTCAATCTTCTGTGATTTGCATGTGGCTGGATACCAGATGAATATTAGTTTTCTTTTTATGTAGCATTGCTTTTCCAAAGATATAGATTATTTTTATTTGTGTCACTGATTTTAACATATCCCGAAAAGTAATAACAAAGACTTGTTTAGAAAGAGGTAACTACCACATTGGGTTAAGTTCATCTAAAGAGGCTTTTGTGGACAGACTTCTCTCTAAACTCTTCCCAAGATATGGGTCCACACGTGGCTGTCATATTATTCCTGTTTGCTTTGACATAGCAAAACGAAATACTCTACTTTTAAATTGCATGTCTTTGTCCGAAATATGAATTGCATGGTTTTTTAAGTATTTATTCTTATTCCACCTCCTTTTCCCTCTTGGCATCATTTGTTCACCTTTTTTGAATATTAACACCGTATTCGGATTTGTGTTGTTTAACCATCTTGTTTTTAATTAAAAAAGAAAAATATATCTTTATACGTGGCACATTTCTTCATCACTCAATCTCTACAGAAATGCGTTCTAAATCTTCCTTGTATCCTATTTTTATTTATTGTTGCTGTCAGAGTGGCCGCTGATCTATGCGCATTGTCAGAAATATAACAATCATTTATCGGACATTTCTTTTAGTGCCAATGGGCACATGATGTCTTTCAACTTTTTGGGGGGCCATTGCTGCTCAGCTCATGCCTTCATCAAGCATATCATAATAACATTTTATGAATACTGTCCAGAAGGGAGCAGTCATGGCATCCATAGAGCATGGATTTCCATAAAAGATCTTCCAGAGAAGGAACATTAAATCTAAGTACGAGGACATATATTACAATCTCTGATTTGTTCTCCCTGTTAGATGGTTGGGATAACTATGGCCTGTTTTGGTAACTATTTTTGAAGATTATATTGTGTCTTTCCTGGAGCAACTGAGCACTGTGAAGTAAACAGATATTCAGATTGGTTTAGTCAGAACTTTGCTCTATGTCTATTCTGTTTTGTACATTATACACATTTGTTTCCAAATTTGTTCTAAACAGTAGTAGTGTAGGTAAATACTTGGGGCCTGATTCACAAAGGGCCTCCACACTCATGGTGGAGGCCCCGTAGTCGTGGCGAGGGCAAGAATTGCAGTTTCTCATTGCGGAGGTCCAGCCACGAGTGCAGCCCCCCCACCACCACTGCTGGGCCTCCCCCACTAGTGCGGAGGCCCCTTTGTGCATCGGGCTCTTATATTCCACAATGTTGTCAGGTTTAGCAACCCCTCCTCAATATGTATAAGAAAAATATGCTTCTGACAGACTCCAACATACTGAAAATAATCTGGGGTATTTGTAATTCTCTACACTGCCTATTAGTGTGCTTCATACCTGTTCATGATGATAACCGAGGTGTAGATGCCGCAACCACACAAGCGTTGCCCTATTTAAGAGACTGCTAGCAAGTAATATATATCTCAATTCTCATTTATGTATTGGTGTTTAATACAAGTTTGTTCGATATATATGCTAAAATGACTTCAGATAAAGGAACTGAGGCATATGGGGAGAACGTGGTCTGCCCAAGATCAAAAAGTGTGATCAGAAGGGAAGCCAGTATTACCTAGGTAGACCTGCTAAACATTACACCACACTTGTATCATTTTCAAGTGCACAAACGTATAATCTTACAAGATTATAAACACTGTGGACTTGATTAAAAAATCTGAAATTTACATGCTTTGCGTTCCTCTACGTTGGAGTAAATTTCTGACATTTCTGAAATTAACAAAGGTTTCCACAAGTACTCCTGACAAGTCGTGACTGCCGCAGGCAAAATATTTGCTTAATTTCCCATATTTTGTAATAGGGATGAGATGCGTAAAGCCCTGATTATGCCCCTATGCCAGGTCACTCAATAAAAGTTCTTCCAGGTAGAAAAACTAATTGTAGAATCATGGTAACAAAGCCGGAAGGCTATAAGGAATGCGAGCAGTTGTTGCTTTTAATGTCAGGCACTAATAATCAACTTCAATTCATTTGAAGTTGAATTTTTACCCAAATGGACTAGTGACTCTTTTAGCACAAATGCATCTTTTTTTACTCATTTATTTATGTTTACAAGGGTAGTATCATAAAGAGTTATGCTATCGTACATATACTTTCAACTTCCTCTTGGTCATTGTGGAATTTTTGCATCTTTGGTGAGTAAATCAAGTAATATCAGTGCATTCATTTGCAAAGTGCTCCATGTTTGAGGGTTGGCAGGAACCACCAATGTTCCCCTTTTTTGTATTTGTTTAATTTTGTTGGTTTGTTGCTGGATGGTTTGAAATTTGGGCTGAGGGTGCAGTGCAGGCCCATGTGGGAATAAAAGGGAAGTGAGTGTAATGACAATGGACCTTTTGAATTGGCAGAGGCCTGTTTTACTGTTTAAAGCCTAGTCTGCTGTAGACAATTGATACTTTCTTTGCTGGATTTTTCACATTCTCACTTCTGTGCTCATGGATGTCCTTGAAATTCATGCAAAAAAGGAACTGATCTCCTGCATACCAGATGAGGGAACTGAGAACTTCTGGAAGAAATGAACAGCAATGGAGAGAAGGAGTCAGCAGGGCTACTCAAGCAACTAACTTTGGAATGCCCTGAAACAAATAAAGCTGGGGCTACCCAAAGAGACTAAAGCAGAGAGGCATACAATGGGAATCTTACATGTGATGATGGGTACCCCAAAAGCCAAGAAGGGGACAAAGGGGTGGTAAGTAGGCCTGGGCAGAGTTCGCGGAATTCCATGACGTGACCAAAAAACATCACTGCGCTTTGGGGAGTTCTGCAAGCGGTGGAGTGCGTTAGGTAACGCCGTTCGTGCTGAATTTTAGCACTGGGTGTGTGTCTCGTGCTGGAAAATCAGCATGAACTGCACCATGCGCAGCACAAGAGGGCGCTGCTTCTTTCTTCCGCTCGAGTAGATGTTTTACTCGAGCAGCAGGTTTCTCAATGCGAACGGTTGGTTTCTCAATGCAAGAGGTCGTGACCATCCGTGACCGCCCGCGTTGAGAAATCTTGCTTGGGGGTGGTCTAATGTTGGATTTTCCAGGCTCGCCAACTTAAAATTTGTGGGCACCAGCGAGGAAACAATTCTGCTCCATGGAGCAGAGCTTTTCAGAACACTGAATGCTCCGCAGAGTGCGGAGTGTGGAAAACTCTGCAAACTCCATGAACGGGGGGGAGTTCACCACCCAGGCCTAGTAGTAAGGCAAGAGCGCAATGCATCACATCTTGAAAGGAATAATAACAGAGAATGTTTTTTTTTAAACTCAGAATCTGTTAATTGAATTTAAAAAACAACAAGTCCATGTACCTGTCATATTTTAAAAGTCTGCAGAACCGTTTGCATAATAAGCACATGTAGGTGGACCACTATATAGCATATAGGAGCAATAAAAGGAGGGATACAAAGAAAACAGTGATCAATAAGTATCAAGGAGAGAGAATCATTATGATCCAAACAAGTTATGGAAGCAAGATTAATTGAAAGCAATAAGTATCCACTGAGGAAGTCACACCATATTTTTGCAGGAACCAAATGACGTAAAACTTGATTACTCCATGATGTGCGTAACTGGAGAAAAAAGCATCTGGTAGGACTATATCTATACAACAGTTCCGCAAGAAGCTGAGGTATGTGTAAATAATTTTGTCCACCTTAGGTCTAAGACAGTGCTCTATCTCAGTACCGACCCAAAAATAGGTTTATAACAAACTAAACAAAGAACAGGGAAGGGGGAAATGATCTGCTGCTATTAAGGTGAAGGGGAGAGACCAGAGGAAGAGAGGCTATACTGTAGGGATGCCAGGGATAGTGATAGGAGTCCCCACCAATGTAGAAGCGAGAAGTGGGGTCGGTAGCTAGATCAGGTAATCAGTAAAAAAGCTGAAGAGCACGCAACTTGGGGCATTCGAAACAAAGGTGTTCCAACCATGAGAACTATTCAAGAAGAGTTTGCCTTAGTCACATACATTTCTTATCTGTAAATGACAGCTTGCGCAATAAGTGGTCCAGTGCCATTTTTTGCCAAAGTTTAGTAAACCAGGAAGCAATAGGAGGCGGTGCAGTTGACTTCCAATCCAGGGAAATCAATTGTTTGATGGTATCCATCATATGACGGATTAGGTACCAATCTGCATGGGTGAGGGCTTCAAGTGTGGTTGGGAGGAGGCCCAATATCGGGAACTGTAGCATGCTTTTAATGACTCAAAACTTCTTTCCAGAAAAGTGTGAGTTGTGTGCATGTCCACCGTATGTGTTTAACAGTACCATCTTGCACCCTACATCTCCAGCAAGAGGTGGAAGTTGCAGGGAAGATTGAGTGCAGACAGACTGGGGTGTAACACTTCAGAAACATTAGCTTGTAGGCAGATTCCTGGTGAAGGATGCTGCGGTGTGTCTTGGGAATTTCCCGCCATAGAGCTCCCATTGTTTCTGCATGATAGCTAGGCCACTCTCTAGCTCTGACCCTGCCTGATATGGGTTTTTCAGGAGCAGGCGAGATTATTGGAGGACACTATAGGTACTAGAAACAAAGCCTTAGACCCTTCAAAGTTGCGGATCAAGTTTTCAAAGGGTGTAAATGGGCGTGTAGCTGCCTCAACATTAGGGGAATCATGTGCCCAATCACGTACTTGGAAGTATTGATTACCAGGTAAATGAAATTCCGGCTTGCACTGCTCAAAGAGTTTAATTTGAGGTCCTTGGAACAAGTCCCTCAATGTACTACACTCAGCATTCTCCCAGGTGGTGAGAGAACCAGGGGAGAGCCCCGGTGTGAAGTTTGGCTTACATGCAAAGGGAGTATTTGGAGAGGGAAAGGATTTAAGGCCATAGGTAAGTGCAATTCTGCCCCATATTTCCAGCACCATTCTAGTTAGGGTTGCAAGATAGGCACTACAAGGTTGATGGGGTTTTGGTAGCCAACCCAGGTCACACAGTGGCCTGCATGCCACTGCGTGATCCATGTGGAGTCTATGTTTTCCACTCTCTGGAAATACCCATTCGGAAACAAACCTGAGATGAGCTGTGCGATAATACGCAAGAAAATTAGGGCAAGCTAGGCGTTCTCTGTTTCTGGGCAGCATAAGTAGTTGGAGCTATGGGGCTATTTCACCTTCCAATTAACGTCTCGGACATCTTTCTGGAGTCAACTAATACCTTAAGCTGGAATAGAGGTCAGGAAGGCCTGAAACAGGTAGCATATGCAAGGCAGAATATTCATTTTGACCACAATGATCCACCCCAACCAGGAGATATACAATGGTTTCAATCTGGGTAGGCCCTCTAAAATAGCCTTAACGTAATGGGGCTAGTTAGTGCGAGCCAGGTCTGAAGGGAAATTATAACATTAAGCCCTAAATAGCGAATATATAGTTTAGCCCATTGAAAATAAACCATGTCTTGTAGCCCTGAAGGAGCTGCAATGGTATAGTGAGGTTCAGGGCTTGTGATTTGGACACATTGACTTTTTAACCTGAGGCAAGATCAAATTCTTTCAACTGCAGGATGATTGCAGGGAGGGTTGACATAGGGTTAGTCAGAGTCAATAAAAGATCATCAGCATAAATAATAACTTTATGAACCCGCCAACCGAAGGGTAGGCCCTTGATGGCTGGGGACTGGTGCAGGCGGATCACCAGGGCAAAAAGAAGAGGAGACAGGGGACAAACCTGGTGAGTACCCCATTGTATCAAAATAGAGTGAGTGAAATGGCAATCTACTCTGACGACAGTATCCAGGTGGTGTAGGAGGCCATAATTTTGCTAATCATGACAGGGCTCAGACCAATTTAAGTGAGAACAGCACGTAAGAGGTCCGAACTGACCCTGTCAAATGCCTTCTCCACGTCCAAGAATAGGAGAAGGGTAAGGATGTTATGCATATGGGCCTTTTCTATCAGGTGAGCAAGGAGCCGAGCCTAGTATTATTGGGGCCCTGTCGATCTTGCATAAAGCCCGCCTGGTCAGGGTAAATCAAACGGGGCAGTAGGTATTCTAGATGGTAGGTCAGCATTTTGGTATATATCTTAGCATCAGTATTTAAAAGGGCTATGGGCCTGTCGGAGGAACATTGAGCAGAGTCTTTGTCTGGATTAAGAATGAATGATATTTTCGCCACCAACATCATGAACGTAAGGCCAGTAGAGTGGGTGAAAGATTTGAAAAGCGCAAGCAAGTGTTCCTTCAGAGATGGGAAAGTATCTTAAAGAAGGACACCGGTAGGCTGTCTGGGCCCGGGGTTTTCCTCACTGACAGTCCATCAACCGCTTTTTTAAGTTCAGACATTGTGATGGGCATTTCTAAATCACGGGCAAGTTGAGCATCCAGAGGCGGCCATTGGCACTCATGCAGGTAAGTCTGGACAGCTACTGGATCTTTCCCCCACCGGCATAGAGGGCACTGTAAGGGTCATGAAAAGCCTCCTGCTTGTCAGTCTTGCTAATTGCATAACCTGAGTGGGTTGTGCAACGTTTTGCAATGTGGGAGCGAGTATGTTGATGTTGGAGACGACGGGCCACTAGGGTGCCCTATGCAAAAGAAACAATTGATGGACAGAATGCTGGACAATGCAAACATTCACCCCAGTCACAAGGTTCTGGGTTTAATGCATCATTCTTTTGCTCACTACACCACCCCAGTTTGGACCCAGCCATATGCAAATCATTCTTGACCTTGTTCCTTATGGGAACAGTCCAGTCCGAACTGCCAAGCCAGGTCCTCCCTGGATGGGAAACAAGCATCCTGGGACCGGTTTCAGGGCTTCACCCTTCATCAGCCAGGCTAGCTTGAATCTAGTGATGTAGTGAGCATGGGACCCACGTCTGGGCATACCCTTCCCACTTAGGGCGACATATGCAAAAAAAACAATTGATGAACGGAATGCTGGACAATGCAAATGTTCACCCCCCGTCACAAGGATCTGGGTTTAATCCATCATTCTTCTGCTCACTACACCACCCCAGTTTGGACCCAGCCATATTCAAATCAGTCTTGACTCTGTTCCTTATGTGAACAGTCCAGCCCGAACTGCCAAGCCAGGTCCCCCCTGGACCGGAAACAAGCATCCTGGGACCAGTTTCAGGGCATCACCCTTCAACAGCCAGGCTAGCTTGAATCCAATGGTGTAGGGGCCGATTCACAGAACTAATCTGAGATAAAATCCTAAACTTACTACTTTTGATATTCACAGAAGGCATTTAGTAGTAGTAAAGTTAGGACTCCTAACATTACTACTACTAAACTGAGACAAAATCCTAACTTTACGACTTTCGGTATTCACAAAAGGCATTTAGTAGTAGTAAAGTTAGAAGTCCTAACTTTACTACTACTAAATGCCTTCTGTGAATACCGCCCAGACTTAATTACCACCAGCAAAAAAGGCCCCCATGGATCCCTGAACATGGGCGTCAGTGTCGTTATGAAACCTTGTGGAAACAAGATGCCTACTCCCAAAGTTTTAGTGTCATTGTGTGCCCAATGTTGGGATGGGTATCTGGGGTGAGACACAAAATGACAGTCTTCCTTAAGGAGGTGGGTCTCCTGCAAGAAAATTATATCTGGGTTTCGCTGGGGAAGGTAATGCCAACCCTGTTTGCGTTTCCTGGGGGAATTAAACCCCCTTCAAGTTTAAGGAAAGGAGCTTTGTTTTAGCTAGGGTCCACATACACTAGGCAATAAAGAAAGAGGAAAAGAGAATACATTCGTGTCTGGAGAGGAATCTTCGCACAAAGATTAACATGTTGAGGCAGAAAGAACAGTAGTCTTCCAACAGGGTTTCCTCCCCTGAGCACCCCAAGGGCATGGCAAGGAAAACAGATTAGTAACAAAAGAAGAACAAACGGGCCAACTGGGGCCAACAAAGTGAGGTTCTCTATCCTCAGACTGAGGCGAGTATTCTGAACATCGCAGAGGTGTCGCCTCAGGGGGAGAAGTGCCTCAAGAAAGTGGGGTGAGTCCAGGCACAAGAGCAATTGACAGAATGATACACTTCTATCAAAGTATTCTAACTATACAGACCAAATTTGCGCAGGCATAACTACAAAAACATCCAATTGTCTGGGCCAGTCTGCGGTGGAAATTCCTGCTTCATATTGTGTAGATGGGAGATAATGTCTTCTTTAACTTCTCTCAGGGACTTCGCTTTAACCCAACGAGCACGACTCCGCCTGCCCACCCTGTTCCAAGTTGTGGACCATCGATAAACATCCTCTGAGGGTGCGGGATCAGATCTCTGGTCTGTGGAACCCTCCAGCAGTTCCAGTAGGCACTTGGCTTCAGTCAATGAGCGAACATGACGCTGTTTGCCGTTAAGTTAAGCTGAAAGAGCAGGCCAAAAGGGTGGGTCCAACAGTATTTGATGTTCATCTTCTGAACTTTCTCTGTTATCAGCCTAAAGTCCTTGTGTTTTTTAAGGGTCACTGGCGAGAGGTCCGGCAAGATCTGTAACATGTGGCATCTGAAGACCAAATCGACCTCGCTCCGACACACTCTCATGATTGCTTCTCTGTCTTTAAAAAAATGTACTCTAGTTAAAATATCCAGGAGGGAATATAGTCTGCCCATCATGGCAGCAACACGAGGAGCTTGGTCAAGGATGAGGGACCGGTCTTCTTCACCTCTCCGAATAGGGGTCAACAGGTCCCTAAGGAAGGTCAGAATGTCTTCCCCTACTGCACCCCGGACGACACCCTAGATTCGGGTGTTATTTCTGCAGCTGCGGTTTTCTAAATCTTCTTGTTTAGCTTACAGTTCAGTCTGCTGGTCTTCCAGGGCAAGAACGTGATGCATAAGCATTTCTTGGTCTTCCGTGTGGGAGTCTAACGTGCGCTCTAAATCATGGACATGTGTGCCAACCTCGTGATCTCTCTGCGTAGGTCCTGTACACAGCTGTTAAAATCTACCTTTAAAGAGACAAATTCTTGTTTAATGTCTTTGAGGAATTAAGCCATATAATCATGAGAGATCAATGGGATCATGGAGGGCTCGGTGACCTGAGAGGAAGAGGTCCCCTTTACTGAACATGTTTGTTGAAGAAAACTTGGACCATAAAGAAACCACTGAGCTGTCTCTAGATGATATGCCCTTGCCAAATAATATTGGAAGACCAAACAGCTGTCGGGTGCAGTAGGTAGAATAAGGGTACACTTACTGGGCAAGTATCCAGCAATGGAGCAGGTCTAGAGGAGGTCACGCTGGAAGGTGTTGCAGATGGTCAGTGGGGCCCCGAAAGTATGGCAGAGCCAGACAGAGGCCCAGTGGCACATGCCACAGGAACGGGGACAGGAACCACAGCAAGTAGAGGCAAGGTGAACAGGAGATGACATGGGAAGAGAGTCAGGGGTCTATGCTGAGTGAGCTCTCAGACTGCAGCACCTCAAATGGCATTTAAGTGCTACAGTGAGGGGATCCCCCTGTGCCGGTCTGTAGTTCCAATCTGAATACTCCCTGTATAGGCCAGCTGAAATCGTTGATCTAGACATTCTCCTTCTTATATGTGAACTAATATTTTAAAAGCAGTCTGCAGAGCGAGGTGGTACTAGGCCAGAGGAACACCTGAATCCTCGCCTGGTACAAGAAAGGGCCCCTCAGCACAGGGGGGAACAGTGCAAGTGTAAAGGGTCTCAGCAGTGGGAGGTTGAGGCTAAGAAAGTTTATGGAAGATTGTAGTATGGGCACCAATCCCAGATGTGAAGGAACCCAGTAACAGAAATGTGCACTGACATGTAGAGGAGCCATCAGTAGTTTTGGGAGTCTGGCAATGCAGGCAGATACAGTCCCATGGTTCACAGCCTGCAATCACTATACCAGGTGGGGGTGAAAAATATTGAGTGCAAAAGGGCTGCAGGGACACAGTGGCCACACATCCAGGCAGTGCCCCTGGGTACAATGGTACGCACGCTGCTGGGGTCGCCAGGGCCTAGAAACAAGATGGCGGTGTAGAGGGCTGCGACGAAGTCCGGGAATCAGGCCAGGGACTTCCTCACCAGTCCCTTTGCTCTCCCAGCCCAAGTGTCACTGAAGGTCTTAACCACCAACATGAGCCAGGCTAAAATCACAGAGCTCACTGGCACGCAGTGCCCAGCACTGTGCAGCTCCCGGAACAAAATGGCGGGCAAACCCCAGCACGGCACTGGTCATTTCTGCTTCAGCTAAAAAGACAGGTCTAAGGGGGTTGACAAGTAGGCATTGCAGTCAGGATCGCCCAGGTAGTCAACCTGGGTAGAGCAGGGCAAAGCCAGAGCCGCAAGATGAAGGCTTAATGGCCCACAGTGTCTTGGAGTAAGTCCTAATCCATGCTCTGCCAAGCCCCACCTGCAGAGAACATTTTGATTTTGAAACGGGAGCATATTACACACACTCTCACAACACCTAGATCACGATTCCTCCCAAAGGTAAACCCCTCATTCATATGCTCCACATATTGTTGACAACCTATCGCCCCATTGTAGCTCCAAGAACCAGTTGCTCAAGCAGCTCATCGTTACAGTGATTTATGTAAAAATGTAAGAATCCCAGGATCCTTATCTCTTTGACTTCGCCAAATTAGCACTGAAGGAGAGAGCATACTGAGCAAGAGGGAGAGAGTCATGGAAAATATCTGAAACTCCCACATGTTATAACCTGCTTGATACATAGTTCCTTTATGTGCTGCTGCTAGCAAAGTGTGTGTCCCCACACCTATATCATATTCTGAGTCCCATGCCTACATTGAGAGAAGCTCCCCATGCCAAGGCTGCAACTGCACCCAAGAACAGCCCTTCTGGTGCCACTTGCAGCCTTTTCAGTAAGGACACATGCTGGGGCATACCATGCATGAGCAGAGAGATAGGACTGGACCTGCCAGTGTCCCCCAGAGCATGCCAGTCCCTTATTCCCATTTGCAATAGCCTACCTACCAACTGCACCACTGAGGCTGGCATGTTGTTGCTGTTCTTGTTGTTTTTTACCACAGGGAGGGTTGCAGACAGGGACAATGTTAGCTCTGGAGGTGTCTTAGATGGCTGGCACAGGAACACGCAAGTGGATGGTGGTTCAGTGGGCACTCTCCAGGTACTAAGTGGGTGTGTTGGCATTGCTGTCTGTGTGTGCTGTGGGCAAAAGATAGGGCAGATTGATAGAACCATAGACACTCTCTGTGCAAGGTTTGGGCAGATCAATGGTTCTGGGGAAAGGGCAGGCAGATGCTGATGTGGGTGTCTTTACCTCCTTGGCAAAGGACTGTTTTTAACCCCTCCAGCCGGAGATGTTGGCAAGACGAGTGTTTTCCCTTGCAGTCCCCTTATCCTGCATGGTAAGTGTACTTCATTTTGCAAGCAATGAAGTGCAATGACATGCCAAGACAATCGGTGCTGACTCAACAACTCTAGGTTTAGTCTCATTGTGGCCACACCTACGAAGCAGCATTAGCATAAAAAAGGAAAAAAACAATGTGATAAAGTAATAATAAACTTCTTTTATGAACAAATTACAGTTAGCAGGAAACTTATTCTGAGAACAGATCAAAACTAACCAGGCCCTCTCAATATAAGGGAACCCAGCAACTCTCAACAGACACAGAGAAGCATTTAGTTAGTTTATGGATACATCAGGTACTAAATGTTATTACCACTACTGGTAAATATGAGTGAGTGCCCCTTAATGTTGTTTCATTCATGTATACATCGAAATATAACATATTTCATACTTTATTCTCCTCAATGAAAGGAAATTGTGATTATTGGTTGCAGACAAAGGGCCACATGCATCAAGCAAAATACCGATCGCAAACGGGCCGATTCGCAGAATCGGCCCCTTTGCGACCGGTATTTTGCCATTTGGGATGCATCAAGCCCAAAGCAAATCGCAAAATAGGCAATCGCAATATTTGCGACTACCTATTTTGCGAATGCATTTAGGGAATCGCAATTTGCAATTCCCTAAATGCAATGCAGGAAGCAAGAAAAAATTGCGACCCTGCATTAAGGAATCGCAATTTACCACCAATTTCAAGTTGGTGGTAAATTGCAAATCCTTAGAAAAATGCACTTTTTTGCATTTTTCTAAGTGCCATGTGGTGCACACACGTACCCTTAGGGCATGTATGTGCGCCACATGTGTACACTTACCTGTTTTGGGAGTGCATCAGGGTGGCCTTTTGGCCCCCTATCACCCTTGAAATTGCATTCGCTATTTGCGAGTGCCTATTTGGTACTCGCAAATTGCGAATGCCTTCCCATTCATTCCTATGGGCCTCTAGGCCCATAGGAATGAATGGGAAGATATTCCTTAAAATCGAATCGCAATTTGTGCTTCGCTATTAAGGAATTTGAAGGAATCGCAATTGTATTTGCGAAACCTACATGCATAGGTAATTGCGACTCCCTAATAGTGATTCTTTAATAATCGCTATTAAGGATTCGCAATTGCCTACTTTGAGGCATGTGGCCCAAAGTGTTTAAGAAACTCTTAGAATTATTACTTGTACACATCATTTCGTGGTACCTTCTACTTGTCTTTATCTTTAGATGTGCCTAACACCTTAGGAGCACCCCGACGACATCTGGACTCCTGTCTATTGCCTTAAACCAATTTATTTTCTCTTTTACCGCACTTTATGCTCATAAGGCTGTGTAATCCAAACCAGTTCAGAGGTTAGTGTCTGGGACTTGTTAACATGAATCTGGTCCACTAATTGTTGCTGTCTACAACATCCTAGTAATCTTCAACAAATTTTAGAGTGTCTGTAGCCGAATAGGACTAAGTTGTTTCCATGTATCATAATGACATAGTGTTGTAGATGAAGGCTCCATGGTCAGACATTCACCAGCAGCTGGAAGGGTATAATGGTTATAAATTCATGGCTAGATTGAAAGTCTAGTAGAAGAAATCATATTACACTGCAGCAGGTACTATGTTTTAATATAAGATGTGTATATCTTTATGTTTGTGTGTGTGTGTCTGTACGTGTGTGCTTGTGTATGTGCATTGATGTGTGTGCCCATTTCAGAATTTACAATAATATATATCAAAGGTAATAAAAAATTGAGTGAAGTGATTAGAGGGTGGAGGACGAGGAAACAAACATGCATTAATAGTGCTCTTTTGTTAGATTGCACTAACCTTCTGTGACAAATCAAATTGGAGCAATGCTCTTTTCTCTCTCTCATTTCCCCAAACAGAGACCGCATAAAAAGGGATATGATGGCCACTGGCCGGTGTGAGGGAAGGAGGATGGAATAAGAGAGAAATCAGAGACATAGGACTCCACCACCATGCCTTGTTACTTCCACTGCCCAGTGTGGTCTGCAGGATGTAGTGGATCCCCACAAGACAAAGAGATATTTTAAATAACGTGTTATTGAAGGCGCTAAGTATGACTGTGATTGTGAAGCAAGATATCTCTGTGCAACTAATTCTCTGCAGTTTGATATGAAACTTGCAGTTCCTGAAAACTATATGACAAATATGTATCTCACAAATACATGTACACTAGCATCTCTCCCTATGTATGCATATTTTATACTGTTGCAAGCTCCTTTATTGCCCTCTTTCTTGTGGAGATGAGTGATAGCTTCTACTTGTGTTCCTTAGACCTGTAAAATAAACAATACTTCTAACATCCTGATGTTCCCTACTCTTAATCATTAAACGCACATATTAAAACTCTAATGCTTTGTATATGAAATTCACATATAGACAAATAATACTCCACTCTGAGAATCCTTTCTACCTCAGAGGTTAATCTTAGGGGAATGTATAACTAAAGTCTTATTAGTTCAAATAAATGTTCAGAGAAGTTGTTCTTTTCTGTATTCTCAGCATCCAACAAACAATCCTTTAGACTGAGAGCAATAGGTTTTAGCAAGGAATGTCAAAGATCCATGTAGCCAGGTCCTGGCCGCACCAACATTGTAACATGATTGCCTAGCAAAGGACACTGAGAGCCATGAGGACGTTATACCCAATAACCCAAGATGTCTGCGTTCACTCAGGCACATGCAAGAGTTTGTTGCCTATTGGGAATGATAGCTCATTTCCTGCATGCTGCCCTGCAGTGCTTCTTCCACACATGCAGCTTCATTACTGACAGTGTTGGCACACTATAATGATCAACAGCCCTTCTTTTGCTGAAAGGAGGCAAGCACAAGAAAAAGTGAAGTAGCACTCCCTCGTACTTAAACCACATTAACCTGTAAAATTGAGATGCTTATGAGGGTATTTAGGACCCTATGATTAAGTGAGGATAGTGTCAGTGCTTCAAGTGGGTAGATTATTGAGAACAATGAGAACATATGTGCCATCTACCACAGTTTAAATTGCTGTTAGTTTCATGGTTGACAAAATGGGTTTTAAGGATCTTGTTTTAAGATTGCCAGAAAGAAATGACTCTTACCTCCGGTGGGAGGATGTACCACTGCAAAGGCCAAGTTGACAGAGCTAATAGAAGAGGGAAGGGGTGCAAAGAAATGTAGGTACAGTTAGAAAGTCGCAAGAGTTTAAGACAAAATAATTAGATTCAGGGAATAAACAGGTATTCAAAACTATGGGTCTGATTTAGAGTTCAGCAGACAGGTTACTCTGTCATAGGCCTGATGGCTATTCCGTCCTCCGTATTACAAGTGTGTTATATCCAATGCACTTGTGCTACTGCCGGCAGGATATCCGCCACCTTTGTGACTGAGTAACTCCCCCTCTTAATTCTAAATCAGGCCCTATTTATGCTCATAATCAATCCATAAGTAACTGTTTTCATGTTTATAGTTTGCACATTAGCACACTGTTGATTTGGTATGTTGCTGCATTTGCTTGAACCATGCTTTATAACGCCTTTGTAACTATTTCAAACCTACGGGGAGGAGTTAATTGGATGTCTGTTTTGCCACCTGTCAATAAGACAAGAGAGTAGTAGGTAAAGATTACTATATCTCCATGAAGCTACCTAAATTTTTTGTATAAATGTGTTGCTTTTCTGTAAGTTCCTGCAGTTCATTTTAACTCGTAGATCCGGCATCACTTGGTGCTAAAAAAATAAGGAAATAAAAACACCAAAAAGCAGTTCTGCTTTTAAAACAGATGACTTGTAAACATTATGATAACTTCTACATTTTAAGACAGCAGTAGTAAAATATAATTTTGTGATGTTGAGATTTCATCCAACGAACATGAGCATTTGAGTAAAGTTACCAATAACATAAGTTTTTTTAAAACATCTGTCCAGTCCATAATCTTAATGCTTTGAAACCCACTTAGATCTCTCTGGTATATTAACAATTCAAAAGCCCTGCAGATAGTATGAAAGTTGCATTATGTACTGACATAAAATTGATGGACTTGGATCCTCTGCCCTTTTGATATCGTTTTAAGATGATTTAGAAAAGGACAAAATAGTAAAAAGTTTGAAGAAATGCATTATTTATGTGGGTAAAGCAGAGGTCATGTAGCCATATTGAGCATCTCCTAAAATCCATTTGCACCTCACCTAATTCATTGTGACTTTGTCCAAGGACAAAAAATGATGGACATTGTATTACTTTTGGGGATTTCAAAGTAGGAATAAGGTTTTGTATGATAAAACAAATGCAATCAAATGTTGAGTGGAAATATTTATCCTTCCTACCACAAAAAAATAGCCTGATCATTCTGTTTCATGTAAGCTTTGTGCACTTACGGACCACCCTCTTGTTTGCAGAGGATAGTGCTTTTCTAGCTTTCAGCTACTTAGTCTGGCTGCTCTTGTTTACCAAATGTATATGCTGAGTCTGTGTTTTCTAACAATGATTTGTTGCCCACAAAATGTAGCCTTTGAAAGAAAAATTAGTGATTTGGCACGAGTTAGAACTGACAACATTGGAACTGCTCCTCGGTTCATGCGTGTACTAGAAAGCAATTATCTTAGCCTCATTTGACAAAATTCTACTTAGTTAACAAATAAGAGAGGCCTGTCGCCCATTAGTTATGGAACTCTCGTAGGCATGTCTGAGAATTTGTTCTACTTTTTATTTTACTTTAGAGTTGTTGATATGACTATACTACATACCGGAAAGTGTGGTGTGATAGCATGCTTTACAACAAACAGTTACAGGATAAGAACCTCTACCAATAAATGAAAGAGAAGTGACAACATAGTCACATTAATGAGGAAATGAGAGCTACATTCATATGTGGTTGGCATGATCATCACTGTAGAACATTATATATATATATATATATTATCTACTGGCGGTCGCCAGTAGATAGTTATAGTTACAACCTATTATCCATAGGAAATCCGCGACATTCTATTTGAAATAACTCTCTTGCCGGTTGACGTATCTTCGCAAAATTTTCAAACTTTGTGGCCCGCTCTGGTCCGCTCCTACCCTGAAAGTCTCGGGGGATTCGTCTAGCGGGGACGAGAAAAAGGGGGTCCCAAAACGCGTTTCCCCATGCAATTTTCCATAGGAAACTTTAGACACGGCTACAGCCTGAACTGCTGAACGGAATTACACCAAATTTGGCAAAGAGGTAGTTCTTGGTTCAGAAAGAACCCTTTTGTTAAATGGTGTAAATCCGTTCAGTAGTTGCTGAGAAAATCAAAAGTAAAAAGATAGTGATATCTATGGCCGAGTAGGGTCCGCGTACCTCCCGATCACGAGCTGCATGTTAATTGGTTGTCAGCTGGCTGTCAACATTCCGATTCAGGAAATGTTGGCAGCCATTTTGTCCTCGGTAGAACCGAGGGACAGAAACAAGTGCGCAAAGCGCACAAAGGGGCAGGGTAGAAACACCCTGACCCCCTAGGTTTGCTCAGGGGTCCCACAAGGACCCCCTGGGCAAAAAAATAAAATCTTTTTTTAAAAAATCGGCAGGATGCGCTCAGGGTGCGCGAATCCTGCCGAAACAATCGAGCGCGGTCTCCGCGCTCGACTGTATTTTGCCCTCGGGTGGCCCAAGTCCCGGGGGCATGGTGGGGGGATAATTTAATGTGTGGGGCCTCAAGGGCCTCCAAGCCCGGGACCGCCACCCCCGGGGCTTTTTTTAAATGGTGCGGGAGGGCTCTGAGCCTCCCGCAGCCCCGGGACCACCACCTCCCCGGGCTTTTTTTTATTAATTAAAAACCTGTGTGGGGGGCTCCAGCCCCCCACATGCCCCGGGACCGCCACCTCCCGGGGCACTAAACATTTAAATATGGGGGTCCGTTACGGACTCTCAGAGCCCCGGGACCACCACCTCCCGGGCTGTGAACTGAATGGGAGGGGGCCGCGCGGCCCCCTCCTGGAGCCCTTGATGGCCCTGGGGACCACCACCCCCAGGGCCGGCTCCTGCAGTGTCCCGGGTGCCTACCCTCGGGACACTGCTGTTTGCAATGACAGGACGGGAGCCTCGCGGCTCCCGTCCTGTCATTGCAAACTGCTTTGGATATTGGAAGAGAGAGCAGGGAAACCTGCTCTCTTCCAATATCCAAAGCCGACTGCTTTCCACATGGGGAGCAGCATGTTAGCTGCTCCTCATGTGTAGCAATGCCGGCTCCCGTAGGACACGGGGAGCCGGCGGGACTGTGGGGGATTGGGGACCCCCCACAGTCCCCAACGAGAGGGCCAGCCCCGGGGGATGGGGTCCCCGGGGCAAGTAGTGGCTCGGGAGGGGGCCACGCGGCCCCTCCCCAAAAAAAAAAAATTTTTTTTTTTTAAAAACGGAAAGGCCGGCCCCGGGGATGGGGTCCCCGGGCCTTAAATGGCCTGAGGAGGGGGCCACGCAGCCCCCTCCCTACGAAAAAAAAAAAAATCGAGGCCATGCCCCGGGGGATGGGGTCCCCGGGGCCAATACAGGCCCAGGGAAGGGGGCCACGCGGCCCTCTTCCCGCTTTTTTTTTAATTTGTAATTAAAAAAAGGGGTAAGGCTCTGGGGGATGGGGTTCCCAGGGCATAAAAACTGGAAAAAGGAAGGGGGGCCACAGGGCCCCCCAAGCCCCGGGGTCCGCCACCCCCCGGGCTTTTTTTAAATGGTGCGGGAGGGCTCTGAGCCTCCCGCAGCCCCGGGACCACCACCTCCCCGGGCTTTTTTTTATTAATTAAAACCTGTGTGAGGGGGCTCCAGCCCCCACACGCCCCGGGACCGCCACCTCCCGGGGCACTAAACATTTAAATATGGGGGTCCGTTACGGACTCTCAGAGCCCCGGGACCACCACCTCCCCGGGGCTGTGAACTGAATGGGAGGGGGCCGCGCGGCCCCCTCCTGGAGCCCTTGATGGCCCTGGGGACCACCACCCCCAGGGCCGGCTCCTGCAGTGTCCCGGGGTGCCTACCCTCGGGACACTGCTGCTTGTAATGACAGGACGGGAGCCTCGCGGCCCCGTCCTGTCATTGCAAACTGCTTTGGATATTGGAAGAGAGAGCAGGAAACCTGCTCTCTCTTCTAATATCCAAAGCCGATTGCTTTTCCACATGGGGAGCAGCATGTTAGCTGCTCCCCATGTGTAAAGCAATGCCGGCTCCCGTAGGACACGGGGAGCTGGCGGGACTGTGGGGGATTGGGGACCCCCACAGTCCCCAACGAGAGGGCCAGCCCCGGGGGATGGGGTCCCCGGGGCAAGTAGTGGCCCGGGAGGGGGCCACGCGGCCCCCTCCCCAAAAATTTTTTTTTTTAAAAACGGAAAGGCCGGCCCCGGGGATGGGGTCCCCGGGCCTTAAATGGCCTGAGGAGGGGGCCACGCAGCCCCCTCCCTACGAAAAAAAAAAAAAATCGAGGCCATGCCCGGGGGATGTGGTCCCCGGGGCCAATACAGGCCCAGGGAAGGGGGCCACGCGGCCCTCTTCCCATTTTTTTTTAATTTGTAATTAAAAAGGGGTAAGGCTCTGGGGATGGGGTTCCCAGGGCATAAAAACTGGAAAAAGGAAGGGGGCTACAGAGCCCCCTTCAGGGGACAAAACATTTTTTTTTTTTTTAAACGATCGGGCCTGCAGGCCCCGCCCCTTCCTTCACCACTCTGCAAACGCGCCTCTGGCGCGTTTGCAGAGGGGAATGAATTCCCTTGAATACTGGGGGTCCCTGGGGCCAACTAGCCCACCAGGAACCTCCAGTATGTGCCAGGGGCTGCCTTGCAGAGAGGTGTACAGAGGCCACGCCCCTTTACACCTCTCTGCAACGCAGCTCTGTGGCGCTTTTGGAGGTATATGGTGGGCTAGTTGGACTCCGGGGACCCTCAGGATTCAAGGGGACTTAATTCCTCAACTTAAAACGCGCCACTGGGCGCGTTTGCACAGTGGTGAAGGGAGGGGCGGGGCTTCAGGTGACATGTGTGCAAACAGGCCCCGTGGCGCGTTTTAAGATGGGGAATTAAATCCTTTCATCCTGAGGGTCCCTGGGGCCAACTAGCCCAACAGGTACATCCAGAAAGCGCCACAGAGCTGCGTTGCAGAGAGGTGTAAAAGGGGTGAGGCCTCTCTACACGTCTCTGCAACGCAGCCCCTGGCGCATATTGGAGGTTCCTGGTGGGCTAGTTGGCCCCTAGGGACCCTCAGGATTCAAGGGGACTTAATCCCCCAACTTAAAACGCGCCATGGGGCGCGTTTGCACAGATGTCACCTCAGGCCCCGCCCCTCCCTTCACCATTGTGCAAATATTCTTCTAAAATCTTCAGAAATACGAATTCCGATTTACTCACCTGTTATAAGGAGAGACCTCAGTGCTGCATCTTTCAGCCCAGTACTGGTCCTGAAAAGTAATTTTAACCGTACTTACCAGTAACTTGAATTTCCTTCCATAGGATATCATTGCCTGCTTGTTGTTGAAAAAGTTTCTAAGTGTTGATTTTTGAAACATACAAATATTCCTCTAAAATCAGCCGAAATACGAATTCCGATTTACTCACCTGTTATAAGGAGAGACCTCAGTGCTGTATCTTTCAGCCCAGTACTGGTCCTGAAAAGTAATTTTAACCGTACTTACCAGTAACTTGAATTTCCTTCTATAGGCTAACATTGACTGTTTTCACTTGGAAATTCTTCTAAGTGTGGAGTTTTGGAACTTTAAAATATTCCTCTAAAATCAGCCGAAATACGAATTCCGATTTACTCACCTGTTATCAGGAGAGACCTCAGTGCTGTATCTTTCAGCCCAGTACTAATCCTGAAAAGTAATTTTAACCGTACTTACCAGTAACTTGAATTTCCTTCCATAGGCTAACATTGACTGGTTTCACTTGGATATTCTTCTAAGTGTGGAGTTTTGGAACTTTATAATATTCCTCTAAAATCAACCAAAGTACGAATTCCAATTTACTCACCTGTTATCAGGAGAGAACCCAGTGCTGCATCTTTAGCCCAGCACTGACCCTGAAAAATAATTTTAACCGTACTTACCAGTAACTTATATTTTCTTCCATAGGAATCCATTGTCTGGTTTTCAGCAGAAAAGTTTCAAAGTGTCGATTTTCACAAACTACAAATATTCCTAAAAATCGCCTGTATGACTTAAACGCATTCTTTCAACTGTTTACAGGAGATGCACCAGTGCTGGATCCAGGATCCAACACTGAGTAAGAAAAAGTAACGATAACAGTTTTTAACTTCTAAGTGAATTTCCTTCCATAGGATAACATTGGTGATTCTATGAGAAAAGTTTCTAAGTGTGAACTTTTAAAGTACAATAATATTCCTTAAAAATCACGACTGTAACCAAAACGCTTTTACTCAACTGTTTACAGGAGATGTCCCAGGACTGAATCTAGGATCCAGTCCTGTGGTTAGAAAAGTAATCCATAAAGTAACTAATTGCATTTAACTAGAAATTCACATTGAGCTGAATGTTGCATTGTGTTTGAAAATGTGTTGCCCATTGCAACAACTGTAACTACTGTACTTAAAAGTCTATTGCCTATGTGCAAAGTATTTAAACTAAAGTAATTCATTCTGAGAAAGTATTTTTGTAATGTAATGTATAATGTAATTACAATGTAATTTAAAAATAAAATATTAAAAAAAAATTGTTTCTAAAAATTTGGAAATCAGTATGAAAAAAATTTATATAACAATGAATACATTTAAAAATTGTCATTTACAAAACCTTTGAAATTCACTGAAAAACCGTAGGTTTCAGACATGTTATAGTTACAAATTAGCATTTAAAAACCTTTGAAATTCACTGAAAAAACCATAGGTTTCAGGGACGTTATAGTTACAAATTAGCATTTAAAAACCTTTGAAATTCACTGAAAAACCATAGGTTTTAGGGACAGTTATAGTTAGTTGGACATTGCACTCGTACAAAACCCGTGAAATTCCCCGCTATAGTTAGTCCAGCTAACTATAACTCGCGCCCCGCAATGCACTGCTGATGACGTCACATATTACATCACTCATGACATGGTCAGTGACATCACTGATGACATCACTGATGACATCTCAAATGACATCACTGATGACATCATCCACGTGATAATCTGATGCACCTCCTCACACCCCAATATAACCTTTGATACACCCACTCTAAATTACAGACTGCCATTCGCAAAACCATAGACACTCCAACACCAATAACTACATACCCACTCACTGATTCTTAGGTCTACGCACACATCCACTCACTCACCCGTACAGTCACTCATACTTACGGTCACTCAGTACAGGACTATCATATGCACTCATACTCCTATATAGACACTCAAACACCGCCACTCATCCATAGAGGTACTCACACACCTAGTCAGTCATGCAAATAATTAAACACACTACCATTTACTCACCTATACAGTTATACACACACCAGCTCACTTACTCATACAAATAGTAGCACATTCTTACGCTCTTATACAATCACTGATACAAGCACACACTCATCCATACAGCCACTATCACAATCACTCACTCTCGCTTATAGCTATTTATATACTCCAACACACATATATACTGCCTTTCACATATGCAGTTACTCACACATGTACCACTGGGACATACATTCACTCACTAACACACTCTTACACACACTTACCCACCCATACAGTCTATCACAGATGCACTCTTGAAACCATCCACCCAGTGAATCACCCACTCACACATCTATGCACAGAGTTGCACACACCCCTCCCACACAAACACTCAGGCACCCATACAGATACTCAGACAAGCATTCAATAACTCATATAGACACTCATGTAGCTATCACAAACACATGCAGCCACTTACACAGCAACAGACAGACGGATACAGACATTCACCCAGTTTAGTCACTAACCCATGCATTCAGTAAGATACGTTAAATCACTCACTTATAGAGTCAGTCACGCACCTACTAAATCATCCATACAGACACTTACACACCCACTCATTCTTCAATACGTCTTTTCCTATATATATTAAAAATATTTAAACTTTACAGAAACACACAGTCACTGGATGATGTCATCAGTGATGTCATTTGAGATGTCATCAGTGATGTCACTGACCATGTCATGAGTGATGTAATATGTGACGTCATCAGCAGTGCATTGCGGGCGCGAGTTATAGTTAGCTGGACTAACTATAACGGGGAATTTCACGGGTTTTGTACGAGTGCAATGTCCAACTAACTATAACTGTCCCTAAAACCTATGGTTTTTTCAGTGAATTTCAAAGGTTTTTAAATGCTAATTTGTAACTATAACGTCCCTGAAACCTATGGTTTTTCAGTGAAAAACCATAGGTTTCAGGGGCGTTATAGTTAGTTGGACATTTCACTCGTACAAAACCATAGAAATTCCCCGTTATAGTTAGTTCAGCTAACTATAACTCGCGCACCCGCAATGCACTGCTGATGAAGTCACATATTACATCACTCATGACATGGTCAGTGACATCACTCATGACATCACTCATGACATCTCAAATGACATCACTGATGACATCATCCTTGTGATAGAGTGGCAGACCTCCTCTCACCCTAATATAACCTTTGATACACACACTCAAAAATACAAACTAACATTTTCAAAACAATGGACATACCAATACCAGTTACAACACACCTATTCAGTAATTCCAAGATCTACACACACATCCACTCATTCACCAACAGTCCCTATACAGTCACTCATACATGTACTCACTCATCATATGTACTCATACACCTATACATCCTGTTACACACCGCCACTCATCCATAGAGTTACTCACACACATAGTCACACATGCAAACAAAGTATCAAACATCCATTTACTTGCATATACAGTTATACACACACTACCACACTTACTTCTACAGAAACTTACACATACTTACTCTCTTAAACAAACACTTATAGAAACACCTACTTATTTGTACAGGAACTCTTTCAATCTCTCACTCTCACATATACTCACTTATATACACCAATACTCACATATACTAGTTTAAAACATATGTAGTTACTCATAAAGACACTATTGAGACAGTCATTCACTCACTAACACACCCATACACATACTCATCCACCTATACAGTCCTGCACACATGCTGTCTTCAACACATACAAACAGTGAGTCACTCATTCATGCATCTATGCACTAAGTAATACCCCCACCGAACCATACAGACACTCAGACACTCATACTGATACTCAAAAAACCAACTAATAACCCATATAGACACTCATGTAGCTACTCACCAACCCATGCAGCCACTTATACACAAAGTGAGAGACTGATACAGATATTTTTATATTTAAACATTACTCACTAACCCATGTATTCACTAAGATACACTTAGTCAGTTATACAATCAATTTTACAAAAAAAATCATCCATTTAGACACTTATATACCCATTTATTCTTCCATCGACCTTGAGATATACATATATAAAACATATTTAATTTTCAGAAAAACACACATTCACTGGATGATGTCATCAGTGATGTCATCAGTGATGTCATTTGAGATGTCATCAGTGATGTCATGAGTGATGTCACTGACCATGTCATGAGTGATGTAATATGTGACGTCATCAGCAGTGCATTGCGGGCACGCGAGTTATAGTTAGCTGAACTAACTATAACGGGGAATTTCTATGGTTTTGTACGAGTGAAATGTCCAACTAACTATAACGCCCCTGAAACCTATGGTTTTTTCAGTGAATTTCTAAGGTTTTTTAAATGCTAATTTCTAACTATAACGTGCCTGAAACCTATGTTTTTTTCAGTGAATTTCTAAGGTTTTTTAAATGCTAATTTCTAACTATAACGTGCCTGAAACCTAAGGTTTTTTCAGTGAATATATATATATTTATTATACTATGTATACATGTGAAAATGTCTCGGTCCCCTGTTTGCTTCGGTGGCACGGAAAAAATGGGTGGAACTGACGTCAGCACGCCGACGAGGTCCTCTTATGGCTCCAATGACGTCATACGGTGTCGCGAGCGGAGCCGTGCTCGTTGACGTGGGAGAGCTAGGAAAGAATTTCCGTGGAATGCTGGTGCAGGGGATATTCACCTAAGTGTTCAGGCTAGTCCTTTGGGAGCAACTGTTTATGTTGCCACTCCAGAAACCGAAACCAGTGATCCGAGGGCAGAGGCCCTGCAGATGGCACACGAGGTGGGGTGCCCAGTCGTGTGCACCTGTGGGGCAGCGAGTGACAAGCACCACAACCCACAAAAAGGTAACGAGGGCACTGAATAACACAGGATCTTCTCTTTGTATCTGGCAGGAACAACGAAGTTAAAATGCCCTAGTACCAAAATGTAGAATTAGTGCTACAACGGTCTTCAAGAGGACCTGCAATGCCGCTTCTGCCTCCCGTACCCTGGAGGAGGCACATGGGTCACGCGGTACGGTCATACTGCGGTGGGACGCACACTCGTTGACCTCTCATGGCACTGCTCCACACTTCAGGGAGGACGCTTTCCATTAGCTATGTTTTCTGATGACATTTCGCGCCGGCCCCGTCCAACAACAGAACTCCTTTAGATCCAAACAGACTCTTCCACTCTCTCACCGGAAGTGAAACCAGGCCACGCGGACACTTTCACAATACAACAGCCGGGAATGCACTTTTCGGTAAAAACCACATTCCTTCCTCCTAATTAATCAAATAAACATCTCACTGAAGAACAGGGGCCAGCTTCGATCGGTAAACAGCCGTTACAACGACTTTTTACTTTGCGATACCATTATAACGCATGCATTACCACGCATGCGTTGTACATGACGAAGTCATTACTACGCATTTTTTTTAGAACACATGGTCATTTACCACGCATGCCTTTACAACGAATTTTGTTGTAAAGGTATGTATGGTAAATGACCATGCGTTCTAAAAAACATGTAGGCGATCCATGTTGTTGTAAGGAAACAGAGGCTGTTCCGTTTCCTCACAACGACGTGCACCGCCCCTCAGAGATGACATGAAGCAGGAACCACGAGGAGAGAGGAACCATGAGGAGTGAGAGGTAAGGGGGATTGGGCATGGGGTGGGGGTTTCTTTTCTAGGGTTTAGGGTAGTGCAGTGGTGTTTGGGTGGTGTAGGAGGTCATGCTGGGGGTAGTGTTTTAGGGTTTAGGGTAGTGCAGTGGTGTTTGGGTAGTGTAGGGGTCGTGCTGGGGGTAGTGTTTTAGGGTTTAGGGTAGTGCAGTAGTGTAGGGGGTCGTGCTGGGGGTAGTGTTTTAGGGTTTAGGGTAGTGCAGTGGTGTATGGGTAGTGTAGGGGGTCATGCTGGGGTAGTGTTTTAGGGTTTAGGGTAGTGCAGTGGTGTTTGAGTAGTGTAGGGGGTCATGCTGGTGGTAGTGTTTTAGGGTTTAGGGTAGTGCAGTGGTGTTTGTGTAGTGTAGGGGGTCATGCTGGGGTAGTGTTTTATGGTTTAGGGTAGTGCAGTGGTGTTTGGGTAGTGTAGGGGGTCGTGCTGGGGGTATATTTAGGGTTTAGGGTAGTGCAGTGGTGTTTGGGTAGTGTAGGGAGTCGTGCTGGGGGTAGTGTTTTAGGGTTTAGGGTAGTGCAGTGGTGTTTGTGTAGTGTAGGGGTTGTGCTGGGGGTAGTGTTTTAGGGTTTATGTTAGTGCAGTGGTGTTTGGGTAGTGTAGGGGGTAGTGCTGGGGTAGTGTTTTAGGGTTTAGGGCAGTGCAGTGGTGTTTGTGTAGTGAAGGGGTCATGCTGTGGGTAGTGTTTTAGGGTTTAGGGTAGTGCAGTCATGTTTGTGTAGTGTAGGGGGTCGTGTTTTAGGGTATAGGGTAGTGCAGTGGTGTTTGGGTAGTGTAGGGGGTCATGCTGGGGTTAGTGTTTTAGGGTTTAGTGTAGTGCAGTGGTGTTTGGGTAGTGTAGGGAGTCGTGCTGGGGGTAGTGTTTTAAGGTTTAGGGTAGTGCAGTGGTGTTTGGGTAGTGTAGGGAGTCGTGCTGGTGGTAGTGTTTTAGGGTTTAGGGTAGTGCAGTTATGTTTGGGTAGTGTAGGGTGTCGTGCTGGGGGTAGTGTTTTAGGGTTTAGGGTAGTGCAGTGGTGTTTGGGTAGTGGAGGGGTAGTGTTTTAGGGTTTAGGGTAGTGCGCCCAACCAGCCACAATATCCGTGGACAAAGGGGATCCTGACTCTTTGGAACGCTCCGTCAATTGAATAATTTGGGTCAAGGGCCCTACCACGTCCAAGACCTATCAATTCCTTTCTTGGGATCCCTCATATACTTGGAGAAAAAGGTACATAGTTTCTCATCAATTTCAGGCGTGTGTGCCACCTTCCCCTTCAGTGAGGGCCTGGGGCATTCTCCCTCATCCTATTCCTGACCTCCCTTTCAAGGGGTTGATGGATTTTCCCCACCACATACTCTGCCACTTTGGCGTCAGGTGTCCACACTGCCGACCTAGTATGGTAAATTTGGGTAGGCTCGAACATGTCCGAGTGGACCCCGTCCCCAACCGGGGACTGAGGAGTGGGACTCTGGACGCCAGGGACGCCCGAGTCCTTATCCTCATCGGAGTAGAAATCGTCCTCCGATACACCCTCTCCCTCTAAGGGAAACCCGCCGCCGGGGTCTACAATAGTGGTGACAGTGTCGCAATTTTCTCCGGGCCCTCCTCCTCCCGGCAGGGTGCATGTTTTAGCGTTCGCGCACTCTTGAGGAAGGTCTCTGTAAGTTTATCAAATCCTTCCAAGTGCCCCGCGTTATGCTTAACGGCCCTTTTATTCCCCATCTGGGAGCTACTTGAACCCGCCACCACCAGATCTGGGTCATTGAACACCCCAGGGATGCTTTTTGCCAGCTTATCAACCTGATCCCTAAGAGGAGCCAGCGCCCTAGAAATAGCCAGAGAGAGGGCTTGGTCCACTGCTGGAGGGAGAAGTTGGGGTCCATTCCTCCTCCACTTCCTGGTAGGAGGAGTAAAATGGTCTTCTGGAGAAGACATGATAGCAGAGGGTGTGAGCACAGAACAAATGCCCTTAAAATCCTTAAGACAGCTCCTCGCAAATGCTCCAACAGCTGGGCTTTCCCCAAAGCTGTTATAAGAATAGACTGAGGCGCAATACCAATTACCACCACCAGGTGGTGCTGGTCACTAACGTGGCCGTGTGGGGAAATCACCGCGTAGCGGTGTCAAAATTAGGCGAGGGTTGGTCGGGAATCAATCGGACACTAAAGGAGTGACCGGATTCCCAAACGCTGTAAAGACCAGCGGGAGCGCTCGACGGAGCTGCCTCGCTCGGACCAGACGCGCCTGACAGGATCACACCGCGCGCAGAGCACACAGCGAGAGAAACTGCGAGGGGGAGAACGTGCTCGGGCAAGAGCCTGCTGGGCAGGGAATATGAAACAATACCAAGGCAATAATGCTAATAACGTGCACAAGAAAGCGCTATACAAATAGCAACAACGTCAGATTAAGCCAAGAATGTAAGGAATGCACTTAACTGACGAGCAGTGAAGAAAGAGGAAGCGGAAGGGACGTCACGATATTATATACGATGGACTGTGATATGATTGGACTATAGTTGCCTTGGAGACAACCCCCCTAATGGTTCATGGGTTGTGTAGTCTTTTGTTTAATGATTGTTGTGTTACGTTTTCTTTGAACTGCTATGCAAATAAAGTGAGGAAAGATATGCATAATCCTCGCCTCCGTCCTGCCATAGAATTCATTAAACTTTATTTGATCTGATTTAGAAACATAGATCATAAAAGTGAACATAAAAACAGTAAATCCTCTTTCCTAATACAATACAGTGAGAGTTAATTAAAACCAGTAGGTAAAAACGGGTGTTACAAAGCCCGGTTCAGAGCAACTTCAGGTTAACAGAATCGTAAAGTTCAATGTTTCGCAAGATCAATCTCATGTACTTCGTGCAAAATACGCAATAAGGGGTCCAAGTAAGATGTAACGCTCCAATACCTGACCAGTTTGCACTATATAAAACTGCAGAAAAACTAAAAATAAAAAGTGTTTTGCACACTTCTGTCATTGGGCTATATGTGGGCTACATCTGGGTGATATTTGTGCTACATTTGGGCTCTTTTTTCTCTGGTGGCCATCAATTCAGAATGTTAGCACTCTAGTTGTTCATTAGATCACTGTAGTAAAGCTACTGCTCACCAGGGAGTTAACTGGAAGTCTACTGCTGGTATTGAAAGTGATTGTTTCAGTCTGCATGTCAGAATTTTCTAATGAAATAGAAGAGGATTTGAGATCTCACTTAAAACATGCCCTAAATGTTCTTTCTGCAGCACTAACCATAATTTCTATGGCAAAATGAACCCCCTCATTTTGTTCCTTTTTAAATTAAATGTTTTAAGTGTTACCAGTTTATTCCAATCAAGATGGCTTCAGGTGTGCCATACTGTTGTCATAAGTAAGACTGTTAGCGCTCTAGTTGTTCTTTAGAACACTCTGGGAAGCTGCAGTAGAACACAAAGGCATCAACTGACAGGCTGCTCCTGTTGAAATATAACAGGAAGATATTTGAGATCCCACTTGAAACATGTCCTAATTTTTCTTTCTACAGCACTAACCATAATTTCTATGACAAAATGAACCCCATCATTTTATTCCTTTTTAAATTAAATGTTTTAAGTGTTACCAGTTTATTCCAATCAAGATGGCTTCAGGTGTGCCATTCTTTTGTCATAAGTAAGGCTGTTAGCACTCTAGTTGTTCTTTAGAACACTCTGGGAAGCTGCAGTAGAACACAAAGGCATCAACTGACAGGCTGCTCCTGTTGAAATATAACAGGAAGATATTTGAGATCTCACTTAAAACATGTCCTAATTTTTCTTTCTACAGCACTAACCATAATTTCTATGACAAAATGAACCCCTCATTTTGTTCCTTTTTAAATTAAATGTTTTAAGAGTTACCAGTTTATTCCAATCAAGATGGCCTCAGGTGTGCCATAATTTTGTCATAAGTAAGAGTGTTAGCGCTCTAGTTGTTCTTTAGAACACTCTGGGAAGCTGCAGTAGAACACAAAGGCATCAACTGACAGGCTGCTCCTGTTGAAATATAACAGGAAGATATTTGAGATCACACTTGAAACATGTCCTAATTTTTCTTTCTACAGCACTAACCATAATTTCTATGACAAAATGAACCCCATCATTTTGTTCCTTTTAAATTAAATGTTTTAAGTGTTACTAGTTTATTCCAATCAAGATGGCTTCAGGTGTGCCATACTTTTGTCATAAGTAAGGCTGTTAGCACTCTAGTTGTTCTTTAGAACACTCTGGGAAGCTGCAGTAGAACACAAAGGAATCAACTGACAGTCTCTGCCCTTGTTGGATGTACATGTTTTACTGAGAATGTCAGACTTCATTCTCACATGACTGAGAAAGATAATGTGAATTTACAGAAAATATGCTCTCATTTTAGCTTCTGGAGCACCTTCCAAAACTGTATGGGACAAGCATGTGAAAATAGTTTTCTCTCAAACATGATTCATGATATCCCAGCAGAAGGTTTTTCACAGGGTAAAATCACCTTAGAACACACCACAATTCCTGAAATTAGTATGGTACCATCAACAAATGAATTCTAATGTAACTAAAGTCTGTTATCACCCTTTATAGTTCTCCTTTTGGTAACCCTCAAAATCTTCGATTCACTACAATGCATTTCAATGGGGTACTATCATTTATATTTGTCCCAAGATGGATGCCAGCAATTCCAGGATGAAGTGCTGACAGCCAATCAGATCTCACAATGACATGTGTGGTTAGGCTCCGCCCAGATATATATGTGTTTTCTTTTCAAATTTCTCAGGAACTACTGAACGGATTTACACCATTTAACCAAAAGGCACGACTCTGAACCAAGGGCTACCTTTTGCCAAATTTGGTGTAATTCCGTTCAGCAGTTCGGGCTGTAGCTGCGATGAAAGGTTCCTATGGAAAATTGCATGGGGAAAACACGTTTTGGGACCCCCCTTTTTTCTCGGCCCCCACTTGATGAATCACCCTGAGACTTTCAGGATAGGAGCGGAACGGAGCGGGCCACGAGTTTTGAAAATTTTGCGAAGATTCGTCAACCGGCGCCAAAGATATTTGAAATAGAATGTTGCGGATTTCCTATGGAAAATAGGTCCTAACTATAACTATCTACTGGCGACCGCCAGTAGATAATATATATATATATATATATATATATATGGTCCACTAGAAGGATGGGAGCCGAAATGCATAGACCGTCCATCTGTGTGATTGCACTATTCACTATGGTGGTTAACAGCAAAAAATAAAAAGAAGAAACATACCGTTGTCTGTCTACAAAAGTAATTGTCCAGTGTGAACTGCCAGGCTAGGTCGTCCCTGAACCAGAACACAAGTAACCTAAGACAGGTTTTGCCCTGGTTAAGGATCATCAGTCTGGCATAGGTTGGATCCAGTGGCACAGTGAGCACAGCACCCACATCTGGGTGTAATCTTGCATACATCAAACACACAAAAAGTGATGGGAGGAATGCTTGTAATTTGTCTAACACTGGCAATAGCTGAGGGTACCATCCCAACCCATAGTTGTTTTGCTCACAATGCCATTTCAGTTTTGACCCACAACTCACCCTCTCACTATCCAACAAACCCAACATCTCGAAACACAACTTTCAAGAAGGAATGGAAGCCGTCACCAGGTGGATGAACAACAGCTGCCTACAACTGAACACAGACAAAACTGAGGTACTCATCATAGGCCCACATCCCGATGCCTGGAACGACACCTGGTGGTCCCCCGCCCTTGGGAACCCACCCCCACCTACGGACCATGCACGAAACCTCGGAATCATCCTGGACTCCGATCTCAAAATGGACTTCCAGATCAATGCTGTCACCTCTTCCAGTTTTCACACCCTCCGCCTCCTATGTAAAACTTTCAACTGGATCCCCCTCATACACAGGAAAACCGTCACCCACGCCCTCATCAGCAGCAGACTGGACTACGGCAACGCACTCTACGATGGGATCGACAAGAACCTCACCCGCAAACTCCAGAACACCGCATATCAAGAAGACCAGAACAGGAGGCCGTTCCTTCTCCTTCCTCAAGGCCAAGGCATGGAACACCCTCCCTCTCCACCTCCGTCAGACACCAACTCTCTCCAATTTCCTAAAGGACCTCAACACCTGACTCTTTGACGAGTCACCATGAGTGTCCGGCACCGCACGTACCCTGATGGGCCATGGAAGACCTCTCAACCCACTTGGTCTTCAACGATACTCCGAGAGTGCCTAGGAGCTGTGCGCCACCCCTCCCCCCAGCACCTTGAGACCCTTCGGGGTGAGTAGCTGCACTTAACAAACCTCTAATTGATTGATTGATTGACCCAGTCATATGCAGGTCAATCTTGACTCTTCTCCAGTAAGGACAGTCTAGCCCCACTGGCCATCCCAGATCCTCCCTGAACCAATACACAAGCAACCCAAGACTGTGTTGGCCCTGGTTAGGGCTCATCAGTCGAGTACTTGATAGAACGGAATTGTAATCCAAGAATGAACAAACTGAATTTATGAGCAACGCTCATTTCTCTCCTAGTAGTTAGAACCTCTGAAGAAGCTCTGGAATTGCAGACCATTCAAACTTAGGGAAGAGTCCAATAAATAGCCCATAATATGGTCTCTACTTCACACCAAGGTGTTAGTACACTGAGAGGAACTTGCAAAGTCACTACATAATGCCATGAAATTTGGGGCATATAGCAGGTCAATTCCATGTTGCTTGGGCCCCAAGCCACCACAACCAATAAACAACTGGCAAGCATTTCTCCAGTCATTCCTAAGCCTTAGTACAGTATGTGAGACCAAACATCCAATGAACAATGAGAACTCCACATACTGGTCCCATCCAATTCAAGATCATCATCACACTTGTACACCACTACTATCAATCAATCAATCATCGTTTTTAAAGCACGCTGCTCACCCGTGAGGGTCTCAAGGTGCTGGGGGGTGCGTGCAGCTCTGTAGGTCATTCGAGGAGCCAGGTCTTGAGGTCCTTTCTGAATTGGGGCAGTGTTGGGCTTTGTTTGATGCAGTGGTGGTTCAGTCCAGGTCTTGGCCGTGAGGTAGAAGAAGGATATGCTACCCACTCTGGCCCTGTGGATGCAGGGGACTGTTGCTAGGGCTAGGTCGGCAGAGTGGAGGTTTCTCTGGGGGGCGTGGAAGGAGATTTGTTCATTGAGGTATTGAGGTCCGGTGTTATGGAGGGCTTTGTAGGCGTGTGTGAGCAGTTTAAAGGTTATTCTTCTTTTGATGTGTTGCCACTGGAGGTTGCGGAGGTGTTGGGTGTTGTTGTCATGTTGGGGGAGGTCGAGGATAAGTCTGGCTTCGGCGTTCTGGATGGTCTGGAGTTTGCGGAGGAGGTTTTTGTTGATTTCGGCATAGAGGGCGTTTCCATAGTCAAGTCTGCCGGTGATGAGTGCGTGGGTGACAGTTTTCCTGTGTTCGAGGGGGATCCAGTTGAAAGTTTTACGTAGGAGACGGAGGGTGTGAAAACAGGAAGAGGTGACGGCAGTCCATTTTGAGATCGGAGTCCATGATGATTCCGAGGTTGCGTGCGTGGTCCGTGGGTTCCCGAGGGCGGGGGGCCACCAGGTGTCGCTCCAGGCATGACGAGTGCGTGGGTGACAGTCTTCCTGGCATCGGGGAGATCCATTTGAAGATCTTACGGAGTATGTGGAGGGTGTTCAAGCAAGTGGAAGATACAGCATTGATCTGGCGGTTCATGGTGAGTGAAGAGTCGAGTATGATGCCGAGGTTGCGAGGTGGTCCGTTGGGGTGGCTGGGTTCCCGAGGTTGGGGGCCACCAGGTGTTGTCCCATTTTTTTCCTCGCTCGTGCTTGCCAGCATCAAGTTGGCGAGCACAAGCGAGGAAAATCCACCTCCCGGTGAGATTTTTCCTAATTTGCGCTCATCAACGTCAAGTTGGCGAGCGCGAGCGAGAGAAATCAACCTCTCAGCGAGATTTCTCAACGCGGGCAGTCGGATTTCTCAATGCGAGTGGCCACGTATGCTCACGACCACTCATGTTGAGAAACCGTCCGCTGGCGTTGAGAAAGCTGCCGCTCAGGTAGAACATCTACTTGAGCAGCAGAAGGGAAGCAGCGCCCGCTTGCACCCGCTCGCGCTGTGCATGATGCTGTTCGCGATAATTTCACAGCGCGGACAAACACCCAGCACTGAAAATTACAGTGAACGGCATTTTTTCTAACACACTCCACCGCTTGCGGAGCTCCGCGTAGTGCGGCGGACTTTTTTTTGCACTCTGCCCAGGCTTAATGTAGACGTTGAAGACCGTGGCGCTGAGGGATGATCCTTGGGGTACTCCACAGCTGATCTCTGTTAGTTCGGAGAGGGAGGGCGGGAGTCTTATTCTTTGTGTTATGCCTGAGAGGAAAGATCGAATCCAGTCTAAGGCTGTTCCCTGGATGCCGGCGTTGTGGAGTCTGGCAGCTAGTGTGCAGTGGGAGACAGTGTTGAAGGCTGCAAAAAGGTACAGAAGGATGAGGGCTGCTGTGTGGCCTTGTTCGAGGAGGGCACGGATGTCATCGGTGGCGGCTATAAGGGCGTACTAGAGTACACTGGAGTATGTTTATTCCTATGAGACTGATTGTGAACACCTGAGTGCCCAAGCACTGATCAGATCAACACAGTTATGGGATACAAGATGCCTGGTAATATACTAATAACGAATAATTAAGGTAGCCTCTCCAGGGACATTTAGGAAAGAATTTATGCACAACATAAAGTACAAAAGAAAGAGCATTCTTAACTGATACATGGAATGTATAATGTAGTGGTAGTTGCCCATGAAGAGTAAGAGCTTTATACATCCTGCCCCACATGTGATTGGCACTATAAAGCAGCCAGTAACTGAAGGGGATGACCTATTGCCATTAGTTTTGTATTGATGGTATGACCTCTGGTTGACATCTAAAGCTGTATTGCATTTGACATAAAATAGAAATAAAGTGCTTGCACAATTGGTGTACATTAATGCCCAGGACCGTGGCACAACAGTGGTAAAGAGAAATACGAACCAAGGATACCGACCTTTAACCACAGAGAGACCATCACCCATACTTTCTTGTTTAGATGCAGGGATTTCTATTTGTGGTCATGGACATATATTGGTGAAATATGTTTCAAACATACAGGATATTAGAAAATAGGTGGTATCTATTTAGCTTACCCGTAATCACTGATAGACAGACCATGACCCATACTTTGTTGTTTTGAGGCAGGGATTTTCACTCTCAATGAGAACTTTAGCTGGTCTCCCCAAATTCAAAAGTTCAAACTTAGGCTGGAGCACTATGTAGGAGGTATTCTGAAGGCTTTGCCGGGTTCCAACTTTTCTCCAATAACTCATTCACTGCAAATGTACTGTCTACAAGCTTAGGGGGTAGAGGGGGGTCATTATATGGTGGGGAGCTCTGGGATCATGAGAATGTAAGTGACATGCTGCTGGTGGCGAATCGCTTTATACGACTCCTCACCAAACTCCCTGTTAGCACCCCACTTGTCACCCTCCGGCTAGATTTAAGTTTCAGACCCCTCGTTCATAGAGTAAGACTGAGAACCCTTTTGTACTCGAAGAAGATCTGGTCCTGTGCAGATCTGGAGCCCTATTGGATGGGTTTAGGCGAAATCTTAAAGCTCCCTGGGCCCGCCAGGATCCCATGGTTGCGGTACATCAAATGTTGTCTGTCAGAGATTGGGTGTGAGAACCTTTGGGTGAGACCAGAGACTGCATGTAGCGTAACAAAGCCCACACTTAAGGGAAAGTATTGGAGACATGTTGATGGAGGGCTCCATAGCACCAGGGGTGGGCTCTCTGACCTCAGACTTTCTGGAATTTAAAGATGATTACTCTCTGG
The DNA here is from genome assembly GCA_963921515.1 of Calotriton arnoldi. Lineage (NCBI taxonomy): Eukaryota > Metazoa > Chordata > Amphibia > Caudata > Salamandridae > Calotriton > Calotriton arnoldi. The sequence goes on along the minus strand of CAWUFW010001579.1, from coordinate 2,246,065 downwards.
AAGTGTACATGGATGCGATTGATCCACCGCTAGCTAGAACTCTGTATATTAAATTTCAGATAGGAACATTGCCACTTCGAACATTTACTGTGAAATAAAATGGCATTGTCCCTCTTCTGATCCAGATGTGAGCTGCATATGTGGAGATGTGGGCAGAAAAGGGCTGCCCTGTTGGCACTAGACAAGGTTTGGGGATCTTGTATGCTTTCTATGTCTGTATCATGCAACTGATGCCTATCACGTGAATTCTAATTTGTCTTTTTTTGCTATGCACTTGGATTATTAGCGAAATGTTTGATTTTTATGTATCTCATTTTTCACTTTTGTACTATGAATAGTCGTTTCTCATATACTGCTATTCTTTTGTTTTCTATTCGAATTCTCTTAACATTATTTATTGAGACAATTTTAATTGGTTTTATTGTACCGATGTATCATATTTTATGTGCTTTTTTGACAATTTGCCAAAATAAAGAATTGACTGATTGATTGCAAATAGCAAGGAAACTTCACTGATTAGTCGGTTGCTCCAAACTAGTAGAGATTATTTACTATTTGGCTGGCGGCCTACAAATAGCAGAGAAACTTCACTATCAACCTGGCCGCTGGCTAAATAGGAGAGATGATGCAGTGTTTGACTGCCATCCTTGCAAATAGGAAGAAAGCTTCACTATTTACCCGGGTCCCAGAAACTGCTGATATTATATATTATTATGCTTAGCACACATGACAACAGGCATTTACCACCAGGTAGAACTGCAAACAAGGAGTGATCACAATTGGCACCCATCTCCTTATGCAAGTTAGTGGTAAAGCTGAATAAAATACCATTTACAACTAAACAGCACTAACTCATAGGTCTAAAGGTAATAACCATCGAAGAGAAAGGTTGAAAGTTCCCAAGGTAATTTGGAAGACATGGTACATAATGCCACTCCATTTTACCAAGGGCCAAGGCACAGTGACTGGTGCAGCCCAATATGGAGTTATCACTTACTCAAAAATGCTCCTCGTGCATTAAGTTTATCTGTAGAGGTGGCTAAAGATAAAGATGATTAGGTCCTTTGCATGACTAGGTGAAGCTCTTTACTCTTCTAGAGCTATGTACTTGCTCTTACAAAGGTATGGGAATGAATCAGACCTAGAGATAAGTTCTGTGTTATCAGAACACCAATGTGTCTGCTCCAACCTTTCATGTAACAAATTAGTGCATTCTGGAATCAGGTCAATTAAACAAATCAGACTAAAACACCTGAAACAATGATTTGTAAAAGCAAAGGCCTGACATGGGGCCATATGATAAACTTAGCCAAATAGGATAGGGGATGATCTTTTTCTAATAGAACCATATGCCTAGGGCCCTTTATGCAAGTCACAAACTCAGTATTATCATGAGCGTTCATTTCAATCCCATGAGAGAAAGAAAAAAGTTACACATTTAAAAGGAAAAATAGAATGTATGTACCTAGGTAAATGCTAGTCATTTGTGTCAGATGTCTCTTTAGCAACGTTCTGCAATTCAATCTTGTCTAAACTAAACTACTGCATGGTTGTAATTACATTGTCATTCAAATCTAATTCCTTTAAAAAGAAGTATAAGTAAGAGTGGATGATGGATATATCCTGCATAATCTGATTTCCAAATGTGTGATTCTTACAAGGGAGCCTCTATGCATTGCTTTTATAAACTCATTGAAGAAGATGCTTTCCAGACCTCTGTGTATTGATTATCCTCTCATTAAACAATTTATAGTTTTTTAACATAGTGTAGTACTTATTTCATATACTCAGTACGAAGACAACATAATCAAAACGTATAGCCACCTAGGTGTGCTGGGGTTGAGTCTCAGCACCTTTTATATTTTCGGAAAGTAAATAAGGTGCTTGCAGTCTTTCAGTCGGCCACTTTCTATAAACCTTAGACCAACAATGAAAGGATTCTTCCATCTCTATACTGGTGTTGTGGTACTTGTGGTGTTACCCATGGAAACATTTGAAATGTAATAATTTTCATCATGAGAGGCTGTGGAAGTAAGGCAGTGTGATTATTTATTTGATTATTTCATTGCACTCTTAAGATCAGAAAATGTTCACTAAATGGGATTAAAGTCTGCTGCGTGTCTTGGAAATGCTATACCAGCTTACTCTCTCAGTTGTTCTGGCTATCCTTGTATTTTGCAGTGAACTGAACATTCATGTCCATCATCTGGAAGAACTCCATCTTTTTGCATTTCTGATTGGCAGGGCTCTGATGACTTGAGGATACCCAAAATGTACCCATTGTGAGTAATATGGACTACTGGCACATCGACCCAGGCTACACAGCCACAGTTCCTAGTAGCCGTATATTAATATTGCATGGACACAAGACTTTGAATCTGTCACTGTGAGGAGATTGGCTATTGACTGTCCTGATCCCAAACATTGGTCTCTTGCCTTTGTCAAGTGAGGAAGCTCAAAATGCGTGGTTTACTGCTACAGGGTGGATGGTGGGGTGCCCGGGTGCATACTAATAAGATTATGGCCATCTTTCAGCAGACTGTGTTAGTTCATAGTGCCCTTGCTAGTCTGTACACGATGCTTCCTAAGCCCACCTCAATTAAGCTAGTTATAGCTGCTAGATAGGGAAAAGGCTGCCAATGTCAAATTTGGTTTCATCCTGCTCTAGTGAAACCCACTTATACCCTGCTTCCCATGTTGCTACTGGTCTCTATGTCAATAGATAGAGAGGGAATTCTGGCTTGGAATCAACAACATAACTTTGACCTGTCCATACCATATGATTAGTGATTCTTAGTATCAGAATCCATGAAACTTTGGACTACAAAGGAGTGAACATTTCCCCAGGATTGCACTATTTTGTATTGCAAGATTTGTAAAGTACTTTATGCCCGAAAGCACTTCTGAGGTGTTGGCAACCAAGCAGCCCTGTTTTCTCTGCATGGCTGATATAGTGTGACCTATTTGGGAAACACTAGGGGGCCTATTTATGAGCTGGTTTGTGTTGCTGTTCCACCACGCAATGTGGTGCAAGGGCGACGCAAACCTTACATGTGATTTATGCAGCCGCGCATGGCCACTGTGCGTGGCCCTGAGTGGCTCCATAAATCTGGGGTAAGGCAATGCAATGCAAATTGCTGCATTGCCTTACTCTGCTCTGAGAAGGCATTCCATGGGCGTTGTATGGGTTTTCCCACTCAACTCTCATGGTTTTTGAAGCCAAAAGGAACCAGCTTCTCAGGTGAGGCATAATGAGGAGCAGTATCGCTATTTCTCTTAGTTTCTTCTTCTTTCTATGTGCTGCATTCTGCAGCACTCACAGAAAGAGGAATATGCCTCTTAGGGCTGTTTCTATGCAGGATGGTGTCCCTTCCTGCACAAAAACAATCCTGCAACGCAGGCACCCTTGCATCATGGTGCATGGGTGCCTGCGTTTGCACTAGGCTGCCAAAAGGGAACCAGCACAGGGGAAAAGGCAGGAATGTGCTCCAATCATTTCATAGCAGACTTTTGATTGAGCTTAAGAATGAAGTGAAGCAGAGAATTTTAAGAGTGATAGGGTTGCATTTTGTGACATTTACCACCTTCTTTGTGGCTGTGCTTGTTGATTAATTATCATGTGAGTGGTTCAGAGGAATGCTTTAGTTGTATGAGAACAATCTTAAAGGTGTGCTTATGAATGGAGTGTGGCAGAAAAGTGTAAGATGGATGGAATCTAATTATGGATATGTACAATCATCCGCTAATCTGATCTAAGTATGATCATCTTTGTAGGAGCAGCATGGGCAATCCCTTCCATAATAACTGAAGCTACACCATGCAATAGGCCAGATTCCTTTAATGTAGCCAACAGGGAGTATTCAACAGCAGAAAGTGGTTCTGTCTCACTAACAATACCAACAATACCCTCCTCATGATCAGGCACAATAAAGACATACAAAGAATGTGAAAGTAGCCCAGTTCCCGGTGACTATTCCCTTATTTTGGCAGCCAATATAAGATATAAATCACTGAAAATACTTTCTGAAAAAGGTTGATACTGTAATGAATGCTCTCCAAGTATCAGCCTGTTTATTGAGTATATTCAACATGAATTATTGGGGGATAACTTTGGAAATATCAAAATAGTTGATGTGGCACACATATATCAAACTATAACATGACCATCTACATCTGCAAAAGTAGAAACCAACTCTTAAACAAATATTTATCTTTTATTGCCATTATTAATACTATAACTGCAAACACATTTGACATACAGATTTTGCGATTATAAACCTGAATCTGAATAGGATTATAAAGAAAAGATGTTCTTGTGTAAACTAGTCCTTATATAAATTTGCTAGAAATTGTATATCAACTCTATTTCAACCCTATTTCTGAGAGAAAGTGCTCCAAGGACATGTGATATAAATGTCTTCATTCATTCATTCTTGGCACACAAGCAGTCAGGCTTAACTTAGAGTCAATGTGTAAAGTATTTCTGCAGCACCCAAAAAGTAATAAAGTCAAACACAACACATGACAAATCCCAAACCAAGTTAGAAAAATATATTATATTTTAATACATTATTTGACACCAAAATGACAAAAATCCTATAAGTAGAACCAGAGATATTGACTTTAGAAAAATTAAACGAAAAAAGTGCCAAAAAGCACTAAGCGTTAACAAGGGATATCTGGTAGAGCTAGATCGGGACAAAGTCAACACTTCAGGACGACAGCAGTGGAGCATGAGCTAGCTACAGGGACCATGTTGGGCCCACTGAGCAAAAGTACCTTAGTCCAGGATGTGTTGACATCAAAGAGCCTGTAGATAAATAGGCTGCGGAGCACAGAGGGGGTGATGCTCCAATGTCGATCCACATGTTCGCTGGAGTTGCACTGGTCCTGGTGGTGCAACAGCGACTATGCGTCAGTTCCGATGAGCTGTGGAGTTTCAGCTTCAACGTCGATGCTGTCATTAAGGGAGATGTGAGGACTTTAGTTGAAGAGCGTCTCGCAGTGGTGGTTCCAAAGGCAGAGCGGAGGCTCAGACCCATGCAATGGCAGAAATGTGTCAGTTCTGGTCCACGCAAACAGGGGCGAAGCACCGGTTCCGATCCGCTCAGTGGCGAAGATGTGTCGGTGCTGACAATGCAATAGCAGTGATGCACCAATTCCGTCTCCACAGCAGTGGTGAAGTGATGTGCAAGCACCGGAGGCCCACTTCCAAGGGTCCAGGACTGGGGTGCAGCTGGAGAAGCAAGATAGGTGGAAGCCTGATATGGCCCTGAGACGTCAGATCAGGGGGCTATCCAACTAGCTCTTGGAGTCACTTTGGGTTTTGGTGGTCAAGTGATGCAGGTCAACTCCTTCTCACACAGACCAGAAGGGCAGCAGGCAGCAGGTCAGCACAGCACGAAAGCAGGTCTTCCAGAGCAGCAGTCCAGCAGAGTGGCAGTCCTTCAGCAGCAAAGCAGTCCTTGTTCCTGGCAGAGTATCCACAGATCCAAAAGTGTACTGATGTGGAAAGGTCTGACGTCCAGTTCTTATACCGACTGGTGCCTTTGAAGAGGGGGAGACTTCAATGAAGGGTCTTTGAAATGCACAGTGGTTCCAGGCTCACTACAGGGGAGTATAAAGCCATTTGTGTGGGGACAGGACACAGCCTATTTCGGTGTAAGTGTAAGACTGTGCACAGCTCCTCCCTTCCATCCTCCCAGGATGGCCCATTAAGTCACACCTAAGCTCCCACTGTGTGTCGCTCTCTAGGGGGAATACACAAAGTCCAGCTGTCACCCTCCCCAGATCTATATCAGAGGCAGGCTGCAAGTACAGAGGGCTAAGAGCAGAAAAATGCCATCTGTCTTATAAGTCAAGGGGAAAATATATTCCCCCAATTTTTTTCCAAAAGCTCCCACATTTCAATTTTAAAATGTTGGCATGTATTAATGAACATTCAAAAACAATATGTGAGTGAGGAAAACATTTATGTAACATACATTAAAAACACACTCATTATGCTCTGCAGACATACATATAAAGAATCGTATGCAAACAGCAAACTACTCCAATACTGAAGCAGAAAGCACCTGTTTGCCATACCCTGAAGCTTTTGAAGCAGAACTTTGCTTTCTCCATCTCTTATTTTAATTTTATACCAGCGTACATTTTTTATTCCATTTTTTTAAATGTTTTTGTTCTACAACTGCTGGCAAGAGCTATTTAATACCAGCATGAAAGTCATAAAATAATATATATTTCCAGAACACAATTCAAAAACCATCAACTTTCAGCATAATTAGACTATAGTAAACGAACACCTCAATATAGTTCACTGTGAGGTCATTTAACAGGTCGCACTCAGAAAATATTTACAATAAAAGAAGCACTTCTGATGATGTCTACATTGAGTAAAAAATCGATCATGACTGAAACATCTCATCCTTGAGCTCCGATGGGAGGCTTTTGTAAAGGCAAAGGTTTGCCACCGCCACTTTGACAGCAGCACTGAAATTGCCATGTTGGTGTCATCTGGAAGGGAGATGTGCCCTGATCGATTCTTTTTAATTCTCTCAAGTTCTTCTTTATTGTGTTAGAGGTTAGGAACTGGGCACGCTAATTTTAAACCTAAACAATACGAAAGATTATTTTTCTAATGTAATGCTTTTTATTGTATTTGGCGTTCCATGCCCGACTGCCTAAAATGGTTTCCCTTTCCGGTCTGCGTTTGCTTTCTGTTGGTGCCACGTCCTACTGTGCTAAAGATGTGCCTCTCTGCCCATGAATCCGCATTCTCAGTACACTTTGTTAAACTCACTCAATGGGCAAACACTGTTCTTTGTTAGACATGAAGATGTTTGCTTTGTAGAAGAATGTCGAACCCCTGGAGAATTAGATTTATTAGGTGTCTGCTGATACCAAGAAGAACCCTTTTTTTAACTGAGACTTTTTAAAATCATTTCTGTCATACCTCAAAGCTGTTAATATCAACAAGCAACAAAAAGGTCAAATCCTTCCCACAGGAAATCAGTATTTTTATTTTTCACAAATAAGGGAATAATCAACCAGGGACGTCTAGATCTGAAACAATACGCGTTTTGCCATGTGTCTGTCTCTCTCTTTATGCGTCCTTGAAGCCAACATTTCAACCTACGAGAGATACATTTTGCAAGCTTTTTTTTTATAATTTTCTAGAGAACGAAAAATACACACTGGCTTGTATATATAGTAATATACGCAAATGTATTAATACATTTCAGAAAGGTTAGCAATCATTTTCGAATGTCTTGTTTAAATCATTTTAAAAAAACTACATTTAGGGAGGTGGCAGATCGTCACACAAATGGGGAGGGTTACTGAGAGGTGCCTGGCCCAGACCTGGCCCAAGGCAACTGTACAATTACTTCTCACGAATATCTGTACTTGGCAATGCAGCAATTCTCCAAACCTTTCACGACCACTGCTCAGACTTATACACCTTCAGTCCAAACTTCATCACTCAAAGGCTCGGATCGTTACCTTTCTGGACGATATTACGCTTTGTGGGTGGAGGATGGTGTGCGAGACTATCTAATGGCACCCGTAACATTGACCGAAATTGGATTAGTGGTAGTTGGCTTAGCTAGCCGCAAGGCCCCCGGAGAGGACGGCCTGACAATCGTATTCTTTAAATGTTTTAAAGAAGTCTTGCTCCTTGTCCGTTGGCGCTTTTTAATGCTGCCTTTGATATCTTCAAGAGATGCCTTGATTTTCGCAATCCTAAAACCTGTCAAGCACCCACAGATAGAGGCACCCATTGGCTGGACCAGGTCGGTTTTATCCCAGGTAGAGCCATCTGTAGTAGCCTGCCTACTCTCCTGGCGATGAGTCAAAGTATCAAATGTAGGTTCAAGGCCCTTTAGGTGCCAAGAGAGTCTTCGATTCATTGACTGGTGGAGCTGCTAAATGTTGGTCTAATAGACAGGAGATGGGTTCATGACTACCTTTCCCCTGTTCTCCGGGCGGGTAGTGGCACAACAAGGTTGCCCCCCCTATCACCACGTTTTTTTAGGCCTCGCTGTGGAGCCCCTGGGCTCCTTTCTGCGCGAGCGAAATGGCAAGAGAGGTTTCACGCTTTCCAAATGTAGCGTCCTGTTTTTTCTATATGCCAACGCTGTCCTCCTGTTTTTTAAGGACCCCTAAACTAACTTGACACCCATTATTCAAAATATCATGGTATGGTACTTACACTGGTCTGTGAATCAAGAGATTTGCAAAGTTACCCTGAAATTTCACTGAAAATGGAGGACGGGGTTGTTTGATATCTTTGTATCTGAGTGAATAAAGATAAAGAAACAATTCGAAAGGATAACTATGACCCCAAACTCAGCAAATTGACAGCACAGTTAGACCACTGGATCGAGCTCCCCAATCTATGGCGGGCAGAGTAGCCCTGATAAAAATGCTGATATTCCCCAAACTTTTATACTTATTTATTAACATATCCATAACTGTAGAAAAAAGATTTTTTTGGGGCAAAATTTGCACTCTGCTTACTCAACTTTTATGGGTGGAAAAACCCCACAATATCAGTTTGGGAGATACATATGCGCGCATACCAAAAGAGTGTGTTCGCAGTCCCAGACCCTGAATGATATATTTTCGCAGCACAGGCACATTATAAAACCTACTGGGTGAACTCGCACTGCACAGTGCCATATATTCCTATCTAAAGTGACAAGCTTGACAGTGGATGACTTTCCATGGCACAGGCCATCAAGATGCCCAGACCTGTGAGACAAAATGACCACATATTTAGAATTCGACATATTTTGTTCCATTAGAAATGCAATTTAGAGCATGTTTAATTGCAAATGAAATGCTGTGACTCACAAATTGTGTGAATACCTATAGAAAACAAATAGATAAAACTAAAATATATTGTGACAAATGTAGACGTGAAAGATATTATTAGAAATGCTTCATTTATAATTGCATGTTTTCAATATTTTGCACCAAGCAACTATACTTTAGCCTGTGCAGCGACTAGGCCAGAGGGTTTCTTTTTTGACCTTTGCTCATAGTAAAGTATTCTGTGCAACAGCCTAACATTGATGTCATCTTGGAGATGTGCTGACTTTTATATTATGTACATTTAGTTCCTCTCACCCCTTGTTAGATCATTTCCACTAGAATAATAGCCTTATTGAAACTGTAAAGAATAAATGGTGATGTAGACTTAGAAATGTTGCTTCAGAATTAACTTGATATATGTTTTCATAATTGCTGACTAGCCTTTGTTTCTGCTTTGAAACTCATAATGCGTCTTTAGCTCAAAGAGACCTTCCCTCATGTGACAATTATGTTGGAGAACTGTATCAGTCCAGATGACGAGAGTGCAGACTGGGGAATCGGAAGAAGATGCATCGTATGACTGACAACACCACCTTATGAGCTGTTCTGATTGGACATCGAGTGAAAGTGTCTACAAAGATTTGATACATGTGTTGAAAGGTTACAATCACAAATGTTCCTAGCTAGTTAGACACCACACCTTTACTTCCCTTTACCCGTCCAGTAGTCTTTTCTAGGCTCCCGCAGACTCACATAGGTGCTTTCCTGCTCTCTCCCTCTCATGCAACTCAGTGCAACAAATTTGGGTACTGCGCTGCGTGTGACAGTTTTGTAAATATGGGACTTAGGGTGCAGGGATGAGAGCTGTGCGATGATGCAGTATGTAGAGAGCATTTCCAAGGTGATGTGGACTACACAAAGCAGTATGCTGTCTAAAGTGCTATGTACTGGCAATGTGACATTTTGTTTTTTTCTGGTGCACTGTGTTCTTGCGTGGAGTGGTGCAGTGAGATTTGATACCACCAACAATATATGCACTCACCACTTAAAAAGTCTGTCTCTATTCAGTTGCACAGCCTAGTGGATGACCATCGCCCCCTACATGGCTATCTGTTGTGTATCTGTTCAAAGGGAACTGAAGACTGTGGTGATACCATGGATTTGGTAGTCCTGACAGAAACCTGGGACACCAGCATTGGGATTTTTGGACATAGTGCTAAGGGGTTTCATACCATACCTTCAACTCCATTATTAATTCACCCAAATGAATACCCAGTGATCTGTGAAGCTGCAAGACAACCGAGCAACCAAAAGAATCCATCCTCTCTCATCATCTGCAAATCCTTCATTGAAACTTTTCTAATAACACTAAAGGATAGCAACATCAAACTCCACTAATACACTGAAAATACAAAAAATCGACCTGAAATCTCCTCCGCCAGAGTCATCATATTAGACAAGACCTGCGTTGGAATGGGTGAATGCAATGTCACTGATTACTGTGATGTGTGCAGGCCCGACAACGGCAATACCAATAAATGCAATATCAATGTATGCCATAACCTGTGCCCGCATGACCAAGCCAATGTATGTTTTGACTTAAGCAAACTTAACCTTGTCAATATCAGTAAGAACAATGTCAATGTACAATATGACAACGGTATGAACAATGCTGGAAATATCGATAAAAATGATACCTGTGGCTGCCATTTTATTTTTAGGAGTTCCATGAACTTATATCATTGTTGTCGGATTCACGCAAGGTGACCTCCCCATCAACCGCGAGTCAGAGATATGTGGTTAGATAAGTACTATGACCCGCACCCAAGCCTATCAAATACTAGGTCACAGGTGGGGTCTCTCTTAACCTAAAGACAAACATGCACCCAGGGGAAACCCTTATCGATCCCACAGATAAATAGTTGCACCACAAACAGGTCCGAAGAAATTGGCCCCAATAAAACACGTTGGGCCAAGGGCTCGCATTCCCCAAAATAATACAAAGCTAGATGTCACATGTAAATAGAAACACTCAACCAATCAGGACACGACACGCATACCAGATGTAATGATCACGTGCTCCTCATGCCGTACATCTGGACACAGGCACACTGGTCAACACTAGCTCTCCCTGAGGTCGAGAGCCATCTGGGTCTTTATCAGATGCCGGCGCTTGTTGATTTACAACTAAGATGCCTTTTGGAATGTAGAAAATAGTTTTATTGTACTCTATGCACTGTATATAACAGCGGCCAAAACCTTGTACTCCCAGAGACTTGGAGCAGACATGCTCTGTCGAGGCTCTCCCGGCCACAGTATTTAATTAAACCAACTTGTTCCTGTTTTGCCAAATGCCTCTTGTCTTTTCATTTATTTAAGGTAAACTCATATTCGAGCAATACCTGACTAATGCCCAACTGAATTTTAAGTGTGCATCTGATATTTAATTGTACTGAAACCACAGCTCTCATGTAGAGGTGGATATTTTCAAGACATCGGTTGAAAATCAAAGGGTGTCCCGACTCCCATTTTCTAGGTGCATTATCCTTATTTTGAGGTGGTCTAGCTGTTATGTTTCTGTGAAAACTCACAAAACACTCATCATCATTTGTCAACATACTTGCCGGAATGAGGAAGATCGCACCATGCCACCTTTTGCTGATGGGAGCCACTGACTCTGAACACATTGGTCTACAACAGTGATCAAAGGAAAGGGATTTGGCGGGTGAGAGAGAGATCTGTTGCAGAGATCTCCAGGCACTGCCACTGTCATGATATGCTCCTTAATTAATGTTGTCTGGTACTTGTTCTGACTGAACTATTGGAAACTGGTAGAATTAACAATAGGTATTGATGATACACTATCTTCATGAATTACCCTTTCTGAAATAGATGCACACGGACCAAAAACATGTAGCATTCACAGTGTGAGCTTGGTACGATGTGATCTATATAACACCAAATCGGTGGAAGTTCCCATAGATTGTTTAACAAGAATGATTGATGATCTCGAGTTCCAACAAGAGCAGATTACTTTTGTAATAGGTTTTGTGCCTTTATCTATTTTTTTCTTTCTGTTTGAAGTTGCAGGATTTCCCTGCTGAGAACATGGAGTGTCTGAGCAACTGGAACGACTGCATAGTGGAAGTATCTTAGGCACGTATAGGGTGAAGTGTGGTTGGTAACTGAGTAGGGGATGATGGTCAGAGAAAACCAAAGTGATGGAGTCAGACCTGAAGTTCATAGAGGATCATTGAGAGGCTGTTTGTTGAGGTTCAGGAGAAGAATGATCAGGAGCATGGTTCTGGGCACTGGAAAATAGGTCCTCTGTTGAGCTGGAAGCTAGTAGGACTTGTGTGTACTGAGCAACTTAAACAGTAAGCCAGGTCTGAGATGGCCAAAGGGATATCATTCAGTGACAACCATCACTCTTGCCACATTATTACAGGTGCCCAAATGACTTCCATTGAGACACTTGTGGATAAAGGTTGGTGACTTGAAGCGGGGTCCGGTGTTTTGAGGGCTCGATCAGGTACCAAGCGGGTGCCTGGCTTTGCCGGCGGTGTGCCAACTAGCCACCACCCCCCCCCCGAGACCCATGGTGTGATTTTTGATCACCCTACATAGATCTGCTGGGTTCCAATAATTAAGAAGGATCCCGCAGTAATAGCAGGTTTTTAAAGATTTTTTCCTGTTTTTTTCACATATTCGACCTCCTGGTTAGGGTGAGCCTTAGCGCGCTCATACCGCCGGGGTCTTCACCTTGGTCCTGAAGAATGCCTAGCTAGTAGCATCATAGAGGCAGAAACATGTTGACCACACACAGTGAGACATAGCTGACCAATCTATTCAGCACATATACCACTCACTCTGTTTTTATTTGTGCCTGGCTGACCGACTGAATAAAATTATTTTCGGATACAACCTAGTCACTTTTAATTCACTTCACAAATCACTTGCACTTGTCACTTTAACCTGCTCCGCAGTAATTCTGGCGTTGAAGCACACCGGGAGGTACTCGACCTTCCTGGTGGGGCCCGATGATGAAGCATGTCACCAACCAGGTTGGTGAGTGAGGGCTTTCTAAAGAATCAAAATTTGATCTTTCATGCTAGCTCTTCTCCTAAGAAGGCACACTCTTTTGTTGTTTGGACTTGAAGCCTTCTCCAAGACCTTGACTGGTCAGGGGCAAAATGGTTGTGCTCCAAAGGCCCAGAATTCACAAAAAGTGGTGTGCTGAGCACTGCATCAGGTGTTGAAAATGCCAGGATCCTGGTTCTGAGGGTTCTATTTGGGCTGCTGCATTGGGTTCTGATTACATCGGGAGCTGGTCTTTGAGGCCTTATATTTTCTGAAACTAGAGCCCCATCTGTTACTGTTATCAAAAACATTTTAATGGACGGCCAGCTGCCACAAGTCTGCAAGCTCGATGGTATGGCTTTCCATGCTTTCGGTGCTGTATTTTTCCAATTCTGCATGATGGCCCTGGCAGGGAAAATTACCACTGCCCCAACACACTGTGTGAAAACTACCAATGCCTCAGAGACATTCTGTAAACATTTTTCAAAAGTACATGCAATTTAGACTTTTTCTCTGAAAACCTAAAAATAGTGCCGAGCTGTCCATTATGCTTCGGTGGCCTGGCAGGCCAGCCAATATTTAGTAATTTCACTGAAAGTTCTCCACTTTAATGGTGGAAGCACTTAAGGCTAAAGAATTCAGACCAGACAAGCAAGGAGGTGTAACTATGGCGTCAGTTACAGCAAGAGTGGCAGGGGCAGTTCCATACTATGAAGTCTAAGTGACTTTGTAAGTTTCTCCTCTTCACAAAATGTTGTGGTTAAGCACAGATCCAACACTGGCTGACTAACAGAAACAGAGATAGATACGTGCAAATCGACCCTGCCATATTGTTCACCTCTTTTGCGATACACCGATGTTTAAGAAGTCCAAACAGGGTTTGTATTTTCATTTCTTGTGAAGCATGGTCTTCACCAGACGTATAGCTTGGCACAGCTTACATTGTTGAAGAATATAAAAAAAACATTTCCCTGAAGCATGCTTCTGGCAAACACTCCATTGTCTTGCAGGGCCTCATTTAAAATGGGCAATGATCTACTTGCCAATTTCCCAGCTTCTATCTTCTCATCTTTAAATAGTGCTGCGCATACTATTATACATTTTATTTCAAGAATGAAGTAATCCAACCTTGATGAGCAATAGGAGTTTTTGCCTCAAGGTCGGCATCATCTTCAAAAACGTGTTGCAGTATCTAAATACATCAAGAATACATATGGTAGCAAACCTTACAGAAGTCAAAAAGAATACATCAAGTACTTTCAATGTAAATTCCAAAATTCCACGCATAAAGCCTCACTGCTGCCAATATATGATATTCCAAGTGGTTAAATGAGGGTGATTTGGTTAGAGGTACTTGATAGGATTGTTTCTTCAATTGCGAGTAGGTGGAATTACCCACAGGAAGAGATTTACAAACTTTTCCCATCGCACTCTGCAGCAGCCGAAAATGCTGTGCTGCACTACATGAAAAGGAGAGAGGAGGAGAGCGCCCTATTTACTAAAATAAGGCACTCTCCTCCCCTCTCACTGGCACCGGCGCTGAAATCAGCTGCCGTGCGCCACAGAGACAACTTTGCGCCATGGTGCAAGGGTGTCTCCGTGAGTCTAGCATAGGTTTTGTACTGGAAGGAACCCTTCCAGTACAAAATACTATGCTGGGACTCACTTCAAACCTTTTTCCTCTTTGTATGTGTCCTGTACAGTGCAGCACACATGCAAAGTGGAGAAATGAAAGCTTTCCTCCTTCCTTACGCCTACATGAAAATGGAGCAGTTTTCTCACGCTAAACCCTATCTACTTTACTTAGTAAATTGGATTTAGCATCAGAAACCTTGGGTGGTTGCATGGGAACACCCATGCTCCACCCTTGGTACACCCCCATGGTGCAAAGTAATGCAAAGCAGCGCTATGCGCTGCTACGTGTTACTTTTCCGTGATTTCCAGCGCATAACAAGTTTAGCACTGGAAAGTAAATTGGAAAAAAACTATTTTGCTCTGGTTTGTGTCACTTTTGCGATGCAAACACGGCACAAAATCTTAGTAAATCTCCCCCTTTGTGTTTAAACTTATGCTCAGAGGTTCAAATCATGGTGGACCTACTTAGACTTTCATCCTTGTGAGGTCGATAAAATGCTATTTACCTGGTTATCAGTAACCATCCGATATTCAACGACAAGATACCTCAAGGCATTAACCTGTGCATTCACAAATACACGTTACATGTTATGTTTGAGTATGCGTTCAAGGTGGGTGAGCCTACTATTTAAAAGCTACTGCCGAGCCAAGGGTCTATCTTGACTCTAAGAGCCCATGGCCAAGCCATGAAAATATTTGGCATGTAAATTATGCAGCAAACATCATACAAAATATGACAAAGTCAATTTAAAAAAGTGTATTTCTTCAACACGTGGAAGGTGTCACTTTGATTCATCAGTTTACACCACTGTATTGAGAGGCATTTGTTAAAAGTGATAGGTTTTAAACGTGAACGTAGAAACATTCATGCTTAGCCTTGCGACAATACCATTAGCTAAGAGGCAAGTCAGTTGTCATGTGCAACCTATGTGTGGGCCTAGATTCTAATAGTACGTGGAGCAACATTATCATCTATTCAAAAGATGATTATTTAAGGGCACATCCTGATTCTATGTATTTTAACGTTCCCTCACTTGCTTTAATGAAGAAAAGCAAAGCAGGGTGAAATACAATATTTGCCTAAGAACACACAACTTGGTCAAGCTGGGATTAGTTGCAGGGTTTCTGGTTTCCAAATGTACATTCAGCCATTTGACAGATATCATAAAGGGTAATAGTGTGTTGTTAGTTCTTGGCGCACAGGGTTAGAGCATGGGTGGCAGGCAGCAGCCGCATGAAAGATCGACTCGTTTTGGGGTCCAAAAGGATGCTGAGCTGAGCCAGAGCCAGGTATCTGCCTTAAGCCTTAAGCCTCAAGCCTTAAGTAGCTCACTCACCTCTAGTATGTGTGTGTGAGAGTGTGCACATGATTGTGTAACTATATGTCTGCATGTGCTTGTGTGTGCCACATTGGCTGGAGCAACAGCAGCACTTCAGAATCGAGTGCACTGACACAACTTTTAGCTTGTCGGTAACGAATAGCTAAATGAATGTGTTCTCCAGGGAGGGTGCATTTTGCGGTAAGACAATAGTGCAAAATGATGGGTTACGCTCCTCTCATAATTCTGTGTAATCTCACTGAATGTTCCCGTACTTTTGCATAATTACGCTAAAGTTAAATTAGGTGAGTTATGCTCTCCCCATGTGTAACCAAGCAGCCTTCTGTTCAATATACTCTTTATAATATTGTTTTTTTCTTCACAAAAATGATAAACTATTGTTTAGGGGAACTAAGTTTATGTTTTCGAAACGAAACAATTGTATTTGATTGGATCATTTATGAATTTTCTTGACCTGAAAACGGGATGTTTGGGGGCCAAATGACTGCACTAGTGCTATGTGAAACTCTAATATATACGATTAGTATAAACAGTCTGCTTTATTAGCCCATAAGTGAACACTAGCCCCCCTGTACTGCCTGCAGATTATAAGATTGTGTGCTTCTAAGCATCCATGCACCCTGCCCCTTCCAAGATGTTTTTCAGTCACTACATAGGACCAAGAATCTACTTGAGAGGGCTAGAACAATAAGCACACCATTAAAGTGTATCTATATGCTAATGTACGTGATAGGCCACTTGCCAGGGTATTTTATGAAGTCTCTTTATCACGTATAGCTTTTTAGAAATTGCACCATTTTAAGACTAATTTATGAGAATTTTCTTGGGACAAGTAAATCTTCAACACTTTTGGGAAAGGCCAGGCTTGCTTAATATTCCTTCAAAGCACTGGAACATTTTATAAGTGCCCTTTAAGATCCTAATTTGTCAGCACATTATGATGATATTAAAGTTGTCTATATTATCCCTAGAATTTTGGGTGGCATATCTTGTCACATGCTGCTAAGTATTAAGCAGTATTTCCTGCTATCTCACAGTTTTTACCAGGTAGAATTTGTAACTGTTATTCTTCATTTAGACTCTTTTTGCACCCCCAGCCTTATCTGATAGTGTTGCTGGTCTATTTGAGGGCCCCCTCCCCAAACCTGGTCTGCTGCTCGCTTAGGCTTCACCCTTAACCCTGTTTACTGTTACTAGACCACGGCTAGTGCAAGGGCTTCTCTTCTTGTCCTCCCTGTGCTATATTGCTGTGTCGAGGAATGGGACTGGTGTGGGCAACATCATTAACCATTACTGTAAGAAACTGGGTTCCTGGTTGAGGGGTGTGAAACCCTACTGAAGCATTAGCCACAATTTCTGTCAGGGTGAGGCACAAGCAAACCCCAAATCAACCTGTGCTCAACCCTGTTTAATGTGTAAAGTATTTATGCAGCACTTCAAACAATAATAAAGTTAAAACACAATGGAAGAAAAATCCCACACCAATTTAGTAACATAGAGCAAAATCGAATAAATAAACCAAGACCAAAACAACAAAAATCCAATCAGTAGAACTGGAGATTTGCAATTTTAAAGATTTCAGTAAAAATAGCACCAAAAAGCATATAGCACCACTTGCTGCTATTTGGTCGTGCAAGACCTGGAGAAAGTCACAAGTTTAGGCTCACCTCTGTGGAGTGTGGGTCAGATACAGGGACCAGGTAGTCCTGCTGAACCGTTACCTTCTCAGTTCAGTGCAAAGAGTCCTGTTCGTGGTGGATGGGGCAACGAGGAGAAATGTCGCAGATGGTTTTCATTGTAGTGCGAAGAGCAGGCCGAGTGTCATGGGCGGGCAATGCGGTAACCTGAAGATCCTGTTTTCAGTGTGAATGGTCGGGCTGGAGCTTCGCGGTGGCACTCCCCCTGAGCAGTCAATGCTGTAGCGCGAAGAGTCAGGCTGACTGAACTTCTGCATGGGCTGGCTGTGCGAGTGATAAGGTTTTGGCAACAATGGGCTCGTCTGCAGTTGCGAAAAGCCCAAAAACTTCAATTCAACTCCACTGGGGCCACACCAAGGCTCCAGGACTTGAGGGGCACCACTTGGATGTCAGGGGATTCCTCCAGCTTGATCTGGGTGCTGGCCCATGTGGTTGGGAGCCTGTTATGTTCCTGTGGCTCTGAACCAGAAGCCAGCGGACTAGCCCTTGGAGGCACACTGGGAGTCCTGGGTTCAGATGCAGACCACATCCCTCTGACTCAGGGCAGCAGGGTAGCAACCCAGCAAGGCAGCAGTGCAGCAAGGCAGTAGTCCAGCAGGGCAGCAGTCCAGCAGAGTGGAAGTCCTTTCAGCAGTATCGCAGTCCTTCTTCCTGGCAAAGTCTCCAAAAGTCCAGAAGTATACTGAAGAGTTTGTGTGTGAGGACAACAACAACAGGACTTCTACTTAACATTCAATTACAAATTTGGGAATTCCTCCATCTTCAAAAAAATACATTGTCCCACTAACACATACATATTGTTTATCTTTTTATTTATCAAAAATATTTATATTTTATTCTTTTTTTTGTAAATGTATAAATATATTCCTTTCCTTTCAGGTTTGTTTACAAAATCTCAACAAGATTAGAGCCCAAAGAACAGTTAAAATACAAATCTCACAGTGCACTCAATCACCAACAGACATCCAACTAGCTATCATACACAACACACTCATACTTCATAACACTACTAAACTAAACAAATCAAAACATATTATAATTCATTTGATAAATACATAGTAACCGACAGTACAAAAAAAGCGCCTTTGTGTGTGAGGCCCATTATTAATTTACTGTAGCCAAAGCTCCTGGTCAATATTCCCCCATGATTTTGACAGTGTGGTGCTCTTCCGCTCCCTCAACTGCTCACCATATCTTAACCACGCTAGGCCCCCAAAGCAATTGCTCACCATCATAATGACGTCCAACTACTTTCATAAGGACACACTCTGCTTTAAGGCTCTTCTCAGACAATGCTGTTGAATGTAGTGAAAGCTTCCATTCAGGTATCATTGTTCGTGGGTACCATAGGCCTCTTAGCAAGCTCCCTTTTCTCCTTTTCCAAGCCCTCGCTTCTCACTGCCTTTCAATGCAGAAATTTAGAGAAATCAAAAAACTCATTGGCACAAATATTATCCTTGGTCACCTGCATCAAGTTACCCCACAAAGGGGACCCCAATTCCAATATATGGCAATATCAGATCACTCCCCTTTGCAGTTGATGCAGCCCCTATGGCGTCATCTACCGCGCAACTCCCACTCTGCCCAGCCTATTTTCTGGTTGAGTTTTCGACCCTTGCTGCACCAACTTCTGCGATCTGAGATGGATTCATCCCCACTGTTGCTTCCTGCCCCTGCATCTCATTTCTGATGATTCCCACACTCGCTCCTTGCTTTCCCACTTCCCCTTTCTACTATGCCACGAAAAGCAGCTCCCACAATTCCCACCATACCTTCTGCATACTCTTGATTCCCCCACACACATAAACCCCTGGGCCCCTGTTGTCCATGATACCCCCTTCTACTTGACTAGCCCCTCCATAATTCTGCCCTGTCCTGGCCCTTCTCCCTGGGAATGACAGCTGTCTTCTCTCTGCGGGCGTGTGCCACCTTCCTGATAAAGATCCGGTTCATGCCATTCCAACGCATACCTCCTGCCCTGAAGTCCACCTCTCCTGACCAGGCTACCCTCACCAAAGCCAGAGGACTCACCCTTTACCTGTTCCCCTTCTGGACTATGGCCACCGTTGTACTGACCTCGCCCCAGGCCAGTATCCAACCCCTCTCCTTCTGAAGAGTAGGTGCCATCTTCCCAGCCATCATTATCAATTGCACCAGACAGGTGCCCAGCCGTAGCCAAAGCATGCTGTGGCCCATTGCACACCCCAGCATGGCCCTCAGTGGGCACTGCCAGCTCCATGATTCTTACCACACTGACCTGGTGGCAGCTCTGTGCTCCACCACCTGTGCAGACTTGTTGGCATCTACTCTTCACCTGCTGCCCTTCCCCTGAACCAATAACAGCCACATCCTCCTGCCTCCTGCTGTCTCCGACCCTGTTCCAGATCCTGGAGTGTAAGAAGGTGACGGGCCCCATCCACGAACTCCTTGCCATGGTGAAGCCTCTGGGGGCCTTCCTAATGTCCTCCAGGGACCTCGCTCCAAGGTCATTTTGCGTAGACTGCCACTGATCGTCTCCACCATCCCAGGGCCCTGCAGCTCCTGCTTGCCAATGACTGTCCTAAAGAAGTGGTGCTGCAATCTTGCTGGTCCTTCCCAACTAGCGCTGGCCAAACAGCTTTGAAGCCTTTGGGGGGTGCAGGGGTTGGGTACCGTCTCTCTCATCCACTAGGAAGTGAAATCAAGATGACCTGGACTTATGTCGGGACTCTCTCACTGGTGTGCCCTTCTAGCTCGACTCCCGAGGCCCCTCTGCCCCAAGGGGGGTAACCAACAGGTGTCTAACACCAGACTTACTGTGTGATTCTGCCGAAGTCTTGCCTCTGCCGTGACCCATACTAGAGCCAGCTAGGTATGCTCATTCAACCGTAGCTGAATGGGCCCTGCTTACTCCAGGACTCGTTCAATACCTGTCTGCACCAGGACTGGCATTGCTGTTCTTCCATAGAGCACCGGAGCGGGCGCTGACCCTACTTTTGATTTCGGGTCACCTGCACTTCTCCTGCACCTGGGGGCGCCACAGGCTATTTGACCCCCTCCAAAGTGGTCGATGCCAGGGGATGCCAGGGGAAACCGCCTCACCACTTCCAGAAGTGCAAATACACACTGAATTTTTAGTTCTTTGGGGGCGATTGTAGCCATCATTCACCCCTAGTTCCAAAAATTCATGCCAATTTGACATAATAATCAGTATGTTAAGTACAAATACACACAAAAGATTGGTATAAGTACTGGTTTATTGTCTGGAGCTTTAAGCAACACGTCCAGCTTCTCTGCTCAGTCCTCTCCTAGTGATACATTCGTTCCCTGAGTTCTAAACCCTATATTCCAACAGAGAATTCCCAGTTGCCAAGCAATACATTAATGTAAGAACACAACACATCCCCGTTTTTATAATAAATAAAACTAATAAAAAAAGAAAACTATCTTACTGAAGCTGAAAAGAAAGAAAGTTAACATATAAAACGTATATAGTATAATAATACAATGAACATAAAATCTACCCGGAACTATTGATGTTTCCGGGCTTTAACACCTTCAAGTACATAATCCTCCAACGATTTTGGAGGTCTCCTAGTTCTTTCCACAACACTCTCTTCACTATCTTCAGGAACAATAACTTGCTCCGGTGTCGTTACTTCTGAACTTCCATCCGACTGACTTGCATCACTACAAGGCTGAGTAGTTCCACTTGGCCCTGCACCTTCAACATTCACCCTGTTCTCCACAATCTCCTCAAGATCTGTTTGCACACTGACTCCATCCTTGCGTCCACTATCACTGGCAGAATCAACATCCAACCAATGGAAATCACCAGGAACGTTTTGCTGCATAGACTCACCACTTCCAAATAATTTGGAAGTTAAAGCAACACTATGCATATTCCACACTTTACCACTTCTGACTCTAACAGCATTATTCAGGACTTCCACCACTTCCTCCAGCTCATAAAATTGACTTTCACCCTTTTTAACCTTTCCAGGTTTCTTTATGCAAACCCAATCACCAATGTCAACAAAGGCAGGTTTGGCTCCCCGTTTATCATCACAATAAGCCTTGACCTTGGCATGATGTTCCATCAACTTATTGCGAACCGAAGAAGAAGACCAATGACACAAAACAGAATTATATAACCAAACAGGTACTAGGTTTCCGTCCTCTCATTATCACAAAAGGTGAGAGACCAGTGCATTCATTCTTAGTCACCCTGTAAGCCCAAACAGCCTTGTACAACAGCGTCACCCAATCAATCCTAGAATTACATGCTGACTGAATAACACCTTTAATCACTCGATTAAACCTTTCCACAGCACCATTTCCACTAGGATTGTATAACGAGGTAGTCTTATGAATGATGCCAACTTTCGTAAAATATTCCTTAGCTGCATTAGACATAATCTGGACACCATTGTCACTCAAAATGGTCCTAGGTAACCCTTCAGATACAAAGGTCTTGTCTAAAAATGCCAAAATCACCGAAGTATTAATTCCATCCACAACTTCCACCACTGGCCACTTGGAAAAAAGATCGAGCAAAACAACAACATACTTTTGATCATTCCCTACAGGTCCAAACAAATCAATTGCTACAGAATCCTATGGACATTGAGGCGGTACATATTCCAACATGGGGGTGTAAGGTTTGTAAGGTTTTATCCGCTGTGGAACAATTCCTACAATTCCTCACATATCTTTCCACTTCTGCATCGACTCCAGGCCACCAAAACAAATCTCTTACAACATTTTTAGTCCTTACAATCCCGAAATGACCATCATGACATAACTGGATAATGACTTTTCGCAACCCAGCTGGCGGTTCAATTCTCTCACCTCTCAGAATCGTGTCATTCACAATACTTAATTGTGATCTGACCTCCCAAAAAGGTCTCAATTTCTCATCACACTTGGACTTATTCACCCAATTATTTTGAATGCATTCAGTAACTTGCCTAAGTACATCATCTTTTCCACATTCAAGGGACCATTCCTCTTTACTCACAGCACAGCCTCCATCATCATGCACAAATGACACTTGAAAATTGTCACAAACATAGTCTTCTAATTTAAGCGGCAATCTTGATAAGCAATCTGCCAATACATTGTCCTTACCAGGTAGATACACCACTTTATGGATGAAATCTTGCATCCGCATAGAAAGTCTAGCAATCCAAGCAGAAGCATTCGCAAAAAATAGAGAAAGGTTTTCCCTACACAAAAGCTCTAAAATGATTCAGGGCCCAAGCGCAAGCTAAAGCCTCCCTTTCAATTGCAGGATACCTTCCTTCAGTGGGTGTCAAGGCTCTTGATGCAAACAAAACAATTTCCTCTTTACCAGTACTATCCTTTTGCGATAGTACAGCTCCTAATCCTTTTCCACTAGCATCAGTGGTACTATAACTATCCAGATTCGGATCGAAACCTTCTAAGGCATGGACTTTATCAATGGTTGTGGTGAGGAAAAGAAATTCCTCTTGACACGCTTTTGACCATTCAAATTTAGCTCTATTTTTTAACAGCTGTCGCATATTAAAACTTCTGGTAGCAAAATGGGGAATAAATTTGGAGCAATACTCCACAAGTCCTAAAAAGGACCTTAACTCATCCTTGTTGCTAGGGGTAGGAGCTTCTTTAATGGCGTTTACCAGAGTAGCCTTAGGCTTTACCCCATCAATGCCAATTTCATGTCCTAAGTAAGAAACTTTTTCTTCAGCAAATTTGCACTTGGATAATTCAACTGTAAGGCCATTGTTTCTTAAAATACACATAACATTCTTAAGTCTGCAATCATGACTTTCTTTGTTTCCCCAAAACTAGGATATCATCTTGAAAGAATCTGGTGCCCTCAATTTTGTTAAATAATTTAAACATCAATCTCTGGAAAACTGCAGCGGCGGACGCTAGTCTGAATGGCATTCTTTTAAACTGAAAACAACCAATAGGTGTAATAAAGGCTGTCAGTTTTTTGGAATCAGATGTTAAAGAGATTTGGTGATACGCCGATGACAAATCAATTGTGGAGAAAACTTTCGCACCCTTCAAGCTACTCACCATTTCGTTGATTTTTGGTAAGAGAAAACGGTCAATTACAATGTTTTCATTGAGATGGCATAAATCAACACACAAACGAATTTTACCA
Organism: Calotriton arnoldi; assembly: GCA_963921515.1. Taxonomy (NCBI): domain Eukaryota; kingdom Metazoa; phylum Chordata; class Amphibia; order Caudata; family Salamandridae; genus Calotriton; species Calotriton arnoldi. The sequence continues at coordinate 2,222,360 of CAWUFW010001579.1, read as the reverse complement.
TTACTTCGTCGTGCGACAACTAAGGGAGAAATCCACTCCGAACCGTCAATGGGTTCGATGACATCGGATGCAACCAATTTGTTAAATTCATTTGACACCTCCTCCCTGAGCATGATAGGAATATTCCTAACCTTGTGAATTTTTGGAAGCGCACTCTCTTTCAAAACAATACGATGTTCAAAATGTTTTAGTTTGCCTAAACCTTACTGAAAACTTCAGGGAATAAAGTGGACATAGTGTTAGCTATCAATGTTCCATCATCCACAACTTTAACTTGATCTTCACTATTAGGATCCAGAACAATGTGTAACTTGCCTTGATCCACCCAACCCAATACTGGTGGACCTTTCTTTGCAATGTATAATTTAGCACGAGTACTTCTTCCCTTGAACTTGAATGTAAACCACCTGTAACCCAGCATTTCAATGGTTTCACCAGAATATCCTTGAGGATGTATATCAGGCTCAAGTAAGGTATCACCCACCTTATGTATGAATTTACTGTTCCACAATTCTTCATTGATGATGGTGTATGGTGAGCCAGAATCTGCAAAAATTCTGATCTCGACACCACCAATATTAAGCAAACATTCAGGTTTGTTCATGGTAGCATTAACATCAATGTTAAGAATTAATTTGTTAGACAGATTCAAAATATTATCGACATTACTATCATCAAAATCTTATGTCATAATCATCCTCAGGAAAATCTTCCTCTAATACATATTTAACCCCAACTCTTTTCCTTCTGCACACTTTGGCATAATGGCCCATAATACCACAATTGGTGCATTTTTGTTTTAAAGCAGGACATGACTTGCTGTGAGCTAAATGTTCCCTACTATCGCACCTATAACATCTGAATTTACTTACGATAGTTCTGGCTTGAGATTTGTACTGCTTTTGAACAAATTTACTATTAACTTTAGCAACAACACTCAAACTTTAACTTTTATCAGTTAGTTCTTTGGCACATCTGCCTGACATTTCTCCTTTACGAGCAATACTGATAATATCAACCAGAGGAGAGTCACCATTCACCCACAAACGATCCTGAACAGCTTGATGTTTGAATGCATGACAAGCTGATCTCTTATGAAATCATCTAAAAGATTCCCAAATTTACAATCCAAAGCTAGTTTCCTTAACTCAGCTACATATTGGTCAACAGATTCTCCATCAAGCTGTTTACGGTGAAAAAATGTGTGCCTAATTATGCCAATACACACTCTAGGTGCGAAATAACTATCAAGATCATTTAAAGCTGCAAGAAAAACATTAGCATCCCCAACAATAGGTGTTTTAGGCATTTGATTGTAAATCTTTGAAACCATAAGGTCCTAATGAATGTAATAAAATGCGTTTCTTTGCGCAGCATGCATTTTTTCAGACTCATCAATAGCTGCGATGTAATTTAAAAAGTAGTCTTTCCACTTGTTCCATTTAAGTGGAGAATCCGCACCAGATGGCCAAAAGGAGTGTGGAGTGGATATTGAAAAGTTTTGAGTTACCATGTTATGAAGTTAACAAAATTGAATAACCAGTGAAAAGTAATAAATTGAAATCAATGCAACTCAACAATAGTTCCTTGAAAAGGATGCACACTGGAGTAATACAGAATAGTGCAATGAAAGGGAATTATGATGCAGTACTATTATAATGCAGTACTAATATCTAATAGAATGTAACATAGTACCATAAGTTTGGTGCCAATGTATTAAAAGTACCTTGAATACATCCGGTAAAAGGATGAAGAATCAATTGTTGCAGGAGAGAGGACAGAAAAAAAAAAACCTCCAATCGCGGCACTACTCAAGAATGCCACTTCATGTAGATTGTCTACATCGATCGCTGCAGGAGAGAGAATAAATAATTTTTAAAAAACGCAATCGCGGCACTGCTAAGGAATGCCACTCAAGAAATTGAAATCCGTTCCGTAGAGACGTGGCAAAATATTAAATGAGCACTCTGAATATAAGTCTGATCGAGTAGAGATGTAGTAGCAAGCAGGAAGTCTTGGCAAAAGGACTTAAATAAATATCTGAGTAATTGTAGAAGGTTTCAGTAAGCAGGTAACCGGAATGTCTGTTCAATTAAAAACAGCTTGTGGGTTCTGCTCCAGACAATCATCGCCAAATTGTTAAGTACAAATACACACAAAAGATTGGTATAAGTACTAGTTTATTGTCTGGAGCTTTAAGCAACACGTCCAGCTTCTCTGCTCAGTCCTCTCCTAGTGACACATTCGTTCCCTGAGTTCTAAACCCTATATTCCAACAGAGAATTCCCAGTTGCCAAGCAATACATTAATGTAAGAACACAACACAGTATTTTGCTCGAAATTAGTAAACATTTTTTGCCACCTGCGTTAAATATTAGTCGAAAACTGCACCACAAAACTGAGAGTTCAAAAGATTTGTTTCCACTTGGTGGCGGGACCCACAGAAAGTGAGCTCACTGCCATATGCATTGACCTTACATGGGCATTCCTACAGCCGCGATGTCGCTGTGCCGTTCCACCCCTTTCTCCCTAACCCCTGAACGTGCTGCGTTGCCTGCACTCGGGGCCCAGATTGTGGAGAATGGCAAACAGGAAAGCAGGACAAATGAAAATAAAACACAATTGTGCACAAATAAAAAATGTTTTTTATACTTAGGTACACATACAATTGTAGAGATGGAAACTACATTCACCTAATAAAAATTACAATATAAATGGCAAAATCAATGGCATTATTTTCATACTATGCCAAAGGCATAGCTAGAAAACAATGCAATGTAAGAACGGCTGTTTAGAGGCACTTTAAAATGTGCTTCTCTTGTCAAACACACTTTCCATAAAAACATCAAAATGGTTCAGAAGTTGCATTGACCAGATTTGCGTATTATTAAATGTTACATTTATTGAATTAGAATTAGAAAAACATTATTCAGTATTAAAATCCATTTCGAAGAGTTTAAATTAAAGAAATACAATTTTTCTAAAGAAATTCAGAAGTATTAACAATATACAATACAAATAACCAAAGATGTAAAATCAGTAATAGCAATCATTACAATTTGCATGCCGAATTGTATAAAAGCTTTTAAGTATATTAACGTCCTAACAGCTACTGCAAAGTGATTACTTTTCGTAAAATAGAGGGAATGTCATAGTTTTAACTCAAAATCATTGCAATTTGGCAAGTCAGAAAGAATACACTGGCTAATAAAAATAAGCATGAGCCAATGCCATCTTTCTAATTTACAGCCACAGACTATATACATAATAGTTTCATGTCCAGTAGATCATAGTCTACCCAGCCCTTATTTATCAGGGAACATGGCTCAAATTACCTAAATTCACCTATGGCAGCAGTTCTTAGCCTTATGACTTCTGTGGATCCCCACTGAATCATTACTGGAATCCGGGGACCTCCAATGAGTCGTTATTGGAAGCCTGGAACCCCTGAACCATTAAAGTTCTATGACTTGCACATCAAAATAATACACAAAAGTACAGAAACAAGTATACACCAAACAAATACTCAAACATTGAATTATTTTGGGCAATTCACAATCAAAGTTAGATATTTTTTCAGATTTTCACTGTTGCTTCCTTATTGGTATATACTTTATTAATTGTAATTGATTCATTTTAATATTATTTAATTTAGTAAAACAGTCGCGAACCCCCTGAGTAGGCCTCACGGACCCAGGACCCCCAGAGATCCTCGGACCACAGATTAGGAAGAACTGTCCTATGGGGATTTGGAGAAAACGTAGGTATGATGTCTCAAAGCACGATCACCAGATTCCTTCAAATACCTTTGCTTCCATTTAACTTAGCTGGTAAGAGGAAATTACATAATACATTCTCTTCCTCTTCTCAAATTTGGCAATAGTTGGCAACTTGGACATTGTTGTCAGTTGATCTGACAGAAAGGGCTTGAGACTTGATGATTATGGGGATATAATCCAAGCCTCCGAAGCCCCCAGGTATGCTGATGAAACCACCAAATATTTAGCTGATGGATTGGTAGCCTCTGCCCCATCACAAGATATATTAATATATTAAACAAATGTGTCAAGAGAGCCTGCCTGGGTACATTTCAAATGGTAACACAAATTTATGAAAGTGCCTTTGCCACCTCACATCAAATTCAAGTCTCAATTGTGCTTGACATGTTGACATGTAGAGTTTAAAGGTTAAACTCCATTCTACAGATTTCACATTGCACCTTAAGCCGTCAAGAACTCAGCTGCAAGGAAACATCTCCGGCCCATAAAAAAGAAAGGGCAAAACTTAGCAATACTTACTTTCATAATTAACGTGGCAGCTTGGTTGTCCAAGGGCATATTTTGCAAACCACTGGATGCTGTGAAAATGCTCTCAGCCTGCATGCCTGAAAATGCTCCTCATAAGTAGGGGATTTAACAGCTGGTATGTCTCACTCTAGTGGGTCAATTTGCATGGGAAACTTGTGTTGTGCTCCACTGTCAGACCCATGGTCTCCAGGCCACTTGTAGGGTTCCTGTTAGTCCATCTGGAGCAGTGATACTCAAAGTATGGCCCGGGGGCCGCATGCGGCCCTCCTGACCTTTACATGCGGCCCCCTGGGCAGCAGCACTAACATGAAAAAAAAGGTTAAATATAAAGCAAACACTTATTTAAAGGTTAATTGCAGCTAGGGAAAGGAAATAGCTAGGCCCTTAACTTTAGGAACACCTTAATTTGTAAAGACAGCCACTAGATATACATGCGTTGCTTCCACTACACCCACTTTACACCCCCCGCTGGCATTAGTGCGGCCCTCAGTCACACCATAGACGAAATTTTGCGGCCCTCGGGAAAATGTTTGTGAGTACCTATGATCTGGAGGCATAGGTTCCATCTCCTTAGGACCAGTCTACAGACCAGGGTCAGCAGTAAGTTCACCATCTACTGTTCTCCAGAGGTAGTGGGGCAGCCAATGTCTCTTCACTCAACACTGGGGTTCATCTACACAGGGTCAATCCGGTCTTGTCTTCTACAGACTCAGTGCTTCTCAGAGCTCTTCCCCTGTGCAGGGGTTTAATAGCGGGAGTGAAAAGTTCTAGAAGGTAGGTAGGTTCTCAGCCCAATCTAAAGATGATAAATCACCCCCACCCCTAATACATCCCCTTCACACAATTTTGGAATTTGCCTAAAATGCCAAATTCTAACTTTGGTCAACCACAGCATCACCAGAGCCTTTAGGTCTGCCCTAACTGACATTGCAAGCTGGTCGCTCCACTCCAAACTTCAAACGAGAACCTCTCCATTGAGTGGTGCCAGAGTAGTGCCTCCTGTCTAACCTTCGTTTCACTGAGAAAAGTGCATGCCCGGGCTTGTCAGCAAGTGTGGATTAATTAGTTCATGCAGATGTCCACCCTCTCCCTCTCACAAGTAAAGCTTAGCTCCTCCAAATGGGCCCATTTTGTGGGAAGGGCGAAGGGGGGGGGGATTTAATCCACCTGGCAGTCGGAAAAGTAATTAATGTCACCCGGTAGGGTACTTCAAATCTTGAATCACTTTATCGGCTGATTCATGAAATTAGTGCAACACCCAAAGTATATGAAGAAGTTCCAATATGGCCAAATTAATATCATACTTGCATGTGTGATGCTTTTACATCTAAAGAAAGAGAAGTTCATTTCTTTTATAGATTTAGCTCTTGTGAAGTTGACAATTTGGTGCCACTTTCTTCTACAATGTAAACAGTGAAGCGCTTCAGACTCAAAGTAAAATACTACAAACTCACACTATAGTCAAAAAGAAATGAGGCTATTATTTTTTGTATGTGCAATTAAACTGGAAGGCCTCTACAATACATAATCAATGTATTACAGTTCCCATCTGTGACAAGCTACCTGTGCACAGATACCGGGCATTTAGACAGTAATTTCTACTGAGCCCACACAAGGGTAAACACACGTGTGCACACAAAATTACTTGTATCCAGCGCCTAGCTTCTTAACCCAGTGACCTCCCAGTGGATCATATTTTAAAAGGCATGCAGTGGTGATTAGCACTGTAGTCCATTTCAGCAGAGGTTGCAGTGAGTGAGACTCAGCTAGTGAAACTCACTCCCAGCAAAGATTGAAAAACTGGTTGGTCCAGAATAAAATAATCTAGGGCGGGGGTGATTAAAGCAGATTAGAACCCACTGCCTCAAGTGACCCTTATTGCACATTGAGGGGGCTTTACCTGAAGGTATGTAAAGACCTACATCTCAATGCCAGCTGACTCTACCATTCTACACATGCCAGCTAGCTAAGTGCCTTTCATCATCCCTGTTTTTTGTTTAGAACGCAGGATGGAGCGGGAATAGCACTGAAGATGTCTCCCTCCTTCCTTTGAAGACTTCCCACACTGCGTGGAGAAGTGACAAGCAGGACAATGACTCTTGGCTGGAAAGCAACTGGTAAATTGTTTTCCTGCTCAACATAAGAATGGATGCCTCAGCTCCAAAGCTAGAGCGTTGCTTACCCCAACTTTAGGGACCTGCAGATGTGAGGGCCGAGGAATTAGAGTAGATGTGACTTGTCCTAAGGCATTCCATCAGCCACTCTCTCAGGTCATTCCTCCATGTCTCAAAGTGAGGAGAGACACTATGTCCTAGGGACACAGGCAGAGGCCTATCCATTACACAGAGACAGTAAACAGGGATTAAACCATTCGAATATCCATTCCTACACTCCTTCTAAAAAGCAACTACCAGAAAAAAACATGCAGTCTAATATCAAAATAAACCCAAATTGGGGATATAATCACATTATCAAACATGCCAGGGTGCCCTTGGGCTCCTCACACATGCCTACAAACCCTACATGACGCGGGACCTGCATACCTTAACCATTGCCTCACATTCCACGCACCCACCAGAGGCCTCCACTTTGCCCAAGTGTCCCCGGCCACTGTCCCACGTATCTGCAAGAGCACGGCTGGAGTAAGATCCTTCTCCTACCTCGCAGCAAAGACCTGGAACACCCTGTCTCTCCACCACAGGCAATCACTGTCACTGCCTCAATTCAGGAAGAACCTCAAGACCTGGCTCTTCGACTGAAACACAACACCTTTGATGGATCAGAAGTCCCCCCCAGCACCTTGAGACCCTTACGAGTGAGTAGTCATGCTTTACAAGACACTTGATTGATTGATTGATTGTAGTCGATAAAACAGTTGAGTGAAGATCATCTATTCAACATCTTCCTAGCATTTAGTTCTGTGATGGGAAACAATAATAAAGTATAAAGAAAAGTGAAATTATCATGTGCCATAATAATGTGGCATGATTGACTATACTGAACTACTTTTCTTGAGTATCAGGTTTGAAATTTAATAAGGACAAAACTTTATTATTCCACTCGGTGCCCTGACATCTGTTAAAACAGATTCGATGTCTGAGCTGTCAATTCCATGAGAGAGAGTATTTTATTGATATTTGGATATCCATAACACACTGAAAGCCCACTGGTATATTGCCAATGCACACAAGTACTAGGTAATCTGAAGAAATTCAGTGCCTTCTGAGAAACACAATCTGTGCAGAGTAACATTGACCAAGACAATAGTGTTACTTAGGTGTCCATGTTTATTTCAATGATGAAAGCAATACTTTCTCTATTATTTCAGGAATTCATTTACACACTTTCAGAAATATTTGTAAATGAAAAAATAAGGAGAGTTCAATTAGAAACTCTCAATCAACGGAATGAAGACTAAGGGCAGCATGCGCCTCATAGAAAGAGTTATTATTCAGCAGTACAGATTCAGTCCAGGGAGGAACTGTTCTCTGAAGAGGGGGACTGGATTCCAAACTCATGAGAGACTTAAGGTCCTGTACAGAAATGTTATCTCTGACAGTCAATACTAATCAAAAGTTTATTGCACAGTTAGCCACATCTGATTAGAAAGGTGGCAACCAATGGATGAGTATGGTTGTTATGCATGGTTTTAAGGTGTCTTATGCACTGTAGGTGGTTTTAGGGCTTCTGCCCACATTCCAAAACGTTATAGACGTGTCTGAGTGAAAACATGACAATTTTACTCTATGGGGGGGCCTCTGCATGGGTGCAGAATTTATCACAGTTAGCAAAGCACAAGAATCATTGGCATTGCTCTTGTCACAATATTTACAATACCAAAGGTTATACAATGGAGCAGGAAAGTCATAGCACACTACTGAAGACCCACAGACTCCAAATGTCTACAGCTGTCATGTTGCTGGATAAATCCTTGTATAAGAGAGCAATAACACTACTAGATAAAGGAATCAGAAATAACATTCATACAAGAGATCTTCCTTCAAAGACAAACAGAAGAGGCATTGAGGCGAGTTCTTGACGGTAAAGGGGTGGGAAAAGGCACAGCATTTAGAGCAGAAGGCATCTAGTAAAGGCAAATTTGATCTAATACCTGTTACTATTTTACATATAATTTATCTGCATAGGATTAAGCTATATAGGCAGCCAAAATGACCAAAATGTGGGGTCCAAATGGTAACATTCATTTACATTATATTGACCTTACCCTTGTCTCTCTGGTAGATGGTCATAATGTACGCTCAAAATTGTCATTGAGAATGACTTTGGGAGAATGTCTTAATGGATGTGTCACCCTTCAAGATCAAGTCTAAGGCCCATAAAAATGAACAGAATTTGTGCGACTGTTGACAAGAAGACGAATAACTATTAGCTGGTTGTAGGCAAGACCACCCGAATTGTGCAGTTGGGTTAGAGATGTATCCCAATGAGTGGCAGAACAGGAAATACATATGAAAAAATATGTGAAGATTTTGAGCTAGCTGAAGACCTCATAGGCAACATTTTATACAAGACTGTTCAAGATCAGTGTACCTCTGATCTGAACTAAAGAAGGAATATTCGATTATAATGCAAATAAAAAGGTTAGGTGTAGCATTGACATTTATATTAAGGATAGAAATTACAAACATGCATGTAACACTGTATAATCCATTCAGCCATGAAAATGCTGGTGATCCTACATTGCAAACTCGTCTATTTTTCGTAAAGATTCATCACTATTATGCTTTGAGGGTCATCACAGCAACTGCAAACATTTTTTGTGAAACTTATTTTATGGTTGTTGAAATTAATGAAGATAATTAAAAAGTGGCATGAAAATTTAACAAAATGTTTTGAGAAAATCCTGTCTAAAATGTATATTGCAGTGACTTTTCAATTGCACTGTGTTTGTGCCAGTTTATCTGAGAAATTGCAACCAGAGCTCAGTTCACATTACAAACATAGAAATAACAGTACAAAAACATAATGAATTTGGAAATGATTTTCATCATCTGGTTAAGTCAGGATAATGAAGGAATTAATGAATTTATTGTATATAAATAATTACAATCTTTACACAATACATACTAAGAATTCCTTAAACAAGTTAAAAAAACAACAGTTAATAGATTCATTTTTGAAAATTAGAAATGCCTTTTAAAAGCACACTATGAGCCATTTAGTGTCAATTTTAAATACCTTTCTATTAGAGTCAGCTTGTGAGCAATTATTAATTAAGACCAAATGTATATTTGCAATGGTGGTCCTGACCATCCTTCCAAGTAACAGCTTTGTAAAATGAGTTAGTGATGTTCGGTAAATCTTTTTTTTAATTTTATTTTTTGCAGTTTTTATGTAGCGCAAACTCGACTCGAGTGGTTTACATGAGCACCAGTTACATTATACAAGGACACATTCATTTTTGCAGGCACAGGGAGATTAGGTGATTTGCCCAGAATCACAGGATGATGAGCGGATGACGAGACTCGAACCTGGGGGCTCATTACGATGGTGGGCGGAGGCACACCGCGGTGCTGGCGGTGGCGGAAAATGACTTTTTCCGCACTCCAGCAGCGGTCCTCGCACCCGCCATATTACAATGGGCAAACATAGCCCTTTTCCCGTCCGCCGCGGAGCGACGTGATCCGCCAGAAATTTACGCCCGCCACCGCGCCGGAGGGAGCCAATAGAGACCCACCGCCGTGCGGAATGACGTCCAGTCCGCTGTACAAATCACAATGCCACAAACAGCCCATCACACCGCAGCGGAGAATCCACCCACCCAGAGACGGTGGAAGCACAACAGCGGAACGCGAAACCAGACTCCCGGTCCCCTCCACCCGGTCCGGACCGCAATGGATCCAGCTCTTCAAGCCTTTCCGCTGCTGTACCTTATCCACTACCAGCAAGTAATGGACCGTCGCGGACAACGCCGCAGGTACGCAAATACACAACTCCGCACACAACCACAACACACAACTCCTGTGCTGATATACGGTTCCTGTCCACATCAGACACTCTGGTGGTGACAGGAACACATCCCCAAGTGTACCCACAGATGTCCTACCTGTTAGAAAATAACCCCTCCGCATCCGGGTCACCCACCAACCGCGAAATCACTGCAATGTCCCGGTCACGTTACCACAGCTGTGAAGACGCGGGAAAACCTGCGCACAATGTAGTAGGCAGGGCCGGCGCCAGGCATGGGCAGTCCACAAAGATTCACAGGGCTCCACCTCCACCCTACACACACTACGCTTCCCACACCCATTTGGGGACATGCTGTGTGCTCCTCCTGTGCCCCCCTGCACAATTAAGCTGCCACGTGTAGCCAGACCTTGCACCCCACACACCAAAGGAGCAGGGAGCCTGGCTTGGAAGGTGGGGGTGAAGAGGAACACCCTGCACAGAAGCTCAGGGGCTGGACAACCCTCCCCCTCACACCTACCTTCCACACATGTGAAGCAAAATGAGTATAATTCAAAAATGAAGACTGACACTGCATAGGAACATCCACTGAACTGTTCACACTGCCTGTCAAGTCACACACAAACACCCCACACTGACACCCAGCCACATACACATACCATAGCCCAGCAGCAATGGAGGACAAGAAATGGGTCAGCCAAAAGTGAAGTGGACAGTGCTGGAAAGCCATGGAGCAAGCCACATAACTAGTGTACAACACATGCAAGAGAAGGAACATATCACACTACCCTTTGGGCATCAAATCACACATGGGTGGCACAGTGAGTGAAATTAACCCAAAGTGACCTACATGCAACAACTCAGGGAGACATCAAGGCAAGCATGCTTAGGCATAGGAATAATAGGAAGTGTCTGAAGTTAAACAGTGACCAGCCACACATCTGTGTCAACTCACTTGACATGTGTATATCATCAGCAGAACACACAAGGCCCATTGTCACACTCCCTGACTGACAAACACAAATAGGACCTTCACACACGCCCCTCATCTACCCACCTCACACCTGCAACACTCAACACCAGTGTGAAACACACAGAATGGTGCAAATGATGTCCTGTGAGTTCACTGACAACCAATCACACTCCCTGGGGTGCATCCACAAACATCACACTCACACTCAGGGATGTCTGAACCAATGCTGACACAAAAACAATAGCCAAACACAAAGCTCACAAATAACATACACAGAAGTCCAACAAGCCCACACATGGGCAGCCAAGCAGTGGAAAGGCAATGTGACCCTAGACAGAACAGGAATACACAACATTGTCACTCATGGCCAATGCACAGACACCATACATCAATACAAACAAGAGGTGCATCCTCAAAATTCAACCATGAACACCAACTGTGATCAATGGGACAGTCAGCTAACACAGACAGAGACACAACACCACTCATCAAGTGGACAAGGTACCATATTGTATCACAAGCATGCACATGCACAATCCTGAAAAGTGACAGGTCAAAAATAGGAGGACAAACCAACAATGTGCACTCAAAACAAGCCCAGCAACAAGAATACACCTTGCTGCATGTGACAGACACACAATTAATGCACACCACACCTGAAACACACATCTGAATGTATCACACAGCAACAACGACTCACACACAACGTCATGAAAATAGAACATCACACACACATAGCATCTGTCAGTAGAAAGAGCCAACACTGCATACATCCACAACAAAAACACAACAGATGCACAGACCAATCCATCACAATGCAAACTCAGCTGCACATCAGGGGGATGCACAACAAGCAAGTACAAGGCAACATACACTGACAGCACTGCATGCACACCAAGCAGTGTATGCACAACAACCAAATCAGTAGCACACACAGCTGAGTGCAACACCATGTACTCCCACAACACAAATCATCACAGCACACACAGAAGATCACACCCAGGAAGGGTAGCAGTACCTCAGCAAACACACATACAGCTTAGCCATCACCCACAGATCCACAACTCAGGCACACCCAGGTGCAAACAACATGACCAGAGGACTGTGCTGCCCAAACATCTGCACTGCACATGAGCAACCATGACAGCAAACCAGTACAAGAAAATTACACATAACTAATTGGGAAATTGTCCTGAGTAGCACATTTGTCCTGTACACAGATCAGCCTCACACAGCATAGTGTCACACTATGGAGTGGTGGGGAGGCTCACACACTGCCAAGCCAAGGGGTGGAAGACATGAGATTTAAGTGGTGTGTACTTCAGTAGTGGACAGGTGAGCAGTGTACAGTACACAAACACATAGAGGAGTTACTCACAATGTGTAGGCATCAGAAGCACATATAGGGGATGGCATGACTCCACATACCACATACCATACTGGAGCCAAAAATGGGTTCAAGAGACAGCAATGCATGAGAAAACACACAAATAATGTCAGTGTGGCTGAGCAGGTCTGCACAGTGTGCACAAACAGTAACAAGACACATGGCTGATCAACAAAACACAACACAGACTTGGCAGGCACACACTCTGCATACTCACAACTGGCAGCAACAACAAGTAGGTGTCCCCCAGGAGTGCAAGGACACACCCACACACTGCACAGTGCCCAACCTACAACTCCTACATGTGCCCACAATATGAAGCACATGTCAGACAATTGAAACAAACAGGCACTCATCTTCTGGGTCATACATGTGTGCAGTTGGCATTGCAGGGGCACACACACATCAACACTACTGACAATTACAGCCCATTCACACTTCATGACCACACAAGTGCACACATCCAAATGTACCCATGTGACTAGGAAGACAGGCCATCACAAGATGACCATACATCAACACTGCTGTTCACACATCAACAAAGATCACATAGATATGATGGACCCTGGCCAGCCCACAAGAAATACTGTGGATAGAATTCACCTCTGTTCTGGTATTGCATCATAACATGACATGTGTACAATTTAGCAAACATGACCATATGATGAGTATGACAATAGTAGACCATCACAAACACCCATCATTGCACCCTCCACCCTTAGAATGAAGAAGAACAAAAGTGCCCCTCACCACTGGCAAACCCTGAAAAAGGTAAATAAGCAATTGGCAATGTTAAAGTGGCATACAGAGCATTTGTCACATGCAACCATACCCATACAGAAAACACTTTTATTTAGCAAGGACACTGACAAAGCAGACAACAGGAGTAACTGTTTTTATTACATATCACCAAGATAGGCATGAAAAGTAGACAACAGCAAGGCCAGTGGCCAGTCCATAGTTCAAAGGAGGGACATGTGTGCATGAGAACCTGCACAGGGAATGGGCATCCAAAGTTACAAACAGCAAGGCCAGTGGCCAGTCCATAGTTCAAAGGAGGGACATGTGTGCATGAGAACCTGCACAGGGAATGGGCATCCAAAGTTACAAACAGCAAGGCCAGTGGCCAGTCCATAGTCCAAAGGAGGAACATGTGTGCATGAGAACCTGCACAGGGTATGTGTGACACCGTACACTGCCATGGTAAGCAACACAGCTAGGGGTATACCAATGGGCAGTCCAGGCACCGCTGTGGGAGAGATAGGTTTGGGAGGGGGAGTTTGCCTCAGACTTGGCTGTCAGTCAAACTGGGAGGTGGCTGATTGTCGGGGCCAGTTGGAGTACTGGACCTGGGAGAGAGAGGACCAGCTGAGGTAGAGGTATCAGTGGCTTTGGTAGGCGGAGGGCTGCTTGGACCGGGTGGCATGGTGGCACGGGGAGGCGGAGACATGCTGTCGTGAGACACAGTGTGTGAGGGTGAATGTGGAGGGCTGCCTCTCCACTTCTTGGGGATTCGATACTGAAGAATTGTCTTGGTAGGAGTAGGAAGTGTGGTGGGCACAACAGCCTCACTCTCCACCAAAGGTGCATCAGGTGCAGGTGGCTTTCCCTGTGGGGATTTGCTGGATCTGGCGGTACGCTTGGCCTGGCCTTGCCTTTTCCCCTCCATCCCCTGTTGACCAGGTGAACCCCCACAGTGCCCTCCGGTCCCAGCTTCACAGAGGTGTGGGTGGGAGTTGAGGTTGTGGGTGAATCTGCCTTAGAGGGCTGTTTCTGCAGACTCTTAACAGGCACCGGCTTCACAGCAGGCACAGCAACTGTTTGCCTGTCTTTGGGAGCCGCGTTTGGGACGGGAGTGTCCTTGGATGGGGCTGATTTTGAAGCATGTGAGCCTGAGGCCTGCTTCTTGGCTTGATGCCCCTGAGTGTCACCTGATGGGCTTTTTCCTTTGCGCTCCTGTGTGAGTTTCTTTTGTTTGGGGGATGGTGTCTGCACTCTGGGCCGCTTGGGGTGCTGCTGTTGTGTGCTGTGTGTGGAGTACCTGGAGCCTGAGGGCTGTGGTCACTCTTGTCAGATGTTGCCACTGGCAGGGGGGTTGCCAAAGGTACTGGAGCTGGACTCTGAGCCTGTGACAGCTGAATGGCTGCCGTCACTGTGGAGGACAAAGACTGGACAGATCTGTGTAGCCCACCCACGTCAGAATAAATTCCCTCCATGAAGGCAACTACCTGTGCCAACTTCTTGTCATGATCCAGGAAGGCATACAGGAGTGTTTTCTGACCCACACACAGCTGGTGCAAAAGGTCCACAGCCTCAACACTGAGGGCAGCAGGGGAGACAGGGGCAGGGGCAGCAGTGCCTGGGGGGAAGGACACTCTTCCCTTCTTACTGCTGCGGGCACGTGCAGCACTAGTGGAAGTAGCCGGGAGGGTGGGCATTGGATGATGTGTGGTGGAACATGAGTCAGATTTCCCGCTCCCTGTGCCCGCCAACATCGAGGAGTCACCGCTGGAGTCAGATGACGTTGAGGTTGGTGTTTCTGGGCGTGATTCTTCAAGGGCACTCCTGTCCCCCTCCGAGGCGCTGATCACATCAGTGTCAGTGAGGTCATGTGTAGCAGTCGTGCAAGATGCCTCACCACTGGTGTCCGTCCCCTGTCCTTCTGTGCCCTCGGTAGATGCTGCAAGAGACAGAGACGTAGGTTCAGTTTAGTGCCATACTCACAAACATCATATGCAAACAAAGCACAAAACAAGATGATGATACCCCCATGTTACGCACACCCCTGTGCAGTCTGCATTTGCAACCTAAATGCTAAAAGCAAAAGATGCATGGTAACATGCATACTTGGCATTAATGACCCATGTGATGTCCACACAGCCAAATAGCTTGCCCGTGCCTCCATGTAACCTGACATACAGATTCCTGTAAGCATACCTAGGTACCCGTAGGTGAAAAATATGTACATCTCAACACGTTGTCACAGTCATATATGGAGTCACTTTAAGGGGACAACACAGATACAGAGTCCAAAATGTCCTTTTGCAATGGCAATAAGCTTCAGCTATCCCCCATGTTGTGCTTCGAAGTACAACTACACTTGCACATTGGTGTCAGATGTGTAGTTCTCACAATTTCGAGGTCAGGCACTGCACACATCGACGAAAGCACACTAAGATGAGGCACACTGCCGTTCACTGCCCAGTGATGTCCATGACTCCCCAGATACAGCTGATGCCATGAGGCCACATCTCAGCATGCAATGTCAAGGGCCAGTACATTAAACACATGATAGAGTACATGTGGCATAAATGCATGACAGCTGCACTCAACCCAGAGGCCTATTACAAGCCATTGCATCACACTGGAAACATCACAGAGCTCCGCATTGGCTCAGGGTTGGGATACATGCAGTCACTCACACCCAAATTCACACTTCGCAGAATACTCACCCCCAACTTGCTGCTGATGAGCCCTCAAATGTCCATCCAGGTCTGGCTGTGTCACTGCCAAGATGCGTGCCATTAGTGGTGTCATGCTCCTGCGCGCCAACCTGCCAGTCCGAGGGAGCAGCCCCAGTGTCATCTCTGCCACGTTTTTGCTCAGCCAGCAGATGTCATCCCACCTCTTGTGACAGTGTGTGTGCCGTCGGTTGGAGACACCCAGAGCCAGCACCTTGCGTGCAATGGCCCTCCATAAGGCCTTACGCTGGTGGACTTTAAGCTGCAGGCATGGGAGACAAGAGGAGGAAATATCAGTAACACTGGGTTTTGTACCACTGTGTCTCAGTACAGGAGCATGCACAATCCTAGCACAGCTATACAGATATGTTTAGCAGGGGCCATACAGCATGACACGTACTACATTAGCATAAGACAATCGTACACAAATGCATGCAGGTATGAGGATGGACACAGTACCTGGCCATCTCATGCACATGCAGAATGCCAGCACAGAAAGCAATGTGAAGAAGGACCACATCTGCAATGCAGATTGTGAGGGAGCAAGACATACATCACATTGTAAATGAAGTTTCGGGGCAGAATCACTGTGTCCAACAATGCACACCCCTCATGTTCCTTGGGCTGCGAATGGCTACCTGTGTCATGGAGGTCACATTTAGGGACATGAACTAACATTCTCACACCCTTCTCACAACTGGTCAGTCTTGTGCAATCCACAGGCCTGAGATAGATCATTGCAGGATACACATATGTCTCCCTGTCAAATTGGGCAGCAACTGTGCTGGCCAGGGGGGCTCACACTGAGGTTAAACGTGGGCCATCAGAACATTCACATGCATGTACAATATGAGAGGGCAAACAGTGCCTACACATGCGAGTCAGTACACAAAATGAAAATAATGGAAGGGGGATGTTTCTGAAGTACAAGAATCTGCTGTTTCATATGGGAATTTCCACCAGGAGTGTCACCCTCAGCCATTTCACTCTTGTGCATACTGCTCTCAGATCCATGGTGGCAACACAGAGTCAAACACACTTCCATCAGCACCCTCTGGACGGAAAGTCTTTGTAATGTCACAAATGAGCATGTGAAAACCTCATGGACTCAAACATCCATTAGCACAGGCAATGTATGTACTGACTTCCACTTTCAAAACCTGCAGTGTCACTGTATGGCTGCAAGGACACTGCATGTCACTCTCATCCTGAAGTGCTGCCCGGGAAATGTGTAAAATAGGCTACCAACCCCATTTTACTGAAGTCAGCATGCTAGGCAGTGTATCACACAAACCCACACTCTCAGGCACATACTGCAGCAGATCAACTTCATGTGTACACTCCCTGCACTCTCACTTCCACTCTGAAACACTTACCATGACATCTGGAGCACCATATAGCCTCCCATACTGTGAGAGCACCTCGTCCACAAGGACCTCCAGCTTCTCTGTGGTGAAGGACGGGCCCTGATGTTCTCAGTTCTCGCCATCACTGGGTCCAGGAGACAGGAACAGCAGCAGGTGGTGGTGAAGAGTGTCAGTCAGCAGTGTTTGGAAGCAGTGGAAATGTGTGGCTCTCTCCCACACATATATAGCCCCCTGGGGTTGTTTCAGTGGTACTCAGCTGCTGCAATTGGTGGTCCAGGCCAGCTTTTTTCAAATGCATCCAATGACCGGCCCCGCGGTAGCGGAGCACGCCTAGCGCAATTTTCAAAAGTGCATTTGTCTACCGCAATTGCGGTTCCCATTGGCTGTAAGGTCATGGGCATTGGCGGTGTGACACCGCGGGGCCCAGGCGGTCGCTACCGCAATCGTGCATCTTTCAATTGCATCCAATGACTGGTCCCGCAGTAGCGGAGCATGCCTACCGCGATTTTCAAAAGTGCATTTGTCTACCGCAATTGCAGTTCCCATTGGCTGTAAGGGCATGGGTATTGGCGGTGTGACACCGCAGGGGCCAGGCGGTCGCTACCACGATTTGGCCACTTGACATTGGTGCCAATGCCCGTGATTACGGTGGTGGAGCACGCCAACCGCCATATTCCAATGTGTATATCACTACCGCGATTGCGGTTCCCATTGGCTGTAAGGGCATGGGCATTGGCGGTGTGACACCGCAGGGGCCAGGCGGTCGCTACCGCGATTTGGCCGCTTGACATTGGTGCCAATGGTCATGATTACGGTGGCGGAGCACGCCAACCGCCATAGTCCAATGTGTATATCACTACCGCGATTGCTGTTCCCATTGGCTGTAAGGGCATGGGCATTGGTGGTGTGACACCGCAGGGGCCAGGCGGTCGCTACAGCGATTTGGCATCTTTACCTTGGTGCCTATGGCCGTGATTGCAGTGGCGGTGCACGCTTATGGCACCTATGGACACATCATGCTGTAGCAATGGCAATGGCCAGTTCTCAGCATTGAACAGTAGACACTTACTATGAATCATGCCACCAGATAGTGTAATTCAATGCTAGTCTGACATTTAACTCACTGATAACTACACATGCCATGACAGTGCACAGGATTACATGCATTGGCATGTACTCCCTCACATGTCACTTATGATGTTGTTGTGCATGTAGACAGATCTGTTGTGTGATGGACTCTCAAATATGTACACATGTCAATGTGTAAGATGGCTAAGCAACCCACATTAATGAAGGTCTGACTACATGATGTGCATATTTCACTGTGTAGATTGCTGTACTCATGTTGATACTTGATCTTCATGCACACACTGTGCTTGTTGTGTTGTTGATCTGTGCCCTGTCTGAAGTATGCAAGAAGGTGTGGCAGGTACAGCAGCTACGTAGAAGCCGGCAGTGTTGCTGTTTGAGAGATGTGCTGTGTCAACTACTCTCAGGGCTGGTGACACAAGATGTAGGAATGTACCTTTTGGCATTCACATAGTCTGAATCTGTTGTGGGGGTACTCACTGTGTAAATACTGGACACGTGTACAACTACTTTAGATCAAGGTGTCTCTACATGTGACTTGTGCTGTAAGCTGTAGTTTCAGGCCATTCATTGTTGGCACTGTGTTAGTCAAATCGTAACATGTTGGACACATCTGAGAGGGAAATTGAATTGACATGTGTCCCCTTTCATCCTACCTAGGAGGCGGCCAAATGTGCATCATCCATTCACATTGCTTGCGGACATGGAGGATGAGGACATCATACGGAAATTCCGTTTGGATCGTCCTACCCTTCTGGACCTATGTGCTCAGTTGGAGCCCCATCTGAGGCCTCGCCAAACCTATCCAACTGCTCTGACACCAACATGTAAGGTGATGGCGGCACTGCATTTTTTTGCAACTGGTTCATTCCAGTACACGGTGGCCACCGCAGGTGGGATGTCTCAACCAATGTTCAGCATGGTGCTACGTGATGTCCTCTCCGCTATGATGAACTACAAGGACAGCTACATCCATTTCCCCAGGAGACATGAGTTGGCAGCTGTGAAGGGAGATTTTTATGACCTTGCCCACATCCCTAATGTTGTTGGTGCCATTGACTGCACACATGTTTACCTGGTTCCACCACAGGCACGTGAGCACATCTACAGGAACAGGAAGCATACCCATTCCATCAATGTGCAAGTGGTATGCCAGGCGGATATGATAATCTCCCATGTCTGTGCCAAATTTCCAGGATCAGCCTATGACTCCTACATCCTGCGTAACAGCATCGTACCACAGCTGATGGCAAATCTGCATCTGGAGCGTGCGTGGATTGTGGGTGAGTATGCAGAGTCAAGTAGTGTGCTGTATGTGTGACATGCTGTCCTCTGCCACAGTTTTATTACAAAGTTGGTCTGTGTATCTCACACCTAGGTGACTGCATATCCCAACCGGCCTTGGTTGCTGAGCCTAAGGGGGAATCCCAGGACCCCGGGTGAAGTCCGCTACAATGAGGCCCATGGGAGGACACGTCGTGTGGTGGAGCGTACTTTTGATCTTCTTAAGTCTCGATTTCGGTGCCTGGACAGGACCGGAGGTGCACTGATGTACTCTCCACAAAAGGTGTGTCAGATCGTAGTTGCATGCTGCATGCTCCACAACCTGGCCTTGCGCAAAGAAATCCCCCTGATCCTGGACGATGATGAGCAGCAGATGCCTCCCCCTGCAAACCCACATATGTCCAGTGACGAGGATAGTGGAGAGGAGGAAGGTGTCGACCTGCGTCAACAGCTCATCAACCGCTACTTCCCTTGAAGGTGAGTGACATTGTACAACGGTACCATTGTATGCTGTTTTTGTTGTTGTTGGAAATGCCTAGGGGAGCTTTGTGACAGCTGCCTGTTGTTGGCTCTGTGCTGAGGGCTGATGTTTCTGGGACAGGGTAGTTATGCACAGCTACATGATGTCTATGTCGATATCATTGCTCATTGTAATGTGTGCAGGTTTGAGTACCTTGATGACAAGTGTTGTGTAATGGGTGTGATGCCATCACCTGACAAGTGAATGTTGTTCTCTTGTGTTTTCCTAGGTCCCTTCAGCCTCTCAATGCCTCACAACAATCAGTGCATCTGGTACATTGTAATCTGAGTCAAGATTGTACATCCTGTGATAAACATGGAGCTGACACAAAGACATAGGTGTGTAAAGAGTGTTTATTTACAATAAGTATATGTGACAGGGAAGTGATTATTTACAAAAAGGTGGAAAGTGAATCAATGAGTTGTCAGTGATGGTAGACGAGACAATAGAGTAGTCACCACATTGATGTGGTGACACAGTCCAACAGACGCCTGCTATCAACATGGCAGTGTGGGTAAGGATAGTCAACAAAGTCAATGGCAAGGTGAAGAGAGGTGCCATCATGGCTGGCTCTTTGACTGGCGTTTGGCTGGTTCTTTGCCACGTGATCCTCCCGTGCTTTTCCTCAGACGGCCCCTTGAGCGTTTGGCAGGGGGGGGCCTCTGCTGTGGGATCTGCGGTGTCTGAGGACTCCTCCTGTTCCAGCTCACCCCTCTCTGTGGCCGCAGGTGAGGTGGTGGGACTGTCATCCTGCAGGCCACTGGAGGGAGGTTGAGCTGTCCTTTGGGCCGCAGGCCTGTCCCTCATAACACCCACAAGCTGGCCCATGAGGTCCACGATTTGGCCCATATGCGTGCCCATGGACCTCAGCAGCAGGCAGACCTCACGCACTTCTTCCAGAACCTGGCCCATCTGTCCCTGGGTTTGTTCATAGGCCCCAAGGACTCTTGCGATGTTGGCCAGGGCTTCGGACCCAGTGCCCTGTTGGATTTGTCGCCCAGTTGCCCTCCCACCTGCCCTGCTGTCCCGGACCTGTGGCGTCACCACTCGACGCTCCCACTGACTCTCCCTGCCCTCCTCAGATTATGGGGGGGTGTGGGTATCCTCTGAGGCAGGGACAGTGTTGCAGGCAGCACTGGTGGTGGTGGTGGTGGTGGTGCTGGAGGCCGCACAGGTCCTTTCAGCAGGGGTCAGCGCAGTTGTTGTTGCTGAGGTGGTGGTGGTGGGGACAGTGGGGGCCTGGGCCCTGGTGCACCCTGGCAGGCCTGATGGGCCAGGTTCTGTGTCCGTATCCGAGGAATTTAGGGAGTCTGCATCCGAGAGTCCAGGTTCCGGGGGGGGGAGTGGCTCAGCAGGTTGGTGTTGTCATCTGCAGCAGTCAATTCTTGGTCACCTGTGGTACAGAGAAGAAATGGTCATTGAAGTGCACCCCACAAGCTTGTTGTTAGATGTTTGGATGTTACATGTTATACACCACACAGTTTACATTGAGATCACTCTGTATGGCTGCACGGTACTGAGCATCATGACATGATGTGGAGGTACATACATTACTTGTCCATGGTGTGACATGTCAATAGATACCATGCTCCACGTACAGATTGTGTGTTTACAAGGACATGTCGTCATCTAACGACTAGCAGCACAACAACTTTATGTGAAGCGTATTTGTTGTTTACTCTGCATGTAAGACGTTCATTCTGCGCATGTACTGGCCATTGTTATCTCATGCATCCCTCTGTCATATCATGTGCTTTGCTTTCTTTTTACAACTGACCATGCTTGTTTTGTTTTCATATGGGCCTTGATGCTCTGCCCCCATGGCACTTACAGATAGCATTCAGTGCTGTGCATGATTGTGCCCTTAATGTCTTCTACATGTGACTTTGTGGTTCAAACTTTAATTTCTGTGACAGTTACATACACTTAGCTGTCTGCACACTGGAAGTGGCTATTGGATCTATGCCAAATTGGGTGGGATGTGAGGGCTGGTGTGGTCATATGGCTCCATGCTTTTTGAGAGACATGGCAGGGTGCATGCACTGCCTACGTACCTGTTCTGTGGCACAGTTGGGGGGAATTGCTGACACATAGTTGTGGGTGTGGGGGAGTGCTCCATCTTGCTCAGCTGTGGGACAAGGGGGCCTGGTGGGAGTTGTAGTGCTGGCTGCCTATCCTCACACCCCCCTCCCTGTTAAGATGGCTGCCTCCCTGTGAAGTGGAGCAGAGGTAGGGAATAGGTTACACATGACTCTTGGATGGGGGAGTGTTCCATCCTGCTCAGGGGTGGGACAGGAGAGCATAAGATGGCTACCTACCTGTAAGTTTGGTTGGTGATATACAATGGCTGCCACATGCTTCTGGGTGGGGGGAGTGCTCCATCCTGCTGAGCTGTGGGACAAGGGGGCTTGGTGGGAGTTGTAGTGTTGGCTTGCCACCCACAAACACCCCTCCATGTGAAAATAGCTACCTACCTGTTGGTTTGATGAGGGCAATGCAATGGCTGCAACATGCTTCTAGGTGTGGGGGGGAGTGCTCCATCCTGCTCAGCTGTGGGACAAGGGGGCCTGGTGGGAGTCGTAGTGCTGGCTGCCTGTCCACAAGCACCCCTCCCTGTTGAGATGGCTGCCTTCCTGTTAGTTTGATGTGAGCAAACCCCCTCCCTGTTGAGATGGCTAACTACCTGTTAGTTTGGTTCGTGAAATACAATGGCTGCCACATGCTTCTGGGTGTGGGGGGGAGTGCTCCATCTTGCTCAGATGTGGGACAAGGGGGCCTGGTGGGAGTTGTAATGCTGGCTTGCCACCCACAAACGCCCCTCCATGTGAAAATGGCTACCTACCTGTTGGTTTGATGAGGGGAATGCAATGGCTGCCACATGCTTCTGGGTGTGGGGGGAGTGCTCCATCCTGCTCAGCTGTGGGACAAGGGGGCCTGATGGGAGTCGTAGTGCTGGCTGCCTGTCCACAAACACCCCTCCCTGTTGAGATGGCTGCCTTCCTGTTAGTTTGATGTGAGCAAACCCCCCTCCCTGTTAAGATGGCTATCTACCTGTAAGTTTGGTTGGTGAAATACAATGGCTGCCACATGCTTCTGGGTGTGGGGGGGAGTGCTCCATCTTGCTCAGCTGTGGGACAAGGGGGCCTGGTGGGAGTGGTAGTGCTGGCTGCCTGTCCACAAACACCCCTCCCTGTTGAGATGGCTGCCTTCCTGTTAGTTTGATGTGAGCAAACCCCCCTCCCTGTTAAGATGGCTACCTACCTGTGAGTTTGGTTGGTGAAATACAATGGCTGCCACATGCTTCTGGGTGTGGGGGGGAGTGCTCCATCTTGCTCAGCTGTGGGACAAGGGGGCCAGGTGGGAGTTGTAGTGCTGGCTGCCTGTACACATGCCCCCATGGTAATGTTGCTAGCTACCTTTGGGGTTAATCAGAGGGAGTGAATGTTGGATCTGTGAGACATGTGTTGGGGAGTGTTTGGTGCACATGGATGCATTTGGGCCTAGGAGGTGTAGCTTTGTAGTTGTTTAAGACAGTAAATAGCAGTGTGATGGTGGACATTTGTTGTTACTTACCAGCCTCCACTCCCCTGGGAATTCCTGTGAGACTTTCTAGATGCAGTATGCCAAGCACCTTCTCCTCCCATGCAGTGAATGTTCTTGGTGGAATGGGAGGGCCACCGCCAGTCATCTGAGCCAGCTTGAGGTTCTTGTTGTTCTTCTCTTTCACCTTGCTCTTGAGGTCATGCCACCACTTCACGATCTCCTTCTTTGTGCGCCGGACAGTCCCTACTGCATTGACCTTGCTGACTATCCTTCCCCACATTTGTGTTCTGGTGGCTAATGGTGTCTGTTGGACCAGGTTTCCAAACCATTGTGGTTCTACTCTGATTACCTCATCTACCATGACTGACAACTCATTGTCAGTGAATTTGGGCATTTTCTTCTGTGCCATGGTGTGTGATGTGCAAATGGGTTAAAGGTGCAGGTGTGTGAGTGGTGGTGGTGATGTAAGTGGTGTGTGTGTGTGTTGTTGTGCTGGTGAGATGTGTGGTGGTTTACCTCTCCTTTGTGGTGTATGGTAGGGTCCTTCAGTGGTGGAGTATTGCAAAGGATTCTGGTCAGTGAAGGGGCTGGTTTTATACTCAGCTATGTGGGTGTGTCAAGATGGAGTATTCCTGTCAGGTGTGTTGTGTGGGTTGACCTGTGATTTGTATTTTTTTAGTTGCCCTGGGAATGTGTCATTGGGGTGCGTTAGGTGTTTTTTTTGGCTGTGCCAGTTTAATGGGTACACTTGGGCTTGTTGTGTATTATTTTTGTCGTCCGCCATAATTGTTCTGGTGTGGCCGCGGCGGTGGGTTGACAACTGCCCTTCCTCCGGCTCTCCCATTCATCACTGGTAGTGATCGCGGCTGTCGGAAACAGTGGATCGTTCCGCTGTCGCCTCAATGGTATCCTAATTTCACGTGCGGTCAATCTGCTGGCCGTGCGGCGGTTTTGGGTTTTTCCGCCGCAAATTCGACCGCCGCGGACGGATTTTCACCAGCTCCGTATGCTACCGGCGGTCTTTCGTGGCATCGTTCCACCGCGGTCGGATTTTTCTGGCGGTTGATCCTAATCGGACCGCCGGTTTTGCCGCGGTACTGGCGGACGGTTAATTTCCGCTACCACGGCGGTCGGAAGGGTTTTTCCATCCGCCCTCGTAATGAGCCCCCTGGTTCCCCAGGTCTAAAGGCGACACCTTTGGCCCTTACCTGGGTTTGGTCCACGTTTTAAGTCTGCTCAACATGATTTAAAAAAAAAAATCCCCTATCGAGCCGTAATGTCAGCTGAGTTAAAAGAGCTTGCAGGTGCATATTCCGAACAGTAAAAATGCGGGTTTCAACAGGGCAAGATGAGCAGCCCCAAATTCTGGGCAGCAGAGAAGTAGATGAATGAAGGGTTCTTATTGTAATTGCAGAATCTGCATTTTGGAATGGTGATGAAGCGATTTCTCCCGTTTGATCGAAAGTCGCCAATGGGGAGTGACAGGAGCCTGGCAAGCATCGCGTTTCGCATGCAAGTCCAAATTAATGATTCTTTCAAGTAATATTGGGAATGTGAATTTTCGAATGATGGCAGGATAGGTTTAAACTGCTCCTGTGACTGCAGGGATTATAAGTCTGCTTCTCTTGATTCTGCTATTACCTGTTTTTTTTATAGTCTGTTACAGGGCTGAGTAAAATAGATTGTTTGGGGCAGATTACAAGCCCCTTGCGACACTTTTGCGCCGCCGATGCATCACTTTTGTGACACAGCAGCGGCGTAAAAAATGCAGCCAATTTACAACGTGACGCATCTAGGGAGATGCGTCACGTTGTAAAGCCCTGCGTCACATTATACCTGCATCAGGTACAATGTATGCAGGGTGGGCGTTCCCACGCAAAAAGCCATGTAGAACTGACGCAGTGAAATCTACAAGATTTCACTGCGTTACTCTACGCCTTCACTGCGTCAAAATCCCTATGCCTGCTCAGACCAGGCATAAGGAGTGACGCAGGGCTTTTTGAATGGGACTCACCCATCTGTGTGGCACATTGCTGGAGCTGCGCCACTTTCATGAACAACTCCAGCAATGTGTCACTTTTGGGGCAACAGATGCGTCAGAATTTCTGATGCATCTGTTAATCCTTGCGCCATGTAGTACTGTATTGTAAATACAGCGCATCCATAGCGGCGCAAGGACATTCGGCACTGACACAAGGAAACTGACGCATCTATGCAGATGCGTCAATTCCTTGTAAATCCGCCCCTTTGATTTTAAGGTCAAAGTCAGAACTCGCCATGTTTAGATACCAGGTCCATAAATTATCAGGTCTATGAAAAATATATTGTAGTACTGTTTTCAGTGACCCAGCCCTGGCATGGATTATCTGGTAATAGTATTTAAGAGATTGGAACCTGCATACCTGATCTTTTTTTGATATTCCAAATTCTAGTCAAATCTGAGCCTGTCGGGCATACACTGGATGTTGGAATGTGAGTCTGCAGGTGATACATTTTAACTTGTCCAGGATGGGATCCATTTTGACCAGAAAGGCCTGTTGACCGATACTGTAGAAACTAATTAGACCTTTATTACCTTTATGATAGTTTCTGCTGATGTACTGAATAACTTTGCATTTAGTCTGCTTAGTGAAAATATTAAGGTACATACTTTTTTCTCCATTGATCTCAGATGAGTTAGTGCTTTGCTCACGTCGAATAGCCAAAAACCTTGTAGTTATATGTTGTTGAGTAGTCAATCTTGTCTTCATCCAGTTTCCAGACTTTCTTTGAGTTCGCTTTAAATTTCCTGAATACCATTACTTTAATTTTATTAGAGTTTGGCACCAGTTTGTTGCTCAGATTGTATTTATGGAGCTCGTCCAATGACCTTTGTAGCCCAACTTTTGTTTGGTCCAAAATGACTAAATTGTCTTTATTTTGTAAGCTGGGAATTTTGTGCTGCCCTATCCTTGAAGGGACTCATTTTGCCTTTTTTATTGCAGTCTCCAAGTTGGCGGAGTACAGATTAAAGACCAGCTGGCCAGTGCACAGCCTTGTTTAATGCCCCTATTTATAAGCATTCTTTCTGACACCCAATCTCCATGACCCAGTTTGACTTTTACCCACATATCTGAATAGTGTGCAATTATTGCTTCCAGAATTACTTGCGGTATGCCCCAGTCAGCTAATTCTTTCAATAATATTTGCTGGTCCACACCATCAAAAGCCGTAGAATAGTTTACAAAGCAGGCAAAGTTCAGTGGCTGAAAATGGTGGCTCACGCAATGGGCCAGATATGAGAGTGCAACAATGTTGCCTATGGTTGAAGTTTTTTGCCTGAATCCAGTCTGTTAGTAAGGTATTAATTCCCCTTTTTCCACCCAATCTTCTAAGTCCTTCCAAAAAAAAAAAATGTGTGTATGCTTTGGCTTCCGCATCTAGTAAGTCTATCAGTCGATAGTTTGTTGGATAATGTGTGTTCCCCTTTGTGCATCTCAGTGTAGTATGGATCCAAGCCATGATTGAGGGACTTGTGCATATGTAAAGGAAGCTTGGTACAGCAGTGTTTGGTGTAGATCCAAAAGTCTATATCAGATATAAATATGGCACCAGGTAGATCATTTGGTCCTGGTGCCCCATTTTCTCTTATTCTCTCCAGTGTATTTTTTAACAAGTATCTGGCTAATGTGCTCTGCCGTTCGAGTTACTATCATGATCTTCTCGCTATGGGTCCTTGTGTCTGTAGTAGCCTTTTCTTCCACTGTATATATATTGTGTTAGTGTGTCACCCTTTTTTTTTAAGTATACAGTTTCCTTTTTATACATGTTTTCCTGTAAACTGTTGACATGATGCTAGAATTTGGACTGATTATTGCGCTCCAACAGCACACATAATCTGACTCACTGCTTTTCAAAATGCTTGGTTTTTGCCTCCCACAGAGTTTTTCAATGTTCTCCACATACATGTTAACCAGTGCTTCAGTTATTTCTTTTGTAATATCAAGTTTATTCATTTTGTTTATTTAAGGAGTTTTATATAGCGCTAGCTGGACCCGAGGGTATCAGAGCGCTTCACCTCAAGTAGCTTATGTGCAAATAGGCAATACAGAGAATATAGAAGAACATAGGGGTTCGTGCTGGATAAGGATCAAAAAAAAGGAGTGATCGAGCAGAAGGAGCATGGAGGGTGCAGGCCAAACTAGCATTGCATGCACATATAAACCACAAATGTTACATGAACATATAAGCAACAAATACAATAGATATATCAGTAAAAATGCTCCTATAACGTCAGAGCATATTACAGTTCTGTCAAATTACACAAGAAAATATATGCAGAGTGTCCTGGAAAGTGACTTGGTTATGAAAATAATAATCCACATTCCTTAAGTCGAGTATCCAAAAGGTTTTCTTGATCCAGCAATGCGAGTATCCAAAAAGTTTTCTTGATCAGAGTCAGTGTCACCGGTCACCTAGTTGAAGTTAGGTGGAATGCCGGCTAAGGTACTTCCTTGGCTCCTATCGGTTTGCTCGAGAGCGGTCAAGGAGGAGGACTTTGAGCAGGTTTTTGAACTTTGGAAACGAGGGGATCGTTCTGATGTGGGGGGGGGGTGGAATTCCAGATTTTGGGGGCGTTTCCAGCAAACGATTTGGCCGCAGTTTTTTGTTTGCGAGTTTTCAGCGGGATGAGTAGCAGAGTGTTGGAGCTCCTGAGGTTCCTGGACTGGCCGGCCCTTTTGAGTTTGGCGGCTAGGTATTCCGGTTTGCCTGTGTGCAGGGCTTTGTGCATGAGGCAGGCTGTTCTGAAGCTGGCTCGCTGCTCAATTGGGAGCCATTTAAGTTCTCTGAGTGCAGGGGAGATGTGTTCGAATTTCTTAGTACCGGTGACCATTCTGGCTGCTGCATTAAAGGGTGTTTTCAGGGGGGCGAGGTGGGATTTTGCTGTACCGGTCAGGGCTGCAATCCCATAATCGATTCTGGAGAGCACCAGTGCTTGGGTGGCTTGTTGCAGGTCTTTGGGCGGGAGGAAGGGTTTTATTTTGTACAGTAATTTCAAGTTGAGAAAGGAACTTCTAGCGGATCTTGTAATGTGTTTTTTCATGTCCAGTTTCGGGTCTAGGGTGATGCCTAGAGATTTTACCGAATCCGCCAGGATGAGGTTACCCTTGAGGGCGTCAATAGCTTTGAGCCATTCTGCAATTTGGGGATTTCGTTTTTGTTGGAAATGAGGAGTATTTCCGTTTTCTCTTGATTGAGTTGCAGGTGGTTACTTGAGAGCCAATGTTGAACCTCTCTAAGCGTGGCGTTGAGTCTCTGGGTGTCGTCAATGGAGGAGGTTTCCAGATATAGCTGCGTGTCATCAGCATATAAGTGGAAAGGGATGTTGGATTTCCAGAGTAGAGTGGTAAGGGGTTCTACGTAAATGTTGAAAAGCTGAGGGAAGAGCACTGACCCTTGTGGAACACCCCTGTTAACAGGGTGGATGTCGGACTCGAAATTTTTAATTTTTATTCTTTGTGAGCAGTTGTGGAGAAAGGAAGAGAACCATTGGAGGACCGTCTCTTCAAGACCAGCCCTTTCTTGTAGAACCTTGATGAGAAGCTTGTGATCGACTGTATCAAATGCAGCCGATAGGTCCAGGAGGATGAGAAGGCAGCATTGGTCCGAGTCGAGTGACTTGTGTAGGTCGTCTATGACATTGAGGATTGCGGTTTCAGTGCTGCAGCCTTTTCTGAAGCCCGATTGATGGGGATCTAGAAAGTTGATGTTGTCCAAGTGTTGGGTCAGTTGAGGAAGTACACAGCTTTCCAGGATTTTGGACAGAAGCGGTAAGTTCGAGACAGGTCTTAAGTTGTTCAGATCCTCAGTGTCTAGTCCTGGCTTTTTCAGCAGTGGTGTGACTTGACCAACTTTGAGGCAGTCTGGTACGACTCCTGATCTCAGTGAGCTGTTAATGATCTTGCACCATAGCGGGGCTAGGACGAGCTTCAAGTCCTTGGTCAGTTGAGGGGGTAGCTGATCAAGGGCGTGGGATGAGGGTTTAGCGTTGGAGATTAGTTTGACTATTTCTGCTTCCTGAATGGGAATGAAGGAGGACCAGTGATTTGGGGGGTTCAAGGAATCGCTATTGTTGGTTTCAGACGCCTGGATCTCGGTGGAGGGGATGAGATTGGAGCCAAGTGAGAGATCGATCTTGGCGATTTTGTCGCTGAAAAAGATGGCGAAGTTGTCGCATCGTTCTTTAGATGCCTGAGTTGAGGAGGTCACTGGCTTAGAGGTTTGTTTCCTGATGATATTGAAGAGCTCTTTGGGTCTGTTTTTTGCGTTGTCTAGCGCAGAGCAGAAGAAAGAAGTCTTTTTGTTCTTAATGTGCTTTTTGTAGTTCCTGCGGGCTGCTTGGAGTTGATCACGATGGAGGGCGGTGGGATTGTTCCTCCAGATTCTTTCTGAGGCTCTTAGATGTCTTCTTTCTTCGTTGGTGTCAGTGGTGAACCATGATCTGGATGGAATGCTCCTGGGTTTTTTTAGTTTCAGAGGGGCAAGTTGGTCCAGGGTGAGCATCATGTTCGAGTTGTAGAGAGAGGTGAGTTCGATAGTTGGGAGGTGATCAGTGATGTTGGGGAGGAGCGCGCTTATTCTTTCTACTAGATCCGCTCGAGGGATCTGAGCTGTGTTCCTAATCCATTTGGGGGGGTCCTGCATGGGGTGTTGAGTTAGGACCGCTTGGCTGATGTGAAAAAGGATGATGTGATGGTCGGACCAGTCTACGGGAAGGATGTGGTTGATGGTGATTGCATTGCTTTCGGCAATAATTGCGTCGAGGGTTGCTCCTCTGTGGTGTGTTTCTTCTGAGCAGTGTTGGGTCAGGTTGTTTTCTAGTAGGAGGTTGTTTAGGGTTTGAATAAGCGGGTTTTTTGTTTCATTCCATCTTAGATTAAGGTCGCCAAGAATTATGTTATTTGAGTTTCCGAGTGAGCAATGGGCAAATAAGTCAGAGAGGTGTTCCCCGAATTCGGAGGATTTGCCTGGGAGGTGATACAGGAGGTGGCAGAGAGATGGCCTGTTATCGCTTGTCTTGATGTTGACTGAGAGACATTCAAAGGAGCTATACAGGCAGGAGGCAGTTTCCGTGATGGAAATGCTATTCTTGTGAATGATTGCTATGCCCCCTCCTCTTTGCACTTTCCTGTCTTTGTTGATCATTGTGAATCCAGGAGGCACCAGCATGTCCATGCTGGGGTAGGAGAGATTGTTGAGCCAGGTCTCTGTGATGAATGCTATGTCTATATCATGGGAGAGGATGGCTTCTGCTAGTTCGGTTGCATGTTTAGAGGCCGATCTGCAGTTTAGGAGCATGCAGTTAATGGGGGACCCTTCGTTGCTTGGATTCTTAGTAGATGGGGCCCTAGGTAGAGAAGTTAGGTGAGCTGGGGGTCTAGGGTCTCTCGGTGGAAGGTGTTCTCTTCCGACTCCCGTAATTACTTGGATCATGGATTTAGGGGAGGGATTAGAGGGAGAGTCATAGGTTGAGGCTAGGTATGCCGCTTCCCGGGAGGAAAGTGCGGCTTTTGCTCTTCTGGGTCTCTCAGAGCGATTCTCAGTACCCATTCTGTTGTTCGATGGCCAGGACCTGGGGGGGACAGGGGGCCCGCTGGGCGGCGGTACCGTGGCACACCCGGGTTGGGTGAGATTTGGCGGTGAGGTGGGGGGCTGAGTGGGCTTTCGGATCGTGACCAGGTTGGATAAAGTTTCATTCAGGCCTCGGATCAGGATTTCAAGCTGGGTTTCTAGGAGGTTGAGGCGATGCGTCATGTTATCCAAGGTGGGAGGGGGGGTGCCTGGGGCAGCATTGCCCGAGGGGGAGGGGGGTGGGTCCCAGTCATAGTGGCTGTTGGGGGAGGAGCTGCCTGGTTTGTCTCTGGGAGGGATCATGGGCAGGAGGAGTGTTGGCTCATAACGAGGATTAGGCCTCGTGTGGCCTGAGTGCGGGGTGGAGCTGTAGGGAGACTGAGCTTGGGAGTAATGCTCATTCCTGGTTGGCTGGTTGGGATGAGAGAGGAGGCAGGGGTGGGAGGGTCATCCGCCAGGGAGGATGGGATCATTATTAGGAGGAGCATAGTTGCGGGAGGTGACTCGAGGGGGTGGGGAGGAGGTTTTTGAAGAGGACGCGAGAGGGGTCTGGCACCTCACCTGACGTGGAGGGCTCACTGGGGGGAAGAGAGGGGTCAGGCCGGGTCGGGTAGTGTGCAAGGGTGCCTTTTTTAGCGAGGGGAAGAGGGAGTCGAAAACCTCGAGGTTATCGTTATTAGCCTGTATCAGGACTGTGCCATTCGAGTAGATGGTTATGGAGATGTTGCCGCTCAGCGTCTGGTGGTTCGGGAGAGAGGTCGTCAGTTTGCGGCTATGGGATGTGATGGTAGTTTTGGAGATGTGGAGATGTGTGTTGAGGATAGTGATCCAATTGTCGGGTCTTTCAGTGTGCAAGATGAGATCCATTTTTATCTGCCCTTTGGAGGAGCAGTGGAAGGTGTCCACGATTAGTGTTTCGGGGTGCTGTCTGATCAGTCTATGTTTGAAGTGTCGCTTCGCTTTACTTGTGAGGTTGAAGGGGAAAGTAATCGCGAAGGAGTTCGGCCTGTGGGGTTTCAGGTACTTCGGTGTTCGTGGGGTGGCAACCATTAGCGTGGCCGGGGGCATTGTGAATGGGTTCGGAGGGAGGCGGGATCCCTCAGGGGTGTAATAGCAGTGTTGTCAGAGAGTGCTTTCTGGTCGGGTAGGGGGGGGTTGGGGAGCTCGAGGAATTGACTTCCCGGGAGGGAGGGTCCAGTGGTGAGGGGGCGTGCGGCTTAGGGCTTCTCTAGGATCAGGTTTGAGAGTCTGTGTTGGACTGGTATCTTGGGAAGGGTGCCTGTATCGTTAAGGGTACTCTCTATAGGTGGCAGGGACACCTCTGCAGAGATGCGACGGTGGTTCAGAGATTGGGTCCCGGGTGGGCTTTTAGGGGACGGGCGTCTAGAGGCTGCCTACACTAACCTGTGAGTCCTTGGGAGCGTTGGAGGGGCGTTGAATCGAGACCCTCTTGTGGCCGGCCCTTGTTTAGTCCCTGGTGGCCATTTTGGGGACAGGCACCTGGAGGCTGCCTGCACTGACCTGAGAGTCCTTGTTGCGATGTCCGGAGCGTTGGAGGGGCATTGGATCGAGACCCTCTTGCGGCCGGTCTTTGTTTAGTTTAGATTTGGCGAGATCTCCTGGCTCCCCAGAAGTAATCAGGAAAGATCGGTGAATTCAACCTGGGGCGGCCATCTTAGTGTCAGGCACTTTAGTGCACTCAGGGTAGCCCTCGCAGGGTCGCTTCAGTCCTGTGCTCGTGTGCCCTGGGGAGCGGGTGCAATCAACTTGCGGAGACTGAGTAAGGTCTGTGGAGTAATTCTGTCCTTGCTGGTGGAAGAATTATATTTTTATTTATTTATTATTATTATTATTATTTTTTTCGAATGGTCTTGAGAGTGGCGGCCATTACGGGGTCAGGCACAGTGAGATCATGCTGTGTTGAGACTCGGGGCTCAGCTCCCGCTTCGGGACCGCCTATTTACTGTCAGGGGTCGAGCATGTCCAGCCTTACTGTGGTAGGGTGAATCAGGGCCTCGTGGGGTCTTCGTGCGGCCTTAGTAATCTGAGTTCATGGCGGCCATTACGGGGTCAGGCAGCATGAGCTCATAAAGTGTTGAGGCCCGGGGCTCTGCTCCCGCCTCGGGACAGCCTAGCCACCATCGAGGGTCGAAACTGACCCGCCTCACTGTGGTCAGGAGGATCCAGGCTTCAAGGGGTCCTATTTGGCCCTACTGCTGAGCGATTCCACTGGTGTCTCTGTGCCTGGCGGCCATTACACAGTCAGGCGTAGTTGCCTGCAGTGGCTGTGCGTCGGAGCTTTGACTCTGGATCGAAGAATGTCTTGTCGTTCCGGCTCTGGCATACCTCTCCGTCTGGCCCCCAGGACTCAGCGGGTTAGGAACGGATGTCGCCGAGGGTCGCCTCGCTGGCGCAGGAGCTCCGATGTTGGAGATTTGGAGACCTGAAGCGTGGGTCCCTCTCGCTTGAAGCATGGATCCCTCTCGCCCCTGGAGCTGCGTCGTGGACCCGAGCTTCCTCGTCCGAAGTTGGCCCGGTGAGCAGGTCAGTCGCACATCTCTTCAGGGGGGGTTGGAGGAACCTTAGCCGGTCGGGATTTACACTACTAGTGATCCCGGAGCCTGGAGCTCAGTCCTGCAGCTCCTTCCCTGCGGCCATCTTGAGCATCTTTTGTATATTTCCCTTACGTGTGCTTTGCATTTTTTGAGCGTACAGGTGTGCCAAGGCCTAGCGCTCCTAAGACCATGGCTGAAATGTTGATTGTTCACTATGGTACGTCGATTTCCTGCTAGCAAATTGTGTGTCCAAATAATTGTACCAGACCATCTTGTTCATAAGTCCGTACCTTTTTGTGGGTTAGGGGGAGAATATGCTTCTATTGAATCCATATGTCAGCATTTGAGTCAAATATTGGCAGTTATGCACCATCTTATCCTCTTGATCACTCCACAAAACTCTGAAGTACCAACTATTTTTAAATTTGTTCCGCCATCATGCTTGATGTAAACATCTGGCAATCAGGGGGAAGTAATCACTTTCATTTTGCTGAGGGATTGCCAGTTGTCTGCAGAGCTTCATGTGGGTTTTGGTTATGAAAATGTAATGCAGTGTTGACCAGCTTTAATGCTTGCTGTAACTGTCTATTCCTGATTTGAATCCAACGTGGCTACCTTAAAGGGAGAAAAAGTCATATGACTCTAGAATCTGCTATAATTTACATCCACTTTTGCCTGGACCATTATAATTGGGAACCTTTTGCCACATATTTTTTCATGTTAAAGTCACCTTCAAGCAGAATCTCGCTGGTTGTGGAGCTGCAAAGTAGTTCTTCCAGGAAAATTACAGGGGGTTCCTCATATTTTTTCTTGGGTCCTCTTGCACAAGTTCAAATTAGTGTTTATTATAAATATTCTTTTACTTTTCAGCCTAAGTTATATCTATTACAGGTTATAGCCTAGAATATTGAATTTTGCTCCACTATCTTTACGTTTGCATTTATGACTGTGGAAACATAGATAACTAGCCCACCTGATGGTCTCCCATGCTATTTTTTCAGCTGGATAGTATGTTTTCTCATGCGTGTTATTTTTACAGCTGGATAGTATGTTTCCTCATAACCATCAATTGGTAGTGAGTGCATGCTCCATGTTTTTTGCACACAGATTATGTCCCATGTCTTCAGAAGTTCCAAGTAGTCTTTTTGCTGGATGACACGTTTTAGCCCTGCCACGTTCCACAATATTAATGTAATGTGTTTCCCATATATTACATTTTCTCTGCTCTTGCAAGATCTGTTGTTAGGCATGCAACTGAGTCTTTGAAGAGAGTGTGGGTGCCAGGCGTCTCCAGTCTTCCTTCTTTCTTACATCATGTGCAAGAACTAGAGAACATTTTCTTTCGTTATTCGAGTTGAGGTTAATTCCTACTTGGGAGTTCCCACTTTGGAATGGAGAGGATGAACATTGTGCACCTTTGAGAATACTGTTCCCTTCCATCCTGCTGTCTTCTATCCATCATGGACTGAGTAGTACCTAGGGATATCTCTCTACCTCCAAAGGCTTGTTCACTATTTCCCACTGGGCACAGTTTGTGTTCCTTATAGAACCTGATTTTCCTTTCCTTCTGAAGTCCAGGATTCTATTGTAAACTCTCACTCTGCCATGTTTTTAAGGGTGGCAAAATGTATTCTGCTAATATTGTCTGTTTTTATGTTTTCTTAACGGTATATGCTGAAAAATTCGAAGTACATTTGTTCTGTTTGGAATGTCTTGCATTCCTCTCAATATATAAGTAGGGCGGCAATGAGTTCACATTGATAGCTTTGTGACACCTGTGCTCCCGCGTGTTGTTGCCTCTTGCTCACATGGTCATTCCTAAATTACAGTATAGTGCAAGTTTGTGTCTGGATTTTTGTGTGTACTAGCGTTTTCAATGCGGGGGATTGTTATATTGCTTTCATTTTGTTTTTTATTTATTTAAGTCTTTAGGATGGCCCAGGTCGACCTCCTAGCTTGCACATCCATGTGAGAAATAGGGGCTTGTTACTCTGTTTGTTAGAACTTACGTCGTGGGCATCCCCAAAAGGTCCCCAGTCTCCTGGGTATCTTCTATTCCTTTATGTAAATAAGACTTTCTCTGTCTCTACCTCTATAACTCCCTTTTAAGAGGGTAATACTCAATATTTTGTTCATCTGTCCTGGGTGTATGTCCTCTATTATTTGTAGATTTGTATTTTGTACTCCTGCTGTATGCCTAGACCCTTTTATTTTTGCTGGCATTTCCTCAGGGGTTGCCAAGATGTCTACTGTGTGTTGGACTGTAAAAGTATTTGATTTTTAAAAAACAATTATCGTGACAACGGATTCCACTGCTTCAGCTCCTTTCTTTTTTGAAATACCGCTTGCATTCTCACCTTGTACTGAAAAATCCTCCAGCGATAATTTGGTACCTAGCCACAGTTTTCATGTTTTTCTTTAACCTTTTTCTCCCTCCTTCTTAATGTTCTCATGATTTGTGTTTGTTCATGTTCCTTGTTTTGTTTAATTGATTTGTTATTTAAGTGAGTAAGTTCTAATGCATCAGCTGAGCACTGTTTGTTAATATTTGAGGCACTGTAAGTTCCCAAAAGGCTGTTATCTGCTGGCAGATGTTTACCTTCAGTTTCCTTTATTATCTTGGTACTTGTGGAAGCTTTATGGACAGCTATGAGCGGGGGCTCCGTTATGGTGTCATGTTCTGTCACGGCTCTATCTGTATTTAACACGTTGAATTTCTTTAGATTCTTCACCAAGAGAGAAAACATCTCTGGAAGTGAACAGAATTTGTCCACTTTTGCACATACACAGTGTCCCATTTTGCTACGTGCCATTATACTGTTTAATTTGGATTCAAGAATATTGTATCAGATCCACCTGCAATTCAAGTTTGTATGACTGCCATGTCAGAGCGTTAATTGCTGCAAGCAGGGTTCAGTTGATTGATGATAAAATTGTGGAATCTACCAAGGAATTGTTTGTCATATACTTAACCAAATGTGTAGTTGTCTCACTTGCTTCAGTTTTTGTTGCTTCTGTTTCATCAAGTAGTCTGACATCAGCATCACTTAAGGCAAAGCTGGCTGAGCAGTCAACCCTGTTGTCTCCTATGTTGCTATTATAAATGGAAATTGACAATATTTCTATTGTTGGTATATCTTGGGAATTTCCCCAGTTTGTTGCTACTATAGTCTTTTAATCATTTATATTGTTTCAGTTAGTTAAAACCACAACAATATTACTGATATTACGAATTCAATATATACAATAAAATATGTTAAAAGCTAAAGTACGACTGTGCATTGTAAACAATACGAACACTATCTTCCTTAATGGGTAACACTTAAAAGGAAACTATAGTAAAAACAAATAGACATCGAATTGGGAGATTACCGCCCTGGTTGGTCGTCCGAGCTCCGGACATCACTCCCTTCACCTGCCACAGCTGATTGTCTTGTGGTGGTGTAGTTACTTAAGTATATTGATGCCACTATAGTGCACCTGTGAACATATTCCTATCTTTGGTTGGTGAGGAGCACTGGGTTTTTTTATCTCTGAGTGATTTCATGCGCTGTTCCGTGCTCGCTGTTCTTACTGTTGTAACTATTTAACTCTGTTCTTCTAAATTAGACTTCCTGGCCCCCATGCAAATTTGCCACCCCATTTGTCTTGCTTGGACTCTAAATTCTTGTCATGGCAGTACCAGTCAGGAGAGATCCGCTCTGAAATTGCATTTATAATATTTGTGTTCAAATTGGAATTGGTGAGGAACTTCCCTTGTTGTTGTTTCACACTTTGATTTTCTTGCCTTCCCGCTTTATTGATATTTTTCATGTTCTTAGTATTACACCTCATTAGGAAGACTTTATGTGAGAGATTCCAATTAGATTCAAAGACTGTAGTCCTTTTCAGACTCCGCCAATTCCTGCCCAAGGCCAAGCTTTTTGCCATTACATGTCAGTACCAAAAATAAGCGAATTATATCAACTATGTCAGTTGCGCGATTTCTGTTTAGGCGTGCTTTGTGTTCTACGTTCTCATTCTTGGTTAAGTCAGGATCAAAAGAATAGCACTTCTTTTTAAGGCAAAAGGATAGATTGTTACATTATCAGTGTATCTGGACTGGACTCTAGTAGTTATGATGGAGATTTATGTATAAAAACACCAACAAACCTGCTAAAGTGCATGATGGGCATGCTGGAATCCGACATATGTAAAAATGACTAGACCATGTATATTAGAATATACAACATAATGCCTAATAGATAAATGAGACTTCATGTCAAATTTGATTTCTCTGATTGGCATTCTGAATTGATATTAAATAGCTAAGTAACATAAAAGAGAAGAAATTCTTTATCTTTAGCTTCAGTGTAACATTAAATAGCAAAATAAATCTTATATATTGATGTGTATGGTATATGGTATTACGGGATATAGATCATTGCCTTAGTAGGAATGATTTGAAAGTTAAATTAAAATGGAGTTGTGAGTTCAAAAAATAAAACTAGGCTCCAAATGTCTGAGTATGGGACCAAATACTCAACACAACACTAAAAAAGAGAAAAATTGAGTCTTAAATTATAACATACAGAGAGGTTTATGTAAGTTAAAATTTGTTAAACCTGCAGAAGATGATGAGGTACTAAAGCTGTCACTATAGTGGATCAATCAAAAGTACTATACTTGGCAGAGCAAAGCATATTAATTTACAAAAAAAAACACTCACATAAAAAAATTTAAATGTCAGGAAATAAGTATTTCAAGATAAAATAAAAATTTCAATTTGAATGTCAACAAAGGCACTACCGCTTCTGAAAGTCATTTGCAGACAATCTTTCCACACAATTTTTAAGAGGGTATTGTCATAAATAAATGTCAATGTTTCTTAATTTTACTCCTATGCCCTCATTCCAAAAGGTACAAAAGAAAAGATCCTGATTTTGTCATATTTCTGTTTGATTATATTTGGTTTTTTTGTAAAGTGCGCATACAGTCTGGAGACACTTCCCAAGATCACAAACCTCATGGGGGCAACTTGTCCCATTATATAATCGGCGATAATTATCGCTAAGCGCAGTTAGCGCTAGGATAATTATCGCCGGCTATCGCAGGTTTCTATCGCGGAGATAGCGTGCTATCAGCAACGCTTATCTCCAAAGCGATAGAAACCCTGGAGAACAGTGTGAATATCGCTTGAAAACAAGCGATATTCACACTGTGACCAGTGTTAGCTTGGCGATAGGGCGAGGGGGATTTAGCCATGTAATCCACCTCCCATTGGATTACATGGCTAAGTCAGGGTGAGACCAGGCGTCAACAAACCAGCGCTAAACGTGTTTAGCGCTGGTTCGTTAATCACCTCCCCTGCCTCGCTAATAGGCGATAGCGACCTTAGCGACTGTTTCCAGTCGCTTTTAGGTTGGGAACGCCTACTTTGCATGCCATTAGCGATAAATATCGCTGGCATGCAAAGCGGCACCCAACCCGGTCGCTATCGCCTAAAGCTGTCGCTAACAGCAGTTAGCGACAGCTTGCTAATAGGGGTCTGTTTTATCGCCGCTTTAGCGGGAAAAGTCCCGCTAAAGCGGCGATCGAGCCCTTGATAATATGCCCCAATGTTTCTCAGAAAATTGCCTTTTACCTGACATGATATCCAGGATGCTGATTTGATTGGTTTGAAACAAAATTACAACTTTGAGACCTTGAGGCTTTTAAATCAATAGCTGCATTCATCAATGTACATTTATTTGCTTTGCAGTAGTATATATTTCTCCCATTATTGTACAATGTGCAAATAAATATATAGTTATAAACGCATCGATTATGCTTTAAATGTAGATGTGCTTATTGTCTGAAACCTTCACTGTTTGGTGTTCACAGACTAATGAAATGACAGGAATCTCTTGTTTAGATACCTGCATTTTAGGCATATATATATTAAGCCTGGGCGGTGAACTACGCTACGCTCGCGGAGTTTGCGAAGTTTCGGTAACTTCGCGATTCGCGTAGAACGCGAAGTTACCGTGCACTACGCAATTTGCGGCGTAGCGTAGCTGTTTTTCTTCTTCGCGAGCTCAATATACGTTCTCGCGTGCGCGGTAACGACCTACCGTGATTCTGCGTTCGCCGACGCGACTTCCTATCCGTTCGCGGGCGCCACGAGATTTGGAATCCGGCCGCACGATCCCGCGAGAGTGTGCGAACGCGAACACGTCATTCGGACGCGCGATCTGACTTCCGGCGGCAGTGTTGGTAAGATCGCAATCCCGAACACGAAGAAACTACAATCTGGCGAAGAATATATCTCGAGCATCATAAAACCTTCTCGAAAATGATGAATTAGTTCATTTTGCACAAAAACTCCTCAGGTTGTCATTTAGAGATGTAGTTTGGTGAGCAAGGAGTCCTTTTTCTTTTTTCCAAGAGGAAGGAAGTGCCCCTGATTCTCAAACTTCCTGTTCCTGTCCAGCAGGCTCCTCCCAGTGCTTTGTCCATGTGCTGTTCACTTTCATTTGGATTTGGAGCTGGAAGGATCACTTTTTGTGTCTGTCTGCTGCATCATATCATTGAATTGGATTTGAGGACTCTTGGATTTGAGATTTTACAAGTAAGTTGGAGAATTGGTGTACTTGTTTGTTTGATTGGGGCTTGTTAGTACCTACATTTTTTTGTGGTATTTCCATAGTTTTTAAAATGTATTGTTGTGGCCTGTAGTTTCGGCAGGGGCCTAGTTGTTTTTCTTTGATTGGAATTTCAGCCAGTAGGCCCGGACTAGAGCCAGAGGTACCCATGGGTGCATGTTTCTGTGGTGTCTGTTGAATTTAAAGTTTAAACATCATGTAGGCCGGGCATCCATGGATGGCATTGGATTGATTTGCAAAATGTGGGTTTTGGGGTGGTATTTTATATTTTTGGGTGTTTGTTAAATAAATAGGCCTTTTCAGGCAGTAGGTAACCCTGGGCGTTCAGCTCGCGGACTTTGGGCAAGTCCGCACTGCGCGACAACGCGGACTTACACTTTTTATCTTCTTCGCAGCTCAATGTACGTTTCGCGCACGCAATAACGACAATTTGTGACGATCGCGATGTCGAACACGCAGAATTTACAATCTGGCGAACAATATCTCTCGAGCATCATTAAACCTTCTCGAAAATGTTGATTTAGTTCATTTTGCACAAAAACTCCTCAGGTTGTCATTTAGATGTAGTTTGGTGATCAAGGAGTCATTTTTTTTTTGTTTTACAATTTTTTCCAAGAGGTAGCAAGTTTCCCAGAGTCTCCAACTGCCTGGTCCTGTCCTTTGTCTTCACTTTTTGTTATTTTGGGTGGCCTGGCCATGTGGGTGGCGGCCATTTTGTAAAGCCAGGCATTGTGCTTTTGCCATAGGCCTGCATTGTCTGTCTTGTGTTCCTTTTCTTGTTGTTCTGGGTGGCCTGGCCATGTGTTGGCGGCCATTTTGTGTGAACAGCCACTGTGCTTTTGCCATAGGCCTCAAAGCTTGCGGCCTAGTGTGCCAGTAGGCCCGGAGGTAGTCATC
The DNA here is from genome assembly GCA_963921515.1 of Calotriton arnoldi. NCBI lineage: Eukaryota > Metazoa > Chordata > Amphibia > Caudata > Salamandridae > Calotriton > Calotriton arnoldi. Next base: position 2,180,815 of record CAWUFW010001579.1, on the reverse strand, counting down.
CTCATGGGTGCATAAAAACTGTTTCTGTGTTGTCTGTTGAATTGTAACATAATTTAGGCCATGGATGGCATTGGATTGATTTGCAAAATGTGGCTTTTGGGGCGTATTTTTTTTTTTTTGGGTGTTTGTTAAATAAATAGGCCTTTTCAGCCAGTAGGTAACCCTGGGCGTTCAGCTCGTGGACTTTGGGCAAGTCCGCACTGCGCGACAACGCGGACTTACACTTTTTATCTTCTTCGCGCTCAATGTACGTTTCGCGCGCGATAACGACAATTTGTGACGATCGCGATGCCGAACACGCAGAATTTACAATCTGGCGAACAATATCTCTCGAGCATCATTAAACCTTCTCGAAAATGTTGATTTAGTTCATTTTGCACAAAAACTCCTCAGGTTGTCATTTAGATGTAGTTTGGTGATCAAGGAGTCATTTTTTTTTGTTTTACAATTTTTTCCAAGAGGTAGCAAGTTTCCCAGAGTCTCCAACTGCCTGGTCCTGTCCTTTGTCTTCACTTTTTTGTTATTTTGGGTGGCCTGGCCATGTGGGTGGCGGCCATTTTGTAAAGCCAGGCATTGTGCTTTTGCCATAGGCCTGCATTGTCTGTATTGTGTTCCTTTTCTTGTTGTTCTGGGTGGCCTGGCCATGTGTTGGCGGCCATTTTGTGTGAACAGCCACTGTGCTTTTGCCATAGGCCTCCAAGCTTGCGGCCTAGTGTGCCAGTAGGCCCGGAGGTAGTCATCCTCATGGGTGCATAAAAACAGTTTCTGTGTTGTCTGTTGAATTGTAACATAATTTAGGCCATGGATGGCATTGGATTGATTTGCAAAATGTGGCTTTTGGGGCGTATTTTATTTTTTTGGGTGTTTGTTAAATAAATAGGCCTTTTCAGCCAGTAAGTAACCCTGGGCGTTCAGCTCGCGGACTTTGGGCAAGTCCGCACTGCGCGACAACGCGGACTTACACTTTTTATCTTCTTCGCGCGCTCAATGTACGCTTGCGCGCGATAACGACATTTTGTGACGATCGCGATGCCGAACACGCAGAATTTACAATCTGGCGAACAATATCTCTCGAGCATCATTAAACCTTCTCGAAAATGTTGATTTAGTTCATTTTGCACAAAAACTCCTCAGGTTGTCATTTAGATGTAGTTTGGTGAGCAAGGAGTCATTTTTTTTTTGTTTTACAATTTTTTCCAAGAGGTAGCAAGTTGCCCAGAGTCTCCAACTGCCTGGTCCTGTCCTTTGTCTTCACTTATTTGTTATTTTTGGTGGCCTGGCCATGTGGGCGGCGGCCATTTTGTTAAACCAGCCACTGTGCTTTTGCCATAGGCCTGCAAGCTTGCGGCCCAGTATGCCAGTAGGCCCAGAGGTAGTCACCATGGGTGCATAAAACTGTTTCTGTGTAGTCTGTGGAATTTTGACATCATTTAGGCCATGGATGGCATTGAATTGATTCAATTGAATTGCGAAATGTGGGTTTTTTGGAGGGTCTGACTATTTCACTTTTTGGGTGTGTTAAATAAATGCCTTTTGTGCGTGTGTACTGTGTAATTATAATTGTGTTGTTGTAGTGGTTGTCTAACTTTCCAAAGAGTTTTTAGCCATGTGGATTTTAGTTTTTGCATTAAAGCTGTGTGTGTTTTATAAGGCATCCTTTGTCTGCCCATATATAGGCCTGCTTGAGTTAATTGTTTGCCGTGCCTTGTGCCTGTGAGTCACCATGTTTCTGGGGGCCATTTTGTTGTGGTAGTTATTAGTGTGCTGTTTTTGCCACATAGGCCTGCGTGTCTTTCCATTGTTCCTCTTGTCTTACTGCTTCCAAATCCATCCCCATTGCCAGCTGCAGCTCCCTGATGCTGCTATATAATACATCCCACGTGATGCACAAATTTAGGCCAAACATGCTCCAGTACATTTTAGTTTTTGTTCTTTACTATTCTTATTCTTCCAGAGTGTACACTAGCCCTACACAGTAGCCAGGAAAGCCCTGGCCTTGTTGTCAACGTCTCATAAATGGCTACACTGTGTGTTGTTGTTCACAGAGTTTCTGAAATTTAATAATTGAGGCCACCACACACTAAGTTCTATATTCTATTTGTTTGATTTGTGCTATGTTTGACTGATGTTCTGGCTTTTTGCTTTTAGGTGCACAAAGACTGAGGAGGAGGTGTGTCTCTCATCATTGCCTGTTGCACTTCCAGACAGACATCCTGCTGCTGTACACACAACACAACGTGACGTGTGACCTGACCAGACATCTCTGCAACTGAGTGCTGCTGACATCTGAAGAAGATGGGCCCAAAGAAAGCAGGTACCAGGTCCTCCAGTACCAAGAAAGTTTCTATTGAGAAGAAGAAGGAACAGAAGAAGCAAGTGACACTGAAGTCTGGTGTGCCGGCCAATACCTTTTTGGGAAAAAAATTGCGCCTGCAGCAGCGGTGTCCGGGGGCAAGCTGGGGGCAGCACCTCCGCATCAGTGGACCCAACCCACCAACCCAGGCCCAAGCACATGAGTGGGGAAGAGGTAGCCAGCCTAATGGTGGAAAGCAGTGATGCTGAGCCGGAGATAAACTTATCGCTATCTCAAAGTAGTACCCAATCAACGCAGGAGGAAACACAGCAGATAAGTGGTCAACAACAACAGCCGCAACCACCACCCGCAATAGTAGTTGTTGTTCCTCCTGAAGTAGGGGTAGTTCAGGAAATTGAGCCTCATGCAGAGGTAGAAGAAGAAGCCACTCATTCAGAAGATCCATTGTCTTCCAAATCCCCAGCAAGGAAAAGGAGGGGTAGTCCATCAAGTTCTTCGCCAAGCCCCCTTCTGATGATCTAGATGCCACTTGGAAGCCACAAACTGAGTCTGAGAGGGAGCCACGTTCCAAGACCAAGCTAGGGAAAAGGAAGGTTCCAGAAAGCCTTACACTTATGGAGGTCGATGTAGAACAGCAAGATGATGATGATGATGATGACGACGAGCCAGTCATCACGAACATCACTCCCGGCCCCGAGGAGATGGAGACCAACATTCTTACTCTATCCAAAATCGCTGCGAGGGATGTAGCACGCATACCTCCACAGGTAACACCAATACGACCTACAGCTTCCATATTTGCATTAGCAAAGGCCCGGCAGCGACCTACATCCAGCACAACCACCACCTCTGTAGGAGTAGGTAGTGGTACATCAGCACAGAGTCAAATTCAACACACACCCTACAGATCATCCGGCATTGGAAGTGGCACCTCCAGCAGGAGGCCAAAGTTAAGCTCCCCAGTTTGGGACTTCTTTACGGTTAGTGAAAAGGAGGAGAACATTGCTATATGCTCCATTTGTAATACCTCTGTTAGTCGTGGTAAGCTTGGTACAAACTATGGTACCGGAGGCCAAATGACCCATCTGAAAAAACACCACTTGATCAGCTGGGAGGACCACTTTCGCGACAGAAAAAAAACTGCAACCATTGGTGTTGGTGGGGATAAAGGAGTAGAAGAAGAAGATCCGATCACGGTGGAAGAGGAAGGACAGGGAGACATTCTCTCTGGTAGTGGTACACAAGGTGTCCCTGACCCCAGCAGTGCAGTCTTAACGTTGCACACATCTTCAGCAACATCTCAGTGGCACAAGAGTAAGAGTCAGCCGGAGACACCAAGAAGTACCAGGTCCGCACTACCAAAAAGTGCGTTGAGCCTAAGAGAAAGGAAAACAATGCAGCCTACCATTATCAGCATGTTTGGGGGTGAGGGGCAGTACGAACGCAACCACCCAATAGCACGTTTGTACAATGCGAAGCTGGCTAAAATGTTAGCACTGGACCTTCTCCCTTTTTCTTTTGTTGAAGGGTTGGGTTTTGTGGAATTTGTGTCAACCATCTGCCCAAAATGGCATGTTCCCAGCCGCTACTATTTAGCCAGAGTTGCAGTTCCAGCACTACATCACGTCGTGCTGGAATTCCTAGGAAAGGCCTTGAAGCAGAGTGCTGTTCACAGTATCCACCTGACTACAGACATGTGGACCAGTTGCCAAGCCACAGATTACATGTGCATCACTGCACACTGGATCAGTTTTGTGGGTGTTAGAGAACAGCTATCTGCTGGTGTTGATACTGCAGAGATTTTTCATGCCACTCGCAAACATGCAACTGTAGCCATGTTTGCCATGGAGAAATCTCATACTGCTGCAAACATTTTGGAAGAGTTTAACACCAAGGTCTTTGAGTGGCTGCGCCCAAGAGGGCTTACGATTGGTTTTGTTGCCACGGACAACGGCAGTAATGTAGTTTTGGCCATGCGCAATGGTGGCTATTTCAGGGTCCCGTGTTTGGCACACTGCATTAACATTGTTGTTCAAGACTTTTTGAAAAATGAATCAAAATTCAGCAACTTACTGGTCACCTGCAGAAGAATATGCACACATTTCAGCCATTCTTTTAAAGCCCGGAAGCAGCTGAGGGTCATTCAACGTGAGCATAAACAGCCAGTCAAAGCGCTCATCCAGGAGGTGCCAACACGTTGGAACTCAACTTATTACATGCTTTATCGTCTGTTTGAACTGTACATACCACTCAATGCTTATGTCATGCAAAGATTAGGGGAACCTACTGTGAGAGGCATGACCGTTGAGATGGCTCAATGGGACCTCATTAAATGCCTGACTGAGATGCTACTTCCTTTTGAGATCTTCACACGTGAAGTCAGCAGGGAGGACTGTACTATGGGCCAAGCTATCCCATTGTTGCACATGCTAGAGCAACAGCTGAAGGATGTGTCTGAAACGTACGCAGGTGTGGATGACAAACAAGACGCATATCATTTGGCGGAGACCTTAGCCGCTCGCTTATCGGAAAATACAAGGATTAAAAATAAAATTTTGTCACAACCACATTACATTAGTGCCACAATTTTGGATCCACGGTACAAAGTATTTCTGAACAGCAAGGCAGTAATTCCTTTTCGGAAGTGGATGTTGCCAACTACAAAACTTTGATAGCTAAGGAAGCCACTATTTTCGAAAGCGAACGGCTGTTAATTACAGGCCCCCCACCCCAGGCCATAACCAGTACTACAGAGCATCCAGAGTCAAGTTCTACTTCGGAGCCTGAGGGCAGTGCATTTGCCTCCCAGCAGTCACCTACACCAACAATAACATCAAGAACAGGATCATCCACAGCACAATGTGCAACTGATTGGTTTCTACAGCAGGGGTATGGTAAGTCCAGTGCTGATGCAAAGGCAAAACAGGCCGAGCACATCAGAGCACCCCTGAACATTGAGCGGATGGTCCAGGCCTATCTGGATGACCCAACAGAGGTCTTCATGGATCGAAACCCATTGGTGTATTGGTATGGGAAAAGAAGCCAATGGACAGTGCTCAGCAGGCTGGCGATAAAGTATCTGGCTTCCCCTGTCGCAAGTGTCTCTTCTGAGCGTGTTTTCAGTGCTGCTGGTGCCATTGTAACTTCGAAAAGGACCAGTCTCTCGGCCCAAAGCGTGGAGAGGTTAACCATGATCAAAATGAATCAGCACTTTATACCACCGGATTACAAAATACGTGAATCACAGCAGGAAGAGGAGAGCGACTTGGATGACGTAAATAGTGCGTTACAGGACCTACTTCTGTCCGAACCACCAGAGTTTGAGGACGAGCTCCTCTTCCCTGACAACTAGGCTTTCAAATTGTTGCTTTCTTCCTTCCTTTATGTGTCTGTGTATCTGTCTTTCTGGTTCAAATCAAATCACAACAAAACCATCACCACCGTCTTCTCTTTTATTTCCCTATTGGAGTTGCACGTCTGTGCATTTAACTGTCCACTCTTCAGAGTCCTGCTTCATCTTCCTGTCTCGCACAAGTACATTTCCATCAAGCCAGACATTAGTACAAGAAATGTTGCCTTTACCAGTCCCGCCTCCATTAGAAGTGAAACGTGACTACTATAGCTATCCTCCGTTTTGTTTTCGAGCCGAAACTCATCAGTGTCCGAAGGCTACAGCCTCAGCAGGCATCCAAAGGTCCTCACTGTCAGGACAGAAGGTACTTGGCAGAGAAAGACAAGAAACTCTTCGAAGAAACTTGCTGACATTTGTGCTAACTCAAATGACCAGCAATGAGCGCTACACAGGCCGCGGCCCATCATCACAGTGCTGACCATGGGAAGCAACTTAAACTGTGACAAAGTGCCACAGATGAATAAGACGAAAACCGAAACAGCGCCTAACACTCAAAATGAGTGTGGACTGGAGTAATGATGAGGCCACTGCCCCGTAAAAAAAAAAAAAAATGTCAGAACTAGGCATCTGATGATCTGACAGCCAAAGAGAAGAGCAAGACAGGTAATGATGGAATGCATTGGATGCTTGCAGACTCTGAGCGATTGCTGTTGTTTGTTGTTGATGTTGTGCATGAAGTCGAACTCTACTCTACTAGTTAATCTACAAAGTGACTCAAGTAAGTCAGTGACAGTCAATGTTTCCCTTCTTGTTGTTTAATAACCAAATTGTACTCCTACTACTGCAGGTGCAGGCCAATATCTGTTGCAATTTTTAATATGGAATATGGACTTAATTGGAGTCAATACAGACTGAGTTGTAGTTGGACAACACGTACCACACCATGATGATGACCATACTATCTTTTTGCGCGCAGTCATTCAGTTGGATCGGAGATGATTCAAGGACTAACTGCATTTCATGAAGTGGCATAAGGTAAACATAAACCCAAGAATTCAACAAGAAAGTAGTAAACACAGCAGACCTACATGTCCATGTAGTGGTGTAGTCGAGTGTAGTGATGACTGAAAGCGGCGCATTGATTTTGTCACTTAATTAGGAAAATGCTAAGTTGCTGTGTATGCCTTTTGTCTGGCTATGTCAAAAATTAAGGTAAATGGAGGTTGGGTCACGGGCTGGTGCTGTGGTGGGCCTGTTCTGTCCTGTTGTTGTTGTAGCTTAATGCTGTAAACAGAATCTACACGATATATCCAAGCCGCCTCACTCTGAAAGTGTTCTCTCTTCTCTTCTTGGACTCCACCGTAAATGATGTTTTTTTTTATTCATTGATTTCTCAATACCCCTTTTGTTTTTCCATCTAGACGTTACAGGCCGGCCTTTACCCTGTGCTTGCTATACTGGGAGACACAACTCACATTTACCTTACCAATCGGCATCAGGAAGGCCACCAAGATTGATGTGCGGAGCGTCCATGGAAGATAGGACCAAGAGGAAGGACGAGATTCAACTCCACAATTTTAGCATGATAATGCAGTAACTTTAGTATCATTCATCATTCATCTTTTAATTAATTTGAATCCTTTTTTCTCTGCAATCATTAGGACTGTGTGTTGTGTGTTTGTTTGCTAATTGATCCCTACAAATGTTTTTTAATTGTCTTTGCTATCTTTACAAGTAAGCCCAGTACAACATGGAATTTGGGTCTCTGAGGGCATATTACAGGCAAGGCAAATTGCATAGAATATACTGCTGCCCTGTACTGTCTAATTGTCTAGTAGGAGTTATTAAGTACTACTCATTAACCATCAAGTTATCTAATCTTCATCATCATTAACGCATGCATTTCCCTTTTCTCCCTTTATTGATTTTTTGGATAAGATCATGGTCGTCTGCCAAGATTGCGCTTTGCTTTTGTTGTCCATGCGTACTGTTTTTCATTTTCAAACCTTTCCCCAAACCCCCCTTCCCATCCATTCATCAAACCCTAACCCTCTTCCCCCGGGCTGTGATTTATATTGAGGTGTGATGTGACTACATAAAATGTACACCAATTGATCACACGCTTGCTGGGGCAGATGTGGTGAAAGCAACACTAATTCAATTGCAAGGCAGGGAGAGGAGCTTCTTCTGCTTGCCCACCCATGCTCAGTCTATGTGCAAGCCGTCACCGGCTAATAGTAGTACATCATAATTAATTGCCGTCATTGATTGGATTAATCATCAAACTCCTACCACACAGCAGTAAAGGTTACGAATTACGATTGTGTTAAGTTAAGTGACTCACTCGACAGCACAACTACAGTTTATAACTTCTTGTACTAGGCTGTCCCCGACACCATTATGTTTAATTTGACTTTAGCAGTTGCAACTGCAATATTGTTTGTTTGGCAGTCGTCTTCTGTATTGTATTTTACTTCGTTCGACTACTCCTCCCACAGTTTTTCTCAGGCAAGTGACTGTCTCTTTTTTATTTTTTTAGCAAATGCTACTGCCAGTGTCTACTCTACTACTACCACCACAACCATGGCATCTTCTACATTCTCTATGGAAACCATGCAGCCATCGCTGTGCCGAACGTAGTCATCAGCAATCACAGGTAAGATAAGTTTGGTGGGAGGTAGAATACTAGTAGGACAAATAACTCAGTGAGGGGTACCGCATCTATCTGTTTGTTATACATCATCGGCAGATTATTTAAATCAAACACTGGCTGCGGCCCTGCAGCAGCAAGGAAACCAATGTGACGTTAATTCGTAAAACAGTAACCCCCCACAAAACATTAACATTGTATGTTTAAGTATAAATATAATTTATTACCCTAACAAAAATAAACTATCCCACACCTGACCCACCCCTCTCCCTAACCCCAACCAATGTCCAAAACGAAAAAAGTCCAAAGAATGTCCCGAAACCCCAACGCCCAATTCCCACCCACCAAAACAAGGAATAAAAAGGGGCAAAGCAACAGGGTCCTCGATGTTATAATCGGCGGGCTTTGAGGTGTTTGTCCACCAGGATTTTCACCCGCTCCTCCATTTGCTCCTCTTGCCGTGCCATCCGGAGGAGAATCTTCCTGCGGAATGCCCTGCAGTGGCATCCACAATGGGGGACAGCAGTGCTGGCTGCTAGTGAATTGCGGCGGGCAGCTACCAGACCGCGGCGCCGTACTGCTGGAGTTGGGGCCTGGCTGGGGCCCGGGGCATCGGACGAGGCTGCAGCTGCTGCCGCCTCCTCCTCCTCCTCCGCCTGAGCCACCAGCCGCCGGTACTCCTGGCATATGGCCTCCAGTTTCCGGCGCTGGGCCCTGACTGCCAACTCCTTCCGCAATGGTTTGTCTTGGGAAAAGAAAGAAAAAAAATATTGTTGTAACCAGTACTCTTACCTAAACAGTAACACAAAATTAATTCAACACATAATGGCACAGTAGCACTAGCAAGAAGCACAGTACATAACATTTGTGGTAATAATCTATCTATCCTCCCACTTCCTCGGCCTCTAACATTTGTGGGAGTTTCAGGCATTATACTAGCACTATGGACTCCAACCAGTACACAGTACACCAGTGTTCTTCTTATCTCTAGTTTAGCGAAATGACATAACCTGGTTGTAGCCGGCATTGCCAGCTCGGTCATCTATGCTTGAACCCAAGACAAACATACGAGTCATGACGCAGAGTCACATTACTTTGATTTACTACTGTTTGCAGGTGGGGAAGCTCGTATTTTTCTATTACGGGTGGCACTGGCCATACTCTCTCTGTTACATGGAGGGCAATTGCTCAATTTCACAGTGCCTTGGCTACTACAAAAAGGCAGATTATATATCTGATCCAATGATCGTTGCTTTTATATGGGACAACGACATAAGGTCAGTAGCGGTCGGTGGTGGGACTCGGGGAGTTCGGCCGGGCGGTGACGTGGGTAGGGGCAGGATGGGGGTAGTAAACTATGGATTACGGCCAATTACAGGTAAGTAAACATATAAATAAATTAAACTAATTTTGTTGCGCACACTGCATCGCATTTGGCGGTGCAGTGCGCACAATGAAATTCACTTTATTTATTTGTATGTTACAGTAAAGTTACCTGTATTTGCCCGCGTAATACATTGTTTACTACTACCCCCACCCTGCCCCTCCCCACATCGGCTTTGCTACGCTGGCGCGGTTTCTTTAACATTCCCTAAAACTGTGCATCTTGTGACAGTCTCCACCTATGCTGTCTATGATGAATACATACAGGCATCCATCCATTCTAAGTAAATGTCAATCATTCTTCTTAATCTCTCCACAAACGTTACTTTGTTTCACCAACAACAACGCATGCGTCCACTCACTCCGTTGCTTGCCTTGGCTTTGAGTTTCACCCAAACACCGCTGATGATTCTTGCTATCCACAGTATCCACCCATACTGTATCGCCCACCCAGGCAGGCATCCATTCTTCTTTCACCTCCCACCCATCCTTCAACAACACATGCATCTGATTCCTATCAGCCACCTATCCATGCTTCCAACGTATCCTTCTCTGCCAGTCATCATATTAAATCTCGCCCACCCTTCCTCCTTCCACCCTTCTTTCCCTTTTTGTTCAACACATCCATCAAGGTCATCTGATCTGACTTTTAGTCTCCTCCATAAAACTTTCACAGCTGAGTTGGAGTCAGATATAAGAGGCCATTGGTTAATGAAGTCACGCTGGTAATGCTATTGCTACTGCATTGCTCATGCTAAGTAAAGGGTGTCTTCTTTATTAACCGTTGTATAATGTTCACTACAACTTCATACCTAATAAGTCTCAACAACAGTACAGTGAGTGAAGTCCACTCCACACACCCTTCCAGCTAGTGCAATGTCAATAAGTCATGAATATAACTTACCACCGCCCGCCACTGCTGCTGTCTCACCCCCTGTATCTCCTGCAGGTGCTGCATCTCCTGCCCCCTCCGGAATGGCCGCAACGCCATCGCCGCTGGCCCCACCGGCACTGGTGGTCGGTAGTACACCTAGAAAAAACATGACACATTTTTAGATGCCTGTACACCTCCCCCTATTTATTCTTTTTCACTAGCAAGATTGAAAAAAAAGTTAATACATACATATTATTATTATAAATCACATTCAATAGTCCAAATCGGGTACTAGAGTACAGTCAGTAGACAGACACTAGTAGTGTTATTATGGTCCCTAGGGTCATTATTATACTATACTCTACTCTTTGCAAAGTTAGCCTGAGCCATGCAACCATTTTTCGCTTCATGTCTTTTGCGCATGTTACCTCGCAGCTTGTTGTGCAGTAACAGTAAGACGCCTTTTGAGCCCACATGAGCACATACAGCTACTGTCTGAGCGTTGCGTACAAGAGGTCGAAAAACAAGCCACTTTGTTATGGAGTTCGGTTAGTCCGTATTACTTAGCCATAGGTAACATGTTACACTTTTTTGGCAGGACTGACAAATGCTTGCATTAACACGCACCATTTTTCTCAGGCAGAGGATTCCCTTCTACGAACCAGAGATTTGCAGAGCTTATGAATGATGCATGTAACCAGTAATTCTACGTCCTACGGTGAGGAGTCGCCCAGAATTCACACAGATCTTTTGTCTTATATCATCATGCACTTGTTGCAACAATTTTTATTGTTTTAATCTTATGCATTTTGCTGTTGGAGCTGGCTGGAGTACACTGAATTTTATAGAACAACAACATACAGAGGTTGTTATTTGAAAATAAACCTTTTGAACTTACACATAGACTCTGTGGTATTTGGTGTGGTGGTGGTGGTGGACTTACACGAGTGAGTGAGCGAAAGGGTGTTATGTTCTGGGTTGTGGAATCATAATCATTGGGTATCTTCGGGTGGGGGTTCGGGGACCTAATGAGACACTAGCTAGTCGTTCAGGGGATTGTGGGTTCACTTCTGACTGAGGTGTGAGGAACGTCCAAGTTCCAAACTCGCATCACCAACATCCTATTTCATTGTGCATAGTTCTGCATGGGGCTGTGCAGAATCCAAGTAGTATGCACTATATCCTATCAAAAATAGTCAAATATCTGGTTGTGCATTTTGTTTGTGGTAATTGTCAAAGCCTCAAGATTAAGATGCCTAGAAGAGGACAACCGAACGGACTGGACTCAGTGGCTAGAGCTATTAGTCTTGGTCAATCTGAGTTTTATTCAAAACCGTACAATAAAGAGTGGCAATGCAAACTGGGCAAGCTTAGCGACAGACTAATAGTAGTAGTACAGAGTACAGACATTCATAGCAGAGGCAGTTAGAACTTAGAGGCAGGGATAACCAGAATTTAGAAACAGATAGTCAAGTCAAGATCAAAGAATCTTTTGTAAAAAATATAATTAGGGAGTGGAGCCAGAATTAATAGTTCTGAAAAAATAAGGTCCAGTAAAAGTTAGGGCAATATAATTGTTAATATAACCACTGGAGGACTTACTGGGACCAGCAGCAGGGCCCTCTGTAGAGGAGCGGTCCTCTGGTGGTTGTCCCGCCGACTCGGACCCCGTCTTCTTGCCCCTGGGTGCTGCAGATCAGTGATCATGTAAGATATAATAAAGAAAAAGAAAGACACAAACATTAATGATTGCTGTGAAACAAATAAATTATCTAAAAAAACGCTCAAAAAACGTTTTAGGAAACAAAAATTGCAATAAAATTGACCTATCTAATCCGATCGACTACTGACTTGCAGGATTCACGGACAGTCTACTTATTTGGGAACACTAATTCAGTGTTCCATTCTGATTGATTCAAATAAAATCCAGAACACTAACTAAGCCTAAGTACCACCTGACCTAGCCCACCTATTCCAGGCGGGCCAATTGTTCATTAAGCCTGCATTTCCATTTTTTTTTCCATCAAAAATGCATAGATGAGAAGGAGGACACATGCATAAAGTCAGTGCATAATGCATACACCAAATTGTTGGTTGGTTGCGTCTGATGTTCTGCAGCTGACTGACACTGCTAAGCTAAGCTTACCAGTACCACTCACTAAACAAACTATAAAAGGTTCTACTAAGGACTGGGGTAAGCAGCACTCAGTGACAGAGGATGCGTCACGCAGACTGCTCAAAAATTATCAACTATTAGTAACTAAACCTAGTATCAAATCCATCCACCACTATTTGACAGGAGGACAAAGGAAGGACTACAGTCTCTCTAGCAATAGCATTACCTAACTGAAGTTCTCTAAAGTAAACTCTTACATAATAATGACAAGCGAGCGCAAAGTTGAAAAAAGTAAGAGTACCGCCCAGCACCTGTGTCCTACAATCACAGAAGATTTTGAAACGTAATTTACCTGCAATGTAAGCAGCATTATTCTTGTTATTTGTAAAAATGTATACACAAATCACAATACTTATACTACTATATATATTGGCTACTCACCAAGCCCCACGACCTCGACACCTAGCAGGTCCAACAGGTCCTGCTCCCGGTCAAGAATGTCTGACCACCGGTGGGCCAGCTGGTTATGGGTGCGCCGGACCGCGGAGCAGCGAAACACTGCCCGACGCACCTTCGCCCACCGGCGGTGACGCTCCTGGGTCGGGTAACCGGAGCCTGGCCTGCCGCCTGCTGCCAAGGTCAAGGGGAGGTGGCGCTGAATAAAAAAACAAGGGCGGCCACCTCCTCCTCCGTAAACAGCTGGCGGGCTTGCACCCCTGCAGGGCGCAGTCTGCCGCAAGGCAGGCGGCGATTGGGCGCACGCGCCTTGCCCTTTGTGCCACTGCTGCTACCCTTCGCCATGGTTCTGGGGTGGGAGGAGGTGAAAAAGAAAAGTTAGAAGGGAAAAATAAAGTTAGGGGAAGAAGTAGGAGCTTAAAGAAGAAAGTTATATAAAACAGTTGAAAAGTAAAAAAAACACAGTAAAAAGTAGAAAAAAATGCAAAATATAGACTTAGGCAGAGAGAGAGATAGGTAAGAAATAAAGAAAAATTGAAAAACAGTGTAAAAAACTAAGGATTGCAAAGATTGAGGGAGGATAGAAAAGCAGGCCCAGAACCATAGCATAGAGTGGTAAAACAAGATGGCCGCGCCCATCGCGACCGCATGGGTAAGTTTGCGCGATATTTCTCCCCGAGCACGCAAAAACGTCGCGAACACGTACAACGCGTTCCCGAACATGGAATGCGCATCGCGAGCACGCTATACGCGACCCGGAACAGGAAATAAGGGATCGCGAACGGGCGGGACAAGTGAAAAACAAAATGGCCGCGCCCATAGGCGACCGCATGGGTAAGTTTGCGCCCCGAGCACCCAAACAGCGTCCCGAACACGAACAACGCGTTCCCGAGCAAGAAAAACGCATCGCGAACGGGCGCGCCAAGCAGCTACGCATGCTCGCGAAGCTACGCGTAGCTCGCGTAGCGCTCCGACGTCTTCGCGTAGCTTCGCGTAGCGCGACTACGCGAACTACGCCCAGGGTTAATATATATACATTATTATATTACATAATGCAATGATTGTCTAATACATTTGAAATTGAAACTCAAAACGTGTTCCCTTTTAAGTGAGGGATATTAGAGTGCTGTGACATCACTTCCTGTGACGTTATTCATTGTGAGGTAATTATTATCCCACTATTTGTGATAGGACATGTGCCCCAATGCTACTGTATTGGAGTGTTTATCCAAGACTTTGTGAATGTGTATATTTTGGTGGGGAAGCAAAAGATCCACAGAGTTTTAGCCCTGTGCATTTGTTGGCAGCAAGCTGTTCCCAAGCGGCTGGTACACCATAGGTTAGCTGGAAACACCCAGATTCAGGAGGGTAAACTGAAGAAAGAAGGATCTTTTACTTTATAGCAAAGACCAATGAAAAGTCCAATGGTTAGATCTAAATATTGAGTTAATTTTATCTTTAATTGCTTGGGCAGAAAACAACATATTGCACTTGTTTTGTTTTCAGGAGTGCTCATGGAGATGCTATTAATTGCTGTACACTGGGACCCTCATTATTGTATTTCCTGGGAAGTCTGGCTTGAAAAATTTTCCAAAGAGGTAATTCTTAAGGCAAAATTCCCAAGAACTTACAAATGTCTAGGTTTTACCCTTTCATTGGGGTATTACTGTAATAATCATTGTTTGTGCGCTGAATCCCACATGTTTTTCACACATTCCAGGGCTTTTTAAACACACAGATTTCAGCAGATTTTGTCTCCTGAAATGTGTGCATGGGAAAAACAAACAAGAGTTAATTTCAAACGTACAAGTGAAATTTCAGTGTAGGCTGAAACGCCTTTTCTTCCTGCATGAGAATTATGTGGCAATTTGTAATGAGAGCCTAAGTGTTTTTATCATACTTGTGGAGTGGTTGACATAGTTGCATGCAAGTAAAGATTGGTAAAAGATAATTGATGACATCAGTAACGTGACATGCTGTGGAATCAATGAGGGAGAGGTTCTGCAGTTTTAATTGTGTTAGAACTGAGCTCCATTAAGGGCACTGTGTGTCAATCAGAGACTACTCAGGCAGACTGGCTTGAAGTCAACCTGTGGGAGGATTCTCATAGCGACAACGTTGACCGCTTCATCTGGAAGTAGATTTTGGTGAATGTTTGTCTGAGATCCCTTACTTTATTGTTACATGGTTTCCAATGCTTTTGTGAATGAAGGGGAATAATGGAATTGAAATCCTAATTTTAGACATAAAAGTCAACTGGTCGAACATTATTGTGAAAAAAGCATTTTAATGTGATTCCTCTGCTATCTTCACCTGTACATCTTCAAAACAGCAATAATTTGGTGCAAGGTTAAATCATCTTAGACACATTCACAAATAGGCAGTGGCATAATCTGGTTTTAACAGTTTGCACAAGTCATTAAAATATAAAGTATAATTGTCCATGATCAATCCAAATTTTAAATAGTATATCAAAGATGTGCACTTAATTATAGAGTGCTATAAAGTGTGTACCCAAGAACGTCCTTCCCATGCCAGTTGCTGATTAAAATGCATTTAAATTACAATTAAACTGCATGTTTGAACAAGAAGATAGCAAGGAACAAGGAACACATAAGACTGAAATGAGAGTGGATGAAGAGGGGCACATACTGA
The DNA here is from genome assembly GCA_963921515.1 of Calotriton arnoldi. Lineage (NCBI taxonomy): Eukaryota > Metazoa > Chordata > Amphibia > Caudata > Salamandridae > Calotriton > Calotriton arnoldi. The sequence continues at coordinate 2,165,015 of CAWUFW010001579.1, read as the reverse complement.
AACTTACTAGTAGAAAAGTTACTAGTAGTAGTAGAATTAGTACGAGTAATGTTACTTGTAGTAACTTCCCTTTGTGAATATCGAAAAGTAGTAAAGTTAAACTTTTGTTTTAAGTTAGACTTTTGGTCTAAACTTATACTTCTGGTCTAAACTTAGACTTCATGTAATAAGTTAGTCTTCAGGTTTAAAGTTAGACTTCAGGTGTAAATTGAGGACCTGAGTCAAAAAGGTAAAGTTAGACCAAAGTTCTAAGTTTAGACCAAAAGTTGAACTTTACTATTTTTCAGTATTCACAAAGGTAAGTTATGAGTAGTATCTCTACGACTGTGAAGTTTTAACACTCGGGGTGGAGTGTCATCACTCGGGCCCGATTCACAAAGGTAAACTTAGACCTGAAGTCTAAGTTTAGACTTGAAGTCTAAGTTTAGACTTAAAGTCTAAGTTTAAACCTAAAGTCTAAGTTTAAACCTAAAGTCTAAGTTTAGACCTAAAGGCTAACTTTAGACCTACAGGCTAACTTTAGACCTGAAGTCTAAGTTTAGACCTAAAGTCTAAGTTTAGACTTGAAGTCTAAACTTAGACTTCTGTTCAAAACAAAGGGCCTGATTCACAAAGGTAAACTTACACTTTTGTGTAAGTTTACAATTATTTGCTATTCACAAAGGGATTTACGAGTAGTGGGCCTGATTCACAAAAGTAAACATAGACCAAAAGTCTAAGCTTAGACCTGAAGTCTAAGTTTAGACCTAAAGTCTAACTTTACTACTACTAAAGTTAGACGTTTGGTCTAAGTTTAGACCAAAAGTCTAACTTAGACCAAAAGTCTAACTTTACTACTACTAAAGTTAGACTTTTGGACTAAACTTAGACCAAAAGTCTAACTTTAGGAGTAGTAAAGTTAGACTTTAGGTCTAAACTTAGACTTCATGTAACAAGTTAGACTTCAGGTGTAAAGTTAGACTTCAGGTGTAAATTGAGGACCTGAGTCAAAAGAGTAAAGTTAGACCAAAGTTCTAAGTTTAGACCAAATGTTGAACTTTACTATTTTTCAGTATTCACAAAGGTAAGTTATGAGTAGTATCTCTACAACTGTGAAGTATCAACACTCGGGGTGGAGTGTCATCACTTGGGCCCGATTCACAAAGGTAAGCTTATACCAGAAGTCTAAGTTTAGACTTGAAGTCTAAGTTTAGACTTAAAGTCTAAATTTAAACCTAAAGTCTAAGTTTAGACCTAAAGGCTAACTTTAGACTTACAGGCTAACTTTAGACCTGAAGTCTAAGTTTAGACCTAAAGTCTTAGTTTAGACTTGAAGTCTAAATTTAGACTTCAGTTCAAAACAAAGGGCCTGATTCACAAAGGTAAACTTACACTTTTGTGTAAGTTTACAATTATTTGCTATTCACAAAGGGATTAACGAGTAGTGGGCCTGATTCACAAAAGTAAACATAGACCAAAAGTCTAAGGGGTCGATTCTGATCTCGGCCGGAAGCGCACCTAATACTATTCGTCCAGAAAAAATACGAGCCGAACGCGTTTTTCCCGAACTATTCGAACAGTCGTCCGAGCGAGCAAGTACGCTGCGCATTACTGCTAAATGTCCGATCGAGCCGTACGTACCCATTCCTTCTCCAGTTCCCCGACCGAGCTGGATACGGAAATGCCGATTTGAGTCGCACGGAAGTAAATACACAGCACCTTCCGGCCGGACTAGTACGATGCGCAATCCGTACGCGCCGAACTGGTTGCTACGTCCGGCACGTCAAAGCATCCGGGAGAGCCACACATAAGCTCCGATTCGTGCCACAAGACGATCCACGGCTACGAGATGAACAAGCCAGCTACGAGTACGAGTCGAAGCCACGAGAAAGACGAACGAGACGAACCAACCATGAATCCCATCGCGCAGGTCCTACCAATACTCTACATCTATTACCGGAACCGATACGGACGCGTACGGTGCAGACTGTAAGTCAAACACCCACTACACAAACAAACGACACGTACCCGACATATGTCACACACACATAGGGATGCAGAAATGACGTACACTAGCAACAGCAGAACCATAGGGGCGGGATGGCTATCACCAATGCCATACACACCCATAGGGGCCTGGATGCCTACCACTACCACCACCCCTACTCATGGGGGGCTGGATGCCTACCACTACCACCACCCCTACTCAGGGGGGGCTGGATGCCTGTCACTACCACCACCCCTACTCAGGGGGGGCTGGATGCCTGTCACTACTACCATCCCCACTCATAGGGGAATTGATGCCTACCACTACCACCACCCCTACTCATGGGGGCCTGGATGCCTACCACCACCACCACCCCTACTCAGGGGGGGCTGGATGCCTGTCACTACTACCATCCCCACTCATAGGGGAATTGATGCCTACCACTACCACCACCCCTACACATGGGGTGCTGGATGCCTGTCACTACTACCATCCCCACTCATAGGGGAATTGATGCTTACCACTACCACCACCCCTACTCATGGGGGGCTGGATGCCTACCACTACCACCACCCCTACTCATGGGGGCCTGGATGCCTACCACCACCACCACCCATACTCAGGGGGGCTGGATGCCTACCACTACCACCACCCCTACTCATGGGGGCCTGGATGCCTACCACCACCACCACCCCTACTCAGGGGGCTGGATGCCTACCACTACCACCACCCCTACTCATGGGGGCCTGGATGCCTACCACCACCACCACCCCTACTCAGGGGGCTGGATGCCTGTCACTACCACCACCCCTACTCATGGGGTGCTGGATGCCTGTCACTACTACCATCCCCACTCATAGGGGAATTGATGCCTACCACTACCACCACCCCTACTCATGGGGGGCTGGATGCCTACCACTACCACCACCCCTACTCATGGGGGCCTGGATGCCTACCACCACTACCACCCCTAATCAGGGGGGGGCTGGATGCCTACCACTACCACCACCCCTACTCATGGGGGCCTGGATGCCTACCACCACCACCACCCCTACTCAGGGGGTGCTGGATGCCTGTCACTACCACCACCCCTACTCATGGGGTGCTGGATGCCTGTCACTACTACCATCCCCACTCATAGGGGAATTGATGCCTACCACTACCACTACCCCTATTCATGGGGGGCTGGATGCCTACCACTACCACCACCCCTACTCATGGGGGCCTGGATGCCTACCACCACCACCACCCCTACTCAGGGGGGGCTGGATGCCTGTCACTACCACCACCCCTACTCATGGGGTGCTGGATGCCTGTCACTACTACCATCCCCACTCATAGGGGAATTGATGCCTACCACTACCACCACCCCTACTCATGGGGGGCTGGATGCCTACCACTACCACCACCCCTACTCATGGGGGCCTGGATGCCTACCACCACCACCACCCATACTCAGGGGGGCTGGATGCCTACCACTACCACCACCCCTACTCATGGGGGCCTGGATGCCTACCACCACCACCACCCATACTCAGGGGGGCTGGATGCCTACCACTACCACCACCCCTACTCAGAGGGGCCAGGATGCCTACCACCAACACCACTTCTACTCAGGGGGGGCTGGATGCCTACCACTACCACCCCCCACTCATGGGGGGCTGGATGCCTGTCACTACCACCACCCCAACTCATGGGGGGCTGGATGCCTGTCACTACTACCAACCCCACTCATAGGACGGGTAATGCATGACACAACCAGCATACTCCAACATAATGAATATCAGCAAAAGACATCCCCCCAACATCATGACAAGAGTGTGTAGTCTGTGTCAAATGCCTACAACACTGAACATGACATTGAACATACAATATGACCCCCTATCACATGTGTCACACAAAAATGTGTGTGCCCTTCACAATGCAAGCAGACCATGACCACTGTGGGAATGGGGTCTAAACCCCCATCATCACAGTGACCAAAAGGTAAGTGTGGGGTCCATAGCTGAAGCACATTTTGAACATTGTGGCAATGGGCTCTAAACCCCCATCATCACAGTGACCAAAAGGTAAGTATGGGGTCCATAGCTGAAGCACCTTTTGAACATTGTGGCAATGGGGTCTAAACCCCCATCATCACAGTGACCAAAAGTTAAGTGTGGGGTCCATAGCTGAAGCACCTTTTGAACATTGTGGCAATGGGGTCTAAACCCCCATCATCACAGTGACCAAAAGGAAAGTGTGGGCTCCATAGCTGAAGCACATTTTGAACATTGTGGCAATGGGGTCCAAACCCCCATCATCACAGTGACCAAAAGGTAAGTGTTGACATGGAAAAAGCTGCAGCTGCCAAACAGCATGGATGATTCCTGGTCACAGAACAACAAACACATCAGTGGCAAAGTAGTGGTTGTGTCCCATAGCAACATAGATTGGGTGAGGCAAACAGTGCAGTGCAAATAAAACATACCTTTGGCCATGTGCAGACAAACATCACCCATGGGGACTGACATTGTCTCCATTTATCAATTACACAATGCCAGAAGTGACCATTATAATGCAGACCCACATTTCTGCACTAATGGACACACAAATGTAGATATCCTGGGGAGACTGTAGATGTGAGGTGAACAAATACCATACCATGTCAGCAATGGGACATACGAACCATGATTATTCTGTTGACTGATGACCTAGGAGTCCCAGGGACAGCATGGGAAATCCTCCAAACAACATACAGGCAATGGCACACCAAAGATATGCCAATGCAGTGGTGCAGATGCACAAATACAAACAGGCAGCCTCACACTGCATATCAAACACAACAGGGGATGGGGGGGTGTGCCAGTGTCCCCAGGCAACCACACAACACATGAGGAGGCCTGAATTCCAATTACACAGATGTGTATACAGTGCCATACAAAAGTAACTCATGGATCGGATTCCCCTATGTGGGCAATCAGGCTTTGTCAGATGAGAGGGAGCCCAAATTACACATGTCACACAAGCTTGTAGGAACAGCAACTAACACAGCAAGAGACAGACCCACCACAGCACTACACCCAGGGACCCCACATTGTGGTGACGCTAGCCTGCATGATAATCCCACTGTGATGACAAAGCTAGATGTTGTTCACACTGTGAACCACAGCCATGTGTCCTAAGCAACAAACTACCACCACACCTACACAAGCACAAATCCATCAGCACGGCCTGTCAGCCAAGGCCAAAATGGAGGTAGGGGTCTAGCCGTACAACAACTCACATTTGCACACACTCAACACCACACACCTTGATCTCCACCAATGTGCAGCAGTGAAGCTCACATGGACAGGTGACATTGCACATGCACCCATGACAATCCCAGGGGTGGTTGCGGAAACTAAGGTGCAGAAACCCATCACACCTGGCCAGTCAACAAGACTCGTGAATGTCTGACACACTGCACAGTACGCCGTACATGGGCATGACGTGAAATCCACCCCAATCAATGGGATCCCGGCCACAGTCACACACCAATGAAGAAGCCAAGGTCACCCACAAAGAACACACGTAGACAACTTCCAACATTGCAGCTCTGACCCTGAGGAGTGGCAGCAGTCACACACACAACGTGTCACAATCACTGAAAGCTACCACAAACTGTAAATTACATGACTTGTGTAACTAACAAGTGCCAAGGGGAATCCTGACTGTGTCTCATCTGCGTTTGCCCACATCCCCAGCCCTGACAACAAAGACAACTAGGGATGACAACTTGATGAACATTAGTTTGCTATGCACCCACATCATGGAGAAACCAGGTACAAGAGGCTGTATGAACACAGGACAACTCAGCAAGCATCACAAACAGGAACATCCGTAGGGACACAGCCGGTGTAGGAAAAGGGAAGGGAACACACACAGACATGCTTACACAACACACAACACGGGCCCAGGCAATGTCACGGGATTACACACTGCCATGAGGGCACTCCACTCCTGTGGAAGGTCCGCTGTGCCAAACCTTGTCTGTGCACCACTCAAACAGGTCAGCAAAACGCTCGGTCAGTGAGTCAACAATCACAACACACTGAAGGTACTGCTCACATCAGCCTGGGTACGGGAGTGTAACGTCAGTCATCTGCATATACCCAAAACACGTGTTAAGCAAGTTGCACTGTATACACAGATGAGTCCTTCAACATTGATGTGCCAAACTGCATGTCCAGTGGAGATGGGCACACAGTCAGGGAAATAGAAACATTGAACAGTGGTAAGCCCACCAGATGTGCATCAGTGTAAGCCACAGATGTCAATTTACAAATGCAAAACGTACATCCCTGTGTCAAATGCTGAACATTACACCCTCAGACTGCAGCAAAGGATGCTATGGATCCAGACTAGATTAGGACACATATCCCATGGACCACATGGAGTCCATCACAGCAACACTTCATTTTCCTGATCTGAACACTATTACAACAGCAAATGCATGATGATACTCATCTACATCATGTACATCAAAAGAAAAACCACTAGTAAACAAAAAGAGGCTTTATTCAGCAAATGTTGAAAAAAATTTGAACTCCAAAAGAAACTAAGGCCAATGGCCAGTCCATATACACAGCCAAACAGGGTAATATGTGACAACTTGTCACCCATTGCTTGCCTGCACTGGTACAGACAGGGGACATCCCCCTCGGAGGGGCATACAAGGGGCAGGCCAGGCACCGCAGGGACAGGATCAGGGGATGCCAGAAGGAGGCAGTGAAGGGGTGGTGGGTGCAGGAGTGTCACCGGCAACTGCAGTGGAGGTGTCTGACTCAGTGGGGGCTGGCACCACTGTAGGGCACAAGTCAGATGGTGTGGGTGCTGGCACCACTGCAGTGGGCCGGTCAAATGGAGTGGACTGGGTCCCCACTGCAGTGCCCAAGTCAGACGGGGTGGTTGTGGACTCCACTGCAGTGCATAACTCCAAGGGAGTGGAAGGGGGGCATATGAGGTGGGCAGGACAGAGGGGGGGGACCCGGTCTCCACACCAGTGGCACAAGCAGGCTGAGCGTCTGGCTTGGGGGTGGAAGAGCAAGTGGCAGGGGGGAGGGCCTAAGCATTTTGGGGATGCGGTATGGGTGTGTGGGGGAACCTGGGGCAGGGTGTGGCAGGGAACCTGTGGAGTGGTGGCCTGGGGGATGGAGGAGAGAGACTGTGTGGTGGAGCTGCGTGGTGGTGGTGGTGGTGGTAGGGTCTTGCCCTTCCTGGTCCGGGGAGACTTCCGAATGGGGTCCTCAGTCTGCCTGTGCCTGGGGGAGGGTGTCCGGGTGTGAGGGGCACTCCCCTCTGTGTGTGGTGGTCGCCTCTTCCGCCTGTGCGTTGTGTCAGATGGATCTGTGGGGAAGAGGCCAAGCTCACAGAGGAAGAGCTTCTGGGAGGGGAGGTTGCAGGTGAGGCAAGGGAAGGGGTGTTGGAGGGAGAGGTATCTGAGGACTGCGCAGTGCTCGTGGATGCGTGTGTGTGTTCCTGGGCCCCATCCCCTGTGAGTGAGGTATCAGTACCCTGACTGTGCGTGCGTGTGCGTCTGGATTTTGGCGTGTGTGTCTGTGTGCTGCTTGTGTCTGTGCTGGTGGGTGCCTGTGCCGGTGTGTGTGTGCTTGGGACAGGCAGGGTGCTGGGGATTGTGGATGGGGCAGAGGTAGGAGGGGTGAGGGACTGTTGCAGGAGGGAAACTGCTGCCATCAGTGAGGAGGCCATGGACTGATTGGTCCGATGTAGGGCAGACATGCCAGATGACATGCCCTCCATGAATGACGCGATACCAAAGGGGATGATGGACGGAGCGCTTGAGCTAATCAAACACTCACCCCCAGGCAACTGGTCTAGGTTTAATCCATCATCATTCTTTAGCTCACTCCACCACCCCAGTTCAGACATGGCCATATGCAAATCAGTCTGACCCTGTGCCTCATGGGAACAGTCCAGCCCGAACTGCCAAGCCATATCTTCCCTGGACCGGAAACAAGCAACCTGGGACCGGTTTCTGGCTATTCAGCCGTCATCAGACAGGCTAGCTTGAATCCAGTGGCAAAGTGAGCAAGGGACCCACGTCTGGGCATACCATGAATGACACCAGTTGTGTCAACAGACCCGTGTGTGCATGGAGGACACTCAGCACTGATGTCTGCCCTACATGGATCTGTTTAAGCAAGTCCACAGACTCCACACTCAGGGCAGCAGGGGAGACAGAGGCAGGGGGTGCGGTGCCTGGCATGAAGGAGACACGCTCCCCTACACGGGAGCCTCCACGGACATGTGGGATGGGAGCAGTTTGGACGGTGGAGATGGTGGTGGTGGCGGGGGCAGACTTGCTTGATTTTGTCTCTGGTCTGCTGACACCACCTCCACAAAGAAGTCCTCACTGAAAGTGCTGTGGTCCTCAGCCGAGGTGGTCGTAGCTGAGGTCTCCTCAGTGTGGCTCCCCTCACCCTCTGTGCCACTGGGTCCCTCGGTCTCCCCTGCAGTGGACCCAGTCAGGCTCTGCCGCTCCTCCTGGTCCGTGGAGCTGTCTCCTCCTGTGGCCGTGGATGTATCTGCAAAGAATCAGGATAAACAGAGCAACATTAGTCACTTGTACTGACCACACACGCCACAGTAAGTACAGCACATCACAGAGCAAGCCCTGCCATCATTTGCTAGACATTGCAATAAGTGCTGACACTGATTTGAAGAAGCCCATTGTCTGCCTGACAGTCATTCATGCCACACATATCCTACCTGTCCATGCACCCATCTGTCTGGTGCCTGTTGTATGCGACTAATCATATGTGCACACATGCACCACATACACAGTTGTTGGACAACCAAGAGAACATGTGGAAATGTGTCACTCCAAACACATGCCATCTCCTGCCACTGACTCAGTACATGTGTCAGGAAAAGGGACGGGCAGAGTCCCTGTCGATATGCGGGTTTTGCTTCCATCACCAGACACAATGATGTCCTCATGTCCTGATAGATAATGCGACAATGGTGTGCTTGCAGGACATATCACACTACTGCTGGATCACCCTTTGTGAGTTGAATGTCATGGCACAGGCCTGTCTGGCAAGTCAGTCATAACTGTCTCCTGTCACGGGGCAGTGCATACACACAACACCAGTCTACACTGTGTCACAACCATGGACGTTTTGGGTATGCAAGTCCTGTAGCTGACAGGTGCACATGTGCACCCCTGGCCACCCACATCATGAGGACTAGGATGATCCCACGTCAATCAAATGAGACATTTTAGCGACTGCAAACACAAATCCATACACATGGGCACGTCACCGTCTGATGAGAATGAACCAAAGCTGCCTGCACCTCAATGTTTCATACACCTTTGTGCACAGTAAAGGGATCAGAGACCTATGCATTAACCAATGTGCAGATCCTATAGTCACAACTCAGATGGCTGGCCACCCCAAATTGTTAAACACTCCAGGAGTCCAAAAAGCAAGGCCACACCATGGTGACACAGAGGCAGACACCTGAGTGCACTCTTCACAATGCCCAATATGTATGCTGACACACGGAAGTGGGAGAACAGAGTGCCTTCGATGTACGGAGTAGGCATTACAGTCCTGGTCCATGTGCAACATGGTATTACCCTGAACACTAGGCAGGTGGCTATGCATGCGTCACACACATGATGTACATACTTCTGAGGCTCCCCCCTTGGTCTCTGCTGCAGCATGGGTGTGTGGCACATACCCCAGACATGTGGTGAGTCAGAGCAGCAATTGGAACACATTGTAAAGCCATACCCAGAGTACATGTCAGATCACAGGCATTGTGTGAGCAATTGTACCACCCATGCAGCCCACAACAAAGTCCCTGTAACTGATGCTGTCCCCAACTTGAACCACAGGTAACTGCAAGTACACAGTACCCAAGTGACCTAAGTCACAGACTGTAAGGGCCACACCTGTGTATCAGATGAGGAGGGGGCATGACACAAGTGAGGGACATGAGTCCAGGACGACAAGACAGTTGTACTGTGGAAGTGGAACCAGGCTAAAGGAGTGCATAGAGCATGTTAGTCATAGTACACAGAAAAGGTTAGCACTTACCCCCTCCTTGCTGCTGTCTGGCCTTCAGCTGCCCATCCAGGTCAGGGAAGACCACCGCCAGAATCCGGAGCATGTGGGGGGGTCAGGGTCCGGTGTCCACCCCTCCTGCGAGGAGGCGACAGCTTCAGCTGGACCCTTGCGATCCTCCGGGTCCAGCCACGAAGGTCCTGCCACCTCTTCTGGCAGTTGCGGATCCTGCGCCTGTAGACCCCCACAGATCTTACTGCCTGGACGATGGTCAGCCAGATGTCCTGCTTCTGGTGGGCATCAACCTGTGAGGATGACAAAGTGAAAAGGCCATTACTACACATGCAACATATCCGTGCATCACACAGTTGGATATACATGTCTCAATCACAGGGGCATATGATGTACACAGGTAGTGCAACTATGGCTATGAACAGTTGTCCAGCAGTTACTAAATGGTATCATTGCCTGGGAAGTGAAACCTTGTTGGAATGCACTGTTACTGCACTATACCTGTTCAGTGCATGTAACTACACACTTTGGGGGGTGCCAACTACTCAGTGAGCATGCTAGCCACTGGTGTGCACACTGTAAGTCTTGCTAGTCAGACAACATGCACAATTAGTAAGACAGTGGACAGCACACTCACCTGCTCCCCTGGTTTCCCATACAGCTTGCTGTACTGTGGAAGGAGGCTGTCCAGCAGGGCCTGGTTCTCCTCAGTGCTGAAGGCTGGGGCTCTCTCCACAGTACGTGCCATTGCAGTAGCCAGAGGATGCAGAGACAGCAGAAGTGGTGGTGGCAGATGTCGTCCTGGAGCATGTAGTGCAGGCAAGTGAGCTCTCAGGGGAACAGCCAGCATTATATGTGTGCTGCAGAGGCAGATACTGTCCCATGTGTCCAAAGTGATAGGTCCAAGTCGTTTGCATCTTCTGAATCTGGCCAATCCATGGAATTACACCACTTATACACGCCCACAGCATCCTTCAAAAGTTCAACTTCATGACACCCATGAATTTGCAACATTGTTGTGGGTGGCCAACTGAATTCACTGCATCCGGCTTGTAACAGCTTCGAAAATGCGTCCGTTACCATGTCAGTCCATAGCCAATGCGTGCGCACCGATCGGTCCATTGCTGTACAACGCGTATTTTGAAAAACGACACGCATCCGTCCACATCATATGCAATGGCCAATGCGTGCGCACCGATCGGTCCATTGCTGTACAACGCGTATTTCAAAAAACAACACGCATCCGTCCACATCATATGCAATGGCCAATGCGTGCGCACCGATCGGTCCATTGCTGTACAACGCGTATTTCGGAAAACGACACGCATCCGTCCACATCATATGCAATGGCCAATGCGTGCGCACCGATCGGTCCATTGCTGTACAACGCGTATTTCGAAAAACGACACGCATCCGTCCACATCATATGCAATGGCCAATGCGTGCGCACCGATCGGTCCATTGCTGTACAACGCGTATTTCGGAAAACGACACGCATCCGTCCACATCATATGCAATGGCCAATGCGTGCGCACCGATCGGTCCATTGCTGTACAACGCGTATTTCGGAAAACGACACGCATCCGTCCACATCATATGCAATGGCCAATGCGTGCGCACCGATCGGTCCATTGCTGTACAACGCGTCCCTGTACAAGTCACTCGCATATGTCACCATGTTTGTCACTGATGAACGTATGCCAGCCACAATTACTTGCCAGGGACTCAGGGGCACACCTACAACACAACAGCCTGTCCACACTGTCTCCTAAGACATGTAAGGCTGCATTACCTGTGTGTGTATGGGGGTCAACATGTGGTTTGTTGGGTGGCACTTGGGGGCAGCCACTCCCAGGCTGTGCACGTGTTCATGGGGACAGAATCCTTTGTGTGTTGTGCACATGACCACTGTGATGTGCAACTATTCAGTTCAGAGCATGTGGCATGGTCACATCTCCAGGTTGTGTATGTGTATGTTATGTCACATACACCCTGAGTCCCATGTGGGATGGTATGTACGTCACAGGGTGATCCATTGCCACAATTGTGATGGCCCTCCACAGTCTGTGTGCATGTTGTGTTTCAGATGTCTCGGATTCCATGTGCACAATGGGAGACAGCCTCCACATCCACGTTATTTGTGCATCGACTTTGATGTTGTGTGTGTGTGTGTGTCACAGACGTCCATGTCTGTCCTGCAGAGGCAACAGGGGCCACTACCTGTGGGAGTCATGGTTGTTTTGCTGGCGTATACATGATACGCCATGTCATGCCAGTGTCCATGTGGCAATACAGGGTCCCTGGGAATCTACCTGTCAAAGAGCCGTGATGCCTGGGGCACATCTGTCCTCACTTGTCACTGTGGTGTGTGTTTGGAATGTGACAGCAGTACATGGGTACTGTGACACAGCCGAATGATTTCCCATAGCACAACCTGGAACTTGTTGTCAACACATGTTGAACTGAGATGTTAGATGTTGGCCATGTAGGTGCCATATATGTCCATGCAGAACGGCACACACATCAAGTACTTGTGTCTCGTAATGATGTATCATGTGATACTGAGTATGGTCAATGCCACATATGTGGGGTGACTGACAATTTTTCTTTGTTCACCTATGCACTGCAGGGCACCAGCTGTCCATAGACCATTCCCTGACCTTGCAACCATGGTTGAACGTGACTGCATCCGACGGTACCGCTTCAACAGGCCACTTATTGAGGATTTGGCGGTGCAGTTGGCCCCACATTTGCAACCTGGCCGGCCATACCCTGCAGCGCTGACCCCCAAGGTGAAGGTGATGGCAGCCCTACACTTCTTTGCCACCGGTACCTTTCAACACACTGTGGCGTCTGCTGGTGGGATGTCACAGACCATGTTCAGCCATGTGCTACGCGATGTTTTGGAGGCGATGTTGAGATACTTGAACCAGTACATCTATTTCCCTAAACGTCAACAACTCACTGACGTCAAGAGTGACTTCTATGCCCTGGGGAGGATGCCACATGTCATCTGCTCCATTGATGGGACACATGTGGCTTTGGTACCACCACAGGCACATGAGCAGGCATACAGGAACAGGAAACATTACCATTCTATCAATGCCCTGGTGGTATGTCTTGCAGATATGAGCATCTCACATGTGTGTGCACGTTTCCCCGGTTCTGCACACGATGCCTACGTGATGAGGAGTAGTCGCATCCCGAGGATGATGTCACAGATGCAGAACCAGCGTGCCTGGCTTGTCGGTGTGTACTGACTTTGTACCATTGTGTGTGTTCTGCAATGTTGTATTCCACCCTCTTTTCCAACTCAGCTAATGTGCAATTGTCTGTATGAAGGTGACTCCAGATACCCCAACATGCCGTGGTTGCTGACACCCCTCAGAAACCCTGTGACACCAGCCCAGATGCGCTACAATGAGGCACATGGTCGGACCAGGAGAGTGATCGAGCGGACATTTGGTCTCCTGAAGAGCCGCTTTCGCTGCCTGGACAAGACAGGAGGGGCCCTCCCATATGCCCCTGCAAAGGTGTGCAAGATTTTCATCGTCTGCTGCATGCTACACAACCTGGCAGTGCGGAAGGAGTTGCCTCTCATCCTGGATGACGATGACCAACATCCGCCACCTGTGGAGGATCCTGGCCTGGGCCACGATGCCAGTGATGATGATGATGATGAGGGTGATGTCCGCACACAGCTCATCACCAACTTCTTCAGCTGAATGTGAGTATACAGACATATTATGTCAATGATTTGAGTTTGCATGATATGTGTTGGTGGTGCTCTCTTGCTGTTTGAGTGTGGCCATGTGCTACTTGACTGTATGCGTGCAGCGATGTGTCCTTACAGGTAGTCTATACTCCCCAACAGTGTTGACATGCTAACTTGGTTTTGTGTAGGTATCTTGTGACATGTATTGGGCATGAGTATTGCAGTTCTGTCCTGTTCTTCAGTGCTTTTGACTGTGTGTCATGTCTGTCCTTCACAGGGTACTTTCAGAGTTGTTTGGTCAACTCGCATCCCCCGACACCATGATTCAACTTCCAGGGTGGAAGCAGTCGTTTCCCTGCAGGTGATGTGCCACACACCCCTGGACTTTATTTCCTCTACACTTGGTGACTGTGTGGCCACTGCCACGTGGGATTACCTTGCATCTGTAGTGGACACAACATGTTGCAAATGTGTAATAAACCTGTGCTTCACTTTGTGATGTGCGTTGTCTGTGGTCACACATCTAACTGACATTTGCTTACTTCACCTGTGGGCTAGTTAACACATACTCTGAATAGGTGTGGTGTCTGTGCATTCCACTGTATTTCCTGGCAATATCAGTGTAGGCGATGAGTCAGATGGCCCTGGTGTGTATGTGTTGTGTAGCCCTAGTGGTGTGTCTCCCTCATATGTGTCACGTCACCATGACTCACATGACGGTGTTGAACTTGCTGTAGCAGTTAGCGTGCACAGTGTCATTTAGCAGATCATCATCTCCATGACAAAAACAACGTTGGAATCACAGCAGAGGCAAGTATGGTGTATTAGTGAGTTTATTTACATACATGTGTGAGGATAGTGCACAGGATGGTGGGTGCTGTACATTGGGATTGGAATCCAAAGTTCCCAGATGAGTTGGAAGTGTTGGTAGCAGAAATGTGCTGAGTAAAGTCCACAGTCATCTGATACATTGGTCCAACTTGAACTCCCCATGTCATGTGGGAGAGTTGGGTTGCATTCGACAGGGTGAACAGTTTGCACACAAAGGGGAATTTCCAGAACAGGTGTTGGGTTCCTGGGGGATGTACATGGCCATCGGCCTCTCAGTTTTCCTTCCTCGGATGACCCCTCTTCTTTCGGGGGGGACCCTCACGTGCAGGCCGCTGTGGTGTAGAGGACTCTCCACCAGAGTCATCCTCCCTCCCTGTGGCAGTTGCAGTTGTTGCGGCACCAGATGTTGTGGGCACACAGGGAGATGTGGCCATGTTGGTGCTAATCTGGTGGAGGCATGTCAATATGTCCCTCTGCACCGCTGTCAGTTCTTCCAATGTGTCCCACTTGGACTCCATGCGAGACATGTGTGTCTCCACACGGGACATGTGGGAGTCCAAGCGGGCATGATGGGCAGCCTGCTGCTGTTGAATGTCCTTGAGGATCCCCACTACCTGGCTGACCTCTCCGGTGCTATTCTGGTACGCATCAGCAATGCGTACCAGTTGTGGGTCATCATGCAGTCCAGACCCCTCTGCAAACAGCGACCTCTTCCTACCACCCCTCCCACCACCCCTGGCCACATGTGCGGGACCTGCGGTGGCACGTACAGGTGAGCCTAGGCCCCCTTGGGGGTTGGTACTGGGGTTGTTGTCCGTTGCTTCATGGTGGTCCGGGGTCCCTGTGCTGTTGTCATTGAGTGTCCTTGGTCTGTCTGTGTCAGCGGGGGTGGTCTGTGTGTTGGCAGATGTTGGAGGAATGGGTGCAGGGGGTGCAGATGGTGGTCCTGCTGGTGCTGCATGATGACTCCCACCGGAGGTGCCAGGTTGGTCTTCGCCATCCGATGAGGGCAGAGGCTGTTCCACACCAGAGAGCTCAGGGTCCCCCGGAGCCTGGGACAGGGACTCCTCCTCATCTGCTGCTGTGTCCCCATCATCACCTGTTTTTGGAAGAGACACACAATGTATGTTATGTTTCTACAGGCGTCAATGGTTCAAACAGCTGACAGTTGTGACTGTACCTCTGGATGCGGGCTTGTACATTGCATTGTCCTAAGTTGTCACAGTCAGAGGTTGATATTGGTGTAGCACATTGTCCTGCCAACCTGAAGCATTTCAATGTGAATGTTGAGGTGTGTGCATGACCAGCATTGGTGGTATTTGGTTGACATCCGGACCTCCTTCTCCCCCCAGCCCACTTATCCCACCATGAAGCATGCCACCCTTGCAGTGGGTGCAGCTTAACTCTCAGGATGTCAGTCAGTGGTGTCCTGCTGTTGGTTGGTGCCCAGTTCCCAGCAGGGCCTGGTACTCCCCACAACAGAGCACCATTGTCAGACATCTTTGAAGTGGCTTTTCACTCCCTGTGAGGTGTGCATGCTTCAGTGTGAGCTTGCTGGGCCATGTGGGTGGGGGATGTTGAGCTGTGACTACCACTCTCATCATGCTATTGCCTACACCCCCCTTCCCAGCATGCCCATACTTCCTTCCTTTTGAGTCGACTTCACTGTGTGTGAGTGTGACAGCAATGGCAAGATGGCTGACAGTGTGGTCCTGTTGTTTGTTGGTACCCAGTTCCCAGCAGGGCCTTGTGCTCCCCACAGCTGAGGCCAGTGTCAGACATATTTGAGGTGGCTTTT
The DNA here is from genome assembly GCA_963921515.1 of Calotriton arnoldi. Taxonomy (NCBI): domain Eukaryota; kingdom Metazoa; phylum Chordata; class Amphibia; order Caudata; family Salamandridae; genus Calotriton; species Calotriton arnoldi. The sequence goes on along the minus strand of CAWUFW010001579.1, from coordinate 2,148,639 downwards.
CACTCCCTGTGAGTTGTGTATGCTTCAGTGAGAGCTTGCTGGGCCATGTGGGTGGGGGTTGTTGAGCTGTGACTACCACTCCCATCATGCTATTGCCTACACCCCCCTTCCCAGCATGCCCATACTTCCTTCCTTTTGAGTGGACTTCACTGTGTGTGAGTGTGACAGCAATGGCAAGATGGCTGACAGTGTGGTCCTGTTGTTTGTTGGTGCCCAGTTCCCAGCAGGGCCTTGTGTTCCCCACAGCTTAGGCCAGTGTCAGACATCTTTGAGGTGGCTTTTCACTCCCTGTGAGGTGTGCATGCTTCAGTGTGAGCTTGCTGGGCCATGTGGGTGGGGGATGTTGAGCTGTGACTACCACTCCCATCATGCTATTGCCTACACCCCCCTTCCCAGCAAGCCCATGCTTCCTTCCTTTTGACTCTGCTTCCCTGTGGGGTAGTGTGCCTGTGCTGACAGGATGGCTGACAGTGTTGTCCTGGCGTTTGTTTGGCTACAAGTCCCAAAGGTGTCCCTGTGCTTCACACAGCATAACCCAGGGTGGTGGTTCTTTGTGGGATATTTAATTAGAGTGTGAGGAAAAGCATTCTCCAAGGTGAGTTGTGTGGAATTTGTGTTAAGGGTGTGTGTGAGAAAAGCTGCTGGTAACTATGGTCAGTGCTGTCAGTCCTCCTTCCCACCCAGCCAGATATCCCACCATGGAACATGCTTCCATTGCAGGGAGTGCAAGTTGGCTTTCAGGATGTCAGTCAGTGGTGTCCTGCTGTTGGTTGGTGCACAGTTCCCAGCAGGGCCTTGTGCTCCCCACAGCAGTACCCAGTGTCAGCCATCTTGTCAGTTCTTTTCCACTCCCTGTGATGTGAGCATGGTTCAGAGTGGTGTTGATGGGCCAATTGTGAGGGTGACCAATATCTGTGACTACAACTCCCATCATGCTATTGGCTACACTGACTTCACCAGCATACACATAATTCCTTCCTTTCAGTGAGCTTCCCTGTGAGGTGGTGTTCTAGTGGTGGCAAAATGTCTGACAGTGTTTGTTGGTTAGATTTGTGCCACTGCCTTGCTCTATTTGTTGTTAGTTTTGTACATGTCATGACACAGTTACATATCACTATGAGATGGCAGGTGTTGTGTTTGTCTGACTAGCATACACATCTTGGTATGATTATGTTTTGGTTACTGTGGCTTTGCTAAAGGTGCATGGGTTCACTATCCCCTTGACAGTGATGTGTGTGTATTGTCACACAATATTGGGTATATTGGTTGTGTACTCACCAGGCTCTGGGATGTTTGATAGTCCATGTACGCTCTCTGGTGGTAGGATGGCCTGCACCTTCTCCTCCCAGGGCCTGAGGTATACTGGTTTGGCAGGAGGGCCACTGCCGGTGCGATGACTCAAGATGTAATCCTTCTTCAGTAGGGCCTTGACCCTCCTGCGCACATCATACCACCTGTTCTGGATGTCTTCCTTTGTGCGCAAACATGGTGATTGTGCATTCACCCTGTCGACGATCCTCTCCCACATCTTGGTTTTCTGCGACATGGGGGTCTGTTGGACCAATGTACCAAACAGGTGTGGCTCTACCGTGAGGATTTCATCTACCAGGACTTCCAATTCACTGTCTAGGAACTTTGGATTCTTCTTTGGGGGCATGGTGATGGGTGGTGGTGGGGATTGATGTGTGTGTGAGTGTGCAAGTGAGGGTGGGTGAGTGTAGGTTTTGCTGGGTGTATGTGAGGGTGCTATTTGGGAGGTGCTGATGGTGTGTGGCTTGTGTGATGGATGAGTTGTGGGTGTGTCTGTGCTTGCTGTCTGATGGTGTTCTGTGCTGGCAGGTCAGTTGAATTTGCAAAGGATCATGGTAGGGATTTGTGGCCTTTATATGGGTGGAGTTGTGGGTGTTTTTTTTCCCATGTTTTTTCCCCCTGTATTTATTGACTTTGTCATTGCTTGTTTGGCCCTTTTTTTTGTATTTTTTCCTTTGTGGTTTTTAGGCATGTAGGAGACGTTCTTCTGACCGAGTAGGACGCTGCAGTTTGCTCGTGCGAGCTTCTCCGAGTCTTTCAAGCTGGGTTTCTGCTGGGTTTCATGTGCGGCGTACGCGTCGGTCGCGGGGTATTGGGTTACTTCGGCTCCATTTTGTATGCGTGTCAGTCGTACGGCTTGTGCTCCGTGCGACTCGGTCTGGTTTTACACGCATTGCATCATACTGCGCGGGTCGGAGTTCGCGGGTACGTTTCTGTCAGGTTCATTCCTTGTGCATGTCGGTCGGTTCGATTCGCGTGGTTTTCCGGCCGGAGAGCTGGTTTCCGTGCGGTTCGGTCGTTTGGCTTGTGTTCCGTACGAGTCGGTCGTGATTCACATGCATTGCATCGTACTACGCGGATCGGGCAGCGCCGGTACGTGTCGGTCGGACTAAATTCCCGTACCGAGTCGGTCGGTACGTTTTCCGGCCTGAATCGGAATCGGCCCCTAAGTTTAGACCTGAAGTCTAAGTTTAGACCTAAAGTCTAAATTTACTACTACTAAAGTTAGCCTTTTGGTCTAAGTTTAGACCAAAAGTCTAACTTAGACCAAAAGTATAACTTTACTACTGCTAAAGCTAGACTTTTGGTCTAAGTTAGACTTTTGGTATAAACTTAGACCAAAAGTTTAACTTTAGGAGTAGTAAAGTTAGACTTTAGGTCTAAACTTAGACTTTTGGTCTAAGTTTACTTTTGTGAATCAGGCCCAGTATATTTACAAATGTGGAGTCACCACACATAAAAAGACCTATCTTTTTATGTGCGGAGAGTCCACACTTGTAAAGATACTGCTCGTAAATCCCTTTGTGAATAGCAAACAATTGTAAACTTCCATATAAGTATATGGTTACCTTTGTGAATCGGGCCCTAAGACTTCAGGTCTAAAGTTAGATTTCAGGTCTAAACTTATTCTTCAGGTCTAAAGTTAGACTTCATGTCTAAAGTTAAACTTTAGGTCAAAACTTAGACTTCACCTCTTTGTGAATTGGCCCCTTCGGGCAGAATCTGCGCACGTGGGGTTTATTCAGCCCGAGTGCGGAAACTCTGCCCTGAGTGCAGAAACTCTACAGTCTGTAAGATATTACTCGTAACTTACCGTAGTGAATACAGAAAAAGTAGTAAAGTTAGACTTTGGGTCTAAATTTGGACCTTTAATCTAACTTTCCCTTTGTGAATCAGGCCCTTAGACTTTAAGTCTAAACTTAGACTTCAGGTCTAAAGTTAGACTTTTTGTCTAACTTTACCTTTGTGAATCAGGCCTTGAGTGTTTAGCAAGCACAATCTTAGTATAGTGAGTGAGAGAGGGGTTGGTCAGAAACATAGGGCCAGATGTATCAAGGGCTAGCATTGCCCTTGCGTCACGCAAGCCAAGGCAATGCAAGCCCTTCAGTCAGATTTACTATGCCACGCAGAACCACCTTGACTGACTCTGCATGGCATAGTAAATCTGGAGAAACGCAAGGCAGTGCAAGTGGCTGCCTTGCATTGCTCAGTGTTGGGAAGGCGTTCCATGGTTGGAGTGTGGGTGTTTCCATGCATTCACCCAAAGTTTTTGGTGCATTCCTAGATTTAATAAGACTAGTAAACTTGGGAATGCATCGTAATGGTACGCCTTCCCAGGTGAGGACTAAGGAGTAGAAACATGTTTATTTTTCCTTGTTATTTACTCTTTCTATGTGTGCTGCGTTTTGCAGCATACATAGAAAGGGGAAGATGCCTCTGAGGCAAGATGTTTTTGTTTTGGTGCCCCTTACGGCTCAAAAACAGTCTTGCCTGCAATGCATGCACCTTTGCACTGTGGTGTAAGGTGCTTCATTGGCGCTTGGCAGCCACAACTGTGCCAGCACAGAGAGAGAAAGCAGGAATGTGCAATTCGTAATTATCACATAAATATTGATCTCTCCATTCGACCCAGCACAGCAAGTTGTCTTGCTGCATTGTGTTGACCAAATGTTGATAAATCTAGCCTAAAGTGTATTCTGCTGTAGGAACTCAAGGCATGGCTAGTTGTACGTAATCAGATCATGGTTATGTCATGCAATAAAAATAGAGTACCAAATACGTGCATGAACTAGGCATGTGGAAAGATTTTGTTTGAAGATTTAAAAGAGACCTGAATTAAAATAAAAACAGAGTCTGCACTGACTTTGCCCTTTGCTGAGCCTTGTTGACTGATGTTGCTATACTGTGATTCACATAACATTGGCAAGCTGTTCAGTCCAGATGGGAGGACAGAGTACCTGAGGGAAAAAAAGAGAAAGCTGATCTGATTTCCAAAGTGCATACTCTGTCACTGAAAGCAGGGCATCTTGACCAGAGAAGTGTCCGTACAAGACATAATTTGTTAACTGGCATGAGGTCGGACTCTTATCAGAGCTGGAATGAACTGAGAGCAGTAGAGGAAAACTGGATGAAAATTAATGTTTTGATCTGTGCTGATGTACTCCAGTCATCAACTTGTGACCAAGCTTCAGTATGCAGGACAGGCTAGGGAGGAGGGCAGTGTCGTAAATGAAGTCGGACACTTCCTTCAGGTAAGTAGAATCATTTTATTCTTGAGTACAGCCAAACGTACACTCCGCCAGCTGACCAGACCACCAACTGACGAGTTTAGAACTTTGCACAACAAGATAGAATACACACAGGTATTCTAGAAGGAAGAAACAGTGTAAACACAAAGGAAGGCTTATGGGATACAAGTAACCATGTTATCATGAAAACTCATGTACAACACATCTTCATCCTTTACAGAAAAAACAAACAAATAAAACAAAACCAAAAAAACTTAACAAAAAAAAAAAAACTAAAATTAACAGCAGTAATCATTCAAATAAGCAGGAGGTCTACGACATCTTAAGCTTCTGGCTCCTAAGGATGAGGAAGTGTTTTGAAGGTTAGAGATGTTGTAAGGAACAACACTATAATCACTAGTGTCACCACTGTAAGCATCACCACCACCTACATCCCTTCGACCAACAAACACAGGAGGATCATCAGCATCTTCCATGTTTGTCAACATATAGCCACTAGTGGACTGAGAAACATGAATAACTTGGTTGGCAACATCCGGGAAAAGTGAAACAGGTTCTTTTTTTTCATAATGAGCCACCCGACGAAGATTCCACTTCTCACCATTGGTCAAAATAACATAATGAGGAAAAACATCTTTGACAATGAAAGGCCCTTTAAATTTGGAAAGACCCTTAGAAATTCTTCCAGGTTTTACTTTAAATAAATCACCTCTGGAGATGGAAGGAGAAGAACAGGTGGAACTGAAGATGGGAACCGGATTACTATGACCACCCTTGGCAACCCAGTCTTTGATCCATGAGGGAGCAAGCTTGGTACCAGGAAGTCTGCCCCGCATGAGTTCAAAAGGAGACTTGTCATTGTTATTGTGTGTAGTGGTGCGATAAGCCCACACCATCTCTTGAACCATTTCATGAGCAAATCCACCGCTGGAGCAAGCCATCTGGATTATACCCTTGACAACTCGGTTTACCCTCTCGCACAAACCATTCCCTTGTGGGTTGTATAAGGATGTGCGATGGTGCACCACACCACAATCAGACAGGAAAGAACACGTTTTGTGAGAGATGAGTTGGGTACCATTGTCTGTGATAAGTACGGAAGGATAACCTTCTTCTTGGAAGAGATTTTTCAAGAAAATAATGGTACTCTCCGTGGTGATATCTTTAACAAAACTGACCATCAGCCACTTGGAATAAACATCAATGGCCACTATGGCAAAGCGATGATTGATAGGTAGTTCATCCATGGGCCCAATAAAATCGAGACATACACTATGCCACGAACAAGTAGGAGCAGTAATGTGACCCATGGCTGAACTCATTGCAACTTTGAGTCTTTTTTCACCCTCCCTACAAACAGAACACTTCTCAACCCAGGACAAGACCTGTGAATCCAAGCCTGGCCACCAAAAATCTGCCTTGAGTCTGCGCTGGGTAAATGTTTGTCCCAAATGTCCTTCATGGGCCAGTTTGAGAAGTTTGGGCCTTATACTGGTGGGAGGCTTGAATTTATCACCTCTCATGAGAACACTCTCACCACAGACTGCCAACTCATCCAATACTTTAAGAAAAGGACGGGCTGACACATGCACACAACTTTCTCGTCTGGGACCCAATTTGACCAAGTCTAACACTTCTTTGAGCACATGGTCTTTTGCCATGGCTTCGCACCACTCCTCACGAGTGAAGGTACCTTCACAAACAGCAAGCACATCTTGCACTGAAGCAACAGCCCCTTCTTCATTGGCAACATCTAATGAAGCATCATCAAGATCTTCCCACCTGATAGAGAGTCTAGAAAGGCAATCAGCTTGAAAATTGCGCCACCCCTGTATATGCGAGATGTCATATTGATACTCTTGAAGTTTGGCTGCTAATCTTGCTAACCTGGGAGAACCCTTGCCAGCCCCACCAGGAGATAAGATGCGAACCAAGGGCTTGTGATCAGTCTTAAGAAGAAATTTGGTACCCCAAAGGTAAGTACGAAAATACTGAACACCCCAAGCAGCAGCAAGAGCCTCTTTTTCAATTACAGAATAATTCTGTTCTGAAGGTGTAAGAGTGCGAGATGCGAAGGCAATAGCTCTCTCACCCTCAGGATGTTTCTGTAGGAGTACAACACCAAGACCTGTGGAACTCGCATCCACCAATACAACAGAGGTACGCTTTATGTCAAAAGGAGACAAGACATTGGCTTCACAAATTTCTTTTTTGATTAGATTAAAGCATGCAGTTTGGTCATTGCCCCACTCAAATTTTGCACCTTTCTTGAGTAAAACTCTCAATGTCAGAGTTTTGTCGGAGAAATTCTTCACAAATTTAGAATAATATTCAATTAACCCCATGAAGGATCGCAACTGATCTTTGTCAGAAGGACGTTGAGCTAAACGAATAGCTTCCAAGAGATTCCTTTTGGGCCTTACTCCTTGAGCTGATGTTTCATACCCAAGGTATTCAATCTTCTGGATGAGGAACGAACATTTTTCTTTCCGTAAGGTAAGACCGGCATCAGCTATTCTATGCAAAACAGTTTTCAGTACCTGGTTGTGATCAGCAATGGAATCCCCCAAACACGAGGATATCATCTTGAAAGAACACTGCTTTCTGAATGCCCTTGAACAACTCTGTAACCATACGCTGAAACACGCTGGCTGCTGAAATTAGCCCAAAAGTAAGTCTTGTAAACTGAAAAGTTCCTTCTGTTGTTATGAACGCGGTGAGGTATTTCGAGTCACCATGTAATTTTATCTGTTGATACGCATTCTTGAGATCTCATTTCGAGAAGAACTTTGCTCCTTTCAAAGTAGACACTAATTCTCCGATGTTGGGTAGAGGAAAAGTGTCTGCTATAACACATTTGTTCAGTGATCTCAAGTCCACACAAAATCTTATTTTGCCATCAGATTTCTTGGTGATGACAACTGGAGACACCCAAGAAGAAGCTTCTACAGGTTCTTTTACCCCACTTTGTAACATGTCATTGATTAAGGACTTGACCTCATCCCTGACTATTAGGGGAAGCCTTCTTACTTTGTGCTGAACTGGTAGTGCGTCTTTACAAAATTGAATTTTATGTACATACCCCTTCAATTCTCCTAATTCGTTTCTAAAACAGTACTGGCTTCTTGCAAGATGTCATCTAAAGTATGGTCATCAACTACCATGACTTGTCAGGGTGCCCTGGCATTGACGATGATGTGGAGATCGTATTGATGGATCCAACCTAGAATTGGTGGACCATCAACTGCAACATAAATTTTGCCCCTGGTGGACCTGTTATGGAAAGAGATGTCAGCCTCGAAGTAACCTAACAGATCTATGGTGTCACCCTGATAACCTGCAGGAGAGATATCACTGCGTTGTAACATTTTGATATCCCACTCTTTCTCAAACATGACTTTGGGTATAATGGTATATCTGGAACCTGTGTCTACCATGAGAGACACTTCCCGCCCTTCAATGATAAATAAGGCTTTGGGCCTGTTCTCCCTTTTATCATTCTCAATGATTATGTTAGAGTCATCAACTACCAATAACCTATCTCTCTCTCTTCTAGGCTCTAAAGGTACATCTTGGACAACAGCTATCTTAGGGCGAATTTTGGTTTTGCACATTTTTGAAAAATGGCCCGGACGACCACATTTTAAGCATTTCTTATTGGAGGAAAAACAGAATCTCGAATCAGATGTATGACCATAACTGCCACACCTTGAACAAATCTTACTGGATGTTTTTACCAAAGTGTTCTTCTTGTACTAAGACGTTTTCTTGTTACCAACTAGCGCTATAGATTCTTCATCACCTAAATCACTTTCTTCTGCCCCACACTTTTCTGACACTTCAGACACTTCTTGGTGTGTACTTGTTTTCTGTAGTTCCATCATACAGATTTCTGACTGTTCGATGACTTTAGCTAAGTCAATGGCAACTTTTAGGGTCGGATTCTTGGCTGCCCATAACCTTTCTTGAATTTTGCGGTTATTGCATTGTACTATTAATTGATCTCTAATTAGCTCATCGGTCATGGTGCCAAACTTGCACTTCACAGAGAGTTCACGAAGACGTGCAACAAATTCATCGATGGATTCTTCACTGTATTGACGATGAGTATAAAACTTGTACCGGTTCATTACCAAATTTTCCTCTTTCGCAAATCTTACCTCCAATCTGGAAATGGCTTCTTTATACAGATCAGGCATAGGTTGCCCATTAGCCTACAACGCTTGGGGAAGAAACCTGAAGATCCTTTGGCCCTCCTTGCCCAAAGCACTGAGAAGTAACGCTTTTTTCTGCTTATCAGAGAATTCTTGACCATCCAATGCATCAAGGTAATTATCAAAAATTACAATCCAGTCCTCCCATGATATAGAGGGAACACCTGGTTCACTTGGTTCACTTAAGAACTGCGGAGGTAATGCAAAAGCAATTTGTTGAGCCATAAGAGTTCAATTAATAAAAACAATGATGAGAATTATACACAATAGAATAAATTGTACGCTCTGTGTATGATGACTAATGCATATGTTGGATGGTTGTTGTTGAAGGTGTGCGTATCACCGTGATAAGCACTGCTAAAAGTTTAAGAAATAAATACCTTAAGTTATAAAGCAGATTTATGGGAACCGGTAAAGCTGAACACCCGCTGGGATGTGCACTTGAACAAGAGATTATAGTGGTGTGCGCATCACCGTGAGTGAAGAAACTGTTGGACATGAACCGCAGGAAAAGCAATGCGAAGAGTGAACTATAGCGGTGTGCGCATCACCGTGAGCGCTGTTGGACGTGAAATGCAGGAACAGCGATGCAATAAGTGAAGAAATTAAAGATGGCCGCCCTACGCAGCGTCGTGATGTTTTAAGTGCATGAGCGCAGTGCTGATGCTGAAACGCATAGAGAAATGTTCCTCTTAATGACGCTGCACCATGGTAACGCTGCTGCCTGCAACGTTTTGATTGCGCATAGATAGCGCATGCAGAAAGAAGCGTGCGCACTCAGTAACTGACTCACAGTTTCGAAGAGTGACGTCAAGAGTGCCTCCGATTAATTTTCCTTTTCTTGTAGTTTTCTGCTCAAATCTAGAGCATGGCCGCAGGACTAGGGCATATGCTAATGTCGTGGGTTCTACTTGCGAAGTGTCGGTTTGGCTGTGTTGAAGACGAGCCGTGATGAGGATAGCGCACTGCTTCCTTTCTGGTCTGATCGGAATCTGGTCAGCTCCGCTTGCTTCCGATCGTCGCCAAAATGTCGTAAATGAGGTCGGACACTTCCTTCAGGTAAGTAGAACAACTTTATTCTTGAGTACAGCCAAACATACACTCCGCCAGCTGACTAGACCCCCAACTGACGAGTGTAGAACTTTGCACAACAAGATAGAATACACACAGGTATTCTAGAAGGAAGAAACAGTGTAAACACAAAGGAAGGCTTATGGGATACAAGTAACCATGTTATCATGAAAACTCATGTACAACAGGCAGTATGTCCCCAGTAGGGATAGGTATTCCCGGGGATGTTGTTTCCTCACTTTCAGAAATGCAGAAAGGCGCTGCGTGTATATCTTGTCTCAGGACATTGGGACCTGAGAATATTTTACAATTAAATAATTGCTCCTCACATAGATATGTTGTTTCTATTTCAAAATGATTGTGTAGATTATTTTAGGATTTCTACAGATATTAAATATTGGAGGGTCCCGTTGGCTCAAATAATTATTTATTTACCGCAAGGTAGAAGCACAACACTATTGAATTAAAGAAGTTAGTTTATCCCTACACATTCACCTGTTAGAGAATTTATTTATTATTCTGCATTTGCTCCAAAAAGAAAAGCTCACGCTACTAGCAATCCCGTCCCGAGCTTGTGATGAACTCTTCTCCATACACTGGATAGTTGGTATACCATGTTCTATTGATAGAGAAAGACCAATATCAAACACAAGTAACTCTCTAATATCCAAATATGCCCAACATTGAACTACATGCCCAGATTTATGGCTGGGCCCCCAAAATATGCAAAGGCTAATGATTAATGGTCGTTATTTTGGAGGATCCTTAAATTCTCACTGACAGGTAGTACCACATTATACATTAGCCTGCAGAAAGGGGAGGCATGCACTGGGTGTCTGACACTTGTTTGGAAACCTAGCTTGAGAGCAGAGTTCCACTTTCAGTTCTGCTATCTAGTCCAGCTACACCTCATATCATTCACTAACTGTATCTTTGAATCTGAACTTCACTCTGCTGCGTTTTGTCTAGGTTCACACAATTCAAGTGCCACATCAGTACATTCATATGGATCACTGATACAACATCGACTCCAAAAACATTGCACTACAAAAATATTGAGACAACAATATCGTATACAAAAATGTCGATACACAATACACAAAACAGAAATGACACTAACATAGATGAAAAAATATCGTTTAAAAAAAACTTGATGACAAAAATATTGACAACAAGAATAAAGAAAACAAAAATATTGATAACATTAAAATAACATTAAACACATCAAAAACATCGATATATACAATATCGACAACACAAACATCGACAAAATACATGTAAACTATATCGAAAATTAAATTTAAACATAAAAAAATACCATGTGCAACAATATAATAAAATAAAATATACCAAATATTTTAAACAAACCGAAAAAATAATTACAAACCAATACAATTAATTATACCAAATAAATTAAAAATCCAAAAACAAATAAATAAATAAACAATACAACATTAAAATATATCACAACTACCGAAAATAAACAAACACAAATATATATCATATATAAAAAATATACCACATTTATCTACATATAAATTTAAATAACAACAATCAACAAAATAAAACAAACAACAAATAAACATAATAAATGTGAAACCAATGAAATGGTAACAGCTAAAAAATTCAAAAAAGCTATCTTGACCAATAAATGTAATCTACACCATTACAAACCAATAGAAAACTCTGACTAATTAAATAAACACTATAAAACCAATCAATTAATTAGCATAACATTTACTGTATAATGGACAACCACGGAGAAGAGAGAACCTTTGCGAGAGAGAACACAGAACGAATAACAACAACACATACAACTATTCCGAAAATCCCTCAATAAAGGTAAGCACACAACTTTGTAACTAAATAAAAAAACTTTGGGGTCCATTACGATGACTGGCGGATGCACCTCCGCGATGCTGGCGGTGGGAGAAAACGCCATTTACCGCACACCGGCAGCGGTTCTTACGCCCGCCATATTAGCATGTCTAGACAGAGCCCAATTCCCGTCCGCTGCGGTGTGACGCCGACCGGCATCAAAGTGCGCCCGCCAGCGCAGCGGTGTGAGCCAATGAGCACTCACCGCCGTGCGGAATGACGTCCCGTCCGCCGAACAAATCACAATGCCGGAAAAAGGGCAGCACACCGCGGCGGAGCACCCGTATAGTCAAAGACGGCGGAGACACCACAGAGGAGCAAGAAAATAGACACCCGGCCCACACCGCGATGGATCCAGCTCTACACGCCTTTCCGGTGCTGTATATGATACACCACCTGCAAGTCATTGACCGGCGTGGATGCCGCCCCAGGTACGTACACACACAACTGTGCATGCTTGTTGGAAACGGGGTAGCGTGGTGCAGAGCGGGCAGGCCAAACTCCGGAGGAAATGTGTAAAGCATCCGCGCAGCACACACAGGCGACACACCAGGCACACTACAAACGGAGACCACACCAGTTTAGTTGAAAAACAGCATATTTATTATGCAGAACTCAGCACCAATAATCACAGGGATGTACATGGCGCCAACTGGTACCAGGTAGATATGAACAGTGGGGACTATGTACAGGGCAGCGCCAATCGGGCCGCTGCCAAATCCATCGCTCGTACAAAGGGGAATGAAAGTCCACTAGTAATACTGGGTGCGAGAATAAAGCACCTTTGCAGTAGCCTAAAAACATGAGGCATGGAAACACATTAGGATCTCATTTCAGCAGTGAATCAGGTGAGGCAACAGGCCTCGCAAGGATAACCACAGCACGCCCCAATCGGAGGCACACCACTCTGGAATTGGCCCTAGAACATAAACAGGCAGGAATCAGGAGCATAGCACAATAGGCCTTACACGCCTGGCATGCCCCTCGCTGCAGATTAGCCTGTGCGCCACTCTACACAGGGGAGCCGCACTCCCGGGCCCCTGGTAGGACAATGCCTCTCAACGTTGCAGCTGCCCACTGTTATCCGGGGCAGCTGTAAAGTCAGTGCAACACAGGGGGGAAGGCGGGCACCGACAATGTGCCCCGACACCACCCCTAACCAAGTCAAGGGCAGGGTCCCCACTCCGTTGTAGCTGCCTGCGCACTCGCAGGCCAGCTGGAAATCAGCCCAAAACAAGTACTGGCACTGCCTGTGCAGGGGAAGCCCAATTTGGTCTCCCGAACAACAATTGCCCGTGAGGAACAGCTGCCACTGTCCTGCGGGGCAGCTGGGTGGAATAAAACCCCTATGGCCACGTTGGAGCCCCTCTTTAATAGTGGCCCGCTTCTGCGGGGCAGCTGGGGCAGCACAAAAGTACACAGTTCTGGCCAAGCTGGGGCTCCTCTCCCGGGACCCTGAAGAAAGATGTGGCCCAGAACGTTCTGTTCCTGTTGGAGTCCCTCTCCTCCAGGGCTTGGGGACACCGGGGGAATGCACCGACAATGTACCTCGACCAATTCCCCCTTTTTCCGGGGCTGGGAAGTAAACACTGCCCCCTCAATGCAGCTGCCCACTGGCAGGCGGGGCAGCTGTGCAGGACGTCCACACGGGCCCTCCTGGAGGCCCTCCTGGCACCCGCAATTCTCTACGAGCCCCCCCCTCCGGGACTCGGGGTGTAAAGTTATGCCCCAACACGTTGCAGCTGCCCACTGTTATACGGGGCAGCTGTGAAGTCAGCACGGGCACACCGGTGCCCTCTGAGCAACAAGGGGGGAGGTGGGCACCGACAATGTGCCCCGACGTCACCCCCAACCACCAGCAGACTTGGCTCCACTCACCGGCTCTCCTGCAGGCATCGCGCTGCTTCAGGTGGCACTCACTCTTCACCCGGGGCCCTTCCTGGGAACCGGGACTTGGTCCTGGAGCAGGCGAGGCTCCACACTACTCCGGCGGCGCCTGCGAGGCTCCCGACGGCCTCCCTCAGTAGGCGGCTGATGCTCCACTCAGCCGCTGGCCTCTCTTCACACGCGGGGCTCTCCTCAGCTCAGGGAGCCCCGCCGTCAGCAGCGCCTCTCTTCCGAACCTGGGCCCCAGCTACCACACACGCGGGGCTCTCCTCTCCTCACGAGAGCCCCGCCAACACCGGCGCTTCTCCTGTCTTCCGGAGCGAAGTCTCCGGCGGCGTTGGCCAGCGCGGGGTGGGCTCCCGCCTGGATTCCTCTTCCGGCGCCTCTCCTCACACGGGGCTCTCCTCCGCTCAGGGGAGCCCCCACCTACTTTCCGCAGACCTCGGCCGAGGTCTGTCTTCTTCCGGGTCACCGCAGGCAGAGCGGCGGCCCTTTTCAGCTCCCATAGTGCGGGGTGGGCTCCCGTTCGGGTTTTCACCAGGCAGGAAGGCACGGGGTAGGCTCCCGCTGCACTTCCACATCAGCCGCTCTCCTTGTCCTGGCCACACGCGCGTCTCCTTGTCAGCGCTTCCCCTCACGGCCGCGGCGGTGATCCTGGGCACGTTAGAAGCGCGGGGTGGGCTCCCGCCTTCCAACAAGGACAAGTTACGGGGTAGGCACCCGCTGCCTCGAAGCAGGCAATTACGGGGTGGGCACCCGTTTCTTCAGCCACACACCTCTTTGGGGGCAGTGAGCGCTTCAGAGCATACAGCGCTGTTTCACCCGTAGCGCTTCTCCTTTCTCGTAGCGCTTACAGCAGGGCAGATGGTTGACAGACTCGAGAGACAGCGCTTCTTCAGGCCCATAGCGCTTCTTCAGCTCCAGGGCACAGCGCTAGGGTGCAGGCATCAGCCCCCCTTCTTGCAGGCAGGCAACAGGCAGCGCTCCCACCTTCAGGGCCCCACGTGGATAAGTAGAGCTCTGGCAGTCCAACGCTGCAGGCACCCTCTCCCTTCTCTGGCACCGCAGATATAGCGCTCCACAGGCGCTAGAGGCCAAGAGACATGTAATGCAGGGCGAGATCAGTGGCTAGGAGGGCGGCTCACCAGTCCCGAAGCAGCAGCTCCTCAGAATGGTCATCCTCCGGTAGGGTGGCAATCCTGCCAGCACCGCAGCCTCCACTCCGGCAATGTCTCTTTATTGGCCCTGGGGACAACAGGGGGGTGTAGATGGGCACAGGGGCCAGCACACAGGCCCAATGTGGCGGTCTCCCTGGCAGAAGGTCCCTTCCCCTTCAGTCCAGGCTCTGCACTGCCTCAGTCTCCTCACATGGCAGCCTAGAAGGTTCTCTCCGGAACCGGTTCTAACTGGTTCAGGGGAGGAGTAGAGCACCCTCGGTGCGACGCTTCCCTCCAAAAGCAGGGGGCGCTGGGGGACAAACCACTAGGCTGCCAACCCACCTCAGTCAGGCGTCACATGGGCAGGCAGGCATGGCGTCCATTTTAACAGGGACATTTTTCCACAGTGCGTTTCTAAAATGGCGGCGCTAACAGTGTGTACCATTTTATCCAGCACTTGGCATCTTCTATTCGGACATACCATGCTTTACCCTTCATAAAAGCGAAAAATTTCTGGGAAAAGGGCCAAGTCCAACACAACCCCCTCCCAGCCACAAGCCAGGGTAGACCGATCAATGCCTTGATGGGCTTCCCTGCTTAGGGCGAGAGAACTTGGACGCGGGCCCACAACTGCAGGAACACCCGCAGGTTCTTCTCCACTCTGGAACCCGATGGTTCCCTCTCTCAACTCCTCCTGACCCAACTAGGCCACCCCACTGGTGCTCCCTAGTTGGCTGCAGCCAGGACCGGGCCCTAGGCCATCCAGATGTCTCTGGCCCTGGCTGTCTCACAGAGTGGGGGGCAGTAGCCCCAGGCCCGTAGTACCCGTTGACCACTCTCCCTCTTCTCCGTGCAGTCCCAAACTGCCAATGGTCTTCCAACCTAGGGACCACACTCTCACACTGTCCACCAGGTAGGGGCGAGGCTCTCCTCCCCCTCCCTCTCCTTCTGGGGTTCCGCCCTCTCCTCCTCTGCGGGGCACCCTCAGAACACCACTCTCTCACTCTTCCAGGGCCGTGACCCTGCATCCGATCCACCAACCCAGGGTCTAAACCCTTAGGTTGCCCCGGTGCCAGAGGCGAGTCCTCCCTCCCTCTGCACCCCCTCCCAGAGTTCCGCACCCTCCCACCTGGAGAAGCACCCCTGGGAGTCAATTCCGGAGGGACACTGGTTACAGACGTCCCTCCTGCCAGGTCAGGCAATCCCTGCCCCTGGCCTCCCAACCCAGGATCTAAGCCCTGTGGCTGAGCCGGGGCCAGAGGCGAGTCCTTCCTCCCCCTGCACCCCCTTCCAGAGTTCCGCACCCTCCCACCTGGAGAAGTACCCCTGGAAGTCAATTCCGGAGGGACACTGGTTACAGACGTCCCTCCCGCCAAGTCAGGCAATACCTGAACCGGGCCTCCCAACCCAGGATCGAAGCCCTGTGGTTGAGCCGGTGCCAGAGGCGAGTCCTTCCTCCCTCGGCACCCCCTTCCAGAGTTCCGCACCCTCCCACCTGGAGAAGTACCCCTGGAAGTGAAACCGGTAGGGACCTTGCTTACAAGTGCCCCTCCCTCCAGGTCAGGCAGCCCATGAACCTGGCACCCCAGCCCAGGATCTAAACCCTGTGGCTGGGCAGACCCCAGAACCCCTGGAGCTCGGATTACCGACGCCCCAGGTTCTCCTGACACTAGGGGATCCCCTTCCCTGGATGGCCCATTGGGACAGCCTAGGCTCCCAACCTGGGGTTCCCTTATGGAACTCTCCAGGCCCTGAGACTGCGGTTGGGGCACCTCGGGACACCTCCCCGTCTCACTCCTTCCTATGGATAGGATGTGAGGCCCTACAACCCTCTCACCTTCCTGGGACCTAGCTGGGCGATTCTCCACCTCTCCCACCTCGCTGGGTTGGAAGATCCCTGCACCACTCCCTTCAGGATCACTCCCCACTGCCCTCTCAGACTCTCTGGCACTCACCCAAAGGTCTGCCTCCCGTGCAAGCTCCCTGGGGTCGGAGAGCCCACACTGCAACAGGTGGTGGCGCAACCCGGGAAAACAACTCTTGAGCACATGCTCCCTGATAATCAGGCGGAACAGCTCTTCCCCATCTGTCACCGCACCACACACCATCAACTCCTCCAGTGCAGTCCAACACATGTCCACATACTCCCCCCAAGACTGACGGGACAGTTTCTTGCCGCCCCTAAACTCCAACCTGCCCCCCTCCTTCTGGGGATCAGGCACCATCTCCCGGGCTCTGGGAGTGGGACTTCCTGCACTGGCTTCACTCTCGCTGCCACCACTGGATCCCACCCTCACTGGTGAATCCAGACCACAGACACCACTCTCAGGGGACAACCTACCCCCCTGAGCTAGTCTCTCCCTGGCGAAGGCCCTCTCCGCCTCCGCCATCCTCTCCTGCGCTAGGACCCTCTCGGTCTCTAGCCTTTTTTCCTCAACCCTCAGCTGCGCTAGCTCCACTCTGAGCCTTTCCAGCGCCAGCTGATACTCCCTTTCTTCCCTCCTATCTACCCACTCTTCTGGGGACAGGGAAAGGGGTGGGGCAGTGCCCCTGGGGCTGGACCCAGCACGGGACTCCCTGTCTATGGTGTCCTCCTTCGCTACCGGTGTCTCTGCCCTCACATCCTCTTCCTCCTCAAAGTCACCACCCTCCAGGGTTATGGACTGGGACCTCTCACTCTCAGAGTCCTCCTCACGGTCTCTACCAAATCCATCCCTTAAATATGCAGAGGGGTAATCGGAAAGGTCCCCGTGGGGCTCTAAGGGTTCCCCCCTCTTCAGGGCCTCATAGAGGAACAACTTCCTGCGGGTGTTGCCTACTGTGGGTATCCCTCTCTCCCTGCAGAAGTCCATCACCTCCTGCTCAGTGTACTCCCCCAGGCAATCCTCGTCATAGGTTAACCCCATCCTGGTGAGACACCCTCGGGATACACCACCCACAGTGCAACAGGGAGACACAATCCCCAAAACAACACTTTTAGGAGGCAAGTACAATCAGGAAAACAGTCCCCAAATCTGTGATTACTCTCAGGTGCACCCTTTGTAGTGCACCCAGTTGCCGCTGTGGTACTGCGCAAACACAAGTCCTATCCCACCGCTGCCACCAATTTTGGAAACGGGGTAGCGTGGTGCAGAGCGGGCAGGCCAAACTCCGGAGGAAATGTGTAAAGCATCCGCGCAGCACACACAGGCGACACACCAGGCACACTACAAACGGAGACCACACCAGTTTAGTTGAAAAACAGCATATTTATTATGCAGAACTCAGCACCAATAATCACAGGGATGTACATGGCGCCAACTGGCACCAGGTAGATATGAACAGTGGGGACTATGTACAGGGCAGCGCCAATCGGGCCGCTGCCAAATCCATCGCTCGTACAAAGGGGAATGAAAGTCCACTAGTAATACTGGGTGCGAGAATAAAGCACCTTTGCAGTAGCCTAAAAACATGAGGCATGGAAACACATTAGGATCTCATTTCAGCAGTGAATCAGGTGAGGCAACAGGCCTCGTAAGGATAACCACAGCACGCCCCAATCGGAGGCACACCACTCTGGAATTGGCCCTAGAACATAAACAGGCAGGAATCAGGAGCATAACACAATAGGCCTTACACGCCTGGCATGCCCTCGCTGCAGATTAGCCTGTGCGCCACTCTACACAGGGGAGCCCCACTCCCGGGCCCCTGGTAGGACAATGCCTCTCAACGTTGCAGCTGCCCACTGTTATCCGGGGCAGCTGTAAAGTCAGTGCAACACAGGGGGGGAAGGCGGGCACCGACAATGTGCCCCGACACCACCCCATAACCAAGTCAAGGGCAGGGTCCCCACTCTGTTGTAGCTGCCTGCGCACTCGCAGGCCAGCTGGAAATCAGCCCAAAACAAGTACTGGCACTGCCTGTGCAGGGGAAGCCCAATTTGGTCTCCCGAACAACAATTGCCCGTGAGGAACAGCTGCCACTGTCCTGCGGGGCAGCTGGGTGGAATAAAACCCCTATGGCCACGTTGGAGCCCCTCTTTAATAGTGGCCCGCTTCTGCGGGGCAGCTGGGGCAGCACAAAAGTACACAGTTCTGGCCAAGCTGGGGCTCCTCTCCCGGGACCCTGAAGAAAGATGTGGCCCAGAACGTTCTGTTCCTGTTGGAGTCCCTCTCCTCCAGGGCTTGGGGACACCGGGGGAAGGCACCGACAATGTACCTCGACCAATTCCCCCTTTTTCCGGGGCTGGGAAGTAAACACTGCCCCCTCAATGCAGCTGCCCACTGGCAGGCGGGGCAGCTGTGCAGGACGTCCACACGGGCCCTCCTGGAGGCCCTCCTGGCACCCGCAATTCTCTATGAGCCCCCCCCCTCCGGGACTCGGGGTGTAAAGTTATGCCCCAACACGTTGCAGCTGCCCACTGTTATACGGGGCAGCTGTGAAGTCAGCGCGGGCACACCAGTGCCCTCTGAGCAACAAGGGGGAGGTGGGCACCGACAATGTGCCCCGACGTCACCCCCAACCACCAGCAGACTTGGCCCCACTCACCGGCTCTCCTGCAGGCGTCGCGCTGCTTCAGGTGGCACTCACTCTTCACCCGGGGCCCTTCCTGGGAACCGGGACTTGGTCCTGGAGCCGGCGAGGCTCCACACTACTCCGGCGGCGCCTGCGAGGCTCCCGACGGCCTCCCTCAGTAGGCGGCTGATGCTCCACTCAGCCGCTGGCCTCTCTTCACACGCGGGGCTCTCCTCAGCTCAGGGAGCCCCGCCGTCAGCAGCGCCTCTCTTCCGAACCCGGGCCCCAGCTACCACACACGCGGGGCTCTCCTCTCCTCACGAGAGCCCCGCCAACACCGGCGCTTCTCCCGTCTTTCGGAGCGAAGTCTCCGGCGACGTTGGCCAGCGCGGGGTGGGCTCCCGCCTGGATTCCTCTTCCGGCGCCTCTCCTCACGCGGGGCTCTCCTCCGCTCAGGGGAGCCCCCACCTACTTCCCGCAGACCTCGGCCGAGGTCTGTCTTCTTCCGGGTCGCCGCAGGCAGGCGGCGGCCTTTTCAGCTCCCGTAGTGCGGGGTGGGCTCCCGTTCGGGTTTTCACCAGGCAGGAAGGCACGGGGTAGGCTCCCGCTGCACTTCCACATCAGCCGCTCTCCTTGTCCTGGCCACACGCGCGTCTCCTTGTCAGCGCTTCCCCTCATGGCCGCGGCGGTGATCCTGGGCACGTTAGAAGTGCGGGGTGGGCTCCCGCCTTCCAACAAGGACAAGTTACGGGGTAGGCACCCGCTGCCTCGAAGCAGGCAATTACGGGGTGGGCACCCGTTTCTTCAGCCACACACCTCTTTGGGGGCAGTGAGCGCTTCAGAGCATACAGCGCTGTTTCACCCGTAGCGCTTCTCCTTTCTCGTAGCGCTTACAGCAGGGCAGATGGTTGACAGACTCGAGAGACAGCGCTTCTTCAGGCCCATAGCGCTTCTTCAGCTCCAGGGCACAGCGCTAGGGTGCAGGCATCAGCCCCCCTTCTTGCAGGCAGGCAACAGGCAGCGCTCCCACCTTCAGGGCCCCACGTGGATAAGTAGAGCTCTGGCAGTCCAACGCTGCAGACACCCTCTCCCTTCTCTGGCACCGCAGATATAGCGCTCCACAGGCGCTAGAGGCCAAGAGACATGTAATGCAGGGCGAGATCAGTGGCTAGGAGGGCGGCTCACCAGTCCCGAAGCAGCAGCTCCTCAGAACGGTCATCCTCCGGTAGGGTGGCAATCCTGCCAGCACCGCAGCCTCCACTCCGGCAATGTCTCTTTATTGGCCCTGGGGACAACAGGGGGGTGTAGATGGGCACAGGGGCCAGCACACAGGCCCAATGTGGCGGTCTCCCCTGGCAGAAGGTCCCTTCCCCTTCAGTCCAGGCTCTGCACTGCCTCAGTCTCCTCACATGGCAGCCTAGAAGGTTCTCTCCGGAACCGGTTCTAACTGGTTCAGGGGAGGAGTAGAGCACCCTCGGTGCGACGCTTCCCTCCAAAAGCAGGGGGCGCTGGGGGACAAACCACTAGGCTGCCAACCCACCTCAGTCAGGCGTCACATGGGCAGGCAGGCATGGCGTCCATTTTAACAGGGACATTTTTCCACAGTGCGTTTCTAAAATGGCGGCGCTAACAGTGTGTACCATTTTATCCAGCACTTGGCATCTTCTATTCGGACATACCATGCTTTACCCTTCATAAAAGCGAAACATTTCTGGGAAGAGGGCCAAGTCCAACAATGCTACACAATACACAAGTCAAGGGTTTGAAAACGGTGCATGTCCACACCAGACACCCCTGTGGGGACAGGCACACAGCCATCACTGCATCCACACATGTCCCACCTGTCACAAAAACACATCGCCACATCCTGGCTACCCATGTTCCGCGATCATGAACAAATGTCCTGGTGTCGTCACCGCCGCAGTCAGTGTGCAGGAAAACATGCACACAACGCAGAGGCCAGTGCCAGCGCCAGCCATGGCCACTGTACAAACAACACAAAACCACTACTCAAAACACAACACACTAGCCCTCTCCCTGAAGGGACATATAATGTGCCTGTCATGTGCCACTCCTACACAACAACAACACAGGTGAATACACACCCTGCCCCACATCCCTAACAACTGCAGAGATAGCCACAGCAGGAGTTGTTGCACAGGAACACATACCACAGAAGGCCAGGCCCCAGCCAACACACACCACAACAACACCACACACATGCCAAGAACACTGAGCCCCAGCACAAAATGTACACACACACACACATATTGATGATCAAACAATTCACTGCACACACAGCCTATCAACTTACACAGACACACCCTACCCTGCCTCACAGCCACATACACAGACCACATGCTAGCAGCAATGGAGGACAACATACATGAAAGCTAAAGTGATGTGCCCACAAATGGAAGGACAAGGACACAACTATCAAGCATGTGTACATCACATGCAAGACAACAGACATCTGAGAACTCCCACAGCCCATCAAATCACACATGGCTGCCACAGTGAGTCAACCCAAAACACAAGCACCTCAATTCAACAACTCAGGGAGACAGC
This sequence comes from Calotriton arnoldi, assembly GCA_963921515.1. Lineage (NCBI taxonomy): Eukaryota > Metazoa > Chordata > Amphibia > Caudata > Salamandridae > Calotriton > Calotriton arnoldi. The sequence goes on along the minus strand of CAWUFW010001579.1, from coordinate 2,126,811 downwards.
AAGGCCACCCATGTTAAAGCACAGGGATGAGAGGAAGGCCATGAAGTCAAATACTGAACAGACACACATAGGTATGCAATTACCTGACAATAGCATCTCTGCACCACAACACACAGGCCCCATTCACACACTCCATGATTGAGAAGCACAAGTAGGATACATCACACATCCCCCCTCTCACATCAGCAGCACACAACACTCCCATGTGCACCAAATCACAATTGCAGGGCACAACAAGTACACATACACGCACACCACTCCAGGGTGACACATGGGTATAGTTGACAATGCAGGTGCCCACACATCAACAGTCACCACAAAGTCACCCCCTTCACACCACACACTTCTCCACCACCAAAGTGTACACTTTGGAAGTAAGGCATGGGACCAGGATTACTGACCACCACAAGAGTACCGTACACATATACTGCTGGGCACACAGTAAGTAAGCTCACACAGACACCATGACCCGTGCCAACCTGCATGAAAGCCTGTGCATAAACTCCCACCCTGTGCTGACATTGCCTCCAAACATGACATGTCTACACCATAGACAACATGGACAAAGAAGGATGATGACAACAAGAACATTTTCAAAAAACACCTTCACTGCACCCACAAGTATAAGAGTCAGTAAGAATTGAAGTCCCTGTCACCCCTGCAAAAACATGGAAACGTGAGACAACCCATTGCCAATGTTGAAGTGCCATACTGAGCATGTGACACAGTAAACCATGCACACACAGAAACAGTTTCATTGAGAAATTACACTGACAGAACTGACAACAGGAACAACTGTCTTTATTCACACTTGTGCATAGATAGATAACAAATGTGGGCAACTGCAGGGCCAGTGGCCACTACAATGTACAGAGTAGTTACATCAGAAGCTGCACAGGCAGGGGGCAAACTGTAGCGATCAACAAGGCAAGTACAATGTGCAGAGTAGTCACATCAGAAGCTGCACAGGCAGGGGGCAAACAGTAGTGATCAACAAGGCAAGTACAATGTGCAGAGTAGTCACATCAGAAGCTGCACAGGAAGGGGGCAAACAGTAGTGATCAACAAGGCAAGTACAATGTGCAGAGTAGTCACATCAGAAGCTGCACAGGAAGGGGGCAAACAGCAGTGAGCAACAAGGCCAGTGGCCAGTCCAATGTGCAGGTGAAGTCCATGAGAAGCTGCACAGGCAGGATGCAAACAGCAGTGAACCACAAGGCAAGTACAATGTGCAGAGTAGACACATCAGAAGCTGCACAGGCAGGGGGCAAACAGTAGTGATCAACAAGGCAAGTACAAAGTGCAGAGTAGTCACATCAGAAGCTGCACAGGAAGGGGGCAAACAGCAGTGAGCAACCAGGCCAGTGGCCAGTCCAATGTGCAGGTGAAGTCCATGAGAAGCTGCACAGGCAGGGTGCAAACAGCAGTGAACCACAAGGCAAGTACAATGTGCAGAGGAGTCACATCAGAAGCTGCACAGGCAGGGGGCAAACAGTAGTGATCAACAAGGCAAGTACAATGTGCAGAGTAGTCACATCAGAAGCTGCACATGTAGGGGGCAAACAGCAGTGAGCAACAAGGCCAGTGGCCAGTCCAATGTGCAGGTGAAGTCCATGAGAAGCTGCACAGGCAGGGTGCAAACAGCAGTGAACCACAAGGCAAGTACAATGTGCAGAGTAGACACATCAGAAGCTGCACAGGCAGGGGGCAAACAGTAGTGATCAACAAGGCAAGTACAATGTGCAGAGTAGTCACATCAGAAGCTGCACATGCAGGGGGCAAACAGCAGTGAGCAACAAGGCCAGTAGCCAGTCCAATGTGCAGGTGAAGTCCATGAGAAGCTGCACAGGCAGGGTGCAAACAGCAGTGAACCACAAGGCAAGTACAATGTGCAGAGGAGTCACATCAGAAGCTGCACAGGCAGGGGGCAAACAGCAGTGAACCACAAGGCAAGTACAATGTGCAGAGTAGTTACATCAGAAGCTGCACAGCGAATGTGTGCGAAGATACCATAACATGCTCAGCAACAGAGTCATGGGGATAACAATGGGCATCACAGACACCGCTGTGGACAGACAGGTGTGTGAGGGTGACTACCACTCAGATGTGGCTGTCTGTTGGACTTGGAGGTGACTGTGTGTCGCGGTCAGTAGGAGGACTGCCCCGGGGAGTGTGAGGAACATCTGTGGAAGAGACATCTCTGGCTTGGGAAGCTGGAGGGCTGCTTGGACCAGGTGGGGTGGTGGCACGGGGAGGTGGACTGATGCTGTGGTGAGACACAGTGTGTGCAGGAGATTGTGCAGGGGTGCCTTTCCACTTTTTGGGGATCCTGAAAGGCTTCACTGTCTGGGGACTAATGGGAACTGGTGTAGCCACAACAGGTAACCCCACCACCAACTCTAAATCAGACAACAAAGACCTGGAACTACTAGGCACTATCATTCATTTTACAAATGTTTTGGATTAATATGGGATGGTATTCTAACCATTTCCCACACTCGGATACTCTTGTATACACTTTATCCTAATCCAATACGCCTAGTCATTTAACAATTTAAAACCACCCACCTTGAGAACCCAGTTGTCTATCAAGTCACTACAACAGCCACACACAGAAGATAAAGTGTGTATCCCACCAAGAGAAAGTGTGAGAAAAATGAGAAAATGTCTCACGTATGCACCACCATCACGGGCCACTGGCCAATTCTCACCAGCTCGCCCAAGTACTTATCATCATCGATCACTTTCTCATGTGAAAAGAGAAAAGAAAAAATTCTCCGTGTCCAGTGTAAGGGAAATGAAAACACAAATGTGTAGAAAAGACCCCGTAACAGATGAGACACAAGTAGTCTCTGATAAAAATTAAGCTGTACTCACACACATACTTATGGTTTTTTAATCCAACACGTGAGTACGCCCAATATTAAAAACACAGCATGTTGTAAACCACTTCAAGGACGGCCAACATGTTTCATTGCCAGTTCAATAGTTGCGGCAAATTCATCAGGGCGAACGAGGTCACACGTCACCTCCCTGGACATCTACTGTAATATCAAAAAGTGACTGACAAACATAAAAAGACAAACTGGTTAACTCATTAGAGAATGCACCCTCAGACTTTACTCTAGAACAGGTAAAGAATTTTTGAGTGGACTGAATTATCGCTCCACTTCCCATTTTGTTGGCAAATACTCATATTTACCTAATGAGAGCCATGGGCCCACATACCAGCTCTCAAGAGTCACAGGGGTGTATACCATTTATATTGATCACCCCCTTTCCTGTCAGCACTTTTGTTGCTCATAAAATGATCTGTGGAAATAGATATAACAAGTTAGCCTGTACCCATAGGTACTGCCCTCCTCATTTGATAAAACATAACCGGATCGATACAAAAACTAAGCATCCCGACTTTAACGTGCTGTTAATTTTGCATCACAGCACACACTCACACACAATTATAAAAACGCCATATGCACAAATTCACAGTGTCATAGTGCCGGTTCCTTTAATTTAATTCCACTTAGGGTATAGGATTACTCACTCTAATTCCTTAAGACCCTTTGACTCCACCCGGTCAATCACTCCACGGAGTCAGATACCAGCGTAGGAGTCAGACATAAGTTATAATACGAAGCATCCCTCTCGCATCAATCTTCCTCTTATACTGGCGATCTCCACCCCATATTTTCTGCATCCCCTATCTCCTTACCACGTTGTGCACAAGAGCACACAGTCAATCGTCCCGGCGTCTTCAACATCTACGCGCACTCACCATTTTAACTTGACAACACGTGATCCACGTCTAGGCTCGTCATTACGTTGCCGAATATCACGTGATCACGAAAGGTACAACGGTGGCCATCTTGAGATGTCTAATAGACAAAACTGATACTCATATAAGCGGCATTTAACAAAAGATATAAAGAAATGCGGGAAGCTATGATTTAAATAGCACGCAGAATTAGAAAAGGGGGAAAAAAGGAGAGCCCGATACTCTTTAAAATAACGACTGCTCCACTCGACGCTATCGACATCTACAATACCCCTCAACTCTCATAAATGTGGTATAGTAAATAATGTCAAAAGGACAGCTATTAAAATCAAAGGGATATATGAGTGTCCCTAAGGATGACCGGTGGGCACCTTAATCCATATATCAGTGATTATTAAATGGATATGCATTGAAGGCAGACACACCATCTAGTAACAGCAACCTCGGGGAACCCCCCTATATTTACATCCTCAGATATCTATTTATTGTGTTACTGTTTACTGATCTTATTCCACTCAATTTGGTCATTAAGACCAATCTGGTCCACTTTCTCGGAGAAAATCCAACGGGCCTCCTTAGTGGCCAGTATCCTCTCCATATTACTTGAATCGCCCACAACCTTCTCCAATACCACCCATTTCAAATCTCTGTAGCCGTGTTGGTGTTCCTTGAAATGTTGTACTAACCGAGTGGTTAATTTCCCTGATTTAATGGTACTTAAATGTTCCTGCACCCGGACCTTAATCTTGCGTGAAGTAAGGCCGATGTAATGTAGCCCAAAATGACATGTAAGCCTGTAAATCACATTCATCGAGTTGCAGTTACTGAACTTATTCAAATTCCATGTTCTTCCGTTCAGTAACTGCACACTCATTGTCTTATCTGTCAAATCACAAACTGAACACCCACCACATGGGTAATGGCCAGGCGGGATCGTAGTGTTAATACTCCGTGATATAGGTCTTGTATGGACAAGTCTGTCCTTTAAATTCTGTGCACGCTTAAACGCAAACCTCGGTTGCGGCATCTGATGCTCCGGGTTATCCGTGGTGAAAATGTTTGCCATGTCTGTGCTTGGTTCTGACGGGCCCTGCCTCTGCCCCTCGTTCCTCCTCCTCTGTTTCCCCTTTGGGTCTGGGCTAAAAAAGAACGTAGGAGTACTCCTAGATCCTGATTTGCCTGTACCTGGGGGTTAAATCTTACTCTGCCTTGGTCTGTTAACTGAGCCCCCTCCTCTTCCTCACTTGATGTATTATCAAAAGTCCAATTTAGGGGGGTACGTCTCCCTTGCTGTCGACCTCCCTTTTGGTATTGATTTTGTGAAACCTGCTCATCACCTTGCTGATAATACCTGTCTTCAGTATAGGGAAAAGCCCACTCGTGGGAATATCTCTCTAAATTTCTTCTTAGACCCTTTATTTTTTGGTTCACCATATAGTTCTTATATTCACTCAAATCGTCCTGTATTCTCTGTAGCTGTTCCTTCGCATCTACAATGGTCGTGTCTGCTCCTGGTGCTGACTCTGGGGCCCCCTCCGGGGACATGCTGGATCCAGCTGTGCGCTTCCCTGGGGCTTGTCTCCGCCCTTCCAAACCCTTTCTACTATGTTTAGCCCCCACAGTGCCCCCTTGTGCCTGCTTCACAGGGCTCGGGATGGGAGTGGAGGTTGTGGGTGGATCAGCCATAGAGCCCTCATCCAGTGTAAGCCTTGCAGGTAACACCTCCTCAGTGGGCAGGGAAACTGCCTTCTTTGCTTTGCGAGCGGTCCTTGGGACAGGAGAGTCCTTGGCAGGGGATGACTCTGAGGCCTGTGACCCTGAGGCCTGTTTCTTGCCCCTCTGGCCCTTGGCGTCGCCTGACGGGCTTTTATCTCTGTGCTCTGGGGTGGTCTTAGTTTTCTGTGGGGATGGTGTCTGCGGCCTGGACCGTTTGGGCTGTTGCTGCTGCTGTGTGCTGCGTGTGCTGTATCTGGACTTTGGGGTCTGTTGAGCATTGTCACTGTCGTCAGAGGTGCACAGTGACAGGGGGGTGGACAAAGGGACATGAGCTGCTCCCTGCGAATTTGCCTGTTGCAGGGCTGCCGTCACTGTTGAGGACAATGACTGCACAGTCCGGTGTAGCCCACCCACATCCGAATGTATGCCCTCCATGAAAGCTATCACCTGGCCCAACTTTTTATTGTGGTCTAGGAAGGCATTGAGGAGAGCTGTCTGCCCCACACACAGCTGGCGCAATAGCTCTACTGACTCAGCACTGAGGGCTGCAGGGCTGACATGGGCCGGGGCAGCAGTGCCTGGGGTGAAGGACACTCTTCCCTTTCGACTTGTGCGAACACGTGCAGCACCAGTGGAAGTAGATGGGAGGCTGGGCACTGGACGCTGTGTGGCGGAAGAGGAGGCAGAGTCCCCGTTCCCTGTGGCCCCCAACATGGATGCGTCACCACTGGCGTCAGATGACGTAGAGCTTTGCGTCTCGGGTTGTGATTCCTCCAGCAGACTCCTGTCCCCCTCCTCGGCGCTGGTCACATCTGTGTCACTCTGTTCCGGTGCGGCTGTTGCACTGGATGCCTCACCGCTGGTGTCCGTCCCCTGTCCCTCAACGCACACGGGAGATGCTACATGGGAGAGAGAGGTAGTGTTAGTGGAGTGGCACCAACTGAAGTAACATGTGCAAGTAAATAACCATTCAAGAAGATGTGTTATCCGCGTTGCACATCACCCTGACTAAATATACATTTCCACCTCAATTATCAACCCAACAGTGCATGTAAAGAACAAATCCAGCCATAAGTGATCCCGGTGACTCACACAGCACAACATCCTGCCTGTGGCCCACTTCAGACACAGGCACAAAAATCTCTCTGACCACACAGGGTGCCGAGGATGGCAAAGATGAACACCACAACATGGTGTCAATTACGTACATGGATGGAGCATTAGGGGAGCACACACACACAGACCACAACATAGTAGCCCACAATGGCCATTAGCGCATGCCAGCTACCATGTTGCTTGCACAGGCACAAGTACTGTAGCACATTGTCCTCAGAAGTTGTAGCAGCTGAAAACTGCTGTCAGGCATTGCACGCATTTATTGAAACACACTCAGATTATGCACACTGCCGTCAACATCAATATGAATTCACACAGTACCCCACTGCACAAGCTACCTGAATGCCCCAACTTTGAATGCAATGGCAATGCACATTGCGCAGATCACATCAGTGAGTACAGGTGGGACAAATGCATGTCAGATGCACCCAGCACAGATGCCACTTACAATCCACTGCATCACACTACCAACGTCAGATAGCTCAGAGTTTGTCCAATCTGTGGACACATGCAGCTCTCCCTGCCAAAGCCACCCGTCAACAAATACTCACCCCTAGCTTGCTGCTGATGCTCCTTCAATTGTGCATCCAACTCAGGCTGTGTAACGGGCAAGATGCGGGCCATTAGTGGGGTCATGCTGCGTCGGGACAACCTGCCGCTCCACGGGATCAGCCCCAGCGTCATCTCGGCCATGTTCTTGCTCAGCCGGCAGATGTCGTCCCACCTTTTATGACAGTGGCTGTGCCGTCGGTTTGACACACCCAGATCACGCACCTTGGAGGCAATGGCCCTCCACACGGCTTTACGCTGGTGGACTTTCAGCTGCAGGCATGGGAGACAAGAGGGGTAATACATCAGTTACACAGTGTATACTACCAAAATCTCTCAATACAGTGGCACGATACTCACTAATCCCAAATCAACAGATATGTGGAACAGAGCCAAGAATGCATGGCACATGGTACAACCGCATTGGAGAACCACACGTGAATCCATGAAGGTGGGAGGGTGGACACAGTACCTCTACATCCCATTCACATGCAGGATGCCAGCACATCAAGCAATGTGTAGTCTGCCCACATCTACTGCCCGCTGTTAGCTAGAGCAACACATAGATCAGATAGCAACACATGGTTGTTGGTGGACTCACTGTGTCCAACACTGCGCAGCCCCCAATGTCCTAGCCCTGTGAATGGCTCACTGTGTCATGGAGCTCACATACAGTCACATCAACTCTCATACACACACCCTTGTCACAAGGCTTGTCGTGTGCAATCTACAGGGCTGAGATGGCTCTTTGATGAAGATGTGTGAACAAAAGACACATGGAACACACTGTACATGCAGTGATGTGTACTTGTGGGATTGGGCGGCGACTGTGCAGGCCAGGTGGGCTGACACTGAGAGGGACATTTGGGACCCACACAGCCATTCACTCAAGCAATCACTGGCCTGACTCCTGCATTACCAAGTTGCTGCTTCACTGTATGGCTGACAGGACAATACATGTCCCTCAAATATGGATGGGCATGCAGGGAAACGTGTGAAAGAGGCTACACAGCCCTTCCCCCTGGAGAAAACATGCTAGGTAGTGCATGTCAGAGCCCCACACTCACTGACACATACTGCAGCACCTCCACCTCACGTGTGCCCCCCCTACACTCTCACTCACACTGTTGTAGACTTACCACGACATTAGGGGCACCATAGAGCCTTGGGTACTGTGCAAGCACCCCGTCCACCAGGACCTCCAGCTCCTCGCTGGTGAAGGGACTGGCCCGGATCTTCTGTGTCCTAGACATCATCGTGGACAGGTGGCAGCAGCAGCAGGTGGAGTTCAGGGGCAGCAGGCAGCAGTCCCTGGAGGCAGCAGCAGCCGGTGGAGGGTGGCAGGCAGCAGTCCCTGGAGGCAGCAGCAGCAGGTGGATGGTGGCAGGTAGCAGTCCCTGGAGGCAGCAGCAGCAGGTGGAGGGTGGCAGGCAGCATTCCCTGGAGGCAGCAGCAGCAGGTGGAGGGTGGCAGGCAGCAGTCCCTGGAGGCAGCAGCAGCAGGTGGAGGGTGGCAGGCAGCAGTCCCTGGAGGCAGCAGCAGCAGGTGGAGGGTGTCAGGCAGCAGTCCCTGGAGGCAGCAGCAGGTGGAGGGTGGCAGGCAGCAGTCCCTGGTAGCAGTGGAAATGTGGGGCACCCTCCCACACATATGTAGGCCCCTGGGGCTGTGTCAGTGGTCCCACGCCGCTGCAATTGGTGTACAAGATCTGCTTTTTTTAAAATCATCCAATGTCCGCCTCCGCGGTGGCGGTGCACGCCTACCGCGATTTTCAAAGCCATATGAAGCAACCGCTAGTGTGCGTCCCATTGGCTGCAAGGGCATGGACCATGGCGGTGACACACTGCAGGGTCCAGGCGCGCGCTACCACGGTGGTGCATCTTTTGAATGCTTCCAATGACCGGCTACGCGGTAGCGGAACACGCCTACCGCTATTTTCAAAATGTCATCAGGCTACCGCGAGGGTGCTTCCCATTGGCTGCCAGGGCATGGTCCATGGCGGTGACAGTCCGCAGGGGCCAGGCGGTAGGCACCGCCATATGGGTGCCATACAGTGCCTGTTGTGACCGTGAGCTGGGTAGCGGTGCATGCCAACCCCCATATACACATGTAGATATGGCTGAGACTACCGCGAACGTGTCTGGGGTATTGGCAGTGACAGTCCGCAGGGGCCAGGCGGTAGGCACCACCATATGGGTGCCATACAGTGCCTGTAGTGACCGTGAGCTGGGTAGCGGTGCATGCCAACCACCATATACACATGTAGATATGGCTGAGACTACCGTGATCGTGTCTGGGGTATTGGCGGTGACAGTCCACAGGGGCCAGGCGGTAGGCACCGCCATATGGGAGCCATACAGTGCCTGTAGTGACCGTGAGCTGGGTAGCGGTGCATGCCAACCGCCATATACACATGTAGATATGGCTGAGACTACTGCGATCGTGTCTGTGGTATTGGCGGTGACCGTCCGCAGGGGCCAGGCGGTAGGCACCGCCATATGGGTGCCATACAGTGCCTGTAGTGACCGTGAGCTGGGTAGCGGTGCATGCCAACCGCCATATACACATGTAGATATGGCTGAGACTACTGCGATCGTGTCTGTGGTATTGGCGGTGACAGTCCGCAGGGGCCAGGCAGTAGGCACCACCATATAGGCGCCATACAGTGCCTGTAGGGACCATCCGTGGACTTGCGGAGCAGGTTTGCTGCACATATGGAGTCATCCATCTCTATCCATAGCCCAACATGAACAGTGCCCAGTGTCTCCAACATTGAAGGACCCTCATGAGGCCAACATCACCGAATGGGACATTTAACTCCATGTCACCTACACATGCCATATATGTGTATGTGATAAATAGCATTGACACATACACGCGCACATGTCACATGTGATGTGTAAGGGCATGTAGACTGTACAGTTTTTGTGTTGCATAGCATATGTAGCTAATGGTGAATGTGTGCAGGTGCAATGTAACGCACAATGCTGTCTCATTGTGTTAACTAGGGTCATCATTGAGTGACACATTGTCTACTGCACATGCACACATGTGTTCACCACGCTCAGCCTGTGGTCAGTGTGTACTTGATGTGTGCCATGTGCAACCTGTGTTGGGAGGTGTATAATGGACAGCAGCATGGTGTGCTAGGCTAGTATTGTAGTTTGACACATATGCTGGGGGTAATACTCACAGGTGTGCACACACATGTGGTGCCATATCCCACTGTGCATGCCAATGAGCAGGAGGTGTGCACAGATCATTGCTGCGGGTAAGGGGACAAGTGTACGAGTAGTGTGCCTGATGTGTACCGACTTGTGCAGTGCTCTGTTGGTTGATGGTGCAGTCTGTAACATTTGGCAATGTGTCTGTAGAAATGTGAAATGTCCTGTACATCTCATGGTGTGTTTCATTGACATATGTGCACTTTCATCTGACCTAGGAGGAGGCCCAATATCCATTGTCCATTCACAGTGCTGGCTGACATGGAGAATGAAGAGATCATCCGCAAATTCAGGCTGGATAGAGTTTCCCTACAAAACCTATGTGCCATATTGGAGCCCCACCTGCAGCCACGTCGCACATATCCAAAAGCTTTCACTGCGACTTCAAAGGTGATGGCGTGCCTGCATTTCTTTGCTACAGGCTCATTCCAGCACAAGGTAGCAAGCGCAGGTGGGATGTCACAACCGATGTTCAGCATGGTGCTGAGGGATGTACTGTCTGCTATGATGAACTACAAGGACAGATACATTCAATTCCCCAGGGGGCCAGAGTTGGTGGCTGTGAAGGGAGATTTTTATGCCCTTGGACATATCCCCCATGTTGTTGGTGCCATTAATTGCACACATGTTGGGCTTGTGCCACCACAGGCACGTGAGCAAGTTTACAGAAATCGGAAGCATTACCACTCAGTAAATGTTCAAGTGGTGTGCCGGGCGGACATGATCATCTCCCACGTGTGTGCCAGGTATCCCGGGTCAGCCCATGATTCGCACATCATGCGCAGCAGCATCGTCCCGCAGCTGATGGCCAATCTGCTTCCTGAGCATGCATGGCTTGTGGGTGAGTATGCCTAGTGGAGTAGCGTGGTGTGTGTGTGACATGCTGTCCTGTGGCATTGTGGAACATCAAGGTTAATCTGTGTTTCTCACACCCAGGTGACTCTGCATATCCTAACCGTCTGTGGTTGCTGAGCCCACTGCGGAATCCTGTGACAGCAGCTGATGTGCGATATAATGATGCCCATGGGAGGACACGGCATGTAATAGAGCGTACATTTGGTCTCCTAAAGTCACGATTTCGCTGCCTGGACCGTACCGGAGGTGCCCTGATGTACTCGCCAAGGAAGGTGTGTCAGATAGTCGTGGCATGCTGCATGCTCCACAACCTGGCCATTCGCAAGGCAATACCCCTGATCCTGGATGATGATGAGCAGCCAAGGGCCCCGCCTGCAAACCAACCCGGGTCCAGTGACGAGGACAGTGGAGAGGAGGAAGGTGTCGACATGCGTCAACAGCTCATCAACCGCTACTTCACTTGAAGGTGAGTGACGATGTAGGAGGGACACATGGTCTGATGGTGTTGCAGTTGCTGTGAGGGTGTATGTGAGCTTGGTGACTGCAGCCTTGTGTTTACTCATTGCTGGTTGGCAATGTTTGGGGGATAGGGTAGTTTGACACAGATACAGGATGTCTCCATGGTGACTGTTGCTCTGTGTAATGTGTGAAGATTGGAGTACCTTGTTGACAAGTGTTGTGGGATGTGTGTGATGCCACACCAAAACAAGTGACTCTTGTTCTAATGTTTTTCCTAGGTCCCTTCAACCTCTCCTTGCCTATCTACATTCCATTTCACTGGGACATTTACATCACGGTGAAGGTTGCACATCCTGTATTAAAGACGGAGCAGACACAACAACATGTGTGTAAGGTGTATTTATTTACAATTGTGACATGTGAGGGTCGAGAAAATGTACAGGGGGAGAAATTTGAAGAAATGAGTTGACGGTCATGGTAGATGAAATAATTGAGTAGTCACCACAGTGATGTGGAGACCCAGTCCAACAGACAGATGCCATTCACATGGCAGTGTGGGGAAGGATAGTCCAAAAGGTAAATGCAGTGGTGCAGTGGTCTGCCATCATGGCTGGCTCCGGGACTTGCCTTTGGCAGGTGCTTTGGCACGTGATGCCTCCTGGCCTTTCCTTGGACGGCCCCTTTTGCGCTTGACTGGCGGGGCCTGTGCTGCAGGGGCAGTGGTGTCTGAGGACTCACCCCCCTCTGTGGACGCAGGGGAGGATGACGAACTGTCATCCTGCTGCCCATCAGGGGGAGGTGGAGATGTTGAATGTTGCGCTGGCCTGTCCCTCAGAACCGCCACTTGCTGCCCAAAGAGGTCCACAATTTGTCCCATGCGGGTGTCCATGGACCTCATCAGCAGGAGGAGCTCCCGAGAATCTTCCTCAGACCGGCCCATTCGTCCCTGGGCCTGTTCGTATGCCCCAAGGACTCTGTTGATGTGGGACAGGGCTTCCGTCCCAGGCTCAGTTCCCTTCTGCATGACCCTGCCCCTCCCACCTACACTGCTGCCACAGGCCTGTTGGCTCCCCACATTGCTCCGCTGCATCCTCTCCCTGGCCTCCTCAGTAGATGTCGTGGCGTGCTCATCACCTGGGGCAGGGAGGGTGTTGCGGGCAGCTGTAGTGGGGGTGGTGGTGGTGGTGGTGGTAGTGGTTGCCACACAGGCCGTGACAACAGCGGTCTGAGGAAGGTCATGGGTTGCAGCAGATGTGGTTGTGGGGACAATGGGTGCCTGGGCCTGGTTGCGGCCTGCCACAACAGATGTGCTGGCTTGGGGCTCCTCATCCAAGGAATCCAGGGAGTCTTCATCCAGTAGTCTCTGTTCCAGGGTGGGGGACTGGCTCTGCAGGTTGGTGGTGTCGTCCTCTGCAGTGAGTTCTTGGTCACCTGTGGGTCAGATGAAAAATGGTCATTGTGTTGCAACCAGCAAAGCTTCTGTTCGCACTGTTACATCAACTGTTTGTACATCCAGCAGTTGTTCACTGATCTAATTTGCAGTTACCGACATCCAGTGATGCATTACAAGCTGTTGAGGTACATGCATTACTCGTTCATATTGGGAGTTGGCAAGACATGACATGCACAATTTACATTATTTTACATTGACAGGTTCATGTTGGCATCTAGTGAGTGTTTAATCATATGTGATCCAGTTACGCATGTATGTCACTTGTTGTGCCCTTGCAGCCGTTTTCTCTGCACATTGGGGGAACATTGTAGTTGCAGCCATACCTTTGGCATGTGGTGTACATATCTGTATTTGCACTTCCAGCCATGCTTTCTTTGCTTTCATTTGGTCCTTGCTGGTCTGGACCCCTGCCATTCTCAGATGGCATGCAGTGTTGTGCAGGGTTGTGCACTGAGTTACATCTACATGTGGATCTGAATGTCACACTTTGGTTGCTGTCATGGTTTCATTTGCTTAGGTGTGTGCACACTATAGTGGCCAATGCTATCTGGGTGTGCAGTTGTGCAATGTGAGGCCTGGTGTCCTATGCCACCATGCTTGTCGTGAGGCATATCTGGCTGCATGTAGTGGCTGGTGATATGTTCTGTTTGCTGTTTTTGGCTTGTATTTGTAAGACCTCTCTGTGTGTGTGTGAGGAGGCTTCCATCTTGGTCCAGTGTGGGACAAGTCAGCATGATATGTCTACCTACCAGTGATTTGGAAGTGGGCATTGCAATGACTGACACATGCATCTTAGTGCGAGGGTGTTATCAGTGTTGGGGGCTGGAGCTCATGTGGGCTTGTGTGAGTTGTTGTGCAAGCTTCCCACCCCCACACACCCCGACCTGTGAGATGCAGTTAGCTACCTGTTAGTTGAGTGGGTGGCATACAATGCCTGCCACATGATTCTGATTGGGGGTGGAGTGGCCCATCCTACTCAGGGGTGGGACAGCATGCATAGTGGGATTTGTGGGACAATTTGCCAACCCCACAACACCGTCTCTGTGTGAAGATGGCTACCTACCGGTTGAGGTGAAGGTGAGCAATGACATGGCTATGTGACTTAAGAGTCATTCTTGGGAGGAACGTGCCTGTGGTGAGCAGAAGGTGTGTGTGGGTTTCAGTACCCAAACTTTTCACATCACATTAGGGCATGGGGTGTGGCCCCACCATCACTGTTGTCCCAACTATCTGGGTGTGGGGTTCACTCCCCCAACATTTGGAGGCAAAATAGGGCATGGGGTATATCCACCCCATCACTGTTGTCCCAAGTATCTGGTTGTGGGGTCCACTCCCCCAACATTTGAAGGCACAATGGGGCATGTGGTATAGGCTCCTATCACTGTGGTGACATACAGCAGGTTGAACATCTCACCCAGCAAACATTTCCACACTATCATGGTTTCATGGTATTTGTGGACCTGAGAACATGAGCAAAGTACTGGTGATGCAGTTGTTCCGGGGCATCCATACACTTACATGTTGTCATCAACAGTGGTGTGTGTGTGTAAGATACAGTCATCCATGTGCAGACAATGCTTGCTTTTGGGGCCAGACTATACCAGCACTGTTCAGACAAACAGTGTGAGATGTGAACATTGTCAATGCATACACACATTGCTGGTCCCAAGCAGACACATTTGTGCATTTTAGTCAGACAAAGTACTCTTGTTATGCAATTCAGTGCAGCACTGTGGCAGCTGGGTCTGTTGCAAGACAGTTGGGATGTGCATAGTTTAGCAGTGTGAGTCCCAGGTCCAGTGGAGTTTTTTGGTAATCTGCACTTCCACTGTTTACATTGCAACACTGTGGTATGACATGGGTGATTAGCACATTGACAGCCAACCTGCCAGACACTGCTGCAGGGAAGCATGATAGGTGTTAGTGTTGCAGTGTGTGATACCTGGCACAGTAGACACAATGTGGGAAATGTTTGCAGTGAGACTTGTGCATGCTGAGTACAATACGACTGTTTAGCATAATTTGTGTAGGTGACTGTGGGCAAAGTGGTATGGTGTGATGTGCGGGGGAACAAACGTCACATGCCTATGAGTGGGACAAGTGCTCCATCATGCTGATCTGTTGAAGAAGTGGGCCTGTTGTGGGTTGTACTGCAGTGTCACCAATTACACACACCACTCCCAGTTGAAATGGTTACCTACCAGTAAGTTTGATGAGTCACATTCAATATCTGCCACATGGTTGTGGTTGTGGGGAGTGCTCCATCTTGCGCAGCTGTAGGACAAGGGGGCCTGGTGGGAGTTGTAGTGCAGACTTCCAAACCACACACACACCTCCCTGTGAGGATGGCTACCTACCTGTTAGGTTAAGGTGAGCAATGCAATGGCTGCCACATGGGGGTGGGGTGTCAGGGCTCCATATTGCGCATCTGTAGGACAAGGGGGCCTGGTGGGAGTTGTAGTGCAGACTTCCAAACCACACACACACCTCCCTGTGAGGATGGCTACCTACCTGTTAGGTGAAGGTGAGCAATGCAATGGCTGCCACATGGGGGGGGGGTCAGGGCTCCATCTTACGCATCTGTAGGACAAGGGGGCCTGGTGGGAGTTGTAGTGCAGACTTCCTAACCACACACACACCTCCCTGTGAGGATGGCTACCTACCTGTTAGGTTAAGGTGAGCAATGCAATGGCTGCCACTTGGGGGTGGGGGGGTCAGGGCTCCATCGTGCGCATCTGTAGGACAAGGGGGCCTGGTGGGAGTTGTAATGCAGACTTCCAAACCACACACACACCTCCCTGTGAGGATGGCTAACTACCTGTTAGGTTAAGGTGAACAATGCAATGGCTGCCACATGGGGGGGGGGTCAGGGCTCCATCTTGCGCAGTTGTAGGACAAGGGGGCCTGGTGGGAGTTGTAGTGCTGGCAGCATGTAAACATGTACCCATGGTGATGTTTGTAGCTACCTTTGAGGTGAACCTGAGGGACTGTTGGATTAATGTGTGAGAGATGTGTTGGTGAGAGTGTGGTGCACATGACTGCATTTGTACCTGGGTGGTATAGCTTAGTAGTGGTGCAAGACAGTACATATCAGTGTGATGTTAGGCGTTTGTTTGTACTTACCAGCCTCCACTCCCCCGGGTATTCCTGTGAGACTCTCTGGATGCAGTATGCCAAGCACCTTCTCCTCCCATTCGGTGAATGTCTTGAGTGGAACGGGAGGGCCACTGCCTGTCCTGTGAGCCAGCTCATGGTTCTTGGCTCTCTTTTTCTTGACCACTGCCTTCAGATCGTGCCAGCGCCTCATAATTTCATTTCTATTGCGTGGCACGGTCCCTACTGCATTTACCTTATCTACTATCCTTCTCCACATTAGCGTTCTTGTGGCTACTGGTGTCTGTTGTACCAGGTTACCAAACAATTGGGGTTCTACCCTGATTATCCCATCTACCAGGACCCTCAACTCACTGTCAGTGAATTTGGGCATTTTCTGTGGTGACATGGTGTGTGATGTGCCAAGGTGTTTGAGGTGCAAGTGTTGAGGTGGTGGTGGTGGTGGTGATGTGTATGGTGTGTGATGTGCAAAGGGGTTAGAGGTGCAGGTGTAGAAGTGGTGGTGGTGGTGGTGATGTGTGTGTGTGTGTGTTGTGCAGATTTGCCTCTCCTGTCAGCTGTGGTGTATGTCCCTTCAGTTCTGGAGTTTTGCAAAGGATTGTGGTCTGGTAGGGGGCTGGATTTATACTGGGCTATGTGGGTGTGTCAGGATGGGGTATTGGTTGCAGGTGTGGTGTGTGTCGTCCTGGGATTTGTAGTTTTTGAGTTTACCATGGGGGTGTGTCTTTGGGCTGTATTAGATGTTTTTGGGTGCATGACTTGTTTGCATGATGCACTTTGTGGGCATGTTGTGTGTATTTTATCCGACCGCCATTTTTTTCACGGAGCGTACGCAGCGGTGGCTATGCTCCGGCGCTTCCGCGGGCTCTCTCATTCCTCATTATTGTCGACCGTGGCGGTCGTAAACAGCGCTCTGCACCGCAGTCATGTCGGGGATATCATAATTACCATGGCGGTGTCTCCGCTGTGGTTGCGGTGGTTTGGGCTGTTTCCGCAGCGAATCCGAACGCCGTGGACGGGTTTCGGGCTTCTCCGCACGCGACGGGCGGTTTCTCGGGTATCCTTTCCGCTACGGTTGGATTTTTACCGCCGAGGATCCTAATCGAGACGTTGGTTTTCCCGCGGTAGCGGCGGGGGGTGAGTTTCCGCTACCATGGCGGTTGGGTTGCTTTTCCAAACGCCATCGTAATGACCCCCTTAATACTTAAAATAACTATGGGGCTGATTACGATGGCGGGCGGAAGGACATCCGCGGTGTTGGCGGTGGTGGAAAAGGCCCTTTTCCGCACTCCATCGGCGGTCCTTGCGTCCGCCGTATTATGATGGGCAAAGATAGCCCATTTCCCGTCCGCTGCGGTGTTTCGGGATCCGCAAGAAATCCCCTTCCGCAGCGGTGGCGAACGGAGCCAAAAGGGAGGGACCGCCGTGCGGAATGCGGTTACGACCACAGGTCGAATTACGATGCCACAAACATCCCATCACACCGCAGCGGAGAATCCGGCTATTCGAGGACGGCGGAAGCACTATTGCGGATAGCGAAAATCCACTCCCGGACACTCCTGACCACTGTTCGAACGGCGGTTTGGGGTCTTTCCGCAGCAATTCCGACTGCTGCGGACGGATTTTCAGCTTTTCCGCACGTTCCCGGCGGTGTATCCTGAAATCCGACCATCGCGGTAGGGAGTTTCTGGCGGTGCATCCTAAATTTGCCGCGGTACCTGCGGGCTGAAATTTCCCGCTAGCACGGCGGTCGGAATGCTTTTCTGCCCGCCATCGTAATCAGCCCCTATAACATGTTTTCCTTTAGATATCACAGATTTAATTTCACTACAAAATTCAACACAAAGATTTACGAACACAACAATATTAAAATCAAAATTATAAAAAATATATCAGAAAGTAAGTATATGACTTAACCAACAAATAAAGTAAACTATTTAAAACTAATTAATTTAATAAAAAATAAAACTTAGCTAACAAATGTTTTTTTCTTAACAGCTTCTACAGAAATAAACAAAACCACAACATCAACAAAAGACACTTCATTAACTAAAAAAAGCAAGTATATTTTTTATTTACAAATAAAAAAAAATAGACGCTAAATAATAAAAAATAATCCAATTAATCAAAACTATAACGTTTTCTTTTATGTTTCACAGGTTATACTTCACAATAACTCCAACAAAAAAACTCAAAACATATATTAAATTCGAAAACAAGTACAAAATCAATATAAAAAAAAATACTAAGTAAGTATATAAATTAACCAACAAATAGAGCTACCTATTAAAGAAAGATAAATTTAAAAAAAGCAACTATTACTAACAAATACTTTTCTCTTCACAGCTTCTACAAACTTGAACATACAACAACATCAACGAAATAAAGTTGATCAACTATAAATAGTAAGGGGCCCATTACGATGTCGGGCGGAAGCACGACCGCCGTGCTGACGGAGGCAAAAACCGCTAATTACCGTCCGCCAGCAACGGGCCACACGCCCTCCAAATTAGGATGTGATAAGTCAGGCAAACACCGCCCGCAAGCCTGCGGCGCCGCCCGCCATCAAAGTGCACCAGTCTACGTAGCGGAGCGAGCCAATGGAGACACACCGTCCGACGAAATGACGTACCACCCGGCGTACAAATTACGATGCCACAACTAAACAGCCCCACCGGCTAAGAGACACCGCACGAGATACCAAGGCGGAAACTCAACTGTCCTGGACGGAGACTAAAAAGGCGGACCACCCAGAGATGAATCCGGCACTCCAGGCCATCCCCTTGCTCTACCTGATGCACCACCTAGGAGTGAACGCACCACGACGACCCAGGTAGGCAGACACACAACAAGGGTACGAAAACAATGCACACAGTGCAAGGGTGGGAAAACTGTACATGGCCCCCCCAGACACCCCTGTGTGGACAGGACACATCCACCACTGTACCCACACATGTCCCACCTGTCAAAAATAAACAACTCGCAACATCCTGGGCACCCACGACCCAGGCCCAGGAAGTGACGTCCCTGTCACGGCACCACAGCGTAGCGGCGATGACGCAGGTACACATGCGCACAACACAGTGGCCAATGACTGCACCATAATTGGGCTGCACACAAACACCACAGAGCCACAACTACACACCCCACACACCAGCCCCACCCTGAAGGCACATGTCACGTGGCCTTCGTGCATCAGTCATATCCCCAACCGACAACTCACAGTTGTCAACTTGACGTCACACAAGTGTCCTGAACAGGGGAGTAATGTGAATGCAAAATAGGACACACCCTTGTGTGTAAAACATGGATAATCACACAGCGGCTACCACATAACAGCGCAGAATATCGACAATGTCCGGAAAAGGCACGCCAGTCACAACAAGAAATACCAATCCCATCCTGCTCGCAATAACAACACATGCAATGTACAAAATAGAAAAACCTTGCTGCCTGAGAACAGGTGTGCACAATCACTACACCCACACAGAAGCCCCAATGTACAGCGGCAACGGAGTGTTCCCGCCCACACACAGGAGAGCAGATAGCACTGAATGGCCTTCCATTCCTGCTCCGAAATAACATTGCAACAAATTATGCTGGAGAATGGAGCCATTGTACCAACAAGAAGAAAAACATAGCCATGCAGAGTAAAACGTCCACTGGCAGATAGCGCACAACATGAAAGAAAGTTAACACCACAAAATGCAATAATACCACTCCTCCATGAGGAACAAATGAAAGTAATGTGGAAAGAGTCACACACCACTGGCCTTGACTATTCATAGAAGCATGTGGGATGAGGGACTGTGTCCTCCGCCCAAGCTATACCCCAAGTCCATCCGCCGTACATCCATTCCAGAATACTCAGCATCGTCGGAGGCTGCACTCTGCTGACTGCTCAGGCAGATGGAGCACGCCATCACATCACCCTGTAGCAAAATGGCTGTTGCACCACTGACCCTCAACTACGCCGTACAGATCAAGCTGTACAGTGACAGCATGCTACACATAGTGGGCTGCTCAAATCTGGCAATGCTGAATGTAAGTTACCGAGTAACTTACCGCATTGCAATGTTCAGCTGCGTCATCCCCGTATTCTACTGTCGGAGGTGTCCGTTCCACTGGCCTGTGGATTTATGTCTCTCCAACCCGGCATGTCCAAAGGCGGACTTGGTACACTTGTTTGCACCCCTGGATGACCACGACAGGATCTGTTCAGTGTATGGGGGCATGGCGTTTGTGGCTGCAATCGGGGACACACTGCAATGGGACCAGTGTGCCTCCACAGAACGTCTTCCTGATCACAGTTTCATCGAATGTCATCCAACATGTCCCATCAGGATTCTACAAGGGACAACTTACGATGAACACCTTGCCACCCACCATCCGCTTCATTGGATGACATCCATGTTCACCATCAATGGGATGGATACCCTGCTGGAAGGTATCGCATACACGTCAACTTGTCAATTCATGGGTCCCTGACTCAATATCCCCAATTGAACATAGATGTACTACACCGTACCCATGCTTGGCTTTCGCACGGAGTGGGCAGGTAGCTGTACAAGAACTATACCATATCATCTGCAACTAACACCTTACCATCAACTCCACTGCCATGCCAACTGACATTTCCGGGACATGCACCCTGTTCCTCACCATATCCCGTGTCTCTGCATGAACAGGGGGAGGCAGAGGTATGGGACTTGTGTACACTAACCACATGGGCAATACAGCATGAACAACTATGCCATAATATGTATTCTGCGCACCTGGACACATGCACCTGTCAGTGCACACTTATCTGTCTGTTGTAGTACGTGCAGACTGTCACCTCACCTTTGTCTGTACTTCCGTGCCCGGACTTATGCATGGACAACAAATGCAACCCCCTACAACATGGCCCTAGTAACAGTGTCATGTTCAGTAGCCACCACATTGCAACAACTGGTGAGACGCTGCTACATGCAGGTGGGCACATGCCCTGATGTCACCTCTGGCGCAGGTGTGTTGGAGTCACTATTGTATTAAACCGGTACCATGGAACTGAGATGAACTGTCCCTATGATGTCAAGCTGTCTGGTAGGCTGAATGAATACTGTCTGTGTCAAAGCCCAGAGACCATCAGTAATCAGCAAATGTACTGTAGCATAGAAAGGGCAAGGCAGCTGTAACCCTGAAGCCTCCATTCCACAGTCAACAACTAATTACATCTACCTGTACCCCCTTTTGTATGTGTAATCATGCTAAGTATATCCTCCACATGCATTTTGCTGCCAGTAGTGTCCACTATTCTGCATCACAGAGGAAGTAAGTCCAAATACATGCCTCTAAGCAAATATGCGACTCTGTAAAATTATTTCCAGGAGACAAGTACGAATGAGAGAGGATGAGAGTGTGTGAAGTACACGAGAACCATGAGATGACCATGTAGTCCAGTGACATTGGATGTCAATGCATATGAGTTGCCGCCACAGTGGACCTAGTGAAATACTACAGGTCGTGGGCCTTTGATTGTCAGATTCTGACGTGGCCCAACAGATCATCACATTAACACTGACGGGCTGGTCACTTCAAAGCACAGTCCCACATATGTGTATAATTACCTTCACAGTCGGACATCACACTCATCAAGCAAAATTAGGACCCACGCAAGAAGCATGCTACAGCAATGCATGTCAAAACACACACATGAAATCAGTGTGGGTGGGCAGGTCCGCACAGTGAGTACGAACTGCTGAAACTCACATACATGCTTAATTAAACCAGGCACAATCTTGACAGTCACACACCCTGCAGACCCACAATGGCCAAAACACATTAAGTAGGAGCCATCCTGAACTGCAAGGACATACCCACACACTGCACACTGTGCAACATACAATACACACATGCGCTCACATTCACAGACCTGAACACGGATACAAACACCCACCATGCCCCTGGGTAACACATGTGTGTAATCGACATTCCCAGAGTGCACACACACACCAACACTCCCCCAAAGTCACACACTTCACACCACACACACCTACACCTCCCAAATGCACACTTTGAAAGTAAGCCATGTGCCCAGGCTCAATGTTCATCACAAGATTAACATACACCTACACTGCTGGCCACCCAGAAAGTAAGCTCACACATACCCGCACACTATGCACATGCTACCTGTCATCCTGTGGCCAGACTCACACCCCGTGCTTTGCTTGCACGCAAACATGACACATATACATTTACCATGAAATTCCAGCAAATACATGCAGACAATCCGTGTCACTAAAAAACTTCTTCATCACACACACAAGTAGCAGAGTCTCAAAGAAGTGAAGTCCCAGCCACGTGTAAAACACATTGGAATGTGAGACCAGACATTGCAATTGTTGAGGTACCATACAAAGCATGTGCCTCACTTAACTATGCACACACAGTAACAACTGCAATCAGTAACTACACAGACACGACCGACTACAGGAACAACAGCATCCAGTCATAGATTACATAGACAGGCGGCAAAATTGTTCAACACCAGGGACAGTGGCCAGTCCGATGTGCAGAGTAGTGACACGAAAAGCTGCGTATGCAATGTGTGTGAGTGTACCCTGACATGGCCACCAACACTGCCATGGCAGTCACAATGGCCATCACAGCCACCACTGTGTCACAGGTAGATGTGTGAGTGTGCCTACCATTCAAACAGGATGGCAGTTCGACTCGGTGCTGTCTATGTGCTACGGGACAGTTGGAGGTCCGCCCCTGAGAGAGATGCACAACTGTGGAAGACACACGTGTCATGTGAAGCGGGAGTTCTGCTTGGGCCAGGCGGGTGGGTGGCACGGGTAGGTGCACACATGCATTCTTGAAACAGACTGTGTGGGGAGGATTCCGGAGGGCTATATTTCCACTGTGTTGGGTATATGGAAAGCCCACCTGTCTGGAGATGAATGTGAACTCGTGTGGGCACAACAGGCGGGCACACGATCAATGCTGCATCAGGTGTAGACGTTAGCCCTCCCTCTGGGGACATGCTGGATACTGCTGTGCATCTGCCAGGCCCTTGCCAAGGCACTCACATCCCCTGTCCACCAGGTGTACCCCCTACATTGTCCGCCTGCACAGGCTACCCAGGGTACAGGATGGCAGTGGAGCTTGGTGGGTGGGAGGTCATGGCGCCCTTCTCCTGGTCACATCTCACAGGCAACACATTCTCAGTGAGCAGCAGGGCACAAGTCCTAAATATGTAGTGGGGGGACGCAGACGTCACGACAGGAAGTGACGTCACGAAAGGTGGCTTGCACCATCAGACTTATTGCCTCCCTTCGCCCACCCCTTACATGCGATTGCAACAGAGAAGCCAGCGCATGCACAAGCAGCTCCGAGCTCGCCCCAGAGAGGCCAAAGAGTGAATGTGTGGGTCCATTTGCTCCAGTTCCCTGGCTCGCGGTAAAATCAGTGGTGGGACGCCGTCCACCCGCGTGGTACCCTGACTCGAGACCTGGTGTGCAGGCAAAGTGTCCAATTGGCTTTGCGATATGTGTGAGATGCATGACACTCGTTGGCGGGGGATGGCTCGGAGGCCCGTCACCCTGAGGCCCATGTCCCACCACATGGGTCCCTTGTCAATGGCAGCGGTTGTAATGACTATGCGCGTAGGGGTCGGTCAACCTTACGTGTGGGATTGTGTTTGCGGCCTGGCCCGCTAGGGCAGCCACAGCCTCTGTGTGTTGCATGTGGTGTATCCGGACTCCGGAGGCTGTCATGCATTGTCACTGTTGTCCAGGTATCGAGTCGGGGTACCACGCGGGTAGACGGCGTCCCACCACTCATATCACCGCGAGACAGATAATTGGGGCAAATGGACCCACACATTCACTCTTTGGCCTCTTTGGTGCGAGATCGGAGCTGCTTGTGCACACGCTGGCTTCTACGATGCAATCGCATATAAGGGGTGAGCGAGGGGAGGCAATGAGTCCGACGGTGCAAGCCACCTTCCGTGATGTCACTTCCTGTCGTGACGTCAGCGTCCCCCCACCCCTTATTTTAGGACTCGTGCCCTGCTGTTGTCAGATGTGCCACTGCCTAGGGTGGTGGAGAAAGGGTCAGGAATGTCAGCCTGATATTGGCCCAATTGAAGGACCACCTTGACTGGGGGGGACAACCATTGGACAGTCTGGCGTAGCCCACCCACGCGTACATGTGGGCCCTCCATGTACTGTGTCACCTGCGGCAAAGTGATGTCATGGGCAATGACGTTATTGAGGAGAGCTGTCTGCCCCACGCAGAGATGGCGCATGAGCTCAACAGACCCAGCACTGAGGGCAGCAGGGGTCACATGTGCAGGGGCAGCTGTGCCTGGTGTGAAGGAAACTCAACCCTTCATCCCTGTGCCGACACGTGTTGCACCTGTGGAAGTAGATGGGAGGGCGGGCATTGGCCTCCACGTGGCTGAAGAGGAGCCAGAGTCCACGTCCCCTGTGTTAGCAAACATGGATGCATCACCTCGGTCCTCAGATGACTCAGAAATTGCCGTCTCGGCCTGTAATTCATCCAGCACACGTCTGGCCCCTCCGAGGCACTGGTCACATCTGACACACTCAGCACCTGTGCAGCTGCTACATCCGATGCCACACCACTGTTGACCGTCCCCTGTCCCTCGGCAACCACGGGAGATGCCACATGAAAGAGAGCGAGGTGGCCTCACTCATCTGGCATCAATTAAACAGACATGTGCAAGGGAAGCAGCACAGAACATCCACCAATCCACATGTTGCACGATACCTGTGCAATTGCATACAGCCACCACAATCAACACGTAATGGCTGGCGTACAGTAACTGAACCCGCTAATAAGTGGCACATGTGTTGTGCACATAGCACTACACCCGGCCTGTGTCACCCTGCGACCATAGTCCCAAATCGCGGTGTGCACACCCACTGTCCTGATGGGGCACGGATGACCACTACGTAATTAGGCCAAAGACATACCTGCATGGAGCAGAATGGGAAACCACTCACACAGACTGCAACATGATGGGCCACAATGGCCATGAGCCCATGCCATCCACCTGTCGTTCACACGAGCATAACTGCTGTAGCACAGTGTGCCGGATGTGTAAGCACCAGAGATATGAGCTGAGGCCTCGCAAACATATGACCGAACGAAATCAGAGTAGGCACAGTGCCTCAAACATACATGTGAATTGCCAATCCAGGCCACTACAGGTTGTTCCTGAGGGCTACGACTCTGAGTGCATTGAGAATGCAGAGTGCTCAAATTACATCTTGACCCTCAGGAATCGCATATGCATGTCAGGTGCACACAGCACAGAGTACACTTACAACCCACTGCATACACAACATACATCGCATCACCCAGATTATGGTTAGGCTGTGGACACATGCTGCCTCTCACCGCAGAAGACACCATCCCACATTACTGTACACTTGCTTGCTGCTGATGCCCCTACAAACATGCATCCGGCACAGGCTGTGTGACTGTCAAGATGCAGACCATTACTGGTGAAATGCAGCGCCGTGCTGACCTGACAATACGAGGGGGCATCCCCAGATCCGTTATCGCCACGTAGTAGCTCATCCGGCAGATGACGTCACACCCTTTGTGGAATTGGCTGCACTGTCGGTCACACATACACAGAGGCATCAACTTGGATGCAATGCCTCATCACAGGCCCTTGGGCTGGAGGACTTCAAACTGCAGGGATGGTACACAAGAGCCTTGGAATGTCACTCATACACTTCTCAACATCACCCACATCCACCAATCACAGTGGCATGCTGCTGACCCATCCCAAATACTCAGAGACGTGCAACAGAGCCAGGAAGTAATCGGACATGGCCCAACTGCATGTGTACACCACACGTGAATGCATGCTGCTGGGAGTGTGTACACAGTACCTGTCCATCCCATTCACATGAAGGTTGCCAGCACATTGAGCAATGTGTAGTCTTCCCACATCTACTGTCCATTGTCAGGTGGACCAACAAATAGATCACAAGGCAACACATCTTTGTGGGTGGACTCACCGTGTCCAACACTGCGCAGCCCTCAACGTACTCGCCCTGTGAATGGCTCACCACGCAATGGAGGTCCCATTCAGTGCCACTATCTCTCACACACATCCCTATCACAAGGCATGGTGTGTCCAATCGACAGGGCTGAGTTTGTGCATTTCAGGAGAGACCTGAACAAAAGACACATGTAACCCACTGTACAGTCAGTGTTGTCTCCTTCTAGGATTGTGCGGTCAATGTGCAGCCCAGGTCTGCTGCCACTGAGGAGGTCAGCAGGGACCCAGCCAGCCATTCACACAAGCAATGACTGCCCTGAGTCCTGCATTGCCAAGTGGCTGCGTGACTGGATGTCTGACATGGAAATGCCATGTACCACCACTCGTGAGGGACATGCATGGGAAAGCGCCATAGAGCCTACATACCCCTTACACCTGTAGTTATCATGGTAAACAGTGCATATTGGAACCCCACAGGCTCTGAATCATAGTGCTGCGGATCAACGACATGTGTGTCCCCCACATGCACTCCCACACACACTGTAGTTGTCTTACACACACAAGTTTTGCTATGAATAGCCTTGGGCAGTGTGCGTGGAGCTCGGAATCCATGATCTCCAGCTCCTCACTGGTGAGTGGACCTGGACATATCTTCAGAGTCGTCGACATGTAGGTGGACATGTGGCAGCAGCGGCAGGTGTTGTTGAGGGATGCCAGGCAGCAGTCCCTGTAAGCTGTGGTAATGCCTGTCTCCCTCCCACACTCATATAGCCCCCTGGGGCTGTTCCAGTGGGTCCAAGCTGCTGCAATTGGTGTACCATGTCTGCCTGCTTCAAATGCACACAATGGCCTGCACCGAGCTCTCCCGGTACGCTTACCTCTATCGTCGAGCACGCAGGATGCAGTTGCGAGGGCCATTGGAGTTGGCCTCAAGGGCCTGGTCCATGGCGGGTACAGTCCGCTGGTGCCATGTGGAATCCACAGTTGAAGGTGCACCATGCATTTGCAGGTGTGGCCATGATTTGTGTGTGGGAGCATGTCCACACTGGACAGGGCCACTTCATGCTGTGTGCATTGGCATTGACGGCCAGTGCTCAGCCTCCACATGTCTGTTGGCACATCATCATGTACACATTAGCATGGGTGCATGGGATGTGCATATGCACACACATGCCATATTTCTCAATGTACATCTCCCACTTGGAACGTGCAACGTTACATGTCACTTGTGATGTGTGCTTGCATTCACACAGCTGTGTTGTCATGGAGTTGTCAATGTGTACACCTGTCAATGTGTGTTGAAGGTGTGATACGTACAGTGCTGGACATTGGGTGGACTAGGGACATCATTGACTGTCTCATATCCCATTGTGCAACAGGACCCACTTGTTTTGGCCGCTCAGCCTGTGTACATTGTGTTGTTGGTGTGTGCCATACTCACCCAGCCTCGGAAGCTGTATCTGGCACAGCAGCTAGGTATATTGCCGTGGTGTTGTCACCTCCCACCTATGCAGTCTGAAACCATCATGATGCCTTTCAAGCTATTAGGGCCTAAATCCCCATGTGCATGCTCATGGCAATGGTATGTGTCAGTAGCCATTGCTATTGGTAAGGGGACCTGTGTAAGAGTAGTGTGGCTGTGCTGTCCCTACTTGTCAGCTGTTCTGTGATTCTATAGCTTTGCCAGTAATTTTTGGTATGTGTATGTGTAAGTGCCATGTGGTGTGTTGCATTGACATGTGTCCACTTCCATCTGTCCTAGGAGGAGACCAAACATACATCGCCCCTACCAATTGCTGTCAGACATGGAGGATGTGGAGGTCATTCGTAAATTCCGGCTGGACCGACCCACCCTGCATCACCTATGTGCCATGTTGGAACCCCACCTTCGTCCTCGCAGGGTGTATCCAACAGCATTCACCCCCACGGCTAAGGTGATGGCTGCACTGCATTTTTTGCTACCGGATCTTTCCAACACACGGTAGGCAGTGGAGGTGGAATGTCCCAACCCATGTTCAGCATGGTGCTACGGGATGTCCTGGCAGCTATGATGCTGTACAGGAACCGGTACATCCGATTCCCCAGGGCTCGTGATTTGGCGGCAGTGAAGGGTGCTTTCTATGCACTTGGACGCATCCCCCACGTTGTTGGTGCAAGTGATTGCACACATGTTGGCCTTGTTGCACCACAGGCCATGGAGCACATCTTTAGGATCCGTAAACATTTCCACTCCCTGAATGTGCAAGTGGTGTGCCTGGCGGACATGATCATCACGCACGTGTGTGCGAAGTTTCCCGGTTCCACCCATGACTCGCACATCATGCGCCACAGCATCCTCCCACGACTGGTGTCCAATCTTCAACCGGACCGTGCATGGATTGTTGGTGAGTATGCATACTCGTGTAGCGTGCTGGGTGTGACATGCTGTCTTCTATCCTGTTGGAATTGCAAGGATTCTCTGTGTTTCTCACACCCAGGTGACTCGGCATATCCTAACGGGCCTTGGATGCTGAGCCCACTCCGTAATCCCAGGACACCAGCTGATGTCAGATACAATGAGGCACATGGGAGGACCAGACGTGTGGTGGAGCGGACTTTTGGACTCCTGAAGTCCAGATTCAGGTGCCTGGACCGCACCGGGGATGCACTGGCATACTCCCCACAGAAGGTGTGCCAGATAGTTGTGGCATGCTGCATGCTGCACAATCTGGCTATCCGCAGGCAGATCCCCCTGATAGTGGATGACGGTGATCAGCCAGGACCCCCACCTGCAGACCAGGCCATATCCAGTGACGAGGACAGTGGAGAGAAGGAAGCAGTGAATGAGCATCAGCAGCTCATCGCCCGCTACTTCACTTGACGGTGAGTGACCATGTACGTTGGCTGATGTTGCTGTAGTTGTGTAGGTGTATGTGTGCATTGTCATGCCGGCCTATTGTTCACTGAGTGCTGTGTGGCAATGGTCCATGTCCAGGGTAGTATGCCACTGACAGTGGCTGTGGCATTGTGCCCTGTTGCTCTGTGAGATGTGTGTACATTGCTTGAACTTGATGACAAGTACTGTGTGATGAGTGTGTGACACACACATTCAATGGACTCTTGTTCTGTTTTTCCCCCCTAGGTCCCTACAGCCTCTCCTGGCCTATCGACATACCACACTACAGATGCATTTCTGATCTTGGGTACGGTTGCACATCTTTGATTAAACACAGAGCAGATAAGACAGAATGTGATCCAGTTGTATTTATTTAAAGCAGTGACGTGATTGTGGACAAGGTGATCACACAAGTGGTGCATGCTGGAACAATGAGTTGACGGACATGTCCGCGTGATGGTCAAGGTGTACCCATGTTGTTCTGGGTCCACAGTCCGACAGACACATGCCATTCACATGGCAGTGTCGGGTAGGATAGTAGTCCAAGTGAATGCAGTAGGTGGCCACCGTGGCTGGCTGACTCACTGGCGTTTGGAGCGTGCAAAGTCTTCTCTGGACACCTGTTTCCTCTTCGGATGACCCCTTCCACGTTTGGGAGGGGCGGGTGTTGTTGTGGGCTACTGGTGGTGGCTGAGGATTGCCCACTCGCTGTGGACGCAGGGGAACTGGATGTTGCACGACCCTGCGCCCCAGCAGGTGGTGTCAGAGGTGGTGTGGTTGGCCTTGATTGGGCCCTCACCGCCACCACTAGCTGGCCCATGAGGTCGACTAGTTGGCCCATACGGGTCACGAATTGGCCCATATGGGCGTCCATGGACCTCAACACCCCAAGGACTTCCCGCGTATCGGCAGATGAGCGGGCCCATTGTCCCTGGGCCTCTTCATAGGCCCCAAGGACTCTGGCGATTTGCGGCAGGGCTTGGCTCCCAGGCTCGGATGGCGTTGGCCTGACCCTGCTCCTCCCACCTGTACTGCTGCCACCGACCTGCCCACTCACCACAGTGGTCACCCGGGGCCTCGGTGTCGCTCCCAGGGTCGATGTCGAGGTGCGTACAACACCTTGCGCAGGGTGAGTGGTCAGGGAGGCCCTAGTGGTGGTGGTGGTGGTGGTTGCGGCGGTGGTGGTGGCCGCAATGACCATGGCAGCAGAGGCCTGGGACTGGTCACCAGCCCTGGGAGAGGGGTTGGTGGGTAGGAGGGGTCCTGGGGAGCGGTTGCGCCCTGCCACACCAGATGTGCCTGGTTGGGTGTCCTCGTCCGAAGAGGTGTCCAGGTCTTCCACATCCGTGAGTCCGTGTGGAGGGCTTGTGGACTGGCTGTGATGGCTGCTGTCTCCCTCTCCAGCATCATGCTGTTCGTCACCTGTGGGGCGGAGACGAAAGGTTATTGTGTTGCACTTTGCAAGGTTTGTGTTAGATGTCTGACATTCACAGTTTGTGCACAGGGTGCACTGATTTCCCAGATGCGTGTGTATGGCTCTGCAATGTGTGTGCGTGATCAAGGCAATGGAATAGTGTGA
This sequence comes from Calotriton arnoldi, assembly GCA_963921515.1. NCBI lineage: Eukaryota > Metazoa > Chordata > Amphibia > Caudata > Salamandridae > Calotriton > Calotriton arnoldi. Next base: position 2,096,072 of record CAWUFW010001579.1, on the reverse strand, counting down.
TGGGTGCATATGGCATGGGACGGATTTGGAATGCCAATCGGTGTGTGTTGCAGTACCCCTACATTTTGTGGCTTTGGTGGAAACGGGGTACAGCCCCATGAACGCTTTTGAGATGAAATATGTTTTTGGGGTTCAAATGATACGCTTAGAAACGCAGACGGCAAAAGGGGTACAGCCCCATGAACGCTTTTGAGATGAAATATGTTTTTGGGGTTCAAATGAAACGCTTAGAAACGCAGATGGCAAAAGGGCTACAGCCCCATGAACGCTTTTGAGATGAAATATGTTTTTGGGGTTCATTTGAAACGCTTAGAAATGCAGATGGCAAAAGGGGTACAGCCCCCTCAACGCTTTTGAGGTGTAATATGGTTATGGGGTACATACTGTGACATATGGGTGCAGGAGGGGACATGTGTTTTGGCCACACGACACTGCAGAGACAAAGGTGTGTGTATGTCTGACGTACCAAGCATATCTGCTCACTGTTATCATTTAGGGACATTACACTGCAAGCATTGTAGTGAGTGAGTAATGGTTGTGTGCCACACGACGTATTGCAGATGGGACAATTCCTTTGTGTGCGTGCTACCCTCAGCCATGTGCAGCAATGCAGTGCTCTTGGTGTGTTGACTATATTAGGTATGTTGTGAATCACAGTGTGACGTGCGCTTCAGACACTAGAGACACATTATTGGTCATCGGCAGGAATCTTTGCTGAACTACTGTATATGGGACAACTGATTAGATGATATACCTTTCATGTCACTGGGGCTGTTAAGATGTGATGGATGAGACATTGAATGTGCATTGTGTAGCTGTGTGGTTCATGGGTCCAGTGGTGTATGTGACATTACTGTGGTTCCACTCAGTTACATTGAGACGAGATAGACTTACATGGGTGATGTTGTACGATGTCAACGGAACAAGCAGACACGACTACATGGACAAGACTTCAATGGTGTTGCTGATGTGTGTGATGACTGGCACAGTGCACGGCATGTGGGTCAGTACTCCAGTGAGACTTGTGCATGCAGACGTGACTCCTTACGTGTTAGTGTATTTGTGATGGCTCATGTGGGCTATGACTCTGTAATTCATGTCTGTGTGCACATTAGTCACATGATTATGACAGGGAGCAGTGCTACCTGTTCCTCTGCTACGTGACATGTCCCAAATGTTAGTCGTAGTACAGTCCTCATGCCTACAGACACCCCGCCCTGTACAGTAGTCTACCTACTTGTTGGTTTGTAGGGAGCAATGCAATGGCTGTCACATGGTCATGAGAGGGAGGGGTGCTCCATCTTGCTGGTCTGTGGCAGTGGGGGCCGTGTTGTGAGTTGTGGTGAAGGCTTACCATCCACAGACACCCCTCCATGTAGGGAAATATATCTACCTGTCGGGTGAAGGTGTGCACTGCAATGGCTGTCACATGGGTGTGGGGAGTGCTCCATCTTGCTGCGCTGTAGGACTAGGGGCCTGGTGGTGGTTGTACTTCTGCAGTCCCCCCTCCGATACTCAGAGTTTGTGGTAAAGCTACTTACCTGTTACTTGTTGGTTAGTGGAGCTATGGCTGACACATGGGTGTGGGTGTGGGGAGTGCTCCTTCCGGCACATCTGGGGTACAGAGGGACCCGGTGGGAGTTGTGGTGCTGGCTGACTGTACACATGCCCCCATGGTTTTGTTTGTTGGTACCTTTGGGCTGAGTGTGTGGGAGTGTATGTTGCATGTGTGAGAGATGTCTTGTGTATTGTGTACTGGACATGGGGGTGTTTGTCCCTCTGTGCTATGGCATTCTGGTAGTGCATGACAGTACATAGCGGTGTGCTGGTATACATTTGTTTGTACTTACCAGCCTCCACTCCCCCTGGTATTCCGGTGAGACTCTCCGGATGCAGAATGCCTCGCACCTTCTCCTCCCACGCATTGAAGGTCTTGAATAGCGCGGGATTTCCGCCGCCAGTCGTGGCAGCCAGCTCACAATTCTTGGCCTCCTTCTTCCTGACCACGCTTTTCAGGTTGTGCCACCTCTTTGTGATTTCGCCCCGGTTGCGTGGCACGTTCCCAACTGCATTCACCTGGTCTACTATCCTTCTCCACATTGTGTTTCTGGTGGCTACTGGTGTCTGTTGGACCTGGTTCCCATAGATTTGTGGGTGCACCTTGATGAATTCATCGACCATGACCGTCAACTCAGTGGCAGTGTACTTTGGCATTCTTTGGCTTGCCATGGTGTGTGGTCTGCTATTTGTTGAGCTGGTGTGGTGGTTGTGTGGTGTGTGGTGTGTGATGTGCAGGGGGTTCGTGGTGCCATTGTTTCAGTGGTGATGGTGGTGGTGGTAGTGGTGGTGATGTGTGTGATGTGTGCGTGCGTGTGGTGTGCTGCTTTCCTTTGTGTCTCTCTGTGTTGTCTGATGGTGTCTTCGCTTTGTCCTCGTGCAAGGGATTGTGGTCTGTGAGGAGGCTGCTTTTGTACTAACTTATGTGGGTGTGTCATGATGGTCTGTCGTTTTCAGGTGTGTTGTGTCTGTTGTCCTGGGATTTGTAGTTTTTTATTTTTGGCAGGGGGCATGTGTCATTGGGATGTGTTCTGTGTTTGTGTATTTTGGCGTAGTTTGCTGTGTGGACTTGTTGGCCATGTTGTGTGTATTTCTTTGTCCCGCCAATGGATTCCGTGCACGGACGTGTCCGCCAGGCCGTGTCAGTTATTCATCGCTGTTGTTAACCGTGGCGGGCGGGGAAAATGTGGATTTTTCGCGCTCATGTCGGGGAGATCATAATTTCACGGTCGTTGTCTCGGTCGTCAGGGCGAGCGGATTTGGGTTTTCGGGCGGGATTGTGTCCGTGGCAGACGGTTAATCTTCTACTCGTACATGGACGGGCGGAATTTTGTGTGTTTTTACCGCCGCGGGCGGAGGTTGCTTCGCGACATCATAATTGCTCGGTCGGTATTCCCATGGTGCAGGCGGGCGGTTTTTTCATGCTATAGTAGATGGCGGATTTTTTACCGCCGGTTATCGTAATGGGCCCCAAAGTATTTTATTTTTCTTCAATTAAATAAATAAGACTAAAAAGCGATATAAACAAATATACTAAAAATATAACCTTTTATTTCACATTTCACAAATCACACTTCAACAAAACTCCACCTAAAAAAGTCAAATCAAGAATTAGCTTCGAAAAACAAAGACAAAAGCACCATTAAAGAAAAATATAAAACAAATTAAGTATATAAATTAACCAACAAATACAACAAACTAATAATACACGATAAAAAATGAAAAACTAAATATAACTAACAATTATTTTTCTCTTCACAGCTTCTACAAACTACAAAATACAACATCAACAAAAAAACTTCATCGACTAAAAAAAGTAAGTATTTTTTTTCTCAACTAAATAAAATAAAAAACGAAGGGGCTCATTACGATGGCGGAATGATCGCGGAATGATCGCCACCGCCGGACTGCCGGTGACGATCGTTCTGCCATCAAATACTCATATTAGGATGGCGGTGGGTATCACCGCGGACGCAAAGTCCGTCCGCCACTTTTCCGCCGGTGGCAATCGCAACGATTGCCTGGCGGGCGGAGCAGGGCCACTAATATGGTGGCGGTGCCTAGCAGGCACCGTCCACCATATTAGGATGTGGAAAAATAAAGGCCTTTCCATGGTGGCAATGCCGCCATGGAAAGGCTGGTGGCGATTGGGTTTGGGCGCCCATTGCGGGCCCCCCATGGGGGGGTGTTGCTGCACTGGGGGGTACCCATGGTACCCCCCTGCATTTCCATGCACCAAGTGGCAGGCACCGCGTGGTGCCTGCCACGTGGTGCAGGGAAATGCGGTGCAAGCACCTTTAACATTGCGGAAGCTGCTGCAGCCAGCAGCACTGCCCGCAATGTTAAAGGCCCAGAATGCGCCCGCCAGTATGGCGGTCGCATCCTAATTTCAGTGGTGGGACCGCCGCATGTCTGGCGGGTGGTCCCACTCACCGCTACAGTGGCGGGCGGATCAAGTCCGCCCGCCATCAAAATCAGCCCCTCAATAACATAATTAAATATAACATTTTAATAAAAATAACATTTTGCTTTTCAACCAACAGAAAAAAAGACAGTGAATAAACATCAACAATCAAGAAAATATACATCAAGAAAATTAAAGCAAAACAAATGCAGCGCGTGGTGCCTGCCACGTAGTGTAGGGAATTGCGCTGCATGCACCTTTGACATTGCGGCGGGTGCTGCAGCCAACAGCACCCGCCGCAATGTTAAAGTGCAAGATGCGACCGCCATGGTGGCAGTGGCATCGTGATTTGGAGTGCGGGACCGCCGCATGACTGGCGGGCTGTCCCAATCCCCACTACGATAGCGGGTGGACTCAAGTCCGCCCGCCATCGTAATCGGCACCTAAAATTGGCCCTAAACTCAGTAACCAAACTAAAACAATGTATGAATACCTACAACACAAAACTCAACTATTTCCAAACACCAAAGGGCTAGAATACCTAGACATGATAGTAAATCCATACTTTAAATAAAAAACAGTACTAAACATCATAAACATTTAAAATGAAAAGAATATTTTAAAAAACCATACTTAGGGGGTCATTACGATGACTGGCGGATCGCCATTCCCCTCCGCCCGCATGCCATTTCCCCCCCGCCACATTACGATGGCGGGGGGGAGCCCGGCGGATGGAAAGACTGTCTGCCGGTTTTCCGCCGGTCACACAGGTGACCGGGCGGAAAAGGGCAGTAATATGGTGGCGGTGTCTGCAAGACACCGCCATCCATATTAGGATGGTTGCGGAGAGCAGCCTTTCCATGGCGGCAACGCCGCCATGGAAAGGCATACGGTCTTCGCAGTTGGGGGCCTGTAGCGGGCCTCCAGGATGTTGGGGGTGTGGGGAGTGCACATGGGGGGTACCTATGGTACCCCCCTGCATTGGCATGGACAAGGTGGCAGGCACTACACGGTGCCTGTCACCTTGTGCATGCCAATGCACGACGTGCATTCCCAGCATTGTGGTGGGCGGTTCTGTGAACACTGCCCGCCACAATGATGGGAATAGGGGATGCCACCGCCACCGTGGCGGTGGCATCCTAATACTCGCGGCGGGACAGCTGCTCCTATGGCGGACGGTCCCATTCACCGCTACGGTGGCGGGCGGACAAATTCTGCCCGTCATCGTAATGTGCCCCCAAGTTGTCATGATAATAAGAACACTGGTACCTTCGGTCTTTACTGCATAGGCTGTGACACAGGAATTTGAGAATCCTGTGATCTGAGGGTAAAGACTCCCACAAGGTGGAGGTAAATTTATATTACCGCCTAGACATTGGACCGGACAACAGCTGGTACCAGTGTTCTTATTATCATGACAACTAAGGGGCCGATTCCGATCTCGGCCGGTAGGGCTCCGAATCGGATTCGGATTTACCGGATCCGATTCGGAGCCCTGTTTCCCGACCGAATCGTACGCGGGTCCAGCCGAGCGAGTACAATGCAGGCACCCGCGAAAACTCCGACCGACTCGAACGCGGCTTCAACACGCTCCGACCGTCTCGCATGGACACGACTCGCACCGCGCTATGGAGACGTTTCCCGGCCGGGTAAGTACGATGCGCGCCGCGAGCAGTCCGATCGACTCGCACCGTCCGGCTCAAAAAAGCTGTCGGAGCCGGACTTTGGGGGTCCGCGTTGGACCCCCCTGTACGCGTAGGCGCGCGAGTCGCACACAGGGGGGACCCATGGGTCCCCCCTACCTGTGCGTGTACGGCGCGAATCGCTTCGCCGCATACACGCTGTAGGGGGTGCCCTTGTCCGCCTCGCACCCATTGAGTCAATGGGAGCCCGCGTACACGTTGTACGACAGGCTCCCATTGACTTCAATGGGAGTCCGACCGACTCGAGTCCGATGGCATGCGTGCGCATCGTACTCGATCGGTCGGACTGCCCGAGTCCGATTCGGTCGGAAATCTCTCCGGGTCCGGCTCGGTCGGAGAGATTTCCGGCCCGAATCGGAATCGGCCCCTAAGTATGGTTTTTTAAAATATTCTTTTCACACATATATATAGCAGAGTGACATCGTTTATGGTCCTGATGAATGCTGTGAACCTGATGGTCAACTGGGCAGAAACATGTCGACCCTCTAATGAATAGGAAATTCTTTCATTCCTATGACTCACTAGCTTTTTAACTCTAGCCTGTGGGGACACGGAATAAAGTTAGCTTAGTCTCCCAGTAGCTAGTTTTAACTCACTAGTTATTATTTCTTTACATCTTTTTTGCACTCTGCCCCTCACCCCAATTGTCTTCATTTGATGTATCACAAAAACACCTCACGCTCCTCTCCTGAGGGAGAGTCGTAGCCCACACTGTGCAACTTGCGGTCACAGTGTGTAAGAAGGAACCCAATGATAAAGCATGTCACCCTTGGGTGAGTGAGGGTTCTCGTCTTTAAGAGAGTGACTCCCCATCCCCGCACACCATTAGTGTTTTGCTGAGTTATTCTTAGTATAGCGTCCCATTATTCTGTGTGAGTTGCATAATATAATTATTCAAATGAAAAAGAAACAAACATACCAATGTAACCAAAAACATTTCCTACCCTTAATATTAAAAAATAACTTACAATTATGTGGCAGCAGACGATCCTGGAAAACCAATAAGTCCATGGTAGATAAATCGAAAGACGAATCCATACGAAAATAAATCCCCCTAAAAAATGCAAAATTCCAACTGTAGAAAAATGGCTCCAACGACGCAATCCTCTCAAAAACGAAACCCTCAAAAACCCCCACATTTTTTTTTTTAAAACACAAAAATAGAACTGTTAAAAAAAGGCTCCAATGACGCAATCCTCCCCATAACAAAACCCTCAAAAACCCAAAAAGTAGCTTTAAAAAAAAAAAACGCTCCAACAAACCCGAAAAATAAAAGGAAATGTAAAGTAAAGTAACTTGTTTTAAAAAAACAAAATACATTTTCCTTTTTTTAAAAAAAGTAAACAAGTCGTCACCACCATCCGTTCATGAAACGGAAAACCTGTAAGGAAAAAAAAAACACAATAACATATACAAACCCACAAACATTAATATTAACATTAAATACAAGATAACATAATTAAACAACACATAACTAACACTACATAACACTCTACTTCTTTCCAAAACTACGTCAAACACATAAAACGCTAAACTACCAAAACAACACCTAACTACACCAAAAATGAACAAATACAAACCTAACTACACTGCTACTACCTCTCCCCTACCCTAAAACTACCTAAAAAGTAAATTCAATCAAACTCACCTTAACCGATGAAACACAGCTCCTAACCCTATGGTTCCGTCTTCCAAAATGACAGAAAAGTGAGGCAATCAGAAAAAAATGGCTGCGTAATAAAAATGAAAAAAAGACTTACACCCCATAGAAAAGAATGGAGAAATATTTTAAAAAATCAAAAATTTAAATGCATATTTCTAATAAGTCTAAAAAAATTACAAATGTTGAAAAAATATACAAAAATTTGTAAAATATATGTTAATTTTTTTCCTTCAAAAAAACAAAAATATATATTAAAATATATTTTTATTTCATATACTGTAAATGTACAAAAAATAAAAATGTTTCATTATAAAATATATCAAAAAATATATTTGTCAAAAAATTTAAATTATTTAATATATCAAATATTATTTTATTAAAAATAATATTCAATATACTAGATAATAAAATATATAAAATAGAAATGTGTAAAATACATATTATATAATTCTATAAAAACAAATAAATTATATAATAAATATTATTTTTTAAAACAAATGTATAAAAATGTTTAATTTTTGTAATAAAAAATAATAAACGATAAAAGCCAAACTGTTTATAATTTAAAAACTAAAAAGATATTTACTTTACTATTACAGGACTATTTTAGAAAAATGGACCGTGTTTCAAAAATGTTTAAAAAAATAAGTATGCACAAAAATATTGTTAGTCTTGCAATTGTACATAAAAAATATATTAAAAATATATTATACTTTGTAATACATTTTGAACAACATCAAAATATCTGAATTATGTTTTTAATATTCTAAAAAATTGTATAACAATAGCAAATGAAAACAATTAAATAAAAAAAAATATGTGTTAATAAACAAAAATATTTATAATTAAAAAAAAACATACATATCCTTTCTTATTTCAATATACATATAAACTATAAAAATAAAAAAAATAATAAACAATAAAAAATTACTATTCCTAACCAACTAAACTCAGAGAACGTCCTGAATAATAAACCCCCAAAAATTACTATTCCTACTCCAAACCAACTAAACTCAGGGAAAGTGCTGGGTAATAAACCATAATAAATTACTATTCCAACTCCAAAACCAACTAAACTCAGGGAAAGTGCTGGATAGTAAATCCCCAAAATGTACTATTCCAACTCCAAAACCAACTAAACTCAGGAAAAGGACTGGATAGTAAACCATAATAAATTACTATTCCAACTCCAAAACCAAATAAACTCAAGGAAAGTGCTGGATAATAAACCCAAAAGAATTACTATTCCAACTCCAAAACCAACTAAACTCAGGGAAAGTGCTGGATAATAACCCCCAAAAGTTACTATTCCAACTCCAAAACCAAATAAACTCAGGCAAAGTGCTGGATAATAACCCCCCAAAAATTACTATTCCAACTCCAAAACCAAATTAACTCAGGAAAACTGCTAGATAATAAACCCCCCCAAAATTTCCTATTTCTAACTCCAAAGCAAAATAAAAGTTCTACTTAAAATAAAATGTTAAAATATTGAAAAATAAAAAATATTTTTAAACAAAAAGAAATATTTTACACAAATTTAAAAAACAAATTATCACAAAAAATTGTAAATAATAAAATATCAAATAAATATTTCTTAAAAATTAAAATCATTAAAAAAATTATTATTAAACATTTGAGACACTATTTTTCCCAAAAGTTAAAAAAAATATTTACATTCTAAATTACAATTAAATTTAAATATATAAATTTTAAATAATCCAAATATTTTTTTGTAAACATTTGAAAACATTTTTTAGATAACATTTTCAATTTATAAACCAATTATATATTATCTAATTAAATACATTTTTTAAAAATATTATAATAATTCTAAATAATATATATAACACAATGTTTTTTTATTTTTTATTTTTTAAATTTACAATACAAAAAAATATTCTAAAATTACTCCCCACCCTTATCTCCTATAAAACCAACATCCTGCTACTAATTTTTTTTAAAAATTAAAAAATTTACAAAATTTACAATAAATATTTTTAAATTACTCCCCACCCTTATCCCCTAAAAACCCAACATCCTGCTCCTAAAATTTAACAAAAATTTGCAAAATATTTAAAATGTAATCAATTATTTTTAAAGTACTCCCCACCCTTATCTCCTATAAACCCATCCCGCTCGTAAAACTTAAATAAAAAACAATAAATACAAACATTTTAACATAAAAAAATTAATTAAAAAATATATATTAACTAATAGTACATAAACAAAAAAACAACAACATTAAACAAAAAAAAAGTCGATATAATCAAGAACTAAGGAGCTGATTACGATGGCGGACGGAAAAGCATTCCGACCGCCGTGGTAGCGGGAAATTTCTGACCGCAGGTACCGCGGGAAAACTGGCGGTCAGATTAGGATGCACTGCCTGAAAATCCCTACCGCGGCGGTCGGATTCCAGGATACACCGCCGGGAACATCCAGAAAAGCTGAAAATCCGACCGCGGCGGTCGGAATTGCTGCGGAAAGACCCCAAACCGCCGTTCGAACAGCGGTCAGGAACGCGTGGAGGTGTCCGGGAGTGGATTTTTGCTATCCGCAGTAGTGCTTCCGTTGTCCCCGAATGGCCGGATTCTCCGCTGCGGTGTGATGGGCTGTTTGAGGCATCGTGATTTGTCCGGCGGTCGTAACCGCATTCCGCACGGCGGTCCCTCTCTATTGGCTCCGTCTGCCACCGCTGCGGAAGGAGATTTCTGGCGGATCCCGAAACTCCGCGGCGGACGGGAAAATGGGCTATCTTTGCCCATCGTAATACGGCAGACGCAAGGACCACCAATGGAGTGCGGAAAAGGGCATTTTCCGCCAGCACCGCGGATGTGCCTATGACCACCATCGTAATCGGCCCCTAAATATTTGCCATAGATATGGACAAAATCGATATTTCTACATTACATAAAAATCGATATTTTTAACTACGAAAAAACTTACCTCGATAGTTTGCACCATCAATATTCTTGACTAGATATTCATGTCAATCGATATTTCCACGTCGATATTCGGTTTCTGCACCCATTCATATATACATACTATTGAGGACAGACTACTCAGGCTGTTCTTTGATTGAGTGGTCCGAAAAGCTCTGGATTTGAAATATTTTATGAATTACATTATTTAATGTTCCAACATTTCTTGGCTTAGCACCCCCTTTGCACAAATAAGGATTTGTTTTTACACTAAGAGATCATATTCATTCTAAACAAAGCCAAACTGAACAATTTGTACATAGCATTTCTTTGTAAATATACCTATTGAACAGTTTTTCTTTGCCCATGGGCATTGAGCAGGAATGTTTTCTGTGAAGTACATCTTATGCAGAGCAGTCTTGTTAGTTACTAATAGTAAAAAATAGCTATTATTCACTATTCAATAAAATTAAAATCAAGCACAAGGAGCTGGAATGAGAACTTCGCTGGAAGCTGAGGTAAATAAAACAAATAATTTTAAATGTATGTTGTATTTATGTATATGTGAGTGGGTGAGAGTGTGTAAGGGAAAGCATGTATGTGTGAGCATATGTGCCAATTTGGATGTGTGATCATGCATGCGTGTGTGTGTGTGTGTGTGAAAATGAAATGAGAGTGAGTGACAAGTAGTTATTGAGAAAAATTGGGAGTGTCACAAATTAAGCATTAGTGAATCTGAATGAAAATGGAGTCTGAATAAAAATGATTGAATGAGAGTAAGAATGACTACAAGTAAATGAGCATTATGGAGTGAGAATGAATACAAATGAGTGGGAGTGAATGTTAGACAGTGTGAGGGAGTATGAGTGATAAAAAGCATGAGTCAAATTAATTGACAGAGAGTGAGTCTTACTGTGAAGGAAAATGAGTGAGTCAAAGTGAGTGAGAATCAGGAAGAATGAGTGAGGGAAAGTAAAAGTGATTACATGTGAGTGTGAATATGAGGGAATGACAGAAAGGCTAAATGTGAGTGAGAATGAATGTGTAAAAGATTATTTTTCTAAAGAAAGGAAATGGGCACCAGTTCAAGGTGCAGTCATGGATATTTATTTCTAAGCTGAGTTGAGAGTCAAGGAACGACCGGTTCCCAAGTAACTCTGACTTTCGAAGACAGTCTCATGTTATTTGAATACTCTTGATTACATAAGTAAAAATTAAACAAGCTGAGTCATCACCAAACCCAGTCAATGTGTGCAAGGTTCAGGCTTATCTGCACAAACTTACTTAACCCGGGACGTCAATTTAATCAGCTTGTCTGAAAGTACATGTAAGTCACACATAGATAGCAGAAGAGCAAGAGAAAAAGTTTTCAGAGAAACTTGAGTATAAGCAAGGTGTATGTGACTGCTAGTAAGCAAGGTCTATGTGACTATTTGTAAGCTACAATTTACAATGACATAAGATGGAGACCTTTATACAAAATGAATTCCAATTCTATGTATTTTCCAATATATGTACTTGTGAATACAAATGCAGTACTTTTTCTTTTGAACTATTGTTCAACCATATGTTCAATTTTATTCTAGCTCTATCACCATCATATTTTCTACTTCATTTTCCTTTTTTCCTTTGTGACAACATTACAGCATTTTTATTAGAGAATTTCCTTACTACACACAAGTCTTCACACATGTTAATGCTTGAAAGTAGTACATTGATCAACACTCAACAAATCACCAGAGTGGCTACTACAATCAAGGCTATTTTTAGCAGCCACCCACCCCAATTTCCAAACAGAGACCCTATGTCATCCCATAATGTCCTTTCGGCTACCTCATGCACTTGATGTCCAATATCATGCAGATTTTCCACTGCTTTATACATGCTTAGGGCCTCATCAGGAATGTAGGTGCAGCACTCTGCTTTAATCATCCTACAAACTCTGCTGCTTTCTGCTAGTATTATGTCTAAAACCATCCTGTTATGTAAAACCATAGTCCTGATGGCAACCATTTCTATTGTTAAGTTTTCAAATGCTGCTGATGTTTCATTTATAGTTGCCTCCAGTAATCTCCCCAGTTGTCTTATTCATCTAGAATTAAGGGCTACTCCCAGCATCGGTATTATCCCCTTTCCGATGTCACTGGGGCTGATGTGTTGTCTGGTCTACTATTCTTTTTCCCCTAATAAATCAATCAGGTTTCTTATAAAGCATGACTACTAACCCATGAGGGTCTCAAGGTGCTGAGTGGGGGGTGGTTCTGCAGTTCAGTTGAAGAGCCAGGTCTTGAGGTTCTTCCTGAATTGCGGCAGCGATGGTGATTGCCTGGTTGCAGAGAGGTAGGAGAAGGATCTTCCTTCAGCCAGGGTCTTGCAAATATGTGGGATGCTGGCCAGGGCCAGTTGGGTGGAGTTGAGATGTCTGGTGGGAGTGCAGAAGGAGAGGCAGAGGTTGAGGTATGCAGGTCTGGTGTTGTGGAGGGCTTTGTAGGCATGCGTGAGGAGCTTGAAGGTAATTATTTTGTTGATAGGTAGCCAGTGAAGGTCTCTCAGGTGGCAGTTGATGTGGCTGCAGCGAGGGATGTTCAGGATGAGTCTGGCAGAAGCGTTCTGGATGTTCCACAGTTTCTTTAGTAGTTTCTGGATGGTGCCGGCGTAAAGTGCATTGCTGTAGTTGAGTCTGCTGCTAACAAGTGCATGGGTGACTGTTTTCCTGGAGTCAGTGGGAATCCACTTGAAGATCTTACAAAGCAGTTGGCGCATGTGGAAGCAGGAGGATGAGACGGCGTTGATTTGGCGGTTCATTGAGAGTGAGGAGTCCAGGATGATGCCAATGTTTTGTGCGTGGGTGTTAGGGGGTTCCAAGCGCTGCGGGCCTCCAGGAGTCATCCCAGGCGGAGGAGGTGGAGCCCAGGATGAGGACTTCAGTCTTGTCTGAGTTAAGCTTGAGGCAGCTGTCCTTCATCTAGGTGGTGACTGCCTTCAGCCCATTGTGGAAGTTGCTCTTGGAGGCTGTCAGTTCATCTGTGAGGGAGAGAATCAGCTGGGTCATTGGCATAGGAGACAATGTAGAATCTGTGGCTTCTGACGATGGCTGCAAGCGGGCCCTGTAGAAGTTGAAGAGGGTGGGACTCAGTGAGGATCCCTGAGGCACTCTGCAGCTGATCTCTGTGCAAGGTGGAAGTCTGACTCTCCGTGTTCAGCCGGTGAGGAAGGAGCGTATCCATTCTAGGGCTTTGTCATGGATGCCAGCGTCATGGAGTCTTGCACAGAGGATGTGGTGGGAGACAGTGTTAAAGGCAGCTGAGAGGTCCAGGAGGATGAGGGCAACAGTTTTGCCTTGGTCGAGGAGGGCGCGAATGTCATCTGTAGCGGCGAGGAGAGCGATCTCGGTGCTGTGGTTGCGTCTGTAGCCCGATTGGGAGAGGTCCAGGATGTGGTTCATTTCGATGAACTCGGAGAGTTGGGCGTTGATGACTTTCTTAATGACTTTGGCTGGGAAGGGAAGCAGAGAGATGGGTCTGTAGTTCTTGAGGTCCATCGAGTCTGCAGAGGGTTTCTTCAGCAGGGGTTGATCTCTGCATTCTTCCAGTCTTCAGGGAAGGTGGCAGACTCAATGGAGTAGTTGATGGTACAGCAGAGTTCGGGTGCGATGGAGGTGCCAGCTCTGTTGAAGATATGGTGAGAGCAAAGATCCAAGGGGGCTCCGGAGTGGATGCTCTTCATGATCCTGAGGGTGTTGTCAGGTGTGAGGGTGGCCCAGTTGGGCAAGGTCTGCTGGGGTATGGAGCCCTTGGGTGCAGTGGTTGCAGGTGGGGTGGGTGGGTCTTGGGTTATGAAGCTGTCGTAGATCTCCTTGATCTTGCAGTGGAAGAAGGTGGCGAGGTTGTCGCAGAGGTCTTGAGAGGGGGAATATCTGCTGTCTCTGTGCTGGTTTGGCAAATTCGTTGATGCCGGCGAAGAGTTCTTTGCTGTTGTGTGCATTGGTGTTGATGCATTCCTGTATGGCTGCTTTATTTGTTCTGATGAGGTGGTGGTGTATGGTGATGGTGTTTTTGAAGTCTGCGTGGTCTGCCAGAATCTTGCTGCTCCTCCATCTTTTCTCGAGCCATCTGCAGGTGCGCGTGGACTCTTGGAGAGTGGGGGAGAATCAGCTGTCTTTCTTGGAGGGCTTGCCTGGGGGTTTCCTGAAGGTGCCAGTGTGTTGGCGCAGCCGTAGATCCAACGGTGGAGGTTACGTGCTGAGGTGTTGGCATCCAGGGATGTCGGTGGTGGGGTTTTGCTGAGGGAAGTGGTGAGCTGATCTTCGGTGACCTTGTTCCAACTTTTTCGAGGGTCACGGTGGGTGTGGTGATGTACGGTGGGTTTGGTGAAGGAGAAGTGGAGGCAGCAGTGGTCGGTCCATTGTGGCTCGAAGGTGTGGCTGATGGAGACGTTGTTGCTTGCGAAGAAGATGGGGTCAAGCGTGTGTCCTGTGAGTTGATTGGAGACATGACCAGTTGTTTGAGTCCAATGGTGGTGAGGTTCTCCAGTAGGGATGAGGTGTTGTGGTCGCTGAGGTTGTCCAGGTGGAAATTGAGGTCACTGAGGTGGACGTAGTCCATTAAGGCGAGAGCGTGGTGAGCGATGAAGTTGGTTATAGCTTTGGAGAAGGGGGGCAGGGTCTGAGAGGTCTGTAGACGAGGGTGCTGCGGAGGGTGGTGTTCGGGTTTTTATGGATCTGAAAATGGAGGTGCCCCATATCGGATGAGTGGTCGTCGGAGCTGGTTGTGAGGCGGAGGGTGTTTTTGTGTGTGATGCCTCCTCCCGGTCGGTTGACGCGGTCCTTGTGGATGATTTTGTAGCCATCGGGGATCATCCAGGTTTCCTTAAAGAAGGCAACATCAGGGGTGATGGAGTCAAGCAGGTCCCAGATCTCCACTGCATGTCTTTTGAGGGAGCAGGTGTTGAGCACGAAGCATCGGAGGTGGTCGGGCCCGGTTCTTGAGGGTTGTGCGTCGTGTGTCTGGTGTGTGGAGGGAGGAGAAGGCGCAGGTGCTGCAGGTCAATGGGCCTTGGCTGTTCTTCAGTGATGCAAAGTGGCAGGTGGGAGTTGTGTCTGTGGAGGGTGCTGGAGTCATAGCAGTGGATGGTCTGAGGACCAGGGTCAGTGGTGCTGGGTGCAGTCCAGGCGGGGACAGGCGCAGACAGGCTTGCCTTTGGCACGCCTTTGGCATGGCAGCTGTGCACCTGCTGCACGCGGCCGCCATTAAGTAGTATTTGTGGAGGGCTGGAGAGCAGGAAAGTGGGAAAATGTCACTGGAAGGGGGCAGGCCATGGGGGACGAGCAGTGGCAAGGGCACGGAAAGGGAAAAAAGCACAAAAAAGAGGAGAAATAAGAGAAAGTGAAATAAGCAATAATAGATAAAAAAGGAAGATGAAAAAGGAGCAGAGGAGCAAAAGGCAGAAAGCAGAAATGCAAAGGGCAGAGAGCAGCAGCAGAGCGAAGATGATCCCCACTGGATCACCGAGGAAAAGGCGCAGGCGAGTGCCTGCAGGTGGAGGAGGGCCTCGAACTTTAGACCTGAAAGGGTCAGAGGACAACAGCTACCAGCCGGAGCTGTGCGGCGAGGGAATCAATTTACTGACAAGGTCACAGAATTGTTTTTTGTCAATGTATGTTGTTGTAAGTGGTCTTTTGGTTGGTGTAGCATCGTAGGAAATTCCCATCCTACATAGCAATCTTTTCGTAACCAGGTGTATGCCCTCTGCCCACGTATAAAATATACTTGTTTCCCCAGATACATTGGATAGCCTAATGAGGAGGTGATGCTATTAACAAAATACCTTTCAAACTCTATCTCCTACTGGTACTTTCTTCGTCTACTAGACAGAGGCTCCACTTCAATCTCCTCCTCAACTTCAAAGGTTCCTGAATAGGAGATTTGCTAAGAAGTGTTGTGCTTATTATTGAGGGTCCCTCTTCCTTATTACCTGACATCAATCATTCCATACATCTGGAAATGGTGACCTGTTTATTGTATTCTGATAATAATTTTAGCATAGACGTTCTAAACTTTCTCTGTCCTGTTCCAATTGTAAGGGTCTTTAATAGAGACCAAATTAATAGCATGATGTATTAAATGCTAGAGGCATATGTAACTTTTAACTTAAGCAGGCATTTTCATACATACCCAACAATCTGAGACATGAATTTCCTTATGGTATGTATTCATCATTTGTACTACTGCATTGTCATGATAGTCTTTGGTGTGATGTTTATATAAGTTCAAGTAATTGTCTGTTTTTATTCTTCTTGGAGCATATGTCTTGTACATTATCACTATACAAAATGCTAATATTGGTATTGGGTCATAACTATTAATCCAAATAATGGTCCAGAAATAGTCTTTTCTTCCATTTATTTCCTACCCATGGTCCAGACTCTTCCTTCATCATCTTCTGTGTCACTAGACCCCCAGAGGTTACTAGTGCTTGGGGGGCTCTAAATTCAGTATTTACTACTGTTGGTCGAAATTGGAAGACACTCTTGGGGGCAAATTGTATCAGAGATTACCAAAATACATGGCTTGCTGCAAATCTATTTTCCCACTAGACTGTTCTTGACTCGTCGCTGGAGGTGCCCTTTTTAGATGCGACACGTATTCAGTTTTTATAGCATGTGCACTTTATTCCAGTGTTGGTCACCAACAGGACTTGTACAGCCCTTCCGCCTGGGCTGTAGGCATAAATTTCACTGATAGATCTTTACCATTACCCACTCACCCGGGGCAATGTTGTGACCAGCTATAGTCAGAGGTGTGGGCTACTCATTCTTCACCTGTTGCTGCAAAGTTTGCGTGGTTTTAGTCAATTGTATGCAATAGTTTCTCATTAGGCCATCAGATAGATGCAACGTGGCAGTGTACTGGGCACCCCCTGAACCAGCATCAGTTCCCACTTACAATTTCATGAGGACGCAGCAAATGAACGGAGTTTGGGGTGCTGTGCATACTCATAAGGGCTAGCAGTAAAGCATCTTACCAAGTCAATGTACTTTCAGCGCATATTTTTGCCATCTTGACTTTCAAAATGCCATTCCTTTTTCTACTGCCACTGCCACTTTTGGGTTGTAGACACAATGAAATTTGCGTTTAATGGCCAATGCTTTTGCCACAAGTTCCATCCCCTTATTCAGAAAGTGTGGCCCATTGTCCGGGGAAAGCAAATGGGACAAACTAAATCAGGGAAACAGTTCCTTTAATAGCCATTTAGCTCATGTTGGAGCATAGTTTTTCTTTGTCGCATACGCTTCTGTCCAACCTGAGAACATATAGACTACCACCAGTGCATACTGATAATTATTCGTTGAAGGCATGTGAATATAATCATTGAAAGTGTTCAAAAGGTGCCTCTATAGTTGCACAAAGTCCGGGCGGTGTCTCAGTACCCTTTCCAGCATTATGTTGTCCACAAACCATACAGTTTTTACATTTCTGTTCAGGACTCTTTCTAATCTTGTTGTTAATCCACCATTTACTGAAATAAGCATACATTGCATCTCTCCCTAAATGCTCTGTGCATGTATGGATAATGCCATTTGATGGACCATAGAGTTTGCCAATCTTATACGACCCTCCTTGTCCTTCCACATTCCATCTACCTGTTTTCCAGTCTCTGCCCATTTAGTCAATTCTTCCTGTGTGGCCAGTGTTTGTAGGTTCACAAGTTGTGTCTGTTTAAAGTCTGTTCATCTGTTTCAGCTGGACGTAATACATAAGACACATAGGTAAGGGATCAATCCCTCTGGGCTGTTTCCTTTGCTACCACATCAGCAAAAGCATTCCCCTCCCCCACATCATCCACTATTTTCTTATGAGCACTGCATTTTATAATGACTACTCACTTGGTAAGGCTAAAGCATTCAGCAGTTTTACAATTAAGGTATCATGCTTTATTTTCTGTCCTTGAGAAGTGAGAAATCCTCTCTCCTTCCGCAGTTTTCTGAAGTTGTGAGCCACACCAAAGGCATATTGGCTATCAATATAAATGTTCACCATTAGGCATTACTTAATTCACATGCCTTAGTCAATGCAATAATTTTGGCAGCTTGTGCAGAACATTGTGCTATCTTACATGTCTCCATAATAGTCTCAAGGGTAATAACGACATATGATGCTGTTGTTCTGCCTTTTCGTAATTTGAAGCAAGAGCCATCTACCCACAGGTCTCTGTCTCTTCTTTGTAACGGGGTATCAGTTAGATCTACCGTTCCTCTTGTTTGATCCTCTGTTATCAATACACAATCATGGGGTGCTTCACAGTTGGATGTTGGCAATGGTAGCAGTGTGGCAGGGTTAACAGTATTATATCTGTGCATAATTACATTGGGTGCATATAGATGTAATTCATAATGTATCAATCATGCATTTGTTAGGTGTTGTGTCCTAGTTTTGTTCACAATCTGATCTACAAAGTGTGGTACATATACATGACAGGTGTTTCCTAACACTAAACTCTCAGCTTGCTGAAGAGAGGTGGTAGCCACTGCTAAAGCTCACACACATATGGGGTAAACCTTTTGCCACTAATTCAAGCATTGCAGAGAAGTAAGAACATGGTTGTTTGTGCTCCAGATGTGTCTGTTTTAACACAGCTATGCACAGCCTTCCTTTTTATGTACATATAAGTGAAAATCCTTTGCGTAATCAGGTAACCCAGGGCTGGTGCATCTCACAAGGCTCGTTGAATAGCCTTGAAATTTTGTTGACAATGTGTTTGTGGGTCAGCATTTGTAGGGGTTTGGAGAGCAGGGAAAAATTGGTATTTATTGCTTACAGTATCCCACTATGCCTACGAATGTTGTAACTTGCTTTTGTGTTTGTGGTGCTGGAATCTGCAATCTGGTATATTCTGCCAGGGGTTATTTTCCTCTCCCCTTTCGACAAGAGGTGGCCTAAATAGGATACCTCCTGTTGAACAAATTGCAGTTTAATAGGTGAAACCTTGTGTCCTTTGCTGCAGAGAATACTAAAAATGTTAGCTGTGGCCTACGGCCATACCACCCTGAATGCGCCCGATCTCGTCCGATCTCAGAAGCTAAGCAGTGTTGGGCCTGGTTAGTACTTGGATGGGAGACTGCCTGGGAATACCAGGTGCTGTAGGCATTTAAAAAAAAAAAAAAAAAAAAAATGTTAACTGTGTCGGTAATGTAATTGTCTTCATCTATATTGCATAAGAGAAGATCGTCTATGTACTAATTCAAAGTGGTGTTGGAGCTCAATGTAAATGTGTCTAGTTTGACTTTGAATGCTTATGAATATATGGAAGGGGACTCTGTACATCCTTGAGGTATGCTCGAAAATGAATAGAAACCACCTTGAAAATAGAAGGCAAATACTGTCAAAAAAGATTTATAAAAAAAAGAAAATAGAAGGCAAATAGAGATTGAGAATCTTCATGTAATGGGATGGAAAGGAAGACGTTCTTTAGATCAGTGGCCATAAAGTAGGCTGCTGCCTATGGTATGGTGGGCAGTATTATGGTAAGGTTAGGAGCCACTGGAAATCGAGGTTTCACTATGCTGTTGATGGCCTAGAGGTCAACCACTAGATGGTACTGGTCAGGTTTTGAGGGGGTTGTCATTCTTTTTCATTATAGGTAGTATAAGACTAGTGCACATACTGCCTTCTATTTCTTTTATTGCCTCACCTGCTATTAAATCATCAATAACCTTCCTCAATTCTTCCTCCCCTTCCCTTGAAATTAGGTATGTGGTGTTCGAGGTAGTCAGGCAATTGGTGTAACAGAATTGTTATTGGGGTCAATGTGCCTAGTGCCTTACGGTTGACTCAGTTTTGTAGTATTTCTGGGAGGTCAAATAAGTGGTCTCTAGAAATACGAATACATTGTGTAGTGTGTGGATAGTCAATGGAGCATTCAAGATATAGTCCTTGTGGTGTACCTGCTATTACAGCATTTAGCATCTTCAAGAAATTTGTTCCCAAAAGATTCAAGCCACATTTATCCGTTATCACAAAATAATGTGTGCCTGTGATAGGGCCATTATGGTATTTTAAATGTTCAATATTGGGGCTAGAAATTGCAATGTTGGAATATCCTACCAATGTATTACTTTGTCCTGAGAGGGGTACAAGTGGGAGGGCAACTTCGAAATGGAGGAATTAGTGGCACCAGTCTTTAGCAGGAATCAAATGTTTTCCCCTTCTACTACTGTCTCTATAAAGGGTCCTCTCTGGTCCACTGGGATCTGAACTCACCCCTCTCTCCCTCTCAGGATGTCATATTGTGCAAACCCTTCAACTCATCCCCTGCATATAACACTATCTGTTACCTTGTGTCCTGTGCCCTGTTATCAAAAAGGTTTGGTATCCCCCTTGGTGTGGATCTGGAGTCGTTATACATCTGTGGTTCATGCAGTCTTTGAGAAATTGTACCTCTTTCTCTTCCCCTGAAACCATTGCCTCTTCCATTTGATGAATACAGACATTCACACACACAGTGATCCTGGGCTCCACATTTATTGCAGGACCCAGTCCCTTGTTGTGGGACGGGAGGTGTACAGTACCCTCGTTCTCTGCCCCCTCTACCCTTGAAGTTTCCCTTTTGTTGTCCCCTTCCTCACTGTGTATTTCTTTGCAATTGTTTCTTCAGCACTTGTCCCTTTAGTTCCTTTCTTTGTTTATATTTTTGTAGTTCATCCCTTTCTTTATTTTTGGGTGAAATACTGGCCTGTTGCCAATACTTTCACAATTGGTTTACCAGTCCAATACAGAGTATTTTGTTGTAGTGCAGTCTTCACATTCTCCTGTAAGCTTTGCAAAAAACACTTCACTAATACCTGAGGCAATCCTTCAGAGGAGGCCTCCATGCCACTATGGGTTGAGAATACTTTTTGTAGTCTACTGTAAAAGGCATGAATTGTTTCTGGCTTATCTTGCTTTATCTGTAGTAACTTGGTCAAATCTGTTCATTTACATGGTACTATAGTCTCCAGGAATATTATCATCTGTCTGGGCAGGCCCACAACATGTTCTGACAATAGGCCAGTTTTTTTCTCTCTCTGTAATCTGTACTACCTCATCCCATTTAACATATTATGGGCCTGATTTAGATCTCGGCGGATAGGTTACTCCATCACAACACTGATGGATATCCCGTCCGCCGAAATAGAAATACCATTATATCCAATTGGATTTATATTTGGGCAGACAGGATATCCGTCACTGTTGTGATGGAGTAACCCATCCACCGAGATCTAAATCAGGCCCTAAGTGTCATTCTTGAATTTTTTCCAAAGTTTGGGTGGTAGAATTACAGAGAACATTTTTTCCAAATTTACAGGTGTTAGTTGGCCTGTTTTTAGCATTCTCTCTGACTCTTCCATTTGTCTGAATTTTCCCTAATGTTGGGAAAATCAGATGAGAAACTCATTAACTCTGCTTTGGTCCATGGAGCGTGTACAAAATGTGCTGGGTGGTCGGAGCCAAATCCCAGAACTTGCCACACCGGCATGGATATCATATTTTGAACATTTTATAGAGTATCAATCCATCTGACCAGATGTTTCAACAATTTCTTTGTATCATCAGGGGAAATTTGGCATGTCTCACAAGTCTTCTCTATTTCTTTAAACCTTGGAGACATTTGTTTTTTATTACTATTTTGACAATTTGCTTGATAATCTCGGTAAGCCCTAGATATCCATTTGGATCTTTCTGTTGTCAAGTAGAAAGTATGGTTTTCAAAGGTTCTGCTCATGTGCTCTATGACATTGTTCACCCAAAGATCTGTTTTTGCCTCTTCTGGTTTATCTAACCATGTCTGCATAATGTGTTTCTTTATTTCATCTATCGGGTCTTTTTTTCATATCTGTATTTGTCTCTTCGGAGACGGTGTCATTTCCTAATTCTATTTTGTTGTTGTCAGTGACCCCTGTGTCATCAGTGACCACAGTCTCGTCCCTTTTTTACAGTTAATTCATAAGGTTGGGGCCTCACCGAACCATCCAAAAGGCCTTCTATAATTGGATCTTTTCATCCCACAGTGCTGCGGGATTGGATGGAAAACAGCCTTCCTCTACAAGGGAATCTACTCTGGCTGATCCCAGGTATTCAATAAGTCTATCTTTTTCACCCAACAATTTATTACATTTATACCTTTTGACACTGCTTCTTTTATTTGCCATTCTCTGGCGTAATCCTCCAATGTATTCCATATATTAAATTGGGCAATTCTTATCTTGGTTTTGCCTAGTTCCCATAATCTTTCCCTCAGAAATGTAAGTTTGAAAATATCAAATATCCTTGATAGGGGAAATTGTAGGTTAGGATCTGTTTTTGTATACTCGTGCCATTCTTCAACAAACATACCCATCTTGAAACCCTTCTTCATCATCAAACCTTTAGGAGGTGCCTAATAAGGTCTTTTGGGCTTCACAAATAATTCTCCCATCTTGCTTCTAACAGATAACTCCAAGATGTGAATTAGTCTAATATTTCATTATTTAGGTTAACCTTATAAAATGCATCATCATCACCATAAAATCATTTCATCATTTAATTTCTCATTCCAACCTTACCTGGTCTCAACGAATGTACCTTTATGAGGTAAAAGTGTCCAGTATTTGTGATTTCAAATAATTTTTATTGGAGTTTAGAACCAAAGGTTAATACAACAGAATAAAAAGAAAATAATCATACATCAAACTGAGGCGGGATGGTGTAAAACAGGGAAGCAATGTTGTCACAACCTTCAATGACTGGATACGCTATTAAGGGAGAAATGCTCAGTACATACTGACCAACAGACCAATAATTACATCAATGTAGTGGTATGTATATTAGGCAGAAAATGGGATAATTGACACCGTTGTTGGTATAGTTGTGACCTTATAATGATACATCTTTTCCAATGCAGTATATATATATATTATCTACTGGCGGTCGCCAGTAGATAGTTATAGTTACAACCTATTATCCATAGGAAATCCGCGACATTCTATTTGAAATAACTCTCTTGCCGGTTGACGTATCTTCGCGAAATTTTCAAACTTTGTGGCCCGCTCCGGTCCGCTCCTACCCTGAAAGTCTCGGGGGATTCGTCAGCGGGGGCCGAGAAAAAGGGGGTCCCAAAACGCGTTTTCCCCATGCACTTTTCCATAGGAAACTTTAGACACGGCTACAGCCCGAACTGCTGAACGGAATTACACCAAATTTGGCAAAGAAGTAGTTCTTGGTTCAGAAAGAACCCTTTTTGTTAAATGGTGTAAATCCGTTCAGTAGTTGCTGAGAAAATGAAAAGTAAAAAGTTAGTGATATCTATGGCCGAGTAGGGTCCGCGTACCCTCAGCGCACCCTGCGCGCACCCTGCGCGCACCGTCCCGATCACGAGCTGCATGTTAATTGGCTGTCAGCTGGCTGTCAACATTCCGATTCAGGAAATGTTGGCAGCCATTTTATCCTCGGTAGAACCGAGGGACAGAAACAAGTGCGCAAAGCGCACAAAGGGGGCAGGGTGGGGGGATAATTTAATGTGTGGGGGCCTCAAAGGGCCCCCAAGCCCCGGGGACCGCCACCCCCGGGGGCTTTTTAAAAATGGTGCGGGAGGGCTCTGAGCCCTCCCGCAGCCCCGAGGACCACCACCTCCCCGGGGCTTTTTGGTATACATTATAAAACCTGTGTGGGGGGCTCTAGCCCCCACACGCCCGGGACTGCCACCTCCCGGGGCACTAAACATTTTAATATGGGGGTCCGTTACGGACCCAGAGCCCAGGGACCACCACCTCCCGGGGCTGTGTACTGAATGGGAGGGGGCCGCGCGGCCCCTCCTGGAGCCCTTGATGGCCCTGGGGACCACCACCCCCAGGGCCGGCTCCTGCAGTGTCCCGGGGTGCCTACCCCGGGACACTGTAGTTTGCTATGGCAGGACGGGAGCCTCGCGGCTCCCGTCCTGCCATAGCAAACTGCTTTGGATATTGGAAGAGAGCAGGAAACCTGCTCTCTCTTCCAATATCCAAAGCGATTGCTTTCCACATGGGGAGCAGCATGTCAGCTGCTCCCCATGTGGAACAGCAATGCCGGCTCCCAAGGGACGTGGGGAGCCGGCGGGACTGTGGGGGATTGGGGACCCCCCACAGTCCCCAACGGAGAGGAGCCAGCCCTGGGGGATGGGGTCCCCGGGGCAAGTAGTGGCTCGGGAGGGGGCCACGTGGCCCCCTCCCCAAAAAAGAGAAACTTTTTTTTTTTTTTAAATGGAAAGGCCGGCCCCGGGGATGGGGTCCCCGGGGCCTTAAAATGGCCAGAGGAGGGGGCCACGCTGCCCCCCTCAAAATAATAAATATAGAGGCCATGCCCCGGGGGATGGGGTCCCCGGG
Source organism: Calotriton arnoldi (assembly GCA_963921515.1). Classification (NCBI taxonomy): domain Eukaryota; kingdom Metazoa; phylum Chordata; class Amphibia; order Caudata; family Salamandridae; genus Calotriton; species Calotriton arnoldi. Next base: position 2,071,447 of record CAWUFW010001579.1, on the reverse strand, counting down.
GCCAATACAGGCCCAGGGAAGGGGGCCACGCGGCCCCCTTCCCATTTTTTTTTTCTGTAATTTAAAAAAAGGGGTAAGGCCCTGGGGGATAGGGTCCCCAGGGCCCAAAAGAGAAAAAAGGAAGGGGGCCACACAGCCCCCTTCAGGAGACAAAAAAACAAACAAAAAAAAACGATCGGGCCCGCAGGCCCCGCCCCTTCCTTCACCACTCTGCAAACGCGCCCCCTGGCGCGTTTGCAGAGGGGAACAAATTCCCCTTGAATACTGGGGGTCCCTGGGGGCCAACTAGCCCACCAGGAACCTCCAGTATGCGCCAGGGAGCTGCCTTGCAGAGACGTGTAGAGAGGCCACACCCCTTTTACACCTCTCTGCAACGCAGCTCTGTGGCGCTTTTGGAGGTATATGGTGGGCTAGTTGGACTCCGGGGACCCTCAGGATTCAAGGGGACTTAATCCCCCAACTTAAAACGCGCCACGGGGCGCGTTTGCACAGTGGTGAAGGGAGGGGGCGGGGCTTCAGGTGACATGTGTGCAAACAGGCCCCGTGGCGCGTTTTAAGATGGGAAATTAAATCCCTTCAATCCTGAGGGTCCCTGGGGCCAACTAGCCCAACAGGTACATCCAGAAAGCGCCACAGAGCTGCGTTGCAGAGAGGTGTAAAAGGGGTGTGGCCTCTCTACACGTCTCTGCAACGCAGCCTCTGGCGCATATTGGAGGTTCCTGGTGGGCTAGTTGGCCCCTAGGGACCCTCAGGATTCAAGGGGACTTAATCCCCCAACTTAAAACGCGCCACGGGGCGCGTTTGCACAGATGTCACCTCAGGCCCCGCCCCTCCCTTCACCATTGTGCAAATATTCCTCTAAAATCAGCCGAAATAGGAATTCCGATTTACTCACCTGTTATAAGGAGAGACCTCAGTGCTGTATCTTTCAGCCCAGTACTGGTCCTGAAAAGTAATTTTAACCGTACTTACCAGTAACTTGAATTTCCTTCCATAGGCTAACATTGACTGGTTTCACTTGGAAATTCTTCTAAGTGTGGAGTTTTGGAACTTTAAAATATTCCTCTAAAATCAGCCGAAATACGAATTCCGATTTACTCACCTGTTATCAGGAGAGACCTCAGTGCTGCATCTTTCAGCCCAGTACTGATCCTGAAAAGTAATTTTAACCGTACTTACCGGTAACTTGAATTTCCTTCATAGGCTAACATTGACTGGTTTCACTTGGAAATTCTTCTAAGTGTGGAGTTTTGGAACTTTAAAATATTCCTCTAAAATCAGCTGAAATACGAATTCCGATTTACTCACCTGTTATCAGGAGAGACCTCAGTGCTGCATCTTTCAGCCCAGTACTGATCCTGAAAAGTAATTTTAACCGTACTTACCGGTAACTTGAATTTCCTTCATAGGCTAACATTGACTGGTTTCACTTGGAAATTCTTCTAAGTGTTGATTTTGAAACATACAAATATTCCTCTAAAATCAGCCGAAATCCGAATTCTGATTTACTCACCTGTTATCAGGAGAGACCTCAGTGCTGCATCTTTCAGCCCAGTACTGGTCCTGAAAAGTAATTTTAACCGTACTTACCAGTAACTTGAATTTCCTTCCTTAGGCTAACATTGACTGGTTTCACTTGGAAATTCTTCTAAGTGTGGAGTTTTGGAACTTTAAAATATTCCTCTAAAATCAGCCGAAATACGAATTCCGATTTACTCACCTGTTATCAGGAGAGACCTCAGTGCTGCATGTTTCAGCCCAGTACTGATCCTCAAAAGTAATTTTAACCGTACTTACCGGTAACTTGAATTTCCTTCATAGGCTAACATTGACTGGTTTTCAGCAAAAAGTTTCAAAGTGTTGATTTTCACAAACTACAAATATTCCTTAAAAATCGCCTGTATGACTTAAACGCATTCTTTCAACTGTTTACAGGAGATGCACCAGTGCTGGATCCAGGATCCAACACTGAGTAAGAAAAAGTAACGATAACAGTTTTTACCTGCTAAGTGAATTTCCTTCCATAGGATAACATTGGTGATTCTATGAGAAAAAGTTTCTAAGTGTCAACTTTTAAAATACAATAATATTCCTTAAAAATCACGACTGTAACCAAAACGCTTTTACTCAACTGTTTACAGGAGATGTACCAGGACTGAATCTAGGATCCAGTCCTGTGGTTAGAAAAAGTAATCCATAAAGTAACTAATTGCATTTAACTAGAAATTCACATTGAGCTGAATGTTGCATTGTGTTTGAAAATGTGTTGCCCATTGCAACAACTGTAACTACTGTACTTAAAAGTCTATTGCCTATCTGCAAAGTATTTAAACTAAAGTAATTCATTAAGAGAAAGTATTTTTTGTAATGTAATGTATAATGTAATTACAATATAATTTAAAAATAAAATATGTAAAAAAAATTGTTTCTAAAAATGTAGTAAATCAGTATGAAAAAAATTAATATAACAATTAATACATTTAAAAATTGTCATTTACAAAACCTTTGAAATTCACTAAAAAAACGTAGGTTTCAGGCACGTTATAGTTAGAAATTAGCATTTAAAAAACCTTTGAAATTCACTGAAAAAACCATAGGTTTCAGACACGTTATAGTTACAAATTAGCATTTAAAAAACCTTTGAAATTCACTGAAAAAACCATAGGTTTCAGACACGTTATAGTTACAAATTAGCATTTAAAAAACCTTTGAAATTCACTGAAAAAACCATAGGTTTTAGGGACAGTTATAGTTACTTGGACATTGCACTCGTACAAAACCCGTGAAATTCCCCGTTATAGTTAGTTCAGCTAACTATAACTCGCGCCCATAATGCACTGCTGATGACGTCACATATTACATCACTCATGACATGGTCAGTGACATCACTGATGACATCACTGATGACATCTCAAATGACATCACTGATGACATCATCCACGTGAAAATCTGATGCACCTCCTCACACCCTAATATAACCTTTGATACACCCACTCTAAATTACAGACTGCCATTCGCAAAACCATAGACACTCCAACACCAATAACTACATACCCACTCACTGATTCTTAGGTCTACACACACACATCCACTCACTCACCCGTACAGTCACTCATACTTACGGTCACTCAGTACAGGACTATCATATGCACTCATACTCCTATATAGACACTCAAACACCGCCACTCATCCATAGAGGTACTCACACACCTAGTCAGTCATGCAAATAATTAAACACACTACCATTTACTCACCTATACAGTTATACACACACCAGCTCACTTACTCATACAAATACTAGCACATTCTTACGCTCTTATACAATCACTGATACAAGCACACACTCATCCATACAGCCACTATCACAATCAGTCACTCTAAGCTATAGCTATTTATATACTCCAACACACATATATACTGCCTTTCACATATGTAGTTACTCACACATGTACCACTGGGACATACATTCACTCACTAACACACTCTTACACACACTTACCCACCCATACAGTCTATCACAGATGCACTCTTGAAACCATCCACCCAGTGAATCACCCACTCACACATCTATGCACAGAGTCGCACACACCCCTCCCACACAAACACTCAGGCACCCATACAGATACTCACACAAGCATTCAATAACTCAAATAGACACTCATGTAGCTATTCACAAACACATGCAGCCACTTACACAGCAACAGACAGACGGATACAGACATTCACCCAGTTTAGTCACTAACCCATGCATTCAGTAAGATACGTTAAATCACTCACTTATACAGTCAGTCACGCACCTACTAAATCATCCATACAGACACTTACACACCCACTCATTCTTCAATACATCTTTTCCTATATATATTAAAAACATTTAAACTTTAGAGAAACACACAGTCACTGGATGATGTCATCAGTGATGTCATTTGAGATGTCATCAGTGATGTCACTGACCATGTCATGAGTGATGTAATATGTGACATCATCAGCAGTGCATTGCGGGCGCGAGTTATAGTTAGCTGAACTAACTATAACGGGGAATTTCACGGGTTTTGTACGAGTGCAATGTCCAAGTAACTATAACTGTCCCTAAAACCTATGGTTTTTTCAGTGAATTTCAAAGGTTTTTAAATGCTAATTTGTAACTATAACGTGTCTGAAACCTATGGTTTTTTCAGTGAATATATATATATATATATGGCAAATATTGAAAAAGAAAATAAAATGGTAGAGACCAGTGCCTTTCAACATTAAGAGAAAGAAGAGCGTGTAGGGAAACATTAGTGGGCTCCATAGAGGATGGCAGGCTATGTAAGGCTCTGTGACCGGGTTTAGATAAGTGAGGGCCACCCGGAGAGGTATGCTCCCAGAAGATCAGGGTGGGTTAAAGACAGAGGAGGAGGAATCCAGCGAGTCCCACATCTTTCTGTGTGGTGGGCACCATGGAGAGAGTTGTAAAGTTATCACAGGCACCTCTGAGGAAGGTTAGCCATTCCTGCCACATTTTGAACGAGATTATTTAAGAGTTTTTCCAATTGTTCAGAATTATTTTGCATTCTAATGTGAACATCAGGTCTTGAAGGTCACGGTCAATATCCTTCCTTATTTGAGGATCCACAAAACCCAGAAGAATGTATGAGAATTCTATAGCGGGGTCGATATGGAGGGTGTGTTATCAAAGACCTTGTCCCAGAAGGGTTGTATAATTGGGCAGTGAAATAACATGTGTGCTAAGTCCCTCATAGATGAATTGCAATTCCTGCACTGGGGGTTTTGGATAAGGTTAAGTTTACGAAGTCTGGATGGCGTCCAGTAAGCTCTGTTAATAATCATATATTTCATTTGGGAAACCGTTGGTGAGATCTTATTGGTAAAGGGTGTCATAAGTATGTACTTTCATTCAAATCCGATAGATTTGGTATTGGGTTCTGCCTCCCATTTCGTCTCATTTTCCGTATGGTTTTTACGTGGCTTGGGGAGGAGCAGCTTATATATTCTTATATATTCTAGATACTTAGTGACCCACTTTAATAATTAGGCCAGCTTAAGGGGTAATGAGGGACAGATTGGTTTTATGGGGTGTTTAGAAATTTGGGCTTTAAGTTTCATGAATTTGTATATGTCTATGTTGTCAAGATCCATCTCTGTTTACAATTTAGAGAAGGGTTTGGGGGCGGTATTATCATATAATTCTTTGATCATATTAATAACTCTTTGTGACCAATCCTGAGATAATGTTAGTTGGCCACCTATTTTTAATCTAGGGTTGTACCAGATTGCAGCCATGTTAAAGTTGCCGAGTTCAATGTTGCTGTGAGTGTCCAGGCATAGGAGTGCTTGTTTTGTGTCCTGGATAATATATTTAGAGTGCAGCAGTATAGAAGTATGCATTGTTATGATGGCAGTCAGGGGGATATTATTTATAAGGCTTTTTTCTACATCTAAGCATGGAGGACGGTAATCTGAATTTTTGATGAACCATTCAGCTCCTTGTTTACAGAGGAAAGGCCGTTTGATAGTTCCTAAAATTAGGGAGGCCTACTCCTCCTTCAATTTTGGCCAATTTGAGTTTCATGAGAGATATTCTTGCCTTCTACCCTTACAATAAATAATTATTAAAAGTTGTATCAATCTTTTTGAAGAAGTCCTCTGATAGGGTCATAGGCAGCATACTAACAAGATAATTGATTAGTGATGTTATCATCCTTTTTAGGGTTTCTACTCTTACCCTTGCAAATGATCATGAATAAAATGTCCTAACAATAAAGAACAAAGTAATCTAATAGCATAGTTCATATACAATTTGTGGTCTATATCAATCAGCACATGTGCACAAAACTACACATTGTTTTTTTTTTTTAAAACCATTTTACTTTCTCTTCCTAAAATGCAATAATACATTTGTCATTTCGGTATAAATTAGGGGAACTATTAAGTCATGACTGTGTGTGGTATAAATAATTTTGATTCCCAGTGCTGTTCTTTGTTTTGTGGCAACTTATCCTCTTCAGACAAACACACAATCTTTCATGAATTACAAAGAAAAATGAGTAATGTTTCCCAGGGCATATTATGTCATCACCCTAATACAGCTGGAATCCAAAATAGGTCTTTGTTGCATTGTTATATTAATTAAGCAGTTATTATGGAACTTCAGTGATGTAAATTATTGGGATATCATTGGTTTAGGCCATATGACATCATTCCCTGGGAAGGTTCATGGTTAAAGGTTATATGAGGCCACGGTATGTGATGTTAATAAAGTCAAAGGCAGCACTGCCCCTGGCATTTTAGAACCCATGTATATGCCAACTCCATTTATCTAATGTGAACATGTTTGTAGGATTTAGAACAGACAGACCATCACACAAACATTGGACCCTGATTAGGTGCATGAGTAATTGAAAATGTAATATGCTTCTTAAAAACAAACATAAGTGTTTAGCATCTGATTTAGAAAATCAAATAGCAAACACAACGAAGGCTTTCAGACAGAAAGGGAAACTGCATAAACACGAAGCACGTCTGCGAATATCATTAAGGGGTCAAAGTGTGCAGTCTTTATGATGAAACAATACCCATGCTCTCTCATCAACATCAAACAAAAGTGAAAAGTTGCAAAGTGGAGGAAACTAAAGTAATTCTATAATGCACAAATAAAATTTAAGGTTGGAAATATACACAATAGTTGATTGGCCAGAAATGGCCAAAAATAGTGAATATAAAGTGACATATTACAGTACAAATAATATTTAAAATTGCAAATATGTAAAATAATTGGATCTTCGCAAAAAAGGCTTTTTTTTCTAGAATTGCAATCTGCGGTGTGCTTCGTATTAATTGTTTATAGAAATATAGTTAAAGAAAGGTAAAGGCATAGAACGTAGATATGAACAAGTGCTGTGCTTTTCAGCCTTGGAGGCAGATTTACTATTCATGCTGCATGACGAATAAGATGCATGGGTCTCTAGTGAGACACAAATGTCTACAAATGTGAATGCTCTGGGCAATTTATATAACCACTGATATCCGCCCTTCCGTGCCGCCACCATCGCGAGCCTCTTTGATGCATACTTCCTTCCATGTGTGTGCCTAAATGCTGCTTCCAGGCAACATGCAAAACATTAGTCATGCTTATGTATGTTAGAACTGCCCTGCATTTCCTTTTGAAATACACTCTAACAATCAAAATAGCAATTTCTGTGTCAAGACAGTCAGATCAACAGGTTCAGCAGAACATACATTCCATGGGAAAAGTTGCACTAAGAGATTATAACTGTGATAATCTGATTAAACAGGCTACTTTATTCACTATCATCCTGTTATCGTCATGGTGACTGGTTTCCAGGATACCTTATCTTCAAAAAGTACAATTGCGCCTGTAACAAAAGATACGCCCGAGTGTTTGCAGTAATTCCAGATTCCATTTCCACCACAGTGAAATCTGAAGCATTTGACTTTATAATGACTTGTCTTTACATATATAATATGCTTCATCTTCAAACAGCGTTCTAACATCACATTTTGTATTTTTGATGTTGGGAAATTTATGGCCCTTCTGAAAGTTTTTCAGGAACCTAAGAATGCGTAACTATAGATAGCATTTTTCTTAAAAATGTCCATCGTACATTAATTTTAAAAATAGGTTTTGTTTGAGGACGGGGGAAAAAGATAGTATATCTCTCATTCTCAACAACTACACAAATTCAAGTACTAGAAAATAATGCAAACATTTTAACAACATGTTACAAAGGTTTTACATTTTAACCATAATGGATGAGAGGAATAACCAGAGAGAATCTACTCACGGGATACATCATATGTAAAGTAGGATGATGTTATATGTTAATGTATTGTGCTCTGATGGAGGAGTTGACACACTTGGGAACGTGGGACCCTGTTCACAAAGGTGGTTTGCAGTTGCAAAGCCAGTGATTCACATGAATACAGTTATGACAACATCAAATCACCATTTTTTAAATAATGAACACAAGCTATTTTGTGAATCAGAAAAGTCTATCAATCCTTTCTGATCCTCATGCATGAAGGAGCATGAACATGCCCCGCCCCCACCCTTTGTGAATTGTAAAGTGGTGTGTCAATGGTTTATAACTCAGAGCTGCAGTGGTAACTGAATCTCAAATTGCAATCTGTCCTCAAGGGGACAGCTTCCTCTTTGGGTATCTTGAAAGATGTTCACAGGGGAACCATTCAATACTTCTTTTGATGTCATTCCTAACAGTAACTCCTTAAAAATAAAAAAAATAAAACAGACTCTTTCTCTTTAAGGCACAAGGGCTGCTTTAAAAAAAAATATTCCTGCTAGAAACGCAAATTCATGTCAGGAACTCTGACATCCCTAGCAGGCCCCCATTCTTCTGTTCGTATGCCTTTCCAGGAGGGTTGCCACATGCCTTTTGCCTAATTAATATTCATTAAGTAGGAGCTTTTGCACTGTCCTTTGAACCGACATTTAGTACTGCACCGATTAGTACACAAGACGCAACACAAAATAAAGGCCGGGTCACAATCCAGTTAGTGTTAAAAAATAAGGACTGCAAAGCAATGGCCTTTACTATGGTGGATCCTCACATACATCTTGGCTCCCCCATACATGATTTACGATAGGTTCTTAAAAATATATCTTCTAGAAAAAGAAAGAACAACACATGTTGTTTCCATATTTGCAGACATTTTAACTGATAAGGGATGCTGCTGCTGATTTCTCTTGCATCTCCGCTATTTGGGGGCACTGCCTGCATCTAACAAACTCTGGTGGGACCGTAGTCCCAGGGTACATCATCATTTTCTGCTGCCCGTACTTCTTGGCGCCCAGAACACCCTGGTGGGAACTACTAGTCCCAGAGTGCAACTCTGCCCAGCCAGTGCCGGTAGGGAGGGGGAGGCATCAGAACCATTCTCGCGCATCAAAATCTGCCTCACCCCCCGCGGCGCGGGCCGCGCGCGGGCCGCGCCCGGGCAAAGCCTGGGCCAAGGGCGGGCCCGTCCTTGCCCGTCATTGACAGGAAGAGGCAGGGCAGGGCCCCCCCCCCCTTCATCTGGTGCTAGGATCAGCATTTGACTTGGGTAAGACGCTCAATCACTACCCCCTAACTCCAGAGGAAACTTTTTGTGCCTCCTTGTAACCAACTAACAAAGAACTTTCCTGGTTAATAATTATTGCCCTGAAAGTGTGAGGCAAGGCCCTCGGACAAGAATCAAACTTTGCCATTTAGGTATCCACTTTGTGCAGTGATTAATGTCCTGTGGTTATTAAGGTTGGGGGTTATATGGTGGTCTACTGGTGCCAATTAACATACTGTAGGTACAACCTAGGATAGCTTAACGAAAAGCTTTCTACCTCTCATTTTTATATGTGAAGCAGTTTTCGTTCCTATTAGCGTCCTTGACATACCTGGTAAATTTTGTCCTTGAACTGAATAATAAATTAGATACAGAAGTAATATCTGAGAACAGACGTGGTTACATCATTGGGAAAGGGATGCTTATAATAACCCATACCATTCAATTTACTTGCTATAATGGGAAAGCGAAAAGCCACTGAGGGGTTAGTAAAAGGCAAATCCTTAAAAATAAGGAGTGCAGCAGAAAACTGCTCCATAGATGAAATTGATAATTTAATTGAAGAGGTCGAATCGATGCTAAATATCAAATGTAAATCAATTAACAAGAAAAAAGAAAAAATTACTGCCTTTTACAATAAATGTTCAACAAATCCCCAGGCAGAGAACACCATCACAAAGGGTCAGACAAAAGTTATAATTGAGCACCAGCCTTGTATTTCAGACACTCTCACCCCACAAGAGACTACCAGCCAGAGCCATCATACTCTTCACCAAGAGCCGAACAATTATTTGCTGACTGAGATAAATGAATCCGAGAAAGGTGTAGAGTCCCTGATACCGGTTGTGTACTCAAACAGATACTCCCCTTTAGCCTCAGTACAAGGGTCAGATACTGAGATTGTTGATTTATTGTCACTGTCTCTCAAGATAAACACGCAACCACAACACATTGACCACACATATGGAACACCTAGGGAACTGCATGACCCTTCAAAAGGACCTGTAACGCAGGCCAATAGTCCTCTGATTAATCGAAGCTCTCAACTGATAGAAGATCTTTTAGTCAGAGTAGACTCACTAACTAAAGAGATCACCAACCTCATGGCAATCGTATGTAATTTAACCAGTTCCAATGATACTCGTAGGTCGACCGAACTCTGTTCGAGTTGTGCGAAGAACCAGTCTGCACCTCGTTCCCTAGAATTAAATAAACAGAGACCTTGTGACCTAATTAAGGCAGGGGGTAAATTGGAAGGACAAAGAGTTGATAACCAAACAGATGGCCCAAATCCAGTCCTACCTTGCAAGATCAATGGACATGAGCGTGGTAGGGAAAAAAGATTGTTTCGCACTCCCAGAGGAGTTAGATCAGAGAACTCGACCACATGGAGGTCGGGAGGACAGAGGGACACCATCTATAAAAACGCACAAAGTAACAGCAATGGAGGGGGGTTGCAAATTGGCAAAGTATGGGTAGGGCCAAAAGAGCTTGGGAGCAGGATTACCAAGCCGCACCCTACATGAGTGATACATCCAGTAACCAGGCAAAATATAGGTTGACCAATACCACATATAGGAAAACTGGTTGGAGAGTGTTTATGACTAATATTCCAAAGCTCACCCTCTCCTCATATAGGGAGGATGAAGAGTCATTGAAAAACAAAGTCATACATTGGATTTGATATAAACGTGATTGTTTATCAGTAATACACTCAGACCTACTGTAGGTGGAATGCTTATCTAGTAAAAACTCATCCTATGACACTATACTACTCACACTAAGAACAAAAGACATAGCTGATGGGTTAATTGCATTTGATCTGAGTACAGGACCACACCATTGCAGTCCGGTGAGATTTAGAATACATAACCCCGGTGAAATACTAACAAGGAGCCAACACCACTTTGTCAATCGTAGACAACTTTCTAACTCTGATGCTTCGTACAAAAACTTGGAGGCAGTTGATTGACAGCCAATGTCGCCTCTCTCATTTAATCAAAGTGAGGGATCCCCTACCTCTCATATGGTAAATCCATTAACATCCCCTCTCAATACCACACATTTAGATAAGGGAGAAAGAGGGACTGACTCTGATCAAGGTAGTATCCAGCTAAGGAGAGAATCAATACAGCCTTTCCAACTACGTTTGGTTTCCTGGAACATAGTGGGCCTGAAACGGAAACTAAGAGACTTAGAATGGCAGGAGTATATCAACTCTAGTGAAATCTGCCTGTTACAAGAAACTTGGTTACTTGAAACCTCACATAAACTTGGATATAAAACATTTAGCACTTGTGGGATACCTTCTGTTAGAGGTAGACCTTCTGGTGGCCTTGTCACATGGATCAAAATCACTTTAGACGTAGAAACGTTAAGGTTGGACATCCCTTCACAAGACATACTTGGGATAAAGGTATTAACCAAAGATAAAACAGAAATATATATATTAAACATCTACAACAGACCAAGTCCCTCTAGCAAGGAATCCCAAGTGATAGAGCAGATTGAAACATTTTTAAGTACAATCGATCCAGGGGCCATAATAATTATAGGTGGTGATTTTAATAGAAAATTTGAACCCGTAGTAGGATTGGGTAATATCTTTGAAAAAGAGGATATGGCAAATAATATACCATCGTTAGAGGTTGGATCTGCAGTGCCTTGCACAGTAGCCACCTCACAGCTCATTCGACTAGTTGCCGGGCAGGGATTAAGGGCCTGCAATGGCAGGTTGCCATCTGACAGACCGAGTGCTCCTACATTTATCAGGGGGTCAACTAAGAGTAGTATTGATTATATACTGGTATCAGTTAACTCCTGGTCCAGCATGTATGATATCAAAATTGAAGTTAGAGACGACAGTGATCACCTCCCGTTATGTCTAACAATAGTAGGTACTCTCTTTGAACCTCTGAGCAGGAGAATCAATGATAATGATTAATTTCCAACCCGACCCATAGTCAGTAACAATCGAAGTTGAGACTATGACAAAAATATACAACATCTTTTCAGAAGTCATTCTTCCTTATATTGAATTGCCCCTGGCAGAAATTCCCATAGTGAATATACACCAAATTATGATAGACAAATTAAAATTGATCATGACAAAAGTACCCAGAGACAACGAGATGGGGAAAACAGAGATCACTACTTGTTCTAACCAGTGGTACAATAGCGAATGTCGCAAAGCAAAGACAAAGCTGTTATTGGCAGCAAAATCTAATAATACTGAGGCACTGAGAGATAAAAGGGCAAGGTATAAAAGGTTACTAACCCAAACCAAGAGAAACTGGGATGACAGCATATGGTCCGAGTTGATTACGACAGCTAAAATTAAGGATCATGCGGGCTTTTGGAGCCTAATAGCCAAAGGAAATAAAACAGGAAGAAGTAGTTTGGATCTTTTTTTGGATCCAAATACTTGGATGAACCATTTTACGAAGCTCTATGCTGAGGCTACTAGTGAAACAACTATTATTTATCATAGAACCACGCAAATCACCCCTGTATCCCCCAAAACGGCACAAAACTCTACTCTATTTTTTAGTTTAGAGGAAACGCTGGCAGCTATAGATGCTGTCAAGCCCGGGAAAGCACCAGGCCCTGATAAAATTCCAGGCGACCTGTTGAAACATGATAAAGCTGTTTGGGGGCCGTATATTAATTTTCTTTGCAATGCTGTGGTGGCAGGAGCCCCACTACCAGAGTCCTAGAAGGGGGCCGAAATTATTCCAATTTTTAAAAAAGGGGCGCGTCAAGATCCGGCAAATTATCGCCCCATAAGCCTTGTTGACACCCTACAAAAGATCTACGCAAGACAGCTTTTATCAAAACTTAATGACTGGTTAGAGGGAAACAATATTTTATCACAATACCAGGCTGGGTTCAGAGCTAGAACTAGTACAATAGATCAGGTTTTTAGACTTCTTTGTATGGGTTGAAAATATACTGTTTTAAAGAAAGGGCACTTGTACATAACTTTTATAGATTTGAAGGCTGCTTTTGACATTATCCCCAGAAGTTTGCTTTGGAGTTCTTTAAAAACGCAAGGGGTACCGGAGGATCTTCTTGTTCAGATAATGAGATTATACGAAGACAACTATGCGAAAGTCAGGTGGGTACCAAGGGGAGAATTAACTGAAGCAATTCCCATAAGGAGGGGTGTGAGACAGGGCTGTGTATTGGCACCCAGCCTCTTCTCACTATTTGTAAACAACACCCCAGAATATCTCTTGGGGTGCGGTCACGACTCTCCGAAGTTAGGTGGGGTGCCTGTTCCAGCCCTGTTATTTGCCGATGATACTATTTTAATTTCACAAACCCCGAAAGGCCTTCAAAATCTATTGAATTAATTTAGTGACTATTGTGCTATAAAAGGTTAAGAAATTAACTCCAATAAAACAAAATATATGGCAGTTAAACCGCACAAATCATTCAAGAAGAACATTACCATCCTAGAACAGAGGCTAGAGTATGTGCCGAATTTTAACTATTTAGGTATTATATTAGATACTAAACTGATGTGGTCCCCACATCTGCAAAAAAGCAGGACCATTTTGATCCAGAATTCTGCACCAATACTAAAAAAACATAAGAATAGTATTACTAAGGCTGTATCTCCCGCACTTCAAGTATACAAATATAGGGCACAATCTGCTATCCTGTATGGCGCAGAACTCTGGGGGGCTTTTTGCAGGAATAGGTTTGCGGGGGAAGAAAACAAGTTTCTTAGGATATTATTAGGCCTCCCTGTAAGAACACCCATGATTCCTATTAGCAGTGATCTGAATCTAAAGCGCTTAGACCATCAAGCAATTTTAAGACCCTTGTTATTCTGGGTGCGCCTATGGAGCACTCCAGAGTTAGCTAGGTATAAAGAAGGATTAGAAGAGATCCTAAGACTCGATCAATCTGTCGGTCTTCCGTGGGTCAAACATGTGCGCATATGGTTCTGCAAACTAGGACTCAACCACCTTTGGGAAACCCCTGGCCTAATGGCACCCTCTGCAAAAAAGATACCGAAAAATGAATTTTGGGCGTACATGCAAAATAGTGTTTCCCATAGTTTTGCAATTGGTAGGTTGACGCATCAGTTTCTTTTATTAAAACCTTCTCCGCTCTTCGAGCCATATCTGCACGAAGTTCAACCCCAACTCACAAAATCATTGTACATGAAGTTCCATTGTGGTATCTTGCAAGTGCACGCCAATACAGCCAAATGGGGTTGTAAAAATGGTGAGCCCAATGACAATGGCTGTCATTTGTGTCAATCTAACGCACCAGAAAATGACTCTCACATATTGTTTTTTTGCCCAGCATATGGTATTCCAAGGCGAAAATGGATCAAGCCAATATGTCGGAACCTGGTAATTAGATCATGTTCTGAGGCGACAAGAGTTTTAAAACTGACACTACCCAGAAAATTGTCTTTAGTGTCAGTAGATTTTTATTTGCTGTTAATTTAGTAAGAACAAAAAAAGGCATGACATTTTAATGTAATACTTTCATGAGATCTTTATATGCATCTACTTGCACCCGACAAGTTTTTAGTGGTTACCCATTAATTGTATAGAGGCTACTCTGGAATAACTAGGATTTATATACATCTTTGGCACTTTATAGCACGTGCACTTTCATCCCTCGGACAGAAACTATACAAATTATCTAGGAGCTACATGCTTTGTTTTAAATGAAATGTTTTAGCAATTGTACTTATTTGCACCTTACTAGTTCTTAGTGGTTATCTATTACTTACATAGAGGCTATCTTGGAGTAACTAGAAACCATACATATCTCTGGCACTTTATAGCATTTGCACTTTTATCCCCTGGACAGAGACTATGAGAATTATCCAGGAGTTACATGACGTCTTGCACTTTATAGCACTTGCATTTCAACCGTACTTTAAACCCTTGCAATGAACAGATTCTTTTTGTTTGTCTCAAACTAAATGTTCTAGCAATTGTGAACCTTATCCTCCCCCTGGAAGTTGTAAACCCTCAGTTTTAATTGAATCGACCAGAAAAACTTCTATTCTTTTCAGTAAATTTTAATTGTTTTTATTGAGTTTGGTCTTCACACTAAATGAAAGTTGAAAATGTACATAATGATTGTTTAAAGAAGGGATCACTGTATTTGTGGTATTTTAGAATTTTAGAATGTTTAATTGTTGCTATCTTGTATCTTTTATGGTTTTTCAAACCGAATAAAGATTATTGAATGAATGAACTGATAACATTCATGATCATGTTATCAGTGCTAATATGGCTTTTAATGCAACCTGCCAAGTTTGCCAACCTGTCTTTAATTTTTATTCTCATTTTACATTGTTCTTTTGAATATATTTGCATTCCTTGACTTGTATGTATTTTTGTTCCCCAAATTTTACTTTAAACTGCTAAAATGATAAAAAAAGACAAAATCCAGATTCCAAAGTTGATGTCAATGAAGGCGTCATTGAATCCACTCACAGTTTGCTTGAAGTCTCACTGACCTAGACTCATGGACTCATGAACCACTTTGTTTTGAACCCCTGGCTCAAAAAGGTGAAGTTTCGGGTTAGATCGAGTCAAAACTGACACAAGCCTGTGGATTGACTTGCATCCCAGATTTGCTAAAATATATGCAGAGCTGCATGAAAATTACCAGTGCTGTGTTGTGCAAGAGTTAAAAGAATTGCATAGCATCATATTTAGTGTCACACGTTGATAATATGTTAAGCAGTTCTCAAAAAAGTTATTTTTTATGATGCATAAGAAAGCAATTGCTGCCTACCTTAATATTTCGGCTCGAGTACGCCTTCAGGATTTTTCTATGTAATTCTGCATAAATTCCATGTTGTTTGAAGGAATAGCACACAATATTCTGCATGCCCTTTTTTGTACCTATTTTAATTTAGCATTAGGATTTTGTGTAAAGCAAAGTCATGCTACTTTAGTAAATTAGAGTTTTTGCAGCTCACAATTCATTAAACCCCATTTGAATAGCTCATTGATAGATTGGGGATCTGCATCAACTTTCAGTGCAAAATTGCTTTTGCAACAAAATGTGATTGCTGCTGCCCTTTGCACTGGATTGCAATACGTTGCATTCAACGCCAGAATAGCCATACCGGTCATCTGGCGTTTTCCCAGGTGGTTGGAATGGTGGGGGCCGGTCTTGTCCCTTGGGGGCTGCTTTTGTGACTGGCGGCCGGATTATCACTGAGCTGGGGGGCACTGTGTTTTGTAAATTGCAATGGGTTTATAAGCACCTTGTAGGAAGCTGCCTCTCTTTATAGTGTACTAAAGGGAAGTACACTGTGCAAAGAGTCCAGTGAATCCCCAAAGGGTATACAGAAGTTAAAGCAGATAATTCCAATGGTCTTTTTGTGCTAGTGTGGGTGAATCGTTAGGCTTATCGGAAGGTAGAGCTAAGCATTTGTTGTACTCACAAAGGCACTCAAAATAAATCCGAGACCCATTCATAAAAATGAGATTGATTTTATGTACTATTTAAGATCAAGAGCACAGTTCTAAGGTAAGTACTTTCGGACTTATGATTTTTCAAAGTTCGGAAAATATATCACTTTTATGCACAATTAAGCACCATTGAAAGTCACAGGAAAAAAGGAGAAAAATTAATATAAATTCAGCCAATGCTTTCACAAAGTTCACCTTCTCGTTGTAGGTCGATGTCGGGACAAGTTCCAAAGTTCGAGCAGGAGAAGTTTGTGAGTGTCCCGATTCGGGCCGGGATCAGAGTGCTGAGGGTCTTGGAAGCTGGTACGCAAAGACGAAGAGGGCCACTTGAAAGTACACTGCAAAGGAGGACTTACAGGTAAGTCCGAAGGGGCTCTTTCGAGGTAAGAGGTTGCAAGGGCTTGGAGATCACGGGAGCACAGCTGGTTAGTTGGTGCCAGGGCGGTGGGACCGGGTGCAGAGAGAACAGGTCAGCCGGGCGCTGTGCGTCTTGAGGGCCTCGCGGTCAGGAGCAGGCAACTTGGAGAGGGGATCTTGGGACAGCTGGGCCACTCTGGAAGTGGGTTTCAGGTGTCTCAATGTCCCTCAATGGGTGCTTGCTTCTGGTGTCTTGGGAGTTTGATGTGGACTCTTCATCTTGGTGTTTACCGTTGGGGGTTTGGCATCCCGGGCATTGGTACGCCACAGCTCCAGTAGGTCCTGGTCCCTCCAACCATGGTGGGAAGACAGATCTGACCCTCTGGAGCTGTTGTACCTTTTCTTGCTTCGGTGCTGCATTGAGGTCATCGGAGAGCAGCAAGTCGACAAACCGGACTTCATGGGATTGGTGCCTGCAGTGGGAGGGGAGTGATACCTTCACTTCAAGGGAGCTTCTTGGGGATTTCTTGAAGGCTTTTGTGGCTCTGGGATTCTTGGAGTCCTCTCAGGTTCAGGACGACATGGAAGACAGCGATGGTTAATTCCTTGAAGCAGTAGGCAGGGTTTTGAACCTTTTTCTTCTGCAGCAGGGCTTCAGTTCTCATGCAGTGGGTCTTCTTTGCGCTGGTCTTCTCTTGTCCATCGAATCTGATGTTCAGGTCTTGGGATGACACCTAAATACTGAATCTAGGGTTGTTACAAGGGGAAAAAGGTAGTAGCCAATGGGCTACCTACCTTTAGGGTGTCTACACCCTCTAGTGACTACCTGCTGCAGGAAGGGGCACTCACCTAGCCCTGATAGGCTGTTTTTCCACCATCCCAAGATGGTGGGATTTCAGGAGAGGGGTTCACCTCTTCTGCCCTGCCCTAGGGGTCATGTAGGCTAAGTGGGGACCCACCTCCTAATCTAACTAATTTCCCCACCTTTCTTCCCACCAAAAGTGGAGCAAGAAAGGGTGCTTGGTCTCTCTGACTATCTGGAGGTTCCTGGGCTGGATTTCAAAGGCAGCATTGCCTTAAAAGTTTTCTGCCCAGGAAGGCCATCCTGTCCTGGAGGAGGTGTGAAGCACCTCTGCACAGAGCAGGCTTTGTCTCTGTCCTCTGAGAGCGCTGGCTCTCACACTTGAGGCCAGAAACATTTCTGGTGGCGGTAGACTGGCGAAAACAAATCAGAGACGACACCAGTGCTGGGTAGATTTTAAGGGGACCCTCTAAAAGTGTCTCCTGTGTGAATGTATTAATAAATCCACCACTGGCATCAGTGAGGATTTGTTAATACAAGATATATGGTACCAAACACCTTATAAATAATTGAAGCCATCATAGAGCTAGGAAACTCATTTTGACAAGTATCCAGCCCATGTACTCTTCATGGCTTTCCTGTGCACTTGCAACATCTCAGAATGCTGATATGCCCACACATAGGATATAGTACACCCTGCCTTAGGGCTAAAGGCCTGCAGTAGGGGTGACTTACCTGTATCGTATGTAGTGTTTGGGAGGCATGGCACACAGGGCTGTGTGCCATGTCGACTCTTCTGATTTCTCTGCACCAAGACATGCAGCCTGCAATGGCAGTATGCATAGTCTTGGTGGGCAGTCCCTGGAGTGGCACAACCAGTGCTGCAGCCCCAGAGTTCCCTCTTCAGTACCCATGCCCTAGGGACCAGGGGTACCACTTACTAGGGACTTACATGGGTAACTGAAGTTGTGCTAATCGCGGTACAGTTTTTGGGAAAGAGATCTGGCACTGGGAACCTGGTTTTCAGGGACCCAGTGCACTTACAGTTAGATTTCACATCAAGCAAAAAGTGGGGGCTAAACCTGTCACAAGAGGCACCTTCCTACACACCTGCAGCAGAGTTCCTTATATATCCAGAAGTTTTCTGGTAACAAAACAATGGCAAGGGATCGGAAAGGCTGGAGAGGGATCAGAGTTTTGTCTATTGGCAGTTTTGACTCATCTACAGTAGCATAGATGGTTAATGTTAGATTTGGGGGTCTCTAGTTGGCAGAGGTAGGTACCTTTGTCCAAATAGGGACCCTTGAGTCTAGTCAGGGAAAGTAGGTACACTCCTGAAATAACCCCTGCTCACCCTCTTGGTAGCTTGGCACGAGCAGACAGGCTTAGTTCAGAGGCAGTGTGTAAAGCATTTGTGAACACATACAGTAATCAAGTGACAACACTACAAATGGACACCACACAGGTTATGTATGTATAAAAATAGGTATATTTTATATATATTTATCACAAGACCATAAACGACAAAAATAATCCACAATACTGTCAAGAATACTTAGTTCTGATTAAAAAGGCTTAATTCAAGGTTCTGTGCGAGTCGGTAGCCTCCTCCGGCTACGGCGGTGTCGAGAACAAACAGAGTCTAACAGATCCAGCTGACCGCGTCGAGACGGGCCAACACAGCGTAGACAGACTCGGTCACAGTACCTTTTACTTGAAGCGGCAGGCACGGGCGTGCGAGCCAGATGGCTGTTCGTCGCGGTCGCGATGCAAAAATGGAAGCGTTGCAGGACGCGTTGTCCCTCGATGCGGTGCAGGCAGCGGCTCGTTGACGTCGTCGAGACGGAGTCGGTGAGACCAGGGCCGTGCGTTGCAGGGCGAGACGGTGCTTCGATGCGGTGCTGGCAGGTTGCGGTGCGGCGACGGAGCCGGATTCAGGAGCTGGCGTCGATCAGTCCGGACAGCGGTGCGAGTCGGGCGGTGCGTCGCAAAGCGTGCGAGCGGTGCCCAACTCCGGTGCGGTCACAGGACTCGAACTCAGCAGCAGTGACCGTGTCGGTCGGACCAGTTCGATTCGGCGTAGCGAAGCGTTGCAGGACGCGTTGTCCCTCGATGCGGTGCAGGCAGCGGCTCGTTGACGGAGTCGGTGAGACCAGGGCTGTGCGTTGCAGGGCGAGACGGTGCTTCGATGCGGTGCTTACAGGACACCGAGTCAGTCGTGAGAGTCGGTCACAGCTCCCTACCTCTGTAGCCACTGAAACAGAGTTTCCAGCAGCAATTCACAAAGGGGGTGAAGTCCAATGGTCCTGGGACTTCGGTCAGGGGGCAAGCTCTCTTCCAAGCCCTTGGAGATCCTTCACAAGTTGAGGAAAGTTACAGCAAAGCAAAAGTTCCTTTCTCCTTTCTTTGGCAGTCAGGCAAACCACTGCAGGCCAATCCCCCAAGCAGCACTTCAGGCTTATGGATAGTCTCTCCTCAGTTTCTTCTTGGTTCCGCTCCTCAGCAAAGGTTTCTTCTTGTTCCCTAAAGTGATCTAATTTTCCTGGGGTCTGGGTGCCCCTCTTATACCCTGATTCTCTTTGTTCTCTGGAGGCAGAGAGGCCTCTGCCTAGTCCAAAACCAGTTCTGGTCAGTCCTGGAGCACTTTGTTTTTCTGACTCCTTCTTTCCTTTCAGAATGTGGGGCAGAGTGCTCAGCCGCCCGGCAGGAGTTGGAGCCAGCATTGTGGAAGGCAGGCACAGCCCTATTCAGACCCAGGTGCAACTCCTCCCTCCACTCTGGATGCAGATCTTTCTATTCAGCCCTGCGCTGACTCACCCTGTCTCCTGTAGCCACCCCCAGCCCCTGTCACTCAACCTCCAGACAAGGAATACACAACCAAGCAGAGGCAGGCTTGGATAGTTAGGCAAGAAAATACCCACTTTCTAAAAGTGGTATTTTCAAACACAGAATGTCAAAACCAACTTCACTAAAAGATGTATTTTATCATCCTGAGTTCAGGCATACTAAATTCGTTTTTCTACCATGTTCCCTGGGTCAGTTCTGACTATAAGGTGTAATAGTCAGTCTGCCCATTCTGGCCTATGGGGAGCAGGTAGCCTTGCAATAGTGAAAAACGAAAATGGCTGTAATTCACTATTAGGACATGCCACACACACCAGGGCATGTCCTACCTTATACTTACAATGCACCCTGCCCTAGGGCCTACTTTAGGGGTGACCAACATGCAGTAAAGGGAAGGTTTAGGGACTGGTAAGTGGGTGTACTCACCAAGTCGACATGGCAGCCGTAGGCTGCACACAGGCTCTGCGATGGCAGGCCTGAGACACATTTTACAAGCCGCTTCTGTGGGTGGCACAACCAGTGCTGCAAGCCCACCAGCGGCATTGGATTTACAAGCCCTGGGCACACTGAGTGCACTGTACTAGGGACTGACAAGTAAACCAATCATCCAATCATGGAGTCACTAATACATATATCAATTAACGATAGGGAGCACTTGCACTTTGGCACTGATTAGCAGCGGCAAAGTGCCCATGAGCATCTAGTCCAGCAAAAACATATCGGCAACAGTGGAGGCATTACGAAAAAATGGAAGGGAGACCCACGCCAAGGATGCCAGGTCTAACACGTGTCCCCTCCAGCTGAAATGTGGGGAGAACTATCCTACCCCTAGGGAGTTCTCATCGCTAAGGCGGAAAAATCTGGACAGTCCATCAGCATTGGCGTGTTCTGTACCAGGGCGGGGTTCCACCGTAAAGTCCATCCCCTGTAGGGTAATGGACCTCCTCAACAGCTTTGGATTCTCACCCCTCATCTGCATCAACCATCTGAGGGGCCTGTGGTCTGTCTGAACCCGGAAGTGAGTCCCAAACAGGTATGGTCTCAGCTTCTTCAGTGCCCAGACCACAGCAAATGCCTCACGCTCGATAGCACTCCATCTCTGTTCCCGGGGAAGTAACCTCCTACTGATGAAGGCTACAGGTTGGTCTAGGCCCTCCTCATTGATCTGTGATAGAACAGCCCCTACATCATGCTCGGAAGCGTCGGTCTGAACAATGAACTCATTGGAGAAGTTGGGTGCCTGGAGCACAGGCGCCGTGCACATGGCAGTCTTCAAGGTGTCAAAAGCTTTCTGACAGGCGTCAGTCCAAATCACTTTCCTGGGCTGCTTCTTGGAAGTCAGCTCGGTCAAGGGGGCAACAATGCTGCCATACCCCTTGACGAATCTCCGGTAATACCCGGTGAGTCCTAGGAAGGCTCTCACCTCTGTCTGGGTCTTGGGGGCTCCCAAGCCAGAATGGTATCAATTTTCGGTTGGAGGGGCGCCACCTGGCCGCTCCCAACCTGGTGTCCCAAGTACACCACAGAACCCTGCCCAATCTGGCACTTACTCGCCTTGATTGTGAGGCCTGCCCTCCGCAGCGCCATCAACACTTCCCAGAGGTGACGCAGATGTTCTTCCCAACTGGAACTGAACACTGCGATGTCATCCAGGTAGGCGGCACTGAAATCCTCCAGTCCAACCAACACCTGGTTGACCAACCTCTGAAAGGTGGCAGGGGCATTCTTCATCCCAAAGGGCATCACCCGGAACTGGTAGTGCCCATCTGGTGTGGAGAATGCTGACCTCTCTTTTGCCCCATCAGTCAAGGCGATCTGCCAGTACCCAGATGTTAAGTCAAACGTGCTGAGGTACCGCGCAGCCCCTAACCGATCTATGAGCTCATCAGCTCTGGGGATGGGGTGGGCGTCAGTCCTGGTGACGGAATTGAGTCCCCTGTAGTCCACACAGAACCGGAGTTCTGGTGTGGCACCAGGCGCGGCAGCCTTTGGAACCAAGACCACTGGGCTGGCCCAAGGGCTGTTAGAGGACTCAATTACCCCTAGCGCAAACATCTTGGAGACCTCCTCCTTGATGCAGGCTCTGACCCTGTCAGTCACCCTGTAAGCCTTGTGCTTCACAGGAAGACTGTCCCCAGTGTCCACATCATGGACGCACCAATGAGTGACACTGGGAACCAGGGAGAACAGGTCAGGGAACTGTCCCAACAGTTGGCGACAGTCACCCTGCTGCTCAGGTGTCAGGGAGGTAGAGAGGTTTACTCCCTCCACTGATCCATCTTGCTCTCGGGCTGACAGGAGGTCAGGAAGAGGCTCGGTCTCCTCCTCCATTCCATCATCTGTAGCTAAGAGCATGCCCACTTGGGACCTCTCCAAGTGGGGCTTCAGGCAGTTCACATGCAGGACCCGCAAGGGGTTCCTGGGAGACTGCAAGTCCACCAAATAGGTAACTGGACTCTTGCGCTCCACCACCGTAAAAGGGCCGGTCCACCTGTCCTGGAGCGCACAAGGCTCCACAGGGGCCATGACCCACACTTTCTGACCAGGCTGAAGCTCTACCAGAGTGGCATTCTGGTCGTACCACCGCTTCATCTCCTCCTGGCTGGCTTCCAGATTTGCCTCAGCAAGTTCTCTGAAACGCCTAGTCTGGTTCCTGAAGGCCAGCATGTAACTGTATACATCCTGGGGAGGTTTCCTAGGAGATTGCTCCCAGCCTTCCTTGACCAAACTCAGAGGTCCTCGCACCGGGTGTCCATAGAGGAGCTCAAAGGGACTGAACCCTAGAGACTTCTGTGGCACCTCCCGGTATGCAAACAACAGGCATGGTAAGAGGACGTCCCATTTACGCCTCATGGGTTCTTCCAGACCCATAATCATGCCCTTGAGGGTCCGGTTGAATCTCTCAACCAGCCCATTTCCTTGAGGGTGGTAAGGAGTGGTGAACTTGTAAGTTACACCGCACTCCTGCCACAGGGACTTCATGTACTTGGACACGAAGTTGGTACCTCTGTCAGACACCACCTCTTGAGGGAATCCCACACGTGAGAAAATTCCCATCAGTGCCCGTCCCACCACGGGGGCCGTCACGGTCCTCAGAGGGATGGCTTCAGGGTACCGGGTGGCATGGTCCACCAAGACCAGGATAAACCTGTTGCCCATGGCTGTCTTGGGGTCCAGTGGCCCCACAATGTCAATACCCACCCGTTCAAAGGGGGTGCTGACCACAGGGAATGGCTGGAGAGGAGCCTTGTGCTTCCTCCCACTCTTTCCACTTGCCTGGCAAGTCTGGCATGTCCTGCAGTGAGTGGCGGCACTCCTGCGCATCTGGGGCCAATAGAAATGGGTAACAAGCCTGTCAAAGGTCTTGTCCTGCCCCAGATGTCCTGCTAACGGTACATCATGAGCCAACCCCAGTAGGAAGGCTCTGAAGCGCTGGGGTACCACCAGCACACGGGCTGACCCAGGCTCAGCAACCTTAGGCTCTGAATACAGGAGACCATTCTCCCAGTAAATCCAATGTGATCCAGACTGATCACCTGCTGCCTGGTCTGTGGCCTGTTGCCTCAGACCCACGAGAGAAGGGCATGTGTTCTGCTCCTCGCAGAACTCTTCCCTGGAGGGTCCTCCTTCTTGCTGCCAATGGGTCAGCTCAGGTAGGTCCCCCAGTTCAGCTACCTGTTCCCCTGTAGGCTCCAGGGCATCCCCCTCAGGGTCTGCCTCCTCCTGGACCATGGGAACCTCGGGGGCCTGTTTCCCGTGCCCCCTGCCTCCTCTCTCTCCGGAAAGCACCTGGGCCTCCCTCTCAGGCTCCAGGTCCTCTTGAACACCTTTAGCTGCCATTGACCGGGTGGTCACACATGCCCAATCAGGCAAGCCCAACATTTCTAAATGCGCACTCCGCTCCACCTTAGCCCAAGGTGAGCTCTCCAAATCGTTCCCTAACAAACAGTCAACAGGCATGGCTGGCCTTACAGCTACTTGAAGAGTACCCGAGACCCCCCCACTCAAAGGGAACCTGAGCCACCTTGCAGTGACTCTCTGTGTTGTCAGCGGCAACAACCGGATAGAATGCATCAGGGATAACCTGCTCCTTAGACACCAGGTGACACTTGACAGCTGTCACACTGGCTCCTGTGTCTCTCAGAGCCTCCACCCTATGGCCATTGATGGTCACCCACTGCCTGTATTTCTTAGTGTTCTCAGGCAGCGGGGTCCTAGGGACCATCTCAGAGTCTCCTAATGAGACAAGGGAAAACACTGTGGGATCCCCCCACCTTGGGCACCCAACTCCTCCCCCAGGGCTACACTAGCCAACTGCCGGGGGACTGCACTGGTGGATGCTGGTTTTCCATGCAAAGGGCAACGAGGATCGTTTGCCTTGTGGCCAGGGGCGCCACACTTGTAACATACCAGTGGTCCTTGGTGAACAGGGGGCCTGTCAGGGCCACTGACTTCTTCTCAGGGGGAGGCTGGGAACCTTTCCCTTGGTTCCCTTGGGGTCTACTTTGGGGCCCTTTATGGAACTCCTTCTGTTTACCCTTGTCCCCCCCACTCTTCTGCTGGGGACCCTGCCCACCCTTGGCGGAGTCTCCCACGTGACCCTTGTGGACCCGGGTACTCACCCAGCGGTCCGCCTCCTCAGCAAGCTGCCTAGGGTTAGTCAGCTTACTATCAATCAGGTGCTGGCGTAGCTCAGGAAAACAATTACCGGACAAGTGCTCCCAGGCAATCAAATCAAAGAGCGCCTGAAAATCAGTCGCTTTGCTACCCTTTACCCAACCATCCAAGGCTCTGCAAAAGAAGGTCACATATTCAACCCAGGTACTGCTTTCAATCTTACTACAGTTCCTGAACCTTTGCCTATAAAGCTCAGGGGTCAAACCATACCTAGTCATTAAGGCATCCTTCATGTGGCTGTACGAATTATAGACTTCAGAGGGCAAATCCAACAAGGTATCCCGCCCTTCACTGAGGAACCGTCCCCACAACCCCGCTCCCCAATCCTTCTCAGGGACCCGGTGGGAAGACATGGCTACCTCTTAGGCTTTGAACCACTGCCCA
This sequence comes from Calotriton arnoldi, assembly GCA_963921515.1. Classification (NCBI taxonomy): domain Eukaryota; kingdom Metazoa; phylum Chordata; class Amphibia; order Caudata; family Salamandridae; genus Calotriton; species Calotriton arnoldi. The sequence goes on along the minus strand of CAWUFW010001579.1, from coordinate 2,045,836 downwards.
ATGTCATCATTTTTAAAAAATTCCTTAACCACATCTTTTGGAATATACACCCTAGCTTCAACAGGCACAGGCGGTACACTGCCACCAGAGGGAGTAATCTCTAAGCTCTTGGCCTTCAATTCCAACTCCCTCAAAACTTTCTCATGTTCAAACTGCATTTTCTTTTCCTCCAGGGCTAATTTCCTAGTTTGCATTTCGAATTCTAACTGCCCATTCAGCTTGAGCTTGGTCAGCTCCATTTCGTGCATCCTACTCTCTTTCCTGTCCTCCAACTCCTCTGGAGACAGTCCTCTGGCAGAAACACTGCTACCTACTGGGGAAGGTGGTCTTCTAGCCCCTAGACCCAATAGCCCCTCCAGCTGCCCTTCTGCATTCTCAGCCCCCTCCACAGGGGCACTCCTTGATTCGACCCAGGCCCTCAGCGCCTTTTGGAGGTCCTCCTTCCTGGAGAGCCCGGTCATGGACACTTTAAACTTTTTGCAGAACTGCCTGAGCTGCTTGAGGGTGTAGCATTCTAGCCTCTCTTCTTCCCAATCACACTCAACAGAGGCTACTGATGCTGGTTTCTCCATAGTGACTGAACTTGGCATTTGCAAAAATAGGAAATCCCAGAAAAAATGCTATAAAAGTATGTGGTTGCGTTTTGGTCTGCACTCACTAAGTAGTGTTCACCAATCACTGTACATGAGTCACAAATGCAAGTCCAGAATCCTCACCGCTGACCACCAATGTTAGATTTGGGGGTCTCTAGTTGGCAGAGGTAGGTACCTTTGTCCAAATAGGGACCCTTGAGTCTAGTCAGGGAAAGTAGGTACACTCCTGAAATAACCCCTGCTCACCCTCTTGGTAGCTTGGCACGAGCAGACAGGCTTAGTTCAGAGGCAGTGTGTAAAGCATTTGTGAACACATACAGTAATCAAGTGACAACACTACAAATGGACACCACACAGGTTATATATTTATAAAAATAGGTATATTTTATATATATTTATCACAAGACCATAAACGACAAAAATAATCCACAATACTGTCAAGAATACTTAGTTCTGATTAAAAAGGCTTAATTCAAGGTTCTGTGCGAGTCGGTAGCCTCCTCCGGCTACGGCGGTGTCGAGAACAAACAGAGTCTAACAGATCCAGCTGACCGCGTCGAGACGGGCCAACACAGCGTAGACAGACTCGGTCACAGTACCTTTTACTTGAAGCGGCAGGCACGGGCGTGCGAGCCGGATGGCTGTTCGTCGCGGTCGCGATGCAAAAATGGAAGCGTTGCAGGACGCGTTGTCCCTCGATGCGGTGCAGGCAGCGGCTCGTTGACGTCGTCGAGACGGAGTCGGTGAGACCAGGGCCGTGCGTTGCAGGGCGAGACGGTGCTTCGATGCGGTGCTGGCAGGTTGCGGTGCGGCGACGGAGCCGGATTCAGGAGCTGGCGTCGATCAGTCCGGACAGCGGTGCGAGTCGGGCGGTGCGTCGCAAAGCGTGCGAGCGGTGCCCAACTCCGGTGCGGTCACAGGACTCGAACTCAGCAGCAGTGACCGTGTCGGTCGGACCAGTTCGATTCGGCGTAGCGAAGCGTTGCAGGACGCGTTGTCCCTCGATGCGGTGCAGGCAGCGGCTCGTTGACGGAGTCGGTGAGACCAGGGCCGTGCGTTGCAGGGCGAGACGGTGCTTCGATGCGGTGCTTACAGGACACCGAGTCGGTCGTGAGAGTCGGTCACAGCTCCCTACCTCTGTAGCCACTGAAACAGAGTTTCCAGCAGCAATTCACAAAGGGGTGAAGTCCAATGGTCCTGGGACTTCGGTCAGGGGGCAAGCTCTCTTCCAAGCCCTTGGAGATCCTTCACAAGTTGAGGAAAGTTACAGCAAAGCAAAAGTTCCTTTCTCCTTTCTTTGGCAGTCAGGCAAACCACTGCAGGCCAATCCCCCAAGCAGCACTTCAGGCTTAGGGATAGTCTCTCCTCAGTTTCTTCTTGGTTCCGCTCCTCAGCAAAGGTTTCTTCTTGTTCCCAATAGTGATCTAATTTTCCTGGGGTCTGGGTGCCCCTCTTATACCCTGATTCTCTTTGTTCTCTGGAGGCAGAGAGGCCTCTGCCTAGTCCAAAACCAGTTCTGGTCAGTCCTGGAGCACTTTGTTTTTCTGACTCCTTCTTTCCTTTCAGAATGTGGGGCAGAGTGCTCAGCCGCCCGGCAGGAGGTGGAGCCAGCATTGTGGAAGGCAGGCACAGCCCTATTCAGACCCAGGTGCAACTCCTCCCTCCACTCTGGATGCAGATCTTTCTATTCAGCCCTGCGCTGACTCACCCTGTCTCCTGTAGCCACCCCCAGCCCCTGTCACTCAATCTCCAGACAAGGAATACACAACCTAGCAGAGGCAGGCTTGGATAGTTAGGCAAGAAAATACCCACTTTCTAAAAGTGGTATTTTCAAACACAGAATGTCAAAACCAACTTCACTAAAAGATGTATTTTATCATCCTGAGTTCAGGCATACTAAATTCGTTTTTCTACCATGTTCCCTGGGTCAGTTCTGACTATAAGGTGTAATAGTCAGTCTGCCCATTCTGGCCTATGGGGAGCAGGTAGCCTTGCAATAGTGAAAAACGAAAATGGCTGTAATTCACTATTAGGACATGCCACACACACCAGGGCATGTCCTACCTTATACTTACAATGCACCCTGCCCTAGGGCCTACTTTAGGGGTGACCAACATGCAGTAAAGGGAAGGTTTAGGGACTGGTAAGTGGGTGTACTCACCAAGTCGACATGGCAGCCCTAGGCTGCACACAGGCTCTGCGATGGCAGGCCTGAGACACATTTTACAAGCCGCTTCTGTGGGTGGCACAACCAGTGCTGCAAGCCCACCAGCGGCATTGGATTTACAAGCCCTGGGCACACTGAGTGCACTGTACTAGGGACTGACAAGTAAACCAATCATCCAATCATGGAGTCACTAATACATATATCAATTAACGATAGGGAGCACTTGCACTTTGGCACTGATTAGCAGCGGCAAAGTGCCCATGAGCATCTAGTCCAGCAAAAACATATCGGCAACAGTGGAGGCATTACGAAAAAATGGAAGGGAGACCCACGCCAAGGATGCCAGGTCTAACACGTGTCCCCTCCAGCTGAAATGTGGGGAGAACTATCCTACCCCTAGGGAGTTCTCATCGCTAAGGCGGAAAAATCTGGACAGTCCATCAGCATTGGCGTGTTCTGTACCAGGGCGGGGTTCCACCGTAAAGTCCATCCCCTGTAGGGAAATGGACCACCTCAACAGCTTTGGATTCTCACCCCTCATCTGCATCAACCATCTGAGGCGCCTGTGGTCTGTCTGAACCCGGAAGTGAGTCCCAAACAGGTATGGTCTCAGCTTCTTCAGTGCCCAGACCACAGCAAATGCCTCACGCTCGATAGCACTCCATCTCTGTTCCCGGGGAAGTAACCTCCTACTGATGAAGGCTACAGGTTGGTCTAGGCCCTCCTCATTGATCTGTGATAGAACAGCCCCTACACCATGCTCTGAAGCGTCGGTCTGAACAATGAACTCATTGGAGAAGTTGGGTGCCTGGAGCACAGGCGCCGTGCACATGGCAGTCTTCAAGGTGTCAAAAGCTTTCTGACAGGCGTCAGTCCAAATCACTTTCCTGGGCTGCTTCTTGGAAGTCAGCTCGGTCAAGGGGGCAACAATGCTGCCATACCCCTTGACGAATCTCCGGTAATACCCGGTGAGTCCTAGGAAGGCTCTCACCTCTGTCTGGGTCTTGGGGGGCTCCCAAGCCAGAATGGTATCAATTTTCGGTTGGAGGGGCGCCACCTGGCCGCTCCCAACCTGGTGTCCCAAGTACACCACAGAACCCTGCCCAATCTGGCACTTACTCGCCTTGATTGTGAGGCCTGCCCTCCGCAGCGCCATCAACACTTCCCAGAGGTGACGCAGATGTTCTTCCCAACTGGAACTGAACACTGCGATGTCATCCAGGTAGGCGGCACTGAAATCCTCCAGTCCAACCAACACCTGGTTGACCAACCTCTGAAAGGTGGCAGGGGCATTCTTCATCCCAAAGGGCATCACCCGGAACTGGTAGTGCCCATCTGGTGTGGAGAATGCTGACCTCTCTTTGCCCCATCAGTCAAGGCGATCTGCCAGTACCCAGACATTAAGTCAAACGTGCTGAGGTACCGCGCAGCCCCTAACCGATCTATGAGCTCATCAGCTCTGGGGATGGGGTGGGCGTCAGTCCTGGTGACGGAATTGAGTCCCCTGTAGTCCACACAGAACCGGAGTTCTGGTGTGGCACCAGGCGCGGCAGCCTTTGGAACCAAGACCACTGGGCTGGCCCAAGGGCTGTTAGAGGACTCAATTACCCCTAGCGCAAACATCTTGGAGACCTCCTCCTTGATGCAGGCTCTGACCCTGTCAGTCACCCTGTAAGCCTTGTGCTTCACAGGAAGACTGTCCCCAGTGTCCACATCATGGACGCACCAATGAGTGACACTGGGAACCAGGGAGAACAGGTCAGGGAACTGTCCCAACAGTTGGCGACAGTCACCCTGCTGCTCAGGTGTCAGGGAGGTAGAGAGGTTTACTCCCTCCACTGATCCATCTTGCTCTCGGGCTGACAGGAGGTCAGGAAGAGGCTCGGTCTCCTCCTCCATTCCATCATCTGTAGCTAAGAGCATGCCCACTTGGGACCTCTCCAAGTGGGGCTTCAGGCGGTTCACATGCAGGACCCGCAAGGGGTTCCTGGGAGACTGCAAGTCCACCAAATAGGTAACTGGACTCTTGCGCTCCACCACCGTAAAAGGGCCGGTCCACCTGTCCTGGAGCGCACAAGGCTCCACAGGGGCCATGACCCACACTTTCTGACCAGGCTGAAGCTCTACCAGAGTGGCATTCTGGTCGTACCACCGCTTCATCTCCTCCTGGCTGGCTTCCAGATTTGCCTCAGCAAGTTCTCTGAAACGCCTAGTCTGGTTCCTGAAGGCCAGCATGTAACTGTATACATCCTGGGGAGGTTTCCTAGGAGATTGCTCCCAGCCTTCCTTGACCAAACTCAGAGGTCCTCGCACCGGGTGTCCATAGAGGAGCTCAAAGGGACTGAACCCTAGAGACTTCTGTGGCACCTCCCGGTATGCAAACAACAGGCATGGTAAGAGGACGTCCCATTTACGCCTCATGGGTTCTTCCAGACCCATAATCATGCCCTTGAGGGTCCGGTTGAATCTCTCAACCAGCCCATTTCCTTGAGGGTGGTAAGGAGTGGTGAACTTGTAAGTTACACCGCACTCCTGCCACAGGGACTTCATGTACTTGGACACGAAGTTGGTACCTCTGTCAGACACCACCTCTTGAGGGAATCCCACACGTGAGAAAATTCCCATCAGTGCCCGTCCCACCACGGGGGCCGTCACGGTCCTCAGAGGGATGGCTTCAGGGTACCGGGTGGCATGGTCCACCAAGACCAGGATAAACCTGTTGCCCATGGCTGTCTTGGGGTCCAGTGGCCCCACAATGTCAATACCCACCCGTTCAAAGGGGGTGCTGACCACAGGGAATGGCTGGAGAGGAGCCTTGTGCTTCCTCCCACTCTTTCCACTTGCCTGGCAAGTCTGGCATGTCCTGCAGTGAGTGGCGGCACTCCTGCGCATCTGGGGCCAATAGAAATGGGTAACAAGCCTGTCAAAGGTCTTGTCCTGCCCCAGATGTCCTGCTAACGGTACATCATGAGCCAACCCCAGTAGGAAGACTCTGAAGCGCTGGGGTACCACCAGCACACGGGCTGACCCAGGCTCAGCAACCTTAGGCTCTGAATACAGGAGACCATTCTCCCAGTAAATCCAATGTGATCCAGACTGATCACCTGCTGCCTGGTCTGTGGCCTGTTGCCTCAGACCCACGAGAGAAGGGCATGTGTTCTGCTCCTCGCAGAACTCTTCCCTGGAGGGTCCTCCTTCTTGCTGCCAATGGGTCAGCTCAGGTAGGTCCCCCAGTTCAGCTACCTGTTCCCCTGTAGGCTCCAGGGCACCTCCCTCAGGGTCTGCCTCCTCCTGGACCATGAGAACCTCGGGGGCCAGTTTCCCGTGCCCCCTGCCTCCTCTCTCTCCGGCAGGCACCTGGGCCTCCCTCTCAGGCTCCAGGTCCTCTTGAACACCTTTAGCTGCCATTGACCGGGTGGTCACACATGCCCAATCAGGCAAGCCCAACATTTCTAAATGCGCACTCCGCTCCACCTTAGCCCAAGGTGAGCTCTCCAAATCGTTCCCTAACAAACAGTCAACAGGCATGGCTGGCCTTACAGCTACTTGAAGAGTACCCGAGACCCCCCCCCACTCAAAGGGAACCTGAGCCACCTTGCAGTGACTCTCTGTGTTGTCAGCGGCAACAACCGGATAGAATGCATCAGGGATAACCTGCTCCTTAGACACCAGGTGACACTTGACAGCTGTCACACTGGCTCCTGTGTCTCTCAGAGCCTCCACCCTATGGCCATTGATGGTCACCCACTGCCTGTATTTCTTAGTGTTCTCAGGCAGCGGGGTCCTAGGGACCATCTCAGAGTCTCCTAATGAGACAAGGGAAAACACTGTGGGATCCCCCACCTTGGGCACCCAACTCCTCCCCCAGGGCTACACTAGCCAATTGCCGGGGGACTGCACTGGTGGGTGCTGGTTTTCCATGCAAAGGGCAACGAGGATCGTTTGCCTTGTGGCCAGGGGCGCCACACTTGTAACATACCAGTGGTCCTTGGTGAACAGGGGGGCCTGTCAGGGCCACTGGCTTCTTCTCAGGGGGAGGCTGGGAACCTTTCCCTTGGTTCCCTTGGGGTCTACTTTGGGGCCCTTTATGGAACTCCTTCTGTTTACCCTTGTCCCCCCCACTCTTCTGCTGGGGACCCTGCCCACCCTTGGCGGAGTCTCCCACGTGACCCTTGTGGACCCGGGTACTCACCCAGCGGTCCGCCTCCTCAGCAAGCTGCCTAGGGTTAGTCAGCTTACTATCAATCAGGTGCTGGCGTAGCTCAGGAAAACAATTACCGGACAAGTGCTCCCAGGCAATCAAATCAAAGAGCGCCTGAAAATCAGTCGCTTTGCTACCCTTTACCCAACCATCCAAGGCTCTGCAAAAGAAGGTCACATATTCAACCCAGGTACCGCTTTCAATCTTACTACAGTTCCTGAACCTTTGCCTATAAAGCTCAGGGGTCAAACCATACCTAGTCATTAAGGCATCCTTCATGTGGCTGTACGAATTATAGACTTCAGAGGGCAAATCCAACAAGGTATCCCACCCTTCACTGAGGAACCGTCCCCACAACCCCGCTCCCCAATCCTTCTCAGGGACCCGGTGGGAAGACATGGCTACCTCTTAGGCTTTGAACCACTGCCCAATGTCATCATTTTTAAAAATTCCTTAACCACATCTTTTGGAATATACACCCTAGCTTCAACAGGCACAGGCGGTACACTGCCACCAGAGGGAGTAATCTCTAAGCTCTTGGCCTTCAATTCCAACTCCCTCAAAACTTTCTCATGTTCAAACTGCATTTTCTTTTCCTCCAGGGCTAATTTCCTAGTTTGCATTTCGAATTCTAACTGCCCATTCAGCTTGAGCTTGGTCAGCTCCATTTCGTGCATCCTACTCTCTTTCCTGTCCTCCAACTCCTCTGGAGACAGTCCTCTGGCAGAAACACTGCTACCTACTGGGGAAGGTGGTCTTCTAGCCCCTAGACCCAATAGCCCCTCCAGCTGCCCTTCTGCATTCTCAGCCCCCTCCACAGGGGCACTCCTTGATTCGACCCAGGCCCTCAGCGCCTTTTGGAGGTCCTCCTTCCTGGAGAGCCCGGTCATGGACACTTTAAACTTTTTGCAGAACTGCCTGAGCTGCTTGAGGGTGTAGCATTCTAGCCTCTCTTCTTCCCAATCACACTCAACAGAGGCTACTGATGCTGGTTTCTCCATAGTGACTGAACTTGGCATTTGCAAAAATAGGAAATCCCAGAAAAATGCTATAAAAGTATGTGGTTGCGTTTTGGTCTGCACTCACTAAGTAGTGTTCACCAATCACTGTACATGAGTCACAAATGCAAGTCCAGAATCCTCACCGCTGACCACCAATGTTAGATTTGGGGGTCTCTAGTTGGCAGAGGTAGGTACCTTTGTCCAAATAGGGACCCTTGAGTCTAGTCAGGGAAAGTAGGTACACTCCTGAAATAACCCCTGCTCACCCTCTTGGTAGCTTGGCACGAGCAGACAGGCTTAGTTCAGAGGCAGTGTGTAAAGCATTTGTGAACACATACAGTAATCAAGTGACAACACTACAAATGGACACCACACAGGTTATGTATTTATAAAAATAGGTATATTTTATATATATTTATCACAAGACCATAAACGACAAAAATAATCCACAATACTGTCAAGAATAGTTAGTTCTGATTAAAAAGGCTTAATTCAAGGTTCTGTGCGAGTCGGTAGCCTCCTCCGGCTACGGCGGTGTCGAGAACAAACAGAGTCTAACAGATCCAGCTGACCGCGTCGAGACGGGCCAACACAGCATAGACAGACTCGGTCACAGTACCTTTTACTTGAAGCGGCAGGCACGGGCGTGCGAGCCGGATGGCTGTTCGTCGCGGTCGCGATGCAAAAATGGAAGCGTTGCAGGACGCGTTGTCCCTCGATGCGGTGCAGGCAGCGGCTCGTTGACGTCGTCGAGACGGAGTCGGTGAGACCAGGGCCGTGCGTTGCAGGGCGAGACGGTGCTTCGATGCGGTGCTGGCAGGTTGCGGTGCGGTGACGGAGCCGGATTCAGGAGCTGGCGTCGATCAGTCCGGACAGCGGTGCGAGTCGGGCGGTGCGTCGCAAAGCGTGCGAGCGGTGCCCAACTCCGGTGCGGTCACAGGACTCGAACTCAGCAGCAGTGACCGTGTCGGTCGGACCAGTTCGATTCGGCGTAGCGAAGCGTTGCAGGACGCGTTGTCCCTCGATGCGGTGCAGGCAGCGGCTCGTTGACGGAGTCGGTGAGACCAGGGCCGTGCGTTGCAGGGCGAGACGGTGCTTCGATGCGGTGCTTACAGGACACCGAGTCGGTCGTGAGAGTCGGTCACAGCTCCCTACCTGTGTAGCCACTGAAACAGAGTTTCCAGCAGCAATTCACAAAGGGGGTGAAGTCCAATGGTCCTGGGACTTCGGTCAGGGGGCAAGCTCTCTTCCAAGCCCTTGGAGATCCTTCACAAGTTGAGGAAAGTTACAGCAAAGCAAAAGTTCCTTTCTCCTTTCTTTGGCAGTCAGGCAAACCACTGCAGGCCAATCCCCCAAGCAGCACTTCAGGCTTAGGGATAGTCTCTCCTCAGTTTCTTCTTGGTTCCGCTCCTCAGCAAAGGTTTCTTCTTGTTCCCAATAGTGATCTAATTTTCCTGGGGTCTGGGTGCCCCTCTTATACCCTGATTCTCTTTGTTCTCTGGAGGCAGAGAGGCCTCTGCCTAGTCCAAAACCAGTTCTGGTCAGTCCTGGAGCACTTTGTTTTTCTTATTCCTTCTTTCCTTTCAGAATGTGGGGCAGAGTGCTCAGCCGCCCGGCAGGAGGTGGAGCCAGCATTGTGGAAGGCAGGCACAGCCCTATTCAGACCCAGGTGCAATTCCTCCCTCCACTCTGGATGCAGATCTTTCTATTCAGCCCTGCGCTGACTCACCCTGTCTCCTGTAGCCACCCCCAGCCCCTGTCACTCAACCTTCAGACAAGGAATACACAACCTAGCAGAGGCAGGCTTGGATAGTTAGGCAAGAAAATACCCACTTTCTAAAAGTGGTATTTTCAAACACAGAATGTCAAAACCAACTTCACTAAAAGATGTATTTTATCATCCTGAGTTCAGGCATACTAAATTCGTTTTTCTACCATGTTCCCTGGGTCAGTTCTGACTATAAGGTGTAATAGTCAGTCTGCCCATTCTGGCCTATGGGGAGCAGGTAGCCTTGCAATAGTGAAAAACGAAAATGGCTGTAATTCACTATTAGGACATGCCACACACACCAGGGCATGTCCTACCTTATACTTACAATGCACCCTGCCCTAGGGCCTACTTTAGGGGTGACCAACATGCAGTAAAGGGAAGGTTTAGGGACTGGTAAGTGGGTGTACTCACCAAGTCGACATGGCAGCCCTAGGCTGCACACAGGCTCTGCGATGGCAGGCCTGAGACACATTTTACAAGCCGCTTCTGTGGGTGGCACAACCAGTGCTGCAAGCCCACCAGCGGCATTGGATTTACAAGCCCTGGGCACACTGAGTGCACTGTACTAGGGACTGACAAGTAAACCAATCATCCAATCATGGAGTCACTAATACATATATCAATTAACGATAGGGAGCACTTGCACTTTGGCACTGATTAGCAGCGGCAAAGTGCCCATAAGCATCTAGTCCAGCAAAAACATATCGGCAACAGTGGAGGCATTACGAAAAAAATGGAAGGGAGACCCACGCCAAGGATGCCAGGTCTAACAGTTAACATGCCTGCTGCAAAGAGCATGTATCATGCAGATCACAGAACTGTATTTTATGTGGAGAGCTCAGTGGGTTACTGCCTTTGTCATTGAGATACTTTTGTTACTTGTAGTTCAGAAGCTACTATCATAATATAGCAGAGTGAGCTATGAACTACAATCAAAAAGATCCAAGCAAACTGCATTACATAGGTTAGAAAGTTATGTTTTTTCCCAGTCTTCCATTTTACTAATGTTGCTAAAAACGGTTTGGTTGGGTAGAAATACATTGTCCTTAGTAAAGCCAACCTGAACCACTGTGTTATGTGTAAATCCTGAGTTTGTGCTTCTCCAGACCATGCACTCTTAAAAAATGCATACCAGTATAGATGACATTTGAATATTGCACCATGTAGTCACCTTTGCCTTATGTAACATTTTCTAAACACTGATTTACACATGTATGATTCATTGTCTATATATGGGTGTGTGATGTAAAGTGTTCTGAAACCCTACTCTGGTATGAGAGGAACTATAAAATACATGTGAGAGAAGGGCTATGGAGAGACGAGGGGCACTGTTGGAGAGTGATAGTGAGGAAATCTGTGGATGAAGAGGTTAATGGAGGGAGGCGCCCAAAAATATTGTCACACCGAGCACCACCAACACTAAAGCCGGCCATGCCATGCGCTTATTGGTGTGGAGGATGCTAACATCTCTCGAACTGTTCTTTCATTGTGTTCTCAGCTTCTTGGCTGTGCTTAACAGTGAATGTGCGCACTTATGTTATATTTAAATTCATGTTTCATGCTTGACATCTTGTTTTTTTATTCTTCATGAGAATGTCCGTGGGTATGACAGGGTATCCTGGTGCACTGTAAGGTCATCATTTTAAAAGGATGCTTTAAAAGCTAATGACATTGAATATATATATATTGAAAAATGTGTTACAGAATGCGATATAATTGTAATTTTTTCTCAAATTTTCTTGGGGGGGGGAAGCCCCTAAACCCCTCTTGTGATGGTCAGGCGTGCTCGCTGCACTAGCTTGCTATGCACCATACGGAGGCTAGTCGGGCAGGGATGCTTTGGGTTTCCAGTCCAGCCCTGATTGCATTGTGCAAGCACATGCACTAACATATAAAACATCTGAGCCCTTGTGCATTCAGGTAATATCAAAGCAGGCTGATGTTCAAGCCAACACTTGGTGTTAACTTACTTATCAGTGCTGTTAAATCCACAGCTTGAAGCAGGTGAGGCCAATGGCACAGCTTTAGTGGCAAATCATCAGTGAAGCGAACTGTGATTGTGATATTTGGGAATTTAAGTGTCTTATTCTTTTTACTGTGTTTGTTCTTTTTACTCTTCAATACAGCATTGAAAAAGAGACGGAGAGTTACAAAACACAATTTGCCCATACAGTACCTGTAACATAATTATATTATACTCTGTTATAATGTATGGCCTTTAACTTATTTGTGTGCAAATTGGCAAATGCTGCATGTATAATAAATTGCAGCTGGAGGGTACTAAATCCATCAATAGATCTGGCCTTAAATCTAAAAATAATTTGTTGTAGGTTCCTCAACAAATTATCTGGATGTTGATCCTAGTTTCAAAGTCTGAAATGTGCAGTCAGTTTTACCATTGGGAAATAATGGTATATTAGTTGGGGTGGCTGAGTGTCTACCATAAGTAATAAAATCACTATCTTGTTAGATCCAGTCAAAGGAGTCAGTAATTTAAAACTGAACTCAGACCCTGGTAGTTGTGGCACAGAACAGACAGGCTTAGCTTACATTTGTAAAGCATTTACACGTAACAAAATAGTTAAAAAGTCAAAACACAACACAATAAAAAAACGACTACAATTTATAAAAATAGAGAAAAAATTAATAGGCATAGTGACACCAAACTGACAAAAGATCCAAAAAGGGGAGCCAAAGAGATGGATTTTTAAAGACTGAAGTGAAAATAGTGCCAAAAAGCGGAAAGCACCAATGGTAGTCAATGGTCGTGGTAGGCCTGGACATAAGTGTGATTTGAGGCTAAGTGCAATGCATCACAGGTTAAGTACCTCAAGTAAATTGGCACCACCAGGGCCTGGAAATAGAGAAGTTCAAAAATGTTTTTAAGTCCTGTTGGAAATGGCCCTTTTTGCAGGGTTATCCCCAAACTTTTTGCTTCTTCCTCCTATTTTTCCTGACCTATTTTTGTTGGCATTAGGAATCGGGACACTTTACCACTGCTAATCAGTGTTAAAGTGCATATGCTCTATGTGTAAATTGTTATTATGATTGGTTATCCATGATTGGCATAATTGAATTATTGGTAAGTCCCTAGTACAGTGCACTGTGTGTGCCCAGGGCCTGCAAAGCAAATACTACCAGTGGGCCTGCAGCACTGATTGTGCCACCCACATGAGTAGCCCTGTAAATGTATTTCAGACCTGCCACTGCAGTGCACCCACTTGCCAGGCCCCACCTTCTCTTTTCTTACATGTAAGGCACCCCTCAGGTTGGCCCAAGGTACCCCCATGGGCAGCGAGCAGTATAGGTAAAAAGTAGGACATGTGCCTGTGTGTTTTACATGCCCTGATAGTGAAATACTGCCAGTTTAGTTTTTCACTATAGAAAGGCTATCTGTTCCATAGGATAACATTGGAGTTACTTTGTAACATCTTACAAGTGTAACTTTCCATTGGGACCAGATAGAGAAATTGAGATTAGGCTCTCTGAACTCAGAATTTAATAAGACATCTTTTTAGGGAGATGGTTTTTGAATTGTGTGTGTTGAAAATGCCACTTTTAGAAAGTAGGCATTTCCTTATTTAACCATTCTGTGTGCCTCTCCTATTTTGTGTATTGACTGTCTGGTTTTGGAGTGACAGGGGCTGGAGATGTGCATTCACTATAGACAGCCACAAGGGGGGGTGAGGTGTGTCCTAACTTTCCTGAGTGACTCATAGCTGAGCTGAATAGACCTTGGCTACATTTAGAGTGGTCGGAGGAGTTTCACTTGCACCTGAATAGGCAGTGTCTCCTCTGCACAATGGTGTCTCCACCTCCTGTAGTGACCCTGCACCATAGAGGGCAGAACTGGTTTAGACTGGGCTCAGAGACTTTTGCCACAAAGAGAACAAAGACAAAATGGGGTATAAGTATTGGACCTTAAACCCCAGAGAGTTAGATCAATTCTAGATTCAAGAAGAACCTTTGCCAAGGAGAAGAGCTGGAGAGCTGTGAGGAGGAGGACTGCCCCTTTGCTGTGTGCTTTGCTGGGTTGGCCTGCAGTTGCTGCTTCTGCCAAGGAAAATACAAAGACTGGAACTTTGTTGTGAACCTGCTTGAAGAAGAATCTCCAAGGGCTTGTTCTTGCTGGCCTCCTGTTCTGAAGTCTCAGAGACTCAAAGACTTCACCTGCAACCCACTGACCAGCACCTGGACTCCTGTGTGGACTCCTGTATTTAAAAGGGTGCCAATTCCAGTTCCTGGGCCCTGAGAATTGTGGGGTTGGTGCTGCAAAGCAAGAAACACAACTCCAACGCAATCAGCGCTGCCGCCAGTGACAGCGTTGAACTGGCATTGCAGTTCGGGCTGGACTGTTCCCATGAGGCACAGGTTCAAGTCTGATTTGCATATAGCTGGGTCTGAACTGGGGTGGCGAAGTGAGCTAAAGAACGATGATGTATTCAACCCAGATTTGTGACTGGAGGTGAGTGTCTGAAAAGCTTCAGCGCTCCGTCCATCAGCTCCTTGTGTGTGCTTTGTTCGTCCTAAGTTGGCAGGGCATGCCCAGACGTGGGTCCCTTGCTCACTTTGCCACTGGATTCAAGCTACCCTGGCTGATGAGGGGTGTTACCCCAAAACCGGTCCCAGGATGCTTATTTCCGGTCCAGGGAAGACCTGGCTTTGCAGTTCGGGCTGGACAGTTCCCATGAGGCACAGGGTCAAGACTGATTTGCATATAGCTGGGTCTGAACTGGGGTAGCGAAGTGAGCTAAAAAACGATGATGGATTCAACCCAGATCTGTGACTGGGGGTGAGTGTCTGAAAAGTTTCAGCGCTCCGTCCATCATCTCCTTGTGTTTGCTTTGTTCGCCCTAAGTTGGCAGGGTATGCCCAGACGTGGGTCCCTTGCTCACTTTGCCACTGGATTCAAACTAACCTGGCTGATGAGGGGTGTTACCCCAAAACCGGTCTCAGGATGCTTGTTTCCGGTCCAGAGAAGACCTGGCTTTGCAGTTCGGGCTGGACTGTTCCCATGAAGCACAGGGTTAAGACTGATTTGCATATAGCTGGGTCTGAACTGGGGTGGCGAAGTGAGCTAAAGAACGATGATGGATTCAACCCAGATCTGTGATTAGGGGTGAGTGTCTGAAAAGTTTCAGCGCTCCGTCCATCATCTCCTTGTGTTTGCTTTATTAAAAAAGCAGTCACAGACATGGTGGTCTGCTGACCCCAGCAGGCCACCATCCCTGGGAGTGCTGGCCATTCCTAATGGGGTCGCAAATAGCACCTGCCTCCTGAATATTAATGAGGCAGGCAATTTGCGACCCCATTAGGAATCGCTAACAGTGTCTGATACACTGTTGTAAATTGCATTTTGCGAGTCGCAAATTAAGAGTCACAAAGCAACGCAATTTGTAACTCACAAAATGTAAGGGTCGTACATCTGGCCCTATAAGTTCTATTTTTGAAGTAACTGTTCCAAAGTCATAATTAACCCTGGGCGGTGAACTACGCTCCGCTCGCGGAGTTTGCGGAGTTTTCTGCAGTCCGCGTTACGCGGATCTCGCGGAGTGCAGAAAAAATCTGCTACAAGTAGCATAGCGGACATTTTTGCTCGCTCGCATTCCTCAACGTCAGGTTGGCGACCGCGAGTGAGCAAAATAAACATCCCGGCGAGATTTTTCCTCGTTCGCGATCGGCAACATCAAGTTGGCGAGCGTGAGCGTGGAAAATAAACCTCCCGGCGAGATTTCTCAATGCGGGGGGGTCAGGTTTCTCATTGCGAGTGGTCGCGTATGCTCGTGACCGCTCGCGATGAGAAACTGCCCGTTCGCGTTGAGAAAGCTGCTACTCGAGTGAAAATCTACTCGAGCGGTAGAAAACGACCGCTTGCACTGTGCATGATGCCGTTTGCAATGATTGCACAGTGCGGACAAGCATCCGGCACTGTGCAATCACCGCGAACAGCATTTTCCTATCGCACTACGCTGCTCGCGTAGCTCTGCATAGCACGGCAGAGTTTTTTTACCGCTTCGCGTAGCGCAACTCCGCGAACTATGCCCAGGGTTAGTCATAATTTGCTACATGTGTGTTAGATTTTTGTCATTTTGGCCTTGTTTGGTTTAGACAAAGATATTTTATTGTTCTAAACTGGTGTGGTGTCCATTTGTGGTGTATTCACTGTGTTACTGTGTGCTTTGAGTACAAATACTTTACACATAGCCTTTGGGATAAGCCTGTCTGCTTGTGCCAAGCTACCAAGGGGGTGAGCAGGGGTTATCTAAAGTGTGTATCCCCCTTACCCTGACTAGAAGCAAGGGTCCCTAGTTGGACAAAGGTGCATACCTCTGCCAATAAGAGACCCCCATTTCTAACAAGTCCCATTCTGAAACGGGATATCCTTGTTTTTCTGAGGAAAATCTCTTCTCCATATGGAACAGAGCAAACATTTTGAAAAAGTTCATAATCTTCTCTTGGTTTGCAAACTACCACAGAAATACACTTTCAAGATCCCACTACATCAGGGGGAGTGCTTTCAGGGTGATAGGCAGAGGACTACAGCAACATCCAGTCCAGGTCCTATTATCACTGGTCCACAGGGATTCTTCACAGGAATGTCCACTTCAGCAATTTAATGTTCTTAGAGCCAACCAGGGAATCAGCTTTTATTTCCTGGTATTTCAAGTGGAAGAGGGGCCCAAACTCCTCAGGTTGTTCTCAAAGGTTATAGTTGGGCTTGTATAGAAAGAGTAAATTATATAACTTTAGAATTTATAATGTTTGTTTAGTTTAATTTGGGTTTCTGTAGAAACAAATTAAGTTTTCCAAACTATAACTTACCCATACCTTTGTTTTTTTCCATTGAATTCCAATGTTTTGTTTTAGAAAAATGTGTTTATTCAATCAATGGGGTGTAATTGAGTGGAGTGTCATTAAGTGGAGTGCAGTAGAGAACAGTGGAGAAGAGTGTCTTACAGTGTAATGCCGTATAGTGTCATAGAGTAGAGTAGAGTGCAGTGGAGTGGCATAGCTTCCAGTGGAGTAAAGTGTTATAGAGTGGAGTGACGTGGTGTGTGGTAGAGTGGAGTGGAATATAGGAGAGTGGAGTGGCATGTTGTACAGTAGAGTGGCATCTCGTACAGTAGTCCAGTGTCGTACAGTGAAATGTTGTTGACTTGAGTGTCGTGGAGTGGAATGTCATGGAGTGGAGTGTTGTTGAGAAGAGTGTTGTAGACTGGCATAGATTTGAGTGCAGTTTTGTAGTGTGCAGTGGCATAGAGAGGAGTACAGTGGAGTATAGTGTCGTAGAGTGGAGTGTTGTCGGGTGGAGTGTCATACAGTACAGTGGCGCAGAGTCTTGCATAGTGTAATGTTGTGGAGTGTCATAGAGTGGCGTGTTATATAGTGGAATGTGTAGTGGAGTAGAGTGATTTGGAGTGGAGGAGCATAGAGTGGAGTAGAGTGTTCTAGAGTGGAATAGTGTAGAATGAAGTGGTGTATCGTAGAGTAAAGTAGGGTATCATAGAGTGGAGTGGAGTGTCATGCAGTGGCGTAGAGTGGAGGGGCATACAGAGGAGTAGAGTGTTCTAGAGATGAATGGTGTTGACGGAAGTGGTGTGTCATAGAGTACAAAGGAGTGTGATAGAATGGAGTGGACAGTTGTACAGTGGAGTGTAGTATTGTGTAGCATCATACAGTGGTGTGTCATTCAAAGGAGTGTCGTTGAGTGGAGTGTTGTTGAGTACAGTGTCGTAGACTGACACAAAGTGGAGTAGAGTGTTGTAGAGAGGAGGGGCATACAATGGAGCAAGGTCTTCTAGAGTGGAGTGGCATTGAATGAAGTAGTGTGATGTAGAGTACAGTGGAGTGCCATAGAGTGGAGTGGACTGTCATACAGAGAAGTGTCATACATTGTAGTGCCGTGCAGTGGTAAGTTGTTCAGAGGAGTGTCATTGAGTGGAGTGGAGTTGACTGGAGTGTTGTTGAGTAGAGTGTCTTAGACTGGCATAGAGTATAGTAGGGTGTTTTACAGTGGAGTGGCATACAGTGGAATAGGGTAGAGTAGAGTGTTTGTTGAGTGGAGTGTCATCCAGTGGAGTGTCATAGAGTGGAGGAGAGTGTCACATAGTGGAGTGGCGTGCCATAGAGAGGGGTGGAGTGGCATGTGGTACAGTGTCAGACACTGGAGTAGAGTAGTGTAGAATGGCTGGGCATAGAGAGGAGTACAGTGGAGTACAGTGGCATAGATTGTGGGAGTGTTGTAGAGTGGAGTTGAGTATAGCGGAGTAGAGTGGCATACAGTGAAGTGGCATAGAGTTGAGTATTGTACGGTGGAGTAGAATTAGGTAAAAGTGTCGTTGAGTAGAGTAGAGTGTAGTGTAGTAGAGTGGAGTGGCATAGCGCAGAGTGGAGTACATTGTCATAGAGTGGAGTGGCCTATCCTAGACTAAAGTGGTGTTGAGTGCAATAGAGTGGAGTGGAATAGAGTATAGTCAAGCAAAGTGTCATAAATTGAAGGGATGTGTTGTACAGTAGAGTGCAGTGGAATGTGCTGTACAGTGTTGGCAAGTGTCGTAGAGTAAAGTAAAGTGGAGTGGCATACTATGGAGTAGAGGACTGTAGAGTGCAGTTGTGTACAGTAGAGTGGGCTGTCGTAGAGTGTGATGGAGTGGAGTAGCATAGAGTGCATTTGATTTGAATGACATGGAGTGGTGTAGTGTGGAGTGGCATACAGTGGAGCAGTGGAGTACAGTGGAGTAGAGTGGAGAACTGTGTTATAAAGTAGAGTAGAGTAAAGTGGGATGGTTTAGCATGCAGAGAGTTGCGTAGAGTGTCGTACAGTGGAGTACTGGAGTAGTTTATCATAGAGTGGCATTCAACGGAATAGACATTTGTACAGTGGCACAGAGTGGAGCAGAGTACTGTAAAGTGGAGTATAAGGGCATATAGTGTAGTAGAGTTGCACAGAGTGTAGTAGAGTCTAGTAGAGTGGAGAAGCATGTCTTGTAGTGGAGCGGCATATGGTGGACTGCCATACAGTGGCTTAGAGTGAGGTAAAGTGTTGTACAGTGGAGGAGAGATTGATGGAGTGGAGTCAAGTGGAGTGGTGTAACAATTGGAGTAATGTCTCATAGAGTGGATTGGCGGGTCATACAGTGAACTGGAGTGGCTTGCTGGAAAGTGTCATAGAGTGGTGTGCCATAGAGTAGATAACAGTGTTGTAGAGTAGAGTGGCTTGGAGTAGAGTAGAGTGCAGTAGAGTGTGGTAGAGTGGAGTGGCATAAAGTGGCGTAGAGGTGAGTGCCATAGAGTAACATAGAATGGAGTGATGTAGAGTGGAGTAGTGGATTACAGTGTAGTAAAGTAGAGTAGTGTGTCATAGAGTAGAGTGCAGTAAACTGAGGTGGAGCAACATAGAAGGAGTTGTGTAGAGTGTTGTAGAGTGGCGTAGAGTGTTGTACAGTGGCAAAGAGTGGAGCAGAGTGTAATACACTAGCAAAGAATGGAGTAGACTATTGCACATTGGAGCATAGTGTGGTAGAGTGGAGTAAAGTATAGTAGAGCGGAGTACAGTGGAGTGGCATACAATGGAGTTTTGTACAGTTGAGTGGCATAGAGTGGAATAGCATAGAGTGAAGTGGTTTAGAGTGGAGTGGCATAGAATGGAGTAGCGTGGAGTATCATGGAGTGGAAAAGCATATAGTGGAGTGGGCTTCACTAAAGTGCCATAGAGTTAAGTAGCGTGTTGTAGAGTGGAGTGGAGTTAAGTGGAGGGGCATGTTACAGAGTTAAGTACAGTTCCATAGAGTAGAAAGGCATAGATTGGAGTGCCATACAGTAGAGTAGAGTGTCGAAGAGTAGAATGGAGTGTCATAAAGTGAAGTTGCATAGAGTGGAGATGCCCACAGTGGAATAGAGTACAGTGGAGTGACGTACAGAGAGTGGAATTGTGTACAGTGGAGCAGCATAGACTGGAGTGGCATACAGTGGAGTAGTGTCTCTTAGCATAGAGTTAAGGGATGTAGAGAAGAATGCATTAAAGTGGAGTGGCATACAGTGAAGTGGCGTAGAGTGGAATGGCATATAGCAGAGTGGCGTAGAGTGTAGTGGCATAGAGTGGAGTTGCATAAAGTGCAATAGCATAGAGTGTAGCGGCGTAGAGTGGAGTGGCATAGAGTGTAGTTGTGTACTATGGACCAGAGTGGGGTGGCATGCAGTGGAGTAGCGTAAAGTGCAATAGCATAGAGTCAAAAGGCATAGAATGACGTAGAATGGAGTGGCATGGAATGGAGTGGCATGTCGTAGGCTAGAGTGGAGTGGCATACAGTGGAATCACATAGAGTGGAGTGGTGTAGAGTGTAGTGGCATTCAGTGGAATAGCATAGAGTGGAATGACATAGAGTGGAATGGCATAGAGTGAATGGTGTAAAGTGCAATAACATAGAGTGGAGTGGCATAGAGTTGAGTATTGTATAGTAGCTTAGAGTTGGGCAAAGTGTCGTTGAGTGGAATAGAGGGGAGTGGCCTAGCATAGAGTGGAGTAAATTGTCATAAATTGGAGTGGAGTGTCATAGAGTAGAGTGCAGTGGAATGTGTCATACAGTGTTGGAAAGTGTTGTAGAGTAGATTAGAGTGGCATACTGTGGAGAAGAGTGCTAAAAAGTGCAGTTGCTTACAGTAGAGTCAACTGTCATAGAGTGTGGTAGAGTGGAGTACCATAGAGTGTGCCACTCCAGTCTACAACACTCCACTATACGGCACTCCACTCTACTGTTAAAAACACCACTCCACTCACCACATGGGTGTGTGAGGGCAGCACCTTCCAATAAAGGATCCTCTCACTCCAACCAGACATCTTCTGTAAAGGACCAGCTACCCTCTTTTGTTTATATATGTATATATCTCTATTTGGGAGCATGGGTGCTGGACCGTAAACTGCTCCTTGTCCCTTTCTCTTATGATTAATGATTGAAGTATGGCGGCACAGCCATGGGTCACTCACGTTCTTTATTTATTTTTATTTTCTTTATACTTGATTCCTTTTGTGCTGACTTAATTGCAGACACTACTACGAAATAGACACCTAGCACAGATGCACCATTTTCATCATGACAGACAACCAAGGGTTAGGTTTTGATGATGATATAGTGGCAGAGATGCTTAGGACACCTTCTCTACTTGGGGTAGAAAGGTTTACACCAACTACGGCCATGGTACTGAGCGAGGTCTCAACCTTTGAAAAGGCTGTACTCAAAGAAATAGGATAGATGAACCATCTAGCTGGATTTAACAACTTATCTAACTAAGAGAGGAACATATAAAGAAATTGTCAGAAGATCCTACGGTGATCATAATACCTGCAGATAAAGGAGGAGTGATTGTACTCCTGCCCACCACTGTCTATGGCGAGGAATGTCTGCGACAACTTTCAAATGACTGGAACTACCACCTCATAGAGAATGATCTGACCATGAGATTGTCAACCAAGATTAAGCATTTGGTTAGTGCAGCAGAAGCGGAAGGATGGATAACCAAGAATGAAGCGGATTTCTTGGTTATCCGTACACCCAGGATATCGTACTTCTACATCTTGCCAAAAATACACAAAGGGACTCCTCCCTCTCCCCCCCCCGGGGTCGCCCCATTGTATCTGGCATCAACTCTCTCCTTGAACCACTAAGCAAGTTCTTTGATCACTTCTTGAGACCTCTGGTTGCTATAGCACCATCATACGTGAAGGACACCACTGATGTTTTGAACCTACTAAGGAACCTGAATTTCCAGCAAGACATCGACCTACTGGTCATCCTCGATGTTGAGACCCTTTATACCAACATACCACACGATGCCACCATCAAAGTAATGGAGACCAGCCTACAGGCAGAGACACAGTGGGAGTCAGCAACACCAATCAGCTTCATTGTGGACTATGCTTCTATGGCCCTCAAAGACAATTGTTCGAAATACAAAGACCAACTTTACCACCAAATACAGGGGACATCAATGGGCAGCATTTTTGCTCTGAGCCTAGCCTGCCATTTATATGGCAGCATTTGAGAAAGAATATATCACAAGGTCAATCCATACAATACCAACATTCTGACATGGCGCAGATTCATCAGCGATATCCTTATTCTTTAGCATGGCAATATGGAAACATGTGTGAACTTCTACTCATGGATAAATATACTTAATCCATACCTGAGATTCACCAGCATCATATAAGATCGAGCATTTGTTTTTAATCAAATGTTCCCACAATGGGAGTTTCCCACTATGTGGAAAAAAGCCTGTATCCCCCCTTTAATTAAAAAGCCAACTCTTGATATTAAAGACTCCACAAACTATCGTCCCATCTCTAGGCTTCCTCTTCCAGCAAAGATCGCTGAAAAGATTATTAACGCAGAATTATCAAAATTCATTCTCGACAACCATCAGTTAGACCCCAGTCAGTTCGGGTTTAGAACAGACCACCGCACTGAAACTGCCTTAGTAAAAACCACAGAGGAGATAAGAACTGCACTGGATAGCAGGGGATTTGCAGCCCTCATTTTGTTGGACCTACCTGTGGCGTTCAACACAGTGGACCATAAGCTTCTGGTCCACCGCCTGAATGCCATATGACTTAAAGATAAGGCCCTTTCAATACTCTCATCCTTCCTCTCAGAAAGGGCTCAAATTCTAACATTAGGCCAATACAACTCCCCACCGCTCACACTGCCCTGCGGGGTCCCTCAGGGCTCTTCACTGAGCCCAACCCTGTTTAATATATATGTGTCGGAATTAGCATCTTTGATCAGAAGCTTCAACCTAAATCCTACCTCATATGCTGATGACACTCGGCTGGTAGTCTCATCAGTCGATAAAGACCCTTCAGGCCCATCAAGAATTCATCAGCTTATGGATGAGCAAGCATTGCTTAAAACTCAATTCAGGTAAAACTGAGGTAATACTGTTCGACAACCTTTCCCCGGCATGGTCCCTAGCATGGTGGCCAGATAGCCTAGGTCCACTATCTATACCCTTGACAAAAGCCAAAAACTTGGGTCTTATTATTGATGACAAGCTCAAATTTGGAGCTCAAGTATCCAAGATAGTTTCGTCTTCTTTTCATACCATTAGAATGATAAGAAAAATCCTCCCTTTCAATCCCAGCAACACCAGGAAAACTGAGGTCACAGCATTAGTCCTCTCAAAATTGGACTACTGTAATGGACTGTACATGAACCTACAAGAAAAACTGATTAGAAAGCTTCAGTCAGTCCAAAATGCTGCCGCTAGAATGATTCTGAATATTCCTAAGTTTCACTCGATTTCTCCAGGTATTCAAAAACTGCATTGACTCCCGGTCCAGAAGCGAATCAAATATAAGGCACTCTGTGTGGCTCATAAAGACCTGGGTTTTTATGGGAACATTTTAAGTGGTACATTCCCAACAGACATCTCCGTTTGGCCAATGCCAGAATGATAGCTACTACCAAATTCAAAAAAGTTAACTGGGGAGGAAGGAGCTTTGTCAACTGCACGGCTAGGCTTTGGAACACCCTCTCTCCACATCTTAGAGCCATATACCCCCTGCTCGCTTTCTGGAAGGAGCTTAAAATGTGGTTGTTCAACAACTAATAGTGTGCATCTTAGCATGTTCTGGCTCAGCAAGCGCCAAGACACCCACGGGTATACGTGAGCTATATAAATCTTCGTAACGTAACAATAGCGCAGACTGTAGTAGCGTAGAGCGGAGTGATGCAGAGTCGAGCGACATACAGAGTATTAACATACAGTGGAGTGGTGTAGAGTAGAATAATATTGATTGCAGTGGTGTTCAGTAAAGTGACGTAGAGTTGAGTGCAATGTAGTAGATTAGCGTAGAGTGGAGTGGCGTAAAGTGGGGTGTTATACAGTGAAACAGCATAGACTTCAGTAGCATGCAGAGGAGTTGCATGCATTGGAATGGTGTAGAGTGAAGTGGCATAGAGTGGAGTGGTGTACAATGTACAGTGTAAAACAGCACAGTGGAGTGGCATAGAGTGGAGTGAT
This sequence comes from Calotriton arnoldi, assembly GCA_963921515.1. NCBI lineage: Eukaryota > Metazoa > Chordata > Amphibia > Caudata > Salamandridae > Calotriton > Calotriton arnoldi. The sequence continues at coordinate 2,022,084 of CAWUFW010001579.1, read as the reverse complement.
ATATACTGAAGTAGCATTATATTTGCAGTACAATTTCACTGAAAGCCATAATAGCAACCCAGATGTCTTTATATTTTTTCTATTGACAAGATGGGGCCATCCAAACAGGTGGGAAATAGAGAGGGAAGACTGAGATGTTTAGAATCTCTCTAAATTGTTCAAGTGGGCACTAAGCACCCGATAGGCCTCACCAGGAATGAGGAATTATCCGTACATGTCAAACACTCTAGATGAGCACACTGACTCATTTTGACTGATTGGTGACTTGGAAACAGGTACATAGATGCAAAAATCAGAGGCACAAGTTATATGTTTTCTAATATTTCTAATATAGTGTTTACTGACAAAACTTTTTTCAAGTGGCTGACACTCTTACTACGCCTACAGGCTTTACAGTGTCTACATAGACAAGCTAACCCTCTTCTTTAGCCACCCCATCTTTCACAGTATCCAGATTGTTGTGAAACAACATGTCTTTCAACGATCTGGCACGTCTTTAGGTGACATTCACAAGGGATGACATTTCTCTCCCAATGTCTGATGTGACTAAGTTCCAATGTTTGGTTAGAATTCTATGATTCTATGGTCTTGAGTTACAGATATCAGTGCTTATGAATCTAATAGGTTGTGAACTAGTGTTACACACTTTTGCATACCAGGGACAGAGAAGACCCCACCTCAGCAAATATCTATATGATGAAAATACTATATAAGGTCCTGCATGGTAATACTGCCAACAATAGCAAAAGGCTAATCTTGATATTAACATTATTTTGACAGCTGCTGTTACAGATGTGAATAATAATAATAATAACAATAACAATAATAATAATAAATAATAATGATGATGATAAATATGAATTGCTACTAAATCAAAATATTTAGATTGGTGATATTTTCTTTTTTATAATCGACTACTCACAATATTAATAAAATAAATTTTATTATTTTGTTATTACTATTGGCAGTAAAATAATAATAATAATAAGTAGAAGATAGAAGAGGGTGAGCAATATAACTAACAATACATGTAATGAACAGGATAATTGAATTTATAAATAGAACTATAATTATTAGAATATGAAAAGATAATATTAACTATAAAAATAACCACATATTCTTTATTTAATAGCGATTGATGTTTTATGCAGCACTAAAATACCGATGTGCTGAAGACAGATGATTTTATTACGCCACATGCACTGGTTTTACTGATTTCTCTGCTGACCCAGAGATCTGTCTTGCAATAGTGTTAACCCGATTTGTGAAAAGTGGGAACTTAAAACCGTTAAAAGGTAACATAGCATACTATCTTGCCGATTGTTTGGTGAATCCATGATTAATTTGTGAACAATTGAAAATCATAATGTGTTTTACATTCGCTACTAACTTCGTTCGCTAGAAAACATTTTAGCATTATGCAGTGTAGAGAGCCACCCGGGCTCTCCCAAACAATGTATCGCACGTACATGCATCCACGCACCCCTCGGGGCGGGCTCGACCCGAGGGGATAAATAAACGGCCAGAAGACCGCTCGTGGTCTTCCAGCCATCACCCAACTAACTGTGTGGCGTACCTGATTTCCAGCGCTGCTGCAGCCTGTATCCCCGTGGCCCCGCCGCGCTACATTGGCGAGGAGGCTGGTCGCGCTACACATGTGCACCGCCCTCTGCCTTCAAGCTGTCTGGGAGCTTGTGGAGCCCATCCGCAACGCTCTGTTCCTGCCGAGGGTCGGAGATCCTGCCTGGTGTCTCCGCTCATTCCGCCGCCATTGCGGCCCACATGGACCGGCTGAAACACCCTGCCGCTGTGCCCTGCGCCCGCCCACGCGTCTCCCTGTGCATCGGGAGCGTGTTCAGCCGGCGGCGCTGGCCCCCCCCTTACGCGGTGAGTGAGACGACGCGTCTGGGCCCTCGACGCGGTGGCCGACTGTGGTACTGCAGCCTCTCACCTCCTTCACCGGCAGCATACCAGGAGGTAACGGTTCCCTGCAGGCCTCTGCTCCGGCCCTACTCCCCGTCTGGCACCAGGCCCCCAGTCCCCATTGCTGCCCGTGAGCTGCCTGCAATTTGTATAGTGCAACAAGAAGGACAAGTCAGTGGGCTACACAGACAAAGGGGGAAGGTAAAACCACACAGAAGAAGGTGCATCAGTGGGGACAGTCTTACAGGGAGGACAGCGCCACATACCTGCTCCCACTGAGGTCCTTCGTCGTCTAGGCTCAGACACCGTCTCACCAAGGAGACTCCGGCTACCTCAGCTGACGTGAGAAGCGTAGGCACTCCACGCACTACCTCGAGGCCCACAGACCAGTCAACTGCACGTGGCCCGTGCCGGCCCACAAGCACGTTTGCGATCCCTTAGCGCCAAGACCGCGTCTCCGCACCTGCCCACAGACGCGCGGACACCATGAGCAACCCAGCCCCAACTGGCGCTGCCAGCCAACAGGCCGGGGGAAGCAATCCAGACAGGGGTGCCAATGCACCACCCCCAGCGCACAGCCACACCGCCATCGCGCCACTGCCACCTTTCAGCGAAGCCTCAGACCCTGCCACTGCAGCGCCACGATGGAAAGCGTGGGTCGGACGGCTCAACCATTACTTCAAAGGCACCAGGGAGACCGATGGCACCGTGAAGAGGTCGCTACTCATCTACTATGGAGGCTCAGAAATCTATGACCTTTTTGAAACGCTCCCCAACACAGGTAATGACGACGACTACGAAGCAGCGGTCGCCACGCTCAACAGGCACTTTGACCCCCAACTTAACCCCGACTTCAAGAGGTTCAAGTTCAGATGGGCATCGCAGTCGGACACGGAGTTGGTCGACATGTTTTACGCACGGCTGCGCCGGCTGGCCAGCACGTGCACCTTCCCGGATCACAGGGAAGAGATACGGGGCCAAATAATCCTAGGATGCCGTTCCAAACTCCTGCGGAAGCTGATCCTTCGTCAACCTGGGATCTCGCTGGACGAGATCCTTGTTTTGGCTCGGTCACACGAACTGTCGGATGTTCGGGCTGAGGAAATAGAGGCCGCCCTACACACACCCGTCGCTGCACCACATACGTCCAGGCACGTGTCCATCAAGGAAGAGAAGGTCGAGGCAATCCAACGGCGCCCCAAAACGACTCGCCAAGCACCGAGAATGCAACCCGGAGGGCAATGTGGCTACTGTGGTGAGGAGCACCCAGCGACAGCCGTCTGCGGGGCGAGAGGGAAGACGTGCTCCCACTGCGGCAAGATCAATCACTTTGCCAAGGTGTGCCGCAGTGGTCGGTCCAGGCAGACTCCTTCGAGGCCGCGGGGCATGTCGCAACGCCTTTGCCAGGTCTCCATCGACGACTCGCCATCGACAAGTGAGACCCAGCAGCAGGAACGCTGCCTTGCACTACAGGACGATGACGACTACGAGGTGTTTGTTGTGTCGTATGCCAGCAGGACCAGCGATCGCCGAAGGCCACCACCCATGTGCTCCATCTCGGTGGAAGGGACGGATGTCCAGGCCCTCATCGACACAGGTGCATCCGTCAATGTGATGGACTCGGAGCAATATGACCGTCTGTCGCCATGGCCCCCGCTCACACCCTCAAAGGCTCGGATCTACACGTACGGAGGGACGGATCCACTTCCCCTCCGAGGAGTCATTCACGCCAAAGTTGTCAGCGGGAAGCACACCATGGAGACCAGGTTTCACATCACAGAAGGAAGGAAAGGCACGCTGCTCAGCTGCCATACAGCCGAAGACCTGGGGCTAGTCTTCTTTGCCCACCAGATGCATGACTCCCATGCTGAAGCGATTCTGAAGGAGTTTCCGACACTATTCACTGGACTAGGAAAACTCAAGGGGAAGAGGTTCAAACTCCACATCGACCCCACAGTGAGACCGGTCACCCTAAGACACAGGAGAGTGCCGTTCAATCTCCGCCCGCAGGTGGAGGAGGAGCTGAAGAAGCTTGAGGACCTCGACGTGATTGAGAAGGTCTCTGGCCCCACCCCGTGGGTGTCCCCGCTGGTCGTGGCTCCCAAACCCAAGCAGCCCGGAGCCATCTGGCTCTGCGTGGACATGAGGTTACCTAATGTGGCAGTCAAGAGAGAGCGCCACATTACGCCCACCATGGACGACATAGTGGCAGACCTGAACGGAGCCAAGTGGTTCTCAAAACTGGATTTAAACGTGGGATACCACCAGCTAGAACTTGAACCCGAGAGTAGATACATCACTACATTCTCAACGCATGTTGGCCTCCGGAGGTACAAGAGACTCAGCTTTGGGGTGTCGTCGGCAGCCAAAGTCTTCCAAAATGCCATCAGGGAAGCACTGTCGGGTCTACAGGGCATGATTAACCTCAGTGACGACATCCTGGTGTTCTCAGACACCCTAGAAGATCACCACACTCACCTCCGGGCCACCCTGAAGAGACTGGAAGACTGCGGGCTAACCCTTCACAAGGCAAAGTGTTTGTTCTACCAGGAATCTGTCGATTTCTTCGGGTACACTTTCACCAGAGAAGGACTACAAGTGGACCCCAAGAAAGCCGCATCCATCCAAGCAGCCAGCACTCCGAAGAACCCCACGGAAGTGAGAAGCTTTCTTGGCATGGCCACATACTGTGGAAGATTCATTCCGAACCTCGCTGCCCTGTCAGAACCACTCCGTGCTCTCACACGCAATGACCACAAGTGGGAGTGGACCGTGGCTGCCAATACTGCGTTCCACAACATCAAGGCAGCGCTGCTGGACAAGACGGTAATGGCTTACTTCCATCCGGGGCGGCGCACTGAACTGATCGTTGACGCCAGCCCAGTTGGCCTTGGAGCGGTCCTTCTTCAAGAGCACAGCCCAGAAGCCTGGAGGCCGGTAGCATACGCCAGTAAAGCCCTCACAGACACGGAAACAAGGTATGCCCAAATCGAGAGGGAGGCCCTAGCGATAAAATGGGCATGTCAACACTTTCACCTATATATGTGCGGCCAAGAATTCCAAGTTGTAACCGACCACAAGCCCCTACTCCTGCTCTTTGCAGGATCGTCTAGGCTGGCACCCCCGAGGATAGAGCGATGGGCGGTGCAGTTGCAGTCCTACAACTTCAAGGTCATTTTTCGTCCTGGGGCCCACAACCCGGCAGACTACCTATCACGCCACCCAGAATCCATGCTGCCTCAAGAATCATCAACGGATGCATCCCATTCTGAGGCGTTCGTGAAGATGGTCTCGCAAGGAGCATGCCCCACGGCCATGACGCTTGAGGAAATCGGCCGTGCCACTACTGAGGATGAGACGCTGTCCTGGGTGAAGATGGCGCTGATGGGCAACGGCTGGGCGCATTTTATGGATGGAGCCCGAACTCTCAGGGCAGAAGTTAGCCACGCTCGACAACAAATCTGGCAAGTGCGCCATGAACTCAGCATAGGAGAGCAGGGAGTCATCCTGCGAGGACATGTGATCATGATTCCGGAAAGGCTGCATAGACAAATACTCCTGTTGGCGCATGTTGGACACCAGGGGATGGCCAAGACAAAGGCCAGGCTGAGGAACAAAGTCTGGTTTCCGGCAATGGATTCCATGGTGGAGGAAATGGTGAGACAGTGCCATGCCTGCACCATCACAGGGGGAGATCCGGCACCGGCGATCACCGAAGAACCCAGTGACACCCCTTGGGCAAAAGTCAGCCTTGACTTCGGAAGCTTTCCCGATGGACGCAACATGCTGGTATTGGTCGACTCTTTCTCGAAGTTCCCTATTGTGGAGGTAGTGGCGTTGACGGCGTTTTCACACGTGAAGAGAGTTTTGGACAAGACATTCGCACTGATGGGGTTGCCTGAGGAAATTAAATCAGACAATGGGCCCCCATTCCAGGGCCGGGAATTCCAAGAGTACCTTGAAAGTAAAGCGATTCATCACCGTAAGATTACCCCGTTGTGGCCTCAAGCCAACGGGAGGTGGAACGTCTGATGCGAACGCTCAACCGAGCACTGCGCATTGCCATAGACCAAGGGGAAGATGCAGAAGCGGCACTGGACCAATTCCTTGGCGCCTACCGACAGACACCCCACAGCACCACCAGATGCACCCCGTCCCATCTACTTTTCAAGCGGCCCCGCGAGACAGCATCCCGTCGGACCCGACGTGGGAGCCTCTGGAACGAGACAACGAAGCGGTTCAGGCAAGAAGGGCAATGACCAACCACAAGGCCAGTGAGGCCCGCCGGGCACAAGAGCCACAGCTAAGAGTGGGGGATCGGGTAGTGGTCAAAGACAGGCACCCTGGCTGGAAGTTCAGGACACCCTACGAGCCAGAGGAGTGGACCGTAGTTGGCATTCAAGGGACCATGGTCACTGCCCAGCGAGGGCAGCAGTCTGTCACAAGAAATGTGTCCAGATTCAAGAAGATTTGCGAGAACGACTCTGGTCACGAAGTGTCGGACTATCTAGAGAACACCCCGAGTCTCTCCCCACCAGTCTCGCCACGAGCGCTGAGTCCGTCGCCGAGGGGCTCGCGAGGGGAGAGTGAAGAGGCTGTCCCCGTGGCTGGTTCAACCCGTCCCGACGAGGCAACCAAGTCACTCCCGAATACTCCATCCAGCGCAGTAGGCAGTTCCAGGTCCCGGAGCCAGAAGTATGGTCTCCGGCCGAACCCTGCGCCAAGTCAAAGACTCAAAGACTTTGTGTGCACCTCTCCGTAAGCTCGAAGGACTTGGTTGCAAGTCACTAAAAGAAAGGAGGGATGTAGAGAGCCACCCGGGCTCTCCCAAACAATGTATCGCACGTACATGCATCCACGCACCCCTCGGGGCGGGCTCGACCCGAGGGGATAAATAAACGGCCAGAAGACCGCTCGTGGTCTTCCAGCCATCACCCAACTAACTGTGTGGCGTACCTGATTTCCAGCGCTGCTGCGGCCTGTATCCCTGTGGCCCCGCCGCGCTACATGCAGGTTAAACCTTGGTGCCCTTTGCACATTGTTTCCTGAACTTGATGTTTCTAACCGTACATTATTGTGCAAAGAAATGCCACAGGGAAGTAGCTAATCCTAGTTCAGGGCGATTTTAAGGCGAGAGAAAGTGCAGGTGAATTAAACTAGGGTTTGTCGTGTTTTACGAATGATTCTAAAGTTTGATTTGAAAAGTTGGTCAGTAGCAATATTTATCAATATTTGTGCATTCCTTTTACACATGGTTGCCACAGGGTCATCTCTTCAAAGCAGCTGTGCACAATGCATAAGGCCAATATAGCTACAGTGGTTGGTTTTATAAATGTGAGCTATTGCAATCTCTGATTTTTTCATGCCTTCTGCCAAAAGAATATGAAAAATTGCGTTTTCCTTATGTAAGTTTGATGTTTTTCAAAGGGCAATGTATTAAGTTTAATTTTAGAGATATGAAATGGAGCCCTAGTATTTCTCAGGGGACATTTTTTCAGGATTTATTCCGCGACTAGACCAGACTCTTTGAATCGGCAAATCTGTCTGACATTTTTAAGAAACCAAAGTACCTGAACTGTTCCGTGCAGGGATGGGACTCTGATATCTACAAATGACAGGCATGAAAAAGGAATTTATGACAGAAGTAATAAGATTGAAAGCCAGAGTTGAGAATGTTAACTTCCGCTGGGGCATTTGCAAAATAGTACACCTTATTTTTTAGGTCTGGCCTACAGTCAGCTTTAGTCTCACCAGCTTCATGTAATAAAAGGGTGTGCTTAGTGAATGGTAAGCTGTAGATACAGAGGACAGAAAGGAAAGTTCATCAGCAAACAGCACAATACCAGAATAATCAGGTGCTTTCATATAGAACATTTCTCACATAAAAAAATCAGGAGTTTATTTAAAAACAAAAAAAAGGTGACCAACATGAAAGTTTGTTAAAACGTTTGCGTTTGCCTGTTATTAGTCGGCTTTTAATGCCTGGCATCACTCATTCAAGTTCAAACCCCTTTTCTATTTTCACATCATGAAAAAAACACCCACCCATATAAAGAGAGCTTATTTTTTTAAGGAACCTATCTTATTTGTCTGTGTAAACTTGCACTGCGATTCCACTCCTCCAAGTAATAAATTGTAAAATTGTCACTGCTCATCCTGGCTCCACCACTGCTCGTTATAGAGAGCAGTTTTCTTAACAAAAAAGTAAAACAACCTTTAAATGTCTCGTCTGATAATAAAGCACAAACAAGTTACATCCTTGCAAATTACTTGCTTAATTATTTGGCAAACATTTAAAATGCATTTGTAAAAAAATTGCAATATAAGTAGGAAAAAAAAGAGTGAAAACTATTTAATCGAAAAAGGAATGGCCTTTCTTTGGTTGTGCTAAGAGGAGGGACATACACTATCAAAATGGAGGCTCAATCATGGAGAAAGGCCTAAGACTTAATAGTCTTTCAAGTTGTCATTCATAAGCAATCACAGCAGCCATATTTCCATGACAAACATTGGAAATTGATTTCAAGATGAACTGGTGGTGTGAGTTAAATATGGCAACCTTTTGCCTAGTTTATATATTGATCAATCGGTTCATTTTACTTTATTTAAACAGGCAATATAAATATGGCTCACACGTCCAAATTTAGAATGAAAAAAAGTGCGATACTATTAATTCATAAAATTATTTTGCTCAATTAGTTTTAGCCGATACTTTACTTTGCCTTACTTTCCCCACAATTTGCATGTTCACTTCGACGGGTCGGAGAAGCTCCGTTTGCATTGTGATGACAAGAGTTAAAGCAAAGATGGCCCTCATGTTTGAATTCAAAGCATGGCTGACTGTATTCCCGAGATTCTGGGCACCGCTTGCCGCTGCAGCATAAAACAAAAGAACAACCCAAGTAATTTCATGTTCTCTTCTTTAGCTCAGAGCTGTGAGCTCCATGTGGGACCGAGAAGAGACTCAGAGCGGCGCTTTTGCCGATGGCAGAGGCTATTAGGCCCAAGGCACTAGAGAACACTTTGCCTTTCTGTACTGGCGCATCCGTGTGCAACACGATGGATATAGGGAAAATGATGTCACTCACCAATAGGTAAAGGAGGCTAATTCACAAAATAATTCATGAATAAGGTAAGTAGTAAGGCTGTAGAACTCTTTAGCAAACTCTTACGTCCCTTCGTGATTTATCCCTAAAACATATGAGATGGCAATGAAATGGAAATGTTGACAGAATATTCATATACATTTAGTACAAATGGAAGTATTGTCTTCTTTTCAGTTCTACTAATAGGGTGCTGGATATTTCGAGGTCAAGTCACAAAGGCATGTAAGATTAGGTAAAAGAGTACTACACAAGTACTACTTCCCTAGCCCCTAAATGTTTTTGTAAGTGAGTCCCTTTGTATGCTGCTGTCCAGTGGGCTGAGCTAAGAAGTATATGATATCTGAAGCAAGGAATAACTGAAGGAGGATGAGCCAAAGCTTCTTTCCATGCATTATTTTGTTATTTATGTAGGCATAACTGTTATTACTTCATAATTACTGAAGGATTTGGTAAGGCAGCCAAAAACGTAATTTACACCAGACCAAAAAAAAACCCAGAGCTTTATCCTGTACCTGTGAGCAGAGTTCATTACATGTCCTATGGTTGTGCCAGGGTTCATTCATATCACAGTACTCTGCAAAATACATTTAAAAATATATGTGTGTGTGTGTGGGGGGAGGGTGTGTTTGTGTGTTTTTGTGTGTATTTGTGTGTGTATGTGTGCTTGAGTGACAGAGAGCCTAAAACGTGAACTAGCTGGAGCTCTGACTTACACAAATCATCCACCACATAGAAAGCTATTGGTAAAGAAATGAACCTCTTTATACCACAGCTGATAAATGTTCCTTCATTCCTTCAAGCTTGCTGCTGGGTGGAGTTCACCAGTTGTCAGATCACATACAGTAAGCATGAGAAATATTAATTCAAGGCACGATCTACAAAAAAGCACAACAGAACACAGCATAATGTAACCACAGCAGAATAGAGCACTGTAAAGATAGCAGCATAATACAACACATCTACACAAAAGACACTATTACATATGTAAATACATACATTAATAACACTTTGACAATAAAACGTCACCATAATGCACCACTAACGAACTCCTCACCACAATAAAATCACACACACAATATCAGGATACAACGATTTCAGCACACCAAAAAACAACAAAAACACACACCAAACACAATACTAGAAGAGAACAACACACCACAACAAAACAACAACAAAATTCAAAGCAGCACAATTTCAATGTTGTGTTGTTATGTTTTATTTTTTATTTTTTAGTATATTATTTTGTTGTGTGCTGCTATGTAGTAATTTGATTGCAATCCAGGTCTACCGAGGAGTGCTTTTGTATTGTGATTGCTGTGGTGGTGTACTATGTTGGGTTGTTGTATTATGTTCATGTCAGTCAGTGTGTTGTGTAGATGTTTCGTTTTAGCCTTCTGGTTTGTTGCATTGTGTTATTTTTTGTGTATTTGCTGCTTTGTTCCTATTTTAGGCTTATTTGCATTATTGAATTCTTGTGTTTTGTGTTGTATTGCTGTTGGACCATTGGTATACTATGTGCTTTGCTACTGTAATTTAATATTATGTTGCCACAGTGCTTTTATTGTGTCACTTTGTCATTATACCTCGGCTGCCATCCATCTGCTTAAATTTGCACATTTTTGTTACATATTCCCATCTCTACAAACCTGTTTTAGTACTACTGTGATGGAAGTGATTTGTGCAAAACACTGCGCTACTTACCAACAAGGGCATGTAAAACTATCTGTCCCTAGATCATCAATTATGACTCTGCTGGATAATAGAAATCCATCATGGAGAGTGCTTGGCTGAAAGGAAATGCTTGTTTGAGGGCTGGAAGACATACAAAATCAGGCAACAAGGTTGGCCTTAAACTAGAATAAACTGGAATAAATATATAGAATTATTGATGGGTAGCAGTAAATTACGGGGATGTTTTTCACCAAAGGGTTCTGAGTGACATTAACTAGATAATGAGGGTGAAAGAAAGTTTTTATTAAACTATAAAATAATATAGTTAAAGTCACATGTGCAATTTTAATGTGCTACTTATGTTGAACTGGCACAACATTAAAACGTGCAAAATGTGGAATTTAGTCATACCTATTAGCAGTGGCGGCTCGCCGAGGGTTGGTGTGAGGCGGTGGGAAGGGGTGGGGGAGGGGCAGGGTGGGGGGTAGTGGATTTGGACTTACGACGGATAGAACTCCCTCTTAAAATGACTAAGCAAGCTTCATTTTACAAGCAACCAAACCAAATGTGCAAACACATGCACAAAATGCTTAAAAGATGACCTTACCCTGACATGCCTTTAATAAAAGCTTCACATCACATTGCAGAATGTTCCTAATTAAGAATAACGTTTTGAAATGTTTTGCTAGAAGCTATTTATCATTGAACAAAATGAGTTCTTATTTCACACACTAAATACAATGCATGAAAAGAAAATGTTGATCCTTTAACATATTTTTCTTATTTTATAATGAAGAGATGTGGTGCTGAATAATATTCATTGCAGCTGATGTTTCTAGTTCACATAGCCTATTGTTTAGCTAACATGCAATCTAATTCATTAGAAGGTTAAAAATGTGATCCTGCCCTCGGTAAAGGTAGTCTAAGAATTGAAAGGCCTCATATGTAGACATAGTTTTAATAAAGAGAATATAATACTGAGACTTCACATGAAACAATAACTTCTTCTTGCTTAGTTTCTTGTGCGTTTTCCTTTATTCTTTCTTTAGATATATCATGTCAATACAGCAAACAGCCTTCAATACAGCACATAGCCAACATGTGTTTCGCACCTCACTGCGCTTCTTCAGGGCTCTCAATCTGTATCTTTAGGTCTTCCTGGTCTTATACCAGCTTCCAATACTAGCTTGATGGCTCATTTATTCGTTAGTCACCTCTTTATTCATTCAAATGGTATTTGGCTTATTATTCAAATCCCCTTGATACGGATCTGTAACCGATAATGGCCGGAAGCCTCCGTCAATCTCGTCCGGTTCAAACAAAAGAAGTGGATTTAGCAGATAAGACGCAACGTCAAAATAAAACTATTGAGTGACTAACGAATACATGAGCCATCAAGATAGAATTGGAAGCTGGTATAAGACCAGGAAGTCCTAAAGATACAGATTGAGAGCCCTGAAGAAGCGCAGCGGGGCGCGAAACATGTGTTGGCTATATGCTGTATTGAAGGCTGTTTGCTGTATTGACATGATACATCTAAAGAAAGAATAAAAGAAAATTCACAAGAAACTAAGCAAGAAGAAGTTACTGTTGCATGTGAGGTCTCAGTATTATGTTCTCTATATGATCTAAATACAATAATGGTGGGGACCAGTAACTGGGATTCTCAGCAACAGGCATTATTCCTATTACCCATAGTAGAGTGTTATAGTTTTAATAATGCTTCATACTTCATGATAATTCTTTGTAAGTTCTTTGTGCAGAATCGTGAGAAAGGTGAGGAGAGTATGTTCTCAGAAGAACATCGAAAGCTGATTGGATGAGAGGAGAAGAAGATGTAACACAAACTGCAACATTTCTTTTCAACTGTTTATATTAGTGTGTGTTCCTAGAGTAGGTTAACACTCACACATTCTTTTTCCCATTCTGAAGCTGAATGATAACGGATTAATGCTTAAGGCTGAACGTTGATTTTGCCATACCATTTCTGACCTGATTGCAGTTGCTACTTCTACTGCATGACTATTTTGCTTCCTTGCTGAGACTCTACTGAGTTTGGTGAACCTCTTTTTATGGGAAGTTCGGCTGTTATTGATTGATTGAATTTTGAGCTTTATGCTCTATCTCACTCTTGCCTCTCTTTATGGGTTTTTGCTAACACCATTTTTGTCCCATTCTTTAGAATAGAGATTATTTCCTTTATGGAACTCACGTAATTCATTATTTGTTATGATTTGTTCTAACCATATTTTTATTATCAATTCTGCAATTTGACTGATACTTTTAACTAATTGAATAAAGAGAAAAATAGAGCTAATAAACCTCCTTAATGAGAATAAAACACTTAAACCTTCGCCAATGATGCAAGATTACTGAAAAAAGAGGGTTCATTGAGTTTTCCTAAATATGGTACTTTTGAGCTTAAAATTATTGAAAAATTGAAGGAGAAGCTGTCTGAAATGAGCCACCACCTAGATCCACACTATACGAAGCCCTGAATATGTGAGAGAAGGTAGCACAAGATAGAAAAGGGATAAATACCAGAGTAAGACTAAAATAGCAATGTATAAATATGCAGATACAAGATGGTATGAAGCACACCAGAGATGGAGGAAAAATATTATTGAGGGAACTAGACTGCATCCAGCTATTACCACTAAGACACCTAAAGAAATTGAAAAAGATTAAGACACAGGAAAAAGACAAAGGAAAGGATGAAAAGAAGGATGAGACAGATAGTGATTCAGGGGCTGATATTTTGGAAGAGATATTAGCTGCGCGTCCCACACCGAATGTGACCCCCACCACTAGTGTAGATAATAATGCAACTACAAGTACTACAGTGGCTACTGCCCCTGTTGAACTGAGCATAATAAAGATTGAGCAACCTATTCAGACATTCCAGATTGCCCCACCACCTTTGTACAGACACCGTCAGTTATCACACCTGGGGTTACTGCTTCAATTATGGCTGTTTTGGTACAATTACCACAAATTGCAACTGTGCAGACAGTGCCTACGTCATTTGTCACTGCCCCGATTGTAACTGCCCCAATAAATATTATCCCGACTCCAGAAGCTCAAAGAGATGTAGGAGGATTGGCTGCATCAGGGTTTATTCCAATATTCACCAATTGTTGCCTGGAAACAACCGCAAACAATTTACTCGTTGAGAGATGGGGAAGGATTGTGTTTACAACACCGATAATGCAGGAAGATGCACCAAAAATTCAAATTTGCTTGAAGATCGAATTTTTCCACCATGGTTTGAGGAAGGAGCAGGTCTTAGAAAGACAGAAAGTGCAGAATGACAAGTTTTCCTAAAAAGGTTGAACTTGAAGAAAATATTAGGGGATGTTTAGATCTTGAACATTTTAACCAGTATTAGGAGAAATAATTAATTTACCTGAGTAAGGAAATTGCAAGACATGCAGCAATCACACAGGATAAATTGACTGATTTGGCCCGAAAGTATGATTGTGACCTTTCTAAAAGTTTTCCTTTACAGAGAAGTTACAGAGTTCAGTTAGATGATGGAGCATTGATACAATGCATTCTTCAGGAATGCATTTACACAAAACTGAATTGGTAAAGTGCATCTGTAAATGGAGTGATTTTGAGAGATTAAAAAATTAAATGGTCCAAGAAGCATAAAAAAAGGAACAGGTAGAAGTAGAAAGGGAGAAAAAAAGTCATAGGCAGGTTTACAAGATGTGGAAGAAGCTTTGGCTTATCCACTGAGAGAGATAGCGGGTGGAGTATGCGTCAATGTACCATGGAGAAGAGGTGATCTTGCAGCATTTATAAACAATTTTCCAAAATTGGGAGACAAACTGTGTAGTGGTACACACATGTTGACAGATTTGTCAAGATTTCAAAGGTGTTGTGGATTGATTTAATTACATTCTTTGACATTGTAGTGCCAAAAGATCTATCGCCTGAATGTAAATTTGTTGTGCAATGGCCGCATGAAAAGCCAACGAGAAAGGTATACACTAATGCACCATCTCTTTTAGTTATGGAGCGGTATAAAGCAGTGGTTACTTTCCTGAAAGGTAAGGTTCCTCCGAAAGATTTTGATTGGATGAAGATTAAAAGAACTTCAGAATAGCGAAAAGAATTGCTTGGGATGTTTTAATAACACAGTGGGAGAGAATAGCCCAATGTCAGTGACAAGCGATTTTTTGCATTGCAGTTTGTTCTTGGGTTAAGAACAGAGATCAGAGTGCATAGACAACAAAGTGTGGTTTTGCTGGCAGAATAAATCACTTGATGAGATCCTGTGGTATGCAAAATTTGTAGTGATGAACAAGAAATGAAGCAGAAAATGCCTAAGGATAAATTGTTATTGGCCCAGACAAAGTTTGCTCAGAGAGGGTTTCAGAGCCAGTCTTTTGCAGGAAATCAGGGTGGTATGCAAGGCGTTGGTGCACAAGCAGGACTGCAAGGTACCCAAGGAGTATTTGGTGTTTCGCAAAGGTAGAGGTATTCCGGTTGATCCAAATTCTAGGATGGAAGTTGTGATTTTGAAGAAAAGACTCCTAGTCACTATTGTGACAAGAATGGGCATTGGAAGAGGGTGTGTAGGTTTAATCCTGATGGAGTAAATGGAAATGTACCAATGCAGTGAGGAAACCAAATGCAAATAGAAAATGGGCCCGTTCAGCAGATGCAAGTGGCAATGCAGAAACAGGTCCCCGTGATGAAAGTTCCGCAAGCCCAGATGGTCCCAAAAAATATGGGAAACCCTAGATTTAATTCAAACCAGTTGCCCAAGGCAAAATCAAACCCTTTCCAGAATCAAAATTAGAACAAATTTCAACAGTTTCCTGTATTTGATAATGACATTTATGGCTCTGATAATTCCCAATGATGGTGCATGAGGGGGGAGGAAGATTGAGAACCCGGGACAGTCTTAGAGATAAACCAGAGTGGTCCATTCGTTCAAGGTGAGGTGAATGGCCACCTCTTATCATTTTTGATTGATACCAAAGCTACCAGATTCACTGTTAGAACAGCGAAAGTCTCAGATCTAACCCTCTCCGGAAAGAAGGTCCAAGTTGTAGGGGTGTCAAATAAACAGATCACAAATCCAGTTTCAGAGAAAATTTCCGCAAAAATAGGTTTATTTGAGGAAAATTATCAATTTGTTAGTTGTGGCTCAAGTCCTGCAAACCTGCTAGGGAGAGATTTATTGTGCAAGTTAAATAGCACAATTTACTGCACACTGGACAGAGTTGAATGTCAGAACCATGATGAGGATGTTGAGTTTAAAATGGCCTGACAAGTTTCAGTTGTAGTGTTGTTCTCAGAGAGAACAATTGAAGTTACCCCCTGATTTGAAAGAAACAGTGAACCCAGAAGTAAGGGACTTCACAGGGAAAGATATCGGACTAATCAAAGGTGTAGATCCAGTCTGAGTAACACTAAAACAAAACACAGTGTATCCAAGCACCCCACCATACAATTTGACACAAGGGACAGTTACAGGAATAACACCTCTAAATGAAGAGATGCTGAACAAAGGGATTTTGAGAGAATTGGTTGGGAGTCCATGCAACTCCCCGAACATGCATTTACAGAAGCCCAATGGTAATTATCGGATTGTGCAGCATCTTCCAAAAAATAATAGCATTGTTGTTCTATGTTGTCCTGTGGTACGGAATCCAGCAACTATACTTTTTCAAATCCCATGCACTGCAGAATGGTTTACTGTTATTGGTCTCTGTCAAGCATTCTTCTCAGTGTCATTACACAAAGATAGTCAGTACCTTTTTTCCTTTGTATTTCAGCAGAGAGTGTTGGCATGGTGCAGAGTCCCATAAAGGTATACAAAGAGTTATTCCATCTTTAACCAGATCTTGAGAAAGAATCTGGAGTCATTGAAGATGCCCTACAAATCAGTACTTGTGCAGTATATAAATGATTTACATGTGGCATCAGAGACACAAGAAGCCTGTCTGAAAGATATGAATTTACTCTTAAATCACCTGGCTGAGAATGGACACAAGGTGTCTCCAGGAAAATTGCAATACAGTCAAAAAGAAGTTCAATATCTGTGACACAACATTGAGAAAGGAGCAAGAAATGTGTCACCAGAGTGGGTGGAAGCATTTCTTCAGATGAATCCACCTCGAACACAGAGAGAAGTCAGGTAGTTGTTGGGAATGGTTGGCTACTGTAGACAGTGGATACAAAACATTTCCCTAGTGGCTAAGCCTCTACTGAGGCTGACACACAAAGATGTGCCTGATCTGCTTCCTTGGGACAATTATTGTTTGAAAACTTTCCCAGAGCAGAGGGAAAGTCTGTCGTGGCCTGGCACTAGGAATGCCTGATTACAGTAAGATGTTTACCTTAATTTGCACTGAGAGGGAGGGCTGTGCTCTCTCAGTGCTTACTCAGATGTATGGAAATGTACGAAAACCTGAGGCTTTTTTCTCAAAAACCCCTGACCCTGTAGCCACAGGATTGCCCGGCTGCCTCAAAGCGGTTGGCATTAGGTATTAGTATTGAGAGGAGTGAGAGCATAGTGATGGGACACCCTTTAGCTGTACTGGTCCCACACTCTGTAGAGATTTTGTTGACCTGAACAAAAACCCAATACATGACTCACAATAGACTTACAAGGTACAAACAATAGATCCTAGCAGCCAACAACATGACTCTGAAACGTTGCCAGATTTTGAACCCATCAAAATTGCTGCCTACAACTGATGATGTTTGTAATAAAGTTGAAAATGATTGTCTAGTTGTCACGGATTTGTGCACAAAGCCAAGACCCATCATTAAAGATTAACCCCTGAATGAGCCCAATTATATCATTTTTGTTGACGGCTCATGTTTGAGAAACAATGAAGGTATCCTGAGAGCAGCTTACACTGTCTGTACAATCAATGATGTTGTGGAAGCTTCATGGCTTTGAGGTATTACGTCAGCACAAGTTGCAAAATAAATTGCCCTCACAAGAGCTTGTATGTTGACAGCCCAATTAAAAGTGACTGTATTTACAGATTGTCAAAATGGCTTTGGCGTTGTCACTGATTTTGGACAATTGTGTGGTCACAAAGAGGTTTCATGACCTCTTCTGGCACTCCAATACACAATGGTGAACTTGAGGAAAATCTTTTGGAAGCTCTCAAATTGCCTGCTGAAATTGCAGTGGTGAAATGTGTAGCACGCTGAAGTGGCAATGGTTACATTGCAGTCAGAAACACACATGCCAATGAGGTTGCAGGGTATTGTGCACTAGTGGCCTGCACATTTAACTAAACTTTCATATATGAATCCGAGGAGGACACTGTCTTTTCTATGTTGATGTCAGTAGCAGACTCATGTTAAGAACTGAGAAGGGTACAAGAAAATGTTTCAGTAGCAGAACAGCACGGTTGGATCAGAGCAGGTTGTAAGAAAAACGCAAATGACAGCTGATGGGAGACCAGTGTTACCTGACAGTTGTTTCCAATAACACAACACTTCCCTGGACACACACATTTAGGGAGAGATGCAATGGCAAGGATTTTTAGGCAGAACTGGTTTAATCCCAGGTTTAGGATGCTTTCAGATGAACTGTGTCATCGTTGTGTGACATTCCAACAAATGAATGTAGGGAAAAGAACTCCTAGTACACTGAGTCATGTAGAGAGATCAGGTGGTCCCTTCAACCTAATGCAGATGGGGTTTATCGAGATGCCTGTTTGCAACGGGTTGAAATATGTCCTGGTCATAATGTGTATCTTCTCACGATGTGTGAACGTCTACCCACCAAGAAGAAGTGACAGTCCCACTGTCACAAAACTGTAATTGTGAAAATTGATATCAAGATATGCTATGCTGGTTTCCCTGAAATCATATCGAGGAACACACTTTAACAATGAGGGTCCTCAGGATGATTTGTGTAGAATTACAAATTTGTAGAGCAGCTCAATGGAACTGTAAAGTCTTGTTTGGCCCGGTTTGTGCCTCAACATCACTGTAACGGCCTGGTGCTTTGCTTTTGGTACTGAGGATTTTTCGAAGCATCCCTGATAGGAAGACTAGTTTATCGCCTTATGAGATCCTCATGGGATGTGCTATGAGACTGCCTGTTGTACACGCAAATGCGCTTGTGAGCATCACAGAAGATATGATATTCGATTACTGCAAAGGATTGGCTGATGTGGTGTGTTCTGTCTCTCACCAGGTTGCAGATGCTACACAAGAGCCACATAGAGAACAGTTACACGACCTCAATCCGGGGGACTGGGTAGCAACCAAAAAGTATGTTTGGAAGACTTGTTTGGGACTGAGATGGAAAAGCCCCTTCCGAGTAATCTTGGTCATGAACACTGCTGGTAAGTGAGCCGGAGTTCCAAACTGAGCGCATGCATCGCACACCAGAAGAGTGAGAAATCCTTAAGAAGAAATTTTGTTCTTTGAGGCTCAACAAAAAGAAGTGATACCAAGATTACAACAAACAGCAAAAAAAAGAAAGGGGTGAAGAACTGCAAACTGTTACACCAAATCAAGTGCCTGTTGTTCAGAGTGGCATTGAGGTCTATGACGAAGAAGGAGAGGCTAAACCTCAACCTGAAAAGGCTACTGAGACAGCATCAGTACAAATAGAGGATCTGGATGAAGGAACAAACACTGAAACAAGAAAAGTCACCCATAAAGTTGAATGTCCACGAAACTATAATCAAAGAAGATAGACAACTAGTGTATCAAGTGATTGAATGCCTCCGACTCTCACTGAGGAGAAAGAGTTGAGCGTGTAAAGGTGACACAGAAGAAGATCGACAAAGACTGAGGACATCAAAAAGAGCAAGAGTGCCTTGTCGAAGTTATTCTGCAGCTGATTTGACATACTATGTGAATAAGGTACTAAATGTATCACTGGGTGAACTGTGTAATGTGAAAACTGAACTGTTTAAACCTCCATAACATCACTTCAATAACGTTTGGACAAAAGCTGTCTGACAAAGTCTTCTGGAAAATACTGAGAGACATTCAACAGACTAAGAACTGCTTAAAAGTGCTAAAAGACTGAAATGCAATCAATCAATCAATTATCATTAATCACATTTGATAAATGCATAAAAGTACATAAGACAATAAAAGATATACAAAATGATAAAAGACCGACACAGCAATAAATATCCATTAAAAAAGATATATGACTTTAAAATCTCAGTAGAGGATTACAATGACCTTGTCTGTATTGTACAAAGCTCATGAATAAGAGAAAAAATTACATAAACACTAAAATGTATGACTTATAAAGCACAGAAATTCCTTGGCCAATAATTAAAAATCAGTTAAGACAATCCCTCTGGCGGAAGACCTCTTTCTAATCAATAGGACTGAGTGTAGGAAACTCGCTGTCATAAAGCATATGAAAGGAATTTCCAATGATTGAATTGCTACAAGAGCTTGTAAGTGCGAGTGCAAACTCAGTTTTCTTAACAGTGGGATAACACATTTTTTCCTCACATCTTTATAAAATGAGCAAAAAAAAAGAATATGAGAAATAGATTGAGTGGACCGCTCGTCACAGGGACATAATGACAGCTGGTTAAGTGAATATACTTGGGACGGGTAGTCAACCATTAGAGGAAAGATATTCAATCTGAACCTTAACAGCAGAAAGTGGTGCATAGTATGAGACACAAAAGATAAATACGAGGCGTGGCCAAATGCCACAAGGGACAGTGCCTGATAAGTTAGCACTGAGGAAGAGTTCTTTTAAACTAGATTTGAGAAAGGTCACACACTGAGATGGAAAATCATACAGAGATGCCAGGCCCAGATCATTGAGAGACTGCTCCACATATGCTAACCAGGGAATACTGAGAGCGCAATCAAGAGTGACAATATCCTCAAGCAGCATTTGATTTAATTTAACAGAATTCTTTTTCCAAAGTGTTAGCCATAATAAAAGCGGAACCATTTTAATGGTATCAGTTATATAGGGGAGACTTAGTTCTTTATGGACGATAATATTCGGACATGAAACTGATATTGACAGTAATCTTTTAAAAAATGTATCTTCGATAACTTGCAGAGCGTCCACTTGGGCTATCCCCCAGATTGCAGTGCCATAGGTTGCTATAGATATTGATTTAGCCAAACATATTTCCACCATTTCCTTATTCAGTTTCTTTCCTAGATTTAAAGAAAATTTTCATAGCGCTGCAATACTCTTTTTCATAAGATTCATCCTATTGGACACCATCGTGGACCAGTTTAATTTGGCATCAAAAAGAATCCTCAAGTAAATAAAGTTCTCCACCCATTCCAAGATTCTACCCTCTATTTGTAAGGTCATTCATTTTTTCTTTCTGCTGCCAACCGCCATTACTAATGTCTTAGATTTATTTACAAAAATACCTAATTCAGCCATATAGTCCGAATATATACCTACAGAGAAGCAGTAGGGCCATTGGAGTTCGAGCCAGTAAAACCGCATCATCCTCTTAAAGCAGGGGGGGCAGGGGTAAATCTCCAAAGGCTGGGACATCCTTACATGTGAGGAGTGGAGCAAGGACACAGTCTTGTCTCACACCCTTTTCAATCCTAAACGGAGTTGTGCATTGGCCCTGTTTCCCATACCTAACTGCTGCTCCAGCATCTCTATAAAGTTCCTTAATAAAATGGATTATGGAGATGTCCAAGCCCATCGATTCCATAATGGCCCACAATTTACGTTGGGACACGTAGTTGAATGCCGCGGACAAGTCCATAAAGGCCATATAAAACTACCCTTTTTTAGCAAAATCGTGTTTAGCTGCAATTAGGGCTAGATTTAGACACTGGTCTACTGTTCCCCATCCCTTTCTGAATCCATATTGGATTCAGACATTATTCTCAGCAGCCCACTCCTCCAGTCTGTTAAGTAGCAGTCTCCCCATTAGCTTAGTTGTACTGTCCAATAGGGAGATTGGGCGATAATTAGCAGGGTTCGAAGGGTCTCCCTTCTTATAAATTGGAATAATCAGGGATTGTTTCCAAGCGGGCAGAGGAGCCTCTTTGGCTTTAACATTAAAGACTAATGTCAGGAGTGGAGCCCACATGGGTTTATTATCAAGAAATATGTCCAGCTGGACATCATCCGGGCCTCCTGTTTTCAGAGCCTGTGATTTGGGCCAGGGCAAGCTCTATTTCCTCTATGGAGAACTGCAAGGCCGGGAAAGTGGGAAGAGAGTGCTCCATATTCAATTCGCTACTATCTGCCTGGGAATTAAGTATATTCTGGAAATGGGATAACCATGTGGACTCATCTATATGGAGAGCTAAAGATGGACCGCCCTCCCTCTGAAGAAAGGTAGTGTTAGCCACTTTCCAGAAGGCCCTACACTCTTTACTCTGTAAGGCTTGTCTCAAATTTTCCCATGCTTCCTCGTGTAGCTGTCTCTTCCTCTCCTCCCTTGCTTATTTGTATATTGCCCTCAAATTTCTCATGAAAATCTGGTTTCTAGGATGCATTTTGAGGGCTTTCTGGAGATTACAGGATGTCTAGGAGCAGTTTTTCTCAAACCACCTCGTAGGTGTAGGCCTATTTTATGTTACTGGAGGACTTAATTCAGTTTTAATAGATAATACAATTTGGTTACAAGATAAGACAACTTGGGTGCTGGTGGTTTGAGGATCTAGACATAAATGAACCTCCTGTAACGATGACGATATGACTTTAGGCAATAAAGAATTTGAATCAATTTTCTCCCTCTTTAGAATATAACCATTTTTCCTAGATAAACATGGTTTGGGGACACGATGATGACTTCATTTCTTAGAGGAGGCCCTTAGAAAAGTAAAAAGAATTAAAGCGTGGTCGCTAAATTCGGTCAATTGCACCATCAAATTCTTGGAACAGCTCCTAAAATTAGCAGGAATAATTATAAAATCAATAGTTGAGGTAATTTCCGCCCGTTAAAAAGTTGGGTGCATATGTCCCATAGAAGGGTGTAATGGGTTTATTATAACTAAATCCCATGTCAGTAAAAGGCTGTTTAAGACATTACCATAACTTTGATATTTAAAATGGCGGATCTGGGCATCATTTGAGTCGATTAACCCACATATTTGCTGGTCGGTTCTACTACATATGTGTATATTGAAATCTCCAGCCCATACAATAAATAACGGTCTGGGGTGATAATATAACAAATCCTCAAGTGTTCTCCCCAGCTCTTCAGCCACTAATGAGTGGTTAGCAAAATTATTATTGTAAAAATGTATCAACAATTGGTCCGTCTTCCTACGCCCAATAGCTACTATGATGTGGAAATAAGGCGAGGTGTTCAGGAAAGAGATCTTTTCAAAAGAGATGGTGTTTGCTATGAGTGTTAATAATCCCCCTTTTAGCTCTGCTTGACTTTGAGGGGAGCGCTGGAGTAAGAAAGGAACGATAACCATTTACGAATATAGGATTCTTTTCCCAGGTTTCCTGGAAACATATAATATCCGAGTTCCGCAGCGTCTTATACCATTCCAGATTATCCTTCTTATTGTCAGAACCTGC
This sequence comes from Calotriton arnoldi, assembly GCA_963921515.1. Lineage (NCBI taxonomy): Eukaryota > Metazoa > Chordata > Amphibia > Caudata > Salamandridae > Calotriton > Calotriton arnoldi. Next base: position 1,998,885 of record CAWUFW010001579.1, on the reverse strand, counting down.
TATGTTCCAGGAAAGAAAATTGACCTCCTCATGACCCCCCTCGTTGGAATACTCCCCATGATGCCCTACTGATAGTGTACTATGGGGATAATTCAGGATATCTAGACCTTGCAATTCATGATCTAAAGTCTGAACCCCCGCATTGAGTGCAACGGATAATGGGTTTGAACTTCTACTCTCCCACTCGGTTGGAGCCTGTCGAAAGATGGGAGAAATAGGAAGTCAATTACAGGAGTTCATGTCCTCCAGAGGGGCAAACCGATTAGATATAGGAAGAAAACTGTTAGGTTGCTGACAAGGAATGGGCAAATTTCTGTCTGCCAGGCAGTTCAGACCCTATGTATTTTAACTGTGTGTAACTGGGGGCTTATAAAAGAAACCCAGAGGAACAGTGTAAATCTGTGACTGAAATGAGGGAGCGACCTGTAAGTGCCTTAGCAAATCTTTAACCAACCATTGATTATCAATATTAAGAACAACGCAATAATTGTCAATTGCCTTAGAGTCCAACCCAATCCAAGGTGTTCTTCTAGCCATAATCAAGTGGTTTTGTATAGGATGCCCATATATCAGATGCTTGCAACATCCAGTGCCGGGCTTTAGCCATTAATTGGGATACTGACTCTCTTTGGTTTTCCCTAAGTAGTGAAACATTAACCAAAATGAGTACAAAGGGACTTGCTGCAGGAGGTAAATTCATAAACTGATGGTTAATTTTAATTAAGGAAGAGGTAGGGTGAGAGATACATGTGTTCTTAGTTGGTAGAGTACATTCCCTACCTATATTAGCTGGCTGGTTTACCTGGAGCGAATTGCGTATTAATACAGGGCCTGTATTGCCTGGGATGGCCACTGAAATGGTCGCTGATGGATTTGTAGAGTTTGATGGACTCAGAATGCTTGGTGTACTTATTATTCCTTGGCGGGACAAGACTACATCAGATGTGCTTTTGCAGCCCTGACACATGTTGTACTTATTAGAAACACAAGGAGGAGGTTGGTTATCCATTAGTTGAGATATAGGAGTGGTATTATCAGAATTACAGTTTACACCCTCCAGTGGATGTTGCAATATTTTGTTAGATATTAACACATCAAGTGCACGATCAATGGCATCTAAACGCGGCAAAATTGGTTTCAATAACTGTTTTAAAATTATCTTGGAATTCGAGCCAGGTTATAGGTTACATTACCGAATCCTGAGGAGAGTGATTGCTGGGTAATAGGCCCTGTTGGGTAGAAGTTTTTTTGTTTTTTTTGGCGGGACAAACAATGGTTGACTTGACAGGTCCTTTTTTCCTTTTGCCGTTTAAGACAGTTGACAATGGCAATCATGGATCCCCAGTAATGCTAGAGGACGCAGATAGAGTCTGTAGGGGAGCCAAACATGGTTGAGAATGCTCAGTGATATCCATTCGATCAGATGTATTGTGCGCCCGCAGAGGCAAAGTGAGGTCGAAAGAACGCCCCCCCAGCGACAGCCTCCTTTCCGTAAAGGCGATCTCATTTTCCAGGGCTGTAGTTGCTTTGGATTGAAAAGTATTCAATGTTGTAGTAATTACCTCCTCCATAGATACTGGAATCGCCTTTTTCTTGCCCATGGTGCTTTAAACAATTGGGGTGACCACGTTAGTGGGGGGGCCCAGTCCAGCCTCCTCCGGGCTCCGATGGGCGTGGACGGGCCCACCCTTGGCCCAGGCTTGGCTCGGGCACGGCCTGTGCAAGTCCCTCGCCACGGGCAGGCGTCGCACTTAAGAGCGCTCTCCAGATGCAGGGGTTGACGGGAAGTGTAGTCCCCCTGCAGAGTCCACAACCAGGCGTGACCTCTCCCCTCCTGGGGAAACAATGAGCAAGTTGTCGGCAGCTATGGTGGCTGCAGGCAGGCATCGCACTTAAGAGCGCCCTCCAGATGCAAGGGGTGACGGGAAGTGTAGTCCCCCCTGCAGAGTCCACAACCAGGCGCTACCTCTCCCCTCCTGGGGAAACAATGAGGAAGTTGTCGGCAGCTATAGTGGCTGCGGGAAGGTGTCGCGCTTAAGAGCACTCTCCAGACGCAGGGGGTTACAGGAAGCGTAGTCCCCCTGCAGAGTCCACAACCAGGCGACTCCTCTCCCTCTTGGGGAAGCAATGAGCAAGTTGTCGGCAGCTACTGAAATGCAATATTCATTCCTTTTCAGATTTTAGAAGATTTAACTAGGTCCAAGGTTGCAGTAGAAGAGTAGGGATAACATTTTAGAAGATCATGGAGAGGGGCTAAGTTCGTCTATACAAAAAGTTTGAATTTTAGACGAGGCTTTGTGAAAAATAGACTATTTTAAAAACTTTTTATGGAGCATATTTGGATAAAACTCTGAATTGAACTCTTGAGCTGTTGCTGTATGCTTGCTTGAAACAATGTGATTTTAAACAAACGTGTTGCCTTAGAAATAGATGCAAGATTATTATGTGCTCAATTTTCATAATATCAGCACTATTGATTGTAATAGTGCTGATAGGGTTGTAGTTAACACCTGATAAGGATATTAGGTCTACAAATGCAACTACCACATTTGCACAGACAGCAGATGAAGAGCAAGCATCATTTGCCAGATACAAGAGAGATGATTATCCAGCTAACATTTAAACTAGGTTAGTGCAAGAATACACAATTATGGACGCAAAAATGTCTGATGTCTATGCCCACTTACAGTCATCAGCAGCAAAAGAAGATACATACCATCACATTCCATTGTCATACGCAGTTTTTATTATCATACTGCTTACATTTGTATATATTTAAGCACATTTTGAATACTTTTATTCTAACCATAATTAATGCTTACCAGAGTACAACTAGTACAAAGCATAAATTTACACCCACAAGCAAAATAAATGGACATAGCTTGGTATTATTTTAGAGCATCTATGCCCAAAGATAGTGTTAAATCTTTCTGAAACAATTTAACCTGTCTAATGAGACCACTAGAGAAAGTCGTTATCATGACATTAGTGGAAAGAAGCACTATCATTTCACATAGTAAGGACAGAGAAAATTATGTTTTGAAAAATTTTAGAAGAAGGAAGAAGATGATTTAAAAAAGAAAATGTTTTACCCAAGGCTGAAATTAGACAGACAACAAAAAGGAAAAATTTGTGTCTACAAAATGAAAACACCCACAAGAACGAGACATGTGGGAGTTAGTAGAAGTAAACATACATTTGAATTAATAGGAGGCACAAAGATAATTTTACAAGGGGAAGAAACCGCAATTCTAGGAGTTTATTTTGTTTTTGGATGAAATGCTTATTTCTAGTTACCTGCTGATGGTAACTAGGTGGATATTTGCTACTTAGCCATATTATTTCTGAAGATGTATCAAGTATAACATTCATTAACATGTAACATGCATTAACAATGACAACCAAACAAGGACAGACCCATAGTACAGAAGTTAGAACCCACTTAGTAGGTGACATTTTTGGTGCAATCATTTCACCTGTAGGAGTCATAGTGAATGACGAAAAGATTAGAAAACTGTCAACAGCTGTCAATAAGCTAAGCCTGCAACTAGTGCTTCTGGAGCTTTATTAGTTGTAAACACTGAGCTTGTAGTGATTAGATCCATGGTTTTGCAAAATCACTTAGCATTGGACATCTTACTCGCAGAGAAAGGCGGAGCAAGCTGAATGCTGAAAACTCAGCATTGCTGCTTGAACATACCTGATGAGAGCAAGAAAATGCTTAAAAGTTTACCTTACCCTGACATGCCTTTAATAAAAGCTTCACATCATATTGCAGAATATGCTGAATAATATTCGTTGCAGCTGATGTTTCTATTTCACATAACCTTTTGTTTAGCTAACATACAATTTATTTCATAGAAGGTTAAAAATGTGATCATGCCCATGGAAAAGGAGGTCTAAGAATCGAAAGGCCTCATATGTAGACATAGTTTTATTAATGTTTCATACTTCATGATAATTCTTTGTACGTTTTTTGTGCGGAATCATGAGAAATGAAGAGGAGATTCTGTTCTCAGAAGAACACCGAAAGCTGATTGGACGAAAGGAGAAGAAGATGTAACACGAACTGCAACATTTCATTTTGACTGTGTATATTAGTGTGTGGAAGTGACGACGTGACGCACGACGCATACACGCCAGTGCTGCAGCAGAGCTAGCTGATCAGCGGTCCAACGGGGAGTGCCGCGGTCGAAGAAGCCTAGAAGCAAGGCTGACTACGACAACACACCAAAGTCGGAGGACTGAACAGGTTCGAGCAGTGAGGCATCGGCACTAGCTGTTTTTTTGGCCTTTTCAGCTTAAACACCGGCTCCCGGCCCCCGGCATCCCGACTTCTAAGCCCCTTCCAGAACGAGTCAGGCAAGTGGTGCTAATCACGGTAGCTCAAGTGGGGGCGCAAGTGGGGGCACAACTTCGGGGAGTGAGGTGGGAGGGGAGGGTGGTGAAGTAGAGGAAGAGAATCTTTTGCTGGAAAAAACCCTTACACCCTCCGCAACCCTCTGCAAAAAGCCTGCACCACATTGCAGGGTGCAGTGAATAATGAATAACAATAAAGAAAAAAGGAAATAAAGGAAAAAAGGGACCTTGCCAACACAGAAAAAGACTGCCAAGGAGCGGGTAAGCAGCGAGCACAGCGGCTGTTGCCAGCCGCTGCAGAAAGTGTGTCTTGAGGGGCCTGCGGAGGAGGCCTGGTTAGGTTCCAGGTGCGGCTTGTGGGTCTTCCTCACAGTGCCCCGCTCACTACACGCACTGTATTGTGGACCGTGCATTCAACTCCACTACCATCTACTGCCGTCTCAGCTGTCTAATGAGCCTAGATGATTAAGATAGGGGTTTCTAATGTGGCCTCAGCAGTTGGTGTCAGTGTAAGGAGTACACAGGAGTGTCTTATGGACTTCAGATGCAAGAGGGTGAACACCACTTTTAGGAAAAAACAGGCATTTGCTGAGAGTTGGAAGATAGCCCATAGAATTTTTCTACAAAGGAGAGCAATGGTGAAAGGTAGTAAGCGGACCAAGCGGATGTCACAGAGGAGAGACCAAAAAAGGATGCTCACAATTCAAGAAGATGGCCTTGCCATTGACTTTTCTATGAGCAGTGAATCAGTAAAGACCAATGAATCAACAAACAGGGAATGCGAATGCCCGTCCGCATTGACCAATACAAACATGGGAAGGTTAATTGAGCATAAGGATGAGTCTATTTCCAGCTGCCTAACTGATAGCGAACCATCACTATCAAAGGTTTACATAGAGGCAATGACTCCCACAACAATCAGAAATATGCTAAAGACAAATATCGAATCCACTGGAAAAAAGGAAACGGGCAGGGGCCAAGACACAAGACACAAGACACTCACAGAATATTTTCCAACTGTAGGTAAGGGGAAACCCATCCCCCAGATAGGAGACCCCCTCCAGGTTCAAAGGAGACTACATCTAAAACAGTCATGGACATTAGGGACACAAAGGAGATTCAACCAACAAAAGTGGCAATAGAAAAGTATTTAACAGAAAGCCAGAAGATTTCAACCTCTCAAATAATTACAACCCCTTTGAGTAGACCATCCTGCAGTCTAACTTCCAGTGAAGTTATTTTGCCCAGGAGTGGGAGCAGCTATGTCCGGCAGGAGCCAGTCCTTAGACCCTCAGAGAACACAAATCAACAGCAAGAAATAAAAAAGTCAATAACAGTCAAGGCGGAAGTACACACATATGACATCAAAGGTGGCCAGTTGGGCACAGTCAACCCTACACCCGTGAGATCAGGCGATATTGGAGTCTCAGACCCATCAGCCCAACAAGTACAGGGAACAAGGAAACTCCTGAGCCCAGGTGACATCGAAGACTCGGACCTGTCACAACAAGGACAGGCAATAAGGAAACACCAGAAGGGCCTTAGCTCAAGTCCAAGTTCTTTGATTTTCACGCCCGATAAAGCATATGGTAAGTCCCTGCAGGACTGCTCAACTGTCAATCTGGAGCTCACCAAGACAAACTGTTGTCCTCTATAAACATGACTCTTACCTGGCAATCAAATAAACTGGAAATCCAAATGGATATAATTCAAACAATAGCCTTAGCAATTGTGAAAATCTCGGCCAAATTAGACAACATAGCAAAGGGGCACAAGGTCAAGGAGTGCCACTGTTCTGACCTTGTATATAAATTAATGACACTGCCTGAAGTCCTGCTATCCATAATAAATGAGCTGAGGAACCTTAACTCGCTTGGTCAGCAAGAACCAAACAATGAGACTACAAGATCAGTCGCAAAAGGCCTAGTATCGTTAGAAGGTCACGCAGAACAACTTAAAGTGGCGGGCAAAGAAAAGAATAAGGGGGCATATTAGCAAGACCCACGTTAAAATTATCGCCGTTTTAGCGGCAGGAAACTGCCGCTAAAAAGGCGATAATGGGCTTGCTAATATGCGTTATAGAATTCCAATAGAAGCCCAGGTTAGATGTGCAGGACATCTAACCTGGGCTTCTATTGGAATTCTATAACCCATATTAGCAAGCCCATTATCGCCGTTTTAGCGGCAGTTTCCTGCCGCTAAAACGGCGATAATTTTAACGTGGGTCTTGCTAATATGCCCCAAGATGACTGGATGCCCCTCCAACTTCTGTCAACTTTATCAAAACACACCCACTGTCAAAACAGAGCCTGACAGACACTATAAGTTCAAATTTCATGAAAGATGGCAAACCACAAGAAAATGCCCGAAAAGGAAAGGAAAAAGAACCAGTAAAGGTTGCCTTGACATTTGAATCAGCAAAAAAAATGCCAGGGGCGACAAAGTCAGGTGACTTGTCAATCACCGAGTTATCAATGACCCAGGAAAACCTAAGTCCCTGTAGGCAAGAAACTACCAAAAGTAAGCGGTCACGACGCACAAAAAAAGATAAAAAAAACAGCAGAAGTGCCAAAAGATAACACAAATCAGAAGAAGCTGGGGACAGCCCTCGCATGCTTCTGCAGACTCAATAGGAAAGCCAACTACGAATCAGAATGGACCAGTAAACATGAAGTCATATCCAATTTTTACAAAGATGTTAAAGCAAAGCAAACCTTTGGGAGAAGGGAATATAATGGAAGCCACCACATCCCCACCAGCCACAACAGCAGGGGCAAACTCAATGGTGCCTGAGTTGTTTTGGAACCCCAAAACTCTCCACATGGTCGGGAAGATGAGCACTGAGAGGCACAGTACAGCCACCATGAGGAGCTCGCAAAGGGGATACCACAAACATCAACAGAAATTCGCATGAAAAGCCCCGCTCGTGAACCACCTAAAGAGAAATTCTACGAAGGAATGATACACTCACAGACCGCGAGGGAAAATACATCAAATTCTGCTCACAAATGCAGCGCATGGAAGACTGTATTTCAGCCTTTGTACAAATCAAAGGGTAGGCATGATACACTCAACCGGGCAAACCTACTGAGGCTCTTCCAACATATACCTTCATTGACAGAAATAACAAGCGAAGATATGGTCAGTGTACAGATTACATCCAAACAGAAAAATAACAGGCAAGAAGACACCATAGTGAAATGGAAGAGTCATCAGAAGCAGTTCTCCAGGAAAAAGAAAGCTTTTGAAAATTGGTGCATAGCAATAGACGAGCTAAAAGAAAAATACCCTCACATGTTACTTCAACCAATAAACACCATAAAAAACTTAAAGAAAGCCAAGGAAAAGTTGCAGAGTGTATTGAGAGGAACTAAAAAATCACAATCATTTCAGAACTACAATAACTTGAGTATATCAGTAAGAGCCCAGGAAGGTATGATCAAAAATAGAACAGTAATAGATGAAGCAGTTCAAAAACCTAAAAGGAGGGAGCAACAATACAGGACAAGCAGTGAGACAGTGTATGTCACTCATCATTACTGACACCAGGGTGGCCCACAAGAATTGTGCAATCCCAAACAAATAAGGGCCACAGAGATTGGAATTCAGCGCGCCAATCAAGCCAACCAATCGGGTATCAACATTGTATCCTGGAATGTTGCTGGCATCCAGAGAGTACTCAAACAGGAATCAGCAAGGAAGATATTGCAAGAAGGTGACATCGTATGCCTACAAGAAACCTGGGCAACAAAGCCCACCCATTTGGAAGGTTTTGCCGGCTTTCAGAAACCGGCAATTAGACATGAACTATATGGTAGATCGTCTGGTGGGATTTTGACCTATATACAGCATGCAAAAGAATTCACAACAAGGAAAATAACACAGACTCAGAAATGCTGCAGGCGCTCATAGTGGGAGAAAAAGAGGACAAAGAAGGAAGATCTTCATTGCTAATAACAGACAAACAGACAAACAGATCCAACCTGGTGTGGAGCCTATAAAGGTGAGAATAATAGGAGTAGTCCTGTAGTACGCCATGTTGGACCCTCCAGATATCCTGCATATCCCACTGTTCCCTCCACTCCCGAAATCCCAGCTCTATTTTAGAGGCCAGAGTGCCATTGAGTGTGGGATTAGACCCATCTAATTCCACGTCTGCTACACAATTTTTTTTTTTATTTGTTTATTTGTAAATTTTACAGAAGAGAAATAAAACAAAAAGAACACAAATATAAATTCAAAATAATACACAAAGAAAAATCAGGTCACATATATGAAAACGCTGTACATCATCAATCTGAAACAGTAGGAAGAGGTCCAAGGGCACAGGGCCAGAGATACTTCGTCAGTGCTAAAGTGGCACGTCCCATGAAAGAGGGGAGAATTAGTTAAGCCAGCAGCTTTGTCCCAGACATATGTAGTGTGGAATGTGTACCATAGACCAGTAACTGAGCCTCAATCTGACAAGTGAACAAAAGAGCAACACAGTATTATTCATTCTGTGATTCCACTTCATTACGTTTAGACTCCTGGTATTGAGCGAAGAGACCCCAAAAACTCAGTGGGCGGGAGGTAGGTGGGAGCAGTTCACTGTAAATGTCTGACTGAGTGTTACAATACACCATATCCTTTTGCCATTCAGCTACTGTTGGTAGAGGCCCGCGCATCCACCTCATAGCAAGCCTGCGCTTAGCTAGTAATAAGCCCATGGCTATCAACTTACGCACGTTTTTGCGCAGCGGTTTTGTGTAGCCTAATAACGCCAATAAGGGTTCAGGTGTGATGTGAATACCCACTATGTCAGTAAGAACCGAGAAGACCCGGCACCAATAGGCAGCAACAGGAGAACATTGCCACGCCAGGTGGTAAAAACCTGCACCCGGCATATCACAGCGCTCACAACAGTCTGATTCACGCAGCCCATATCTGTGTAGTCGCTCTGGTGTATAGTGAACTCTGTTTAAAAACTTGAAATGTGCCAGTCTATGTCTACCGTTGAATGAGATCTTACGCGTTACCTCGCAACAATAAAACCATACGTCGTGCGTGAGTGGCGTTCCAAGGTCACTCTGCCATGCAAGTCGGGCTCTAGAGAGCGGGCGATCTTGGTCTGCAAGGCCGAAGCGTATAGTTTAGAAACCAGATTAATAGGAGAGCGGGAGTTGAGTAGTATAGTTAATGGAGGGATTTCCATATGCTCTGTCAGCTCATCTCCCAACACCGCGCGAAGAGCATGTTTGGTTCTGAAAAACTGAAACTGTGTCAACGCTGTGGGCTGATTTATATTCGCGACGACCTCCTCCCAAGTAGCCATTCGGCCATTCTTAAAAAGCTCTCCCATCTCAAATAGACCCAGACTCTGCAAAGAGCGGAGCATGCCTTTTTCTGAGCTAAAAACATACCAGTGACACCATTCAATACGCATTCGCGGCGAATACAGTTGAGCTCCGGCAAACAACCCAAGGAGGACGTGCCAGGTGTGCACTACAGAATTCACAGAGTCCAGGACCCCACAACGTCTGACTGGAGTTTTAGATATAAGCCAAGGCAACGGCTCAGGGGTTGCAGCTACCCTCTCAATCTGAAGATGCGGAAGGGATTGGGGACCGTGAACCCAGGCATGTGCGTGCGACGCCTGTGTGACACGATAGTAAAGGTCAAAATCTGGAGCACCCAAACCACCAGCGTGATAAGGCAACATGAGAGTGTCCATGGATACCCGTGGCACCTGACCCGCCCAGGCCAACCTCGTCATCAACACTCGCAGCTCCCTAAGCAGGTGACGAGGAACTACTATGGGGATGTTAACGAACAGAAAAAGAAAGCGAGGCAATACCACCATCTTCATCAGGGAGATTCTTCCAACCAGTGAGAGCGGGAGTCGAATCCAGCGGTCAACATCCTCGGTCAACTTGGCAATTGCTCTACCATAATTTGCACGGATCACCAGCTCAGCTTCCGAATGAATTTGAATCCCCAAGTATCGGACCGGATCTGTGGTCCACTGCAGTGGGTAATCCAACTGACCGGGCGTCGTGCACAGCGTCAACGGGAAGATTAAAGACTTCTCCCAGTTAATTTTCAACCCCGATAACCCCCCAAATCGCAGCACTTCGCGGATAACAGGGGAGAGGGGCACTCAGGGTTCCTAATAAATAAGAGCGTGTCATCAGCGTAGGCCGACACTACTAAATTATAGTTAGGAAATCGGAGACCCCTGTGCCCATGGTATTCCCTCAGTGCTCTCAATAAAGGCTAGGCAGCTAGAGCATATAAGAGCGGGGATAGGGGGCACCCCTGCCTAGTGCCCCTTGAAATGAAAATGGGGTCAGACACCATATCCCCCACTCGGACACGAGCTATCGGCGAGTTGTACAGTATCTCCACCAGCTGCAGGAACACCTCACCCACCCCCACCCGACGCAGCACAGCATAGAGGAATGGCCACTCAATGGAATCAAACGCCTTCTCGGCATCTAAGAAAACGGCCACAGCCGTGACATCTGGACGGGTATGTTGAAGGACTCCAAACACCGTCCGGAGATTATGGGAGAGAGAGCGACCTGGGATGAAGCCTGCTTGCTCCGAGCCAATTAGCTGAGGCAGTAATGGGGAGAGACGGTTAGCAAGGATTTTGGCGAAAATCTTAGTGTCCACATTTAACAAGGATAGCGGACGGTAGGAAGAACACCTCTGAGGGTCTTTATCCGGCTTCAATAAAGTGACAATCAACGCTTCCCGCATGGTCTGCGGCATAATCCCATCAGCCCGATCTCCTGGAACAATGTGGCTAAATGGGGAGTCAACAGATCACTAAAGGCCTTGTAGAAAGCCACCGTTAGGCCATCTTGGCCCGGAGCACTACCCTCCCTCATAGAGTTCAGTGCCAACCTTATCTCCTGGTGTTCAATGGGACGCATTAAGAACTCCCTATGCCAGTTTTGTAACCAAGGCAGTTCGAGATATTCTAAATATTGTGATATCTCCTCCTCACTAGGGGAGACCTTCGAGCTATACAGCTCTTGATAGTAATCCCGAAACCGATTAGTGATATCTGCCGGATCAGACCAGGTCAAACCCCCAGCATCTGATAAAATTGGAATGCTTCTGGACTCTAATCTGCTCTTAGCCATAGATGCGAGAACCGAACCCGGTCGATCCGCCTCTCCATATATTCTGGCCGTAGCATATTTGCCCATATGCCTCACCTCGCTGTCCGCCTCAGCATTAAACTCGGCTAACGTGGAGTTCAAGAGCTCAAGGAGCTGCGGAGAGGACTTCCATGCCAGATCGATCTCCAAAGCGGCTATCCGGGCTTCCAATAAGGCCAGCCTATTACGAATAGAGCGGAGCACTCCAGCCTGTTTACTAATGGTTATGCCCCTAATATAGGCCTTAAATGATTCCCATACAGTCACAAAAGAGTCGACTGTACCAATGTTAATCGAAAAATACTCCGAGATAGCCCCATTCAGGTCTGCTTTAAAAACTGCGTCTAATAACGAATATGGAGGGAACTGCCACAAAAAGGGAAGGGGCCCACGCGGAGGGACAGATATAGTCAACAGAATAGGTGAATGGTCAGAAAACGTCCGGGCCAATACTTCACAGTCCTGAACCTTGGGTAGCAATGATTGCGAGATGAACCAATAATCAATGCTTGTGTGTATATCATGAGGAGCAGAATAGTGTGTAAACCCATCTCTGGCCTTAGAGCGTGTCCTCCATACATCCACCATTTGCAGTTGAACCAAGATATCCACAATCGCTCTGGCAGTAGCAGATGGAGGTCTAATAGGCCCCGGGAACGATCCAACGTTGGATCCAAAACACAGTTGAAGTCCCCGCCCCATAATACAGATGAAGTGGGATATGCCTTAATAGCCCGGAATAGGGACTGATAGAACTGGGGGTCATCGTAGTTCGGGCCATAGGAGTTCACTACAAGAACATCGAAAGAGGAGTTATAGCAGCGAGTAATGACATATCTACCAGAAGGGTCAGCACTACTACGGTCAATCTTGAGCTTCGAGGCAGGGTTGATCCAAGTTATAACGCCTCTAGAATGCGAGGTAAAGCAAGCAGCATGAAAGACCCCCAAAACACGGCTCCCCGTCAATAAGCTGCAGCCCGGGCGGAGATGCGTCTCCTGCAATAAAGCTATGTCCACCTCCTTCCTCTTCAAATAGTCCAGAACTTTGCGCACCTTTCTGTGGTCATTCAGACCTCTAACATTCCATGTCAAAAATTTCAAACGTGCCTTATGGGCCATATTGTTGTGCAGTCAGTCTGTATGCCGGACAGTAACGTGCCTGCCTTGTACCCACCCCTACAGGACCAAGCCCCTCCCTGACCATAAAAATACAACCAACAGCATGTGACCTGTAAAAAGAAAATGTCAAAGACACACAAAACGAATCCCCACAATACCACCCTCCTCCCACGCCTTGCATACCCCAACTGTGCAGAGGCGATATACAACCCACCCTGTTCCGAAAACACCTCCATCGTGACACATAAAAAAAAAAAAAGGAAAAACAAAAACAAAAAAAAAAAAAAGGAGAAAAAAGGAACATCTAACAAATTCCCAGACATTTCCAACAACAGCGGGTAATGCTGTGGGGCGGATGTTACCCAGCAATCCGAACTTTATACTACTACACCATACCACCGATAAGCATACATTAACTCTTCGCTAAAACAGGAGAATCTACTGCGGAAAGTCTGGACCACCAACGCGGCGCTCCGGACCACCACACCCAGGATGCTGTGCGAGATAACATTACAACTCTTGTCAATACACTTCCATCATCGGGAAGGAAGCTCCCCCCCCCCCCATCGATCAAGAATATCAAGGCAACAAAACCATATTAAAAGGCACTGCAAAATATTAAGAGAGGAACAGTGTAAACCCAGTCCTCAATATTCAGTCGTTATCATCAATGTTCTGTGAGGCAACATCACCATCAACGTCAGCGCCTTGAACTTTCTTGCGTTTGCCAGCCACCTCCCAGGACTTCAGAGCTTTCTGCAGGGACTGCGGATCTGAGAAGATTTTAGGTTTGCCATCAAATAGAACTTTCAGCTGCGCCGGATATAGCATAGCATACTCAATGCTATGGTCTCGCAGCCTGCGCTTCAAAGGGGCAAACTGCCGCCGGGCGTCCTGCACCTTCATGGTAAAATCAGGAAAAATGGACAATGAGGAACCTTCGAATTGCAACGTGCCCAGCTCTCTTGCTCTGCGTAAGGCAGCGTCCCTGTCACGATAATTGAGGAGCTTGGCGATGATAGGCCGCGGCGGAGCACCAGGCTGCGGCCGCAGACCCAGCGAACGATGCGCCCTCTCAATCACGAACATGGCAGAGAAAGTTTCAGCCCCGAGTAGCGTTTTCAGTAGGTGTTCAATAAAAAGTTCCATGGGGCCTGTGGACGTTGATTCGGGTAAGCCTGTGATGCGGAGATTGCACCGCCGCGATCTCGCTTCCAAATCCTCCGCCCTGTCCTGCAGCGCAACCAGTGCTTTCTCGACCTGCCGCTGGGTATTATTGGTATCTGTTTGGACCTCCTCAGTTTCGGTGATACGACGCTCTGCCATATCTAAGCGTTCCGCATGCTTATCAACTCGTTCCGCCATTCTGTCCATCCGATAAGCCAGCGTATCGATTTTGGCGTCTATAGCTGTCAGGCCGCGCTGCATGGATGCGATTATTTGCTTAATGTCACTCACAGGGTCGTCATTAGGATTGTCCGAGTCCGCCGTCGCCGCATCAGCCGTGTCTTCATGGCGCTTCGATTTGCGCTGTTCAAAAGTGAGCTTCGGCTGGGTCTTATCCAGTTTGCCCATGGCTGCCGCGATGGTATGCACAAACTACACAATTACAGAGTGCCAAGGGCTACGCAGTCACACGCACCTGGCCCGGATCACCCCTGGTCAGGAAGTCAATGGGCACCAAGGAGTGAGTCCAGAGCCGGATTCAGGGCTGTCAAACCGCAAATATCACCATGCAGAGCGTGTACTCCTCAGTAATAGGATTGCAGGGCCCAGTTCCACTCCTGGGGTCAACAGGCCTCCGCTCGTCCCCTGGAGCCTAGGGAGGAATAGGTATCTATGCAGCCCCAATAGCACCAAGCTCCAGCAACGGGGCCCAACGCCACAGCAGCACCCCAGGGCACCGATGTCACCAACTTTTGTGGGAGTCAGCAGAGAACCGCGCTGCAGCCTCCCAGCAGGGGCGTAAAACAGGCCCCGGGGGCACGTCTACCCAGCACTCGATCCGTTGCCCCCGAGAGAAGGCAGCTCACCTCCAATGTCACTGATCGCAGAGTCGCGTCCTCCGCTTTCCGCCCAGCCGCTTCTCCCGCCGGCGCACGCCGATGGAGCACCGCACACCCTCCAGCTGCAGCCGCGGCCGGCACCAACAGCGCTCCGCCGCGTGCACGTCAGCCTCGTCACTAGGCCGCGCGCCGATGAGAGCGGCGGTAGCCCGGATCGTCAGAGTAGAGGGCGCAGGAAGGATCGGGACGCCTCGTCCGAATCAGCAGGTAGTGGGGGTCATCCCAGCCGTCTGCGTGTGCCCCAGCAAAGCTGCGGAAGGTGCCAATAATGCCGGATTGTGTCGGTGGATGGCTGAGTTCGATCACCGAGCGGCCATTTTACAGCCAGGCAAGCTCCGCCCCCACGTCTGCTACACAATTAAAGTTGCCCCCTAGAAGAAGGTCAATTGTACCCATAGATGTAAGGGGCATGGAAAGTGTCCACAGGTATTTTAGCTGATCCTGGTTCAGTGCATAAATGCTACCCATCGTGATCTCCCTCCCCATTAGTCTGCCTTTCACCAGGACATACTGTCCCTCTGGGACAATATGTGTATAGTTTACTTCAAAAGGTGTGCCGGCTCTAGACCACAACAAAGCACCCCGGGAAAATGCAGAATAAGATGTAGCATATACTTGTCTGTGCCACCTTCGCCTCAGACGGGTACCCTCCTCTGCAGTGAGATGGGTCTCCTGCAACAGCACTATGTGCGCCCCTCTGCGGTTAATGTAATTGAGCATTTTATGATGTTTGGCCACTGACCCCATCCCTCTCACGTTCCATGACAGGAATTTTACCCCATGGTGTAGTTGCCTCACACTTGCCATCAGCATAGGTACTGGACCCCGCGGCCCCCAACTCAAACGCTTGTTGTTCATAATGGGACTGTTTGTGACCCCCCCGGACAACAGCTAAACACCCCAAACAAGTAACTCCCCATCCCAAGGGCAGCTTTACAACTGCTGGCCGCCCAAACCTGTAATGAAAAAAACATTAACAGAAGATATCCACCTCTAGTTTCCTAGTAGGGACAATCTGTTCGGGGTAGGCTACGGTAGTTCGGACATGTGCTTCTCTCTCCGGACCAATATTCATGCATGATGACTGTTGACTTGTGCATTCCCGCCCCCGTCTGCTGCAAGCTACTTTCCCCAATAGAGGAAATCTCAGCGTTCGTCAGTGTGTACTCATTTTGGACCCTACCCTGGCTACCCGTTCCCTGTGTTAAAAGTAGGTGGAGTCCTGCAGCATCCATCCTCCCTTGAGGAATGTCCATTCAACCCACTTGGTACTTAGATCAGTTCATCCACTGATCTTGGGGTCACAGCAGGTAGTGCAGCATTGCTCAGGATTGATCCTCCTGAGTCAAAGTGACCCAACCTATATTCTGAGTACCTGTCCATGTCCCCTTCCGCTGTCTGTGTTGACATGACCTCTGCCACAGCCTGCAGTGCCGCCATTCTTTCTCATTCTGTTTTGGAAGAGGTGGGCCTTTTCAGTGCGGCCCCCCCTACCCGACCTACTGTACCTTTTCCGGGCCAGACGCTTCGGTGCTCCTGGGTCAGCCCGCGGTTACTGATGCAGTGTGCCTGCTTTAAATGCCTCCATCCAGGACCACACAGCTTCTGGAGTATCTCAAAAGTGCATCTTACCATCTAAATTATCCAGTGAAGCCCTTATGTAGAGTGGTCAGGGGCGTGATCATGTGCCCATCTTGTACACCCTCGGCGCCTAGCCCAGTGCTCAATTCAGTCCCCCTGGTTCTCCTCGTTGTCAGGCCTCGCCTCAGGACCATGCTTGGGTCTTTGTCTCCTGCTACAGGGTCCACCTGCCCATCTCGGGCCCTATCAAGAATAGCCATCTTCACCTCCATAATGAGCAATCCGTCACTGGTGAGGTCTTGGGTCCTTCAGCCCCATCCTACTAAGCAGCTCTCAACTTCAGCCATTAAACTTCACCCGGACCTAGGGCCCCCCTGATCCGCTAGTCCCTCACTTCTCCCAGATGTTCCCAGGCAATGCATAGACCAGGCTCAGCCAGACCTTCTGGCCCCCTCACTGGCCAGGACAGTGTGGGCCTAGTGTCCGACATCCCCCACTTTACCAGCATGAATTTCCTGTAGCAGAGTCCAGTCCTCCTCGATATAGTGGTTAGAAAATGGCACCCTGGGACAAGTGCTCCAGTGAGGTGGTCCCTCTTCCCATTGTCAGTGGATGCTCACTTTCAAACAGTCAATTATCTCCTGCAGGCCCTCAGTCTCCTTTCACCAATGCGAGACCCGTGTCCCGTCGCCTCGCTGCCTTCTCCTTCCAAGAGCTCACTCTGGGCCTTTCCACGGGGTTTATAGCCCTTCGATTCAGCCACCTCTACGCCGCTGGATAGGCCGAACTCTCCTCATGCGTACTCCCTCAGCGATCCGGGGATGGTGTACATCACCACTCCCTCTGTTCGCTTCTCCCCACAACGGCACTCCCGCTTTTCACCTGGGTGTGGGGGCCATACCGGTCATCCACTGCGCTGTAAGGGAGGCCACCGCCCCTTAAACCAACTCTTGTGCAGCTCAGTGGGGAGCTTTCACTTTACTCACTCAGTTCTCTGGCGCATGGACGGCACCTGCCTTCGACTATCAGGCAGCAGAGCAAGTGATTCTTCAGCAGTCCCAGGGTGGCGAGTAGTCAAGTAGGGGTCACCAGCCTTTACCCCAGCAGGCACATAAGGCAGGATTAATGGTGGGCTGGAGCGGAGCTGATCGCTCACACGTCTGCCATCTTCCGCGTCGTAGCCACGCCCCCCTTTCAGGGGGTTCCTTTTAACACCACTTTCACCCCATTCTTTAGACACAATTATGTATCAGCACTGGTGCAGCAGAGTTGAATGTATTACAGGACTGGGGCTGCAGGTCTGCCATCCCGCCAGAGCACTTACATAGCATCAAAAGCAGCACACATTGAGAGATGCACCCCAGGATGGTGAGAATGGTGACCAGTAAAGGAAGGGCTGACGGAGAAGCACAGTCCAAGGAGGAGCAGGGGTGGTAGCAGCAGGAGTCCATGAACATCTGCAACAAAAGGAAAGCTTCATGCTTGAATCAATCAATCAAGTGGCCTGTAAAGTGCGACTACTCACCTGTAAGGGTCTCAAGGTGAGGGGGGGAACTGCTGCAATACAAAAGGGGATGATGGACGGAACGTTTGAGCCAATCAAACACTCACCCCCAGTCAACTGATCTGGGTTTAATCCATCATCATTCTTTAGCTCACTCCACCACCCCAGTTCAGACACGGCCATATGCAAATCAGTCTGACCCTGTGCCTCATGGGAACAGTCCAGCCCGAACTGCCAAGCCATGTCTTCCCTGGACCGGAAACAAGCATCCTAGGACCGGTTTCTGGCATTTCAGCCGTCATCAGCCAGGCTTGCTTGAATCCAGTGGCAAAGTGAGCAAGGGACCCACGTCTGGGCATACCCCCGCGAACTTAGGGCGACCAAGGCGATACAAAAGGGGATGATGGACGGAACGTTTGAGCCAATCAAACACTCACCCCCAGTCAACTGATCTGGGTTTAATCCATCATCATTCTTTAGCTCACTCCACCACCCCAGTTCAGACACGGCCATATGCAAATCAGTCTGACCCTGTGCCTCATGGGAACAGTCCAGCCCGAACTGCCAAGCCATGTCTTCCCTGGACCGGAAACAAGCATCCTAGGACCGGTTTCTGGCATTTCAGCCGTCATCAGCCAGGCTTGCTTGAATCCAGTGGCAAAGTGAGCAAGGGACCCACGTCTGGGCATACCCCCGCCAACTTAGGGCGACCAAAGCGATACAAAAGGGGATGATGGAGGGGAACTGCTGGTCTGTCGAAGGTGCTGTGGTTCAGTCAAAGAGCCAGGTCTTGAGATCCTTACTGGATTGAGGCAGTGACAGTGATTGCCTGAGGTGGAGCATGAGGGTGTTCCAGGTCTTTGCTGCATGGTCTTGCAGATATGTGAGATGGTAGCCAGGGTTAGTTGAGTGGAGCGGAGGGTTATGGTGGGTGCGTGGAATCCGAGGCGGTGGTTAAGGTATGCAGGTTCTGCGTAGTGTAGGGCTTTGTAGGCATGTGTGAAGAGCTGTGAAGAGCTTGAAGGTGATTCTTTTGCTGATTGGGAGCCAGTGGAGGTCTCTCAGGTGTCCGTTGGTGTGGCTGAGGAAGGGTGAAGTTGAGGATAAGTCTGGCGGAGGCATTCTAAATGTTCTGCAGTTTCTTGGGGAGTTTCTGGGTGATGCTGGCGTAGAGTGCGTTGATTCTGCTGCTGATGAGTTTGTGGGTGACTGTCTTTCTAGACACGGTGGGGATCCACTTGAAGATCTTTTGGAGCAGGCGTAGCGTGTGGAAACAGGATGATGAGACGGAGTTGATTTGGCAGCTCATGGTGAGTGAAGAGTTCAGGATGATGCTGAGGTTTCGTACGTGGTCTGTGTGTGTGGTGGGGTTCCAAGCATTGCGGGCCACCAGGAGTTGACCCAGGCGGTGGGGGGGAGCCTATGATGAGTACTTCGGTCATCTCTGAGTTGAGCTTCAGGCAGCTGTTCTTCATTGAGGTGGCGACAGCCTTTGTCCCATTGTGAAAGTTGTTCTTCACGACTGTGGGTTCATTGGTGAGGGAGAGAATCAGCTGGGTGTCGACGGCGTAGGAGACGATGTTGAGTCTGTGGTTCCTGATGATTGCTGCGAGCAGCGCCATGTAGATGTTGAAGAGAGTGGGGCTCAGGGAGGAGTGCTGTGGAACTCTGCAGCTGGTCTCCGTGTGTTCAGAGTGGAACAGTGGTAGTCTGACTCTCTGTGTTCAGCCGGTTGTGAGAAGTTGGCCTGGCATATGCTGTCCACTAATTATAGTGGGCACCTTGCACCAGTCCAAACAACCCCTTATTGGAGATAGGTTAAAGATAACCTTTATTGAAAGCTATCCTAGTGGTAGCTATGGAGAGCAGCCTTCAGGCTAAGTCTTGAAGGAATGTAAAGGAGCTTGTTTTACCAGTCTATAATCTCTTGAGTGACCAAATGAAAGAGGACCACACCAGGTATATATTCAAAATATATGTATTTATTGCTAAACACACCCCTCTAGTCTCTTTATGAGGCTAGAGTTCAAAGTACATAAGTTATAAGTTAGTTATCTACAGTAATAGCACAAATACACGTTTGAGCCCTAGGGGCGTACCAAACCATATACCAATAAAGTGGTATAAGAACCACGACTGAGCTAGACACAGGGCCTAGAGCCTGTAGAAGTGCTTGGACCACAAGGAACCACCCAAGGTAGTGACACAGGGGACCCACGGGGGACGCGTGCAGTGTATGAACACAGCCGCGAATCGCCGTTGACTTCTATGGGGAAAGTCGCGGTTGGAATTTAAAAGAAAAGGGACACTTAGAGGAGGACTTGGAGCAAACCCTTTTAGAACTAGGCTGTTCTAGTGTCAATACCCACGGGAGCACCGGAGTACTCGAGTTACCTCACCCAGGGGAGCCGGGTGCATAGGTGTCTTTCGGGGTCGGGTTTCGTCGTCGTTTTCAATGGCGATCTGCTGCAAAGTGCTGCTGGCGGCCAAGTCGAAAGTGTTCGGGTGGATCCAAAGGTGGATCAAAGATCTGAAGAACCTGAAAGCAGAGGGGACAGAGTCTGGGTCACTAGCCAGTGACCAGGAAGGCGATGAGCAGATGCCCACCGATGTTGGGTGCTTCAGGTAGGCTGACGGTAGTCTTGACTCTTCAGCCACGAGGTCCAGGAGGCGTCGACGACAACCAGGAGCTGGATTCGAGCTGTCCCACAAAGTTTGTCAATTGCAGGGGTGTCAACGACCGAATTGGACCCAACAAGCCTTGGCAACGGCAAGTCTCGTGGAAATGGAAGAAGGACGATGGTGCAGACCAGCAAGGTCTGTGGGACTCACCCAGCCAAGGTAAGTTAGGGCACGCCTGGAGCAACCAGAGAGCCCAAGCAGAAGAAGATTGGCCTTCAGGAGGGCCTACTAGCCAATGGACTAGCGACCGCAAAGGAGCCTCGAGTTGACGCACGTGGAGCTGGCTCACAGGACACTCGTGGAGTGGAGGCCAGTGATCTTCGGTGCAGTCGGTGCTGGAGGCTGGGGCTACTGGAAGCCCAAAGCACAACTTCGTGGAAGACCCAAAAGAGGATGCACTTGCAAATGCGATCGGTGTCCAGGGGTCATGGTTCCACGTTACCCACGACAGCTACGGGCCTCAGCTTTGCTGGGGACTCAGGGCAGTCTCAGGAAAGTCTGGAAATCCATCTCTGGTGATGCAAAGACTTCGGCGTCCGGCGGGAGCTTCAGCGATGCAGACTGGACAATTGCTTCTTTGGTGCCTGCCAAGCTGGGGAGTCACTCCTTGACCCCAAGGGAGATTCTTCAGTCCTCTAATCTTGAAGTAGAGCGTCAAAGGTCCAGAATTCTGTGTCAGAGTTTCGTCCAGGTTAATCTAAAGTCCTAAGGACTGGGGTCCCATACTTATACTAAGATAGGGGGTTGGACATACTCTGGGGACCCACCTATGGGAGGGTCAGGGCAGAGGGGTGGTTACACCCCTTTCCCTTTGTCCAGTTTCACGCCAGAGCAGGGGCTGGAAGCCCCTGAGCCGGTTTGAACTGGGGTATGCACAGGGACACCAAATGTGCCCCCAGTGCAGGACTTCAAAGCACCAGAGAGTGCTCCCGCCCAGCCCCAATACACACTATCCTGTCTGGGGAGGTGGTCACACCTCCCTGGGACAGGAAACCTATTGTCCAGGCCTCCCCTGCCGGAGTTTCGGTCAGCAGCAGGAGGCCAGACTCGTGTCTGTGGCAGCGGCATCCATTTTGTGATGCCAGGGCTCTGGAAAGTCAGTACCGGGTATACCGGTGTGTACATGTCTCTCCCTCTAGAAGGGTGGAATGCTACACCCGCCGCCAGAACTGGCGGGGGGGTAGTATTCCAAGATAATTGACACCAAACACAACATGTTTCCGTGCAGCCATCCCAAAGTTAGCATTTAACGCGAGGTTATAATGCGCTTAAGAGTATATGGTCGGGCTGCACTACAAACAGCATCAGAGAAGGGTCTCCGAACGCTGCAGAGGGGCCCAGCTCATGCAGGGGCACCCTCTCACATAGGAACCACGCACTCTGCCTTCAGGATTGATAAGGCCTGCCATAGGAGTGACTTATAGGTTTATATGCGTGTATGTATGTAGTGATATAGGTAGCCTATATCACAGTAAGGGGTGCACGCACCACCTTACCCAGGCTGCAGTAGCAGACCTGTGGTGTCCTTTTGGCAGGCCTCTGAGGTACCTATGCCCTGGGTACATAGTATACCATATACGAGGGACTTATAAGGGCACTCCAGATTCCAATCAGAGATGTGCCTAAGGCACATGGAAACCATTTTAGAGAGGAAGCAGCTAGGCTGGGGTTCTGATTAGCAGGGCCCCAGCCAGACTAAAGTCGAAAAACAGTGAAGCATCAGCAAAAAGTGGGGGTACCCATGTGAAACAGATCCTACTCTCCTACACAACCCCCCCAAATGTAGGGACATTAAACTAACCTTGCCCAGTTAAGTCTTCATGTTCTAAGTGGAAGTACCTAGAGAGTCCATCTGCATTGGCATGGTTACTCCCAGGTCTATGTTCCACTGTGAAGTCCATCCCCTGTAGGGAAATGGACCACCTAAGCAGTTTGGGGTTTTCACCCTTCATTTGTTTTAGCCATAAGAGGGGCTCATGGTCGGTTTGAACAAGGAAGTGAGTACCAAACAAGTATGGCCTCAACTTCTTCAGAGCCCAGACCACAGCAAAGGCCTCCCTCTCAATGGCTGACCAACGTTTCTCTCTAGGGGTCAGCCTTCTGCTAATAAAAGCTACTGGCTGATCCTGACCTTCATCATTCAATTGTGACAGTACAGCCCCTACCCCCAATTCAGATGCATCTGTTTGGACAATGAACTTCTTGGAGTAATCAGGACTCTGTAGAATGGGAGCAGTGCACATGGCCTGCTTTAGGTCATCAAATGCCTTTTGACAGCTAACTGTCCACTGAACCTTTTTGGGCATTTTCTTGGAAGTTAAGTCATTCAGGGGCGTCACTATTGATCCATACCCCTTGACAAATCTCCTATAGTACCCAGTCAGGCCTAAAAAGGCTCTCACCTGAGTCTGGGTAGTTGGAGCAGTCCAGTCCATGATGGTCTGGATCTTGCTCTGCAGTGGTTGAACCTGGCCTCCACCCACAAGGTGGCCCAGGTACACAACCTGACTCTGCCCTATCTGGCACTTGGTGGCCTTGATAGTCAGGCCTGCTTTCTGCAGGGCCTGCAAAACATTCCTGAGGTGGACCAGGTGATCCTCCCAGGTGGAGCTAAAGACAGCAATATCATCTAGATATGCTGCACTATAGGCTTCCAGACCTGTAAGGACTGTATTCACCAACCTCTGAAAAGTGGCAGGTGCATTCTTCAGACCAAAGAGCATCACCACAAATTGATAATGCCCACTAGGGGTTGAGAATGCTGTCTTTGGCTTTGCATCATCAGCTAGTCTGATCTGCCAGTAGCCAGCTGTCAGGTCAAATGTGCTTAGATACTTGGCTGAGGCCAAAGTGTCTATTAGCTCATCTGCCCTAGGTATTGGATGGGCATCAGTCCTAGTGACTGCATTGAGACCCCTGTAGTCCACACAAAACCTCATCTCTCTTTTCCCACCATTGGTGTGAGGTTTTGGCACAAGGACCACTGGACTAGCCCAAGGGCTATCTGAGGGTTCAATAACTCCCAAATCCAACATCTTCTGGACTTCTGTCCTGATACAGTCCCTGACATGGTCAGGTTGCCTATAAATCTTAGTTTTAATAGGCAGACTGTCCCCAGTGTCCACTTCATGAGTGCACCAGGTAGTCTGACTGGGTGTCAGTGAGAATATGTGCCTGAACTGATTGAGCACCTGTCTGCAATCAGTTTGCTGCTGGGCAGTGAGGCTGCCTGCCAAGGCTACACCATCCACTGACCCATCATCAGGGTTCTGTGAGAGCAGGTCAGGGAGTGGGTCACTCTCTTCCTCCTGTCCCTCATCAGTAGCCATGAGCAAGCCCATGTCTGCCCTGTCCACATATGGTTTTAACCTGTTGACATGGAGAACCCTGTGGGGACTCCTGGGTGTTCCTAGGTCTACTAAATAGGTAACCTCACCCTTCTGTTCAACAATGGTATGGGGTCCACTCCATTTGTCTTGGAGAGCTGCTGGGGCCACTGGCTCCAACACCCACACCTTCTGTCCTGGCTGGTAAACAGTCAGTACAGCCTTTGGTCATGCCAGGCTTTTTGAAGTTCTTGGCTAGCCTCAAGGTTTTTAGTTGCCTTTTTCATGTACTCAGCCATCCTGGAGCGGAGACCAAGTACATAGACCACTATGTCTTGCTTTGGGGGCTTGAGAGGTAACTCCCATCCTTCCTTCACCAAGCACAATGGACCCCTGACAGGGTGACCAAACAAAAGTTCAAAAGGGCTGTAGCCAACCCCCTTTTGAGGCACCTCCCTGTATGCAAATAAAAGGCAGGGCAAGAGTATGTCCCATCTTCGCCTAAGCTTTTCTGGGAGCCCTTTAATCATGCCCTTCAAGGTTTTGTTGAATCTCTCAACTAAATCATTGCATTGTGGGTGATAGGGTGTGGTGAACTTGTAAGTCACTCCACACTCCTTCCACATTGCTTTCAAGTACCCAGACATAAAGTTAGCACCCCTGTCTGATACAACCTCCTTAGGGAAGCCCACTCTTGAGAAAATTCCCAGGAGGGCTCTTGCCACCACAGGTGCTGTAGTGGTCCTAAGGGGAATAGCCTCTGGGTACCTGGTGGCATGATCCACTACCACCAGGATAAACCTGTGCCCAGATGCTGTTTGGGGATCCATGGGACCAACAATGTCAATCCCCACCCTTTCAAAGGGAACCCCCACCACAGGTAGTGGTATCAGGGGGGCCTTTGTAGTGCCACCTGCCTTGCCACTGGCCTGGCAGGTTAAACAGGAGCAACAAAACTCCTTGGTGTCTTCAGACATGTGGGGCCAGTGAAAGTGAGGGACAATTCTGTCCCAAGTCTTGTTCTGGCCCAGGTGACCTGCTAAGGGAATGTCATGGGCTAGGGTCAATAGGAAGCCCCTGAACTTCAGAGGTATAACCAACCTCCTGGTGGCACCAGGCTTGGGGTCTCTACACTCTGAGTACAAGACTCCATCATCCCAATACACAGTATGGGGACCACTAGCTTTCCCAGCAGCCTCAGCAGCAGCTTGCTGTCTGAGGGGTTCAAGAGAGGGGCAGCTCTGCTGCTCCTGGCTCAGATCTGCCCTGGAAGGGCCCCCTGTCCCCAAGAACTCAACCTGGTCAGGTTCAAGCTCCTCTGGGACAGTTCCTTCCTCAGGACTGAGATCATCCCCCTCAAGAGACTGATCTTCCTTCTGAGCCAAGGGGGAAGGCACTGCCTTTACCCTACTACTCCTCTTCTTGGAGGGCACTTGGTCCATTATTCCAGAATCCAAGGCCTGTTCAGTGTTAGACATTTTGGCTTGTGACCTGGTCACAGCAAACACATCTGCAGGGATGCCCAGCATTTCTGCATGGGTCCTGAGCTCCACTTCTGCCCAAGCTGAAGTTTCTAAATCATTGCCAAGCAAGCATTCAACGGGTAGGTCTGC
This sequence comes from Calotriton arnoldi, assembly GCA_963921515.1. Lineage (NCBI taxonomy): Eukaryota > Metazoa > Chordata > Amphibia > Caudata > Salamandridae > Calotriton > Calotriton arnoldi. The sequence goes on along the minus strand of CAWUFW010001579.1, from coordinate 1,973,482 downwards.
ACTTACCACAACCTTCTTAAGGCCAGTTACCCCTCCCCAGGAGAAGTTAACAACTGCTAGAGTATGGTCTGTTCTGACGTTGCTAGCATTGGTCACTTGGTACATTTCACCAAGTATAATCTGCCCAGGATCTACAAGGTCTTGTGTCACCATGGTGACACTTGCCCCTGTGTCCCTAAATGCCAAAGCCTCTTTTCCATTGATTAAGGGCTGTTACCTGTACTTGCCCAGATTACTGGGACTCACAGAGGAGGTCACATCCATGCCTCCATCACAGACTAGGACAGCCTGAGTGAGTTCTCTGACTAGGTCAGAGCTCATCTCCTTACCCAGGGTCAACCCTACTAAACCCTTGGCTTGTGTAGTCCCACCACCAATTGTAACTGCACTAGGGGGATCAGGTGCCTTAGGGGCATTGGTGGGGGCTGGAGTAGAGTCTTTGGACTTGGTGCAATCACTGGTCCAGTGGGTCTTTTGCTTACAGACCTTGCACCATGGTTTCTTTTGGCCTCTTCCCTTGTTAGACTGTAAATCCCCACCTGAAGAAGATTTTTGGGGGCCTTGTGAAGACTTCTGGTCTTTACCCTTCTCCCCACCCTTATCAGAGTTTTTAGAATCTTGCTTCTTAGGGTCACCACCTTGGTTCTGTACCTTCTGCCTCACCCTGGTCCTGACCCATTTGTCTGCCTTCTTTCCCAATTCTTGGGGAGAGGTCAGATCAGAGTCCACCAGGTGCTGATGCAACAGCTGATTTTGACAATTATTAAGGATCTGCTCCCTCATGATAAGATTGTACAATCCTGTGAAGTCACATACCTTACTGCCCAATAACCAACCTTCCAGAGCCTTGGCAGAAGAATCAACAAAGTCCACCCAGTCTTGAGTCTGTGCCTTTTGGGTATCTCTGAACTTTAACCTGTATTTTTCAGTTGTTAGGCCAAACCCATCAATCAGAGCACTCTTTAAGACTGTGTATGTATCAGCATCCTCCTCTTTAACAGTGAGGAGCTTATCTCTACCTTTGTCTGCAAAGGAGAGCCACAAGATTGCTGCCCACTGCTCCTGAGGGACCCTCTGTACTTTACAGGCCCTCTCCAGTGCAGTTATCCATTTGTGGATGTCATCCCCACTCTGGTAGGGAGGGACAATCTTGCTCAGGTTTCTATGGTCATAAGACCTTTCCCTATCTCTGGGGAAATTGCTGCCACCATGGGACTCTAGTCCCATCTTTTTTCTCTCTTTGTAGAGATCTAGGGACTCCCTGTCTATAGCCAACTGCTGTTTTCTGAGTTCAAGCTGGGCTTGCTCATACTCAATCAGTCTCTTTCTCCTGTCATGAGAGTATTCTCTCCTATGAGAGGAGACAGAGGTCCCTATTGAGGTGTCAGAGTGGTTAGACTCCTGAGAAGGAGATCTAGACCTTCTGGGCACACTCACAATTCTTCCTGGGGGACAAAGGGGAGGTCATTCTGATCCTCCTCCTCCTCCACAGGAGGAATTGCGTTCTCCAGGTCAAGGTCATTTTCACCTTCCTGGCCAGTTTCAGAGGGGGGGGCCTGGGTTTCTTCACCCCTGACCCCTTCCTCATCTTCTGCCCCACCCTCTCTGCCTACCCCTTCAGACCCTAGGGGCCTGCTGAGATCATCAGATAGTAACACCTCCCCGAGGTGTTGGGTGCTGGCACTTTTGCCTGCCTTCAGCTTCCTAGTATTGCATAATGCTCTCAATTCCAAGAATGGGAGTTTATCATACTTGGAGGGAAGAAGCCCACTGGCTTCTGGCAAGGACTCACTGGGTCCTGGCTTTGAAGACATTACTAGTGAGGTGTGGTGTATGCACTACCTACTCTAGTGTGGCCTACTAAACTCTCTTGAGTTGTAGAAAGGGTGTGCTATCCCTTAACACACAACTCTAAGTTCAGTAGAACTTACTGTATACTAAGCTTGATTTATATGTACCTTAGGTACCCTTAGTGGTTTTCAGTTGATCAATTCAATTGAGATTATCTGGTAAAACAATAGCAAGCTGGAATCCCACACGCTGCACACCAATGTGAGAAGTTGGCCTGGCATATGCTGTCCACTAATTATAGTGGGCACCTTGCACCAGTCCAAAAAACCCCTTATTGGAGATAGGTTAAAGACAACCTTTATTGAAAGCTATCCTAGTGGTAGCTATGGAGAGCAGCCTTCAGGCTAAGTCTTGAAGGAATGTAAAGCAGCTTGTTTTACCAGTCTATAATCTCTTGAGTGACCAAATGAAAGAGGAGCACACCAGGTATATATTCAAAATATATGTATTTATTGCTAAACACACCCCTCTGGTCTCTTTATGAGGCTAGAGTTCGAAGTACATAAGTTATAAGTTAGTTATCTACAGTAATAGCACAAATACACGTTTGAGCCCTAGGGGCGTACTCAAACCATATACCAATAAAGTGGTATAAGAACCACGACTGAGCTAGACACAGGGCCTAGAGCCTGTAGAAGTGCTTGGACCACAAGGAACCACCCAAGGTAGTGACACAGGGGACCCACGGGGGACGCGTGCAGTGTATGAACACAGCCGCGAATCGCCGTTGACTTCTATGGGGAAAGTCGCAGTTGGAATTTAAAAGAAAAGGGACACTTAGAGGAGGACTTGGAGCAAACCCTTTTAGAACTAGGCTGTTCTAGTGTCAATACCCACGGGAGCACCGGAGTACTCGAGTTACCTCACCCAGGGGAGCCGGGTGCATAGGTGTCTTTCGGGGTCGGGTTTCATCGTCGTTTTCAATGGCGATCTGCTGCAAAGTGCTGCTGGCGGCCAAGTCGAAAGTGTTCGGGTGGATCCAAAGGTGGATCAAAGATCTGAAGAACCTGAAAGCAGAGGGGACAGAGTCTGGGTCACTAGCCAGTGACCAGGAAGGCGATGAGCAGATGCCCACCGATGTTGAGTGCTTCAGGTAGGTTGACAGTCGTGTTGACTCTTCAGCCACGAGGTCCAGGAGGCGTCGACGACAACCAGGAGCTGGATTCGAGCTGTCCCATGCGGTCTGTCGATTGCAGGGGTGTCGGCGACCAGATTGGACCCAACAAGCCTTGGCAACGGCAAGTCTTGTGGAAATGGAAGAAGGACGATGGTGCAGACCAGCAAGGTCTGTGGGACTCACCCAGCCAGGGTAAGTTAGGGCACGCCTGGAGCAGCCAGGGAGCCCAAGCAGAAGAAGATTGGCCTTCGGGAGGGCCTCCTAGCCAACGGACTAGCGACCACAAAGGAGCCTCGAGTTGACGCACGTGGAGCTGGCTCACAGGACACTCGTGGAGTGAAGGCCGGTTTGAACTGGGGTATGTACAGGGACACCAAATGTGCCCCCAGTGCAGGACTTCGAAGCACCAGAGAGTGCTCCCGCCCAGCCCCAATACACACTATCCTGTCTGGGGAGGTGGTCACACCTCCCTGGGACAGGAAACCTATTGTCCAGGCCTCCCCTGCCGGAGTTTCGGTCAGCAGCAGGAGGCCAGACTCGTGTCTGTGGCAGCGGCATCCATTTTGTGATGCCAGGGCTCTGGAAAGTCAGTACCGGGTATACCAGTGTGTACATGTCTCTCCCTCTAGAAGGGTGGAATGCTACCCCTGCCGCCAGAACTGGCGGGGGGTAGTATTCCAAGATGTTTGACACCAAACACGACATGTTTCCGTGCAGCCATCCCAAAGTTAGCATTTAACGCGAGGTTATAATGCGCTTAAGAGCATATGGTCGGGCTGCACTACAAACAGCATCAGAGAAGGGTCTCCGAACGCTGCAGAGGGGCCCAGCTCATGCAGGGGCACCCTCTCACATAGGAACCACGCACTCTGCCTTCAGGATTGATAAGGCCTGCCATAGGAGTGACTTATATGTTTATATGTGTGTATGTATGTAGTGATATAGGTAGCCTATATCACAGTAAGGGGTGCACGCACCACCTTACCCAGGCTGCAGTAGAAGACCTGTGGTGTCCTTTTGGCTGGCCTTCCAGGGGTGGCACAATACATGCTTCAGCCCCTGGCAGGCCTCTGAGGTACCTATGCCCTGGGTACATAGTATACCATATACGAGGGACTTATAAGGGCACTCCAGATTCCAATCAGAGATGTGCCTAAGGCACATGGAAACCATTTTAGAGAGGAAGCAGCTAGGCTGGGGTTCTGATTAGCAGGGCCCCAGCCAGACTAAAGTCGAAAAACAGTGAAGCATCAGCAAAAAGTGGGGGTACCCATGTGAAGCAGATCCTACTCTCCTACACAACCCCCCAAACGTAGGGACATTAAACTAACCTTGCCCAGTTAAGTCTTCATGTTCTAAGTGGAAGTACCTAGAGAGTCCATCTGCATTGGCATGGTTACTCCCAGGTCTATGTTCCACTGTGAAGTCCATCCCCTGTAGGGAAATGGACCACCTAAGCAGTTTGGGGTTTTCACCCTTCATTTGTTTTAGCCATAAGAGGGGCTCATGGTCGGTTTGAACAAGGAAGTGAGTACCAAACAAGTATGGCCTCAACTTCTTCAGAGCCCAGACCACAGCAAAGGCCTCCCTCTCAATGGCTGACCAACGTTTCTCTCTAGGGGTCAGCCTTCTGCTAATAAAAGCTACTGGCTGATCCTGACCTTCATCATTCAATTGTGACAGTACAGCCCCTACCCCCAATCCAGATGCATCTGTTTGCACAATGAACTTCTTGGAGTAATCAGGACTCTGTAGAATGGGAGCAGTGCACATGGCCTGCTTTAGGTCATCAAATGCCTTTTGACAGCTAACTGTCCACTGAACCTTTTTGGGCATTTTCTTGGAAGTTAAGTCATTCAGGGGCGTCACTATTGATCCATACCCCTTGACAAATCTCCTATAGTACCCAGTCAGGCCTAAAAAGGCTCTCACCTGTGTCTGGGTAGTTGGAGCAGTCCAGTCCATGATGGTCTGGATCTTGCTCTGCAGTGGTTGAACCTGGCCTCCACCCACAAGGTGGCCCAGGTACACAACCTGACTCTGCCCTATCTGGCACTTGGTGGCCTTGATAGTCAGGCCTGCTTTCTGCAGGGCCTGCAAAACATTCCTGAGGTGGACCAGGTGATCCTCCCAGGTGGAGCTAAAGACAGAAATATCATCTAGATATGCTGCACTATAGGCTTCCAGACCTGTAAGGACTGTATTCACCAACCTCTGAAAAGTGGCAGGTGCATTCTTCAGACCAAAGGGCATCACCACAAATTGATAATGCCCACTAGGGGTTGAGAATGCTGTCTTTGGCTTTGCATCATCAGCTAGTCTGATCTGCCAGTAGCCAGCTGTCAGGTCAAATGTGCTTAGATACTTGGCTGAGGCCAAAGTGTCTATTAGCTCATCTGCCCTAGGTATAGGATGGGCATCAGTCCTAGTGACTGCATTGAGACCCCTGTAGTCCACACAAAACCTCATCTCTCTTTTCCCACCATTGGTGTGAGGTTTTGGCACAAGGACCACTGGACTAGCCCAAGGGCTATCTGAGGGTTCAATAACTCCCAAATCCAACATCTTCTGGACTTCTGTCCTGATACAGTCCCTGACATGGTCAGGTTGCCTATAAATCTTATTTTTAATAGGCAGACTGTCCCCAGTGTCCACTTCATGAGTGCACCAGGTAGTCTGACTGGGTGTCAGTGAGAATATGTGCCTGAACTGATTGAGCACCTGTCTGCAATCAGTTTGCTGCTGGGCAGTGAGGCTGCCTGCCAAGGCTACACCATCCACTGACCCATCATCAGGGTTCTGTGAGAGCAGGTCAGGGAGTGGGTCACTCTCTTCCTCCTGTCCCTCATCAGTAGCCATGAGCAAGCCCATGTCTGCCCTGTCCACATATGGTTTTAACCTGTTGACATGGAGAACCCTGTGGGGACTCCTGGGTGTTCCTAGGTCTACTAAATAGGTAACCTCACCCTTCTGTTCAACAATGGTATGGGGTCCACTCCATTTGTCTTGGAGAGCTGCTGGGGCCACTGGCTCCAACACCCACACCTTCTGTCCTGGCTGGTAAACAGTCAGTACAGCCTTTTGGTCATGCCAGGCTTTTTGAAGTTCCTGGCTAGCCTCAAGGTTTTTAGTTGCCTTTTTCATGTACTCAGCCATCCTGGAGCGGAGACCAAGTACATAGTCCACTATGTCTTGCTTTGGGGGCTTGAGAGGTAACTCCCATCCTTCCTTCACCAAGCACAATGGACCCCTGACAGGGTGACCAAACAAAAGTTCAAAAGGGCTGTAGCCAACCCCTTTGAGGCACCTCCCTGTATGCAAATAAAAGGCAGGACAAGAGTATGTCCCATCTTCGCCTAAGCTTTTCTGGGAGCCCTTTAATCATGCCGTTCAAGGTTTTGTTGAATCTCTCAACTAAACCATTGAATTGTGGATGATAGGGTGTGGTGAACTTGTAAGTCACTCCACACTCCTTCCACATTGCTTTCAAGTATCCAGACATAAAGTTAGCACCCCTGTCTGATACAACCGCCTTAGGGAAGCCCACTCTTGAGAAAATTCCCAGGAGGGCTCTTGCCACCACAGGTGCTGTAGTGGTCCTAAGGGGAATAGCCTCTGGGTACCTGGTGGCATGATCCACTACCACCAGGATAAACCTGTGCCCAGATGCTGTTTGGGGATCCATGGGACCAACAATGTCAATCCCCACCCTTTCAAAGGGAACCCCCACCACAGGTAGTGGTATCAGGGGGCCTTTGTAGTGCCACCTGCCTTGCCACTGGCCTGGCAGGTTACACAGGAGCGACAAAACTCCTTGGTGTCTTCAGACATGTGGGGCCAGTGAAAGTGAGGGACAATTCTGTCCCAAGTCTTGTTCTGGCCCAGGTGACCTGCTAAGGGAATGTCATGGGCTAGGGTCAATAGGAAGCCCCTGAACTTCAGAGGTATAACCAACCTCCTGGTGGCACCAGGCTTGGGGTCTCTACACTCTGAGTACAAGAGTCCATCATCCCAATACACAGTATGGGGACCACTAGCTTTCCCAGCAGCCTCAGCAGCAGCTTGCTGTCTGAGGGGTTCAAGAGAGGGGCAGCTCTGCTGCTCCTGGCTCAGATCTGCCCTGGAAGGGCCCCCTGTCCCCAAGAACTCAACCTGGTCAGGTTCAAGCTCCTCTGGGACAGTTCCTTCCTCAGGACTGAGATCATCCCCCTCAAGAGACTGATCTTCCTTCTGAGCCAAGGGGGAAGGCACTGCCTTTACCCTACTACTCCTCTTCTTGGAGGGCACTTGGTCCATTATTCCAGAATCCAAGGCCTGTTCAGTGTTAGACATTTTGGCTTGTGACCTGGTCACAGCAAACACATCTGCAGGGATGCCCAGCATTTCTGCATGGGTCCTGAGCTCCACTTCTGCCCAAGCTGAAGTTTCTAAATCATTGCCAAGCAAGCATTCAACGGGTAGGTCTGCACTTACCACAACCTTCTTAAGGCCAGTTACCCCTCCCCAGGAGAAGTTAACAACTGCCAGAGTATGGTCTGTTCTGACGTTGCTAGCATTGGTCACTTGGTACATTTCACCAAGTATAATCTGCCCAGGATCTACAAGGTCTTGTGTCACCATGGTGACACTTGCCCCTGTGTCCCTAAATGCCAAAGCCTCTTTTCCATTGATTAAGGGCTGTTGCCTGTACTTGCCCAGATTACTGGGACTCACAGAGGAGGTCACATCCATGCCTCCATCACAGACTAGGACAGCCTGAGTGAGTTCTCTGACTAGGTCAGAGATCATCTCCTTACCCAGGGTCAACCCTACTAAACCCTTGGCTTGTGTAGTCCCACCACCAATTGTAACTGCACTAGGGGAGCAGGTGCCTTAGGGGCATTGGTGGGGGCTGGAGTAGAGTCTTTGGACTTGGTGCAATCATTGGTCCAGTGGGTCTTTTGCGTACAGACCTTGCACCATGGTTTCTTTTGGCCTCTTCCCTTGTTAGACTGTGACTCCCCACCTGAAGAAGATTTTTGGGGGCCTTGTGAAGACTTCTGGTCTTTACCCTTCTCCCCACCCTTATCAGAGTTTTTAGAATCTTGCTTCTTAGGGTCACCACCATGGTTCTGTACCTTCTGCCTCACCCTGGTCCTGACCCATTTGTCTGCCTTCTTTCCCAATTCTTGGGGAGAGGTCAGATCAGAGTCCACCAGGTGCTGATGCAACAGCTGATTTTGACAATTATTAAGGATCTGCTCCCTCATGATAAGATTGTACAATCCTGTGAAGTCACATACCTTACTGCCCAATAACCAACCTTCCAGAGCCTTGGCAGAACAATCAACAAAGTCCACCCAGTCTTGAGTCTGTGCCTTTTGGGTATCTCTGAACTTTAACCTGTATTGTTCAGTGGTTAGGCCAAACCCATCAATCAGAGCACTCTTTAAGACTGTGTATGTATCAGCATCCTCCTCTTTAACAGTGAGGAGCTTATCTCTACCTTTGTCTGCAAAGGAGAGCCACAATATTGCTGCCCACTGCTCCTGAGGGACCCTCTGTACTTTACAGGCCCTCTCCAGTGCAGTTATCCATTTGTGGATGTCATCCCCACTCTGGTAGGGAGGGACAATCTTGCTCAGGTTTCTATGGTCATAAGACCTTTCCCTATCTCTGGGGAAATTGCTGCCACCATGGGACTCTAGTCCCATCTTTTTCTCTCTTTGTAGAGATCTAGGGACTCCCTGTCTATAGCCAACTGCTGTTTTCTGAGTTCAAGCTGGGCTTGCTCATACTCAATCAGTCTCTTTCTCCTGTCATGAGAGTATTCTCTCCTATGAGAGGAGACAGAGGTCCCTATTGAGGTGTCAGAGTGGTTAGACTCCTGAGAAGGAGATCTAGACCTTCTGGGCACACTCACAATTCTTCCTGGGGGGACAAAGGGGAGGTCATTCTGATCCTCCTCCTCCTCCACAGGAGGAATGGCGTTCTCCAGGTCAAGGTCATTTTCACCTTCCTGGCCAGTTTCAGAGGGGGGGCCTGGGTTTCTTCACCCCTGACCCCTTCCTCATCTTCTGCCCCACCCTCTCTGCCTACCCCTTCAGACCCTAGGGGCCTGCTGAGATCATCAGCCAGTAACACCTCCCTGAGGTGTTGGGTGCTGGCACTTTTGCCTGCCTTCAGCTTCCTAGCATTGCATAATGCTCTCAATTCCAAGAATGGGAGTTTATCATACTTGGAGGGAAGAAGCCCACTGGCTTCTGGCAAGGACTCACTGGGTCCTGGCTTTGAAGACATTACTAGTGAGGTGTGGTGTATGTACTACCTACTCTAGTGTGGCCTACTAAACTCTCTTGAGTTGTAGAAAGGGTGTGCTATCCCTTAACACACAACTCTAAGTTCAGTAGAACTTACTGTATACTAAGCTTGATTTATATGTACCTTAGGTACCCTTAGTGGTTTTCAGTTGATCAATTCAATTGAGATTATCTGGTAAAACAATAGCAAGCTGGAATCCCACACGCTGCACACCAATGTGAGAAGTTGGCCTGGCATATGCTGTCCACTAATTATAGTGGGCACCTTGCACCAGTCCAAACAACCCCTTATTGGAGATAGGTTAAAGACAACCTTTATTGAAAGCTATCCTAGTGGTAGCTATGGAGAGCAGCCTTCAGGCTAAGTCTTGAAGGAATGTAAAGCAGCTTGTTTTACCAGTCTATAATCTCTTGAGTGACCAAATGAAAGAGGACCACATCAGGTATATATTCAAAATATATGTATTTATTGCTAAACACACCCCTCTAGTCTCTTTATGAGGCTAGAGTTCGAAGTACATAAGTTATAAGTTAGTTATCTACAGTAATAGCACAAATACACGTTTGAGCCCTAGGGGCGTACCAAACCATATACCAATAAAGTGGTATAAGAACCACGACTGAGCTAGACACAGGGCCTAGAGCCTGTAGAAGTGCTTGGACCACAAGGAACCACCCAAGGTAGTGACACAGGGGACCCACGGGGACGCGTGCAGTGTATGAACACAGCCGCGAATCGCCGTTGACTTCTATGGGGAAAGTCGCGGTTGGAATTTAAAAGAAAAGGGACACTTAGAGGAGGACTTGGAGCAAACCCTTTTAGAACTAGGCTGTTCTAGTGTCAATACCCATGGGAGCACCGGAGTACTCGAGTTACCTCACCCAGGGGAGCCGGGTGCATAGGTGTCTTTCGGGGTCGGGTTTCGTCGTCGTTTTCAATGGCGATCTGCTGAAAAGTGCTGCTGGCGGCCAAGTCGAAAGTGTTCGGGTGGATCCAAAGGTGGATCGAAGATCTGAAGAACCTGAAAGCAGAGGGGACAGAGTCTGGGTCACTAGCCAGTGACCAGGAAGGCGATGAGCAGATGCCCACCGATGTCGAGTGCTTCAGGTAGGTTGATGGTTGTCTTGACTCTTCAGCCACGAGGTCCAGGAGGTGTCGACGACAACCAGGAGCTGGATTCGAGCTGTCCCATGACGTCTGTCGATTGCAGGGGTATCGGCGACCAGATTGGACCCAACAAGCCTTGGCAACGGCAAGTCTCGTGGAAATGGAAGAAGGACGATGGTGCAGACCAAAAAGGTTTGTGGGACTCACCCAGCAAGGGTGAGTTAGGGCACGCCTGGAGCAACCAGGGAGCCCAAGCAGAAGAAGATTGGCCTTCGGGAGGGCCTACTAGCCAACAGACTAGTGACCGCGAAGGAGCCTCGAGTCGACGCACGTGGAGCTGGCTCACAGGACACTCGTGGAGTGGAGGCCAGTGATTTTCGGTACAGTCGGTGCTGGAGGCTGGGGCTACTCAGAGCCCAAAGCACAACTTCGTGGGAGACCCAGAAAAGGATGCACTTGCAAATGTGGTCGGTGTCCAGGGGTCATGGTTCCACGTTACCCACGACAGCTACGGGCCTCAGCTTTGCTGGGGACTCAGGGAAGCCTCGGCGAAGTCTGGAAATCTACCTCTGGTGATGCAAAGACTTCGGCGTCCGGTGGGAGCTTCAGCGATGCAGACCGGACAATTGCTTCTTTGGTGCCTGCCAAGCAGGGGAGTCACTCCTTGACCCCAAGGGAGATTCTTCAGTCCTCTAATCTTGAAGTAGAGCGTCGAAGGTCCAGGATTCTGTGTCAGAGTTTCGTCCAGGTTAATCTAAAGTCCTAAGGACTGGGGTCCCATACTTATACTAAGATAGGGGTTGGACATACTCTGGGGACCCACCTATGGGAGGGTCAGGGCAGAGGGGTGGTTACACCCCTTTCCCTTTGTCCAGTTTCGCGCCAGAGCAGGGGCTGGAAGCCCCTGAGCCGGTTTGAACTGGGGTATGCACAGGGACACCAAATGTGCCCCCAGTGCAGGACTTCAAAGCACCAGAGAGTGCTCCCGCCCAGCCCCAATACACACTATCCTGTCTGGGGAGGTGGTCTACACCTCCCTGGGACAGGAAACCTATTGTCCAGGCCTCCCCTGCCGGAGTTTCGGTCAGCAGCAGGAGGCCAGACTCGTGTCTGTGGCAGCGGCATCCATTTTGTGATGCCAGGGCTCTGGAAAGTCAGTACCGGGTATACCGGTGTGTACATGTCTCTCCCTCTAGAAGGGTGGAATGCTACCCCCGCCACCAGAACTGGCGGGGGGTAGTATTCCAAGATGTTTGACACCAAACACGACATGTTTCCGTGCAGCCATCCCAAAGTTAGCATTTAACGCGAGGTTATAATGCGCTTAAGAGTATATGGTCGGGCTGCACTACAAACAGCATCAGAGAAGGGTCTCCGAACGCTGCAGAGGGGCCCAGCTCATGCAGGGGCACCCTCTCACATAGGAACCACGCACTCTGCCTTCAGGATTGATAAGGCCTGCCATAGGAGTGACTTATAGGTTTATATGTGTGTATGTATGTAGTGATATAGGTAGCCTATATCACAGTAAGGGGTGCACGCACCACCTTACCCAGGCTGCAGTAGCAGACCTGTGGTGTCCTTTTGGCTGGCCTTCCAGGGGTGGCACAATACATGCTTCAGCCCCTGGCAGGCCTCTGAGGTACCTATGCCATGGGTACATAGTATACCATATACTAGGGACTTATAAGGGCACTCCAGATTCCAATCAGAGATGTGCCTAAGGCACATGGAAACCATTTTAGAGAGGAAGCAGCTAGGCTGGGGTTCTGATTAGCAGGGCCCCAGCCAGACTAAAGTCGAAAAACAGTGAAGCATCAGCAAAAAGTGGGGGTACCCATGTGAAGCAGATCCTACTCTCCTACACCGGTGAGCAAGGAGCAGATCCATTCCAGTGCTTTGTTACAGATGCCGGCGTTGTGGAGTCTTGTGCATAGAGTGCGGTGAGAGACGGTATTGAATGCGGCTGAGAGGTCCAGGAGGATGAGGGCGAGGAGGGTGTGGACGTCGTCTGTCGCGATGAGGAATGCATTCTCGTGCTGTGGTAGCTCCGAAAGCCAGATAGGGAGAGGTCCAGGATGTGGTTGGCTTTGATGAACTCAGAGAGTTGGGTGTTGATGACCTTCTCAATGACCTTGGCTGGGAAGGGGAGAAGAGAGATGGGTCTGAAATTCTTGAGGTCCATCAGGTCGGCAGATGGTTTCTTCAGCAAGGGGTTGATCTCTGCATGTTTCCAGTTTTCCGGGAAGGTGGCAGAGTTGACGGAGCAGTTGATGGTGTGGCAGAGTTCGGGGGCAATGGTGGTACTGGCTCTGTTAAAGATGTGGTGCAGGCAGGGGTCTGAGAGTGCTCCAGAGTGGATGCTCTTCATGATCTTTAGGGTGTCGTCAGCGGTGAGGGGAGTCCAGTTGAGGAGGGTCTGTTGGGGTCTGGTGTCATTGGGTGCAATAGTTGTGGAGGGGTGGGAGGGTCTTGGGTATCGAGACTGTCAAATCTGTTGTATATCTCTTTAATCTTGTAGTGGAAGAAGGTGCTGAGGTTGTTGCAGAGGTCTTGGGAGAGTTGAATGTCTGCTGTCTGTGTGCTGGGTCTGGCAAATACTTTGACCACAGTGAAGAGTTCTTTACTATTGAGTGCGTTGGCATTGATCCTTTCTTGTGGGGCTGCTTTCTTTGTTGTTCTAATGAGGTGGTGGTGTTCTGTGACAGCGGTCTTGAAGGCTGAGTTGTCTTCTGGGGTCTGGCTGCTCTTCCATATCTTCTCAAGCCGTCTACAGGTGCACCTGGACTCTTGAAGGGTGGGAGAGAACCAGTTGGATTTCTTGGGGTGATGTTTTCCTAGGGCTTTCTTCAGGGAATCCAGAGTATTGGCGCAGTTGGAGATCCATCAGTGGAGGCTGCATGCTTAGGTGGTATGAGGCCCTACAGCCTACCAGTCCTTCCAATGGCACTATACTCACACCTCAAAACAACACAAGACCGGATGTGCACCTCTTCTGCCTTCATACCGAGTGTCACTTTCTCTCTCCTAATGGCCTCGTCTCGATCTGGTAGAATCCATCTCTCCAAATTATCCTTGTCTCTCTGCTAAGGCCTCCTCTCTCTCCCTCTCCCTTAAGTCACCCTTCTCCAGTGACTTACTCTCTGTGGTAAAACTCCCTCTCTCTGGTAAGCTCCCCTCTCTCTCTGGGTAAAGAGGCTGCTGTCCAGTAAAACTCCCTCTCTAGCCGGTAAATCAAATCCCTCTGGTACTCATACCATGGCCCTCTCTCTCTGGTATTGTGTTACAACATTTTTATATCGTTTTTGAGGCACTGATGTGCTTGATACAAGGGTATCACACCACACTAAGTAGGGTGTGTGTTGGAAATGTGTTGTCTTCTTTGATCCTGCATGGGAAAAATGTCCATATTGTGTGTGATGACTACAAAAGTGGGGTTATCGTGTTATGGGGCACTTCTCTCAGCAGTGTGATGGATGAAGAAGTGTGAGACACAGGCACACAGTTTATGATTTTTAATAAGATGATAACTTTGAGCAGCTCTTCAGGCCGCTTTGTGGCATTTCTTATATTCATAATCCATAGTTCATAGTTCCTAGGTGGTTATTGCACTGGGCTGTAAATCCTGAGATATTTTATTTAAAGTTTATCGCCCTGGGGAGGTGTCAGTGTAAGGGAGAAATTATGGAGGAATCTGCTGGGATGAACTTTGTTATTAATATCCCATATCTGATTGTCATTATGAGATGTCAACAAACTGTCATAATATGTAGCTTGTTAGGACCTGCAGTGGTGGACTACATTAAAATACTCTGTTGGCCAGCTGCACATGGCAGATCTCTTCAGCTATTCCATGCCTGTTCAGCTGTAAATGGATGCTTTATTTGCTGTGGACTGGTGATGGATATGACCCTTAGCAGTTTTGTCTTATGTGAGCATAAGAGTGTCAAGCAGTTTATTATGCAGCCAGTATGAACTACAATCACCTGCCCAACCAATGTGTGGTATAGTATTAGTAATAGTGTGAGATATATATTGTCTTGTATTATAACTGTGGGGAGAGGATGTAGCCTAACAGCTAGGGTGGTTGACCTCGAAGCTGGGGAACCGGGTCGGAGTTTCGGCAGGGACGCTTAACATCCTGTGATTCTGGGAAAATAACTTAATCTCCCCATGCTTAAAAAAAATTAATGTGTCCATCTTTAATGCAACTGGTGCTCGTATAAAGCACTCTGATAGCTTCGGGTCTACTTCATACTATATAAAACTCACAAAAAAAAACTGCATTAGGTGCCACTTTTGGGGTAATTTGTCATGCGGAGGCAGAGAAAAAGGATGGGTTCCTGTTGGACTTGGCCCTTTTTGCAGGGTCATCCCTGAACTTTTTGCCTTCCTCCTGGTATTTTGTCTGACCTGGTGCTGGTGGTTTTAGGACTCTGGGCACTTTATCACTGCTGTTCAGTGTTAAAGTGCATGTGCTCTCTATGGTAAACTTGGTAAGATTGGTCTACACCTGTTTGGCATATTTAATTTACCTATCAGTCCCTGGTAAAGTGGTATCTCATATACCCAGGGCCAGTAAATTAAATGCTACTGGTGGGCTTGCAGCGCTGCTTGCACCACCCACCAAAGTAGCCTTTCAAACCTGTCCCAGGCCTCTGCCATTGCAGGCCCTGCACGCGCAGTTTACTGTCGCTGTGACGTGGCACATAAAGTGGGTGCCACGTCTGTGACTCCCCTTTTACTACACATCAGTCACCCCTAAGGTAGGCCCTAGCTAGCCCTATGGGCAGGGTGCGCTGTAGGGAAAAGGTAGGACATGTGCCTTAACTTTGTGGCATGTCCTCGTAGTGACAAACAGCCATTTTGGTTTCTCACTACTGTGAGGCTGCCCTCTCATAGGAATGAATTGGGGATTCCCTGATATGTGTTTCAGTGGTAATTCCTGACATGAGAGGAGTAGCGTTATCAAGTTTGGTATGTTTGGAATAGTGGTAATAAATGCTGCGTAATGGTGTTCGCAGATTTATTATCTCTATTTTAGAAATGCCACTTTTAGAAATGGGCATTTCTGTGTGCTATGTGTCTTTGTGCCTGCCTGTTGTGTGTTGCATGTCTGGCTCTAGAGTGACAGGGGCTGGGGGGGTGCAGTAGCGCCAGAGGGGCTGGGTGAGTCAGCGCTAGGCTGAATAGGCCGATCTGCATTTGGAGTAGTGGGAGGAGTAGCACCTGGGCCTGAATAGGACTGTGCCTGCCTTCCACAATGCTGGCTCCGCCCCCCTGTGGTGTGTCTGGGGCCAGAGCCTACACTAACAAAAGAGGTGTTTGTGCACATGTAAAGAAGTATGAAAGTACCCCCCGGATGGACCGGGCACATAGCCCTGGGAACAAAGGCATCGCTGGTATAAATATTGGGGCTGTGACCCCATGAAAGTGTGCTGTTGGTTGCTTACTTGGATCTAAAGAGCACTCTGCCAGGAGGAACCACCGTGGGACCCAACTGCTGTCTCCTGGGGGTCCCTATGTGCTGGCCTGCCTGTGCCCAGCTCTACCTATGGGACTTTGGACTTAGCGCCTCATGAGCGCTACATGTTCATTGCCCCCTTTGAGCCCTAGAAGGGGGGAGCTCCGGCTTTGCAGCATGTGGTGAGCGCACTCCCTCTGGTGCCTGGGGGGGGGCATTGTGCCTGGAGCAGCGCGGGGAGAAAGCCTGAGGAGCGCTTTCTTTATTCCTCTAACCTGTGAGTTTGACCCCTAACGTGGGCTCCTGTGGTGGTACCGCAGTAACGGGCGCCAAGAGAGCAAGAGCGCTGTTGCAAGAGCTCTGTGGTCGTCAGTTGCGGTGCTGGTTGCCTGTCCAGCACTGTGTTGTGTGCACCTGCTACAGACCAGTGAGGTGGGCTCTGCTGAGGTGGCCCTGCATTTCTGGGACCAGACCGAGGATTGCCAAACCGCCGGAGACGTCACTCCGGGGTTTTCAGCCAGAACGCGGAGCCACCGGAAGCCAGGCAAGGGCTAAGCCTGTCCGCGAGTAATAGGAAGTTGGCGGGTGCGGCCAAAAGGAAGGAGGTCCAGCCGCAGAGAGTAAGCTGCTCGGGGCTTGGAGGCGAGCCAACTGCCTCACGAGCCACGAGGAGACCAGAGGGACCGCATCCTGGGAAGCAAGCATCAAAAAGAGTCGGCGCTTTGGTGTTTCTGGGCCCGGCGAGGCCCGACCCGAATCTGGCCGTGGCCTGACTGGTAGGAGGTGAGGAAACAAACCAGCAGGCCGCACTGTTGTTTTTCGGCCCGAGGGGCGATTGGCAGGTCTCCCCCCGGGTGCTTTTTCTAGCACCGAAGTGACTCGCGCATTTCCCGTTGTAGATGGGCAGGTGCCCGGGAGTGCACATGGACACCTGGAGATTACCGTGTAGTGCCTATGAGAAGCGCGGTAATGGGCGTGCATGGTGCACCTACGGTCAGTGATCCCCTGATGTGACGCTGTCACTGCCTTTTCTGCCGTGATGTGTTTGACGCTCTTGGTATGGTAAAAATGTTTCTGTCCAATACTCCCTCACTCTACTTGCCTCATATTTATGCCCTGATTATGCTGTGATGGTAATGGGTGCACCTAATAAGTGATGTTAGGGCGTGCACTGCTGCTGATTGTGTTTATGCCATACTGTGAGGGTTATTGTCTCACTGAGGTGGTTGTAATGGGTGGCATAAGGTGCAGTCATGTTTATACCTAAGAGGGGCATGATGGGTGAGGCTCTGGTGCACTGTTAGTGAATCTGGGTAGGCATAAGGTGCTATGCTGAGTACCACTATATGATATATGCATAATATTTGGTACATGTGCCAAACTGTGAGGTTTCATGCCTAAGGTGTTCACTTTAATGCCCTACGTGTGCTGTGATGACAATGGCCCGATTGGCCCAGGGATTTATGATTTATGTTTTGCCCTGATGTGATTAGGCTTTGGGGTTACATTGCCAAGGTTGGTACCCTGCGCACCGCTATGGTGATTGTATTGATGGGTGCACTCTGATAAGTGTTTACTATGGTGCACTGCGAATGATGTCTTGCATAAGGCTTTGTGCTAAGTGCAATCCTGCCATTATTTACTGGTGACGATAAACGTTTAAGACAGTGGCCCGATTGGCCCTGCAACGTATATAATCCCCTGTAAAGTCATACCTAGTGCCAGGTGGCACAGTGTATATGTGTGATTGCGTTCTAATGTGTTTTATGAGTAATACAAAGGCTATTTTTTATATAACCTTGTGTGGAGTTTCTTTTTTGGTGTGCCTAGTGTGTCGCTGCTGTGTGAGTATGTTGCGCAAACGCTTTACACTTTGCCTCTGGGATAAGCCTGACTGCTCTGCCAAGCTACCAAGGGGGTGAGCAGGGGTTATCTTCAGCTTGTAACTCCCTTGCCCTGACTAGAGTGGTGGTTTCTGCCTGGCTTAGGCGCTTGCCCTAGCCAACCAGAAATCTCATTTCTAACAGTTCCAAAACAACGTTTCCCAAGCATTTTCCTTAGAGAAAACTGGACAATGCTACAGAAAAAACAGCTGAACAGAATTACATTACATTTGGCAGAAAACTAGATCTTTCCTCAGAAGGTGTAAATCTGTTTAGCTGTTTTAGAGAAATTATGGTTCAAAATGTATCAATAACTGTGGCCACAGAAGAGGCATGGGACAAAAATTCAAAATGTGTGTTTTGATCCTAAGTCCTGAAAGAAAAAAAAAAAAAGGAATAAGGGGGCAGGGTAGCAGTACCCTGATGACCTGGTCCTTAGGGTCTGTCCCACAATACCCCCCTGTGGCTGGATTTAAAAAGAAAAATAAGGTTAAATGTCAAAATGGTCCTGCTGCACTCCCGAGGTACTCAGTGAGGCCCCTGGGTTGTTCTGCGGTAGTCTCAGGGGACAGAAGATAATTATAGTACACACTTTAGGCTGGTCAAAGCTCTTTAAAGAGAGTGCACTCCCAATACACTATGTACCCCTATTATTTGGGCAAGCCCTTGCATAGTATAGTCTGCACTCAGTGTGCAGACTGTGTTTAGAGTCACACCCTCCAGAAACCTACGCCCCAATAGGATGATAAGACCCTACTAAACACAATCTGTGCCCAATACGCAGACTCTGTAGAGCTCACTCCTCTAGATACGCAAGCACCATTAGATGGGCAAGACCATACAATGCATCGTCAGTGCTCAGAACAGAGACTGTGGGTACTTCCCACCCCATCTAGAGACCTAAGCCCCACTAATTGGTCCACCCCTCCTAAACAGTCTGCACTAAGTGTGCAGACTGTGTGTTGAGCTCACTCCCTCCAGACAAGCAGGTGCTATTAGGTTGAAAAGCCCCTACTATGCACAGTCAGCACTGAGTGCATCAACTGTGCATAGAGCCCACTTCCTCCAGTGCCTTAACCCCCATTAGGTGTGCAAGCCTCTACAATACACAGTCAGTCAGTGCTGAGGGTACAGACTTTGTGTAGAAACCACTCCCTGAAGAGTAACAAGTCCCATTCGGTGGACAAACTCTTATTGTGTCCAGTTAGCGCTCAGTGCGCAGACTATGTGTAAACTAGAGCCACCGCACTCAGGCATCAAAGCCCCATTAGCTGGGCAAATTCCTACTATGCACATCCTATGCTCTCTGTGCTGCTCTTCATGGAAAGCCCACTCCTTCCGGACACAAAAACCCAATTAGGTAGGAGAACCTCTACTGTGCTCTTTGTGCAGTTTTTCACAAAAAGCTCACTCCCTCCACAAACTTAAGCGTTATTATGTAGCGAAGGCCTACTTCGTCCAGTTAGGTATGTTAGTAATATTTTACTTCACGTTAAAAAACACCTAAAAAATTAACTGGAAAAACCAAAGACTAAAGTGATGTCATAGTTAGGCGTGGTAAAAATTTGTTATGTTACATTAAGAAAAAAACGAGAAATGTACTGAAAAAAACAAAGGTTAAAAATGAATTGAAAAAATAAAAGTTAAAGTGAGGTTATATGTAAACTAAAAAAACACTGAAACACCGAAAATTCACAAGTTGTAGTTTACTGAACTAACTATAACTTGCACCGCTGCCATGCACCGTTTGTGACCTCACATATTAAATCACTCATGACATGTTCAATTACATCATTTATGACATCACTGATTACATCTCAAAAGACGTAATTGATTACATCACTGATGACATCAAGATGGCATCATCCGAGTGTGACAGTTTGCTACAGGCTTCTGATACTGAAAGATATTTAGTGAGCTACGACTAGAGGAAATTTTCAATAGCTTCAATGCAATGCAGATGAGGTTAGCACATTTAGGGCCACATGTATAAAATTCTAGAAGTGTGATTTCCTAATTGCGATTCTTACCGAATCAGAATTAGGAAATCGCAATTCATAATGTAAGAAAACACACATATATCAACGTTTTGCGACTGTTTTTCAGTCTCAAAACGTTCATGCATCCCATTCAGATTCAGTATTTGGAAGGGGCGCCTTAAACAAGTCGCTTCCAAATACCGAATCGCAAACACAAACTGCGATTCGGTAACATGTTACCAAATCGCAATTTATGTTTTGTACATATGTAAAAGCATTTTTGTGGTCTCAAACGGCCCGCAAAACTGGTTTGTACATATGGCCCTTAATATTTGGCACTCCCTAATACAGCAAAGTTGTAGAAAGTGTCTATGTCCAAACATGCAGACAGCAGAGTCCACCATGGTGGGCTTGGACCCTTAAGAAGCAAAAAGTGAAAGACTTTGGGGCATATTAGCAAGACTGGCGATAAAATTATCGCCGTTTTAGCGGCAGGAAACTGCCGCTAAAACGGCGATAATTGGCTTGCTAATAAGCGTTATAGAATTCCAATAGAAGCCCAGGTTAGATGTGCAGGGCATCTAACCTGGGCTTCTATTGAATTCTATAACGCATATTAGCAAGCCCATTATCGCCGTTTTAGCGGCAGTTTCCTGCCGCTAAAACGGCGATAATTTTATCGCCAGTCTTGCTAATATGCCCCTTTATTCCAGAGTATGTAAGAATGAATACAAATATGTCCCTACCACCAACACATATTTCTTCTGTGCTTAACTGTCCAGGTCACAAGAATGTTGCCATGACTTACATTTGCATTACTCCTGAATTCCAGAAGCAGGCTGAGTGTTAAGAAGGACTACTTCCTCCATACTCCTGAAATTCACGAGAAAGCCAGTAAAACACAACTAAATTGCACCTACTCATACAGCAATTTTTCGGAATATGGACTGATATAATTAATTTTAAAAAAAGAACCCATAAAAAAGAACATTTCCCCTGCCCCCGATTTCATCATTGCCTGTAACACACTCGCCTAAGGAATCCCTGGCTATCTCTGACGACACTATCTCTGCCCCCTCTTTTTATGTGTTTTAAAAATATGAAGTTAATTAAAACCATTAAAACCGCCTGTCCATATAAAGTGATATACACCCGCTGTTGTTCCTATTAGCTGCATGACAGCAGGGCTTATTTCCAATCCTCACGCTGAAGTGCGGTGAAGCAGCAGTACCCTTTCACTGAGCTTCTCTGCCTTTCAAAGGCTGATCTTTCCTTTGACAGGAAAGAGCATTAATAAACATGTAGCGACATCAAGAGGCTCTTCCGCTTGTGACTCCAGAGCCATGAAACGGCTCGGTTGAATGAGAGTACCACTAAACTAGCATTAATGCGGGCCCAAAAGCAGACGCATTTAGTGATGGAAAGCCTTGCTTTGTGTTGTCCATCACGAACTACATCAGACAGGAGGAAATCTCTTCAAGATAAATCGAAGTAGGCACAACATGCCCTCTGCCAGGCGAGATACTTTAGCTTTTAGTGCATCAGATCAATGTGCAGCACAATGAAAAAAAAAAATACTTTACGGACAATATGGGGCAGATTTAATAAGGCTTTTTACTGATGTTAAGGCGCATAATGAGATGCAAAGCAGTGAACAGTCTTGCATAGGTGTTTTCGTACCATCCCAAATGGATTTCATGCTTGAAAGGTGCCATTTTCGTGGCTTAAATGATGCTCAGCACTGCTTTGTGCCACTTTGTGTCAATGGGACGTTACATAGGGTATAAAATGAGCAGATACTGCTGATACCCCTAGTCTGAACGGGTTTTGTACTAAAAAATTACTTCTCCTTGAAGCAGGCACTAACCTGGGGAAATATTTTTATTTTTCCAAACATTTTGCACATTGCATTTGTGCTGCACAGCACACAACCAACGTGTGGAAGTATTACAGTTTGTCTAGGCATAGGATTTTGTACTGGAAGGGTATGCTTCTAGTGCAAATCCTTTGCTAGACATCACACACACTCCTCTACACCATGGTCCAAAGGTTGTGTGTGGCGCTAAGCAGCCTCTTTGTGAACCAGGACAGGGGATGATGGCAGCAGGAGGCCATTTTGTTAAAATAAATGGCTCTGAACAGCTTTCGATCCCTTGCTCACAGAAACAACTTTGGTTACTGCGCTACATTGCACTGAGAATTAATACATCTGGTTCTATGTATTTTAAAACGGTACTGTGGATTGTGGGATTTGTTAAATTACACACACCTGCACAAACAAGCACTGGAACTGGTTGGTAATACAATGACGGGGAGTACAGTGCAGTCTATCCAGCTCAGTACAGATACGTGGATCAGTATTCAAGTGACAGACTATAAGCGTGTCACACTAAGGGCCCGATTCTGATGCGGGTTGGAAAAGCTTCCCCACCGAGGGCCTGATTCTGATGCGGTTAGGAAGGCCTCCTAACGGCATTTGCTCCTTCCAAATCGGATCGGGAACGTGTCTTCCGGACTGAGGGCCCAATTCTGATGCGGTTAGGAACAAATGTTCCCATTGAAGTCAATGGGAGTTCAACCAAATCGTATCTGGAAGCATCCGGATGCATCCTACTCCGCCGGTTGGACTTTCCCGATCCGAGTGGGTCGGACACCATTTCCCAACCGATTCGGTCGGGAAGCTTTTCCAACCCGCATCAGAATCGGTCCCTAAGTCTCCTTCAAAGAGGGTGAGAAACGGGTATCACTCTGCACCCCGAATGCAGCTGCTTTTCGAGACATGCATGCAAAAGTTGCAATGTTCACTATGGAGAAAGCACACATGGCTGACAAACTCCTGGAGGAATTTAGAGTTTATTAGTGACTTGAATTCATGAGTCTCAGGCTTGAATTTGTTGCCACTGACAATGGCAGTAAAAATGTGAATGACAGATGGAAGATTCTTTGACTCCCATGGTATCAGCTTGATTGTACAGGACATGATAAAAAGAGAGAATACTCGCAGGTTATAAATGTCACCAGTACCCCTTAATGGCATTATAGGCCCATGTTACATAGTAACCCATTATGTATGCTGTCTCTTGTTCTTTGTTTCTACACATAAATCTAAGTATATACGTGTAGAGAGAGGTCGAGTGAGAGAATACATAATGGGTAATATGTAATATAGGCCTATATTGCTTAATGTAAAAAACACAACCATATTCTATTTATCTTTCATATTTTTTAAGTTATCTGAAATAATGGCACTTCTTTCAGCTCTTTAGGAATCTCTTGGATATTTGAGGCATACCTTCAGAGTGATTTTCTTAGATGACATCTCGGTGCTTTCTGGAAATTTAGAGCAACAATGCAAATATATGAAGTAGGTTTGGGGTAGGGTTCAACAACATGTATTATGTGCCAAAGTAGAGAAAGGTCTTTGAGTCTAACCGACTAACATTCTTTGGTATCTCTGATCAGGTTATATAAATGGACTCAAATAAGATCAATGATGTATTGGAGTAGCCCCAACCTACGTCTGTCAATAAGATTCAGAATTTTTGGGGTTTTACCCATTATTCTGGCATTTTATCAATGGGTTTTTCCTGATCGCATCATTTCTTACTAAGAAAGGCCAACCCTTTATTTCGGGAAAGAAACAAGAAGATAAATTACAATAACTCAAGGCTGACTTCACAATCACTCCAATCCTGCTCCAACCACATTGCATCCAACCCTCTTACATTGAAATTGATGCTTCAACGTCTGCTATTGGAGACATCCCAAAACGAATCATTTACATCGTGTAAACTACTTCTCTCATACTTTATCACCTCCAGAAAAGAGCGATACAATGTATGATTGAGAGTTGTTGGCAAAAAAGAATTATTTACAGATTAGCAACAAAAGGTCAACATTCTCTGTTATAGAATGGACATACAATATGAACCTAAGCTTCACAAAGAGGATGAAGAGTGCCAATACCTGACTTGCTAGATAATCAATTTTTCCTCACGATGTGCATGCAATGTTAATACCAGACCAAGATCCAGTTCAGTTAAAGTAGTCTTGTTGTATCCTTTGGAAAATACATCTCTATCTTTGTGGACACTCATCATGACTACAATAGAGCCAGGACAACAAATAATTGATCAGATCAGACAGGCTGTAAAAGAAATAAATGAAGAATAATGGTTTGAAGAATGCACAACTAAGAGAAAGAAGAAACAAGAACTTTGTTACAAGATAATTTAGTGCTCATGCAAACAACAAAGCTACAGAATTCTATTCTGAAGGCCTGCCATGAACAACCTTGAGCTGGACATCTTAGGATAAAAATGACTCAAGAACTTAAATAGAATATTTTGATGGCCAAGATTAAAGAAGAATCCACCAAAACCAAAGGGATTTTTACAGTCACTCCCTATACTACATCAACCATTTGCCTGTACATCAATGGGCCTTATTGTAGTATTGCCTCGATCCCAGAGGCATACCCTGTTATAGGTGGTAGTGGATTATCTGTCAAAATTGGCTCATTTTGACTCTCTGCAGAAACATCCCAACACAGTTTAACTAGCCAAGTAGTTTTGTGAAAAGTGTTTTAACAAGATGGACTTCTAGACGTCACAGTAAAAGACAGGAGATCCCAGTTCATGCCTAAATTCTACAACACCTCTTAGGGAAACTTGAAACCATACCTTTTAAATCCACTAGTTTGTACCTTTTACACTTAATATCAGTGAAGCAACATGAGTAGCTTTCCTGAATAACAACAGCTGAATTTGTATGCAATACCTCTCTCCAAAGCTTTTTAACTGTCTCCTCATTCTTTTGCACCCATTGTTATCATTCCCACATGTGGTCTCTTACGTTTCCATCAGTTAATGTCCTTTCATTGCAGGCATTATTACAGTTCATTTTCACTCGCCAGAAGACAGCAGTTTGTAACCCATTTTAGGCCAAAGCTGCATATAATTGATTTGCAGATTGTGACTGAGATTTTCACAAACAGCTTCGCAATAAACCTTCTCCGAGTTGAGAGAAGAGATTAATAGAGGCAGATACTGTTAGGAACTTGAGATGAAAGGTTGTGAGAGGGCAAGGAAAGCATATAAGCCAAGTCAGCAGAAAGTGAAGGTGAATGGAAGACATGCATCGAGTGAATGGAGTAGGTGGACGCCAGGCCAGTGGAGTCCGTTGGGCTCTCAAGTAGAATCAATACATGTGTGGGCAGTTTGGAATGTGCATGCCTTATGATGTGGGGGCTGGAATGTTCGCATTTGAAGCCAGGTCAGTTGCTGTTTGCCTGACTCCCTGCCAGTCATACACTGAGGAAGTGAACAAAGGAATCAGACTTACCTCACAGTTATGGGAGTATCCTTTCATTGGAGATGAATTGACAGGAAGGGTTCCCAGCCAATATTGGTAATTTCCAAAGAAGTCTATCTGTGAATAGTCTCTGCTGCTGATGTTTGTCAATGTGGAACCTTTTCCTGTAAGCCGACGTCCTGGCCTTGCTGTTGTGGTGCCAATGGCCTTGAATCCTGGTGGTTGCAGTGTCCTATCTGCTGGTGGCTGGTGGCAAGGTTTAGTTCCAGTTTGTTGTGGTGTTATCTGACATTTGGTATCTGGGACCATGTCATCTGAGGAGTGTCATCAAAATCAGGCCCTGTGGCTGTGACGTTCCTTGTTCTTGCGTGCGCCATCTCACGCTGTATGTGCGTCACGTTTTTTTACGTGAGGCAGCCATCTTGAAAGTATTGCGATGGACCTCATCAAGCAAAGCAAGCTATTGAGGAATGTGTCTAGTTTCTTCTTAGATGCTCTGCATGCGCTCCTACTGGACGGACTGACAACAGTTGTGTGTGAGTAAATTTGCCAGATTAATGGCGCACCATTGGTGATGAGCACACCTTAATGTTACCTTAAGGTCTACCTCATTGTGATACATATGACACTGTTGTCAATCTCACCAGTGATATGTATACTTAGGGCCTGATTACGATGCGGGCTGAAACGGCTCCGACCGTCGGTTGGAGTACTTCAGCCCGCATCGTAATCGGCTGGTCGGAGTCCATTCCGACTGACCCATTCTGATGGGGTCTGTCGGAAGGAAATCCGAATCAGATTTCCGAATGGCATCCGACGGGCTCGGAGAGCCCATCCGCCATTCGGAAACCCATCAGTAATCCTTCGGCCGGCTCTTTCCGGCCGAGGGATTATGATGGCAGATTCCCACTGCCTTTATGTGCCGGCCTTTCTGACACAGAAAGGCACTGGGAGTCTGTCTTTGGGGGCCCCCAGCAGGGCCCCCATCGGTTCAAGGCCTCCGAATGGCAGCCTATCCCTGCACCCGGTAGCAGGCACCTTGAGGTGCCTGCCACGGAGTGCAGGGATTAACTGCACCTGGGCTCTTTGCAATGAGAGCATGCATTCTGTTCGGAATGCATGCTCCCATTGTTAAGAATAGGATTGCGACCGAACAGGGTTCGGTTGCAACCTACGTGCTGGGCTGGAACCGATGACAGGAGGTCGTTTCAGTTTCAGTTCCCAACCGATGTCAGACAGACTCTAGTCCGTCCGACATCGGAATCGGCCCCTTAAAATTTAGTGCATATATTATCAGTAATATGCACACCTGGGAATCCTTGACAAAACACTCATATGTACTTTGATATCAGCAGTTGTGCGTGAGTGAATTGTCAAATTTGTGGCACATTTTTGGTGATAGGCACACCTTAAAATCTTACCTCATGTATGGCATGAAAGCAATATTTTTATCATCCCCCAGCAGTGATATGAACACTTAATATTCAGTGCATATTTTGCAAGTGACATGCACAGCTGGGGATCCTTGACAGAATACTTATCTGTATTTTGACATTATACACATTGGGGTAATTTGTGTGTATACTTTCGGTGATATGCACACCTGAACTTTTGGACCTCCTTGTATTTTACTGTTATTAGAGGTTAATGACTTCCACACTTTGGGATATTACTGTTGTACATACACATCGGTAAAACTATATGTGTGTCTCTCTGGTGAAACATACCCCTTTTTGTAAGTGTAATTGCATAAGAGAGAAGATATGTTGGGTTCTCAACTAGAGTCAAAACATGCGTGGGCAGTTTGGAATGTGGTTGCCTTATGATGTATAGGTTGGAATGTTTACATTTGAAGGAGCTGGGTCATTTGCTGTTTGCCTGCCTCGTTGCCAGTCATATACTGAAGAACTGTTTAAAGAAATCAAACTTACCTCATGATTATGTGAGTATCTGTTAGAAATTGGGTCTCTGGTTGTCAAAAGTAAGCACCCTATCTAAGTAGGGACCACCATCCTAGTCATGGTAAAGTCTGTTACACACCATAAATGAACCTGTGCTCACTCTCTGGTAGCTTGGCACAGAGCAGGCAGGCTTAACTTAGAAGGCAATACGTAAAGTATTAATGCAACACTTAAAAGAGTAACACAGAGAAAGCACTACAAAAAGACTCCACACCAGTTTAGAAAAATAGAGAATATTTTTAAAACAAGACAAAAATGACAAAAATCCAATAAGTAGAACTGGAGTTACCAATTTTTAAAGTTTAAACTGACATGTAGTGCTTAAAAGCATAAAGCACCAACCAGGGACATCTGGTCACGCTTGACTGGGGTAAATCCAAAAGTGCAGGCCAACCACGATGGATCATGGGTCAGATACAGGGGCCAACCTTGTCCCACTGAAAAAGTATCTTGTTAGAGGATGCATCGATGCTGAGGGCGAGATACGTGGAGCAGGGAGGCGATGCGTTCCAATCCTTAGAATTCATTAGTGATGCCTCATTGTCGAGCTGCGCGCTCGGAGATACGTTGTTGTTGAGCAGCCTCAGATATAGGCGATGCATCATCGTCGAGCAATGCAGGGGATGATGTCCTCAAAGCAGGCGATGCTACGTTGTCTAGCCACGCACTCGCCGATGTCCTCGAAGCAGGCGATGCTTCAGCACTGAAGGAGATGCGTCAGGTCTGAATGAAGCAACAACAGCGATGCGTGGATTTTGCAGGTACAGCATAAAGAAAACAACACTTCCAAGGGCGCAGGACTGGATTGGCACCACTTGACAGGGCAACCCTCACGGCTGGCAGAGTCCAGGTGCTGTTAGAGAGTTGATTGAAGTAGTTGATGTCCCTGAGACATCAGAACAGGAGGCAAGCCAGCATCCCCTTGGAGTCACTTTGGTTCTGGCGTATAGATATGCAGGTCCAGTCCTTCTCAGTCCCTGGCAAGGAGGGCATCAGGTAGCATGGCAGGCACAGCAAAGCAGGAGTCCAGCAAAGTCCAGCAGAGCCAAGCAGAGTGGCAGTCCTTTCCACAGCACAGCAGTCCTTCTTCCTGGCAGAGTATCCTCTGGTCCAGTAGTGAACTTAGTTGGTGGTGTCAGGGGTCTAGTACTTATACCCAGTTGTGCCATCAAATAGAGGCCTTTGAAGTGCAAACAGGCATTTCAGTGATGTCCATCTGCATTCTGTTGAAAGGACAACCTGATCGCCCTATGTGACTCAGCGTAAAATGTGTTCTTTTCCCTGCATTCATTTGTTGGCTTGTCACACACCGATGACACACCTCTTCAGCTAGCATCCTGAACCTGGGATTAAACCAGATTTGCCTAAAGAGTCTTGCCATGGTGTCCATCCCTAATGTGAATCCATGAAAGTATTGTGTCATTGGGAATAGCAAACTATGAGGTCACATTGGTCACCCATCAGCTGAGATACATATGTCATTTGCATTTTTCTTTCAACCTGCTCTGATCCAATTTTGTTGTTTAGCTTCTGAGACATTGTCCTGTACTCTTTTTAGATCATCCCAATTATGAGTTCCATTCATCAACATTGAAAATGAAGGGGGATATTTACAACTAAAGTGGCGGAGCACAGCATTAAGCCAAGAAGGCTAACGCTGCGCTCCTTCACATTAGAAACGCAGGACTGCCCGTATTTACAACAATACAGTGCAGCCCTTTGTTTCTACCTGCGCTGGCGCTAAATTTAGCAGCCTAGCGCCAACGAAGGAAGGCACCCTTGCACCATAGTGCAAGGGTGCCTGCATTGTGGGAATGATTGTTTATGTGCAGGAAGGTGTCCCTTCAAACAATCATAAACGGTGATTTGTAAATTTTATGTGTGCTGCTTGTGCAGCACCCATAGTAGTTGCAACTCATCAATTTTAAAATGATTGTTTATGTGCAGGAAGGGACACCTTACTGCATATAAACAATCACACATGTTGTTTTGCTGTTACTATATGGGCTGCACAATGCAATGCACATTGAAACAGCAACAACAAGGAGAAATAAAGCATTTCTTCTCATTCCGCCTGTTCAAGACCAGGCCTTAATTTTGGCACTGTCCCATATTTACGCCACCCTTATAAATATGGGGCAGCATCAAAATCAATGGGTGTTTTGGCTGAACACCCACCGCAACACCCAATGCTCTCCCCTTTCACGCTAAGTATAGCGTGAAAGGGAGCCTTATTTACAAAGCGGCGTTAAGCCACATTAAGTGGCTTAACACCACCTTGTGAATAAGGCAAAGCCCCCATCGTCACAGGAACGTCGGAGAAAGTGATGTTTCTGTGGCGATAGGGGCTTATAAATATGCCCTGAAGTGTCCTCTTCAGATTTACATGTGACATTTTCATTAAATGTGCAGACCAACAGACCACAATATTGTGCTACCAAATCTGCATACCTATTTCCCATGGCAATGTAGCCATTCCCATATTGATGGGCTCCACCTTTAACAACAGTAATTTCCGTAGGCAATTGTAGAGCTTTGAACAAATTTCTCACCTGCACCTCTCGTTTCTAATAGGGCTACCTGAAGAGGTCTTGAAACCTTTTTGTGACCATAATTGCCCAAAATCACAGACAACTCCAAAGCCGTACTCACTATCTGTAAATATAGTCAGCCTCATTTGAGCAGTTTAATTGCATGCTCTGATAAGGGCAATCAATTCTGAAATTTGTGCTGAGGTAGCCCCTTGAAGCTGTGAAGCTTCGAAAACATAATTTATTGTGCTCACAGCGTAAGCTGCTCTCAGGGTACCTTCTGGTTGGGCTCAATCAGGGTTTTATCCTTAATCTCAGGTCTAGGCTTTGTGCATAAATCCGTGACATCTAGGCAATCATGTTCAATTCATCACAAAAGTATCTTTTAAGGGCAACAAAATTGATGGATTTACAATTTGACAGACTTTCAAAACTACATTGTCAGGCTCATATTTCGTGAGCCTATTATGGGTCATGTATTGGTTTTTTGTTTGTTTCAATAGAGGCTCCACAGAGTGTGGGACCATTACAGTTAAAGGATATCCCATCACTATCTTCTCACTCTTTTCCAGACTAGTTTTCACAAATCGGGGGCATGCCTGGACCAGCATGAAGGACAGTTTGACACAGCAGAGGACAGGATTTTTGATCTGTAGGACGGTTCAGCCTAGACGACCAAATGGCTTGAGTGCATGGAAAAACTCCTAAAGACGGTTGCAATAAAAAAAGAAGACTTAGAAGATGAGGCAGACACAATAACATTTGTATTTTGGGCATTCCAGAGTCCACGAACACAGGCCGTCCTGATGGATTCGTGGAACAACTCCTGACCAATTTATTTGTTTGGGACTCCTTCACACCCATGTTTGTGGTTCAAAGATCTCATCATACCCTGGATCCACGCCCGAACCCGGGCTGCCCTCCATGCCCGCTCATGGCCTGGCTGCGCCTGGTGAGAGAAAAAGGCACCCTCAGTTGGCAAGGGTCATCAATCTCTCTTTACCTGGACTTCACAACCATGGTCCAGGATTCCCGTCACAAATACATTGGAGTTATGGCTATGCTCCGCAACCTGTGCCTTAAATATGGGATGCTATACCCAGCATGCCTGAGAGTGGAAGTTTACGGCAGGTCACAAATCTATGAAACCCCGACAGCTGTGCAGGAGTTTTGCCGAACATTTTCTGTAGCACAGGGGTCACGCCAGACTACATCCTAAGACCGATCGCCTCCCAGCTCAAACCTTTTTTCTGCAAGCTAATCATTTCCCCATTGCCCAGCTCAGAAGCCGCACCATGGTGACGCATGGCCCAGAATCACGAAATGGCGGGA
This sequence comes from Calotriton arnoldi, assembly GCA_963921515.1. NCBI lineage: Eukaryota > Metazoa > Chordata > Amphibia > Caudata > Salamandridae > Calotriton > Calotriton arnoldi. Next base: position 1,942,644 of record CAWUFW010001579.1, on the reverse strand, counting down.
TCCCTCAAGTACCAGCTAAGCCTAAATAACCTAGTGCATGACATGTAGTACTGTGCATTGACATTGTTTTTCCATTACAGAGAGTGCGGAGCTGGCGCAGCGCCGCCACCCCCCAAGTGTGTACACACCTCATTGTTAGAGTGTTAGCTTATGTTTCTAAAGTTTTGAAATATAGCATATTTTGTTGGGAATGGGATTTCCCCGTAGTATCAGGAACAGGGATGGGTGGGGGGAGTGGGTTGGGAGGGGTTTGCAGTTTGTGATTGATTTACATTCAATTGTTGATCAGAATGTTGCTGGTACTCTACAATTGCTCTTATCACTGACCATCCCATACTCCCTAGTGCAGCAATAATTGCAGACGGCAGGACCCACCCCTACGCAGATCTTACACTAGCGACCTTGAACATACGCGGGCTAAACAACATGCGTAAGGGCAAGCAAGTAATGCATTATCTACAGAGGCACCAAGTAGACATTGCCTTTTTGCAAGAAACACATCTGTCCCCCACATTCCCCACTCCCTTTGCTGCGTCTTAATGTCCCCATCGGGTCTCTGCGTGGTATAGTACATATGCCAGGGGGGTCTCTATACTGGTCCATAAGTGTGTCCCTTTCCAGATGATGGAGGTGCGGGTAGACGCAGAGGGTTGCTCCTTGCTGGCGAAAGGCTGCCTATTAGGGTACACCATATTTCTAGTTAATATCTATGTCCCAAATACTGACAGCCCAGAGTTTTATCTACACCTACTGGTCCAAATCGACTGAATGGAAACAGACCATGTCTGCATGGGGGGTGACCTTAATCTACTGCTGGACCCCCAACATGATAGTACAGCGAACACCTCTGACACTAAACCAAGGTCTAGAAACACACCAGCACCTCACAAAGACAGTTTACACACACTATTCAGCGCAACATGATACCTGGACTCACCTGGATTACTGGCTTCTTGCACTTGACTCTATACAACACTTGCCACGCACCCTGTCCGATCACACGCCGGTTATCCTGCGGCTCCATATCCCCAGGGCGGGAGGGGTGGAGCGGCACTGGAGATTTCCCGAAATGGCTCTCCGTGACAACTTATTTCAATCAGAACTGCGCACGGCAATAGTGGAGTACTTTGAGATTAACAAAGGGACAGTAACATCCTGGGCTACACTGTGGGAGGCCTTTAAAGCCTACATAAGATGAGTTGGTATATCTAAGCATGCGGGAATCCTTGAAGACCTACGTCGTACATTATTCCAAAAAGAAAAACAATTATTGGAGGCAGACCAGGCCCCAGCATCTCAGGACCAAGCGACTCGGGTAAAGCATCTTGACGCATTATTGGCAGACATTCACGAGGCAGTAGAGCACGAGGTGCACTACTTGGGAAAGTACGCAGTGGCCTGTAGATATGGGGAAGGAGAGAGGCCAGATCGCACACTTGTGCGGTTGCTGCAGCCCCCTAGGGGCCAGTCCTACATTCCTGCTCTCAAGAGACCAGATGGCAAGTACATTTCTGATACTATCAGCATTCAAAACAAAATGCTTACCTAATAAACTGACTTGTACACTACACGGGTCACCGCAGATGCGTTAAACAGTAACTGTTATTTAGATGAGGTGGCATTGGTGTGGCTCAATTCGGCACATCAAAAATTCCTCGAACAACCCTTTACAGAAGAGGAAATAATCCAGGCCTTAGATGCCATTGATGTGACGAAGGCGCCCGGCCTCGATGGTTTCTCAGGCTGCTTTTACAAGGCATGTAAGCACCTACTTCCCCGTATCTTTTAGAGACTTATCAGGAAGCGATGGAGAAAGGTATCCTTCCACCTACTCTTTGTGAAACATGTAAACTACTGCTCCTCAAACCAGGTAAAGATCTGTTGCAATGCAGCTCCTATCGGCCGCTTTCATTGTTAAATTTCGGCAATAAAATCTTGGACAAAATGGTAGCCACCAGAATCTCTCTCTTATTAGACCAAATGATATTGCCAGCCCAATCTGGGTTTGTCCCTCATAAGTCCACTGCCATGAACCTGCGTACACTCTTTGCGGTACTCCATAGAATCTCACCCACCATCTCAGCGGTAGCAGCACTGCTAGATGCTGATAAAGCATTCGATTCACTGGAGTGGCCATTTTTACAGGCTACACTGTGCAGGATGGGGCTCCCACTAGGATTTACTGCACTTATCAAACTGTTATATATGGAGCCCACAGCATGCATTCGCTTAAACGGGACGCAGACATTGCCTCTATTTCCCATGCGGGGAACACGGCAGGGATGCCCGCTGTCCCCCCTATTGTTTGTAATAGCACTGGACCCACTGGTGCATCATTTTCAGGAACGACATCTTCACAGAGGTCTGTAATTTAAAACTGGCCTGCTCCTAATCACTCTCTATGCCGATGACATTATTCTGTACGTACGACACCCAGATGAAAACCTGGGCCCAGTGCTGAGAGAGGTAATTCGCTATGGTACCTTGTCCGGGCTACATATAAACTGGGGTAAATCAGAGATATTTCCCCTGACGCCTGCCCCGTGTTGCATAGATACAGAATTCCCAATGGTGAGGTGCGACGACTCGGTCCAGGACCTGGGTATACACATTCATAAAGACTTGGATCAAATAATACGCTCATTTACGGGCCAGCATTGGAAAATGTGTCTGTTTGGATCGAGCTGTGGTTGAAACTGCCTCTATCCATGGCAGGCCACATAGCTATTGTCAAAATGGTGGTACTACCTCAGTTCTTTTACCTATTCCACAACATCCCGATCCCACTGACTAACACGTTTTTCGCAATACTTCGCGCATTATTATTACGATTTATATGGGGGGGGAAACAGCCAAGAATTAGCTGGGGCAGTCTGACCCTACTGTACGAGGGTGGGGGCTTCAAGGTCACAAACTTCCACATCTACTACTTGGTGCCCCAGTGCAGTTTTGCTCGACATTGGTACCACCCAGAACCTAGGATAATGTACACCAAACCGTAGGCGGACCTCCTGGATCCTCTTCCACTGGCAGCGGTGCTGCCGGTCGGAATACTGCATGACCCGCATGACATCCATACAGTCTCCATGACTAATTGGGCCTGGAAGAGGCTGATTCAGGCAACAGGAGGCCACTTATTGTTCTCATCTTCTCTCCCCTTAGCTGCGAATACCTGGCTGCCCATCACTCAAGAAACTCTTGTAAAACGTACCCTATCTAAGTACTCTCTAAATGTCATTGGAGACCTGTTCCCTGATGGGCAGGCATTCTCCTGGAGGTCAGAAAATGCCCACTTCCGGGATGCACCCATGATGGATCAATTTGTTTTGAGACGGATGCAGGGGGCGCTCAGGGCCCAGATCCCCAGCAATCCCCTTGAACCAGATGATTTCCAGCCTTTGATATTACTTATCACAGACATGGGCGTGATCACTTAGGGCCAGATGTACGACCCGTTTTTGCATGCGCCATGTACATAGCCCATTTAGCGAGTCGCAATTGTTTTGCGACTCGCTAAATATGTTTTGCAACTCGCTATTTACCTATACCTACTTGAACTATCGGACTCAACAGACACACAGTCTGAACAATAATGAATGATGCAGAGTCCAGAATGCAAGGGGTAGACATTGTGCATACGGCTGAACAGAGGACAAACCCTTCTGGATATGGGGTTTTTGTTGGGATCACACCTTGTAAAATGGAAACTGCTGAGGCTTGAATATACCACTGCATGAAAAGGGGATGGGATGTAATGTAATGATCAACATGTGATAAAAGATTGTTGAGTATGTACGGTAACTTATTTGCTAAAATGAAAAAAATAAAGTTTTTAAAAAAAATGATGTGTCCTAGATATTGAACTTCTTTCTGACAGTACTGAAGTTTACCTGGAGACACTTTAAGTCCATTTTCAGCCAGGTGATTCAACAAGGCAATGGAATCTTGTTTAGAAGCTTCTCATGTCTCTGATGCCACAAGGAAATTGTCTATGTACTGCACAAGAACTGATCTATAGGGCATTTGTAATGACTCCAGATTCTTTTTCAAGATCTGGTTGAAAATATATGGACTCTCTCGTGGGACTCGGCACCATGCCAAAAATCTCTGCTGGAAACTAAATGAAAAGAGGAAATGGCTATCTTCATGCAATGGCACTGAGAAGAAAGCCAGACAAAAATCAATGACAGTAAACCATTCTGCAGTACATGCAATTTGGAATAATATTGTGGCTGAATTCAGTACCACGGGACAACATGGGACAACTATTTTGTTAATATTTCTAAGATTCTGAATGATCCTATACTTTCCATTGAGTTTCCGCATACCCATGATCGGAGAGTTACATGGACTCCCAATCAATTCCCTCAAAATCCCCTTCCGTATCATGTCTTCTATTACAGGTGTTATTCCTGCAATTGTTTCTGGAGTCAGATAGTGCGGTTGTGTTCTTGGGTATACTGTATTTGCCATTAAGGTAAATTGGACTGGCTCTACTCCTTTAATCAGTCCAATGTCTTTCTATGTGAGATCCCATACTTCTGAGCTCACAATTTCCCTCAAGTCAGCCGTTAATTCTTTAATTGTCATTGATGGAAACAATCCTGCACCTGTCTTTGTTGAACCATTTTAAACTCTAAATCTTCATCATGCATCTGAAACTCTACATCATCCAGTGTGCAATAAACTGTATTTAACTTGAACAGTAAATTTCTCCCTAATAGATTTACTGGACTTGTGTCACAAACAACAAAGTGGTGATTTTCTTCAAATTCGCCTATTTTTACTGAGACCTTCTCTGAACTGGATTAGTAATCTGTTTATTTGAAACTCCTACAACTTCCATCTTCTTTCCTGAGAGGGGTAGGTCTGGGACTTCCACAGTTCTAACAGTGGATATGGTAGCACCAGTGTCTGTGATAAATGATACTGGGGCATTCACCTCACCTTCTACGCATGGACCACTCTGGTCTACCTCTAACACTGTGCCAAACACGCAATCTTCCTCTCCCCTCAGGCATCATCATTGGTACATATCAGAGCCTGAGCCATCATTATCAAAAACAGGAAATTGCTGAAAGGCATTCTGATTTGAGGGAATTTCTGGAATATATTTTGATTTGCGTTTAGAGAAGGATTTCTATTTGCTTTTGGCATATGATTCAAATTACATCTTGGAATTCCCAAATTCTGTAGGAACATTTGAGACAGTGGGAGCTGCATCATCTGAACTTGTTTTTGCATTGGCACCTGCATCTGCACTCCCTTCTCCATTTGCACATTTCCGTTTGCAATCCTGTGACATATGGGACAAGGAGTCATTTTCTTCAATGCTGCAACCTACATTCCTGAACCTAGATTATTCGGAACACCTCCACCTCTACCTTGTGGAACACAAAGGTCTCCTGGATATTGCTGAAAATCTGTTTGTGGAACAGCAACACCTTGCATATATCCTTGATTTCATGCAAAAGAAGGATTCTGAAAACCGTTCTGAGCAAATTTTGTTTGAGCCAACATGAATTTCTCTTCAATCTTTTTCTGTTTCATTTCTTGTTCATCGCTGCAATTTATATACACCTCAGGATCTCATCAAGTGATTTACTCTGCCAGCAGATTACACTTTGGGTTATATGTAATCTGATCTCTGTTCCCAATCCTAAAACAAACTGAGATACAAAAATCCCTGTGTCCTTCTCATCAGGGTATTATCTTCCACTGTGCTGCTAGAACACCTGCAACAACCGCTCGTAGTACTAATGAACTGATTCTTTTGATTATTGTGTTGTTCGATTAATTTTCAACCAATCAAGATTTTTTGGAGGCACTCTGCCTTTCAGGAAAGTAATCATTGCCTCACATTTCCCCATAACTACAGGAGATGGTGCATTAGTGCGTGACATTCTCTCTGGTTCTTCACTTGGCCATTGTACAGAAGTCTTTCACTCAGTCCATAAATCACTTGGTACCACAATATCAAAGAATGTATTTTGAAATTTTCACAAATCGATCAACTTGTGTGTACCACTGCACAGGTGTGTCTCTCAGTTTTGGGAAATTGTTCAAAAAAGCAGCCGCCATTTCTCTCAGTGGATAAGCTGAAGCTCCTTTTTCATTCTGTTCATTCATTTCCTCTGCTAAATCAGGTTCTTTTTTTTTCTTTTCCTGTTTTCTTGCCCATTTGTTTTCAAATTTTTCTGTTTCGCTCCATTTATGAATACATTTTATTAATTCGGTAATGTGTAACTACATTGCTGAAGAACCCATTGTTTCAATCGCTTCATCATCTAATTGAACTCTGTGATGTTTCTGCAAGGGAAAATATTTAGAAGGGTCTATCTCATATTTTTGAGCCAATCTGGTCAATTTATCATGTGTAATTGCTGCTCGTCTTGTTATTTCTTTACATAGGTAAACCTATTCTTCCTATTGATATTAGCTCAAACATTCTAATTCTAAAGATCCCCTAATTATTTCTTCCAGTTCTGTCTGTGTAATCCCTGCAGCTACTCCAAACCATGGTGGGAAAATTCCATCTTCAAATTTTTTTCCCGGGGGGGGGTACTGATGTTGTCAAAGCAAGCCTTCCCCCATCTCTTAATGCCTGCACTGTCTGAGGTAGTCTCCATATAATTATCTGTGATTTCTGACAGGTCGGAATAAATCTTGTTGTAGATAAAATTCTTACAGCTCCTTGAGCATCTGAAGTCAAGTTAACATTCTATGGGGTGTTTCCAACTGGTGTAGGACTGTCTCTAAAATTACTGGTTGCGACACTTTAACCGGACCATGCATAACAGGTTCATTTACCACTGGTGGAGGATCAGTGTGTGGCTGGACAATTCATGGTGGGGCAATCTGTAGTACTTGAAGGGGTCTCTCAATTTGTACCACTCCAGTTTCTACAGGGGCAGTGGCTATTCTACTGCTCATTGTGACACCACTCTCAGTACTATTGGTTGGTGTTGCATTAGGCGTGGGTTGTGCAGCACACATTTCTTCTAAAATATCATCCCCTGAATCACTATCTGTCTCATTTCCTTTTTCTTTTGTCTCTTTATCTTTACCTTGGGTCTTTTTCTTCTTCCGTTTCTCTGGTTTTTCTGTAGAAATAGCTGGATACATTCTAGTGCCTTCAACTATGGCTTTCCTTCATCTCTGGGGTTCCTCATCCCATCGAGCATCTGCATAGATATGCTTTGCCTTCTTTGTTCTTTTCTGATATTTTCCCTTTCTTTCTCTTGGGCAACCTTTTCCTACATATTGAAGTCTTCATCTTATGTAGGTTTTGCGGCAGTTTTCATTTCGTACAATTTTTCTTTCAATCTCTCAATAATTCTACTCTCAAAGCTACCATATTTTGGAAATCTTAATGCACCTTCCTTCTCAGTGATCCTGCACAATTGACAAGGACATAAACATGTATGTAATCCTAATTCACTTGTCATATAATGTGCAGGCAAACCCTCACGAGGTGCCTCTTCACCCTCCCATACCGGAATTGTAACATCTCCCTTCACAAAACTTCTGAATTATTTAAAAGGTTTCATAATTATGGAAAATTTCGCAAAGTAATCAATTTCAATTCAATATTTTGATTCTGTTCCATAAAGGTCAGATTTCCTTTACTTCAATACTGTTACACATGTTATTTTATTGAAATATTGTTAACAGATCCCAATGAGGTATCCACTCAAACACTGACCTATCACAGCGTGGCACCCTGACGTCACCAACCAATCACAGTACAAAACCATACCAACCAACCAACCAATCTCAGCATGAAACACTATGATTTATAATCTCACTCCTTGCAGCAGGTCACTCTCCTTTACAATTTCTCTCATACTTACACAAACCAACAAAAACTTTTCAAATGACAATAACAAAACATATATCAATTCATAATTCTAGTCTCAAAGCTACTATATTTTGGAAATCTTAATGCACCTTCCTTCTCAGTGATCTTTCACAATTGACAAAGCCATAAACATGTATGTAATCCTAATTCAGTTATCATATAATGTGCAGGCGTACCCTCAGCTGGTGCCTCTTCACCCTCCCGTACCGGAACTGTAACATCACCTTCCACAAAACCTTTGAATTCTTTAAAACGTTTCATGATTCTAGCAAAACTGCTAAGTAAACAATTTCAATTCAATATTTTGATTCTGTTCCATCCTGTTGCACTTGTTATTTTATCAAAATCATGTTAACAAATCCCAATGCGATATTCACACAAACACTGACCTATCACAGCATGGCACCCTGATGTCACCAACCAATCACAGTGCGAAAGCACACCCAGAAACCAATCTCAGTGTGAAACACTATGATGCATAATCTCACTCCTTGCAGAAACTTACCCTCCTTTACAATTCCTCTTGTACTTACACAAACCAATAAAAACTTTTCAAATGACAATAGCAAAGCATATATTGTTTCTTGTTTGCATTTCTAAAGAAAAACAATAGTAATTCATCAACACAAAAGAAGTGTACAATCGCAAGTGAAATCTAGACCAGCGTGAAAGCACCCTATTCAATGCAGCTTCACGCTTTTGGGCAATTAGGTTCTGCTAACATTAATCAATATTAAACAACCACAACAGATTATTAGAAGTTATATCTAAATTGTGTACACCAAAAAACTTGCTAAAAAGAAGTACCATTCCACTATGGCTTACTATAGTGTCTTCTACACTTGTCTCAATATCTATCAAATGTCTTCTACACTTAATTCAGTGTTTATCCCAGTATCTTAGACTGCGTTGAGTCTGAAACTCTTCAATCTCTTTACAAAGAAACAACAAACATCCTCATTCATCAATCCTCTCTCTCTCAACTCAATATTACAACAGTAAACACAATTACAATAGGCATTGCATCACCCTATTAATCCTCACACCTCCAAAACAGAAACCGCCTTCGAAAATTGCACCTTGTCAGCTCCTCAAACTCAAGGTATTGGATTTCAGGATTTGGGTACTTTATTCTAACTTGAGTAATTATTTATAGCTCTTTGATCAAGGTGCAATCATAGCTCTGCTACCAGAAAACGGATGGCTCAACCTTTCAATTACCAGCACTTATAGGGTTAAACCCTGTAACTGTGCTGGTTTCTTCTCACCTCAGGTGATGGATCTGTGCCACTATATTTTGATTCAAAGAGCTATTTCGGCATCACAAGCTAAATTTCAAATGCAATTCCAGGTTCATTCAAAAATGAGAGTTTGAATAAGTTTAAAAAGCTTTATTCTCATTAAGAGATCAGTAAGTGTCTTTTTATTCTTTTTTTCAAATTAGTCAATAAGTCTTTAGTAAGTTTATATAAATCTCTTAAAAGGTTTGACTAGAACAAATAGTCAAATAATGCATCAAGAGTGTTCCATAAAGGAATAAAACCCCATTCAAAAGAAAAGGACCGGAATTTGAAAGTTAGTAGAACTCATGAGTTCAAGTTCAAAGGAAAAGGGTGAGATCAAAGAAGCATAAAGCTCAAAACTAAATTAAAGCAGCAGCCCATCCCATAAAGAGTAGTTCATGAAAATCAGCCAAGTCTCAGCAATACAAGCAAATGATCATATAGTTGCAGTAGCAATCTGTAAAAATAAGGCATTAAAATAAAGTAAGGATGAACAGAAGCAGCAGTAGCTACAACCATCAGCCTAGAACAAGGGAAATGTATTTAAATAAAGGGGAGGGGGCTGCACGGGCCCCCTTCATGAGCCTTGTTAGGCCCTGAGGACCCCATTCCAGGGCTAGTTTGAAAAATAAAGGGGAGGGGACTGGGTGCCCCCCCTCCCAGAGCCATTATCGGCCCCAAGACCCAACACCCCAGTTCCCCCCCAAAAATGTTATAAAAAAATAAATAAAATTGATATATATATATATATATATATATATATATATATATATATATATATATATATAAATTCACTGAAAATCCACAGGTTTCAGGGACGTTATAGTTAGTTGGACATTTCACTCATACAAAATCAGAGAAATTCGGCCGTTATAGTTAGTTAAGTTAACTATAACTCGTGCCCCCTCAATCCACTGCTGATGACGTCACATATTACATCATTCATGACATGGTCAGTGACATCACTGATGACATCACTGATGATATCTCAAATGATCACTGATGACATCATCCAGTGACTGTGTGCTTCTGTAAAGTTTAAATATGTTTTATATATATATGCCAAGGTATATTGAAGAATGAGTGGGTGTATGAGTGTCTGAATGGATGATTTAATAGGTGCGTGACTGACTGTATAAGTGAGTGATTAAACGTGTCTTACTGAATGCATGGGTTAGTGACTAAACTGTGTGAATGTCTGTATCAGTCTGTTAGTTGGTGTGTAAGCGGCTGCATGGGTTGGTGAGTAGCTACATGAGTGTCTATATGGGTTATTGATTGGTTGTCTGAGTATCTATATGGGTGCCTGAGTGTCTGTGTGTGGGTGGGGAGTGTGTGACTCTGTGCATAGATGTGTGAGTGGGTGATTCACTGGGTGTATGGGTTCAAGAGTGCATCTGTGAAGGGCTGAATGGGTGGGTGAGTGTGTGTATGGGTGTGTTGGTGAGTGAATGGATGTCTCAGTGGTACATGTGTAAGTAACTACATATGTGAAAGGCAGTATATGTGAGTGTTGGAGTATATAAATGACTATATGTGAGAGTGAGTGATTGTGAGAGTGGCTGTATGGATGAGTGAGTGCTTGTCTCAGTGATTGTATAAGAGACTAAGTATGTGTTAGTATCTGTATGAATAAGTGAGGTGGTGTGTGTATAACTGTATAGGTGAGTAAATGGGAGTGTGATTGATACTTTGCATGACTGACTAGGTGTGTGAGTAACTCTATGGATGAGTGGCGGTGTGTGAGTCTGTATAGGTGTATGAGTGCATATGATAGTGCTGTATTCATGAGTGACTGCATGTATGAGTGACTGTATGGGTGAATGAGTGGATGTGTGTGTAGACCTAGGAATCAGTGAGTGGGTATGTAGTAACTGGTATTGGTGTGTCTATGGTTTCGAAAATGGTAGTCTGTATTTTGGAGTGGGTGTATCAAAGGTTATATTAGGGTGTGAGGAGGTGCATCAGATTATCACGTGGATGATGTCATCAGTGATGTCATTTGAAATGTCATCAGTGATGTCATCAGTGATGTCACTAACCATGTCATGAATGATGTAATATGTGACGTCATCAGCAGTGCATTGCAGGGGCGCGAGTTATAGTTAGCTTAACTAACTATAACGGCTGAATTTCCCTGGTTTTGTATGAGTGAAATGTCCAACTAACTATAACGTCCCTGAAACCTGTGGTTTTTTCAGTGAATTTCTAAGGTTTTTTAAATGCTAATTTCTAACTATAACGTCCCTGAAACCTATGGTTTTTTCAGTGAATTTCAAAGGTTTTTTAAATGCTAATTTCTAACTATAACGTCCCTGAAATCTATGGTTTTTTCAGTGAATTTCAATTTTTTTTTAAATGCTAATTTCTAACTATAACGTCCCTGAAACCTATGTTTTTTTCAGTGAATTTCGAAGGTTTTTTAAATGCCAATTTCTAACTATTCCTACAGAGGTAGGACATGTGCAGAAAGAGGAAGAAAAGCGCAGAAAGAAGCAAGAGAAATGCAGAAAGGGGCAACAGAAGTCCAGAAAGACGAAGAAAGGTGCAGAAAGAAGCAAGAGATATACAGAAAGAACCGACAGAGGTGCAGAAAGAGGCCTTGTTGCAAAGTCATCCTGTGCCCCCAACTTTTTGCTGACTGGTACTGGTGGTAACTGACTCTGACTAACCAGGCCCGGAGCCAGTGCTATCCTGAAAGACACTTAGAGTACAGTGAAAACACCTACTTACACTAGGGTACACTATGGGTTGGGGTACCCCTGTGATTGGCATGACCTCCCCTGTAAGGCCCTAGTACATAATAGGGCAGGGGGATTAAAACTACCTCTAAGTCAGAGGTGCCGAAAGAGGCAAGAGGGATACAGAAATTTGCAAGAGAGGTACAGAAAGAAGCAAGAGCAGTGCAGAAAGAAGCAAGAGAAGTGCAGAAAGAAGCAAGAGAGGTGGAGAAATAGGGAAGAGGGTGCAGAAAGAGGCAAGTGGGATACAGAAATTTGCAAAAGAGGTGAGGAAACAAGCAAGAGAAGTGCAGAAAGAGGCAAGAGAATTGCAGAAAGAAGCAATAGAAGTGTAGAAAGAAGCAAGAGAAGTGCAGAAAGAGGCAAGTGAGGTGCAGAAAGAAGCAAGAGCAGTGCAGAATGAACCAACAGAGGTGCAAAAAGAGGCAAGAGAGGTACAGAAAGAGGCAGGTGGGTGCAGAATGAAGGAAGAGAAGTGCAGAAAGAGGCAAGAGAATTGCTGAAAGAAGCAACAGAGGTGTAGAAAGAAGCAAGAGAAGTACAGAAAGAGGCAAGTGAGGTGCAGAAAGAGGCAGGAGAGGTGCAGAAAGAAGGAAGAGAAGTACAGAAAGAAGCAACAGAGGTACAGAAAGAGGCAAGAGAGGTGCAGAAACAGGCAGGGAAGGTGTAAAAAGAGGGAACAGGGGTGCAGAAAGAGGCAAGAGAGGTGCAGAAAGAGAAAAGAGGGGTGCAGAAAGAGGCAAGAGGGGTGCAGAAAGAGGCAAGAGGGGTGCAGAAAGAGGCAAGAGGGATACAGAAATTTGCAAGAGAGGTACAGAAAGAAGCAAGAGCAGTGCAGAAAGAAGCAAGAGAAGTGCAGAAAGAAGCAACAGAGGTGGAGAAATAGGGAAGAGGGTGCAGAAAGAGGCAATAGGGATACAGACATTTGCAAATGAGGTGCAGAAAGAAGACAGAGCAGTGTAGAAAGAACTAACAGAGGTGCAAAAAGAGGCAAGAGGGGTGCAGAAAAAGGTAGGGGAGGTGCACAAAGAGGCAAGCATCAAAAAAACCTTCTCAAAATTATGATTTGGATTAAAAGAACTCCTCAAATTGACATTTGGGTGTACTTTTTTGTGCAAGGAGTCCTTTTTCTTTCTTTACTTTTTTTATAAGAGGAAGGAAGTGCCCCAGAGTCTCCAACTTCCTGTCCCTGTCCAGCAGGCTCCTCCCAGTGCTTTGTCCATCTCCTGGTAACTTTTCATTTGGATTTGAAGCTGGAAGGATCACTCTTTGTGTCTGCTGCATTATATATCATTGGATTTGAGGACTTTTGAATTTGAGATTTCAAAAGTAAGTTGGAAAATTGGTGTTGTTTGTTTGATTGGGGCCATGCACCTAGATTTATGTGTACTTTTAATAGTTTAAAAAAAAGAAAATATTGTGGTGGGTGGCCTGTAGTATCAGTAGGGGCCTAGTTGTTTCATTGTAAGTAATTTTTCTACTTTTAAAAAGGAAACACGTTGCACAGTTCACTACATTTTTCTCCATGTTTTGAAAACAATTTGCAATATTTATTTAATTCACTATGTAGCCCAGTAGTCTGCCAAAAATAGGCCTTTCTCAGCCAGTAGGCCCAGAGCTACTCGTGGGTTCATCAAACAACTGTTTCTGTGGTGTCTGTTGAATTTAAACTTTACTAACATCATTTTGGCCATGGATGGCATTGGATTAAAATACAAAATGTGTTTTTTGTAGTATTCAACTTTTTTTATGTGTGTTAAATTAAATGCCTTTGTTGGATGTGTGTGGTTGTAAACTTGCAAACCTTTCTTTAGCCCTGTGAATTTTTGTTTTTGGCATTGTTGCATTAAAGATGTGTTGTTTAGCATGCCTCCTTTGTCTGGCCAGTGTGTGAGTGTGCTTGTAATAGTGGACCATCATTTGCCTTGGCTGAGTCTCCCCATGTGGCCAGGCGCCATTTTGTTAAGTCTGTGTTCAAACTCCATATAGGCTTGCTTGAGTTCATTGTTTTCCGGGCCTCCTGCTTGTTGTTGTTGTGTGACCATGTGGCTGGTGGCCATTTTGTGGAGGCAGTTAGTGTGCTTTTGCCATATAGGCCTGCATGTCTATCTTCCCTTTGTTCCCCTTGGCTTATTGCTTCCATTGTCATTTGTCAGCTGCAGGTTCCTGAGTGCTGCATCCCATGTGATGCACAATGCCAAACCATTAGATTTGTATTTGTATTGTTCTTCTTCTTCTTTCTTATCCTTTCTGAGTGTACTGTAGTGTACACAGTACACCATGAAAGCCCTTGTGGTTATCAAAATCCCACAAATGGTTACACTGTATTGTTAATTAATAACTGAGGTAATAACACTAACAAGTGTGACCACACACACTAAATGATATTGTATTTGTTTGTACCAGTAATTAAACCACAACAATTTCACGTTTTACTGATGTTCTTCTTGCTTCTTTGCTTTTAGGTGCACAAAAGAGGAGGAAACAACATCACCCATTTACTGACAGACAGAAGGCCTGTGCCCTGCGCACAATGTCACATGACCTGTGACCACAGACAGACATCTCTTCAACTTGTGCCACTGCGTGCTAACTGACATCTTCAAGATGGCCCCAAAGAGAGGTACCAGGTCCAGTACCAAGAAAGTTGCCAGTGAGAAGAAGGCACTGCCACTTACCACCACCAGTATGTCATCCAAGACCTTTTTTGGGAAACCAAAAATTGCGCCTGCAGCAGAGGTGTCTGGGGAGCAAGCTGGGAGCAGCACCCCTGCATCAGTAGACCCACCCCACCAACCTAGGCCCAATGTCTGTCGCAGAGGCAGCCAGTCTAATCACGACAACGCTGATGAGCAGTGATGTTGAAATTGACTTATCTTTATCACAAAGTAGTAGCCAATCAATGCAGGAAACTCAGATAATTGGGCAACAACAGCCGCAACCACCCCCAATAGTAGTTGTTCCTCCCGAAGTAGGGGCAGTTCAGGAGATCGAACTTCCTGCTGAGGAAGAAGAAGAGCAAGCCACTCTTTCAGAAGATCCATTGTCTTCCAGATCCCCAGCAAGGAAAAGGAGGGTTAGTCCATCAACTTCTTCTGCAAGCCCTCCTTCTGATGATCTTGATGCCACTTGGACCCCACCTCAGTCTGAGAGTGAGACACGCCATGAGACAAGGCTAGGGAAAAGGAAGGTTCCAGAAAGCCTTAGAGTTATGGAGGTAGATGTAGAAGAGGAGGATGAGGATGAGCCAGTCATCATGGACATTACTCCACGCCAGTGGAGACCGACATTACCCCATCCCAAATTGCTGTGAGGGATGTGGCACGGATACCAGCAACACAGATACCACCAACACCACCTCCAGCTGCCATATTTGCAAAGTCCTGGCAGCGACCTACATCCGCCACAACCACCTCAGTAGAACTAGGTACTGCAGAGAGTCAAACGTCAAGCCCACCTACCAGTTCATCCGGCATTACAAGTGGCACCAGCAGTGTCAGAAAGATGACCTCCCCAGTTTGGGACTTCTTTTCGGTTAGCAGGAAGGAGGTGAACATTGCTATATGCTCCATTTGTGGAGTAGGTGTTAGTCGGTGTAAGCTTTGTACAAACTATGGTATCAGAGGCCAAATAACCCACTTGCTCCAGTGGGAGGCGCACCTTAGCGGCCAAAAAACTGCAAGTGTTGTTGGTGGAGGGGATGAAGAAGATCTGATCACGGTGGAAGTTGAACAAGAGGGAGACATTTTCTCCGGTACACAAAGCAGCCCTGTCTCCAGCAGTGCAGTGGTACCGCCCACATCATCATCAGCAACATCGCAATGGCACAAGTGTCAGGCTGAGACATCTGGGGGCCAAGGCAAGAGAGTACCGCAATGAAAAAATGCGCATTGAGCCTAACATCTGGTGTCAAGAAGTCACCTGCATCAGTGGCACCAGAAAAGAAAAATATCCAGGCTACCATTCTCAGCATGGTTAGGTCGGAGGGGCAGTACGAACGCAACTACCCAACAGCACATTTGTACAATGCGAAGCTGGCTAAAATGTTAGAGCTGGTCCTCCTCCTGTTTTCTTTTGTGGAAGGGGTGGATTGTCTTGAATTTTGGCAGCCATCTGCCCAAAATGGAAGGTTCCCAGCCGGTCATATTTCGCCAGAGTTGCTGTTCCAGCACTACATCACGACGTGCTGAAATTTCTTGGACAAGCTTTGCAGCAGAGTGCTGTTCATACTATCCACCTGACAACAGACATGTGGACCAGTTGCCAAGCCACTGATTACATGTGCATCACTACACACTGGATCTCTTTTGTGGGGGTTAGAGAAAAGATATCTGCAGGTGTTGACACTGCTGAGATTTTTAATGCTGCTCGGAAACATGCAACAGTAGCCATGTTCGCCATGGAGAAATCTCATACTGCTGCACACATTTTGGAAGACTTTGACAACAAGGTCTTTGAATGGCTGCGACCAAGAGGGCTTAACATTGGTTTTGTTGCCACGGACAATGGCAGTAATGTAGATAAGGCCATGGCCGATGGTGGTTATTTCAGGGTCCTGTGTTTGGCACACTGCATTAACATCATTGTTCAAGACTTTCTGAAAAAAGAAGACCGAGTCAGCAACTTACTGACCACCTGCAGAAGAATCTGCACACATTTCAGCCATTCTTTTAAAGCCCGGATGCAGCTGAGGATGATTCAATGTGATAATAGAATGCCAGTTAAAGCACTCATCCAGGAGGTGCCAACACATTGCAACTCAACATATTACATGCTTGAACGTCTGTTTGAGCAGTACAGACCAATCAATGAATATGTCATGCAAAGAGGGGATGCTACTGTGAAAGGCATCATCATTGAGATAGACCAATGGGGCCTAATTAAATGACTGACGGAGATGCTGCTTCCTTTCAAGGTCTTCACTCGTGAAGTCAGCAAGGAGGACTGTACCATGGGCCAAGCTATCTCATTGTTGCACATGCTACAGGAACAGCTAAAGGAGGTGTCTGCAATGTACGCAGGTGTGGAGGAAAAAAAAGAAGCATATGAGTTGATGAAGAGCTTAACCCTTTTCTTATCTGAAAATACAAGGGTGCAAAGAGGCATTGTGTCAGCCAACCATTACATTTGTGCCAGAATTCTTGATCCATGGTACAAACCATTACTGCACACTTTAATTCCTTTTTCAGACGGGATGCTGCCAGCTACAAAACTTGGATAGCTGTGCAAGCTAATCATCTAGAAAAAGAACGGCTGGGAATTAGAGGCCCACTCCTCCAGGGCACAACAAGTACTGCAGGGCAGCCTTCAAGTTCAACTTCAGAGCCTGAGGGCAGTGCGGTTGGCTCACAGCAGCCACAACCACCAACAACATCAACAACAACATTAACAACAACAAGAACAGGAGCATCAGCCCCAAAATCGGCACAGGAATGGTTTATACAGGCAGGGCAGTTCGGGCTGGACTGTTCCCATTGGGCGCAGGGTCAAGACTGATTTGCATATGGCTGGGTCCAAACTGGAATGGCATGGTGAGCAAAAAAACGATGGATTTAGGCCCAGATCTCTGTACTGGGGTGAATGTATGACATTGTTCTGCATTCTGTCCATCAATTGCTCTTTTTGCATTTGTCACCCCGAGTGGGACGGGTATGCCCAGACGTGGGTCCCATGCTCTCCATGCCACTGGAGTCAAGCTATCCTGGCTGATGAGGGCTGAAAGCCCAAAAATGGTCCTAGGATGCTTGTTTCCAGTCCAGGGAGGACCTGGCCTGGCAGTTCCGGCTGGACTGTTCCCATCGGGTGCAGGGTCAAGACTGATTTGCATATGGCTGGGTCCAAACTGGAATGGCATGGTGAGCAAAAAAAGAATGGATTTAGGCCCAGATCTCTGTACTGGGGTGAATGTATGACATTGTTCTGCAGTCTGTCCATCAATTGTTTTTTTTGCAATTGTCACCCCGAGTGGGACAGGTATGCCCAGATGTGGGTCCCGTGCTCTCCATGCCACTGGAGTCAAGCTATCCTGGCTGATGAGGGCTGAAAGCCAAAAACTGGTCCTAGGATGCTTGTTTCCAGTCCAGGGAGGACCTGGCCTGGCAGTTCGGGCTGGACTGTTCCCATTGGGTGCAGGGTCAAGACTGATTTGCATATGGCTGGGTCCAAATTGGAATGGCATGGTGAGCAAAAAAACGATGGATTTAGGCCCAGATCTCTGTACTGGGGTGAATGTATGACATTGTTCTGCATTCTGTCCATCAATTGTTCTTTTTGCAGTACTGAGGCAAACGCAAAAGAGGCCGAGCAAAGTGGAGCCCCCATGGCCATTGAGCGGATGGTCCAGGCCTATCTGGATGTCCCAACAGAGGTCTACTTTGATCAAAACCCATTGCTGTACTGGAATGGGAAAAGGCGTCAACGGCCAGTGCTCAGCAGGCTGGCGATAAACTATCTGCCTTGCCCCATAGCAAGTGTCTTTGCTGAGCATGTTTTCAGTGCTGCTGGTGCCGTTCTGACAGTGAGAAGGACCAGTCTCTCACCCCAAAACATGGAGAGGTTAACCATGATAAAAATTCATCAGCACTTTATACCACCGGATTACACCATACCTGAAGTACCACAGCAGGAAGATGATGACGGCGACTCAGGTCATCGAAGTAGTGTGTTAGGTGATCTACTTCTGGGTGAACCACCAGAGTTTGAGGACGAGCTCTACTTCCCTGACAACTAGGTTTTCGAGTTACATTCTTTCTTCCTTTGACACCCAAAAAAGAGCACAAAAAAAGATATAGCTAAGGAACATTATTTACTTTATTATTTGTGTGTGTCACTGTCTTTCAGGTTCACAACAAATCCATCCTCACCATCTTACTCTTTTATTGCCGGATTGGAGTTGCAACTGTGTGCAGTCAGTGAAGAAGTAAGTCTACTCCTCCTGAGTCCTGACTCGCCCTAAAGCCATTTCCCTCAAGCCAGACAAACATTGGATGGAGAATACAACAAATGTAAAATATGTGCCTGCCTCAAAACCTGGGCCCTGACTATATATCTATCCTTTCCTAGCCTAGATGGACTGACCGGGAAGAACAGTTAAATGATTGCATGCATTGCACGCTGAGTGATTGTTGTTTGTTGTGACTGATGTCTACTGTTCTTCTACACACAAAAAAAGTGACTCAATCAATCTTTCCCTTCTTGTTGTTTAATAACTAAATTATACTACTGCAGGCCAAACCATTGCATTTTCAAGTCAGGACGAGTCTGGGACTCACTCAGGAGTCAGGACACTGTTGGTACGGAGTTGAACACCATACCATACTTACAGTCAGAGTCAGGAGAGACGATTGATGGAATAACTCAGGGCGTGAAGTGGCCTAAAGGTAAACAACAACACCAGACCTACATGTCTGTGTAGTGGTGGTGGCGATTGTGGTGTGACTGACAGTGGTGCATTGATTTTTTACTTAATTTGGAAAATGCTATGTTGCTGTGTGTGTGTGTGCTGACTGTGCTTTCTGGTTCAAATTCAAAGCTAAATGGAGGTTGGGTGGGGAGACTTGTTCCTGTTGTTGGAAGTAACTGCCGGAAATGGACATGATTTAGCCATGCTGCCTCTGAAAGTCTTCTTGTTGCACTCCTCCTTAATTATGCAGTTTAACTTTTCTCCTTGATTTTTCAATATCCATTTGTTTTTTCCACCTACAGGCCCTTTACCCTGCGCCATACTGGAAAAACAACTCACACTTACCTTACCAAACCGCATCCGCCAGGCACCCAAGATTGATGGACGGACAGTCCAAGGAAGGACCAAGGGGAATGCGGAGATGCAACGCCCAATGTGGCAATAATACAGTATCATTTTTATTTTTTTCTCTTCAATCATTACGATGACTGTGTGTGTTGTTTATGTTTGCATTTATTTGACTCCTACAGATATTTTAATTTTATTTTCTATCTTTCAAAGGAAGCCCGGTACAACAGAACATAATGTATGTAACTAGAGTCTCTCTGGGGGCAGACAGACAATTGCATAATATATACTGCCCTGTACTAGTCTAGTACTACTCATCATCATCATGCATGCATTTCCTTTTTCTCCCTTAACAGATTTATGATGGTTGGCTGCCAAAATGAATGTGTTGTCCATGTGTAGTGTTTGTCAAACCTTTCCCTCAAATCCCCCTTCCTAACCATTCATCAAACCATAACCCTCTTTCCCCGGGCTGTGTGATCTGATTTATTGAGGTGTGACTAAATTAAAGTTACACCAATAATTGATCGCACACTTGCTGGGGTGGATGTGCTGAAAGCAACACTAACTCACGACAGGGCGAGGATCTTCTTCTGCTCTAAGTATATATATCGCCCACACTGGAAATATATAGATTAGATTGCCCACCCACGCACAGTATTCGATATTCACATTTTTTCCAGAGGAACATAATCCATCATAATTAATTGCCAGCATCATCATCCTTCCAGCACAAAAGGTTACACTTTTCCACTTCATAGCTCGAGTCGACTTCAGTTCGTAACTTGTACTAGGCTAGCCCACCATTCTGTTGTATTTTACTTTAGCATTGCTTATCATTATGGTTTCTTGTTTGGCAGTCTTCTTCTTGTGTAATGTACTTCTACTAGCCGTTCCTTAGTCTCCCTCAAGTGACTGTCTGCTTTTTTTTTTTTGCAAATGCTACTGTCTACTACTACTACCACCACCATTGCACCTTGGGAAACCAAACCATCACCATGCAGCCATTGCTTCACCTAATCCTCAATCACAGGAGAAAAGCAGTGTGGGGGATGCAATAATGTATATACTACGGAAATTAATTAATTCACACACCCACACCCTTCTGAGTCCATAGGGGTTTTAGTTGCAGACTGCATAGACTAGGAGGAGAGACTGACAGTAGTAGGACAAGTGAGGGTACCGCATCTATCTGTTTGTGTGTAACACTATCGGCAGATATCAAAAACTGGCTGTGGCCCTGCAGCAAAGGAAACAGTGTGAAGTAAAAGAGTAATCCCCCCAAAAAAGATTTACATCATATGTAAAACTATAAATAATGTATTCCCCTAACAAATATAAACCAGAAGGGAAGAAACCCACAACACCTGACCCACCCCTCTCCCTAACCCAAACCACTGTCCAGTAAAGCAACTCAAGTCCCAAAAATTGTCCATAAAAGCAAATGTCCATAAAATAAGAACACTCAAGTGTTCCCCAACTCCCACATTGACACCCTCTCCCCAACAAGTCCCACCCACCAAAAAAAAGATAAAAAATGGGCAAGAGTCAAGAGACTGAGGTCTAGCGGTGGGCTATCCAGATCTTGCGCTCAAGAAGGTGGAAGTGCTCCTCCACCCTGCCCTCTAGGCGCACCATGCGGAGGAGCATGTGGCGCTGAAAGTTTTTACAGGAACAACAGGGGTGGGCAGCATTGGTTGATTTGTGGAGGGCGGCTCCCTGTTCCCTGTCCCCTGTCCCCTGACAGTTCCATGAGTGCCTCAGGCCACACCTAGCCCTCACCTTGACTAATTACGGCTCACCATACCAGCGTGAGTACAACTACGCTTTTCCCAATTCCCCCCTTTTCACCACAGCGCGCCTTGACTGCGCATTATCTCTCCACAGGCTCTGTACTTCAAGCCCTGACAGTCCCAAGTTTCACGCCCAGGTATTGACGCCGGCAACCTTGCGCCTCACGCGCCGCTGAAGGCAGAATCATGTTAGCAGAACTTAAACACATCCTTTCCCCCCCTTTTTGTCCCCTCTCTTCCCCCCCTCCCCCTCCCACAATCCACTGGGCTGACTCTCCTTCCAATTACAGCCCAACCGCATTGCCGTTCCTGAACAGCCTCAGACTAAGGTTTCCACGCTCGCCCCTGCACTACCTCCGGCCGGAGGTAGCCCAAGACCAGCGAATTCTCCAAGGCTCTATTAGTGAGTAGCGGTTACCTGAAATTTTTCGCCCGCGCCACTCCCATATTTATTCTGGCCTCCAATTCACTCTCTGCTTCCTTAGATTGATACAGTCGCCCCACTCAAGAGGCCTCCCAGGTACGACTGAAGAGACCGCGCCCGTGACCCCGCCCGGGTCTACTCCCTTGACCAAATGAGAGTAAGTCCGCCTCCATGAATCTTCATGCATGACTCCCACCTTCGCGTCCTAATTGTGACCTGCCCACCCCCACCACTCCGCCCCCGCCCCCCAACCCTTGAATACCAGGCGCCCCGCGCGCACCACCATTCATTGGTCTTCCACATTGACCACCTTAATGGTCTTCTCTGTACCTCACGCAACCTAGGAGGTTAAATAATTACGGCTACAACCACTGGGAGCACTTGTTCACTGCTACTAGTTCAACTGTAGGGTACATATTGTAACAATACATTGTTCCCCTTTAGTTTCAGATTGCTCACTATATGTCCTGAAGATGATCTTGAGTTTCTAAGATCGAAACGCCGTCGACCCTTACAACAGGAACTCCTTCTATTGTTTACATTTACGTAGAGTTCCATTTGTCTTGTTGTCAATGTGATGTTATGTCTTTTAATCCACTATCACCTTGTCACATCACGCCCACTTTTCCCCTTTGTGAGCACCTGAATATTACTTAGAGTACTAAGTTTTACTTGTGTAAAATAAACTGTCTATTTTTCACGAAATATGTTCCCCTACTTCTGTGCTCCCAGCATGATTAATGCTCTAGTTTAATTGAGATTCCTAGTGCCCCTTTTGGGGTTCACACTTTCTGCTCCGGACCCTTTGTGGCCACCACTTGAACCACTGGCTTTCCTAAAACAGCGCCGTACCACATAGGCACTGGGGGGGGCCTGGCTGGGGCCGGGGGCATTGGAGGCTGCAGCTGCCGCCTCCTCCTCCGCCAGAGCCACCAGCCGCAGATATTCATCCCTGATGGCCTCCAGCTTCCGTTGCCGGGTCTTGGCTGCTAACTCCTGCCTGTTGGGTTGGGAAGGAGTAGATATATCAAGAAAGAAAAAAAGACAATTATAACCAATACTCTTAGCAAAACAGTAACACAAAATTATACACATAAAATTATAGTGGCACAGTAGCACTAGCAGTACATAACATTTGTGGTATCCTCACTTTCTCAGCCCCTAAGATTTGGATGTGATTAGAGTTTCAGGCATTAGGCACTATGGAGTAGACAAGTATTCTTTTTCTCTCTCTTGTTTAGCTAAATTATTCTTGTAGGGATGCCAGCTCAGTCAGCTTGTGCCCTAGACAGACATACTTGTGTCGCAGACTCGCGTTACTTTACTACTGTTTGCAGGTGGGGGCAGCTGTACTACACAATTATCTATTTTTCTATTATAGCCATACACTGTTAAATCAATGGCAAATGCTCAATTTCACTTTCACCCTGACTGCTACAACAAGGCAGATTATATGATTACTAATATGAATGATTGATGCTATACGTCACCACGTCACGTGACATGAGGTACTACTATTGTTTGCTTGTAACCATGCAGCCAACGGCGATAGGCCACCCAGGGCTGACACAGTCGAAATGACATGGGTAGGGAGCGGGAGTGGGCCTTGGAGTCAGAGGGAGGCGATTGAAGATGGGTGGGTATATATATGCTGTGCTTGCAAACTACTGTGCATCACAGGAGTATTGTGAAATACAACCTCAAACCTTTGAATCAAAAACCTTGAAAAAAAAGTCCTTGTTTATTCTTCTTCCTAGGGATTTTTCCATTTATGATTGCATTGCTCTTCCAGCATTATTGTTATTCTTCACCGTTGGCTTTGCTACTCTGGCACAGGTTAATTTTCTTTTAAATTCTCTTTATCCAGTCTTCACCTATGATACCATCCAGGCATCCACCCATGGCTATCATTCTCAACAAACCACTTTCACCAACAACATACATTTGTTATTTAACCACCCATGCGTCCTTGCTTCCCTTTGTGTTTGACCCATAAAACGCCCCTGAGGATTCCTTGCACCCATTCAGTTTCACCCACCCAGGCAGGCATCCTTTCCTTCACCTTTCACCCATCCTTCAACCACCCATGCATCCTATCCATCACCTATATGCATCCCAGGCCCCATTCATTCACCCATGCATCCTTCTCTGCCAGTCATATATTACATGTCACCCGTCCTTCCTCCTTCCATCCTTCTTTCCCTTTTCCATCAACCCATCAAGGTCATCTGACTCTTAGTCTTCTTCATAAAACTTTCTCTGCTGAGTTGAAGATAGAAGAGGCCATTAGTTACTTAACTCCCGCTATTGCTAAGTAAAGGGGGTCTTCTTCAACTGCTTACAACAACTTTGTCTCAACAGTACAGTGTACACCCTTGCAGCAAGTGTATTTGTCAATAAGTAAGGAATATGACTTACCACCCCCCGCCACTGCTGCTGGCTCACCCCCTGCAGCTGCTGCATCAGCTCCCTCATGGCTGGTGCCGCCTTGGCCGCTGGCCCCGGCACTGGAGGTCAGTACGCTTAGAAAAAACATTTCAAATTTTTTAGATGCCATATACTCCTCCCCCTATTTATTTGTTTCACTAGCAAGATGAAAATATAATACATACAGTACACACATTACTACAATTCGGGTACTAGAGTAGAGTAGACAGTATGTCCTATCAAAAATAATAAAATATCCGGTTGGACATTTTGTTGGTGGCAATTTTTGAAAAGCCTCTCAAGAAGAGGACAACCCAAAGGAATGGACTCAGTGGCTAGAGCTATTGGTGAATCAGAGGTTTTAAAAAGAAAAAGAGTGGCCAACTGCTGCTAATAAAAATAGTACTAGACCTAGACGAGAAAAAGTAAAATACACAACTTTGGGGTGTCCAACGTGAGCGTGACCATCATTTACTAACTGAGCATGAGAAAGTAAAAGAAAAGAAAGCCTTCTCATCTCAACAAACATGCGTAGAATAGCTTACTTGGGCATGCAATCTGCACAGCAGAGTAGTAGTACTAAACAAGGACCAATGGGTTCTCTGAGTCTTACAGTACCAGGCAGCCCACAAAATATATAAGGGGAGAGAGAAAGCTGACTGAAAAACCAGAAGAAAGCAAGCTACAGACAGACTATAAGAGTCAGAGCAGAGGCAGTTTGATTTGATGTACAAAAAACAACAGACACTAGAAATATATAAATAACTAAGTTAGTAGATAATGCAGGGATAACAAGAATTTAGAAACAGATAGATCAAAGAGGATTTGGGAAAAAATCAAATCAGGAAACAGAAATAATAGTTAAAAAAATAAGGAGCAGTTTAAAGTTAGGGAAATATATATTAATATTAACAACAGGAGGACTTACTGGGACCAGCAGAGCCATCTGCAGAGGAGCGCTATTCCTGCTTGGAGGCACATCCAGCCCCTGCACCTGCCTCGGAAGACCCAGTCTTCTTCTTGCCCCAGGATGCTGATCATGTAAGACATAATTAAAGAGACAAAAAATTATTGGTGTTAAATAAATATTAAATAATTGCTCCAAAAAGTTTTTTTGACGGAAACGGCAATTGCAATAACATTGACCTTTCCTAGATCAGATTGACTAGTAGTAGACTAGGCAGCGGACCATCCTATCTTTATAATTCCACAGTTCCATTCGGATTCCTGAATCCTAAACCTACCTAGCCCACCTATTCCAAAGACTTTGGAAGGAATCGAAAAAAAATATATATTTGCTTCTAAGTTCCGAATTCCGATCTCATTCGCAATCATCATTCTCAACCCCCTTTGACGGGCCAATTCACTAAGTCTGCATTTTGTCTTCTTATTAAATGCATTGATGGACGCATGCATAATTGCATACACCAAATTGGTTGGTTGCTATTCACTCACTATACGAACTACAAAAGGTTCTACTAAAATGACTAAGGAGTCAAGGACTGAAGTCATGTGAGAGATCGCGTCACGTGGGCCGCTAAATTACCAACTAATACTAAGTAACTAACTAACTAACTACCACTATCTTAGTGACAGGACAAAGGAAAAGAGTTTCTCTAGTCTGCATTACCTGAATTAAGTTCTCTTGCATAATCAGCCAAAGCGAGCGCAAAGTTGCAAACAAGTACGATTAGGTAGCTCCAAGCACCTATCTAGAAATTAAATAACGATCACATAATATAAGATTTTAAAACTTAACTTACTTAACTTGCATTTGAGCAGCAGCATTCTTGCTATTTGGAAAAAAAATAATATTTGCGATAACATAGAACACACAATAATATTTATAATTAGCTAGAACTCACCAATCCCAGCAACCTCAACACCTAGCAGGTCCAGCAGGTTCTGTTCTCGGTCCAGGATGTCGGACCACCAGTGCGTTACTTGGTTATGGGTGCGCCGGACCCCAGAGCAGCGATACATTGCCCGGCACACCGTCGCCCACCGCTGCTGACACTCCCAGAGGCCGTACCCAGACCCAGGCCTGCCGCCTGAGGGTGGAGGGGAGGTGGCGCTGCACAAAAAAAAATAAGTGCAGCCAAATCCACCTCTGAAAACAAGGCCCGGGGCTGCACCCCTTCCAGGCGAAGGCTTCCGCAAGGAAGGCGGCTCCTCTTTCTCCGGGTTGCACTCTAACTCTTAGTCTTAGCCATGATTCTGGGGGGGCGGGGCGGAAAAGAAAATGTAGAAAGTAAAAAATGAAGTGAGGAGATGAAAGAAAGGAAGTAAAAAAAAAAAAAAATGCAAGTAATAGAAAAACAGTATAAAAACGCACTAAAAACACACAAATAGTAGAAAAAGCACAAAATATACACTTAAGAACAGAGAGGGATAGATAATAAATAAAACAGATCTGAAAAAATGTTTTAGGAACAAACGATTGCAAAGATTTAGGGAGGATTAAAAAAACAGGCCCAAAACCATAACAGACAAGAAAAACAAGATGGCCGCGCCCATGTGCAACCGCGTGGTGAAGTTTGTGCGATATTTCCCCAAATACGCAATCCACGTTGCATCAGAAACGTCTCGCGAACGTGCAGAACAAACAACTCTGCCGCTACGCAAACTCCGCCCAGGCTTAATATATATATATATATATACAAATCCTTCAGTCAAGCAACAGAAGGCAAAGTCGCACTCAGGATATTTTTAAAGAGCAAAAGTTTATTGACTGACGCGTTTCAACCTCACGGTCTTTGTCAAAGTCACTTCCTGACCCGGAAGTGGCTGTATTTAAGTGCTCATACAAAAGGTCACAAGACAAATACATAGACATAAAGAAAAATACATGGTAATTGAGGTCTCTTCATATAGGAAGACAGACTAACATCACGTTTTGAACATATAGGTATAATAACCATTATTATAGCTCATAATAGTTTAAACAAACTAAATCACGTGGAAACAGAACCATAATGAAATAAATATAAAAAGAAACATATACAAAACCCACCGCAATGGGATATGGCAATCAAATGATATTTACAGCAGAGCCTCACTGCTCAAGTGCGCAAACATATAAAAAGTTTCATGAGGCTGAAAGGCACATAGTGGCCAAGAAAACCACTACACCCATATTAACCTAATACAAGGCCTGCCAGATCCCATTTGACAAGTACAGGAAAAATAAAAAAGCAACAAGGTACCAAGAACTAAAGCATATAGCTAAATGAAAACAAAAGAAAAAGAGCACTATTAAAACCCACCCTAGGTGCTATACAGTTGTTGTTTTCCAGTGTGGGAGAGGGGGCATGTAAGATCTGAGCCTACAACTCTCCCTAACATACCATCATCACAGATTTTTGACTCGGGCGCCCTGGGGTCCCTTTTTTGATTCACAAGTTTGTGAACCTTTCTAAAGGCTTGTTACTGTGCGGCTGAAGGCTCCTACACAGGCCCGGCTCTAGAGGGAGGGCCGGGTAGGCCAGGCCCACCCAAGAGAGCCCCTGGCTCTCCCAAGGTCTGTACTCAAGCAAATAGTGTCCATTTGTTTTTCGTTTTTCGAGTGTCTGTGTGCACTTACACTTTGTTTAATCACCTCACTTGTATGATGTTGAGTTAGGCTCCTAAAAGTCTCTGCATGTATAGGTGTGAAAGTCAGCAGGCATGGATGTTGATGTCTCCCACACACAAAAGAACATCAGCGTGTCTGACACTCCCACTACAGCAAAATACAGTGATTGCAAGCGTCCATAGGAATTGGGAATCAGGCAGCGAAATGTCACATGTGTATACACACACAAACACAGACTCTCTCTTAGGGAGAACACTTAGAGAATATATATTTTAGTAGTGGTTTGTTTTCTTTTCTTTCTACAGTAGGGCCTTTCCTAAATGAGAAAAATGTTGCGTTGTGACAGTTAAAAAAAGGACATTTTATGGACCATTCCGCTTAGTTCACATAATATGCGTGTGAATTTAGATAGTTATAAGTGCAGTTTTGTGACTTTTGCTGGAGTCATGTGTAACCTGCAGGACTCTGTTTTGAACACCAACGTGGACTTCTCAGCATTTCATCCTTCTGAAGTTGATGAAATGGAAGTCACTGGGTAGACAAATACAAATTCTTGCTATTTAGAATGCTTTATAATGGGACAATGTGGCTAAATATATCTTATGAAGGAATATATTATATCAAGCACTATCAGACACATTTGTATATTTGTTCAATAAAAAAATAAAGGTTTCAGTGTGAGTTGAAGTTAAAATGGAATGTAAACTGCAACACACAAAAAAGAACAAGTCTCAAAAGTACTAAATCACATAATTGAAGATTTTTTTAAAACATCTTAGTATTAAAAACTACTGTAACTATTTGTGAATATTGCAGGAAGTCTCGGCTTATTGATGACTAATTCTGTATATCACTGTGTGTTTTTTTGTCAAGATACAATTTATGTATGCCAATTCCTTTGAGGTATATTTTTGTGTTGTAGCCTGCACATATTTCACCCTGAACTCCTGTTAAAAACTATGCATTAGATTATCCCAGTGACCAAGGCCCTTGTAAGGAGTTGACCTTGAACACTGTGCCTGATCTTGGTAATCCCCATTGACAGTATCAGCTTCTAAATCTTAAATCCTGATTACCTGAGTCAAATTTATCAGCCATCGATTCCCAAATCAATTAATAAACAATCCCAATAGTATGGCTGATAGTAAACCAGGCAGAGGTTTTCAGTTGGACGAGAGGAATGCTATAAGATGAGGCTCTTCCACTTCAGTGGAGTTCTCCATAGTAAATCACTCCATAGAGGGGGAATGGAGCCTCCTGTCTTCACCTTTATTATTGTGAGGAGTAATTTTTTCTCATTGAGAAAGCTTTTGCTCTACACCCATATCTGTTCCCCATCATTTCCTGGAAGTAGAGTTGCTCCCAATATCTCCAGAGTGGAAATGCTACCAAGAAGAATTTGAGGGTGCCCACAAATGTATATGCTTGTGGGTGTACCTAAAAAGTACTAAGGTGAATCACACCTTACAACACTC
This sequence comes from Calotriton arnoldi, assembly GCA_963921515.1. Lineage (NCBI taxonomy): Eukaryota > Metazoa > Chordata > Amphibia > Caudata > Salamandridae > Calotriton > Calotriton arnoldi. The sequence goes on along the minus strand of CAWUFW010001579.1, from coordinate 1,913,316 downwards.
AATTCTCACACCTTAAGTGGGATTTACTATAGGGGAATTCTCTGCACTCTTGGGGAAATAATCCACAGTAATAATTGCATAGCCAAGAATTCCTTGCAGGTGTAAAAAAGGTACATTTAGTCATAAACCTATGTTTATGACAGAATTTATCTTTTGAGAATACAGCCCTATACGTTTATATACAGAGGATAAATACTCGACAATTGGGTATTATGGTTCCATAAAGGGATCCATAAAGTTGGAAATCTCAGTCCTTTGCATATATGTTTTTTAAACATCTAGAGATTTGTGAAGTATGAAGCTGACAGAGCATTTCAAAATGATCCCTTTGTTGTACGGGCCATAATCACATCATTAGGTAACCCTATCTTACTGGTTCTGATGAGATGCTTACTTCCCTTTCTACAGTACTGGTGGTCCAGGGCAGGCCTTGCCGTGCAGTGGAAGTCAAGGTGAGATATGCTATTCATTTCTCAGAAGTTAATGGCCGCAGGAAAAACAGTTCCCTGCAGTTGGATGTCCTGCACGTCTTCGGACAAAGGATGGGTGTGATGCAAAAGGAACGGCAAGATCATAATTTGTATTGCCGCATTTCTACACATACTTACATGATATTCAACTATGAAAGAGTGATTTGTCAATCTCACTAGAACTCTATAACTTTACGTTATGTACTTTTAACATCACATGTTTTTGAAACATTAAAATATGCCTTGAAAACACTACATTTCACCACTTTAGTATACTACATTACACTCATTTCTGGTCTTAATATTGGTTGATACTGTAATAAATCATAATAATATAGATAATAAAAAGAATTAATTAATCAGTATGACATTATTCCTGTGAAATATGAGTTTTGAAATTGCTGCTGAAAGGATATTCAACTAATGATCCACAACCTAAAAACATTGCCATGAGTATGGTCAGTTATGGTAACAGAGCTCCTCCACCTTCGCAACCCATACATTTTAGTCATGCACTGTAGTCAAAATTCTCTTCCCAACTCTTATGTCTAGGCATGGCTATGCTTAGTTGACCTTGAGCACGGTCACTACCCTTGCCCTCTAACAAGTGCCATGAGCATCCAAACTGGCATTTCCTGCAGCAGTGCTCAGAGGGCATGGTTTGCAGCCATGCCTTATCCCCAGTACCGCTGCAAACAGTACAATTTGGGTACTGAGAAGGGCCAATGTTCTGTTCAATTAGGCAAAACATTAGTAGACATATGCATCTTTCACTTTGCAGACTTGTGAAAAGTGGGCCTATATTGTCAGTGTCTAAAACAGCAGGTCTTTTTTTTTGTGGAGTTTTATATAGCCGAACTAGGCCCGGAGGTATCAGAGCGCTTTACATGAGCACCAGTTACGTTACAGATGGACACATTCATTTTAATAGGCACGGGGAGATTAAGTGATTTGCCCAGAATCGCAGAATGTTGAGCATCCATGCAGAGACTCGAACCTGGTTCCCCAGCTCAGAGGTCAACTGCCCTAGCCGTTTGGCTACATTCTCTCCCCAATGCTCACAATCTTCCTGAATGCTTTTATTTTTTGCCACCACCATATCCATCATCTTGGCCCATCCATGTTTCTTCATGGCCCTCAATGAGTCAGAATCTTGGAGCCGGGCCTGCTGCTACAGAGAGGAGCGGAAGGTCAGAGGTCACCTGACAGGGCGGGAGGTTTGGGAGGACATTGTTATCTCACAGCTCGGAAACACGACAATGAATCTGCCTGACCATGGAGAGAACCAGCCTGGGATCGTGAGTGCCTGGTGCCCAAGATCACACATGCTGTACAGTCCCGGTGGCATCTGTTGGTGCAAGCATCTCTGCGGGTCGCAGAAGGCCGGCACTGGTATGAGGTTGGACACCCTGGAAAGGGGGAAACATTGTGATGAGAGTGTGCACGTATTGTGCTAGCCAGATCAGTGACAGCATTTGCTGGGCCTCCTCCTGCCAGATCCCAGGGCATGGCAAACTGCTTTTGTTTATGGGCTCCTGTCACCTCACTAGGGGCCAAGCTCTGGGGAGGTGGAGGTTTCATTTTGGCGCATGTTACCCAGGTGCATCTACTGTTAGCCTCTTAAACTGTCACACAAGCAGTGATAATGGTACAAATACAATTGTCCTTTATTATTTATTTCTTTTTCTCCAATAGTGCAAAGTTTCTGCTTTTGTGCTTTTATTATTTTTATGTTTACCCTGGCCCTCCGAGCCCCTTTAGCGTTTACACATCACATCCCCTTGGGATGACTGATCAGATCAGGTGATTTTTTTCCAGTGGGGGAGAGGGGGCATGTCTAGATCTGAGAAGCCTTCAGCTTTGATCATTTTCTTCATTTTTTTTTTTTAATATGCAAACGCAGGTGTTTAAGTTTCACTCGCACACACAACAGATGCAGTGCAAAGTTCTCTCAACCTAATATAAACTTATTTTGACTTGTGCTTGTGTTGGTTGTCTATTTACTTATGTATTATTGCACGACCTCCTCTGTTGTGTCTGCAAAACATACCCTTTGTCCCGAATTTTTGTCCTGAATTCTGACCTTCTGTCCTGAATTTTTGTCCTGAATTTTGACCCTTTGTCCTGAATTTTTACACTCACTGTCCTGAATTTGCACCCATGCCAGTCGGTCACCCTAGTTCCACACAGGAGGGACTGCGCAATGAGAACATAAAACAATTGGGAGCAGGCATCAGTCCGTTTAAACCAAAATCTAAGTTTATTCCTATTATGCCTAAAGACGCAATTGACATTTATCACGAGGTAGTGACTGAAGACATCAAGAAATTGTATCACAGTACCAGGCACAGAAAGCGCTATAAAAGCAAAAATGAAGTGGAATATGCCAAATTGATTAAAAAGTTGAGTGACAAACACGAGATCATTGTGGCAAAATCTGACAAAGGGAAACATGGTCATCTGGCCCCAAAAGGACTATGTGTTAGAAGCAAATAGGCATTTGCAAGACAGGGAATGTTATGAAAAATCCTCTCACACTAGATACAATGCGGCGAGACAGACTCTAAGAAAAGAACTTATGATCTGGAAAAGAGAAGGGGTGATATCTATGGAGGAGTTCAAGTTTTTAAATATAGAACATCCAGTTATAGCAAAACTCTACTTCATCCCTAAGGTCCACAAGAAAATAATACCAATCCCAGGTAGGCCCATTATATCGGCCATCAACTGTGTAGGGGAGACTATCACACAGTATGTGGACTTTTTTCTTCAAGAGTGTGTGAAGCAACTGCCAAGTTATGTGAAAGACACTGGTGATTTTTTAAGAAAGATTCAAGGAATTACGTGGTCGGAGGATTTAGTGTTCATTACTTTGGACATTGAATCCTTGTATACCAGTATTGAGCATTCCACAGGTCTTAATGCCATTAAGTATTTTTTAGATTTTAGGCCTATTGAATTTTACCAACACAATAAGATGATTTTAAGTTTGATTTCTTGGTGCTTGCACAATAATTATTTTTTATTTGGCAATGATATCTACTTACAGAAGAGAGGTGTGGCGATGGGGGCCTGCTTCTCCCCTAGCTATGCATGCTTGCATGTGGGCTGGTGGGAGGAGCAGGTCCTCAAGATTAAGTATGCCACCAAGTTCAATAATCATGTTCTGTACTGGTTACGATATATTGATGATGTTTTTATTGTGAATCCAGTGCATCTAATTTTATTGAGCAGATAAACAACAACACTGCTAACCTCAAGTTTACTTCTAATCTCAGTAAGAATAGTATAGAATTTTTAGACGTCAAGATTTACCAGAGTCAGGGGCAGCTTTCTACTACTTTACATAGAAAGGACACTGCTGGCAATTTGACCTTGCATGCCAGCAGTGCACATCCTAGGCATTTGATAAGCAATATTCCATTTGGAGAATGTTTGCGGCTTAAGAGAATATGCAGTAACAGTGAGGATTTAACTAGATGCACTGAGGAGGCCTATCAGAGATTCAGACAAAGGGGCTACAGTGAGAAGATCCTAAAGGCGGCTATTAACAAAACTAAGGGCCGATCAAGGGATTCCCTACTCGTTAATAATGTAGATTTACAAACTACCAAGAATGATATTGCTGCCCCCAGATTGATCACTACTTTTAGCAAACAAGAAAGGAAAGTACGTGCCATTATTAAATGACACTGGCCGATTGTTTTGACAGATGGGGTGTTGTTGGCCAGATTACCGTCTCAACCAATTGTTACCTATAGGAAGGGCATCTCTATGCGCACGCAGATTGGAAAATCCTGCCCGGAGTTGGCAGCAGCTAAAATGTGGTTACAACCCAAAAATGGCTTTACAAAATGCTCTACTTGTAGAGCATGTAAGTTTGGAAAGAATACCACAAACTATTCTTCTCCTTTCAGTCCAGACGAAATAGCCATCAGGGGTAACTTTTCATGTAGGACGGAGTTCGCAGTGTATGTTCTGACATGCACCTGCGGACTGAGATATGTGGGCAGCACAAAATTGCAGGTGCATGTCAGAATATTACAACACCTGCGTGCCATAGTCAACAATGACTCTTCCTATCCAGTGGCTCGCCACTTTAAGCAAACACATAATAATGATCTCAGTTGTTTAAGTTACTTTGTGGTGGCAGCTATCCCTAAATTTCGTCGAGGGGGAGATCGAGAAAAAGCTCTTAGACAGTTGGAGACTAAAATGATTTTGGATCTAGACAGCAAATTCCCTTATGGTTTGAACAATACGGAAGATCTGCACAATTTTTTATAGAGGTTGGCTGGGATCAACCGACATATGGCTTTATTAATAATACACCTGTTGGCCCTCATCTAATGCTAATGAAATTTCTGTATCCGTGTGTAAATAGGTATTAATTTTCGGCAGCGGCCATTTTTATTGGATGCAAGCTTAATGGGAATTTTTTTCGGTTTTGTTGCATTCAATATTTTAAGGCCCATAAATTGAGAATTGTTTTTATATTATGAATTGATTGTTGATGGGACATAGGTAGCACTTGCAGTTTAGGACTGTATGTCATTTTGCACATTGGATAGCACTTTATACACTTGATGCACTTTAGGCCAGGAATGTTGACAGGTATTTGTAGTTTTTAGGTATAACAATAAGGAGTATGCTCTAGAAGTAGTTCTGATACATCAGCATTTATGCAGGAATTGAAGGCAGTTCTATTACAGTTGGATATGTCCAGCATTCGCTGAGATCTGCAATAAATATTCATATATAGGAGAACTCATGTAAACACATATCTCGATGTATTAGATACTATGTTGGTGACATTATTCATTGAGTGTGTTTTTATGGGTATTTAATTGTATATTTATATATTTATTTATTTATTTATATTCTCCTATATTACAGATGGAATTGGAAATATTTATTTATTTATAGTATTTATTGAAACTGCCACAGAACTTTGGACATATTACCCGTGCATGGACATTAAAAAAGAAAATTAAAAGAGGATTAAACCAAGAGAAGAGAAATAGGGAATAAAATAGAGATAAAAACGGAGCAAAAAAACGGAGAGAGAAAAAAAGAAGAAAGACTGTGTAACAAAGGCTGGTGTATGTATTTTTACTATGTTCACTTTTTGTGTGTTCTATCACGTGGTCTCTGCATTTAAAAAACATGGCGTTTTTTCCCCTCGCTTGTGTGATCAAGGGCAAGTGGTGCCCGAAACGCGTAATCTGAGGAAAACTGCAATAAACATCTAAATTGCCTACATTCCGGTGGTTCATGATTCCTTTGCGGCAGAAGCGAGGGCTGACAGCGCTGCGAGCTGGCGGAGGATCTTTGCGATTTTATATATATATATATATATATATATATTTATTTTTATATATATATATATATATATATATATATATACACACATATATATATATTCTCTGAAAAAACCATAGGTTTCAGACACGTTATAGTTAGAAATTTGCATTTAAAAAACCTTACAAATTCACTGAAAAAACCATAGGTTTTAGGGACAGTTATAGTTAGTTGGACATTGCACTCGTACAAAACCCGTGAAATTCCCCGTTATAGTTAGTTCAGCTAACTATAACTCACGCCCGCAATGCACTGCTGATGACGTCACATATTACATCACTCATGACATGGTCAGTGACATCACTGATGACATCACTGATGACATCTCAAATGACATCACTGATGACATCATCCAGTGACTGTGTGTTTCTGTAAAGTTTAAATATTTTTAATATATATAGGGAAAGGCATATTGAAGAATGAGTGGGTGTATAAGTGTCTGTATGGATGATTTAGTAGGTGCGTGACTAACTCTATAAGTGAGTGATTAAACGTATCTTACTGAATGCATGGGTTAGTGACTAAACTGGGTGAATGTCTGTATCCGTCTGTCTGTTGCTGTGTAAGTGGCTGCATGGGTTTGTGAATAGCTACATGAGTGTCTATATGAGTTATTGATTGGTTGTCTGAGTATCTGTATGGGTGCCTGAGTGTTTGTGTGGGTGAGGTGGGTGCGACTCTGTGCATAGATGTGTGAGTGGGTGATTCACTGGGTGGATGGTTTCAAGAGTGCATCTGTGATAGACTGTATGGGTGGGTAAGTGTGTGTAAGAGTGTATTAGTGAGTGAATGTATGTCCCAGTGGTACATGTGTGAGTAACTACATATGTGAAAGGCAGTATATATGTGTGTTGGAGTATATAAATAGCTATAAGCGAGAGTGTGTGATTGTGAGAGTGACTGTATGGATGAGTGTGTGCTTGCATCAGTGATTGTATAAGAGCATAAGAATGTGCTAGTATTTGTATGAGTAAGTGAGCTGGTGTGTGTATAACTGTATAGGTGAGTAAATGGCAGTGTGTTTAATTATTTGCATGACTGACTAGGTGTGTGAGTACCTCTATGGATGAGTGGCGGTGTTTGAGTGTCTATATAGGAGTATGAGTGCATATGATAGTCCTGTACTGAGTGACCGTAAGTATGAGTGACTGTCCAGGTGAGTGAGTGGATGTGTGTGTAGACCTAAGAATAAATGAGTGGGTAAGTAGTTATTGGTGTTGGAGTGTCTATGGTTTTGCGAATGGCAGTCTGTAATTTAGAGTGGGTGTATCAAAGGTTATATTAGGGTGTGAGGAGGTGCGCCCTTGTTTTTGTCTTTTCTTGTCCCTCGGTTCTACCGAGGAACAAGATGGCTGCCAACACTTCCTGGTTTGGAGTGTTGACAGCCAATTAGCATGCAGCTCGTGGTCGGGAGGGTGCGCGGATCCTCCGTGCCTCTAAATATCGAAACTTTTATTTTGGATTTTCTCAGCAACTACTGAACGGATTTACACCATTTTTAAAAGGGTGCTTTCTGAACCAAGCACTATCTTTTTGCCAAATTTGGTGTAATTCCGTTCAGCGGTTTTGCTGTAGCCTTGCATAAAGTTTCCTATGGGAAATCGATTTTTTCACTCTTATTTTTTGAATTTCTCCACAACTACTGAACGGATTTACACCATTTAAAAAAAAGGTCGCTTTCTGAACAAAGCGCTACCTTTTTGCAAAATTTGGTGTAATTCCGTTCAGCAGTTCGGGCTGTAGCCGTGGCTAAAATTTCCTATGGGAATTAACATGGAGAAAACTGAGAAAACGCGTTTTGGGTCCCCCCTTTTTTCTCGGCCGCCGCTTAATGAATCACCCCGAAACTTTCAAGACAGGAGCGGACCGGAGCGCCCCACTAGTTTTGAAAATTTCGCAATGATTCGTCAAACGACGCCAAACTTATTGGGAATAGAATGTTGCAGATTTCCTATGGATAACTATAACTATCTACTGGCGACCGCCAGTAGATAATATATTCATATATATATACACACATATATATATATATATATACATAAATATATATATATCCGATCCCTCGTTAGTAACTTCGGTTTTCCAACTTGAAAAACGAGCAAGGACCCAAATTGGTGCAAAGTATTATTTATTGTCACCCAGCTAGTCCGCCATGACGCGTTTCGGCTGGTTCACGGCCTTGATCACATGACACAGCTTGAACAGTTTCTCCCATATTTAAAGTGCCAGTGCATATCATTCGACAACCAACATGGACAACAGACTATGATAGAAATGCTATGCATAATGCAAGTTTAGACATGTTTTGAATCCACCATATTTAAAAAATATATTAGTAATCAACATATAAAACATTGTATTACATAAATATTGTAAGTTGCCCCTTGAGGTGAAGACACATCATTGTAAAAATTATATCTGCATAAATGCTCAATTTACTCAATGTGTCTTGTTTGTGCGTTGGTTGTCGTAAAAAAAGTACTATATGTGCATGTCCCTAAAATTATAAAATTGATATAAGAAAAATAATAAAAACCTTAAAGTGCATAGTGTGTAAAAAGTGCTGTGTGCTTATTCTTGCCATTAATAATCCTGATTCAATCATCAGTAATCGGCAATAACTAATGAAAAGATTATGTATGTAAAGTGCAAATATTGTGTAATTTTAATCTCCAGCTTACTCATGGTCATTTAATAAATTTGGACTATTTGTGTATGGCCATAGAGTATGCTGTTAGATGCAAATAGGGTATTGGGAAAATGGATATAAAGGGTTAATTATTATATTTATCTCGGTAACCGAGTCACAAGAAAAGAGTAAAAAAAAGATGAAAAACAAGAAAAGAGGGAAGGGTAGAAACACCCTGACCACCTAGGCCTGCTCAGGGGGTCCCACAAGGACCCCCGGGGCCAAAAAAAAGCATTTTTTTTTTAAATCGCTGGGTGCGCGAATCCGGCCGAGAAAAAAACAAAAAAAATGAAGCACAGGCTCCTGCACTTTGTTTTCCTTCAGCCCCCGGGTGGGCCAGGTCCCGGGGTCAATGTGGAATTATATAGTGGGAGCCCACAGGGCCCCCGCAGCCCCAGGGACTGCCACCTCCCCGGGGCTTTATGCATAATCTGCGGGGGGCACGCGTCCCCCCGCAGCCTCAGGGACCGCCACCTCCCCGGGGCTTGTAAAATAAAAAACCTGCTCTCGCTTCAACAAAGCAAAGCAGAATTGCTTTTGGGCAAGGGGAGCTGCATGTTAGCAGCTCCCCTTGTCCAAAAGCAATGCCGGCTCCTGCAGGAGGCGGGAAGCCGGCAGGGACCTTGGGGGCATAGGGGCTCCCCCCACGGTCCCCAATGCTGAGATCTGGCCCCGGGGGATGGGGTCCCCGGGGCCAGAAGTGGCCCAGGAGGGGGGCCACGCAGCCCCCTCCCTTTATTTTAAAAATAATAAATGGCCAGGCCCTGGGGGATGAGGTTCACGTGGCCGAAATTGGCCTGGGGAGGGGGGCCCCCCTCCTTAAATACATATATAAAATGGCCAAGCCCCGGGGGATGGGGTCCCCGGGGCCAATAGTGGCCCAGGGAAGGGAGGCCACGTGGCCCCCCTTCCCTATAACTATTTTTTTTAAAAAGAGGCCATGCCCCGGGGGATGGGGTCCCCGGGGCCAAAAGTGGCCCAGGGAAGGGGGGCCATGCGGCCCCTCTTCCCTATAAATATATACAAAAAAGGAGGCCGTGTCCTGGGCGATGGGGTCCCCGGGGCCGAAATCGGCATCAGGAGTGGCGCCGCGCGGCCCCCTTCCTGTTTTTTTTTTTTTTAAAAGGGTCACGCCCTGGGGGATGGGGTCTCCAGGGCCCAAAAATACTAAAAGAAGGAGGGGCCACACAGCCCCCCTTCTAAAAATATATTAAAAAAAGCCGTCATCTCGCCGGAGGCCCCTCCCCCTCCCTGCACCACTCTGCAAATTCGCCCCCTGGCGCGTTCTAAGTTGGGAAATTAAGTCCCCTTGAATACTGAGGGTCCCTGGGGGCCAACTAGCCCACCAGGTACCTCCAGTAAGCACCACACAGAGAGGTGGTCCGAGGCCACGTTCCTTTTTACACCACTCTGCAAACGCGCCTCTTGGCGCACTGCTGGTGGGGCGATGAGGTCCTCTTGTGTCCTGAGGACCTCAGGGCACAAGTGTAATTCCTCCCCCGAGGAGCAGTGCACCAGGAGGAGTGTTTGCAGAGTGGTGTAAAAAGGGGGTGTGGCCTCGGACCACTCTCAGCAATCAAGGTGTGTGGCGCTAACTGGAGGTACCTGGTGGGCTAGCTGGCCCCCAGGGACTCTCAGGAATGAAGGGGATTTAATACCCCAACTTAGAACGCGCCAGGAGGCGCATTTGCAGAGTGTTGGGGAAAGGGGGCACGGCCTGCTATGACAACTTAGTAATACTGCTGTGTGGGAGTTACAGGGATACTTTTAAACTGACCTCAGGCTCAGCAGTGCATGCATGCAAGTGCAGAAAAGGGCTGCTGGCCTCTAAACTGCCATGCCCTATTATATGCTAGGGACTTAGAGGTAGTTTTAATTCCCCTGCCCTATTATGTACTAGGGCCTTACAGGGGAGGTCATGCCAATCACAGGGGTACCCGAACCCATAGTGTACCCTAGTGTATGTAGGTGTTTTCACTATATTCTAAGTGTCTTTCAGCATAGCACTGGCTCCGGGCCTGGTTAGGCAGAGCCCAGGGTCAGTCAGAGTCAGTACCACCAGTACCAGTCAGCAAAAAGTTGGGGGGTGCCCAGGGCACAGGATGACTTTGCAACAAGGCCTCTTTCTGCATGTCTGTTGGTTCTTTCTACAGATCGCTTGCTTCTTTCTACACCTTTCTTCCTCTTTCTGGACTTCTGTTGCCTCTTTCTGTATTTCTCTTGCTTGTTTCTGCGCCTTTCTTCCTCTTTCTGCACATGTCCTACCTCTGTAGGCATAGTTAGAAATTAGCATTTAAAAAACCTTAGAAATTCACTGAAAAAACCATAGGTTTCAGGGACGTTATAGTTAGTAATTAGCATTTAAAAAACCTTTGAAATTCACTGAAAAAACCATAGGTTTCAGGGACGTTACAGTTAGAAATTAGCATTTAAAAAACCTTTGAAATTCACTGAAAAAACCATAGGTTTCAGGGACGTTATAGTTAGTTGGACATTTCACTCGTACAAAACCAGAGAAATTCGGCCGTTATAGTTAATTGCGCTAACTTGCGCCCCCGCAATGCACTGCTGATGACGTCACATATTACATCATTCATGACATGGTCAGTGACATCACTGATGACATCACTGATGATATCTCAAATGACATCACTGATGACATCATTTCTACAGCAAAGTCCTTAAGCATAAGACTTGCACAGTGCTGTCCATGCAGAGCTGCAAAATGACAAAAGCCAATTAGCACTCCAGGCACAGTATTACAGCTTTGAATTGGTAAAATACTAACCAAGCCAACCTGAAATGAGTAAAAGCAACCCCTGACACAGTGTTTCGCTCTACTTATAGCTCTTCAGAGAGGTATAGCTTTGTCCAGACACAAGGGAGCACCCAGTATAAGTCAAAACAATACCCTTTCAGGTATAGATTGACGCACAAATTATGCAAAAAGAAGCAGAGAACTCCGGGTAGTAACACCAGCGATACTCTAGATCTGCTCACCTCAAATGTCTGCTTTTCTATCGAAGTCTTTAAGCATAGGATTAGCACAGTGCCAACCATGCCAAGATAGAAAGGAAGAAAGTCTTTTGCCATTTCTACAGCAAAGTCCTTAAGCATAAGACTTATATATAAATAGAATATATATATATATATTCACTGAAAAACAACAGGTTTCAGGGACGTTATAGTTAGGCTGACATTTCACTCGTACAAACTAGAGAAATTCAACCGTTAGAGTTAGCTGAGCTAACTATAACTCGCACCCCCGAAATGCACTGCTGATGATGTCATATATTACATCACTCATGACATGGTCAGTGACATCACTGATGACATCTCAAATGACATCACTGATGGCATCACTGATGACATCATCCAGTGACTGAGTATTTTTAAAAGTTTAAGAATGTTATTAATATATACGCCAAGGTGTATTGAAGAATGAGTGGTTGTATGAGTGTCTGAATGGATGATTTACTGGGTGCGTGACTGACTGTATAAGTGAGTGATTAAATGTGTCTTAGTGAATGCATGGGTGAATGACTAATCTGTGTGAATGTCTGTATCAGTCTGTGAGTTAGTGTGTAAGTAGCTGCATGGGTTGGTGAGTAGCTACACGAGTGTCTATAAGGGTAATGAATGGTTGTCTGAGCACCTGTATGGGTGCCTGAGTGTCTGTGTGGGTGGGTGGGGGTGTGTGTGACTCCCTGCATGGCTCTGTGAGTGGGTGATTCACTGGGTGTATGGGTTCATGAGTGCATCTGTGAGAGGCTGTATGGGTGAGTGAGTGTGCCTATGGCTGTGTTGGTGAGTGAATGGATGTCTCAGTGGTATATGTGTGAGTAACTACATATGTGAAATGCAGTATATGTGTGTGTTGGAGTATATACGTGACTATATGTGAGAGTGAGTGATTGTGAGAGTGGCTGTATGGCTGAGTGTGTGCTTGTGTCAGTGATTGTATAAGAGAGTAAGTATATGTTAGTATCTGTATGAATAAGTGAGGTGGTGTGTGTATATTACTGTATAGGAGAGTAAATGGCAGTGTGATTGATACTTTGAGTGACTGACTAGGTGTGTGAGTAGCTCTATGGGTGAGTGGTGGTGTGTGAGTGTCTGTATGGGTATATGAGTGCATATATCAGTTGCTGTATTGATGAGTGACTGCGTGAATAAGTGACTGTATGCATGATTGAGTGGATGTGTGTGTAGACATATGAATCAATGAGTCGGTATGTGCTAACTGGTATTGGTGTGTCTATGGTCTCGACAATGGTAGTCTGTATTTTAGAGTGGGTGTATGAAGGGTTATATTAGGGTGTGAGGAGGTGCATCAGATATTAAGTGGATGATGTCATCAGTGATATATATATTCACTGAAAAAAAACAAAGGTTAGAGGGCCGTTACAGTTAGGCAATAGAATTTTTTAAAAACCTTAGAAATTCACTGAAAAAACCAAAGGTTACAGGGACATTATAGTTAGGCTCAGATTTCATATCCATCATTGAGATGTCATCAGTGATGTCATCAGTGATGTCACTGACCATTTCATGAGTGATGTAATATGTGAGGTCATAAGCAGTGCATTGCTGGGGCGCGAGTTATAGTTAGCTCAGCTAACTATAACTGCTGAATTTCTCTGGTTTTGTGCGTGTGTAATCTGAGCCTTACTATAATGTCCCTGCAACCTTTGGTTACTTTTTTCAATGAATTTCTGAGGTTTATTAAATTCTATTTCCCATCTATAATGGCCTTGTAATTTTTGTTTTTTTCAGTGAATTTCTATAGTTTTTTAAATGCTCATTCCTAACTATAATGTCCCTTTAACCTTCCTCATGTTTGCGCACTGTGATGGCAATGACCTAGGCACAATAACTGGAGTAGGACTGGATTGATGATGCTTTTCCCTCACACTGTCTTGGTGTACTCTAACATATGCAAAAGACAGAAATGGAAGTGGTACAAACAATTCTGTTCACAGATTGAGAAAGACAGGAAGCATGTTAATAAAACTGTTTCTGCATTCCTCAGAGACCATCGCATGGGCTGTATCTATAACAACAACCTGCGTTTTCACATGCATGGAATTTATAGAAATGATGCAGTGCACTTTACAGATGAAGGCAACAGGGTGTTTCTAAGTAACCTGAAACTCTGAATCCGGTCTTATGTGTAGCAGCCATATACACTCAACCAACGCAATGGCTCTTTTCAGAGCCACCCTAGTACCTGAAATATTGTGAAGTTTTTTTCTAAAGGAGTCGTCACGTTCCCTGCGAGTATGACACGAAGGCAGAAAGCAAAAGCAGGAATTCAATAGCCACCAGCACATTCAAAAATTATAACTATATAAGAGTATAATATAAGAGTGGAGAGGTGTGGTGCAGCGGCCAGGGCAGCTGACTTCGGAGCACAGGGTTCACGGTTCGATCCCCGGCTCCGGCGGCAGCTCAGCTCAGCACCATGTGACTCTGGGCAATAGCTCACTTAATTTCCACTCCGGCCCCCAGCGCCTTGAGACCCGTAAGGGTAAGTAGCTGCGCTATATAAAAACGGACTTACTTACTTACTTTACTTTACTTATTAATTCTAACCATCACAGTACATAACTCACTACATAAATAACGCTTCTAAAACATTTATCAGAATCTCAATATCTCTATAATAATGCGTATTAATGGTTCACTGATTTTTTTTTATATTCCCACCAATCTTCGCTATGCCTTTGTGATAGTCGTGATATCCCCATGATGGTACACTGGGGGCCGTGCTGGCGGTTGCAGCGTCATTGCAAATATCATGCGCACTGCTCCCGCCCTGCCATAGCAAACTTCTGCTGTGCTTCATGGAAGCAAGAGCAGGAAAACTACTCTCGCTTCCATGAAGCAAAGCAGAATTGCTTTTGGGCAAAGGGAGCTGCATGTCAGCAGCTCCCTTTGTCCTAAAGCAATGCCGGCTCCTGCAGGAGGCGGGGACCAGGCAGGGACCGCGGGGGCATTGGGGCTCCCCCATCATATGGTCTCTGAGGTAAGCAGAAACAGTTTTATTGACATTCTTCCTAGCTTTCTCAAACTGTGGACAGAATTGATTTGACCACTTCCATTTCTGTCTTTGGCATATATTAGAGTATACAAAGACAGTTTGAGACAAAAGCAACATCAATTGTGCAAAGGTATCCTTCATTAGCATTTCCAGACCTACCCCAGTCAATGTGCCTAGGTCATTGCCACCACAGTGCACAATCATGCGGTCAGGGGGTTGGAGATGCAAAAAGGTTTTAACCAAAGGCATCAATTGGTGCCACCTTAATCCTCTCTGTGCAATCCATTTAATATCCACATTTTGCAAATCTAGGTCTTTGTCAATACCTCTGTGTTCAGCATACCTTTTGCCCCATAAAACATAGCTGTGCCGTACAATCCATACTGTAATCATCATGAAGGGATGTCTGGAAGGAATGAAAATATGTCTGTAGCTGGGGTAGTCAGTTGATAGAATGAGAGGTATCTAAAATGGTGGAGAACATGCTGTTTTTAAGAAAACTGAAAACTGATTGGCTGTTCATCAACATTTTGCACTCAAAAATAGGATGCATGTTAATTTCCTGAAGAAGCATGTTTCTGATTGGTTATTAAAAAACTGTTTGAAAGGTACAGTCTACATGATAAGGTAATATTTTGCAAACGTCAACCACACCTGATATTTGTATTTGTAAGCTACTGTGCTTAACTTGAAAATATGGTGAACTTGTGACCTGCAAGTACAGTTGAATGTTGCAGAAACTCTTACTATGGAAACTCGGATTAAGCAGAATTGGGTAAAGGTTGAAACTTTGTGAATTAAAAATGTGCAATGATAACATATAAAGTGATAATCTACTAAATTAGGTTTTCCCAGAACAGTAGTATGTTTAGAGGCAGTGTGTTGTTAGAAAATAATACTAGTATTGTTGGAAATAGGTTTTTGAACTCCCGTCAGGGTTTGCGGCTCCATCGCGATGCTACACTGCGGCACCGCAGTGGAATCGCGACTCCATTAAATTACAGAACCAGTTTGGGCACTTTTAGAAGACACATAGAAAGAGTTAATATATCTAACCAATAGAAATGTGTTTCACAATTTGAAATAATATAGGAAGCAATGTGATTTGTTACTTACATTTATTTTTGTGCAGAAAGAGAGGAAAGTTTGCCATTACTGGTTTTATGTTGTTGAGAGTGGTGCATAACATTTATTGTGTGGAAAAGAAAATCTTTTATGAGTTTCTGATATTTAATAGTCTGCAATACTATTTGAAAGGTGAGTTACAAATTGTGAGGTGTGTTATGTATTATGTAGTAGTGCTTTTCTGTTTGTAGTGATATTTTTAGATTTGAAAAGCTTTATTTTCAAACTTTTGAAATTATTTGAGAACTGTGATGTTTGAAATATGTTACAAAATTTACAGATGTGTATTGTACTTTGTTTTATTGTAGTGAAATGATGATTGAAATAGTTTGTCCATACTAATATGTGTACATTGGTAGATGGATTAGTGACTATGGTAGTTTGAAGGAGTCTATGGAAAGGTATAGTTGAAGTATGCTGCATAGTTTTAGGTGTCTCTTTGAAATGGGAAGTGGAGACTGTCAAATGTTAAGGTCTGTATTGTCTTGTGACTGAGGTATGTCTCTACTTCAATATGTAATCTTATATGTGTTATGCATCTGAAGATGCTAGATGTATAAAACACAGGTATACATCTATTTGCATGTTTCTTTTATCTATGACAGTACTAGAAAAAGGTACAGACACATGCATGCATGCTTTCAGGAATATGGTGAGACTTACAACAGAGACATGCAAAGGGTTACTTTTTTATATTTGGCTAGGCCCACCACCCTGAGTAGTAGTAGAATGGTGAAGCTGCAGCACAAAAGTGAGGTTTAAGACATGTTGGCAGAGGGTTTAGTGATTAGGCTACTTTGTATGAGTCTCTGGAAAGGTACACTTGAAATATGCCGCAAGATTTTCAGTGTCTGCTTGAAATGGGAAGTGCATTCTGTGAAGTTTTAAGGTCTGCATGGTCTTGTGACTGAGGTATGTCTATACTTGCACATGTATTCTTATATGTATCATGCATTTGAAGATGCTTTACATATAAAACACAGGTATTTGTGTGTTTCTTTAATATATGATGCCACTACGAAAAGGTGCAGACACATGCATACATGCTTTCAGGAATATGGTGAGACTTACAACAAACACATGCAAAGGGTTGCTGGTTTACATCTGGCTAGGTCCAACACCCTAAGTAATTGCAGAATGGTGAAGCTGCAGCTGAAAAGTGAGGTTTAAGACATGTTGGTAGAGGGATTACTGATTAGGCTACTTTGTATGAGTCTGTAGAAAGGTACACTTGAAATATGCCGCAAAATTTTCTGTGTCTGCTTGAAATGGAAAGTGCAGTCTGTGAAGTTTTATGGTCTGCATGGTCTTGTGACTGAGATATGTCTCTACTAGCACATGTATTCTCAAATGTGTTATGCATCGAAGATGCTAGACGTATGAAACACAGGTATACGTCTATTTGTATGTTTCTTTTATTTATGATGCCACTAGCAAAAGGTACAGACACATGCATGCATGCTTTCAGGAATATGGTGAGACTTACAACAGAGACATGTGAAGGGTTGCTGCTTTGTATTTGGCTAGGCCCAACAACCTGAATAGTAGTAGAATGGTGAAGCTGCAGCACAAAAGTGAGGTTTAAGACATGTTGGCAGAGGGATTAGTGATTAGGCTACTTTGAATGAGCCTCTGGAAAGGTACACTTGAAATATGCCGCATAATTTTCAGTGTCTGCTTGAATTGGGAAATTCATTCTGTGAAGTTTTAAGGTTTGCATGGTCTTGTGACTGAGGTATGTCTCTACTTGCACATGTATTCTTATACGTATCATGCATTTCAAGATGCTTTACATATAAAACACAGGTATACGTCTATTTGTGTGTTTCTTTTATATATGTCGTTCGGTCGCAGAGCTTGTGATGTCTTCTGAATGAAGGAATTGTGGAGCCTCCGACATAGCTTGTTCAATACCCAGGTGCCATATTTTATGAGCATAAATGAATACATGCACTTTTTTTACACAAATTTAGACAGCATGCGCTCTGAGACACGGATATTCAACTATATCACTGTTATAAGTCTCACCATATTCATCAAGGCATACATACATCACTGTGTGCGTTTTGGATACCTGTGTTTCACACTGTATGGTCTCGAATTTGTGGAAAAAAAGTCTATGTATTCCTCTCTGCTCGTAAATCATGGCACCTGACTATTGAACAGGCTATTTGAGTGGCTCCATCACACCTATATACCGAAGACATCAGAGGCTGTGCGACTCAATGATAGAGCAAAACTAAGAGATTTGTCCACCAGTAGCTAAACCAACTACGTTTTCAAGCTACAATATTTAGATGCATAACAGATCAGACAATAGATGTAGAAGTAGATACATACCTCAGTTACAAGAGCATGCAGAGTTTTTAATTTGACAGACTACATTTCTCATTTCAAGTAGACATGTAAACGTATACGGCCTACTTCAAGTGTATATTTCCACAAAGTCATAGCAATTAGCATAATCACTAATTCTTTTATCAACATGTCTAAAACCTTACTTTTCTGTTCAAGTTTCAGTTTTGACCAAGTGTTAGCTGTACACCACTCTGAAATGCGGAAGTTGGTAAGAAGACTCTACTAAGTAAAAACTCCTGCATTATGTTTAAGTGAAATGAACACAGCTCTTTTGCACGGTTCTGTATCAGATATAGAGAACGTCTGTGATGATATACAGTTTTGTTTTTTTGGATCTGAAGACAAGTGTAGAGAAACTGAGAGTTTGATAAGTGTAGGTGTTGAAGAACAAGAGAAAGAAATTAGTATTGATGAGTTTGCAGAAGAAATTATAAAGTTTAAGACTGTTTTGTTGGAAAAACCAAACTATGTTTGTATTTGTTGTCATCGTACTCACTATAGAAGTCAAACTAGGAATGTTGATTTATATTTTAAAAGTTAAAAAGATAATAATGATAAATGTCAGCAATTTGGTGTTTATTTGTTGGTAGAAGGTCAGTTTAAATTGGGTGTTGATCAAGTCATTTGAAAATATTGTAACAATAAATTAGATGAAAACAAAATGCCAGCTAGAGCAGTACATAACTACTTAGAGTTGGTACCTATTCCTCAGGAACTGAGGGGCATATTTACAAGCCCCTTGCGCCACTTTTGCGTCATTTTTCCCATGTTAAAAATGACGCAAAAGTGGCGCAAGGGGCTTGCAAATCTGCCCCTGAGTGATGTAAATACATATGACACCCATTTCAGGCCATAGTTCGTATAAAGCCTAAAACTGGTAAGCTGGCACAAACAGATTTACAAAAAGGTCTGAAAGGAAGAGCTGTCTACTTACCTTTCGATTTTAAGAAAAATATTGAAACTATTGGTGTAGACAGAGAAGAAAACGAGCCAGTAGTTATTCTAGTAAATGGTGTACCAATAAAGAGTCGAAAAGACTGGCAAGAGTTTGTAGATGTTAGTAAACTTCAAAAGGCTACAATATATCTGAGACAGAATAACATTTATTATAAAAATGTGAATGTTGATGAAGACGTAATATGTTTACAAGATGAAACAGTAATTTCAGCTGGACAAATTGAAAAAGTGGACAAGTGAAGAACTGAAGAGATTTATGAACATTATACAATACATCCTCTGCATTCAAAAGAAATAATTGGAAACAGTATTGAATTATGTCAAATGAAAAAAGCAAAGGGAAGTCCCATGAGTGTATGGGAAAAAAGTTTAGAGGCTCGTTGTTTTCCCCAGCTATTCCCCACTGGAGAAGGTGGGCGATTTGATGAGCGGAATGTACAGATTCCAGCTTCAGAATACAGATCAACAAGAATATGTTGTGAAGATGCTAGATTTCGGCAGTGCATTCCATATATATTTCATCTTCTGTTTGAAAGAAACATGTCTGCACTTTCGTATGCAGCAAACCACATATTAATAACAGGACTTCATTTTCAACATGTTTCTGCAAAAGAGTTCATGGACAAAGTTGAACAAAGAGATGAAAATTTAGAATCTCAGTTAAATAATTTGATGGCGTGCCAACGTGGTACCAATGAGTATTGGTATCATCGTTATGGAGAACTTAAATGTTTGTTAAGAAACTTAGGTACACCTAGATGATTTGTAACACTTAGCTGTACACAGCGGGCCTGATTCAGAGAACTAACTTACGTCAAAATCCTAAACTTACAACAATTTTGGTATTCACAGAATGAACTTACACATTTGGGTATTCACAGAATGAACTTACAACAATTTTGGTATTCACAGAATGAACTTACACATTTGGGTATTCACAGAATGAACTTACAACAATTTTGGTATTCACAGAATGAACTTACACATTTGGGTATTCACAGAATGAACTTACACTAATTTTGGTATTCACAGAATGAACTTACACATTTGGGTATTCACAGAATGAATTTACACATTTGGGTATTCACAGAATGAACTTACTCATCCTAACCTTATGTCCGCACTCGGGCCAGAATTTCTGGCCCAGTGGCGGACATAAAGTTAGGATGAGTAAGTTCATTCTGTAAATACCAAAATTGTTGTAAGTTCATTCTGTGAATACCCAAATGTGTAAGTTCATTCTGTGAATACCAAAATTGTTGTAAGTTCATTCTGTGAATACCCAAATGTGTAAGTTCATTCTGTGAATACCCAAATGTGTAAGTTCATTCTGTGAATACCAAAATTGTTGTAAGTTTAGGATTTTGACGTAAGTTAGTTCTGTGAATCAGGCCCAATATATGCAAGATGGCCAACAGGTGAGGAGCTCCGGCCGGGAGCTCCTGGCTAGGGATTGCCTTTTTGGCTTAAATCCCCTGAAATCTTCCCCCTCCATGGACCCTTTCTACATACCTGGGGTCTTGTTTGTCTGGGGTCCTCGCCTCTCTGGTCTCCCGCATTTGGACTCGAGACCTCCCGTGGAATCGTGGTCGATGCTTCTGACGGCGGAATCTGAGCAACATGGCCGATGTCCAGTGGAGCTGCCCCGACAGCTATAGAGGGGATCGTCTCTGGTTCTCTGCCTCTGCCATCACCTACCCAGCCAGACATCGGGCACAGTGCTCCTCATCACTCCGCTAGTTCTCCTTTCTTCCCTCGCCTTCTGGTGAACTCCTGTGGGTCTGCCGGTTGCTTGTCCACTGCGTCGCTGCCGATGCCTGACTTTGCTGCCCTGGTGGCCCCGCCGATTAACTCTTGCCTTTCCGGACCTCTGCTGCGATTTCCTGACTTCCTGCGATGCCTCTCTGGAGCTGCAGCTGAGACGTGTGGATCTTGCGTCCCTGACAGAGTTTCCTTGAGAGTGCCACGACGCCGATGCCCTTTCTTACAGAACTTGTTTTTCCCTTTCGGTTTTGTCATGCCCTCCGGACCCCGCAGCTGCCTTTCCCTTCCGAGGCTGGAGCCTGTGCTGACTTCCCACCGTACTATCGATGACTTGCGAGGGATCGATGACATCCAGCCTTTCCTCCATCCATTTCTGGTGACTTGTCCTCCCCATTCAGCCCTGCTCCTGGGTTAGGTGTTTCTATCTGAATTTTTTGGGCCGGATTTGTTTTGCCCGCTAGCCCGCCATTTTGTTGTGAGGTATTTGCCTCCATTACCTGAACCCTCCATCTTGCGGCTGCGATTGACTCCCTGACTGATCCTCGCTGCTGGTCAGTGACTTTTTACCGCCATTTGGACCATTGCCCTCAGTCTACCCCCCGTTTTTGAAAATTTTCCACCGCTCTATCATGGCATTATCTCGGTGAGGCACCCTTTTCGTCTTTATTTGTGATCCAACGCTGTGAGGGTGACGGGCTTTGAAGTGGGTGATCACGGGAATCACCACCGGTTTGTTATCATCTGACTTTTTTTGGTTTCCCCTGCCAGTACTTTACTCCATGGCCTGCTCCATTGGTCTTGTTTTCTATGTTTTTTAATTGCCCTAGTAACCGATGTAACTGTAATTTGATGTAACTTTTTAACACTGATCAACCTTATGTAAAGCGCCCCTTTTCTTTTTCCCCCTTTACCCTCTTTGCTCCTTTGGTCTGATGTAACAGTAACTGATGTAATGCTGTAACACTGTTTTAAACCTCATGTAAAGCGCTCTGATGCCTCCGGGTCTAGCAAGCGCGTTATAAAACTCTTCAAATAAATCTGCGTGGGAAGATTTACTTGAATTTCTACGGGAAGCAAATTCAAATGTTAAAAACATTTAATTGAAGACAGCTGGAGAACTCTGTTCCTTGGATCCTGTAAATGTGTGCAGATATTTTAATCATAGGTTTCAAGCTATGATGTAATTTATCTGCAATGAAAATAATCCACCTCTTGGAGAGGTAACAGATTTCTTTTGGAGAAAGGAGTATCAAGCCAGAGGTGCTTGTCATATACACATGCTATTATGGATAAAGAATAAGCCTGGGCGGAGTTCGCGGAGAAAAAAAACTCCGCCACGCTACGAGGAGCTCCGCAACTGGCGGAGTGTGTTGGGTAAATGCTGTTCGTGGTGATTTTCAGTGCCAGGTGCTTGTCTGCACAGTGCAATCATCGCAAACGGCACCATGCACAGCGCAAGTGGAAGCTGCTTTCTTGCTGCCGCCCGAGTAGATTTTTACTCAAGCGGCAGCTTTCTCAACGCTAGCAGACAGTTTCTCAACGCAAGCGGTTGCGAGCATGCGCGACCACTCTAAATGAGAAATCTGACCGCCTGCATTGAGAAATCTCACCAGAAGTTGATTTTCCACGCTTGACCTCGCCAAGTTGATGTTGACGATCGCAAACGAGGAAAAATCTCGCCGGGAGGTGGATTTTCCTTCCTCGCGATCGCCAACTTGACATTGACGAACGCGAGCGAGGGAAAAAACTCTGCGATCTCCGCGTAACGCGGAGTGCGGAAATCTCCGCAAACTCCATGAGGGGAGCTGGGTTCACCACCCAGGCTTACTAAAGAATGCACCAAAATTTGGAACTGATACTGATGAAACTGTTTTGTCTTTCATCGAACACTATGTTACATGTGCCATTCCAAGAGATGGAGGAGAAAAGAGCTTGAGACAACAAGTTTTACGGTTTCAAAGTCATCGATGTGGGAAATACTGCAGACAAAAATACAAGTGTAAAGGAAAATTTTGTACAAAATGTTGTTTTGGATTCCCACGTCCTATAATTTCTAAAGAAAGAGTAAATAGTTTTTTGTCAGCAGTAAGGCATACAATAACTCAGAATTCTCCCAAGAATACATACAACTTAAAAAGAACGGAAGCTACAAAGTACATTAATGACTACAATCTAGTTATTTTGAAAATGTGGAATGCAAACATGGATATCCAGTATGTTGCAGATAATTCAATTGCTGTAGCTCGCTATGTTACATCATATATAACCAAATCTGAAAAGACAGAGATGAAGGAAACGTGGGAAGAAATTTCACAAGCGAAGAGTCTTAGCAAGAAATTGTACAGCTTCAGCTTGAAAATGCTTTTGCATCAAGAGATTGGATCCTATGAATGTTCGGATTGCTTGAGCTCAGCCAGTTTATATTCAAAGTCAAGAGGAATCATTTGGGTAAGTCTAGGTCTTGCCGCCACACGAAATAGAGTATTGAAATCTTTGCAAGAAATCGAATACTTAGCACAGACTGAACAAGAAAGTACAGATATTGTTAAAACTAATATGTTGGATACATACTATCCCAAAAGGAGTCCATATCTCGAAAACCTATGTCTGTATGAAATACAACTTTAAAAAAAGTTACAGAAAATATAAAAGGAGAAAAATATGCAGTAATTGGATGTGACGGATATTTGGTAAAACATGCAAAAATAAATCTTATCAACCACAGAAAACTCAGTTGCGAAAGTCCAGATAAGAGGAAATATTTCTATTTAGCACTTCTGCAACTGTTCAAGCCTTGGTGTAGTGAAACGGAATTACTTGGAGATTTCGACTGCTATGAAGATTATTTTAATGCAAGTAAAGATAGTATTCAGTGCACAATTTTCCCTATATATCTACAATTGTTAAATGATGTGATTGAACAAGAAAGTACTACTGCAGCAGAAATAGCTAGAGAAAGTACTCAAGATAGTCAAAGTTCTGGTCCACTGAGTCAAGATCCACTCGGACAACCAATTATCAAAAATGAAGCAGCAATAGCCATGAATGAGGAATATAGCATGCTACAATGCATGCTTTTACATCGCGTTCCATTACAACACGGTCATTACAATGACCGCATTGTTAGAGCGTGATATCTTTACCACGCAAGTCATTAGATCGACTTGCTCTAGATGGCGCTCCAACCTTAGGAATAGTATAATTTACTATTCCAACTCCACCCTGCGCAACAGTAGGGAAGGTGTTGGAATAGTAAATTATACTATTCCTTAGGTTGGAGCGCCATCTAGAGCAAGTCAATCTAATGACTTGGGTGGTAAAGGCATCACATTGTAACAACGTTATCGTTGTAACGACTGCGTTGTAAAGGTAACGCGATGTAACAACCACGTTGTGAAGGCTGTTTCCCTAAATGAGGTAGAAACTGCAATGCAACAAGCACACCAGGATTCAATTCAGTTGGAAAAGTTAGAAGAACAACTAAATATTGAACAGAAAGAAATATATCTACAAGTCAAAGAACAGATACAACATGGTTTGCTGCATGAAAAAAAAGAATGCCAATGTTTATCATTTAAACCTATTTTAATGTACATCAGTGGTCAAGCTGGAACAGGAAAAAGTTTCTTAATAAAAGTTTTGACCAGCTATCTACACAAAACTACAGATTCACATTTATCTTGTGTTGTAACAGCTCCAACTGGATTAGCAGCACACAACATTAAAGGGATTACTTTACATCGCTTATTTATGCTACCAGTTGAACATGATAATAAATTGGAATATCAGAAGCTATCTGGAGAAGCTTATTATGAAGTCTTAAGAGTACTGAAGAAAATGAAACTTTTAATCATTGATGACGTGAACATGGTCTCAAACTTAATGCTTGCCTTTGTACATTTAGGAAGGCAATAGGTTTCAAAAACAGATTGCGATGTTCTGTTTGGAGGAGAACATTTAATCGTATTCGGAGATCTACTACAACTTACTCCTGTAAAAGGACAACGTGTTTTTAAAACACTTGTCCATGAAGACACTAGGAAATCTTTGGGAAGTGTTGTAAATGTGAACATTTGGTTACATTTTGAATATAAAGAACTTGTTAAGAATATGTGACAAGCAAGTGATGAAGATTGCGGAAAAATTCTTCAAGACATAAGAATTGGTGTTTTGACAAAACATGGTAAACAAGCTTTACAAAGTTGGCTATTAAGGAATTTGTTTACAACTGGGAACACAGCAGCTGAAGTAATGTACAACATGCTTGGAGAAAAGCAGTCTATAGTTTGCCTAATGCCTACACTGCAAGAGTGTTCTATATTTAATCAACAACTTCCCAAACTGGAAAAAGAATAAATAGTGGAAATTGAAGCTATTGATAAAATTGAACACCAGGGAGTGACTATTCTTCTTACTGAGAAACTACAGCATAATTGGATTCTTTGGAAAAGTCTGTATCTAAAACTGCAGGCTTAGAAAAGACTTTACATGTATGTATAAACTGTCGGGTAATTTTATGGCGTAATTTGAATATAGAAGAAGGTTTATTGAATGGAGCAATGGGAAAAGTTGTTGATTTTGTAAAATTTCAGAATAGAGATGGAGGAGAATTTTTGATTATAAAATTTGATCAGATTAAAGAGGTAAGACAGATTGGGCGTTGTGTTGTATGTTTTTTGCTTGTAAAAGATTTGTATGTTCGTAGACAACCGTTTCCTGTGTCTTTAGCATATGCAGTAACTATTCATAAATTTCAAAGTTTAAGTATAGACACTGCTTTTGTAAATTTTGGAAGTACAGTGTTCAAAGAGGGAATGGCATACTTTGCATTGTCTCGAGTAAGAACATTGTCTGGTTTGTATTTGATAGATTTTGTAGACAAAAGGGTTAGTGCTCATGCAAATTGTTTAAGAGAGAACAATGGTTTAAGAAGACTTTATGCTCCTGGTTTAGGTGAATATCCCATATATGAGAAACGAATAGTGTGAACAAAACGGAAATATGTCAAAGATGTAAATGAGGTTCAAAAAAAGAAAACAATTAAAGAGAAACTTGAAGGTGTAAAGAAGAAGAAAATGGAAACTGTTGATGACATTGTAGGATACCAGTTGGAAAATAGTTCAGGTATCAACTGTTATGCTAATGTGATTCTGAATGTTGTATTTTATCTACAAGATCTTCATCATGAAATCCTGGGAAATCATGAAAAAAGATTCTGTTCTTTACTACATCATGTATTTCAGCAGTTAGTAACTGACAGAAGTAAAATCCATACTTCTTCTGGCTTTCGATATCCTTTGGATATATGTACTGGTACTTTGACATTTACTCCTAATATACAACAAGATGCACAAGAATTTATAATCCTTATGCTTGGAGTTTTAAGACATGAAGGAATACAGATTGAAAACTTATTTGGAGTAAGTTACAGATGGGATCATAAATGTGAAGAGTGTTAATTTACTTCTACCACTGAAATAGAAACAGAACGGTTTAGATACTTGACGATACCAGACTGCAAATTAGTACCTTTTAACAAATTGATAAAAACAGCCAATCAGGATATGAGATGTTCGCATTGTAGATCAGAGATGTTGTCTACATTACATATAGAAAGATTTGGAAAATATCTCATTTTAATGCTAAAACGTTGTACAGCAAATGAAAGAAAATTGGAAACGAAAATTAAAAATTTTAATGCAAGTCAAATATCTATTTCAGGAAGAACTTTCATAGCAGTGGCCATTATTTTCCATGATGGGCCTACTACAACATCTGGACACTATACTGTGTATTTAAAGTGTAATAAAGGATGGACACATTGCAATGATGCCCACTTGGAATTCAAACCTAGATTGCCTTGTGAATTACCAAATTCATATTTGTTATTTTTGAAGCCAAAGGTTTGAGTACATCATTCGGCCTATTGGGAAGATGTGAACAGAAAGTGGACAGGAGTGCAAACTATTAGTATTTATAATTAGTGTTTGGATTATTATTTGCGGTAATTGATACTGTATTTGGAAAATTGTGTTTAAAAGCAAATAGTTTGTATCTTTGTTGTCTATATTGTACCAGATGCAAATGAGAATCTATATTTTGGCAAAGGTATTTGAGATAAATATTAGAGTTAATCTGGATAAAGGAAGTAATTAACAAAGTGTAGATAGAAAAACACATAACTACACATATTGATTTTTTTTTTCTACAATCAATTTGATTGTTTTTTTCCCCGCTGTTGAATGATGATACTACATTGAAATCACTGTGTCTGGTGAAGTTAAGTGGAATCTGAGAACTGCAAAAATGGGAATCTGAAAATGGTATGTAATTCTAAATTTGAGTTCCTAAAAATATAATGTTATAATTTCTCTAATATATTATCATTAAAACAGTTTTTCTTCTTCTTCTTTATAGTAGATACTGTTGAAGTTTGAAAAGAGTTTTAATGCTGTTTAGGAGAATACTACTCTAAAATACTTCTACTGAGTAATGTATCTAAGTTACTTAAAAGGTAAGAATGCATAATATAATATGCATGATAATGTGAAAAAATGGTTAAAGTTTAATTATATGTTATTTGTTTATAATATAAATAATGTTGATCCTTTAGACTACTTGAAAATGTCATTATGTTGCTCATGTACTCAGGCAGACAGTCATCCTTTCATGTAGACACTACCCATGCACTTATCCATACTCTGAAGCACAAGTCTTGCACTAATAGGAAAACACAGTCATTACCCTTATATTCTTTCTTTCACACAGGCACTACCCATGCCCTCATCCAATCACCCAGGAAGTACCCCTGCACTTATGCAATTACCCAGGCACTGCCCTTGCAGTCATCTAATCACCCAGACACTACTCTTGCATTCAACCATTCACTCAGGCAGTACCCATGCACTCATTCATTCACTCAGGCACTACTCCTGCACTCATGCAATCACCCAGGCACTACCAATGCACTCATGCAATCACTTAGGCACTGCCCATGGAGTTATGTAATCACTCAGCCACTACTTTTGCACTCAGCCATTCACTCAGGCACCCATGCACTCAACCATTTACTAAGGCACTACCCATATACTCATCCAATCAGCCAGTCATTATCCTTGCATTCATACTTTCATTCAGGTACTTCTCATGCACTAATACAATCGCAAGGCACTACCCCTACACTCATTCAATCACCCAGGCACTACCTGTGTACTTATGCAATGGTTCAGGCACATCTCTTGCACTCAAGCATTCACACAGGCACTACCTATGCACTCATACATTCCCTCAAGGACTACCCATGCACTTATCCAATGATCTAGGTATTGGCCTTACACCCATACTTTCACTCAGGTACTTCCCATGAACTCATCCATTCACCCAGGCACTACCCCTGCACTCATGCAATCACCCAGGCACTACCCAGGCACTCATGCAATGACTTTGGCACTTCTCTTGTACTCAACCTTTCACTTAGGCACTACCCATGCACTCATCCAATGACCCAGGCATTACTCTTGCAGTCATCCTTTTACTCAGGCAGTACCTATGCACTGATCTAAGCACCCAGTCATTACCGTTGCACTCATAAAGTCACTCAAGCACTACCCATGCACTCATCCAATCACCCAGGCAGTACCCCTGCACTTATGCAATCACCCAGGCAGTGCCCATGCACTCACGGAATTACTCAGGCACTACTCTTGCACTCATCCATTTACTCAGGCACTACCTATGCACTCATCCAATGACCCAGGCATTACCTATGCACTCATCCAATGACCCAGGCATTACCTTTGGACCCATGCTTCCACTCAAGCACTTCCCATGCACTCATCCAATCACCCACACACTATTCCTGCACTCATGCAATCACCCAGGCACTCATGCAATCACCCAGGCATTACCCATGCAGTCATGCAATCACTTAGGCACTACTCTTGCACTCAACCATTCACTCAGGCACTACCCATGCACTCAGCCATTCCCTCAAGGACTACCCATGCATCATGCAATGACTCATGCACTACCCATGCACTCATCCAATGACCCAGGCATCACTCTTGCGGTCATCCTTTTACTCAGGCAGTACCCATGCACTGATCTAAGCACCCAGTCATTATCCTTGCACTCTCAATGTCACTCAGGCACTACCCATGCACTCATCCATACCCTCAGGGACTACCCATGCACTCATCTAATGGCCCAGACATTAGCCTTGCACTCATACTTTCACTCAGCTAGTTCCCATCCACTGATAGAGTCACCCAAGCACTACCCCTACAGGTATTCAATTTTTGTTGGTGTTTTTCATTTTTTTTAAAACAAAAAATAAAAGTAAAAGAGTCCAACTCAGCTGTTTCTGTTCAACGTAGAAACATAAGCAATAAAACAAAAACAAAAAATTAACATTTATGAGCTCCGAGGAGTGTCTTGATGGCGTCAATAGACAGCCCTCCCACACACAGAGTTGTTAGGCATTTTTGCCAGTGGATGGCAGCATCCACCAACTCCGGGACAATGGAGGGTTGTGGAGTGGTCAAAACAACCCCTGCAGATGTTGATGGTTGTGTTCCATCATTATTGGCTGCTTCTTCCCTTCTTTGGCGCTCCACCTCTTGTGCCAGATGAACAGGATGTATGGTGTCAAGATGTTTTCTCATGGAAGAAGTACCACAAGAGTACTTCTTCTCAGAGCCTCTTAATAAGACTTTGTGACAAATAGTACATGTCACTTTACGTGCATTTACTTTTTTTTGTCCTTCAGCACAGTGAAGAAGGCCCACACAATGCTTTCCTTCCTCTTCTTCACTGGCTCCTCCACCTGCTCCATCTCCTCCTCCTGCTCTTCAGGGAACACTGATGCCATTTTTTTTGTAGGAAAATAAAAAACACAACAAAAAAATGAAAATTGACAGAGCCTATAAAACAGGTAGTCTTCAAGGCAGACACACCCAAAAAGAAAGGACTGTAAGAGGTCTTGGTTCCACCCATCAAGAGAATGAAAAGCTGTTCAACCAATGACAAGCTTTCTTTCTATGTCACATGGAGTCACGTAGGAGTTGCGCACCCTATGTGTATCCGTTGCGCATCTGTAAAATGTAGTAAATGTCATATAAAACTGTAAATTACTATCAGGATATTGTGTTTCAAAGTATTTCAATGAAAACTCTTTATGCAAAACAGATATGTAAACTAGAAATATTCATATTTCATACTTTTGAAATTATGCCAGAGTCGCGTCTCCTACACGTACCAAGAAATACGTGACGGCAGGATTCCCGACCCTTACGCGTCCGGTGCGCGATGGTACTGCATACACCAAAATGTGCTTTAAACATCTTAAAAATATTGCACAAGAACACTAATAGTAATTTATAGGATTGATTAATAAACCTCTCTGTTTAAAATATATATTATTTGAGTGTAAGTATGTATTTTAGGGTTACATTCGTGTAATGGATTCGCGCACCCAACGCGTGGATCTGCGACCGGTACATGATACCTTCATGTCCACAAAAATCTGTTGAAAACATTTTAAAGCAAATTTATGACTTCTTTATTGCTATTTTTATGTGCTCAGTAATAAACCTCTACGTCAAAAAATATATTAATTCATTTGTAAATATGTTTTTTACAGTGATATTCGTATAACGGATCGGTGCACCCACCGCGTAGGTGCGCGTATGGTATGCGACCCTTTTTTTAATAACAAAATATATATATATAAAGAAGATAGTTATCATAAGAAAAGAACAAAACAACGTTCATACTATTAAAAGCAATTATACAAAATGTAATTTAGCAAAAAATACTTTAAAAAATATGCTAAACATTTTTTTAAATGTTTTCTTTTTGAATTGAAAATTCTATTATATAATATCACACTGTACAAAATTACAAACAAGAAAACAATGTTAATTCAAATAAATAACACCATAAATCTTTCATCAGCTCTGTTCTATATATTTTTAAAAATGGATTATAATTATTTTAAATCTTAATAGAAATACTTAAAAAAACATAGAGAAAAAATACAAAAATAGTTTCAACTACTTAGAAATTCATTGAAAAAACCATAGGTCTCAAGGACGTTATAGTTGGGAATTAGCATTTAAAAAACCTTAGAAATTCACTGAAAAAACCATAGGTTTTAGGGACGTTATAGTTAGGCTGAAATTTCACTCGAACAAAACCAGAGAAATTCAGCTGTTATAGTTAGCTGAGCTAACTATATCTCTCGCCCCCGCAATGCACTGCTGATGACGTCACATATTACATCACTCATGACATGGTCAGTGACATCACTGATGACATCTCAAAAGACATCACTGATGACATCATCTACTTAATATCTGATACACCTCCTCACACCCTAATATAACCTTTCATACACCCACTCTAAAATACAGACTACCATTGTCGAAACCATAGACACATCAATATCAGTTAGTATATACCCACTCATTGATTCATACGTTTACACACACATTCACTCAATCATGCATACAGTCACTTATTCACGCAGTCACTCATCAATACAGCCACTGATATATGCACTCATATACCCATACAGACTCTCACACACCACCACTCACCCATAGAGTTACTCACACACCTAGTCAGTCACCCAAAGTATCAATCAAACTGCCATTTACTCTCCTATACAGTTATATACACACACCACCTCACTTATTCATACAGATACTAACACATACCTACTCTCGTATACAATCGCTGACCCAAGCCCACACTCATCCATACAGCCACTCTCACAATCACTCACTCTCACATATAGTCACTTATATACTCCAACACTCTCATATGCTGCCTTTCACATATGTAGTTACTCACACATATACCACTGAGACATCCATTCACTCACCAACACAGCCATAGGCACACTCACTCACCCATACAGCCTCTCACAGATGCACTCATGAACCCATACACCCAGTGAATCACCCACTCACACATCCATGCAGGGAGTCACACACACCCCCACCCACCCACACAGACACTCAGGCACCCATACAGGTGCTCAGACAACAATTCATTACCCTTATAGACACTCATGTAGCTACTCACCAACCCATGCAGCCACTTACATACCAACTCACAGACTGATACAGACATTCACACAGATTAGTCATTCACCCATGCATTCACTAAGACACATTTAATCACTCACTTATACAGTCAGTCACGCACCCAGTAAATCATCCATTCAGACACTCATACAAACACTCATTCTACAATACACCTTGGCGTATATATTTATAACATTCTTAAACTTTTAAAAATACTCAGTCATTGGATGAGGTCATTAGTCATGCCATCAGTGATGTCATTTGAGATGTCATCAGTGATGTCACTGACCATGCCATGAGTGATGTAATATGTGACGTCATCAGCAGTGCATTGCGGGGGTGCTTGTTATAGTTAGCTCAGATAACTCTAACCGCTGAATTTCTCTGGTTTTGTACGAGTGAAATGTCAGCCTAACTATAACGTCCCTGAAACCTGTGTTTTTTTCATTGAATATGGTGCAGAAAGAAGCAAGAGATATGTAGAAAGAACCAACAGACATGCAGAAAGAGGCCTTGTTGCAAAGTCATCCTGTGCCCTGGGCACCCCCCAACTTTTTGCTGACTGGTACTGGTGGTACTGACTCTGACTGACCCTGGGCTCTGCCTAACCAGGCCCGGAGCCAGTGCTATGCTGAAAGACACTTAGAATACAGTGAAAACACCTACATACACTAGGGTACACTATGGGTTGGGGTACCCTTGTGATTGGCATGCCCTCCCCTGTAAGGCCCTAGTACATAATAGGGCAGGGGAATTAAAACTACCTCTATGTCCCTAGCATATAATAGGGCATGGCAGTTTAGAGGCCAGCAGCCCTTTTCTGCACTTGCATGTGTGCACTGCTGAGCCTGAGGTCAGTTTAAAAGTATCACTGTAACTCCCACACAGCAGGATTGCTAAGTTGTCATAGCAGGCCATGCCCCTTTCCCCAACACTCTGCAAATGCGCCTCCTGGCGCGTTCTAAGTTGGGGTATTAAATCCAGTCGCGGCTCCTGGAGGGAGTGCTGTGGGGCGGTGGGGCGGGGGAGGGGAGGGGCAGGGTGGGGGGTAGTAAACTCCGGCATATGGCCGAACGGAGTTAAGTACATGAATAAATAAATAAAATGAATTACATTGCGCGCGCTGCAACACCAAATGGCGATGCGGCGCACGCAATGTAATTCATTTTATTTATTTATTTATGTACTTAACTCCGTTCGGCCATATGCCAGAGTTTACTAGCCCCCACCCTGTCCCTTCCCCGCCCCACCACCCCACAGCACTCCCTCCAGGAGCCGCGACTGATTAAATCCCCTTCATTCCTGAGGGTCCCTGGGGGCCAGCTAGCCCACCAGGTACCTCCAGTATGCGCCACACACCTGGATTGCTGAGAGTGGTCTCACCCTTTTAAAAAAAAAAAACAGGAGCGGCCCCCCTCCCGAGGCTGATTTCGGCCCCGGGGACCCCATCCCCTAGGGCATGGCCTCCTTTTTTTGTATATATTTATAGGCCACTTTTGGCCCCCGGGACCCCATCCCCAGGGGCATGGACTCTTTTTAAAAAAAAAAATTTATAGGGAAGGGGGCCACCTGGCCCCCCTTGCCTGGGCCACTATTGGCCCCGGGGACCCCATCCCCTGGGGCTTGGCTATTTTATATATATATTTAAGGAGGGGGGCCATGCGGCCCCCCTCCCCAGGCCGTTTTCGGCCCCGGGTACCCCATCCCCCGGGGCCCGGCCATTTATTATTTTTAAAATAAAGAGAGGGTGCTGCGTGGCCCCCCACCTGGGCCACTTATGGCCCCCGGGACCCCATCCCATGGGGCCGTCCCTCAACATTGGGGACTGTGGGGAGAGCCTCAATGCCCCCATGGTCCCTGCCGGCTCCCCGCCTCCTGCGGGAGCCAGCATTACTTTTGGGCAAGGGGAGATGCTAACATGCAGCTCCCCTTGCCCAAAAGCAATTCTGCTTTGCTTCGTTGAAGCGAGAGCAGGTTTCCTCCCGCCTCCCGCCCTGCCATAGCAAACGGCAATGTCCTGGGGGTGGGCACCCCAGGACCTCAGGAGCCGGCCCTGGGGGGTAGCAGTCCCCAGGGCCATCGAGGGCTCCAGGAGGGGGGCCGCGTGGCCCCCCTCCCTACATTTTCAAAGCCCCGAGGAGGTGGTGGTCCCTGGCAGACCCCCGCATTTAACTTAGTGTATGCCCCGGGGAGGTGGTGGTCCCTGGGGCAGTGTGGGGGGCAGGAGTCCCCCCACACATTATTTTACAAGCCCCGGGGAGGTGGCGGTCCCCGGGGCTGCGGGGGGGCCATGTTCCCCCTCACATTATGCATAAATCCCCAGGGAGGTGAAGGTCTTTGGGGTTGCGGGGGCCTCCGCGGGCCCCCGCTATATAATTCCACATTGCCACCTGGCCCACCCGGGGGCTTAAGGAAAACGAAGCGCGGGAGTCCACGCTTCGTTTTTTTTAATTTTCTCAGCCGGATTCGCGCACCCAGCGCGAATTCGGCTGCTTATTTTTTTTTTTATGCTTTTTTGGGCCCTGGGGGTCATTGTGTGACCCCCTGAGCAGGCCTGGGGGGTCAGGGTGTTTCTACCCTGCCCCCTTTTCTTGTTTTTCATCTTTTTTTTCATCTTTTTTTGTGACTTGGTTACTGAGTCACAAGATGGCTGCCTACACTTCCTGGTTTGGAGTGTTGGCAGCCAATCAGAATGAAGCTCGTGCTCGGGAGCGTTCGCAAACCCTCCTCGGTGCTCAGATATCGATATTTTTATTTTTTTAATTTCTCAGGAACTACTGAACGGATTTACACCATTTAAAAAAAAGGTTGCTTTCTGAACCAAGAGCTACCTTTTTGCCAAATTTGGTGTAATTCCGTTCAGCAGTTCGGGCTGTAGCCTGTTCAAAAAATTCCTATGGGGAAAACGCTTTTTTGGACCCCCCTTTTTTCTCGGCCCCCGCTTGACGAATCATCCCGGAACCTTCAGGACAGGAGCTGACCTGAGTAAACCATTAGTTTTGAAAATTTCGCGAAGATTCGTCAACTGGCGCCAAAGATATTGGCAAAAGAAAAAACGCTTTTTGAATAGAAACAAGGTCCTAACTATAACTACCTATTGGCAACTGCTAAGTAATTCTCTAAAGACCACATGTCCCAGCGTGCATCTACTTTTACAGCGCGCTTAGCGCGGCACACCAGGGTGCAATTAATTGACTATGCACGCCCATAAGAGACTTCCGTGCGCCAGAGAGAACAGCAGCCAGCCCCTGATGAGAGGCAAATCGGCCTCGAAACGCGTAGGGCTACCAAAACCATTTTCGTAATGTAGAGGAGATGGGAAACCTGTCGAGTGACTCCTAAGGCTCGGACCATTGGAAAAAAAAAAAAATATATATATATATATATATATATATATATATACACTCCAACTCCAATTCCTTCAATAAAGAATAGGACACCGACACAGGAGCTGAATCAAACAATCCGTTTCGTGTTTATTGAAGTCTCCGCTGCTACGCATTTCGGCAATTCCTGCCTTGCTCACACAACAAAAGTGTCATCATGACTCCACCATTAAAAGCGCAGGGCTCGACATCACATGGTACATAACTTCAATGATCATGGAAAACAGACTCACAAGTGTAAGTAATGCCTAACATTCATGACATTACATTTCATTAAATGAATATAAATCATCGGAAGCATGAGATTAAAAATGTACACCGGTTACTCTAAATACATGCTTCAATCCAGATAAAATATACCACGTACATGTGGAGGCAATTAAAATTCATTGTCCCTCACCTAATCACATTTCATTCATGATGCGGCTACTGCAAGTGAAAATTCGGCATTTTGCTTATTCATTTACACCGCTTGGAGGGTACTCAACTCTATTTCATGCAAAGAATCTTAAACCTTCTCACTGCCACGAAATGTGTGTTGCGACCACTATTAAATTTTCCATGCAATGTTGCCACAGTAATATGGCTTACTGAGGTTCCAGAATTGATTTTTTCTCTCTTTTTTTCACACATATTTTTTTATATATATCACCCTCTATTTCCTGCATATGAATAAAATTACAGAGAATCGGGCTCCCACAGTATAATTTAGATACTATGTTGAATTTATATTAGGCCAGGGCGGTAAATTCCGTTCCGCTCGCGGAATTTGCGGAATTTGGGTAATTTCTCGTTCTGTGAAGAACGCGAAATTGGCATAAATTCTGCAATCCGCGGCTTCGCAGAATTTTTTGCTTGTTCGCGCTTTCAAAATGCGTGTTCGCAAGCTATTTCTCCCTGAGCACGCAAACAGCGTTTGCGAACAGGAAAAAAGCATTGCGATCGGGCGGAACAAGCAATTCCGCATGTTCGCGGAACCTTTGCGTGCTCGCGGAGATATATTACCGTTTCGCGGAGCTTTGCGTAGCGCGACTACGCAAATTCCGCCCACCCCTAATATATATCATGAAAACACAGAGCTTTAAGCCTTGATGCCAACAAGTGTCTAATAATACAACAACTTATAGAGCCTAAACTCATATTGGCTGCTCCACTGCATTTACAATATGGTTTCTCTTTGTGCAAAGTACTTCAACAATATCAAAAGTGCAAGTGCTTGCATACTCTAGGCACAGTTTTAAAACCATCAGTAGTTTTTTATAAAACAAGAGATATACAGGCACTAAAATCATGTTGATTGTCAGATACACTAAAATCCATTCCTGAATAAAGTGCTAATGCATTTGTGCAACATTTTTAAGTTCTAAAGTGCAAGTGCTTTATAGAACTAATGTGCAAATATTGCATAATTTCATAACAATGAACATAAAGTGCTAATGCTTACATACAATGGACTTTAGAGGAGCAGCCCCGGCATACCTGTGTTCATGATCACATTGACAAATTAATGTATCAAAAGGGCCGTATTGAGAAAAAGTGGTAAAAATTGTACTGCTCATTACTCTCTATAAATAAATTCCCCAAAAAATCACACTTCTCCTTGAGTCTGAAAAAATCAATACTAGGACACATCTTCCTGGTTTCTTTCATTCTTAGTTATGCACTTCTACTCTTTTAACTTCCTTTTACTGTTCACACCCTGCAAAACATTAAAATCAAATTTAAAAACGCTGATTACAGATATCTGGATTAATCTAAGAGGACATGTAAATCTTCATCTGCATTAAGTCCAGATGGGATTTTCTTATTAAAAAGCAATATATATCTTGATTCCAACTGGCACAACCTCATCTCACGATTTCCACCCCTCCTCAATTTGGGCACCTGGTCCACTGCAAAATATGACAACTTGCTCACATCTCCCTTATGGACTTCATTTATGTGTCGTGCAACCGGGTAGTTTTTATCGTTGTTCTTAATTGCCCTCAGATGTTGTAATATACAGATATGTACCATATGAATGGTACTGCCCACGTATAGTTTCGGGCACGTGCATTTTAAAACATATACTGCAAATTCACTTCTACAATTCAATGAAGTTCTGATCTTCCAGGGACTTTTCATAAGTGGTGATGTGACTTGCGATCTTACAGGCTTTACACTTATTTATATATATATACACACACCAGCTCACTTAATCATACAAATACTAGCACATTGTTACGCTCTTATACAATCACTGATACAAGCACACACTCATCCATACAGCCACTATCACAATCAGTCACTCTCGCTTATAGCTATTTATATACTCCAACACACATATATACTGCCTTTCACATATGTAGTTACTCACACATGTACCACTGGGACATACATTCACTCACTAACACACTCTTACACACACTTACCCACCCATACAGTCTATCACAGATGCACTCTTGAAACCATCCACCCAGTGAATCACCCACTCACACATCTATGCACAGAGTCGCACACACCCCTCCCACACAAACACTCAGGCACCCATACAGATACTCACACAAGCATTCAATAACTCAAATAGACACTCATGTAGCTATTCACAAACACATGCAGCCACTTACACAGCAACAGACAGACGGATACAGACATTCACCCAGTTTAGTCACTAACCCATGCATTCAGTAAGATACGTTAAATCACTCACTTATACAGTCAGTCACGCACCTACTAAATCATCCATACAGACACTTACACACCCACTCATTCTTCAATACGTCTTTTCCTATATATATTAAAAATATTTAAACTTTACAGAAACACACAGTCACTGGATGATGTCAACAGTGATGTCATTTGAGATGTCATCAGTGATGTCATCAGTGATGTCACTGACCATGTCATGAGTGATGTAATATGTGACGTCATCAGCAGTGCATTGCGAGGCGCGAGTTATAGTTAGCTGGACTAACTATAACGGGGGAATTTCACGGGTTTTGTACGAGTGCAATGTCCAACTAACTATAACTGTCCCTAAAACCTATGGTTTTTTCAGTGAATTTATATATATATATATATATATCACGAAGAAATCCCAATGTTACGACAAGCACTCCGGCGCAACACACGGGCACAGACTCCAACAGTTGGTGTGGAAACAGGATGGTAGTTTATTCACACATCAGAAAAGGTCCAACATGACGCGTTTCGGCTGCCAGACATGCAGCCTTGATCACATAGCGCTATGAACAGACATGTGCAATATATATACAGGTGAGTGTGCTTTGAATGTAGTAGTCTGATTACTATGTCCATTGTTATGAGAATGCATTTTACTACAGCTAGTACCAGAAGTCATACATGTCATTTTACTACAAGCAGGAAAACGAGCTACTAGTGACATGACAAGGCATAAAGACAACAGGAAAAACAGACTATGAAAAAATGAAGATAAAAACCTGTGGCGGCGAAATTCATTACAAGTGCAATACATGCACGAGCAAAACTCCCAATTGTCTGGCTATTACACGGCCTGAGTAGACAAACATCTAATTCTGTTTGTGTTTATCACAATATGGTGCGATGAAGGTTTCAAACTTCTATCGTGTTCTGGCGTGTGGCGAAGTGCCTATGACTCTGATTTAGGCTCATAAAGTCTCAGCCACTGGGCCCCTTGGA
This sequence comes from Calotriton arnoldi, assembly GCA_963921515.1. NCBI lineage: Eukaryota > Metazoa > Chordata > Amphibia > Caudata > Salamandridae > Calotriton > Calotriton arnoldi. The sequence goes on along the minus strand of CAWUFW010001579.1, from coordinate 1,874,413 downwards.
TGACCCTGCCAGTTAATGAGAAAATAAAAGACCGTGCCAGGAGCCTTGGAGGTGAAAAAAATCGGGACAGAAAAATGTGTACGCCAAAGATATCAAAATGTATGAAAGTACTGTCTGCTGCGCAAGCCTCTAAGTTATGTGCTACAATACATCGTCCTGGCAACATGAGGCCCAGAAACAAGCAACCAACAGGACAAAGGTAAGCGGCTACTACAAAGCACAAATGTGAAAGGAACGCACATGGTGAGAGTGGTGGAGAGGGTGTGCATAGGGGAGAGTGGAGGAGACGTGCGTGAAAAGTGCACAATGAATATATATATTCACTGAAAAAACCATAGGTTTCAGGGGCGTTATAGTTAGTTGGACATTTCACTCGTACAAAACCATAGAAATTCCCCCGTTATAGTTAGTTCAGCTAACTATAACTCACGCGCCCGCAATGCACTGCTGATGACGTCACATATTACATCACTCATGACATGGTCAGTGACATCACTCATGACATCACTGATGACATCTCAAATGACATCACTGATGACATCATCCTTGTGATAGAGTGGCAGACCTCCTCTCACCCTCATATAACCTTTGATACACACACTCAAAAATACAAACTAACATTTTCAAAACAATGGACATACCAATACCAGTTACAACACACCTATTCAGTAATTCCAAGATCTACACACACATCCACTCATTCACCAACAGTCCCTATACAGTCACTCATACATGTACTCACTCATCATATGTACTCATACACCTATACATCCTGTTACACACCGCCACTCATCCATAGAGTTACTCACACACATAGTCACACATGCAAACAAAGTATCAAACATCCATTTACTTGCATATACAGTTATACACACACTACCACACTTACTTCTACAGAAACTTACACATACTTACTCTCTTAAACAATCACTTATAGAAACACCTACTTATTTGTACAGGAACTCTTCCAATCTCTCACTCTCACATATACTCACTTATATACACCAATACTCACATATACTAGTTTAAAACATATGTAGTTACTCATAAAGACACTATTGAGACAGTCATTCACTCACTAACACACCCATACACATACTCATCCACCTATACAGTCCTGCACACATGCGGTCTTCAACACATACAAACAGTGAGTCACTCATTCATGCATCTATGCACTAAGTAATACCCCCACCGAACCATACAGACACTCATACTGATACTCAAAAACCAACTAATAACCCATATAGACACTCATGTAGCTACTCACCAACCCATGCAGCCACTTATACACAAAGTGAGAGACTGATACAGATATTTTCATATATAAACATTACTCACTAACCCATGTATTCACTAAGATACACTTAGTCAGTTATACAATCAATTTTACAAAACAAAATCATCCATTTAGACACTTATATACCCATTTATTCTTCCATCGACCTTGAGATATACATATATAAAACATATTTAATTTTCAGAAAAACACACATTCACTGGATGATGTCATCAGTGATGTCATCAGTGATGTCATGAGTGATGTCATGAGTGATGTCACTGACCATGTCATGAGTGATGTAATATGTGACGTCATCAGCAGTGCATTGCGGGCGCGCGAGTTATAGTTAGCTGAACTAACTATAACGGGGGAATTTCTATGGTTTTGTACGAGTGAAATGTCCAACTAACTATAACGCCCCTGAAACCTATGGTTTGTTCAGTGAATTTCTAAGGTTTTTTAAATGCTAATTTCTAACTATAACGTGCCTGAAACCTATGGTTTTTTCAGTGAATTTCTAAGGTTTTTTAAATGCTAATTTCTAACTATAACGTGCCTGAAACCTATGGTTTTTTCAGTGAATATATATATATTTATTATACTATGTATACATGTGAAAATATCTCGGTCCCCTGTTTGCCTCGGTGGCACGGAAAAAATGGGTGGAACTGACGTCAGCACGCCGACGAGATTCTCTTATGGCTCCGATGACGTCATACGGTGTCCCGAGCGGAGCCGTGCTATTATGATGTCCTCGTTGACGTGGGAGAGCTAGGAAAGAATTTCCGTGGAATGCTGGTGCAGGGGATATTCACCTAAGTGTTCAGGCTAGTCCTTTGGGAGCAACTGTTTATGTTGCCACTCCAGAAACCGAAACCAGTGATCCGAGGGCAGAGGCCCTGCAGATGGCACACGCGGTGGGGTGCCCAGTCGGGTGCACCGGCGGGGCAGCGAAGTGACAAGCACCACATCCCACAAAAAAGGTAACGAGGGCACTGAATAACACAGGATCTTCTCTTTGTATCTGGCAGGAACAACGAAGTTAAAATGCCCTAGTACCAAAATGTAGAATTAGTGCTACAACGGTCTTCAAGAGGACCTGCGATGCCGCTTCTGCCTCCCGTACCCTGGAGGTGGCACATGGGTCACGTGGTACGGTCATACTGCGGTGGGACGCACACTCGTTGACCTCTCATGGCACTGCTCCACACTTCAGGAAGGACGCTTTCCATTAGCTACGTTTTCTTATGACATGTCGCGCCGGCCCCGTCCAACAACAGAACTCCTTTAGATCCAAACAGACTCTTCCACTCTCTCACCGGAAGTGAAACCAGGCCACGCGGAAACTTTCACAATACAACAGCCGGGAATGCACTTTTCGGTAAAAAAAACACATTCCTTCCTTCTAATTAATCAAATAAATGTCTCACTGAAGAACAGGGGCCAGCTTCGATCGGTAAACAGCCGTTACAACGACTTTTTTACTTTGCGATACCATTACAACGCATGCATTACCACGCATGCGTTGTACATCACGAAGTCATTACTCCGCATTTTTTTTTAGAACGCATGGTCATTTACCACGCATGCCTTTACAACGAATTTTGTTGTGAAGGTATGTATGGTAAATGACCATGCGTTCTAAAAAACATGTAGACGATCCATGTCGTTGTAAGGAAACAGAGGCTGTTCCGTTTCCTCACAACGACGTGCACCGCCCCTCAGAGACAACGTGAAGCAGGAACCACGAGGAGAGAGGAACCACGAGGAGTGAGAGGTAAGGGGGATTGGGCATGGGGTGGGGGTTTCTTTTCTAGGGTTTAGGGTAGTGCAGTGGTGTTTGGGTGTTGTAGGGGGTCGTGCTGGGAGTAGTGTTTTAGGGTTTAGGGTAGTGCAGTGGTGTTTGGGTAGTGTAGGGGGTCGTGCTGGGGGTAGTGTTTTAGGGTTTAGGGTAGTGCAGTAGTGTAGGGGTTGTGCTGGGGGTAGTGTTTTAGGCTTTAGGGTAGTGCAGTGGTGTATGGGTAGTGTAGGGGTCGTGCTGGGTTAGTGTTTTAGGGTTTAGGGTAGTGCAGTGGTGTTTGAGTAGTGTAGGGGGTCATGCTGGTGGTAGTGTTTTAGGGTTTAGGGTAGTGCAGTGGTGTTTGTGTAGTGTAGGGGTCATGCTGGGGGTAGTGTTTTATGGTGTAGGGTAGTGCAGTGGTGTTTGGGTAGTGTAGGGAGTCGTGCTGGGGTAGATTTAGGGTTTAGGGTAGTGCAGTGGTGTTTGGGTAGTGTAGGGAGTCGTGCTGGAGGTAGTGTTTTAGGGTTTAGGGTAGTGCAGTGGTGTTTGTGTAGTGTAGGGGGTTGTGCTGGGGGTAGTGTTTTAGGGTTTATGTTAGTGCAGTGGTGTTTGGGTAGTGTAGGGGGTAGTGCTGGGGTAGTGTTTTAGGGTTTAGGGTAGTGCAGTGGTGTTTGTGTAGTGTAGGGGGTAGTGCTGGGGGTAGTGTTTTAAGGTTTAGGGTAGTGCAGTGGTGTTTGGATAGTGTAGGGGTTCATGCTGGGGGTAGTGTTTTAGGGTTTAGGGTATGGCAGTGGTGTTTGGGTAGTATAGGGGGTCGTGCTGGGGGTCGATTTAGGGTTTAGGGTAGTGCAGTGGTGTTTGTGTTGTGAGGGTGTCATGCTGGGGGTAGTGTTTTAGGGTTTAGAGTAATGCAGTGGTGTTTGTATAGTGTAGGGGGGTTTAGGGTAGTGCAGTGGTGTTTGTGTAGTGTAGGGGGTCATGCTGGGGGTTGTGTTTTAGGGTTTAGGGTAGGGCAGTGGTGTTTGTGTAGTGTAGGGGGTAGTGTTTTAGGGTTTAGGGTAGTGCATTGGTGTTTGTGTAGTGTAGGGGGTCATGCTGTGGGTAGTGTTTTAGGGTTTAGGGTAGTGCAGTTGTGTTTGTGTAGTGTACGGGGTCGTGTTTTAGGGTATAGGGTAGTGCAGTGGTGTTTGGGTAGTGTAGGGGGTCATGCTGGGGTTAGTGTTTTAGGGTTTAGGGTAGTGCAGTGGTGTTTGGGTAGTGTAGGGGGTCGTGCTGGGGGTAGTGTTTTAGGGTTTAGGGTAGTGCAGTGGTGTTTGTGTAGTGTGGGAGGTCATGCTGGGGGTAGATTTAGGGTTTAGTGTAGTGCAGTGGTGTTTAGGTAGTGTAGGGAGTCGTGCTGGGGGTAGTGTTTTAGGGTTTAGGGTAGTCCAATGGTGTTTGTGTAGTGTAGGGGGTCATTCTGGGGGTAGTGTTTTAGGGTTTAGGGTAGTGCAATGGTGTTTGTGTAGTATAGGGGGTAGATTTAGGGTTTAGGGTAGTGCAGTGGTGTTTGGGTAGTGTAGGGGGTCGTGCTGGGGGTAGTGTTTTTGAGTTTAGGGTAGTGCAGTTGCGTTTGGGTAGTGAAGGGGGTCGTGCTGGGGGTAGTGTTTTAGGTTTAGGTTAGTGCAGTGGTGTTTGGGTAGTGTAGAGGTCAACCAACATGAATTTGTCCTTGTGTGATGTAACCAATGCTCATGTAAAGCACTCCAATACCTGACCAGTCTGCACTATATAAAACTGCAAAAAACAAAAAATAAAAAATGTTTTGCACACTTCTGTCATTGGGCTATACGTGGGCTACCTCTGTGTGATCTTTGTGCTACATTTGGGCTCTTTTTTCTCTGGTGGCCATCTTGGGAGACTTATTTGTTATGAAGTTTCCTAATTTCCTCATTTACTACAGTCTCCTCAGTAGGAAATGCTTTCAGTTTTTTACTTTGATTCCATCAAGAAGGCATTCAGATGTGTCACACATTTGCCATAAATTCAGAATGTTAGCACTCTAGTTGTTCATTAGATCACTGTAGTAAAGCTACTGCTCACCAAGGAGTTAACTGGAAGTCTACTGCTGGTATTGAAAGTGATTGTTTCAGTCTGCATGTCAGAATTTTCTAATGAAATAGAAGAGGATTTGAGATCTCACTTAAAACATGCCCTAAATTTTCTTTTTGCAGCACTAACCATAATTTCTATGGCAAAATGATCCCCCTCATTTTGTTCCTTTTTAAATTAAATGTTTTAAGTGTTACCAGTTTATTCCAATCAAGATGGCTTCAGGTGTGCCATACTTTTGTCATAAGTAAGGCTGTTAGCACTCTAGTTGTTCTTTAGAACACTCTGGGAAGCTGCAGTAGAAAACAAAGGCATCAACTGACAGGCTGCTCCTGTCGAAATATAACAGGAAGATATTTGAGATCTTACTTAAAACATGTCCTCATTTTTCTTTCTACAGCACTAATCATAATTTCTATGGCAAAATGAACCCCCTCATTTTGTTCCTTTTTAAATTAAATGTTTTAAGTGTTACCAGTTTATTCCAATCAAGATGGCTTCAGGTGTGCCATACTTTTGTCATAAGTGAGACTGTTAGCGCTCTAGTTGTTCTTTAGAACACTCTGGGAAGCTGCAGTAGAACACAAAGGAATCAACTGACAGTCTCTGCCATTGTTGGATGTACATGTTTTACTGAGAATGTCAGACTTCATTCTCACATGACTGAGAAAGATAATGTGAATTTACAGAGAATATGCTCTCATTTTAGCTTCTGGAGCACCTTCCAAAACTGTATGGGACAAGCATGTGAAAATAGTTTTCTCTCAAACATGATTCATGATATCCCAGCAGAAGGTTTTTCACAGGGTAAAATCACCTTAGAACACACCACAATTCCTGAAATTAGTATGGTACCATCAACAAATGAATTCAAATGTAACTAAAGTCTGTTATCACCCTTTATAGTTCTCCTTTTGGTAACCCTCAAAATCTTCGATTCACTACAATGCATTTCAATGGGGTACTATCATTTATATTGGTCCCAAGATGGCTGCCAGCAATTCCAGGATGAAGTGCTGACAGCCAATCAGATCTCACGATGACATGTGTGGTTAGGCTCCGCCCAGATATATATGTGTTTTTACTTTTGATTTTCTCAGCAACTACTGAACGGATTTACACCATTTAACAAAAAGGGTTCTTTCTGAACCAAGAACTACCTCTTTGCCAAATTTGGTGTAATTCCATTCAGCAGTTCTGGCTGTAGCCTTGCATAAAGTTTCCTATGGGAAATTGATTTTTGACTCTTATTTTTTTAATTTCTCCGCAACTACTGCACGGATTTACACCATTTAACCCCTTCGGTGCGCGGCCGATTTTCGCCCTGTGCGGGACGTTTCATTGAGTGGGCGGGTTCATGACGAGCTCAGCTCGTCATGCGCACACGAGCACTGCGCAGCATGACGAGCTCAGCTCGTCATGAGCACCGAAGGGGTTAACAAAAAGGGTTCTTTCTGAACCAAGAACTACCTCTTTGCCAAATTTTGTGTAATTCCGTTCAGCAGTTCGGGCTGTAGCCGTGGCTAAAGTTTCCTATGGGAAAATGAATGGGGAAAACACGTTTTGGGACCCCCCTTTTTTCTCGGCCCACGCTTCACGAATTACCCCGAAACTTTCAGGGTAGGAGCGGACCGGAGCGCGCCATAAAGTTTGAAAATTTCGCGAAGATTCGTCAACCGACGCAAGAGTTATTTCAAATAGAATGTTGCGGATTTCCTATGGAAAATAGGTCCTAACTATAACTATCTACAGGCGACCGCCAGTAGATATATATATATATATATATATATATATTATCTACTGGCGGTCGCCAGTAGATAGTTATAGTTAAAACCTATTATCCATAGGAAATCCGCGACATTCTATTTGAAATAACGTTGGCGCCGGTTGACGAATCTTCGCAAAGTTTCCAACTTGTTGGGGCGCTCCGGTCCGCTCCTATCCTGAAAGTCTCGGGGTGATACGTCAAGCGGGGGCCGAGAAAAGGGGGTCCCAAAACGCGTTTTCCCCATTCATTTTTCCATAGGAACCTTTAGTCGCACCTACAGCCCGAACTGCTGAACGGAATTACACCAAATTTGGCAAAGAGGTAGCCCTTGGTTCAGTGTCATGCCTTTTGCTTAAATGGTGTAAATCCGTTCAGTAGTTCCTGAGAAAATCAAAAGTAAAGTCACATATATATCTGGGCGGAGCCTAACCACACATGTCATTGTGAGATCTGATTGGCTGTCAGCACTTCATCCTGGAATTGCTGGCAGCCATCTTGGGACCAATATAAATGATAGTACCTCATTGAAATGCATTGTAGTGAATAGAAGATTTTGAGGGTCACCAAAAGGAGAACTATAAAGGGTAATAACAGGCTTTAGTTACATTAGAATTTATTTGTTGATGGTACCATACTAATTTTAGGAATTGTGGTGTATTCTAAGGTGATTTTATCATGTGAAAAACCTTCTGCTGGGATATCATGAATCATGTTTGAGAGAACACTATTTTCACATGCTTGTCCCATGGAGGTTTGGAAGGTGCTCCAGAAGCTAAAATGAGAGCATATTTTCTGTAAATTCACATTATCTTTCTCACTCATGTGAGAATGAAGTCTGACATTCTCAGTAAAACATGTACATCCAACAAGGGCAGAGACTGTCAGTTGATTCCTTTGTGTTCTACTGCAGCTTCCCAGAGTGTTCTAAAGAACAACTAGAGTGCTAACAGCCTTACTTATGACAAAAGTATGGCACACCTGAAGCCATCTTGATTGGAATAAACTGGTAACACTTAAACAATTTAATTTAAAAAGGAACAAAATGATGGGGTTCATTTTGTCATAGAAATTATGGTTAGTGCTGTAGAAAGAAAAATTAGGACATGTTTCAAGTGTGATCTCAAATATCTTCCTGTTATATTTCAACAGGAGCAGCCTGCCAGTTGATGCCTTTGTGTTCTACTGCAGCTTCCCAGAGTGTTCTAAAGAACAACTAGAGTGCTAACAGCCTTACTTATGACAAAAGTATCTAGCGGGAATACAATAAATCTATACTGGTAATTAAAAATGCACAATCGCAATCATTTAGGGTTAAGGATGTCAGAAAAAGAGAGCCTCGCAGACTTGGTGTTCATAATAATTCTTTTTTATCCAAATTTTTATAATTCAAAAACAATACATACACCGACCGAGAAGAACCACAATAGTGATTATATGTCCCAAGCAAATGAAACCATCTAATACATTGTGAACAGACATGTGATATATACAGAACTTGGTTTCCACAATTATTGAAAAAGACAACGACCACAACATGAATTGATAATAATTATAGCCTCTGTGTACAATAGTCAGAGCTATTTGAAATGGTTCGCTATCAATCGAGTCGACGACGTTTCGACCCTCTTGCAATGTGGGGTCTCCTCAGGACCAAGGGGTAAGGGACAAGCACCACTGCACTACCCTAAACCCTAAAACACTACCCCCAGCACGACCCCCTACACTGCCCGAACACCACTGCACTGCCCTAAACCCTGAAACACCACCCCCTTCACGACCCCCTACACTGCCCGAACACCACTGCACTGCCCTAAACCCTGAAACACCACCCCCAGCATGACCCCCTACACTGCCCGAACACCACTGCACTGCCCTAAACCCTGAAACACTACCCCCAGCAAGACCCCCTACACTGCCCGAACACCACTGCACTGCCCTAAACCCTGAAACATCACCCCCAGCAAGACCCCTACTCTGCCCGAACACCACTGACCTAAACCCTGAAACACCACCCCCAGCACGACCCCCTACACTGCCCGAACACCACTGCACTGCCCTAAACCCTGAAACACTACCCCCAGCATGACCCTCTACACTGCCCGAACACCACTGCTCTGCCCAAAACCCTGAAACACCAGCCCCAACACGACCCCCTACACTGCCCGAACACCACTGCACTGCCCTAAACCTTGAAACACCAGCCCCTGCACGACCCCCTACACTGCCCGAACACCACTGCACTACCCTAAACCCTGAAACATCACCCCCAGCACGACCCCTACACTGCCCGAGCACCACTGCACTGCCCTAAACCCTGAAACACCAGCCCCAGCACGACCCCCTACACTGCCTGAACACCACTGCACTGCCCTAAACCCTGAAACACCAGCCCCAGCACGACCGCCTACAGTGCCCGAACACCACTGCACTGCCTTAAACCCTGAAACACCAGCCCCAGCACGACCCCCTACACTGCCCGAACACCACTGCACTGCCCTAAACCGTGAAACACCAGCCTCAGCATGACCCCCTACACTGCCTGAACACCACTGCACTGCACCCTGAAACACCAGCCCCAGCACAACACCCTACACTGCCCGAACACCACTGCACTGCCCTAAACCCTGAAACACCAGCCCCAGCACGACCCCCTACACTGCCCAAACACCACTGCACTGCCCTAAACCCTGAAACACCAGCCCCAGCATGACCCCCTACACTGCCCGAACACCACTGCACTGCCCTAAACCCTGAAACACCAGCCCCAGAACCACCCCCTACAATGCCCGAACACCACTGTACTGCCCTAAACCCTGAAACACCACCCCTGCACCGCCCCCTACACTGCCCGAACACCACTGCACTGCCCTAAACCCTGAAACACCAGCCCCTGCATGACCCCCTACACTGCCCGAACACCACTGCACTGCCCTAAACCCTGAAACACCACCCCTTGCACCACCCCTACACTGCCCGAACACCACTGCACTGCCCTAAACCCTGAAACACCACCCCCTGCACTGCCCCCTACACTGCCCGAACACCACTGCACTGCCCTAAACCCTGAAACACCACCCCCAGCATGACCCCTTTACTGCTCGAACACCACTGCACTGCCCCAAACCCTGAAACACCACCCCCAGCATGACCCCCTACACTGCCCGAACACCACTGCACTGCCCTAAACCCTGAAACACCACCCCTTCACGACCCCCTACACTGCCCAAACACCACTGCACTGCCCTAAACCCTGAAACACCACCCCCAGCACGACCCCCTACACTGCCCAACACCACTGCTCTGCCCTAAACCCTAAAACACCACCTCCAGCACGAACCCCTACACTGCCCGAACACCACTGCACTGCCCTAAACCCTAGAACACTACCCCCAGCATGACCCCCTACACTACCCGAACACCACTGCACTACCCTAAACCCTAAAATACTCCCCCAGCACGACCCCCTACACTACCCTAACACCACTGCACTGCCCTAAACCCTAAAACACTCCCCCAGCACGACCCCCTACACTACCCGAACACCACTGTACTGCCCTAAACCCTAAAACACTCCCCCAGCACGAACCCCTACACTACCTAAACACCACTGCACTGCCCTAAACCCTAAAACACTACCCCCGCATGACCCCCTACACTACCCAAATACCAATGCACTACCCTAATCCCTAAAACACTACCCCCGCACAACCCCCTACACTACCCAAAGACCACTGCACTACCCTAAACTCTAAAACAATACCCCCGCACGACTCCCTACACTACCCAAAGACCACTGCACTACCCTAAACCCTAAAACACGACCTCCTACACTACACAAACACCACTGCACTACCCTAAACCCTAAAAAACTACCCCCAGCACGAACCCCTACACTACCCAAACACCACTGCACTACCCTAAACCATAAAACACTACCCCCAGCAGTACCCCTACGCTACCCAAACACCACTGCACTACCCTAAACCCTAAAACACTACCCCCAGCAGTACCCCCTACACTACCCAAACACCATTGCACTACCCTAAACCCTAAAACACTACCCCCAGCAGTATCCCCTACACTACCCAAACACCACTGCACTACCCTAAACCCTAAAACCCTAAAACACTAACCCCAGCACGACCCCCTACACTACCCAAACACCACTGTACTACCCTAAACCCTAAAACACTCCCCCAGCACGACTCCCTACACTACCCAAACACCACTGCACTACCCTAAACCCTAAATCTACCCCCAGCATGACCCCCTACACTACACAAACACCACTGTACTACCCTAAACCCTAAAACCCTACCCCCTGCACGACCCTCTTCACTACCTAAACACAACTGCACAATTTGTTACAGGCGTTGCAACGCAGGCCTGTGGTGCTTAATGGAAGTACCTGGTGGGCTAGTTGGGCCCCAGGGACTCTTAGGATTCAAGGTGACCTAATCCCCCAACTTAAAACGCGCCACGGGGCGCGTTTGCACAGTGGTGAAGGGAGGGGGCGGGGCCTCAGGTGACATGTGCGCAAACACGCCCTGTGGTGCGTTTTAAGTTGGGGAGTTAATTCCCTTTGAATCCTGGGGGCCAACTAGCCCACCAGGTACCTTCAGTAAGCACAACAGAGGTGCGTTGCAGAGAGGTGAAAAAAAGTGCGTGGCCTCGGAACGCCTCTCTGCAACTCAGCTCTGTGGTCCTAACTGTAGGTACCTGGGGGGCTAGTTGGGCCCCAGGGACCCTCAGGATTCAAGGGGACTTAATCCCGCAACTTAAAACGCGCCACGGGGTGCGTTTGCACACATGTCACCTCAGGCCCCCCCTCCCTTCACCACTGTGCAAACGCGCACTGGCGCTGGGTAGTCAGAGTCAGTTACCACCAGTACCCGTCTGAAAAAGTTGTGGGCACAGGATGATTTTGCAACAAGGCCTCTTTCTGCTCCTCTGTTGGTTCTTTCTGCACATCTTTTGCTTCTTTCTGTGCGTTTTTTCTTCTTTCTTCACATGTCCTACCTCTGTTGGCATAGTTAGAAACTAGCATTTAAAAAACCTTTGAAATTCACTTAAAAAATCATAGGTTTCAGGCACGTTATGGTTAGAAATTAGCATTTAAAAAACCTTTGAAATTCACTGAAAAAACCATAGGGTTCAGGCACGTTATAGTTAGAAATTAGCATTTAAAAAACCTTTGAAAGTCACTGAAAAAACCATAGGTTTCAGGCACGTTATAGTTAGAAATTAGCATTTAAAAAACCTTTGAAATTCACTGAAAAAACCATAGGTTTCAGACACGTTATAGTTAGAAATTAGCATTTAAAAAACCTTTGAAATTCACTGAAAAAACCATAGGTTTTAGGGACAGTTATAGTTAGTTGGACATTGCACTCGTACAAAACCCGTGAAATTCCCCTGTTATAGTTAGTTCAGCTAACTATAACTCGCGCCCCGCAATGCACTGCTGATGACGTCACATATTACATCACTCATGACATGGTCTGTGACATCACTGATGACATCACTGATGACATCTCAAATGACATCACTGATGACATCATCCATGTGATAATTTCATGCATCTTCTCACACCCTAATATAACTTTTGATACACCCACTCTAAATTACAGACTGCCATTCTCAAAACCATAGACACTCCAACACCAAAAACTACATACCCACTCACTGATTCTTAGGTCTACACACACATCCACTCACTCACCTGTACAGTCACTCATACTTACAGTCACTCAGTACAGGACTATCATATGCACTCATACACCTATATAAACACTCACACACCGCCACTCATCCTTAGAGGTACTCACACACCTAGTCAGTCATGCAACAAATTAATCACACACCCATTTACTCACCTATACAGTTATACACACACCAGCTCACTTACTCATACAAATACTAGCACATTCTTACGCTCTTATACAATAACTGATACAAGCACACACGCATCCATACAGCCACTCTCACAATAACACACTCTCACTTATAGCCATTTAAATACTCTAACACACATATATACTGCCTTTTACATATGTAGTTACTCGCACATGTACCACTGAGATATACATTCACTCACTAACACACCCATACACACACTCACCCACCCAAGCAGTCCATCACAGATGCACTCTTGAAATCATGCACCCAGTGAATCACCCACTCACACATCTATGTATAGAGTCACACACACCCCACCCACACAAACACTCAGGCAGCCATACAGCTACTCAGAGAACCAATCAATAACCCATATAGACACTCATGTAGCTATTCGCAAATCCATGCATCCACTTACACACCAACAAACAGACGGATACAGACATTCACACAGTTTAGTCACTAACCCATGCATTCAGTAAGATACGTTTAATCACTCACTTATAGAGTCAGTCACTCACGTACTAAATCATCCATTCAGACACTTATACACCCACTCATTCTTCAATACGCCTTTCCCTATATATATTAAACATATTTAAACTTTACAGAAACACACAGTCACTGGATGATGTCATCAGTGATGTCATCAGTGATGTCATTTGAGATGTCATCAGTGATGTCATCAGTGATGTCACAGACCATGTCATGAGTGATGTAATATGTGACGTCATCAGCAGTGCATTGCGGGGCGCGAGTTATAGTTAGCTGAACTAACTATAACAGGGGAATTTCACGGGTTTTGTACGAGTGCAATGTCCAACTAACTATAACTGTCCCTAAAACCTATGGTTTTTTCAGTGAATTTCAAAGGTTTTTTAAATGCTAATTTCTAACTATAACGTGTCTGAAACCTATGGTTTTTTCAGTGAATATATATATATATATTCTGAAAAGCTCGTCCAGTACTCCTTGCTTGAGGGAAACGAGAGTAGACCCAGTTCAGTGCAATTCAGTGTTTATTCAGCACAACACCATACCGCCATGACACGTTTTGGCCGATTACCAGCCTTGATCACATGACAACGCCTGGGGGTAGGAACTCCCCTTTTAAAATGACAGTGCTCAATAGCAGCAATGATGAACATAGAAAACATACTAGCATGTATGTTACAATATATGCTTAAATGCATTAGTATTGTCCAATCTTAATACATGATAAAGTCTTTGTTAAAACAATAAACAGTCCACAATGATTAAAATCACTTTTTCATAAAATTATATCTGTATAAATACAAAAAGTAGTTAAATATAACCCTGGGCGTAGTTCGCGAAGTAGCGCTACGCGAAGCTACGCAAAGTGCACTTCGCACTACGCGAGCTACGCGTAGCACTACGCGAACTGCGTAGTGCGCTGTTCGCAATGATTGTACAGTGCCGGATGCTTGTCCGCACTGTGCAATCATTGAAAACGGCATCTTGCACAGTGCGAGCTGTCTTTTCCTTCCGCTCGAGTCGATTTTTACTCGAGCGGCAGCTTTCTCAACGCGGACTGGAAGTTTCTCATCACGAGCGGTCGCGAGCATACGCGACCACTCGCAATGAGAAACCTGACCTCCCCGCTTTGAGAATCTCGCCGGGAGGTTTATTTTCCACGCTCGCAATCGGCAACTTGATGTTGCTGATCGCGAACGAGGAAAAAGTCTCACCGGGAAGTCATTTTGCTTGCTCGCGGTCGCCAACTTGACGTTGAGGACCGCGAGCAAGCAAAAAATGACCGCTGCACTACACTACGCTACGCATGTTTGCACTGTGCTACATGCAATTCGCGTAGTGCGAAGTAGTGCAAACTTCGCAAACTATGCGAGCGTAGCGTGGTGCTGTGCCCAGGGTTAGTTAAATACCATTTTGACTTGTATTGTAGCCATTGTTCATGTATACACACTGCTATTATAAAATTAAAGTGACAAGTGCCTGAGTACCCCTAAAAGTGCAAGTCTACCAAAATATATATGTGCAAATGTGCAAAATATGTGCAATATAAGTTTTATCATGATTAGCAGCAATTTTCTATTTAAAGTTGATCTAATGCAACTTTATTTTACATAGATAAGACCATCGTGGCTAATTCCTCGGATTCCATGATACAGGGCTAGGTTGTACCCTCTCTTTTTACCTGATTGCTTAATGCTAATTATAATTGAATACCCCATTATTGGATATATTTGCATGTATATATATCTTTCTCGTATTGGGTTGCAGCTCAAATGCTAATGTAACATACTACCCTAATAGAGATAGAATACTTAGAGCATATGCCATACTAGCGCAAACCATTGTCAAATTGTGTATGTACTGGGGTAATCCAATATTATTCCAACCCAGGCAGGGAAAAAAAACAAAAAAAGTACTAAATCTTAGTACCCATCCATTCTACTCAGTTGATTCCCACAAATGAGGATATACAATGTGATATATTATATAAAATCATTCCAACCGGATAAAATGGATAAAATAATTAAAATTGGCTAAAATCAGGTAAATAAGAATCATGATTAGAAAAAAACCCCATCCTGTAGACAAAAACCTCCCCCATATTCCCACAGCATAAAACAATAGAAAATAATTTGTATACAAATTTGTGATATAGATATACAGAATCAATATTACCGTGTGGACATCTATAAATATGTGTACATGTCCTCACTCGTATTCAGTCCCCCCGGTTGTTTTGTATCCATCTCAAGTATGTATCTCGTTTCCAGACGTCTTAATTTTGCCTCCCTGTTACCTCCTCTTTTGTGTGGTGGCACTGCATCTAAAACTAAATATTTAAAATGTTTCAGACTGCTATTATGTGTGTCCTTAAAATGCCTGGCAACAGGGTAACTGGGATCATTATTTACAATAGCTCTAGTGTGCTGTAGTATCCTCTTGTGTACTGCCAATTTTGTGCTGCCTATGTAATACAAATTGCAACTACATACTAGTGCATATACTGCATATTCCGTTTTACAAGACAAGTGTTGGTTAATCATTTGGGTGCCGTCATTAAAAGCCGTTTGGTATGAGATCTTGTTTATTCCAAATTGGCAGGCTTTACAGCTTGAACACTTATAAAAGCCCTTTCTTGTTGTTAGCCATGAACCTGCTTCTAGATCTTCTGGGCTATTTCTGACCAAAGCATTGCCCATTGACGCAGTTCTTCTATATGTTATTGCTGGCTTTTGGGGAGTAAACCTCCAATTATTGGATCTCCCAATATTATAGGCCAGTTGCGTCTGATGATGGACCTTATCTGTCCTTCTTGTCTTGAATATGAAAGTATTAATCGTGTTGGCTCTTTTAGTATGTTATCTTTTACACACTGAGTTTGTGATTTATATTCCAGTAAATCCTGTCTAGCTCGACCTTTCGATTTTGAAATTGCTGCATCTATAGTTTTAGATCTGTAACCCCTTTGAAGGAATCTATTCTTGCATTCCATTTGTTTGTCCTTTGTGTCATTTTCCTCGCTACAGATTCGTCTTATCCTCAGCATCTCCCCATAGGGGATTCTTTGTATAAGATGGGGAGGATGGGAACTTGATGCATGCAATACTGCATTGCCAGCAGTTTCTATATATATATATATATTATCTACTGGCGGTCGCCAGTAGATAGTTATAGTTACAACCTATTATCCATAGGAAATCCGCGACATTCTATTTGAAATAACTCTCTTGCCGGTTGACGTATCTTCGCGAAATTTTCAAACTTTGTGGCCCGCTCCGGTCCGCTCCTACCCTGAAAGTCTCGGGGGGATTCGTCAAGCAGGGGCCGAGAAAAAAGGGGGGTCCCAAAACGCGTTTTCCCCATGCACTTTTCCATAGGAAACTTTAGACACGGCTACAGCCCGAACTGCTGAACGGAATTACACCAAATTTGGCAAAGAGATAGTTCTTGGTTCAGAAAGAACCCTTTTTGTTAAATGGTGTAAATCCGTTCAGTAGTTGCTGAGAAAATGAAAAGTAAAAAGTTAGTGATATCTATGGCCGAGTAGGGTCCGCGTACCCTCAGCGCACCCTGCGCGCACCGTCCCGATCACGAGCTGCATGTTAATTGGCTGTCAGCTGGCTGTCAACATTCCGATTCAGGAAATGTTGGCAGCCATTTTGTCCTCGGTAGAACCGAGGGACAGAAACAAGTGCGCAAAGCGCACAAAGGGGCAGGGTAGAAACACCCTGACCCCTAGGTTTGCCCAGGGGTCCCACAAGGACCCCCTGGGCAAAAAAAAAAACATTTTTTTAAAAATCGGCAGGATGCGCTCAGGGTGCGCGAATCCTGCCGAGAAAAATCGAAGCGCGGTCTCCCGCGCTTCGATGTTAATTGGCCCCCGGGTGGCCCAAGTCCCGGGGGCATGGTGGGGGTTAATTTTATGTGTGGGGGGCCACAAAGGGCCCCCAAGCCCCGGGGACCGCCACCCCCGGGGCTTTTTTTTAAATGGTGCGGGAGAGCTCTGAGCCCTCCCGCAGCCCCGGGGACCACCACCTCCCGGGGCTTTTTTTTTTTAAATTAAAAAACCTGTGTGGGGGGCTCCAGCCCCCACATGCCCCGGGGACCGCCACCTCCCGGGGCACTAAACATTTAAATATGGGGGTCCGTTACGGACCCCCAGAGCCCTGGGGACCACCACCTCCCCGGGGCTGTGACCTGAATGGGAGGGGGGCCGCGCGGCCCCCTCTCCTGGAGCCCATTATGGCCCTGGGGACCACCACCCCCCAGGGCCGGCTCCTGCAGTGTCCCGGGGTGCCTACCCCCGGGACACTGTAGTTTGCTATGGCAGGACGGGAGCCTCGCGGCTCCCGTCCTGCCATAGCAAACTGCTTTGGATATTGGAAGAGAGAGCAGGAAACCTGCTCTCTCTTCCAATATCCAAAGCCGATAGCTTTCCACATGGGGAGTTGCATCTTAGCAGCTCCCCATGTGTACAGCAATGCCGGCTCCCAAGGGACGCGGGAGCCGGCGGGACTGTGGGGGCTTGGGGACCCCCCACAGTCCCCAATGGAGAGGGCCAGCCCCGGGGGATGGGGTCCCCGGGGCAAGTAGTGGCCCGGGAGGGGGCCACGCGGCCCCCTCCCCTAAGTTTAAAAATAATTAAATAAAAAAAAAACGGAAAGGCCAGCCCCGGGGGATGGGGTCCCCGGGGCCTTAAATGGCCTGAGGAGGGGGGCCACGCAGCCCCCTCCAAAGAAAAGAAAAAAATCGAGGCCATGCCCCGGGGATGGGGTCCCCGGGGCCAATACAGGCCCAGGGAAGGGGGCCCCGCGGCCCCCTTCCCGTTTTTAAAAAAAATATTTAATTTAAAAAAAGGGGTAAGGCCCTGGGGGATGGGGTCCCCAGGGCCCAAAAACATGAAAAAGGAAGGGGGGCCACACAGCCCCCCTTCAGGGGACCAAAAAAAAAAAAAAAACGATCGGGCCCGCAGGCCCTGCCCCTTCCTTCACCACTCTGCAAACGCGCCCCTGGCGCGTTTGCAGAGGGGAACAATTCCCCTTGAATACTGGGGGTCCCTGGGGGCCAACTAGCCCACCAGGAACCTCCAGTATGCGCCAGGGGCTGCCTTGCAGAGAGGTGTACAGAGGCCACACCCCTTTTACACCTCTCTGCAACGCAGCTCTGTGGCGCTTTTTGGAGGTATATGGTGGGCTAGTTGGACTCCGGGGACCCTCAGGATTCAAGGGGACTTAATCCCCCAACTTAAAACGCGCCACGGGGCGCGTTTGCACAGTGGTGAAGGGAGGGGCGGGGCTTCAGGTGACATGTGTGCAAACAGGCCCCGTGGCGCGTTTTAAGATGGGGAATTAAATCCCCTTCAATCCTGAGGGTCCCTGGGGGCCAACTAGCCCAACAGGTACATCCAGAAAGCGCCACAGAGCTGCGTTGCAGAGAGGTGTAAAAGGGTGTGGCCTCTCTACACGTCTCTGCAACGCAGCCCCTGGCGCATATTGGAGGTTCCTGGTGGGCTAGTTGGCCCCTAGGGACCCTCAGGATTCAAGGGGACTTAATCCCCAACTTAAAACGCGCCACGGGGTGCGTTTGCACAGATGTCACCTCAGGTCCCGCCCCTCCCTTCACCATTGTGCAAATATTCTTCTAAAATCATCCGAAATACGAATTCCGATTTACTCACCTGTTATAAGGAGAGACCTCAGTGCTGCATCTTTCAGCCCAGTACTGGTCCTGAAAAGTAATTTTAACCGTACTTACCAGTAACTTGAATTTCCTTCCATAGGATATCATTGCCTGCTTTTTGCTGAAAAAGTTTCTAAGTGTTGATTTTTGAAACATACAAATATTCCTCTAAAATCAGCCGAAATACGAATTCCGATTTACTCACCTGTTATAAGGAGAGACCTCAGTGCTGTATCTTTCAGCCCAGTACTGGTCCTGAAAAGTAATTTTAACCATACTTACCAGTAACTTGAATTTCCTTCCATAGGATATCATTGCCTGCTTTTTGCTGAAAAAGTTTCTAAGTGTTGATTTTTGAAACATACAAATATTCCTCTAAAATCAGCCGAAATACGAATTACGATTTACTCACCTGTTATCAGGAGAGACCTCAGTGCTGTATCTTTCAGCCCAGTACTGGTCCTAAAAAGTAATTTTAACCGTACTTACCAGTAACTTGAATTTCCTTCCATAGGCTAACATTGACTGGTTTCACTTGGAAATTCTTCTAAGTGTGGAGTTTTGGAACTTTAAAATATTCATCTAAAATCAGCCGAAATACGAATTCCGATTTACTCACCTGTTATAAGGAGAGACCTCAGTGCTGCATCTTTCAGCCCAGTACTGGTCCTGAAAAGTAATTTTAAGCGTACTTACCAGTAACTTGAATTTCCTTCCATAGGATATCATTGCCTGCTTTTTGCTGAAAAAGTTTCTAAGTGTTGATTTTTGAAACATACAAATATTCCTCTAAAATCAGCCGAAATACGAATTCCGATTTACTCACCTGTTATCAGGAGAGACCTCAGTGCTGTATCTTTCAGCCCAGTACTGGTCCTAAAAAGTAATTTTAACCATACTTACCAGTAACTTGAATTTCCTTCCATAGGCTAACATTGACTGGTTTCACTTGGAAATTCTTCTAAGTGTGGAGTTTTGGAACTTTAAAATATTCATCTAAAATCAGCCGAAATACGAATTCCGATTTACTCACCTGTTATAAGGAGAGACCTCAGTGCTGCATCTTTCAGCCCAGTACTGGTCCTGAAAAGTAATTTTAAGCGTACTTACCAGTAACTTGAATTTCCTTCCATAGGATATCATTGCCTGCTTTTGCTGAAAAAGCTTCTAAGTGTTGATTTTTGAAACATACAAATATTCCTCTAAAATCAGCCGAAATACGAATTCCGATTTACTCACCTGTTATAAGGAGAGACCTCAGTGCTGTATCTTTCAGCCCAGTACTGGTCCTGAAAAGTAATTTTAACCCTACTTACCAGTAACTTGAATTTCCTTCCATAGGATATCATTGCCTGCTTTTTGCTGAAAAAGTTTCTAAGTGTTGATTTTTGAAACATACAAATATTCCTCTAAAATCAGCCGAAATCCGAATTCCGACTTACTCACCTGTTATCAGGAGAAAACCCAGTGCTGCACCTTTTAGCCCAGCACTGACCCTGAAAAGTAATTCTAACCGTACTTACCAGTAACTTGAATTTCCTTCCATAGGCTAACATTGACTGGTTTCACTTGGAAATTCTTCTGTGTGGAGTTTTGGAACTCTAAAATATTCCTCTAAAATCAGCCGAAATACGAATTCCGATTTACTCACCTGTTATCAGGAGAGAACCCAGTGCTGCATCTTTTAGCCCAGCACTGACCCTGAAAAGTAATTTTAACCATACTTACCAGTAACTTATATTTTCTTCCATAGGAATCCATTGTCTGGTTTTCAGCAAAAAGTTTCAAAGTGTTGATTTTTACAAACTACAAATATTCCTTAAAAATCACCTGTATGACTTAAACGCATTCTTTCAACTGTTTACAGGAGATGCACCAGTGCTGGATCCAGGATCCAACACTGAGTAAGAAAAAGTAACAATAACAGTTTTTACCTGCTAAGTGAATTTCCTTCCATAGGATAACATTGGTGACCATATGAGAAAAAGTTTCTAAGTGTCAACTTTTAAAATACAATAATATTCCTTAAAAATTAGTACTGTAACCAAAACGCTTTTACTCAACTGTTTACAGGAGATGTCCCAGGACTGAATCTAGGATCCAGTCCTGTGGTTAGAAAAGTAATCCATAAAGTAACTAAATGCATTTAACTAGAAATTCACATTGAGCTGAATGTTGCATTGTGTTTGAAAATGTGTTGCCCATTGCAACAACTGTAACTACTGTACTTAAAAGTCTATTGCCTATGTGCAAAGTATTTAAACTAAAGTAATTCATTCTGAGAAAGTATTTTTTGTAATGTAATGTATAATGTAATTACAATGTAATTTAAAAAATAAAATATGTAAAAAAAAATTGTTTCTAAAAATGTAGTAAATCAGTATGAAAAAAATTAATATAACAATTAATACATTTAAAAATTGTCATTTACAAAACCTTTGAAATTCACTGAAAAAACCATAGGTTTCAGGCACGTTATAGTTAGAAATTAGCATTTAAAAAACCTTTGAAATTCACTGAAAAAACCATAGGTTTCAGACACGTTATAGTTACAAATTAGCATTTAAAAAACCTTTGAAATTCACTGAAAAAACCATAGGTTTTAGGGACAGTTATAGTTACTTGGACATTGCACTCGTACAAAACCCGTGAAATTCCCCCGTTATAGTTAGTTCAGCTAACTATAACTCGCGCCCCGCAATGCACTGCTGATGACGTCACATATTACATCACTCATGACATGGTCAGTGACATCACTGATGACATCACTGATGACATCTCAAATGACATCACTGATGACATCATCCACGTGATAATCTGATGCACCTCCTCACACCCTAATATAACCTTTGATACACCCACTCTAAATTACAGACTGCCATTCGCAAAACCATAGACACTCCAACACCAATAACTACATACCCACTCACTGATTCTTAGGTCTACACACACACATCCACTCACTCACCCGTACAGTCACTCATACTTATGGTCACTCAGTACAGGGCTATCATATGCACTCTTACTCCTATATAGACACTCAAACACCGCCACTCATCCATAGAGGTACTCACACACCTAGTCAGTCATGCAAATAATTAAACACACTGCCATTTACTCACCTATACAGTTATACACACACCAGCTCACTTAATCATACAAATACTAGCACATTGTTACGCTCTTATACAATCACTGATACAAGCACACACTCATCCATACAGCCACTCTCACAATAACACACTCTCACTTATAGCCATTTAAATACTCTAACACACATATATACTGCCTTTCACATATGTAGTTACTCACACATGTACCACTGGGACATACATTCACTGACTAACACACTGTTACACACACTTACCCACCCATACAGTCTATCACAGATGCACTCTTGAAACCATCCACCCAGTGAATCACCCACTCACACATCTATGCACAGTCGCACACACCCCATCCACACAAACACTCAGGCACCCATACAGATACTCAGACAACAAATCAATAACTCTTATAGACACTCATGTAGCTGTTCACAAACCCATGCAGCCACTTACACAGCAACAGACAGATACAGACATTCACCCAGTTTAGTCACTAACCCATGCATTCAGTAAGATACGTTTAATCACTCACTTATAGAATTAGTCACGCACCTACTAAATCATCCATACAGACACTTATACACCCACTCATTCTTCAAAACGCCTTTCCCTATATATATTAAAAATATTTAAACTTTACAGAAACACACAGTCACTGGATGATGTCAACAGTGATGTCATTTGAGATGTCATCAGTGATGTCATCAGTGATGTCACTGACCATGTCATGAGTGATGTAATATGTGACGTCATCAGCAGTGCATTGCGGGGCGCGAGTTATAGTTAGCTGAACTAACTATAACGGGGGAATTTCACGGGTTTTGTACGAGTGCAATGTCCAAGTAACTATAACTGTCCCTAAAACCTATGGTTTTTTCAGTGAATTTCAAAGGTTTTTTAAATGCTAATTTGTAACTATAACGTGTCTGAAACCTATGGTTTTTCAGTGAATATATATATATATATATATATATATATATATATGCAAAAAGATATATATATATATATACACATTATCTACTGGCGGTCGCCAGTAGATAGTTATAGTTAGGACCTATTTTCCATAGGAAATTCGCAACATTCTATTTCCAATACCTTTGGCGCCGGTTGACGAATCTTCGCGAAATTTGCAAAACTTATGGCCCGCTCCGGTCTGCTTCTATCCTGAAAGTTTCGGGGTGATTCGGCAAGCGGGGGCCGAGAAACAAGGGGTGTCCCAAAACGTGTTTTCCCCATGCAATTTTCCATAGGAACCTTTAGTCGCAGCTACAGCCTGAACTGCAGAACGGAATTACACCAAATGTGACAAAAAGGTAGCCCTTGGTTCAGAGTCGTGCCTTTTGGTTAAATGGTGTAAATTGGTTCAGTAGTTCCTGAGAAAATCAAAAGTAAAATCACATATATATCTATGGCCGCGGAGGATCCGCGCACCCTGAGCGCACCCTCCCGATCACGAGCTGTATGCTAATTGGCTGTCAACACTCCAAACCAGGAAGTGTTGGCAGCCATCTTGTTCCTCGGTAGAACCGAGTCACAAGAAACAAGTGCGCAAAACGCAAAAAGGGGGCAGGGTAGAAACACCCTGACCCCCTAGGCCTGCTTAGGGGGTCCCACAAGGGCGGGATGCGCTTAGGATGCGCGGATCCCGCCGTGAAAAAAAAAACGAAGTGCGGGCTCCTGCGCTTCGTTGTTATTTGGCCTCTGGGTGGGCCAAGTCCCGGGGGCATGCGGGGTTTATAAAAATAATGAGTGGGGGGCCTCTAAGGCCCCCCCAAGCCCCGGGGACCGCCACACCCCGGGGCTTTCAATTAAAAATGGTGCGGGAGGGCACTCGGCGCTCCCGCATCCCTCTCTGTGGTCCTAACTGTAGGTACCTGCGGGGCTAGTTGGGCCCCACGGACCCTCAGGATTCAAGGGGACTTAATCCTGCAACTTAAAATGCGCCACAGGGCGCGTTTGCACACATGTCACCTCAGGCCCCCCTCCCTTCACCACTGTGCAAACGCGCCCTGTAGCGCATTTTAAGAGGTAGTTTTAATCCCCCTGCCCTATTATGTACTAGGGACTTACAGAGGAGGTCATGCTAATCACAGGGGTACCCCAACGCATAGTGTTCCCTAGTGTATGTAGGTGTTTTCACTGTATTCTAAGTGTCTTTTAGCATAGCACTGGCTCTGGTTAGTCAGAGTCAGTTACCACCAGTACCCGTCTGAAAAAGTTGTGGGCACAGGATGATTTTGCAACAAGGCCTCTTTCTGCTCCTCTGTTGGTTCTTTCTGCACATCTTTTGCTTCTTCCTGCACTTTTCTTCGTCTTTGTGGACTTCTGTTGCTTCTTTCTGCATTTTTTTTGCTTCTTTCTGTGCGTTTTTTCTTCTTTCTTCACATGTCCTACCTCTGTAGGCATAGTTAGAAATTAGCATTTAAAAAACCTTTGAAATTCACTTAAAAAACCATAGGTTTCAGGCACGTTATAGTTAGAAATTAGCATTTAAAAAACCTTTGAAATTCACTGAAAAAACCATAGGTTTCAGACACGTTATAGTTAGAAATTAGCATTTAAAAAACCTTTGAAATTCACTGAAAAAACCATAGGTTTTAGGGAAAGTTATAGTTAGTTGGACATTGCACTCGTACAAAACCCGTGAAATTCCCCCGTTATAGTTAGTTCAGCTAACTATAACTCGCGCCCCCGCAATGCACTGCTGATGACGTCACATATTACATCACTCATGACATGGTCAGTGACATCACTGATGACATCACTGATGACATCTCAAATGACATCACTGATGACATCACTGATGACATCATCCATGTGATAATTTCATGCATCTTCTCACACCCTAATATAACTTTTGATACACCCACTCTAAATTACAGACTGCCATTCTCAAAACCATACACACTCCAGCATCAATAACTACATACCCACTCACTGATTCTTAGGTCTACACACACATCCAGTCACTCACCCGTACAGTCACTCATACTTACGTTCACTCAGTACAGGACTATCATATGCACTCATATTCCTATATAGACACTCAAACACTGCCACTCATCCATAGAGGTACTCACACACCTAGTCAGTCATGCAAATAATTAATCACACTGCCATTTACTCACCTATACAGTCATACACACACCAGCTCACTTACTCATACAAATACTAGCACATTCTTACGCTCTTATACAATCACTGATACAAGCACACACTCATCCATACAGCCACTCTCACAATCATTCACTCTCACATACAGTCATTTATATACTCCAACACTCACATATACTACCTTTCACATATGTAGTTACTTACACATATACCACTAAGATATACATTCACTCACTAACACACCCATACACACACTCACCCACCCATACAGTCCATCACAGATGCACTCTTGAAACCATGCACCCAGTGAATCACCCACTCACACATCTATGCACAGAGTCACACACACCCCACCCACAGAAACACTCAGGCACCCATACAGATACTCAGACAACCAATCAATAACTCATATAGACACTTATGTAGTTATTCACAAACCCATACAGTCACTTACACACCAACAGACAGACGGATACAGAGATTCACACAGTTTAGTCACTAACCCGTGCATTCAGTAAGATACGTTTAATCACTCACTTATAGAGTCAGTCACGCACCTACTAAATTATCCATTCAGACACTTATACACCCACTCATTCTTCAATATGCCTTTACCTATATATATTAAACATATTTAAACTTTACAGAAACACACAGTCACTGGATGATGTCATCAGTGATGTCATTTGAGATGTCATCAGTGATGTCATCAGTGATGTCACTGACCATGTCATGAGTGATGTAATATGTGACGTCATCAGCAGTGCATTGCGGGGGCGCAAGTTATAGTTAGCTGAACTAACTATAACGGGGAATTTCACGGGTTTTGTACGAGTGCAAAGTCCAACTAACTATAACTTTCCCTAAAACCTACGTTTTTTTCAGTGAATATATATATATATATATATGCAAAAATATATATATATATAACAAAGTCACAGAGTAACGTGTGCAAAGGAGGCATCATGGCAGCTAGGCCTAAGCTAACTTAGCAATGTCGATCATGAGGCCACAATCCACACTGCACCCTCCCCTGGTCAGTCCATAGGTCAAGACATAGGACGAAAACAGAGTTCAAATAGATGGAGCAGAATGTAAACGTCTATTGGTGGGAAAAGCCTTTTTGAGAGAAAGAAAGAGAGAAAAAAAAAAAACACGTGGAAGAAAAAAAGTCTAGAGTGGGCCAGAAAATAGGTCACTCAAAGTTAATAATAAAAAAATCCAGGTATGCAGTTCATTGAGAGTCAATGCAACTAATCCATCAGAGTGTATGCGCAGAAAACTGCAACACCTTCAAAAAAGGCATCATTGTCATGCAAAAGAGATGCCATCCAGTTTAAACAATCAAAACTGCATTCATGTTCCTCACAATAGGGAGCAGCGATCAGCATTGCGGGACAACTTGCGTGATACTCAATATAACTTTGTTGTAGGAGATTCTGAGCCGCCGCCCAGATATCCCATTGCGCCAAAACTCCAAGTGCAGTCGCACTCGCCATCAATCCATCACCGGAACATTCCCGTTCATGGGCCACTAAGGGGCCCATCAACTGGTCGAAAAACGGGTCAGAACAAGACGTATTGGAGAGGCAAACATCCAAGGACCAAGAGAACGGACATCGTAAGCAGGACATCACAGGTTGCACGCAAGTGAAATACGCAAAGCGATAGGAAAGTCCATAAGACACGCTGAGTGTCGCCAGCGGCAGGATGCCGAAGCTGACAATCATGCATTCACGGAGCATCCGCAGTCGACCTGGGTTGTGTGGGCCCACAGGAGGTGCAGTCATTGCGCAACAGACAAAATAAAAGCAATATTCCAGCAGCTAAGGCTAGGATCAATGGGAAGCCACCAAAGACGCTGGAAAAAATAGAATGAATAAAAGCCGGAATTACACCAAATATAGTCTGAAAGGAGGTCAAAAGGCCAGAGCCCACAACTTTAAAAAAGTGCACAAGACCTTCGGTATTAGAACCATTGAATATACGGTGAATCAGTTCACCGAAATGTTGGGGGAGGTTTGTGTTCAAAAGGGCCTGTATTTAACTGTGGATGCTGGCCACCTGGAGGACGAAGGTCTCCCGTGCGGAAGTGAGCATAACCTCCTGGTTTAATAATAGCGCCTTTATTCTGCTCAATTTATTGAAATCTGCCTTCAAAGTCGGTATGTAAGGCCAAATGGAACTATCTATCTTCCCACGCGGGGGTGGAAAATGCACATTTTTACAGCACACTACGCGTTGAGAAACTGTTACAATGTAGGGTATGCCTGCCTGCATCCCACAGCAGTCATGATTATTTAAAAGGAGATAGCTACCATTAGCAAGCATAGTGAATGTAGGTGATATAACAGGAACAGGAATGCCCTTTAAAACACAAGCAAGATTCGGGGCAGAAACATTACAAGCCCCGTGCAATTTAATGTTTTTACAAACCAGTGAATGACCCACTGTAGAATCGCAAGTCTCCCCTGTGAGAAATACCTCTTTGTCATCCCTAAGGCATCTGTATGTGAAAGGTAGGGACCAGAGTTCGTGCAAAAAGGCACTACCCAAAGGCTCAAAACGGCCAACCGGATAATGTTTCATGCATGAACTGAATTGAAATAAAGAAAAAGGCAAGGTGATAACCCAGTGTACCAGCCACACTGCAGAGTCAGTCTCCGCCACAGAGAATGGTAAAGGATCTATTCTTTCGATATGTAGAAGAGTGTATGTTGCATCTTTCATGGACATGAACTGCTGTTTCTCAGTTAAATTAAACGGCAAGAACAAGGCAGATGTGTTTAAAAAATGCCATGGAACCTTCCCCATTTTTAGTGTTTGCAAAGTCCATGCAAACTGCATTACGCAACTGAACGCAATTGATTCTGACTATGATATAACACAGACACGTCATCTTGTACAATATCAACAACAGATGAAACAATATTCTCTAATGTGCAAATGCGGGAAGACAGGGTGTTAATACTATTGTCGACAACAGCAAGCACTTTTTCTAGATTTGCTTGATCTATTTCCCGTAAACGGGAAGCAGCTTCTATTTGTGAAAGCTACCAGATTTCATTGTAAGTCGCTTATACAAAACTTTTAGGTCTTGGACCTCGAGGTCCTAGAACAAAATCGGCCAGATCGATGTTGTCTGTTAGGAGGGATAAATGTTGTTTTACGGAATCTAATGTAGAGTGCTGTTTACATAATTTACCAACTGAATATGTCATAACCATACGTGATTCAGAAAACCGTGGATCTGGTCTATCCTGTTTGTAACCAGGAGCAGAGTTATGAAAACGTAGTTGGCAGGCATTAGAAGCTATGGGCCACACCAACCAGGCTGAGCGATCTAGTGTAGAGGCATTAAATGAGTTATTTTGAAACAACGCTTGCAATGTATCAAGGGAAAAATTTAAATGCAAGCTCCTGTTCGGCCAGGACGACAACGTAGGAGTGGAAGGTGCATTCAATTGTTTGGAAGTCGCCAAACCAAAACAAGTTGTTTAATATATAGTACTGTTTAAAAATAACATTTGTGTGGGGATAAGGCAAGCACGGGTCAAAGCTTCCGTACCGCGTACCTGCCAAGATTTAGTGCCCCAAATAGATTTCAAGTCAATGGTGTTTTTCCAGTGCTCATAGCCACCAACAGCTAATGCGTCCATAAAGGAACTGAAATATAGCAATTTGGTGTGGGTCAACATCACCTTTGGATTTGAAGAGATGTTCAATTTAAAATAATAGGACCCTGGGTTTGATCTGTCAAAGTCTGTAAAGTAAGTAAATTTATTTATCAGTGTTTGGGAGCTACCTTGCAGAGGGGTCGGGCAATGTTCCCATTGGGTGTAATTGAAACTACCTCGGATTGCACTGGGTTTATGCAGAAAATGGTTGCCGTAGTGCTGGTAACAATACAAATCGGCATAATTAGCAGAATTTAAGTACAAATCCTCAGCGTTAAAAGCAGCATAATATTTCAAATCAGAAAATAACGATTCAATGGCATGTACATCCCAATCATCTGAATGAATATTCCTTTTTACCACATCACCCATGGAAACACGAAGCACATTAGGAACATTAATAATTTCTGTCGGTCCATGAATTTGGAAATTCACTGCATCCCATACGATGCCATCTGCAACTGGAAAGGCGGAAATGTTCACAAATGTGTGGTCACGCTTCATGATGTGAGAAGAAGAATGCGGAGCCAAAGTTCCAGCTACAGAGTTCACCGCAGAGCGTTCTGGCAAGTAGTGACCATTGATGAGCAAGAAAAAAACTGTCACAAAGCCAATGGACATGAACACAAACATCAGGAATAGCACCAACCAGATGTATGTCCATGGAGGGACCAAAAAATTGTCTCTGAACCAGGATACAAAAATACTGAATTTGGTTGGGACAAATGATGAGGTGGAAGACGAATCAAAGGAAAAATGAGTCGGGTTCAGAGGTGTTGTAGGTAAATGAGCAACTGACTCACTTGCGGGGTATGTATACTCGGTTTCCACATTGCAGGAGGAAGCCGGGAAGTTGAGCAGGTGATCTGGCAAAGCGACCATCCCAATGGCAACATCAGCGCCTGTGGAGACTGGAGGGCCACGAACAGGATTTCTTGAAATTGCTGGACATGATACCGCAGGTGTCACACTATTCAGGATCGGCCAGATGTTGTAGCTTGACATTGTCCACTGAGATGTACCTGTTGTCTTTGCGACCAGGAAGCGGTGGTAAGATGACTGTACGAGTACCCTTCAAGCCAAGAACCGGAACCGGTGCACGATAAGAGGGTCCAAATTCTTTTTTGTTCTCCACCTTCTCTCGGACCAGATCTCCAATCTTCGGAAGCCAGCCGGCAACCGGAATCTGCAACGCAGTGTCAGTGGCTGAAGGTAAGTGTTCGTTTGCAAGTCTGTCACGGGTCTCTTGTAAGTCCTGGAACATAGTAAAATGATTATCTACGTCAAAGATTGCGGCATTCGCCGCCAAGTCTAGACCATCAAGGTCTGGCACAAACATCTGTATGCCAAAGAGCATTTCGTATGGGGTCCGCCCACCCAGAGATCTTCTAGGGAGATTATTAAGTGCACGTTGCACGCCATACAAGTGGGCCAGCCAGTTCCTGCCAGTATCTAAGACTCTAGCTGTCAAGGATTGCTTTAAGTCACGGTTCATTCGCTCCACAATTGAGTTGCACTCAGGCCTGTATGGAGACGAAAATTGCACCAGCACCCCCATATACCTCATCGCGTCCTTGTACGCCTTAGAGGCGAATGCTGGACCTTGGTCGGAATGGAAGGTGCCACAGGCAAAAATTCCCACAAAGACACGCAAATCCCTGATGACATTTCGAGCGTCAGCACTGCGTTGTGGCCATACACAGATGAAACGTGTGCATGAATCAACTGCAACTAAGATATATTTATATGCAGTATCAGAAGAAAATGGACCGCAGTGATCAAGGTATACACAACCAAAAGGTTTATTAGAAATGCAGAGCTGTGTTTGTGGTGGACGTGTAACCGTAGAGGGCTTAATTTGCTGACAAATGTCACAAGAAAGGACATAAGTACGGGTCTGTTTATATAAACCACGCCACCAGTAACGCTGCTTGCTGCAAGAGTGAAACAGTTGCAGACACGCCAGCATGAGCCGAAGCCAAGCCTTCGGGTGCGGCTGTTATCAACGAATTTCTGCGGTCCGCGTTGGGAATCAGCCGATCACCAACGTCCGGAATTCTTACATAAGGAACATGGTCGGGACTTAAGTGATAAGAGTACTTAGAAGGGAAATCCTGTGGGTAATTAGTACCTTCCTTAGTCGCAGCAATAGCTGCCAAAATCTCATTATCTATTTTTGTCATGGATCTTCTAACGGCTGCTACTGAGCACGTGGCTACTGCTGATTTGGCAGCCTCATCCGCCAATCTGTTACCGACCGCGTGTGCACCCACACGCTGGTTCCAAGAGTGTGAATCACCTGTGTGAGAGGCAGACGTTGTTTAAGATCTGCTACTCGAACCCAAAGCATTTTATGCTTAATTGCGCTGCCTTTAGAATCTCTATAGTTGTTTTGAGACCAAAAAAACAAGTTGTCATTAAAAGACTGAACACAGTAGTAAGAATTGCATACAATAAGTGTAGTCACATCCGGGTCTGCAAACTCAAGGGCGAGCACCAAGGCACGCAGCTCGGCCAATTGGGCGGTACTGTCTCCCAGTGCCTGCGTGTGCACAACACTTGATTGAAACTCACCGTTCACCATGGACCCTGCCACAATAGCACATGCTGCTGAGTATGCATGCTTAGAACCCGTGGCCGGATGCGCCGAACCATCGGTGTAAATGATACATTTGTACTCCTCAAGCGGCAGCAAAGACAGAGGAGGAGGATGAACAAATTCATACTGCAGGAACTCCTGTGTCTGAAGAGAGGAATCAAAGATAAACGTGACATCTGGAGACGTCAGAGAAGTAGCCCATTGTATCCAACGGGGGTGCAAAGCCTTAGAGTTTGGTACACTTGCCTTTGTCACTGCCTCCAGGGCAGGATAGGGTGTGACAACCAAGATGGGTTTTCCCTGTGCCAGTGCGCGTTCCTTAAGAATTGCCATTTGCACTGCAGTCAAAACATTCTCCACAGTTGAAAAACGCAACTCGGCAGAAGTGTATAGATGCGACTTGTAGGCAATAGGTACTGTGTCACCTTCGTTAAACTTCAAGTACGTGAAACCCACTGCCCCTGGCACAATTCTAATCACCAGGTTCGTGTGGTTATCACGAGTCAACAAGAACTTAGACTCAAGTAGATCAGACTGCAAAGATTGCAGTATAGTTGAGTGTTCCGGAAGCCAGCACGACTTCGAAAAGGTTGGTTGTATCAAGGCATAAAGAGGCTTGATACGCTGGGCATATTCAGGAATGTAAGAATGCCTGAAGTTCAAAAATCCCAGTATAGACTGAAGTTTTTTCAGGGTCGTCGGAGGGCGCAGAAGTGCGCACTTCTCCAGAAAGTGGGGAGCTAAGCCCCTACCTTCATTGTTGAGCTCATAGCCCAAAAACAGCACAGTGTATTCTGCGATGTGAGATTTGGCAAAATTAAATTTGTGACCTAAAACCGCGAATTCAAGAATAATGAGGTCTACTCGGGAAAGATGCGGCCATAGTTCGTCGTCTGTCAGATATATATCATCCACGTACGAATACGCATCTGGGTCTATGCTGTCCAACAAAGAGACAACACGGGCGGCGAAGACCCCTGGGCTGTTCTTGTAGCCCATTGGCAAATGCCGGAATTGTAATTGTTTTCCACCGGAAGTGAACGCGGTCCATTGACTGCAGTCCGTGGACAAATTGTGAGTGTAAAATCCATTGGAAAGGTCAAGTGTCATTTTATATCTTTTACGAACAAGACTGTCTACGAGCGCAGAACTATGGGTATTCTGTACCTCAAAGGTTCGACAATGAGAGTTCAAATGCTGGTAATCTAAAACCAAGCGGTAAGACCCATCGGGTTTAGAAACCGCGAAAAGGGGATTATTCATTGGTGACACGCATGTTTCAATTACTCCTTGATATTCTAACTGTGTCAGAATGTCGGAAACGGGACCCTTAGCTTCCCGCCGGAGGGGATATTGGGGTTGAGGCTGTGGCAGAGACCGCAATGGTATATCATGGGGGGGAGAATCCTCATCCCAGCCCACGTGATTATGGTACAGTGCCGGGGCCTGGGCCACAGCCCATTCAGCTGCTAACGCCTCCGCTCTGTCCTTGGGGACATGATGCGAAAAGCTCTGAAGGATTACTTCCTCCCCTCTCGGAGCAGCAAGTGCAAATGGGGGCGGCCAATCTGCCTCCGCCAATAAAATGTCGTAAGAAGAGGTCAGATTTTCCCAAAAAATCCCTTTAATAACACGCTCAATGTCACCTTCAATTTGAAGGACAATATTAAATAGTCTGTCAGGGGGTGCCACTCGGGTGTCAGCTGTCTCGACAGTAATGAAAGTGTCAGTTGCTGTCGCCTCCACATGAGGACGTAGTGCCAACCGCACTATGGTAACTTCTGCGGCGCTGTCTAGCAGCGTCACTGCCCACGTTCAATTCAGGAGTCTCGTTTTCACCGTCTGTGGCATATCTCGCTGTTAAAGCTGCAACTTTTTTCTTCTGAAACTGTGGGCGAGAACGGGGAAATTCTTCTTGTTTCCCTCTGCCTGGTTGTCGAGGTTGATCTTGTCCCTGTGGGGCGTCACGACCCCTGCCTCTTTCCTGGCGATCTCCTCCACCAGCCTGTGAGGTCAACGGTGCCTGTGAAGAAAGAGGAGAACGCTGGTCAGGGACCTGAAATCCATCAGGAGATTTAATTCTCACTCGGTCGCGCAAATCATAAGTGCGTTCAGAAGATACGGAAACCGGTGACGCAGCACGTGACCCTGGTTTTGGTTGTTGCTTTCCCTGTTTCTTCAACTTCCAGTTCTTTTTAGAAAAGAACGGTTTCTCGTCTTTATCAGACTGCAATTTTTGTTGTGGTTGTGCTTGAGCTTGCGTTTTAGCAAAAGGCTTAACTCCCAAACTATTGTGGCCAATGGTTTTATAAGCCTGTGCAATAATTTTTGGTAATTCGCGAGGCTTGTCCAGCTCAGGGACTAAAGCCAAAGCATTAGCGACTTGAAAGTTGACTGCATCACCCTTGACGTTCGCAAGAATTAGATCAGCCACTACATCGAACACTCCCACCAGTCTCATCCCCAAGTTCCACAGCCGCTTCAGGGCCATGTTCATCTTGTACACGCTTAATCACGGTGGGGAGGACCGTCATGGATGGAGTGTCGAAACACTTCGCATACTGCTGCAAATACCTTGCCCCAGTTGTTGCATTCTGTCAACTCGGGAATTAAGTCTTTTGGCAAACTAATAGTCAAAATCCTGTGTTTTTCCACAGGAGAGGTATTTGGAAACACCGCCTCCAGCTGGTCAAATTTCTCTGCAAGCCAATAAGGCAAATCATCCTTATTCTGTGGGCGCTTGCCCATCACCGAATTAACCATGACGGGACTTATGGTCACACCGCCAAGCGCAGCTGGATGCGCCGCAACTCCAGGAGGGGCTATCTGGACATTGCCTGTGACATATTGTACTAAAGCTCTGTGCACACGGATCAAAGACGTATGCAGCACGCGCAGTTCATCTACCGGAACCGCTAAATGACGTGGATGTGGGGTATACCCGGCCAAAACAGGCCAAGCAGCCCCATCTATCGATAAGGGGCCTAAACGAATCGGGGTGACCGGATGTGGGAGGGTGCCATTAAACCAAACACAGTGTTGCCATGCAGTGAGCGGTACTTCAAGAGCCTGATAAGGCCGATAAACATTAGGAAGGGCGGTGGGAGCGTAAACGTGGAACAAATTATCAGCTCCATCCACCGCCGGAAAAGTGACCCATGAATAAAACACCTCAAAGTGGTAAGCCGGATCAGATTGCACCACAAAGATTAGAGCGACACCCGCATCAGGCACTCCATACGCTGTCAAATGAGCTCGGAGCGCAGTGCGGCTATGTGCTGGGATATTTATATTCACAGCCATTAAGACCAAGAATGAATAACAACCTATGCTAGGCAGCGCAATAACGGGTTAACAATAAAGAGAACACCTTTTAATAATTTCAAGCTCGAAAGAACCTATAAAAACATCAATATAGGAGGTTACACCCTCACGTATGTTTCCGTAAACATAAGTGAAGGGACTTGTGGACAAGCACAAGTACCACTCAAGCGTCTCGTTGATAAGAAGCCCACCACGTTGGTGGCGCCATGTTGCGGGGATTCTGCACATATACAGAACTATGCGCAGGAAAACAGGACCTTGGTGTATAGTGGTGTACCAACCATCCACCTTCGTGCCCAAAATCCCAATCCGACTACCTATAGTGTCTCATTCGTTCTCCATACTACAGCGAAGCTACCAATGATTAGACATCCCAGAGCACGGACTCTTTCAGGAATCGCGGGAGCAAGAACACTCTTTCATTACTCACTCATACTTGTCCACAACGTGCGTATTAAGAGACACAGTATAGTTTAAAATGTTTATTTCAACTAACGTGCTCTAAGACACAGTACACGTGCCAGTACTAGCCGCATAATGCATAAAGACAAAATAGTAAGCATTGTTACAATTCCATAGAATACAAACGGGGACAGCATTTTATAAATACAGTGGATAAAGGACTCGAATGCCTTACCACCCTCCCCGTGCTAGTAACTAGTTTATTATAAAAATAGAAGACCTCTGGGCTTTGTCAGGGGGACCCCCATACCTCAAGAACTAGATGCAAGGTTTACATCATCAGACAAGCATAGCTCTTCTCCCTGGAAAGGTTTTTCTCCAAGTGCCACCAACAGGGAGATCACAATATTAAAAGCACACGAATTTCTCCCGTGCAGCTGTATTTCATGTTATGTCTAAGTGCGAGGGGCTGACCAGAACAGCAACAACAAGGGACGTTGTTTTTCGACCTTGTACATTGTGTGCAGCCGAAAACCACAGAGAACATGAGAAAAGGTGAAAGGCAGAAAGGCAGACAGTTCTAATGCGAACGGTCACAAGCAGAGTCTGGAAAAACAAAGTCACAGAGTAACGTGTGCAAAGGAGGCATCTTGGCAGCTAGGCCTAAGCTAACTTAGCAATGTCGATCATGAGGCCACAATCCACACTACACAACTGTAGCCATGTTCGCCATGGAGAAATCTCATACTGCTGAAAACATTTTGGAAGAGTTTAACAGCAAGGTCTTTGAATGGCTGCGCCCAAGAGGGCTTAACATTGGTTTTGTTGCCAAGGATAATGGCAGTAATATAGTTAAGGCCATGAAGGTCGGTGGCTATTTCAGGGTCCTGTGTTTGGCACACTGCATTAACATTATTGTTCAAGACTTTCTGAAAAAAGAAGCCTGAGTCAGCAACTTACTGACCACCTGCAGAAGAATATGAACACATTTCAGCCATTCTTTTAAAGCCCGGAAGCAGCTGAGGATCATTCAACGTGAGCATAGAATGCCAGTCAGAGCACTCATCCAGGAGGTGCCAACACGTTGGAACTCAACTTATTACATGCTTGATCATCTGTTTGATCAGTACAGACCAATCAATGAGTATGTCATGCAAAGAATAAGGGATGCGACAGTGAAAGGCATGACCCTACAGATGGACCAATGGGGCCTAGTTAAATGCCTGACAGAGATGCTACTTCCTTTCGAGCTCTTCACACGTGAAGTCAGCAAGGAGGACTGTACTATGGGCCAAGCTATCCCATTGTTGCACATGCTAGAGCAACAGCTGAAGGAGGTGTTTGACACGTACACAGGTGTGGAGAGAAAAAATGAAGCATATGAGTTGGTGGAGAGCTTATCCCGTCGCTTAGCTGCAAATACAAGGGTGCAAGCTCGCATTGTTTCAGAAAAACATTACAGTTGTGCCACAATTCTGGATCCACTGTACAAATCGGCACTGAACACTAAGACATTAATTCCTTTTTCAGAAGTGGATGTTGCCGAGTACAAAACTTGGATAGCTGAGGCAGCCAGTGCTTTGGAAAATGAACGGTTGATAATTAAAGGCCCGCTACTCAAACCCACAACAAGTACTGCAGCAGGGCATCCGGCTTCAACTTCAGAACCTGAGGGCAGTGCGTTTGGCTCACAGCGGTCACCAACACTATCGACAACAGCAAGAACCGGATCATCACCAGCCCCAGTAAAATCGGCACAGGATTGGTATTTACAGCAAGGGCTTGCTAGGTCCAGTGCTGATGCAAAGACAAAAGAGGCCAAGCAAAGTGGAGCACCCCTGAATATTGAGCGGATGGTCCAGGCCTATCTGGATGACCCAACAGAGGTCTACATTGATCAAAGCCCATTGCTGTATTGGTATGGGAAAAGGGGCCAATGGCCAGTGTTCAGCAGGCTGGCGATAAACTATCTATCGTGCCCTGTCGCAAGTATCTCTTCTTAGCGTGTTTTCAGTGCTGCTGGTGCCATTGTAACAGTGAAAAGGACCAGTCTCTCACCCAAAAACGTGGAGAGGTTAACTATGATCAAAATGAATCAGCACTTTATACCACCGAATTACAAAGTACGTGAATCAACGCAGGAAGATGAGGACAGCGACTTAGGTGACGGAAGAAGTGTGTTAGATGATTCCCTACTTCTGGTTGAACCACCAGAGTTTGAGGACGAGCTATACTTCCCTGACAACTAGGCTTTGAACTTCTTACTTTCTTTCTTCCTTATTTACTTTTATTTGTCTGTGTCTCTGTCTTTCTGGGTCGAAAGTTAAACTTCGAATAACAACAAATCCATCACCACCGTCTTCTACTCTTTCTTTTTATTATTACCATATTGGAGTTAATTAAAGCTGTGTGCATTTAACTTAAGTCCACTCCTCCGACTCCTGCTCCTCCATCATCCTGACTCGCCCTAAATCCATTACCCTCAAGCCAGATGATGATGATTGGATGGAGAATACTAGTACAAGAAAATGTTGCCTCTGCGAGTCCCTCCAAAAGAAGTGGAACATAATGACAACTATCGCTATCCTCGTTTCCGAGCCAAGAGAGACTGCCCCTAACTTAAGATGAGAAGGAAAAGGTAATGATGCCATTCATTGGACGCTGACTCTGAGTGATTGGTGTTTGTGTTGTTGTTGTTTATTGTGCATGAAGTGAATTCATTGTGTACTATCATTTAATCTACACACTAAAAGTGACTCAAGTCAATGTTTCCCTTCTTGTTTAATAAAAAAATTGTACTTCTACTGCAGGCCGATCCATTGCATTTTTGAATATGGAATCTGGACTCACTTGGTACACTGCAGACTGAGTTGGACAACACCATGATGATGACCACAGTGACAAATATCTTCGCGGTCAGTCAGTAGGATCGGAGATGATTGATGGAATAAGTCAGGGCGTTTCATGAGTGGCATAAAAGGTAATCAAGTCAACAACAACCACAGCAGACCAACATGTCTGTGTAGTGGTGTAGTCAGTCGAGTCACGAGTGTAGTAGTGGTGGTATGACTGACAGCTGTGCATGCCATTGATTTAGTTACTTACTTTGGAAAATGCTATGTTGCTGTATATGTGACATGTGTGCTCTGTCTGGCTCAGTCAAAATCTAAGCTAAGTGGAGGTTGGGTGGGTGCCGTGGGCCTGCTCTGTCCTGTTGCTGTTGTAGGTTAAAGCTGGAAACAGACAACAGAGTAGACATGATTTAGCCATGCCACTCTGAAAGTGTTTGCACTCCTCCGTAATTTATGCTTTTTTTTCTCCTTGATTTTTAAATATCCCTTATGTTTTTCCATCTACACTTACAGGCCAGCCTTTACCCTGTGCTAAACAGAGAAAAACAATTCACACTCACCTACCAATCTGCATCCGCCAGGCAGGCAGTGGCACCCAAGATTGATGGATGCAGCGTCCATGGAAGGGAGGACCAAGAGGAATGCCGAGATGCAACTCCCCAATTTGACCAGGATAACATACAGTAACACTTTAGTATCAACATTCATCATCTTTTAAATAATTTGATTCATTTTTTCTCTTCAATCATTACGACTGTGTGTTGTTGTTGTTTGCTCTCTGCTTATAATTGATCCCTACCTATTTTTTAATTTTCTTTGCTAGCTTTAAAAAGTAAGCCCGGTACAACAGAAGTAAAAATGTATGTAATTTGGGTCTCTCTGAGGGCAGACAGGCATGGCAGATTGCATAATAATTAATACTGCTGCCCTGTACTGTCTACTAGTCTAGTTAGTAAGTACTACTTATCATTAACCATCAGGTCATCATCATCATCATGCATGCATTTCCTTTTTCTCCCGTAACAGATTTATGGATATGATGGTCGTCTGCCAAGATTGTGTTTTGTGTTGTTTTGTCCATGCGTAGTGTTTTTCTTTGTCAAACCTTTCCCCAAACCCCCCTTCCCAACCATTCATCAAACCCTAACCCTCTTTCCCCGGGCTGTGTGATTTATATTGAGGTGTGACTAAATTTAATGTACACCATTAATTGATCACACGCTTTCTGGGGTGGATGTGGTGAAAGCAACACTAATTCAATTTCAAGGCAGGGCGAGGATCTTCTTCTGCTTGCCCACCCATGCTCAGTATATATGCAAGTCAATTTTTTTCCCAAAGGAACCTAATCCATCATAATTAATTGCCGGCATCGATTGGATTCATCATCCTCCTACACAGCACTAAAGGTTACGCTTGTGTCGAGTGACTCGACACAACTACAGTTTGTAACTTGTTGTACTAGGCTATCCCCGCCACCATTATGTTTTATTTTACTTTAGCATTGCTAATCAGCATTATTATTATTGTTTGGCAGTCTTCTTGTGTACTGTACTGTACTTCGTTCTACTACTCCTCCCAGAGTCTCTCTCAGGCGACTGACTGTCTCATTTTCTTTTTTTGCAAATGCTACTGCCAGTGTCTACTACTACCACCACAACATTGGCATCTTGGGAAACCAAACCATCATCATCGCCATGCAGCCATCGCTGTGCCTAAGTTAAACATCAATCACAGGTAAGAGAAGAAGTTTGGGGAGGTATAATTAATAATATTAATTAATTAATTCACAGACCCCTTGAGTCCTCCTGTTGCCGAATGCATAGACTAGGAGGAGAGACTAACAGTACTAGTAGGACAAGTCACTCAGTGAGGGGTACCGCATCTATCTGTTTGTGTGTTACAAAATCGGCAGATTATTTAAATCAAACACTGGCTGAGGCCCTGCAGCAGCAAGGAAACCGTGTGACGTAAAACAGTAACCCCCCCACAAAACATTGACATCGTATGTAAAGTTTAAGCATAAATATAATTTAATCCCCTAAGAAAAAAAAACTATGTAAAAAATCCCACAACACCTGACCCACCCCTCTACCTAACCCCAACCAATGACCAACAAGAAAAAGTCCAACCAATGTCCAGTGAATAAATATAAAACACCAACGCCCAATTCCCACCCACCAAAAAAAGGAATAAAAAAGGGGCAATACAACAGGGTCTTTGGTTTCCTAACGGATTCGGCGGGCTCTCAGGTGCTTGTCCACCAGGATCTTTACCAGCTCCTCTAGGTGCTCCTCTAGGCGTGCCATTCGGAGGAGCATGCAGCACTTGAATGCGCTACAATTGCTTCCACGGGGGGCAGCAGTGTTGGATGTTGTAGTGCGGCGGTGGGCGGCTGCCTGACCGCGGTGCAGTACCACTGGAGGGGCCTGGGTCTGGCTGGGGCCTGGGGCATTGGAGGAGGCTGCAGCTGCTGCCGCCTCTTCCTCCTCCTCCGCCAGAACCACCAGCTGCCGGTATTCTTTTTGTATGGCCTCCAGCTTCCGGCGCCGGGCCATGGCTGCCAACTACTTCCTGTCCGGTTTCGATGATTTCGGTTGGGAAGGAGTAGCTATATCAAGAAGAAAAAAAAGACTATTGTAACAATATACTCTTAGCAAAACAGTAAGACAAATTAATTCTACACATAGTGGCACAGTAGCACTAGCAAGCACAGTACATAACATTTATGGTATGTATCTATCCTCCCACTTCCTCGGCCTCTAAGATTTGTGGGAGTTTTAGGCATTATACTAGCACTATGGACTCGAGTACACAGTACACCAGTCTTCTTCTTCTCTCTTGCTTAGCGAAATTACGTAACCTTGTTGTAGCCGGCACGCCAGCTCAGTCAGCTTGCGCTCAAGACAAACATACTCGTGAGGCAGACTCACGTTAGTTTTATTTACTGCTGTCTGCAGGTGGGGAAGCTGAGTGACTACACAATCACCGTAATTTTCTATTACGGGTGGCACTGGCCATACTCAGTTACATCAAGGGCAACTGCTCAATTTCACTTTCACCCTGCCCTGACTACTCCAAAAAGGCAGATGATATATGATCCAAATGATCATTGCTTATATATGGGACGACATGAGGTACTTTGTTTTGATTGATTGTGTAAACAATAAACATGCAGCCGATAGGCCACCCATGGCAGGCTAACACAGTCGAAAATAAATTAACATAGGTAGGGAGTGGGCCTCGGAGTCGGAGGGAGGCGCTTGATAAAAACGTACATACACAATATATATGCTGTGCTTGCAAACTACTGTGAGTCAAAGGTGTATTCTGAAAATACAACTTCTATTCTCCTTGGCTTTGCTACTCTGGTGCGGTTTCTTTTACATTCACTTCAAACTAAGACTCTTCATCCAGTGACAGTCTCCACCTATGCTATCTATGATGAATACCATCCAGGCATCCATCCATTCAAAGTAAACATGTCTATCCTTCTTCTTAATCTCTCAACAAACCTTAGTTTGTTTCACCAACAACAAACATGTATACTTTTTTTTTAACCCACCATCCATGCGTCCTTCCTTCCTCACTTGCCTTGGCTTTGAGTTTGACCCATGAAACACCCCGGAGGATTCTTGCTATCCACCCATACAGTTTCACCCACCCAGGCAGGCATCTTTTCTTTCACCTTCCACCCATCCTTCAACCACCCATGCATCTGATTCCTATCAGCCACCTATGCATGCATCCCGCGTATCCTTCTCTGCCAGTCATAAATATTACATCTCGCCCATCCTTCCTCCTTGGCTTCCACCCTTCTTTCCCTTTTCGTTCAACCCATCCATCACGGTCATCTGATCTGACTCTTAGTCTTCTCCATAAAACTTTCACAGCTGAGTTGAAGTCAGATAGAAGAGTCCATTAGTTACTCAACTCCTGCCGCTAATGCTATTGCTAATGCTAACTAAAGGGTGTCTTCTTCAGCCGTTGTTCACAACAACTTAGTCTCTCTCAACAGTACAGTGTACACCCTTGCTGGCTCACCCCCTGCAGCTGCCGCATCTTCTGCTCCCTCCTTACTGGCCGCGTCGCCTTCGCCGCTGGCCCCAGCACTGGTGGTCGGTACGCCTAGAAAAAACATTACGCATTTTTTAGATGACATATACACCTCCCCCTATTTATTCTTTTTCACTAGCAAAATTGAAAAAAAGTTAATACATACATATACAACATACATCACTAGTACAAATCGGGTACTAGAGTAGACTAGTAGTAGTATGTCCTATACTATCAAAAATAGTAAAATATCTGGTTGGGCATTTTGTTGGTGGGAATTGTTTAAAAGCCTCAAGATTAAGAAGACTAGAAGAGGACAACCCAAAGGACTGGACTCAGTGGCTACAGCTATTGGTGAATATGAGTTTTAAAAACTTTTAAATAAACAGTGGCCAACTGGGCAAGCTTAGCTACAGACAGACTAATAGTAGTAGTAGTACAGAGAGTCATAGCAGAGGCAGTTAGAGGCAGGGATAACAAGAATTTAGAAACAGATAGTCTGGATCGAAGAAGAATTGGTAAAAATTAGAATTAGGAAACGGAAATAATAGTTCGGAAAAAATAAGGTGCAGTAAAAGTTAGGGAAGTATAATTATTGATTTTTAACAACAGGAGGACTTACTGGGGCCAGCTGCAGAGCCCTCGGTAGAGAAGCGGTCCTGGACGACTTCTGATGCTGCTCCCGCCAACTCCAACCCCGTCTTCTTGCCCCTGGGTGCTGCTGATCATGAAAGATAAAAGAAAGAGACAAACATTGATGATTGGTGTGAAACAAATAAAATATTTTAAAAACTGCTCAAAAAAACATTTATGGAAACAACAATTGCAATAAAATGGACCTATCTAATCTGGTCGACTAGTAGTATCGCGGGATTCGAGGACCGTCTAGTTATTATTTATGAACACTAATCCAGTGTTCCATTCTGATTCCAGCATACTAACTAAGCCTAAGTACCACCTGACCTAGCCCACCTATTCCAGATAGGCCAATTGTTCACTAAGTCTGCATTTCCATTTATTTTAGTCCTCAAAAAAATGCATAGATGGAGGACACATGCATACATTTTTGCATACACCAAATTGTTGTTTGGTTGCTGCTGATGTTCTGCTAGTGCTAAGCCTATTACCACTCACTAAACAAACTACAAAAGGTTCTACTAAGGACTGGGGTAAGCAGCACTCAGCAGCACGTGACATTGGTGGCGCCATGTTGCGGGGATTCTGCACATATACAGAACTATGCACAGGAAAACAGGACCTCGGTGTGTAGTGGTGTACCAACCATCCACCTTAGTGCCCAAAATCCCAATCCGACTAGCTATAGTGTCTCATTCGTTCTCTGTACTACAGCGAAGCTACCAATGATTAGACATCCCAGAACACAGACTCTTTCAGGAACCACAGGAGCAAGAACACTCTTTCATTACTCACTCATACTTGTCCACAACGTGCGTATTAAGAGACACAGTATAGTTTAAAATGTTTATTTCAACTAACGTGCTCTAAGACACAGTACACGTACCAGTACTAGCAGCATAATGCATAAAGACAAAATAGTAAGCATTGTTACAATTCCATACAATACAAACGGGGACAGCATTTTATAAATACAGTGGATAAAGGACGCAAATGCCTTACCACCCTCCCCGTGCTAGTAACTAGTTTATTATAAAAATAGAAGACCTCTGGGCTTTGTCAGGGGGACCCCATACCTCAAGAACTAGATGCAAGGTTTACATCATCAGACAAGCACAGCTCTTCTCCCTGGAAAGGTTTTTCTCCAAGTGCCACCAACAGGGAGATCACAATATTAAAAGCACACAAATTTCTCCAGTGCAGCTGTATTTCATGTTATGTCTAAGTGCGAGGGGCTGACCAGAACAGCAACAACAAGGGACGTTGTTTTTCGACCTTGTACATTGTGTGCAGACGAAAACCACAGAGAACATGAGAAAAGGTGAAAGGCAGAAAGGCAGACAGTTCTAATGCGAACGGTCACAAGCAGAGTCTGGAAAAACAAAGTCACAGAGTAAGGTGTGCAAAGGAGGCATCTTGGCAGCTAGGCCTAAGCTAACTTAGCAATGTCGATCATGAGGCCACAATCCACACTACACAACTGTAGCCATGTTCGCCA
Organism: Calotriton arnoldi; assembly: GCA_963921515.1. Classification (NCBI taxonomy): domain Eukaryota; kingdom Metazoa; phylum Chordata; class Amphibia; order Caudata; family Salamandridae; genus Calotriton; species Calotriton arnoldi. The sequence continues at coordinate 1,830,158 of CAWUFW010001579.1, read as the reverse complement.
TGGAGAAATCTCCTACTGCTGAAAACATTTTGGAAGAGTTTAACAGCAAGGTCTTTGAATGGCTGCGCCCAAGAGGGCTTAACATTGGTTTTGTTGCCAAGGATAATGGCAGTAATATAGTTAAGGCCATGAAGGTTGGTGGCTATTTCAGGGTCCTGTGTTTGGCGCACTGCATTAACATTATTGTTCAAGACTTTCTGAAAAAAGAAGCCCGAGTCAGCAACTTACTGACCACCTGCAGAAGAACATGCACACATTTCAGCCATTCTTTTAAAGCCCGGAAGCAGCTGAGGATCATTCAACGTGAGCATAGAATGCCAGTCAGAGCACTCATCCAGGAGGTGCCAACACGTTGGAACTCAACTTATTACAAGCTTGATCGTCTGTTTGATCAGTACAGACCAATCAATGAGTATGTCATGCAAACAATAAGGGATGCGACAGTGAAAGACATGACCCTACAGATGGACCAATGGGGCCTAGTTAAATGCCTGACAGAGATGCTACTTCCTTTCGAGCTCTTCACACGTGAAGTCAGCAAGGAGGACTGTACTATAGGCCAAGCTATCCCATTGTTGCACATGCTAGAGCAACAGCTGAAGGAGGTGTTTGACATGTACATAGGTGTGGAGGAAAAAAATGAAGCATATGAGTTGGTGGAGAGCTTATCCCGTCACTTAGCTGCAATTACAAGGGTGCAAGCTCGCATTGTTTCAGAAAAACATTACAGTTGTGCCACAATTCTGGATCCACGGTACAAATCGGCACTGAACACTAAGACATTAATTCCTTTTTCAGAAGTGGATGTTGCCGAGTACAAAACTTGGATAGCTGAGGCAGCCAGTGCTTTGGAAAATGAACGGCTGATAATTAAAGGCCCGCTACTCAAACCCACAACAAGTACTGCAGCAGGGCATCCGGCTTCAACTTCAGAACCTGAGGGCAGTGTGTTTGGCTCACAGCTGTCACCAACACTATCGACAACAGCAAGAACCGGATCATCACCAACCCCAGTAAAATTGGCACAGGATTGGTATTTACAGCAAGGGCTTGCTAGGTCCAGTGCTGATGCAAAGACAAAAGAGGCCAAGCAAAGTGGAGCACCCCTGAATATTGAGCGGATGGTCCAGGCCTATCTGGATGACCCAACAGAGGTCTACATTGATCAAAGCCCATTGCTGTATTGGTATGGGAAAAGGGGCCAATGGCCAGTGCTCAGCAGGCTGGCGATAAACTATCTATCGTGCCCTATCGCAAGTGTCTCTTCTGAGTGTGTTTTCAGTGCTGCTGGTGCCATTGTAACATTGAAAAGGACCATTCTCTCCCCCAAAAACGTGGAGAGGTTTACCATGATCAAAATGAATCAGCACTTTATACCACCGAATTACAAAGTACGTGAATCAACGCAGGAAGATAAGGACAGCGACTTAGGTGACGGAAGTAGTGTGTTGGATGATTCCCTACTTCTGGTTGAACCACCAGAGTTTGAGGACGAGCTATACTTCCCTGACAACTAGGCTTTGAACTTCTTACTTTCTTTCTTCCTTATTTACTTTTATTTGTCTGTGTCTCTGTCTTTCTGGGTCGAAAGTTAAACTTCAAATAACAACAAATCCATCACCACCATCTTCTACTCTTTCTTTTTATTATTACCATATTGGAGTTAATTAAAGCTGTGTGCATTTAACTTAGGTCCACTCCTCTGACTCCTGCTCCTCCATCCTCCTGACTCGCCCTAAATCCATTACCCTCAAGCCAGATGATGATGATTGGATGGAGAATACTAGTACAAGAAAATGTTGCCTCTGCGAGTCCCTCCAAAAGAAGTGGAACATGATGACTACTATAGCTATCCTCGTTTCCGAGCCAAGAGAGACTGCCCCTAACTTAAGATGAGAAGGAAAAGGCAATGATGCCATTCATTGGACGCTGACTCTGAGTGATTGGTGTTTGTGTTGTTGTTGTTTGTTGTGCATGAAGTGAATTCATTGTGTACTATTATTTAATCTACACACTAAAAGTGACTCAAGTCAATGTTTCCCTTCTTGTTTAATAACAAAATTGTACTTCTACTGCAGGCCGATCCATTGCATTTTTGAATATGGAATCTGGACTCACTTGGTACACTGCAGACTGAGTTGGACAACACCATGATGATGACCACAGTGACAAATATCTTCGCAGTCAGTCAGTAGGATCGGAGATGATTGATGGAATAAGTCAGGGTGTTTCATGAGTGGCATAAAAGGTAATAAAGTCAACAACAACCACAGCAGACCTACATGTCTGTGTAGTGGTGGAGTCAGTCGAGTCACAAGTGTAGTAGTGGTGGTATGACTGACAGCTGTGCATGCCATTGATTTAGTTACTTACTTTGGAAAATGCTATGTTGCTGTATATGTGACATGTGTGCTCTGTCTGGCTCAGTCAAAATCTAAGCTAAGTGGAGGTTGGGTGGGTGCCGTGGGCCTGCTCTGTCCTGTTGCAGGTTAATGCTGGAAACAGACAACAGAGTAGACATGATTTAGCCATGCCGCTCTGAAAGTGTTTGCACTCCTCGGTAATTTATGCTTTTTTTTCTCCTTGATTTTTAAATATCCCTTTTGTTTTTCCATTTACACTTACAGGCCAGCCTTTACCCTGTGCTAAACAGAGAAAAACAACTCACACTCACCTACCAATCTGCATCCGCCAGGCAGGCAGTGGCACCCAAGATTGACGGACGCAGCGTCCATGGAAGGGAGGACCAAGAGGAATGCCGAGATGCAACTCCCCATTTGACCAGGATAACATACAGTAACACTTTAGTATCAATATTCATCATCTTTTAAATAATTTGATTTGATTCATTTTTTCTCTTCAATCATTACGACTGTGTGTTGTTGTTGTTTGCTCTCTGCTTATAATTGATCCCTACAGCTATTTTTTAATTTTCTTTGCTAGCTTTAAAAAGTAAGCCCGGTACAACAGAAGTAAAAATGTATGTAATTTGGGTCTCTCTGAGGGCAGACAGGCATGGCACATTGCATAATAATTAATACTGCTGCCCTGTACTGTCTACTAATCTAGTTAGTAAGTACTACTTATCATTAACCATCAGGTCATCATCATCATCATGCATGCATTTCCTTTTTCTCCTTAACAGATTTATGGATATGATGGTCGTCTGCCAAGATTGTGTTTTGTGTTGTTTTGTCCATGCGTAGTGTTTTTCTTTGTCAAACCTTTCCCCAAACCCCCCTTCCCAACCATTCATCAAACCCTAACCCTCTTTCCCCGGGCTGTGTGATTTATATTGAGGTGTGACTAAATTTAATGTACACCAATAATTGATCACACGCTTGCTGGGGCGGATGTGGTGAAAGCAACACTAATTCAATTTCAAGGCAGGGCGAGGATCTTCTTCTGCTTGCCCACCCATGCTCAGTATATATGCAATTCAATTTTTTTCCCAAAGGAACCTAATCCATCATAATTAATTGCCGGCATCGATTGGCTTCATCATCCTCCTACACAGCAATAAAGGTTATGCTTGTGTCCAGTGACTCGACACAACTACAGTTTGTAACTTGTTGTACTAGGCTATCCCCTCCACCATTATGTTTTATTTTACTTTAGCATTGCTAATCAGCATTATTATTATTGTTTGGCAGTCTTCTTGTGTACTGTACTGTACTTCATTCTACTACTCCTCCCAGAGTCTCTCTCAGGCGACTGACTGTCTCATTTTCTTTTTTTGCAAATGCTTCTGCCAGTGTCTACTACTACCACCACAACCATGGCATCTTGGGAAACCAAACCATCAACATCGCCATGCAGCCATCACTGTGCCTAAGTTAAACATCAATCACAGGTAAGAGAAGAAGTTTGGGGGAGGTATAATTAATAATATGAATTAATTAATTCACACACCCCTTGAGTCCTCCTGTTGCCGAATGTTGTCTCTAGGAGGAGAGACTGACAGTACTAGTAGGACAAGTCACTCAGTGAGGGGTACCACATCTATCTGTTTGTGTGTTACAAAATTGGCAGATTATTTAAATCAAACACTGGCTGCGGCCCTGCAGCAGCAAGGAAACCGTGTGACGTAAAACAGTAACCCCCCCACAAAACATTGACATCGTATGTAAAGTTTAAGCATAAATATAATTTAATCCCCTAACAAAAATAAACTATGTAAAAAATCCCACAACACCTCACCCACCCCTCTCCCTAACCCCAACCAATGTCCAACAAGAAAAAGTCCAACCAATGTCCGGTGAATAAATATAAAACCCAAACGCCCAATTCCCACCCACCAAAAAAAGGAATCAAAAAGGGGCAATGCAACATGGTCTTTGGTTTCCTATCGGATTTGGCGGGCTCTCAGGTGCTTGTCAATCCAGGATCTTTACCCGCTCCTCTAGGTGCTCCTCTAGGCGTGCCATTCGGAGGAGCATGCGGCGCTTGAATGCATGACAATTGCATCCACAGGGGGGGCAGAAGTGTTGGATGTTGTAGTGTGGCGGAGGGCGGCTGCCTGACCGCGGCGCAGTACCACTGGAGGGTCCTGGGTCTGGCTGGGGCCTGGGGCATTGGAGGAGGCTGCAGCTGCTGCCGCCTCCTCCTCCGCCAGAACCACCAGCCGCCGGTTTTCTTTTTGTATGGCCTCCAGCTTCCGGTGCCGGGCCATGGCTGCCAACTCCTTCCTGTCTGGTTTCGATGATTTCGGTTGTGAAGGAGTAGCTATATCAGGAAGAAAAAAAAGACTATTGTAACAATATACTCTTAGCAAAACAGTAAGACAAATTAATTCTACACATAGTGGCACAGTAGCACTAGCAAGCACAATACATAACATTTATGGTATGTATCTATCCTCCCACTTCCTCGGCCTCTAAAATTTGTGGGAGTTTCAGGCATCATACTAGCACTATGGACTCGAGTACACAGTACACCAGTCTTCTTCTTCTCTCTTGTTTAGCGAAATTACGTAACATTGTTGTAGCTGGCACGCCAGCTCAGTCAGCTTGCGCCCAAGACAAACATACTCGTGAGGCAGACTCACGTTAGTTTTATTTACTACTGTCTGCAGGTGGGGAAGCTGAGTGACTACACAATCATCGTATTTTTCTATTACGGGTGGCACTGGCCATACTCTGTTACATCAAGGTCAACTGCTCAATTTCACTTTCACCCTGCCCTGACTACCCCAAAAAGGCAGATGATATATGATCCAAATGATCATTGCTTATATATGGGACGACATGAGGTACTTTGTTTTGATTGATTGTGTAAACAATAAACATGCAGACGATAGGACACCCATGGCAGGCTGACACAGTCGAAAATAAATTTACATAGGTGAGGGAGTGGGCCTCGTAGTCGGAGGGAGGCGCTTGATAACATACATACACAAAATATATGCTGTGCTTGCAAACTACTGTGAGTCAAAGGTGTATTCTGAAAATACAACTTCTATTCTCCTTGGCTTTGCTACTCTGGTGCGGTTTCTTTTACATTCACTTCAAACTAAGACTCTTCATCCAGTGACAGTCTCCACCTATGCTATCTATGATGAATACCATCCAGGCATCCATCCATTCAAAGTAAACATGTCTATCATTCTTCTTAATCTCTCAACAAACCTTAGTTTGTTTCACCAACAACAAACATTTATTCTTTTTTTTTAACCTACCATCCATGCGTCCTTCTTTCCTTGCTTGCCTTGGCTTTGAGTTTGACCCATGAAACACCCCGGAGGATTCTTGCTATCCACCCATACAGTTTCACCCACCCAGGCAGGCATATTTTCTTTCACCTTCCACCCATCCTTCAACCACCCATGCATCTGATTCCTATCAGCCACCTATGCATGCATCCCGCGTATCCTTCTCTGCCAGTCATAAATATTACATCTCGCCTGTCCTTCCTCCTTGGCTTCCACCCTTCTTTCCCTTTTCGTTCAACCCATCCATCATGGTCATCTGATCTGAATCTTAGTCTTCTCCATAAAACTTTCACAGCTGAGTTGAAGTCAGATAGAAGAGTCCATTAGTTACTCAACTCCTGCCGCTAATGCTATTGCTAATGCTAACTAAAGGGTGTCTTCTTCAGCCGTTGTTCACAACAACGTAGTCTCTCTCAACAGTACAGTGTACACCCTTGCTGGCTCACCGCCTGCAGCTGCCGCTTCTTCTGCTCCCTCCTTACTGGCCGCGTCGCCGCTGGCCCCAGCACTGGTGGTCGGTATGCCTAGAAAAAACATTATATGTAATCAAAAAGGACTGACCTATTTGTGACTGATTAGAGACTCAGGACTGTATGAAGAAGTGGAAAAACATTGGTTTTTGTGCAGCCCTCACCCACCAACCTAGTTGGTGGCATGCTTTATCATCGGGCCCACCTAGTGACACCGGATGTGTCCCGGGTGTGCTACAGCGCCTGTATTTACAGCGGAGCTGGTATACTGCTGAGTGTTCTGTGCGAGTGATGTGGAAGTGAAAAGATTTAAAAGCTATAGCAGTGGTCCCAGTGCCCAAGAGGGCATAGCATTTAATATCTGGGCCTCTGGTAGCGTTAAAAGCAGGACAGTGGATGCTGATGGAGCGAGAATTAAGCACTCCTACATCCAGGGTGTAGTCTACATGTTTCAGCCAGGTCTTTCATTAATTCTGGCTTTCCTCAGGACCGAAAGAAGTATAGTATGTGTAAGTGCAGTGTAGCACTTATGTGAATGTGTTTAAAATGTGTTGCACGCGCTAAGGTGCCTTATATGTGGGAGGATTCCTCTCCGAGCAATACTGGACGTACAACATATAACAAACAAACATACAGAGGAAGTATAAGCATACTAGCATAAGTCACAGAGATATATCTTTGCCGGTAGTAAAGTGCATAACTGGCGGAAAAACACGGCAAAGTGGAACCGTACTGGTGGTGCGGTTTAAGTGAATTATCTTATTATAGCGCTAAAACGTGTGGTGGACTAGGAGGCGGAAATACACATGTGTGTAAAATGTGGTCACGCTCCAAATATAACCTCACGCTAGCGTTTTGTAGTATATGCCCGTAGAGAATCCGGCAGAGGTTCTGTCCCTGTAATGATAAAGGGCAGGGGCACAACGAGCCATGAGAGACCTGGGCAAGAGGAAAGCTTACCCGGTTACCCGCATATACTACAAAACGCTAGCGTGAGGTTATATTTGGAGCGTGACCACATTTTCACACACATGTACTTCCGCCTCCTAGTCCACCACACGTTTTAGCGCATAATAAGATAATTCACTTTAAGCCGCACCACCAGTACGGTTCCACTTTTGCCGTGTTTTTCCGCCAGTATATGCACTTTACATTTAAAGATATATCTCTGTGACATGCTTAGCTATGCTTATACTCTCCTCTGTATGTTTGTTTGTTATATGTTGTGCGTCCAGTATTGCTCGGAGAGGAATCCTCTCATATAGAGGCACCTTAGCGCGTTGGCAACACATACAGACCGCATTCACATAAGTGCTACATTGCACTTACACATATGTATACTGCTCGGTCCTGAGAGCCAGGATTGATGAAAGACCTGGCTGAAACATGTAGACCACACTCGGATGTGGAGTGCTTAGTTCTCGGCTCCATCAGCATCCACTGTCCGGCTTAATGCTACCGGAGGCCCAGATGTACAATGCTATGCCTCTTGGCACTGCGTGACGCTGTATGCTCAAACTTTTCACTTGCACATCACTCGCACAACACGCTCAACAATATACCAGCTCAACAGCAAATCCCGGGCGTTATGCTACCGGAGGCTACATCCGGTGTGCCGTGGACAGATGATGGCATGCCACCAACTAGGTTGGTGGGTGAAGGCTTTACAAAGGCCAATGTTTCCACTTCTTCATGCAGTCCTGAGTCTCTAATCGGTCACAAATCGGTCAGTCACTGATTACATATAAATAACCTGGGGGATACGGACTGGCTATCCAGTCCTCTCTCTCTCCTTGATAATTATATAGAAAAAACATTACACATTTTTTAGATGCCATATACACCTCCCCCTATTTATTCTTTTTCACTAGCAAGATTGAAAAAGAGTTAATACATACATATACAACATACATCACTAGTACAAATCGGGTACTAGAGTAGACTAGTAGTAGTATTCCCAATCCTATCAAAAATAGTAAAATATCTGGTTGGGCATTTTGTTGGTGGGAATTGTTTAAAAGCCTCAAGATTAAGAAGACTAGAAGAGGACAACCCAAAGGACTGGACTCAGTGGCTACAGCTATTAGTGAATATGAGTTTTAAAAACTTTTAAATAAACAGTGGCCAACTGGGCAAGCTTAGCTACAGACAGACTAATAGTAGTAGTACAGAGAGTCATAGCAGAGGCAGTTAGAGGCAGGGATAACAAGAATTTAGAAACAGATAGTCTAGATCGAATAAGGATTGGTAAAAATTAGAATTAGGAAACGGAAATACTAGTTAAAAAAAAATAAGGTGCAGTAAAAGTTCGGGAAGTATAATTATTAATATTAACAACAGGAGGACTTACTGGGGCCAGCAGCAGAGCCCTCGGTAGAGAAGCGGTCCTGGCCAACTTCTGATGCTGCTCCCGCCGACTCCGACCCCGTCTTCTTGCCCCTGGGTGCCGCTGAACATGAAAGATAAAAGAAAGAGACAAACATTGATGATTGGTGTGAACCAAATAAAATATTTTAAAAACTGCTCAAAAGAACATTTATGGAAACAACAATTGCAATAAAATGGACCTATCTAATCTGGTCAACTAGTAGTATCGCGGGATTCGAGGACCAGTCTAGTTATTATTTATGAACACTAATCCAGTGTTCCATTCTGATTCCTGAATACTAACTAAGCCTAAGTACCACCTGACCTAGCCCACCTATTCCAGATGGGCCAATTGTTCACTAAGTCTGCATTTCCATTTATTTTAGTCCTCAAAAAAATGCATAGATGGAGGACACATGCATACATTTTTGCATACACCAAATTGTTGTTTGGTTGCTGCTGATGTTCTGCTAGTGCTAAGCCTATTACCACTCACTAAAAAAAAACTACAAAGGTTCTACTAAGGACTGGGGGTAAGCAGCACTCAGCAGCACGTGACATTGGTGGCGCCATGTTGCGGGGATTCTGCACATATACAGAACTATGCGCAGGAAAACAGGACCTCGGTGTATAGTGGTGTACCAACCATCCACCTTAGTGCCCAAAATCCCAATCCGACTAGCTATAGTGTCTCATTCGTTCTCTGTACTACAGCGAAGCTACCAATGATTAGACATCCCAGAACACGGACTCTTTCAGGAATCGCGGGAGCAAGAACACTCTTTCATTACTCACTCATACTTGTCCACAACGTGCGTATTAAGAGACACAGTATAGTTTAAAATGTTTATTTCAACTAACGTGCTCTAAGACACAGTACACGTGCCAGTACTAGCAGCATAATGCATAAAGACAAAATAGTAAGCATTGTTACAATTCCATAGAATACAAACGGGGACAGCATTTTATAAATACAGTGGATAAAGGACTCGAATGCCTTACCACCCTCCCCATGCTAGTAACTAGTTTATTATAAAAATAGAAGACCTCTGGGCTTTGTCAGAGGGACCCCATACCTCAAGAACTAGATGCAAGGTTTACATCATCAGACAAGCACAGCTCTTCTCCCTGGAAAGGTTTTTCTCCAAATGCCACCAACAGGGAGATCACAATATTAAAAAGCACACGAATTTCTCCAGTGCAGCTGTATTTCATGTTATGTCTAAGTGCGAGAGGCTGACCAGAACAGCAACAACAAGGACGTTGTTTTTCGACCTTGTACATTGTGTGCAGGCGAAAACCACAGAGAACATAAGAAAAGGTGAAAGGCAGAAAGGCAGACATTTCTAATGCGAACGGTCACAAGCAGAGTCTGGAAAAACAAAGTCACAGAGTAACGTGTGCAAAGGAGGCATCTTGGCAGCTAGGCCTAAGCTAACTTAGCAATGTCGATCATGAGGCCACAATCCACACTACACAACTGTAGCCATGTTCGCCATGGAGAAATCTCATACTGCTGAAAACATTTTGGAAGAGTTTAACAGCAAGGTCTTTGAATGGCTGCGCCCAAGAGGGCTTAACATTGGTTTTGTTGCCAAGGATAATGGCAGTAATATAGTTAAGGCCATGAAGGTTGGTGGCTATTTCAGGGTCCTGTGTTTGGCGCACTGCATTAACATTATTGTTCAAGACTTTCTGAAAAAAGAAGCCCGAGTCAGCAACTTACTGACCACCTGCAGAAGAATATGCACACATTCCAGCCATTCCTTTAAAGCCCGGAAGCAGCTGAGGATCATTCAATGTGAGCATAGAATGCCAGTCAGAGCACTCATCCAGGAGGTGCCAACACGTTGGAACTCAACTTATTACAAGCTTGATCAGTCTGTTTGATCAGTACAGACCAATCAATGAGTATGTCAGTACAAACAATAAGGGATGCGACAGTGAAAGACATGACCCTACAGATGGACCAATGGGGCCTAGTTAAATGCCTGACAGAGATGCTACTTCCCTTTCGAGCTCTTCACACGTGAAGTCAGCAAGGAGGACTGTACTATGGGCCAAGCTATCCCATTGTTGCACATGCTAGAGCAACAGCTGAAGGAGGTGTTTGACACGTACACAGGTGTGGAGGAAAAAAATGAAGCATATGAGTTGGTGGAGAGCTTATTCCGTCACTTAGCTGCAAATACAAGGGTGCAAGCTCGCATTGTTTCAGAAAAACATTACACTTGTGCCACAATTCTGGATCCACGGTACAAATCGGCACTGAACACTAAGACATTAATTCCTTTTTCAGAAGTGGATGTTGCCGAGTACAAAACTTGGATAGCTGAGGCAGCCAGTGCTTTGGAAAATGAACGGCTGATAATTAAAGGCCCGCTACTCAAACCCACAACAAGTACTGCAGCAGGGCATCCGGCTTCAACTTCAGAACCTGAGGGCAGTGCGTTTGGCTCACAGCTGTCACCAACACTATCGACAACAGCAAGAACCGGATCATCACCAACCCCAGTAAAATCGGCACAGGATTGGTATTTACAGCAAGGGCTTGCTAGGTCCAGTGCTGATGCAAAGACAAAAGAGTGCCAAGCAAGTGGAGCACCCCTGAATATTGAGCGGATGGTCCAGGCCTATCTGGATGACCCAACAGAGGTCTACATTGATCAAAGCCTATTGCTGTATTGGTATGGGAAAAGGGGCCAATGGCCAGTGCTCAGCAGGCTGGCGATAAACTATCTATCGTGCCCTGTCGCAAGTGTCTCTTCTGAGCGTGTTTTCAGTGCTGCTGGTGCCAATGTAAGAGTGAAAAGGACCATTCTCTCGCCCAAAAACGTGGAGAGGTTTACCATGATCAAAATGAATCAGCACTTTATACCACCGAATTACAAAGTACGTGAATCAACGCAGGAAGATGAGGACAGCGACTTAGGTGACGGAAGTAGTGTGTTGGATGATTCCCTACTTCTGGTTGAACCACCAGAGTTTGAGGACGAGCTATACTTCCCTGACAACTAGGCTTTGAACTTCTTACTTTCTTTCTTCCTTATTTACTTTTATTTGTCTGTGTCTCTGTCTTTCTGGGTCGAAAGTTAAACTTGAGATCAACAACAAATCCATCACCACCATCTTCTACTCTTTCTTTTTATTATTACCATATTGGAGTTAATTAAAGCTGTGTGCATTTAACTTAGGTCCACTCCTCCGGACTCCTGCTCCTCCATCCTCCTGACTCGCCTCTAAATCCATTACCATCAAGCCAGATGATGATGATTGGATGGAGAATACTAGTACAAGAAAATGTTGCCTCTGCGAGTCCCTCCAAAAGAAGTGGAACATGATGACTACTATAGCTATCCTCGTTTCCGAGCCAAGCGAGACTGCCCCTAACTTAAGATGAGAAGGAAAAGGTAATGATGCCTATTATTTAATCTACACACTAAAAGTGACTCAAGTCAATGCTTCCCTTCTTGTTTAATAACAAAATTGTACTTCTACTGCAGGCCGATCCATTGCATTTTTGAATATGGAATCTGGACTCACTTGGTACACTGCAGACTGAGTTGGACAACACCATGATTAACCCTGGGCAAAGCACTACGCTACGCTCGCGTAGTTTGCGAAGTTTGCGCTACTTTGCACAACGCAAATTGCACGTAGCACAGTGCAAACACGCGTAGCATAGCGTAGCGTTGTGCAGCGGTCATTTTTTGCTTGCTCGCGGTCCTCAACGTCAAGTTGGCGACCGCGAGCAAGCAAATGACATCCCAGCGAGACTTTTTCTCGTTCGCGATCAGCAACATCAAGTTGCCGATCGCGAGCGTGAAAATAAACCTCCCGGCGAGATTCTCAATGCGGGGAGGTCAGGTTTCTCATTGCGAGTGGTCGCGTATGCTCGCGACCGCTCGCGATGAGAACTACCAGTCCGCGTTGAGAAAGCTGCCGCTCGAGTGCAAAAATCTACTCGGCGGCAGTAAGCACAACTCGCACTGTGCAAGATGCCGTTTTCAATGATTGCACAGTGCGGACAAGCATCCGGCACTGTGCAATCATTGCGAACAGTGCACTACTAAGTTCGGCGTAGTGCTACAGCGTGGCTTCAGCGTAGTGCGAACTGCACTTTGCGTAGCTTCGCGTAGCGCTACTTCGCGAACTACGCCCAGGCTTAACCATGATGATGACCACAGTGACAAATATCTTCGCAGTCAGTCAGTAGGATCGGAGATGATTGATGGAATAAGTCAGGGCGTTTCATGAGTGGCATAAAAGGTAATCAAGTCAACAATAACCACAGCAGACATACATGTCTGTGTAGTGAGTGGAGTCAGTCCGAGTCACGAGTGTTAGTAGTGGTGGTATGACTGACAGCTGTGCATACCATTGATTTAGTTACTTACTTTGGAAAATGCTATGTTGCTGTATATGTGACATGTGTGCTCTGTCTGGCTCAGTCAAAATCTAAGCTAAGTGGAGGTTGGGTGGGTGCCATGGGCCTGCTCTGTCCTGTTGCTGTTGTAGGTTAATGCTGAAACAGACAACAGAGTAGACATGATTTAGCCATGCCGCTCTGAAAGTGTTTGCACTCCTCCGTAATTTATGCATTTTTTCTCCTTGATTTTTAAATATCCCTTTTGTTTTTCCATCTACACTTACAGGCCAGCCTTTACCCTGTGCTAAACAGAGAAAAACAACTCACACTCACCTACCAATCTGCATCCACCAGGCAGGCAGTGGCACCCAAGATTGACGGACGCAGCGTCCATGGAAGGGAAGACCAAGAGGAATGCCGAGATGCAACTCCCCAATTTGACCAGGATAACATACAGTAACACTTTAGTATCAACATTCATCATCTTTTAAATAATTTGGTTTGATTCATTTTTTCTCTTCAATCATTACGACTGTGTGTTGTTGTTGTTTGCTCTCTGCTTATAATTCATCCCTACAGCTATTTTTAATTTCTTTGCTAGCTTTGAAAAGTAAGCCCGGTACAACAGAAGTAAAAATGTATGTAATTTGGAGTCTCTCTGAGGGCAGACAGGCATGGCACATTGCATAATAATTAATACTGCTGCCCTGTACTGTCTACTACTCTAGTTAGTAAGTACTACTTATCATTAACCATCAGGTCATCATCATCATCATGCATGCATTTCCTTTTTCTCCCTTAACAGATTTATGGATATGATGGTCGTCTGCCAAGATTGTGTTTTGTGTTGTTTTGTCCATGCGTAGTGTTTTTCTTTGTCAAACCTTTCCCCAAACCCCCCTTCCCAACCATTCATCAAACCCTAACCCTCTTTCCCCGGGCTGTGTGATTTATATTGAGGTGTGACTAAATTTAATGTACACCAATAATTGATCACACGCTTGCTGGGCGGATGTGGTGAAAGCAACACTAATTCAATTTCAAGGCAGGGCGAGGATCTTCTTCTGCTTGCCCACCCATGCTAAGTATATATGCAAGTAAATTTTTTCCCAATGGAACCTAATCCATCATAATTAATTGCCGGCATCGATTGGATTCATCATCCTCCTACACAGCACTAAAGGTTACGCTTGTGTCGAGTGACTCGACACAACTACAGTTTGTAACTTGTTGTACTAGGCTATCCCCGCCACCATTATATTTTATTTTACTTTAGCATTGCTAATCAGCATTATTATTATTGTTTGGCAGTCTTCTTGTGTACTGTACTGTACTTCATTCTACTACTCCTCCCAGAGTCTCTCTCAGGCGACTGACTGTCTCATTTTCTTTTTTTGCAAATGCTACTGCCAGTGTCTACTACTACCACCACAACCATGGCATCTTGGGAAACCAAACCATCATCATCGCCATGCAGCCATCGCTGTGCCTAAGTTAAACATCAATCACAGGTAAGAGAAGAAGTTTGGGGGAGGTATAATTAATAATATGAATTAATTAATTCAGACACCCCTTGAGTCCTCCTGTTGCCGAATGCATAGACTAGGAGGAGAGACTGACAGTACTAGTAGGACAAGTCACTCAGTGAGGGTACCGCATCTATCTGTTTGTGTGTTACAAAATCGGCAGATTATTTAAATCAAACACTGGCTGCGGCCCTGCAGCAGCAAGGAAACCGTGTGACGTAAAACAGTAACCCCCCACAAAACATTGACATCGTATGTAAAGTTTAAGCATAAATATAATTTAATCCCCTAACAAAAATAAACTATGTAAAAAATCCCACAACACCTGACCCACCCCTCTCCCTAACCCCAACCAATGTCCAACAAGAAAAAGTCCAACCAATGTCCGGTGAATAAATATAAAACCCCAACGCCAAATTCCCACCCACCAAAAAAAGGAATCAAAAAGGGGCAATGCAACAGGGTCTTTGGTTTCCTAACGGATTCGGCATGCTCTCAGGTGCTTGTCCACCAGGATGTTTACCCGCTCCTCTAGGTGCTCCTCTAGGCGTGCCATTCGGAGGAGCATGCAGCGCTTGAATGCGTGACAAGTGCATCCACGGGGGGCAGCAGTGTTGGATGTTGTAGTGTGGCTGCGGGCCGCTGCCTGACCGCGGCGCAGTACCACTGGAGGGGCCTGGGTCTGGCTGGGGCCTGGGGCATTGGAGGAGGCTGCAGCTGCTGCCGCATCCTCCTCCGCCAGAACCACCAGTCGCTGGTATTCTTTTTGTATGGCCTCCAGCTTCCGGTGCCGGGCCATGGCTGCCAACTCCTTCCTGTCTGGTTTCGATGATTTCGGTTGGGAAGGAGTAGCTATATCAAGAAGAAAAAAAAGACTATTGTAACAATATACTCTTAGCAAAACAGTAAGACAAATTAATTCTACACATAGTGGCACAGTAGCACTAGCAAGCACAGTACATAACATTTATGGTATGTATCTATCCTCCCACTTCCTCGGCCTCTAAAATTTGTGGGAGTTTCAGGCATCATACTAGCACTATGGACTCGAGTACACAGTACACCAGTCTTCTTCTTCTCTCTTGTTTAGCGAAATTACGTAACCTTGTTGTAGCCGGCACGCCAGCTCAGTCAGCTTGCGCCCATGACAAACATACTCGTGAGGCAGACTCACGTTAGTTTTATTTACTACTGTCTGCAGGTGGGAAGCTGAGTGACTACACAATCATCGTATTTTTCTATTACGGGTGGCACTGGCCATACTCTGTTACATCAAGGGCAACTGCTCAATTTCACTTTCACCCTGCCCTGACTACCCCAAAAAGGCAGATGATATATGATCCAAATGATCATTGCTTATATATGGGACGACATGAGGTACTTTGTTTTGATTGATTGTGTAAACAATAAACATGCAGCCGATAGGCCACCCATGGCAGAGCTGACCCAGTCGAAAATAAATTAACATAGGTAGGGAGTGGGCCTCGGAGTCGGAGGGAGGCGCTTGATAACATACATACACAAAATATATGCTGTGCTTGCAAACTACTGTGAGTCAAAGGTGTATTCTGAAAATACAACTTCTATTCTCCTTGGCTTTGCTACTCTGGTGCGGTTTCTTTTACATTCACTTCAAACAAAGACTCTTCATCCAGTGACAGTCTCCACCTATGCTATCTATGATGAATACCATCCAGGCATCCATCCATTCAAAGTAAACATGTCTATCATTCTTCTTAATCTCTCAACAAACCTTAGTTTGTTTCACCAACAACAAACATTTATTCTTTTTTTTTAACCTACCATCCATGCGTCCTTCTTTCCTTGGCTTTGAGTTTGACCCATGAAACACCCCGGAGGATTCTTGCTATCCACCCATACAGTTTCACCCACCCAGGCAGGCATCTTTTCTTTCACCTTCCACCCATCCTTCAACCACCCATGCATCTGATTCCTATCAGCCACCTATGCATGCATCCCGCGTATCCTTCTCTGCCAGTCATAAATATTACATCTCACCCGTCCTTCCTCCTTGGCTTCCACCCTTCTTTCCCTTTTCGTTCAACCCATCCATCACGGTCATCTGATCTGACTCTTAGTCTTCTCCATAAAACTTTCACAGCTGAGTTGAAGTCAGATAGAAGAGTCCATTAGTTACTCAACTCCTGCCGCTAATGCTATTGCTAATGCTAACTAAAGGGTGTCTTCTTCAGCCGTTGTTCACAACAACTTAGTCTCTCTCAACAGTACAGTGTACACCCTTGCAGGCTCACCCCCTGCAGCTGCCGCATCTTCTGCTCCCTCCTTACTGGCTGCGTACGCCTTCGCCGCTGGCCCCAGCACTGGTGGTCGGTATGCCTAGAAAAACATTACACATTTTTTAGATGCCATATACACCTCCCCCTATTTATTCTTTTTCACTAGCAAGATTGAAAAAAAAGTTAATACATACATATACAACATACATCACTAGTACAAATCGGGTACTAGAGTAGACTAGTAGTAGTATGTCCGATCCTATCAAAAATAGTAAAACATCTGGTTGGGCATTTTGTTGGTGGGAATTATTTAAAAGCCTCAAGATTAAGAAGACTAGAAGAGGACAACCCAAAGGACTGGACTCAGTGGCTACAGCTATTGGTGAATATGAGTTTTAAAAACTTTTAAATAAACAGTGGCCAACTGGGCAAGCTTAGCTACAGACAGACTAATAGTAGTAGTACAGAGAGTCATAGCAGAGGCAGTTAGAGGCAGGGATAACAAGAATTTAGAAACAGATAGTCTAGATCGAGGAAGGATTGGTAAAAATTAGAATTAGGAAAACGGAAATAATAGTTCGGAAAAAATAAGGTGCAGTAAAAGTTCGGTAAGTATAATTATTGATATTAACAACAGGAGGACTTACTGGGGCCAGTAGCAGAGCCCTCGGTAGAGAAGAGGTCCTGGCCAACTTCTGATGCTGCTCCCGCCGACTCCGACCCCGTCTTCTTGCCCCTGGGTGCTGCTGATCATGAAAGATAAAAGAAAGAGACAAACATTGATGATTGGTGTGAAACAAATAAAATATTTTAAAAACTGCTCAAAAAAACATTTATGGAAACAACAATTGCAATAAAATGGACCTATCTAATCTGGTCGACTAGTAGTATCGCGGGATTCGAGGACCGTCTAGTTATTATTTATGAACACTAATCCAGTGTTCCATTCTGATTCCAGAATACTAACTAAGCCTAAGTACCACCTAACCTTGCCCACCTATTCCAGATGGGCCAATTGTTCACTAAGTCTGCATTTCCATTTATTTTAGTCCTCAAAAAAATGCATAGATGGAGGACACATGCATACATTTTTGCATACACCAAATTGTTGTTTGGTTGCTGCTGATGTTCTGCTAGTGCTAAGCCTATTACCACTCACTAAACAAACTACAAAAGGTTCTACTAAGGACTGGGGTAAGCAGCACTCAGCAGCACGTGACGTAACAGAGGATACGTCACGCAGACCGCTAAAAAATTAACAACTAATACTAATAAGTAACTAAACCTATCAATCCACCACTATCTCTCAGTGACAGGAGGACAAAGGAAGGACTAGAGTCTCTCTAGCATTACCTAACTTAAGTTCTCTAAAGTAAACTCTTACATAATCAGCCCAAGCGAGCGCAAAGCTGCAAACAAGTAAGATTAGTAGCGCCCGAGCACCTGTGGCATAACAATCACAGAAGATTTTTAAACATATTTTACCTGCAATGTAAGCAGCAGCATTCTTGCTATTCGGAAAAAAATTATATTCGCAATATATAACACAGAGCAGAAGAACACAAAGTAGTAATATCAAATAGCTACTCACCAAGCCCCGGGACCTCAACTCCTAGCAGGTCCAGCAGGTCCTGCTCCCGGTCCAGGATATCGGACCACTGGTTCGTAAGCTGGTTATGGGTGCGCCGGACCCCAGAGCAGTGAAACACTGCCCGGCGCACCCTTCCCCACTGCTGGTGACGCTCCCGGAGCCCGTACCCGGACCCAGGCCTGCCGCCTGCTGCCAGAGATAAGGGAGGTGGCGCTGGACAAAAAAACAAGTGCGGCCACCTCCGCCTCGCCAAATAAGGACCGTGCCTGCACCCTTGTAGGTGCCGCCTTCCGCAAGGAAGGCGGTCGCGGCTCTGGCTACGACTCCTGCAAGCCTTGCCCTTGGCCATGGTTCTGGTACTCGGGCGGAAAAGAAAAGGTAGGAATTAAAAAGTAAGTAAAAAGAAATGAAAAAAGCAAGTAATAGAAAAAGAGTGAAAAAGTAGTGGAAAAACACACAAAAAGTAGAAAAATTCAAAATATAGAATCAGGAAGATAGAGAGATAGATAATAAATAAAAAGATCCCAAAAAGTTTGCAGAAACAAAGGATTGAAAAGATAGAGGGAGGATTGAAAAGCAGGACCAGAACCATAGCAAACAAGTGAAAAACAAGATGGCCGCGCCCATTGCGACCGCATGGGCAAGTTTGCTGATATTTCCCCCGAGCACGCAAAAAGCGTTGCGAACAGGCAATACGCGTTCCAAAACTGGAAATACGCATCGCGAATGGGCGGGAAGCACGCAATATGCGTTCCGGAACTGGAAATACGCATTGCGAACGGGCGGGTCAAGTGAAAAACAAGATGGCCGCGCCCATTGGCGACCGCATGGGCAAGTTCGCGAGATGCGAGATATTTCCCCCGAGCACGCAAACAGCATCCCGAACACGCAATATGCGTTCCCGAACAGGAAAAACACATCGCGAACGGAATTCCGCGTAGCTCGCTGAGTTTTTTTACAGCTTCGCGGAACCCTGCGTAGCGCAACTCCGCGAACTCCGCCCACCCTTAATATTGGTATTGGGTGTGATTGCAGTTTTGTGCTGGATTTGTGAGGTTTGCCACCTCGCCGCACACTCCTCACATCAAGAGGCTGGAGCAGACGCGATTTTTGTGGGTGGATATATATATATATAATGCAAGGCAGCTGGTCCTTTCCTCTTTAGCCAGCCATTGAAGAAGGGAGAATGTCTCCAGAAACGCGTTTGGCAGATGGCAAGAAGTGATATTGCTGGGACAAGTGCGCGATACTTCGCTGCTGCTCCAATGAATAAATAAGGTGAAACTCACAGCATCGTGTGTGGCGCTTCATTGTGGCAGCAATTTGCATATGGATATATATATATATATATATATATTTATATATATAAACAATATCCTCTCCTCTCCGGTGAAGAAATACTCAAGCCCAAATCCGTTTCACGCTATTTTATTCCATAAGCATGTTGTAAGCCAAACGCCCGACGCATCACGGGTCAAGGGAACGTTTGTAAACCATAGTTACATATAGTACACAGTAAACATAGGTGTAGGACTACATATCCCAAATGCTGCAGTTTGGTGGGGAAAACAGCGGCCATTTTGTAATGGTGAACAATAGTATGTTATTCACCAAATGATCCTCGGATACAAAGATACTGCAAATCATGAATTTGAGAACACAGTAATCAATTCTCATTTGCATAATTCATCAAACAAGTGTGTTCAGTTTCAAACCCACATCCAAATTTATGCCTCAAATACATAATGAAGCAATTCAATTTTCGAAAAAGGAGTTAAAATTGAGCTTAGAAAACTAGAAAAAATGTCAAGCCAGATACACAGCAGTCTTACCCCAAAACAGCAAAAAGCAGTCAAGGAACTGCAAGATAACAACCAAATCATTATTAAAAAATCTGATAAGGGGGTAACGTTGTGGTCTGGCCGAAACAAATGTACCTAGATGAGGGCAAAAGACAATTGAATGATGTTTAGAACTATGCTGTGACAAGTAGAAAATGTTATGAGAAAAGCAATGAATTATACAGAGCACAATTGATTAAGTGGAGAAATGAAAAATTGTTGTCTGAAGATGAATATAAATACCTGTATTGTGAACTTCCCAGGCTGGCTACAATGTATCTTTTACCAAAGATTCATAAAGATAAGCAGTATCCCCCGGGAAGACCCATTGTATCCTCTATAGGAAGTATGTATGAAAACACCTCTAAATACATCGATTACTTCCTACACCCCTATGTCCAAACTCTTCCCTCGTATATTCAAGATACAGGGGACTTTTTGAGACTAATAGACAAAGTTACTTGGGACTCAGGCATGTTATTAATGACTCTCGATGTTAATAGCCTTTATACATGCATACCGCACTCTATGGGTATGGAGGCTAGTAGACAGTATCTGGAAAAACGTGATTTATCATACTACAAGCACACAGAAATGATCTTAACCATGATGCAAACCTATTTGGCAAACATTATTTTTTGTTTGACCATGTGATCTATTGCCAGGCCCAGGGGACTGCAATGGGGACCTGCTTCACCCCCAATTATGCAGAGTTATACCTCGGGTGGTGGGAGGAGCAGGTGGCTAGTAACATCTTAGCCTTTACCCATCATGTGGTCCTCTGGGCCAGGTATATTGATGACGTTTTCTGTATCTGGAGGGGCACCAAGCAAGAAGCAACATTGTTTGTTGATACACTTAACGTAAATCAGTGCAATTTAACATTTACAAGCACCATACAAGAAAAAACAATTGAATTTCTAGATGTGGAAGTTACAGTGAATAAGAACAAACTGGATAGTAGACAGTTTCGTAAAGCTACCACGGGAAACAGTCTATTACATGCAAAAAGCTGTCACCCCAAGAACTTGATACGAAGTATACCATATGGAGAGCTCCTTAGAGCTAAAAGAAACTGTAGCTCATAGGTGGCATTTAAGGAAGAACTACAAATTATGCAGACCAGGTTTTCCCAGAGAGGTTATTCAAAAAAGATCATTAAACAGGCAGTCGAAAGAGTAGGAAAGGTACAACGAGAAGTAACATTAAAAGTGGTAACACAAGATAAAGCTCAGGAAGAACCTATTAGGTTTATAACATCCTACAGTAATCAGTCATGGGAAATGAGAAAATGCCTTAAAAAATACTGGCATGTGCTCAACACAGATGAAACTTTGAAGAAATACGTAGGAGGCAATCCAAAGATCACATTTAGGAAGTGTAGGGCGCTCAATGATCTATTATGCAGCAGTGCATTACCTATTGAAAAAGCCTTAAACCCCATTAAGGACTTTTTTGTTTGCGGTGCCTGTAAAGCGTGTAAGACGAGTGTTAACCGCAAACAAATTAAATTATCCATGGCACAAAAACCTTTCAAAATTGAGAAACACCTTACATGCAAATCGGACTACTGTGTGTATGCACTTAGTAGTCCTTGCTCCTTGACCTATATTGGTAGCACAGTTCATCCAGTTAAACGACGCATTCTGGAACACTTGCGTGCTATCAAAAATGAAGACAAAAGCTATCCGGTCGCAAGACATTTTAAGGAGTTCTACAGTAAGAATAGTGGTTTCCTTCAGTTTTGTGCCCTAGATAGAATACCCGTCACTGAAAGAGGAGGCAACAGAGTAAGGGAATTGAGACGCTTAGAGTCCAGAATGATCATAAAATTTGGTACCAGGCATCCAATGGGATTAAATAAAGATGAAGAGCTATCGGTCCATTTGGGATAAGGTGATCTATGATTTGATGATATTATGTTATAAACTCTGTCCACTTTTATAATGAAATGAATCTCTTGCCATGTTTGTTTTTAACAGTCACAAGTTTTTAAATAGCACTATTCTATGTTTTGCTGTAGGAGACGACGATATCAGCTTGCTGGGAGGAGAAAAACAAAAGAGCGATTAGTAGCATAAATTGGATCACGAATGCTGTTTAACTTATGAATTTGGTATTGGTATTATTTGTAACACAGTATTTAATGGCATAATGTTATTATTTTTTGGAATTGCCCACTGGGGCTGATTTGGAATTATGCAAATATGATTAATTCAGGTGGTGTACCTTAAGCCCAGTATTGGCCCACTGAGGCGGAATTGTCTATATGGGTGTTTTGTTATTTGCCAAGAAACTGAACACACTTGTTTGATGAATTATGCAAATGAGAATTGATTACTGTGTTATTACTTGATTTGTTCTCAAATTCATGATTTGCAGTATCTTTGTATCCGAGGATCATTTGGTGAATAACATACTATTGTTCACCATTACAAAATGGCCGCTGTTTTCCCCACCAAACTGCAGCATTTGGGATATGTAGTCCTACACCTATGTTTACTGTGCACTATAGTTAACTATGGTTTACAAACGTTCCCTCGACCCGTGACCAAGGTGCAGCTGCACCGAAACGCATCGGGCGTTTGGCTTACAACATGCTTATGGAATAAAATATCAGCGTGAAACGGATTTGGGCTTGAGTATTTCTTCACCGGAGAGGAGAGGATATTGTTTGTATTTGAGAGGTTTCGCGCCCTCACTCAAGCCCGCTGCCCATTGTGGCAGAGAGAACCGTGAACTTTAAAGTATTGAGTTTCCGTTTGGAATATAACTCTCTGCCCGCACCTGGGAATAGCCGACACGTTATCAAACATTATGGACTACAGGTAAGACCCGACACCAACTGCGGGAACTGCGGAACCATTTACAGTCGGAGGACTGTGTGGAACCGGGCGGTGAACGCGGAAGGTGAGGGGGTTCTTTGGTTACGTTACAAGTATCAGTGATTGGCTTATACCGGGTAGCTGGCGGAACCAGCACGGCGAAGTCGCTGGGGCTGAGGAAACACGCATCAGCTTTAAAAAAGAAGCCGGAGGACTGATACGCGGTTCTTCTTACAGAATTTGCAAGCATGGATTCTGTGAGCCGGGAGGCAATGAGACGGGAAGGAGCGGACCTGCTGTTTGTCCCGATTGATAAAAACAAAGTGGAGATGGACAGAACGGGTAATATCACAAACTTGGATTCCCTCAATAAGAAAGAACTATGGGATAAATTATGGAAATGTGCTAAATTGGAGCAGTCCAAGTGGTGGGAAGCCACTGCCCTGTAAAAGTACGCGGATTGCGAGCGAGTGCCGAGAGGATTGCGAATATTTATCACTCCGACTTTCACAGATCCAGATCCTGAACTTATAGAAGATTGGGCTAAAAATAACCACCAATGCTCTATAATAATGCTTAAGCTGTTAATTAAATATGCTCTCAAAAATACGGCCAGGTTGGCCTTGGAGATTGATGAATTAACTTCACAATTGAAAAGTAAATATACTGAGAGTGAGTTTGATTCTGAATTAAAAAAACTTACCCTAAGGTTGGAGAAAGCCGAAAATGAAATAAAAATCAAGAAACAAAGGAAGTTCCATAGGGACCAACTGGATTATGAACTTGGTCAAATATTTACTTTTGGGCGCAAATTTGATCACTTAAGGGATAGTAACCAGACAAATCAGACAAGACCAGTAAATGACGAGCGACAAGGACGGATTGAACAAAGGGGTACAGTGTCGTCTGACGAGATACAAGTGATTCCCAGCACTAGTAATGACCAGGAATTAATGGAAGGAGCTAAGAATGTATCTACCATGCCTCCTAATGAAGGAGTAAAATCCAATATTTTAAAGGAGTTCACCTTGATGGCTCGGGGCCGGCAGAGCATGGGAAGCCCAGTGCCTCAAGAAGAAAAAACAAATCGAGGTTGAGGCGCCAGAGGAGGAAGCAAAAGAGGCGCAAAGAGACAAGCAGTATTAGACACCTTCGTGGGAATGACAACAAGGGGAAAATCGGCCTCAAAATGAAGGACTCACATACAGTGGTAAATCTTTCTGAAATTTGTTTATCTGCTGATCAAATTGATGTTTTATCATTAGGATTGACTTTTTGTCCCTCTACAAATTTTAACTACACTGAAGGACGTATTGACTTGTTTAAATTTGTTCGTAAATTGAAGCTTAAAAAATGGTTTGAGTCTAAGGGTAAAGAAACTGTTCCTAGAGCTGAATACAATACCAATTTGACTATAGGCGATTTGGAAGTGTTAAGGACAATGAGGACCCTGGAAACAGGAGAAGATGCCACTGGGGAACCAGGGGAGGTGATGGCAGGTGAAAGCTTAATACTTGACTGCTCCAGTGGCAGTAATTTCAAACCCACATCCAAATTTATGCCTCAAATACATAATGAAGCGATTGAAATTTTCGAAAAAGGAGTTAAAATTGAGCTTTGAAAACTAGAGAAAATGTCAAGCCAGATACACAGCAATCTTACCCCAAAACAGCAAAAAGCAGTCAAGGAACTGCAAGATAACAACCAAATCATTATTAAAAAATCTGATAAGGGGGGTAACGTTGTGGTCTGGCCAAAACAAATGTACCTAGATGGGGGCAAAAGACAATTGAATGATGTTCAGAACTATGCTGTGACAAGTAGAAAATGTTATGAGAAAAGCAATGAATTATACAGAGCACAATTGATTAAGTGGAGAAATGAAAAATTGTTGTCTGAAGATGAATATAAATACCTGTATTGTGAATTTCCCAGGCTGGCTACAATGTATCTTTTACCAAAGATTCATAAAGATAAGCAGTATCCCCCAGGAAGACCAATTGTATCCTCTATAGGAAGTATGTATGAAAACACCTCTAAATACATCGATTACTTCCTACGCCCCTATGTCCAAACTCTTCCCTCGTATATTCAAGATACAGGGGACTTTTTGAGACTAATAGACAAAGTTACTTGGGTCTCAGGCATGTTATTAATGACTCTCGATGTTAATAGCCTCTATACATGCATACCGCACTCTATGGGTATGGAGGCTAGTAGACAGTATCTGGAAAAACGTGATTTATCATACTACAAGCACACAGAAATGATCTTAACCATGATGCAAACCTGTTTGGCAAGCAATTATTTTTTGTTTGACCATGTGATCTATTGCCAGGCCCAGGGGACTGCAATGGGGACCTACTTCACCCCCAGTTATGCGGGGTTATACCTCGGGTGGTGGGAGGAGCAGGTGGCTAGTAACATCTTAGCCTTTACCCATCATGTGGTCCTCTGGGCCAGGTATATTGATGACGTTTTCTGTATCTGGAGGGGCACCAAGCAAGAAGCAACATTGTTTGTTGATACACTTAACGTAAATCAGTGCAATTTAACATTTACAAGCACCATACAAGAAAAAACAATTGAATTTCTACATGTGGAAGTTACAGTGAATAAGAACAAACTGGATAGTAGACTGTTTCGTAAAGCTACCACGGGAAACAGTCTATTACATGCAAAAAGCTGTCACCCCAAGAACTTGATACGAAGTATACCATATGGAGAGCTCCTTAGAGCTAAAAGAAACTGTAGCTCATAGGTGGCATTTAAGGAAGAACTACAAATTATGCAGACCAGGTTTTCCCAGAGAGGTTATTCAGAAAAGATCATTAAACAGGCAGTCGAAAGAGTAGGAAAGGTACAACGAGAAGTAACATTAAAAGTGGTAACACAAGATAAAGCTCAGGAAGAACCTATTAGGTTTATAACATCCTACAGTAATCAGTCATGGGAAATGAGAAAATGCCTTAAAAAATACTGGCATGTGCTCAACACAGATGAAACTTTGAAGAAATATGTAGGAGGCAATCCAAAGATCACATTTAGGAAGTGTAGGGCGCTCAATGATCTATTATGCAGCAGTGCATTACCTATTGAAAAAGCCTTAAACCCCATTAAGGACTTTTTGTTTGCGGTGCCTGTAAAGCGTGTAAGACGAGTGTTAACCGCAAAGAAATGAAATTATCCATGGCACCAAAACCTTTCAAAATTGAGAAACACATTACATGCAAATCGGACTACTGTGTGTATGCACTTAGTAGTCCTTGCTCCTTGACCTATATTGGTAGCACAGTTCATCCAGTTAAACGACGCATTCTGGAACACTTGCGTGCTATCAAAAATGAAGACAAAAGCTATCCGGTCGCAAGACATTTTAAGGAGTTCCACAGTAAGAATAGTGATCTCCTTCAGTTTTGTGCCCTAGATAGAATACCCGTCACTGAAAGAGGAGGCAACAGAGTAAGGGAATTGAGACGCTTAGAGTCCAGAATGATCATAAAATTTGGTACCAAGCATCCAATGGGATTGAATAGAGATGAAGAGCTATCGGTCCATTTGGGATAAGGTGATCTATGATTTGATGATATTATGTTACAAACTCTGTCCACTTTTATAATGAAATGAATCTCTTGCCATGTTTGTTTTTAACAGTCACAAGTTTTTAAATAGCACTATTCTATGTTTTGCTGTAGGAGACGACGATATCAGCTTGCTGGGAGGAGAAAAACAAAAGAGCGATTAGTAGCATAAATTGGATCACGAATGCTGTTTAACTTATGAATTTGGTATTGGTATTATTTGTAACACAGTATTTAATGGCATAATGTTATTATTTTTGGAATTGCCCACTGGGGCTGAATTGGAGTTATGCAAATAGGATTAATTCAGGTGGTGTACCTTAAGCCCAGTATTGGCCCACCGGGGCGGAATTGTCTATATGGGTGTTTTGTTATTTGACAAGAAACTGAACACACTTGTTTGATGAATTATGCAAATGAGAATTGATTACTGTGTTATTACTTGATTTGTTCTCAAATTCATGATTTGCAGTATCTTTGTATCCGAGGATCATTTGGTGAATAACATACTATTGTTCACCATTACAAAATGGCCGCTGTTTTCCCCACCAAACTGCAGCATTTGGGATCTGTAGTCCTACACCTATGTTTACTGTGCACTATATGTAACTATGGTTTACAAACGTTCCCTCGACCCGTGACCAAGGTGCTGCTGCACCGAAACGCGTCGGGCGTTTGGCTTACAACATGCTTATGGAATAAAATATCAGCGTGAAACGGATTTGGGTTTGAGTATTTCTTCACCGGAGAGGAGAGGATATTGTTTGTATTTGAGAGGTTTCGCGCCCTCACTCAACCCCGCTGCCCATTGTGGCAGAGAGAACCGCGAACTTTAAAGTATTGAGTTTCCGTTTGGAATATAACTCTCTGCCCGCACCCGGGAATAGCCGACACGTTATCAAACATTATGGACTACAGGTAAGACCCGACACCAACTGCGGGAACTGCGGAACCATTTACAGTCGGAGGACTGTGTGGAACCGGGCGGTGAATGCGGAAGGTGAGGGGGTTCTTTGGTTACGTTACAAGTATCGGTGATTGGCTTATACCGGGTAGCTGGCGGAACCAGCACGGCGAAGTCGCTGGGGCTGAGGAAACATGCATCAGCTTTAAAAAAGAAGCCGGAGGACTGATACGCGGTTCTCCTTACAGAATTTGCAAGCATGGATTCTGTGAGCCGGGAGGCAATGAGACGGGAAGCAGCGGACCTGCTGTTTGTCCCGATTGATAAAAACAAAGTGGAGATGGACAGAACGGGTAATATCACAAACTTGGATTCCCTCAATAAGAAAGAACTATGGGATAAATTATGGAAATGTGCTAAATTGGAGCAGTCCAAGTGGTGGGAAGCCACTGCCCTGCAAAAGTACATGGATTGCGAGTGAGTGCCGAGAGGATTGCGAATATTTATCACTCCAACTTTCACAGATCCAGATCCTGAACTTATAGAAGAATGGGCTAAAAATAACCACCAATGCTCTACAATAATGCTTAAGCTGTTAATTAAATATGCTCTCAAAGATGCGGCCAGGTTGGCCTTGGAGATTGATGAATTAACTTCACAATTGAAAAGTAAATATACTGAGAGTGAGTTTGATTCTGAATTAAAAAAACTTACCCTAAGGTTGGAGAAAGCCGAAAATGAAATAAAAATCAAGAAACAAAGGAAGTTCCATAGGGGCCTACTGGATTATGAACTTGGTCAAATATTTACTTTTGGGCGCAAATTTGATCACTTAAGGGATAGTAACCAGACAAATCAGACAAGACCAGTAAATGACGAGCGACAAGGACGGATGGAACAAAGGGGTACAGTGTCGTCTGACGAGATACAAGTGATTCCCAGCACTAGTAATGACCAGGAATTAATGGAAGGAGCTAGGAATATATCTACCATGCCTCCTAATGAAGGAGTAAAATCCAATATTTTAAAGGAGTTCACCTTGATGGCTCGGGGCCGGCAGGGCATGGGAAGCCCAGTGCCTCAAGAAGAAAAAACAAATCGAGGTCGAGGCGCCAGAGGAGGAAGCAAAAGAGGCGCAAAGAGACAAGCAGTATTAGACACCTTCGTGGGAATGACAACAAGGGGAAAATCGGCCTCAAAATGAAGGACTCACATACAGTGGTAAATCTTTCTGAAATTTGTTTATCTGCTGATCAAATTGATGTTTTATCATTAGGATTGACTTTTTGTCCCTCTACAAATTTTAACTACACTGAAGGACGTATTGACTTGTTTAAATTTGTTCGTAAATTGAGGCTTAAAAAATGGTTTGAGTCTAAGGGTAAAGAAACTGTTCCTAGAACTGAATACAATACCAATTTGAATATAGGCGATTTGGAAGTGTTAAGGATAATGAGGACCCTGGAAACAGGAGAAGATGCCACTGGGGAACCAGGGGAGGTGATGGCAGGTGAAAGTTTAATACTTGACTGCACCAGTGGCAGTAATTTCAAACCCACATCCAAATTTATGCCTCAAATACATAATGAAGCAATTAAAATTTTCGAAAAAGGAGTTGAAATTGAGCTTAGAAAACTAGGAAAAATGTCAAGCCAGATACACAGCAATCTTACCCCAAAACAGCAAAAAGCAGTCAAGGAACTGCAAGATAACAACCAAATCATTATTAAAAAATCTGATAAGGGGAGTAACGTTGTGGTCTGGCCAAAACAAATGTACCTAGATGGGGGCAAAAGACAATTGAATGATGTTCAGAACTATGCTGTGACAAGTAGAAAATGTTATGAGAAAAGCAATGAATTATACAGAGCACAATTGATTAAGTGGAGAAATGAAAAATTGTTGTCTGAAGATGAATATAAATACCTGTATTGTGAATTTCCCAGGCTGGCTACAATGTATCTTTTACCAAAGATTCATAAAGATAAGCAGTATCCCCCGGGAAGACCCATTGTATCCTCTATAGGAAGTATGTATGAAAACACCTCTAAATACATCGATTACTTCCTACGCCCCTATGTCCAAACTCTTCCCTCATATATTCAAGATACAGGGGACTTTTTGAGACTAATAGACAAAGTTACTTGGGACTCAGGCATGTTATTAATGACTCTCGATGTTAATAGCCTCTATACATGCATACCACACTCTATGGGTATGGAGGCTAGTAGACAGTATCTGGAAAAACGTGATTTATCATACTACAAGCACACAGAAATGATCTTAACCATGATGCAAACCTGTTTGGCAAACAATTATTTTTTGTTTGACCATGTGATCTATTGAAAGGGCCCAGGGGACTGCAATGGGGACCTGCTTCGCCCCCAGTTATGCGGGGTTATAGCTCGGGTGGTGGGAGGAGCAGGTGGCTAGTAACATCTTAGCCTTTACCCATCATGTGGTCCTCTGGGCCAGGTATATTGATGACGTTTTCTGTATCTGGAGGGGCACCAAGCAAGAAGCAACATTGTTTGTTGATACACTTAACGTAAATCAGTGCAATTTAACATTTACAAGCACCATACACGAAAAAACTATTGAATTTCTAGATGTGGAAGTTACAGTGAATAAGAACAAACTGGATAGTAGACTGTTTCGTAAAGCTACCGCGGGAAACAGTCTATTACATGCAAAAAGCTGTCACCCCAAGAACTTGATACAAAGTATACCATATGGAGAGCTCCTTAGAGCTAAAAGAAACTGTAGCTCAGAGGTGGCATTTAAGGAAGAACTACAAATTATGCAGACCAGGTTTGCCCAGAGAGGTTATTCAGAAAAGATCATTAAACAGGCAGTCGAAAGAGTAGGAAAGGTACAACGAGAAGAAACATTAAAAGTGGTAACACAAGATAAAGCTCAGGAAGAACTTATTAGGTTTATAACATCCTACAGTAATCAGTCATGGGAAATGAGAAAATGCCTTAAAAAATACTGGCATGTGCTCAACACAGATGAAACTTTGAAGAAATACGTAGGAGGCAATCCAAAGATCACATTTAGGAAGTGTAGGGCGCTCAATGATCTATTATGCAGCAGTGCATTACCTATTGAAAAAGCCTTAAACCCCATTAAGGACTTTTTTGTTTGCGGTGCCTGTAAAGCCTGTAAGACGAGTGTTAACCGTAAAGAAATGAAATTATCCATGGCACAAAAACCTTTCAAAATTGAGAAACACCTTACATGCAAATCGGACTACTGTGTGTATGCACTTAGTAGTCCTTGCTACTTGACCTATATTGGTAGCACAGTTCATCCAGTTAAACGACGCATTCTGGAACACTTGCGTGCTATCAAAAATGAAGACAAAAGCAATCCGGTCGCAAGACATTTTAAGGAGTTCCACAGTAAGAATAGTGGTCTCCTTCAGTTTTGTGCCCTAGATAGAATACCCGTCACTGAAAGAGGAGGCAACAGAGTAAGGGAATTGAGAAGCTTAGATTCCAGAATGATCATAAAATTTGGTACCAGGCATCCAATGGGATTAAATAAAGATGAAGATCTATCGGTCCATTTGGGATAAGGTGATCTATGATTTGATGATATTATGTTATAAACTCTGTCCACTTTTATAATGAAATGAATCTCTTGCCATGTTTGTTTTTAACAGTCACAAGTTTTTAAATAGCACTATTCTATGTTTTGCTGTAGGAGACGACGATATCAGCTTGCTGGGAGGAGAAAAACAAAAGAGCGATTAGTAGCATAAATTGGATCACAAATGCTGTTTAACTTATGAATTTGGTATTGGTATTATTTGTAACACAGTATTTAATGGCATAATGTTATTATTTTTTGGAATTGCCCACTGGGGCTGATTTGGAATTATGCAAATATGATTAATTCAGGTGGTGTACCTTAAGCCCAGTATTGGCCCACTGGGGCGGAATTGTCTATATGGGTGTTTTGTTATTTGCCAAGAAACTGAACACACTTGTTTGATGAATTATGCAAATGAGAATTGATTACTGTGTTATTACTAGATTTGTTCTCAAATTCATGATTTGCAGTATCTTTGTATCCGAGGATCATTTGGTGAATAACATACTTTTGTTCACCATTACAAAATGGCCACTGTTTTCCCCACCAAACTACAGCATTTGGGATATGTAGTCCTACACCTATGTTTCCTGTGCACTATATGTAACTATGGTTTACAAACGTTCCCTCGACCCGTGACCAAGGTGCAGCTGCACCGAAACACGTCGGGCGTTTGGCTTACAACATGCTTATGGAATAAAGTATCAGCGTGAAACGGATTTGGGCTTGAGTATTTCTTCACCGGAGAGGAGAGGATATTGTTTGTATTTGAGAGGTTTCGCGCCCTCACTCAAGCCCGCTGCCCATTGTGGCAGAGAGAACCGCGAACTTTAAAGTATTGAGTTTCCGTTTGGAATATAACTCTCTGCCCGCACCCGGGAATAGCCGACACGTTATCAAACATTATGGACTACAGGTAAGACCCGACACCAACTGCGGGAACTGCGGAACCATTTACAGTCAGAGGACTGTGTGGAACCGGGCGGTGAACGCGGAAGGTGAGGGGGTTCTTTGGTTATGTTACAAGTATCAGTGATTGGCTTATACCGGGT
The DNA here is from genome assembly GCA_963921515.1 of Calotriton arnoldi. NCBI lineage: Eukaryota > Metazoa > Chordata > Amphibia > Caudata > Salamandridae > Calotriton > Calotriton arnoldi. The sequence continues at coordinate 1,798,067 of CAWUFW010001579.1, read as the reverse complement.
AGCTGGCGGAACCAGCGCGGCGAAGTCGCTGGGGCTGAGGAAACATGCATCAGCTTTAAAAAAGAAGCCGGAGGACTGATACGCGGTTCTTCTTACAGAATTTACAAGCATGGATTCTGTGAGCCGGGAGGCAATGAGACGGGAAGCAGCGGACCTGCTGTTTGTCCCGATTGATAAAAACAAAGTGGAGATGGACAGAACGGGTAATATCACAAACTTGGATTCCCTCAATAAGAAAGAACTATGGGATAAATTATGGAAATGTGCTAAATTGGAGCAGTCCAAGTGGTGGGAAGCCACTGCCCTGCAAAAGTACATGGATTGCGAGCGAGTGCCGAGAGGATTGCGAATATTTATCACTCCGACTTTCACAGATCCAGATCCTGAACTTATAGAAGAATGGGCTAAAAATAACCACCAATGCTCTACAATAATGCTTAAGCTGTTAATTAAATATGCTCTCAAAGATACGGCCAGGTTGGCCTTGGAGATTGATGAATTAACTTCACAATTGAAAAGTAAATATACTGAGAGTGAGTTTGATTCTGAATTAAAAAAACTTACCCTAAGGTTGGAGAAAGCCGAAAATGAAATAAAAATCAAGAAACAAAGGAAGTTCCATAGGGGCCAACTGGATTATGAACTTGGTCAAATATTTACTTTTGGGCGCAAATTTGATCACTTAAGGGATAGTAACCAGACAAATCAGACAAGACCAGTAAATGACGAGCGACAAGGACGGATGGAACAAAGGGGTACAGTGTCGTCTGACGAGATACAAGTGATTCCCAGCACTAGTAATGACCAGGAATTAATGGAAGGAGCTAGGAATGTATCTACCATGCCTCCTAATGAAGGAGTAAAATCCAATATTTTAAAGGAGTTCACCTTGATGGCTCGGGGCTGGCAGGGCATGGGAAGCCCAGTGCCTCAAGAAGAAAAAACAAATCGAGGTCGAGGCGCCAGAGGAGGAAGCAAAAGAGGCGCAAAGAGACAAGCAGTATTAGACACCTTCGTGGGAATGACAACAAGGGGAAAATCGGCCTCAAAATGAAGGACTCACATACAGTGGTAAATCTTTCTGAAATTTGTTTATCTGCTGATCAAATTGATGTTTTATCATTAGGATTGACTTTTTGTCCCTCTACAAATTTTAACTATTGTTCGTAAATTGCAGCTTAAAAAATGGTTTGAGTCTAAGGGTAAAGAAACTGTTCCTAGAGCTGAATACAATACCAATTTGACTATAGGCGATTTGGAAGTGTTAAGGACAATGAGGACCCTGGAAACAGGAGAAGATGCCAGGGGAGGTGATGGCAGGTGAAAGTTTAATACTTGACTGCACCAGTGGCAGTAATTTCAAACCCACATCCAAATTTATGCCTCAAATACATAATGAAGCAATTGAAATTTTCGAAAAAGGAGTTGAAATTGAGCTTAGAAAACTAGGAAAAATGTCAAGCCAGATACACAGCAATCTTACCCCAAAACAGCAAAAAGCAGTCAAGGAACTGCAAGATAACAACCAAATCATTATTAAAAAAATCTGATAAGGGGGGTAACGTTGTGGTCTGGCCAAAACAAATGTACCTAGATGGGGGCAAAAGACAATTGAATGATGTTCAGAACTATGCTGTGACAAGTAGAAAATGTTATGAGAAAAGCAACGAATTATACAGAGCACAATTGATTAAGTGGAGAAATGAAAAATTGTTGTCTGAAGATGAATATAAATACCTGTATTGTGAATTTCCCAGGCTGGCTACAATGTATCTTTTACCAAAGATTCATAAAGATAAGCAGTATCCCCGGGAAGACCCATTGTATCCTCTATAGGAAGTATGTATGAAAACACCTCTAAATACATCGATTACTTCCTACGCCCTATGTCCAAACTCTTCCCTCATATATTCAAGATACAGGGGACTTTTTGAGACTAATAGACAAAGTTACTTGGGACTCAGGCATGTTATTAATGACTCTCGATGTTAATAGCCTCTATACATGCATACCGCACTCTATGGGTAAGGAGGCTAGTAGACAGTATCTGGAAAAACGTGATTTATCATACTACAAGCACACAGAAATGATCTTAACCATGATGCAAACCTGTTTGGCAAACAATTATTTTTTGTTTGACCATGTGATCTATTGAAAGGGCCCAGGGGACTGCAATGGGGACCTGCTTTGCCCCCAGTTATGCGGGGTTATACCTCGGGTGGTGGGAGGAGCAGGTGGCTAGTAACATCTTAGCCTTTACCCATCATGTGGTCCTCTGGGCCAGGTATATTGATGACGTTTTCTGTATCTGGAGGGGCACCAAGCAAGAAGCAACATTGTTTGTTGATACACTTAACGTAAATCAGTGCAATTTAACATTTACAAGCACCATACAAGAAAAAACAATTGAATTTCTAGATGTGGAAGTTACAGTGAATAAGAACAAACTGGATAGTAGACTGTTTCGTAAAGCTACCGCGGGAAACAGTCTATTACATGCAAAAAGCTGTCACCCCAAGAACTTGATACGAAGTATACCATATGGAGAGCTCCTTAGAGCTAAAAGAAACTGTAGCTCAGAGGTGGCATTTAAGGAAGAACTACAAATTATGCAGACCAGGTTTGCCCAGAGAGGTTATTCAGAAAAGATCATTAAACAGGCAGTCGAAAGAGTAGGAAAGGTACAACGAGAAGAAACATTAAAAGTGGTAACACAAGATAAAGCTCAGGAAGAACTTATTAGGTTTATAACATCCTACAGTAATCAGTCATGGGAAATGAGAAAATGCCTTAAAAAATACTGGCATGTGCTCAACACAGATGAAACTTTGAAGAAATACGTAGGAGGCAATCCAAAGATCACATTTAGGAAGTGTAGGGCGCTCAATGATCTATTATGCAGCAGTGCATTACCTATTGAAAAAGCCTTAAACCCCATTAAGGACTTTTTGTTTGCGGTGCCTGTAAAGCGTGTAAGACGCAGTGTTAACCGTAAAGAAATGAAATTATCCATGGCACAAAAACCTTTCAAAATTGAGAAACACCTTACATGCAAATCGGACTACTGTGTGTATGCACTTAGTAGTCCTTGCTACTTGACCTATATTGGTAGCACAGTTCATCCAGTTAAACGACGCATTCTGGAACACTTGCGTGCTATCAAAAATGAAGACAAAAGCTATCCGGTCGCAAGACATTTTAAGGAGTTCCACAGTAAGAATAGTGGTCTCCTTCAGTTTTGTGCCCTAGATAGAATACCCGTCACTGAAAGAGGAGGCAACAGAGTAAGGGAATTGAGATGCTTAGAGTCCAGAATGATCATAAAATTTGGTACCAGGCATCCAATGGGATTAAATAAAGATGAAGAGCTATCGGTCCATTTGGGATAAGGTGATCTATGATTTGATGATATTATGTTATAAACTCTGTCCACTTTTATAATGAAATGAATCTCTTGCCATGTTTGTTTTTAACAGTCACAAGTTTTTAAATAGCACTATTCTATGTTTTGCTGTAGGAGACGACGATATCAGCTTGCTGGGAGGAGAAAAACAAAAGAGCGATTAGTAGCATAAATTGGATCACAAATGCTGTTTAACTTATGAATTTGGTATTGGTATTATTTGTAACACAGTATTTAATGGCATAATGTTATTATTTTTGGAATTGCCCACTGGGGCTGAATTGGAATTATGCAAATAGGATTAATTCAGGTGGTGTACCTTAAGCCCAGTATTGGCCCACTGGGGCGGAATTGTCTATATGGGTGTTTTGTTATTTGCCAAGAAACTGAACACACTTGTTTGATGAATTATGCAAATGAGAATTGATTACTGTGTTATTACTAGATTTGTTCTCAAATTCATGATTTGCAGTATCTTTGTATCCGAGGATCATTTGGTGAATAACATACTTTTGTTCACCATTACAAAATGGCCACTGTTTTCCCCACCAAACTGCAGCATTTGGGATATGTAGTCCTACACCTATGTTTACTGTGCACTATATGTAACTATGGTTTACAAACGTTCCCTCGACCGGTGACCAAGGTGCGGCTGCACCGAAACACGTCGGGCGTTTGGCTTACAACATGCTTATGGAATAAAATATCAGCGTGAAACGGATTTGGGCTTGAGTATTTCTTCACCGGAGAGGAGAGGATATGGTTTGTATTTGAGAGGTTTTGCGCCCTCACTCAAGCCCGCCGCCCATTGTGGCAGAGAGAACCGCAAACTTTAAAGTATATATATATATATATATATATTCACTGAAAAAACCATAGGTTTTAGGGACAGTTATAGTTAGTTGGACATTGCACTCGTACAAAACCCGTGAAATTCCCCCGTTATAGTTAGTTCAGCTAACTATAACTCGCGCCCCGCAATGCACTGCTGATGACGTCACATATTACATCACTCATGACATGGTCAGTGACATCACTGATGACATCACTGATGACATCTCAAATGACATCACTGATGACATCATCCAGTGACTGTGTGTTTCTGTAAAGTTTAAATATTTTTAATATATATAGGAAAAGACGTATTGAAGAATGAGTGGGTGTGTAAGTGTCTGTATGGATGATTTAGTAGGTGCGTGACTGACTCTATAAGTGAGTGATTTAACGTATCTTACTGAATGCATGGGTTAGTGACTAAACTGGGTGAATGTCTGTATCCGTCTGTCTGTTGCTGTGTAAGTGGCTGCATGTGTTTGTGAATAGCTAAATGAGTGTCTATATGAGTTATTGAATGCTTGTCTGAGTATCTGTATGGGTGCCTGAGTGTTTGTGTGGGAGGGGTGTGTGCAACTCTGTGCATAGATGTGTGAGTGGGTGATTCACTGGGTGGATGGTTTCAAGAGTGCATCTGTGATAGACTGTATGGGTGGGTAAGTGTGTGTAAGAGTGTGTTAGTGAGTGAATGTATGTCCCAGTGGTACATGTGTGAATAACTACATATGTGAAAGGCAGTATATATGTGTGTTGGAGTATATAAATAGCTATAAGCAAGAGTGAGTGATTGTGATAGTGGCTGTATGGATGAGTGTGTGCTTGTATCAGTGATTGTATAAGAGCGTAACAATGTGCTACTATTTGTATGAGTAAGTGAGCTGGTGTGTGTATAACTGTATAGGTGAGTAAATGGCAGTGTGTTTAATTATTTGCATGACTGACTAGGTGTCTGAGTATCTCTATGGATGAGTGGCGTTGTTTGAGTGTCTATATAGGAGTAAGAGTGCATATGATAGTCCTGTACTGAGTGACCGTAAGTATGAGTGACTGTACGGGTGAGTGAGTGGATGTGTGTGTGTAGACCTAAGAATCAGTGAGTGGGTATGTAGTTATTGGTGTTGGAGTGTCTATGGTTTTGCGAATGGCAGTCTGTAATTTAGAGTGGGTGTATCAAAGATTATATTAGGGTGTGAGGAGGTGCATCAGATTATCACGTGGATGATGTCATCAGTGATGTCATTTGAGATGTCATCAGTGATGTCATCAGTGATGTCACTGACCATGTCATGAGTGATGTAATATGTGACGTCATCAGCAGTGCATTGCGGGGCGCGAGTTATAGTTAGCTGAACTAACTATAACGGGGAATTTCACGGGTTTTGTACGAGTGCAATGTCCAAGTAACTATAACTGTCCCTAAAACCTATGGTTTTTTCAGTGAATTTCAAAGGTTTTTTAAATGCTAATTTGTAACTATAACGTGTCTGAAACCTGTGGTTTTTTCAGTGAATTTCAAAGGTTTTTTAAATGCTAATTTGTAACTATAACGTGTCTGAAACCTATGGTTTTTTCAGTGAATTTCAAAGGTTTTTAAATGCTAATTTCTAACTATAACGTGCCTGAAACCTACGGTTTTTTCAGTGAATTTCAAAGGTTTTGTAAATGACAATTTTTAAATGTATTAATTGTTATACTAATTTTTTTCATACTGATTTACTACATTTGTAGAAACAATTTTTTTACAGATTTTATTTTTAAATTACATTGTAATTACATTATACATTACATTACAAAAAATACTTTCTCAGAATGAATTACTTTAGTTTAAATACTTTGCACATAGGCAATAGACTTTTAAGTACAGTAGTTACAGTTGTTGCAATGGGCAACACATTTTCAAACACAATGCAACATTCAGCTCAATGTGAATTTCTAGTTAAATGCAATTAGTTACTTTATGGATTACTTTTCTAACCACAGGACTGGATCCTAGATTCAGTCCTGGTACATCTCCTGTAAACAGTTGAGTAAAAGCGTTTTGGTTACAGTCGTGATTTTTAAGGAATATTATTGTATTTTAAAAGTTGACACTTAGAAACTTTTTCTCATAGAATCACCAATGTTATCCTATGGAAGGAAATTCACTTAGCAGGTAAAAACTGTTATCGTTACTTTTTCTTACTCAGTGTTGGATCCTGGATCCAGCACTGGTGCATCTCCTGTAAACAGTTGAAAGAATGCGTTTAAGTCATACAGGTGATTTTTAAGGAATATTTGTAGTTTGTAAAAATCAACACTTTGAAACTTTTTGCTGAAAACCAGACAATGGATTCCTATGGAAGAAAATATAAGTTACTGGTAAGTACGGTTAAAATTACTTTTCAGGATTAGTACTGGGCTGAAAGATGCAGCACTGAGGTCTCTCCTGATAACAGGTGAGTAAATCGGAATTCGTATTTCGGCTGATTTTAGAGGAATATTTTAAAGTTCCAAAACTCCACACTTAGAAGAATTTCCAAGTGAAACCAGTCAATGTTAGCCTATGGAAGGAAATTCAAGTTACTGGTAAGTACGGTTAAAATTACTTTTCAGGACCAGTACTGGGCTGAAAGATACAGCACTGAGGTCTCTCCTTATAACAGGTGAGTAAATCGAATTCGTATTTCGGCTGATTTTAGAGGAATATTTGTATGTTTCAAAAATCAACACTTAGAAACTTTTTCAGCAAAAAGCAGGCAATGATATCCTATGGAAGGAAATTCAAGTTACTGGTAAGTACGGTTAAAATTACTTAGAGGATCAGTACTGGGCTGAAAGATGCAGCACTGAGGTCTCTCCTGATAACAGGTGAGTAAATCGGAATTCGTATTTCGGCTGATTTTAGAGGAATATTTTAAAGTTCCAAAACTCGATACTTAGAAGAATTTCCAAGTGAAACCAGTCAATGTTAGCCTATGAAGGAAATTCAAGTTACCGGTAAGTACGGTTAAAATTACTTTTCAGGACCAGTACTGGGCTGAAAGATGCAGCACTGAGGTCTCTCCTGATAACAGGTGAGTAAATCGGAATTCGTATTTCGGCTGATTTTAGAGGAATATTTTAAAGTTCCAAAACTCCACACTTAGAAGAATTTCCAAGTGAAACCAGTCAATGTTAGCCTATGGAAGGAAATTCAAGTTACTGGTAAGTACGGTTAAAATTACTTTTCAGGACCAGTAATGGGCTGAAAGATACAGCACTGAGGTCTCTCCTGATAACAGGTGAGTAAATCGGAATTCGTATTTCGGATGATTTTAGAGGAATATTTGTATGTTTCAAAAATCAACACTTAGAAACTTTTTCAGCAAAAAGCAGGCAATGATATCCTATGGAAGGAAATTCAAGTTACTGGTAAGTACGGTTAAAATTACTTTTGAGGATCAGTACTGGGCTGAAAGATGCAGCACTGAGGTCTCTCCTGATAACAGGTGAGTAAATCGGAATTCGTATTTCGGCTGATTTTAGAGGAATATTTTAAAGTTCCAAAACTCCACACTTAGAAGAATTTCCAAGTGAAACCAGTCAATGTTAGCCTATGAAGGAAATTCAAGTTACCGGTAAGTACGGTTAAAATTACTTTTCAGGACCAGTACTGGGCTGAAAGATGCAGCACTGAGGTCTCTCCTGATAACAGGTGAGTAAATCGGAATTCGAATTCCGGCTGATTTTAGAGGAATATTTTAAAGTTCCAAAACTCCACACTTAGAAGAATTTCCAAGTGAAACCAGTCAATGTTAGCCTATGGAAGGAAATTCAAGTTACTGGTAAGTACGGTTAAAATTACTTTTCAGGACCAGTACTGGGCTGAAAGATACAGCACTGAGGTCTCTCCTGATAACAGGTGAGTAAATCGGAATTCGTATTTCGGATGATTTTAGAGGAATATTTGTAGGTTTCAAAAATCAACACTTAGAAACTTTTTCAGCAAAAAGCAGGCAATGATATCCTATGGAAGGAAATTCAAGTTACTGGTAAGTACGGTTAAAATTACTTTTCAGGACCTGTTATCAGGAGAGAACCCAGTGCTGCATCTTTTAGCCCAGCACTGACCCTGAAAGTAATTTTAACCGTACTTACCAGTAACTTATCTTTTCTTCCATAGGAATCCATTGTCTGGTTTTCAGCAGAAAAAGTTTCCAAGTGTCGATTTTCACAAACTACAAATATTCCTTAAAAATCGCCTGTATGACTTAAACACATTTTTTCAACTGTTTACAGGAGATGCACCAGTGCTGGATCCAGGATCCAACACTGAGTAAGAAAAAGTAACTGAAAACAGTTTTTACCTGCTAAGTGAATTTCCTTCCATAGGATAACATTGGTGATTCTATGAGGAAAAGTTTCTGTGTCAACTTTTAAAATACAATAATATTCCTTAAAAATCACGACTGTAACCAAAACGCTTTTACTCAACTGTTTACAGGAGATGTCCCAGGACTGAATCTAGGATCCAGTCCTGTGGTTAGAAAAGTAATCCATAAAGTAACTAATTGCATTTAACTAGAAATTCACATTGAGCTGAATGTTGCATTGTGTTTGAAAATGTGTTGCCCATTGCAACAACTGTAACTACTGTACTTAAAAGTCTATTGCCTATGTGCTAAGTATTTAAACTAAAGTAATTCATTCTGAGAAAGTATTTTTGTAATGTAATGTATAATGTAATTACAATGTAATTTAAAAAATAAAATATGTAAAAGAAATTGTTTCTAAAAATGTAGTAAATCAGTATGAAAAAATTAATATAAAAATTAATACATTTAAAAAATGTCATTAAAAAATTCACTGAAAAAACCGTAGGTTTCAGGCACGTTATAGTTACAAATTAGCATTTAAAAAACCTTTGAAATTCACTGAAAAAACCATAGGTTTCAGACACGTTATAGTTAGAAATTAGCATTTAAAAAACCTTTGAAATTCACTGAAAAAACCATAGGTTTTAGGGACAGTTATAGTTACAAATTAGCATTTAAAAAACCTTTGAAATTCACTGAAAAAACCATAGGTTTCAGATATGTTATAGTTACAAATTAGCATTTAAAAAACCTTTGAAATTCACTGAAAAAACCATAGGTTTTAGGGACAGTTATAGTTAGTTGGACATTTCACTCGTACAAAACCCGTGAAATTCCCCGTTATAGTTAGTTCAGCTAACTATAACTCACGCCCGCAATGCACTGCTGATGACGTCACATATTACATCACTCATGACATGGTCAGTGACATCACTGATGACATCACTGATGACATCTCAAATGACATCACTGATGACATCATCCAGTGACTGTGTGTTTCTGTAAAGTTTAAATATGTTTAATATATATAGGGAAAGGCGTATTGAAGAATGAATGGGTGTAGAAGCGCCTGAATGGATGATTTAGTAGGTGCGTGACTGAGTCTATAAGTGAGTGATTAAACGTATCTTACTGGATGCATGGGTGAGTGACTAAACTGTGTGAATGTCTGTATCCGTCTGTCTGTTGTTGTGTAAGCAGCTGCATGGGTTTCTGACTAGCTAAATGAGTGTCTATATGGGTTATGGATTGGTTCTCTGAGTATCTGTATGGGTGCCTCAGTGTTTGTGTGGGTGGGGTGTGTGTGACTCTGTGCATAGATGTGTGAGTGGGTGATTCACTGGGTGCATGGTTTCAAGAGTGCGTCTGTGATAAACTAACTATAACGGGGGAATTTCACTGGTTTTGTACGAGTGCAATGTCCAACTAACTATAACTGTCCCTAATACCTTATGGTTTTTTCAGTGAATTTCTAAGGTTTTTTAAATGCTAATTTCTAACTATAACGTGCCTGAAACCTATGGTTTTTTCAGTGAATTTCAAAGGTTTTTAAATGCTAATTCCTAACTATAACGTGTCTGAAACCTATGCTTTTTCAGTGAATTTCAAAGGTTTTTTAAATGCTAATTCCTAACTATAACGTGTCTGAAACCTATGGTTTTTTCAGTGAATTCCAAAGGTTTTGTAAATGACAATTTTTAAATGTATTAATTGTTATATTTATTTTTTTGATACTGATTTACAACATTTTTTTAAACTATTTATTTTTAGATATTTTATTTTTTAAATTACATTGTAATTACATTATACATTACATTACAAAATATACTTTCTCAGAATGAATTACTTTAGTTTAAATACTTTGCAAATAGGCAATAGACTTTTAAGTACAGTAGTTACAGTTGTTGCAATGGGCAACACAATTTCAAAAACAATGCAACATTGAGCTCAATGTGAATTTCTAGTTAAATGCAATTAGTTACTTTATGGATTACTTTTCTAACCACAGGACTGGATCCTAGATTCAGCCCTGGGACATCTCCTGTAAACAGTTCAGTAAAAGCGTTTTGGTTACAGTAGTGATTTTTAAGGAATATTATTGTATTTTAAAAGTTGACACTTAGAAACTTTTTCATATAGAATCACCAATGTTATCCTATGGGAGGAAATTCACTTAGCAGGTAAGTAGTGTTATCGTTACTTTTTCTTACTCAGAGGTGGATCCTGGAACCAGCACTGGTGCATCTCCTGTAAACAGTTGAAAGAATGTGTTTAAGTCACACAGGCGATTTTTAAGGAATATTTGTAGTTTGTGAAAATCGACACTTTGAAACTTTTCTGCTGAAAACCAGACAATGGATTCCTATGGAAGGAAATTCAAGTTACTGGTAAGCACGGTTAGAATTACTTTTCAGGGTCAGTGCTGGGCTAAAAGATGCAGCACTGGGTTCTCTCCTGATAACAGGTGAGTAAATCGGAATTCATAGTTCGGCTGATTTTAGAGAAATATTATAAAGTTCCAAAACTCCACACTTAGAAGAATTTCCAAGTGAGACCAGTCAATGTTAGCCTATGGAAGGAAATTCAAGTTACTGGTAAGTACGGTTACAATAACTTTTCAGTACCAGTACTGGGCTGAAAGATGCAGCACTGGTTCTCTCCTGATAACAGGTGAGTACATCGGAATTCGTATTTCGTCTGATTTTGGAGGAATATTTGTATGTTTCAAAAATCGACACTTAGAAACTTTTTCAGCAAAAAGCAGGCAATGATATCCTATGGAAGGAAATTCAAGTTACTGGTAAGTACGGTTAAAATTACTTTTCAGGATCAGTACTGGGCTGAAAGATGCAGCACTGAGGTCTCTCCTGATAACAGGTGAGTAAATCGGAATTCGTATTTCGGCTGATTTTAGAGGAATATTATAAAGTTCCAAAACTCCACACTTAGAAGAATTTCCAAATGAAACCAGTCAATGTTAGCCTATGGAAGGAAATTCAAGTTACTGGTAAGTACGGTTAGAATTACTTTTCAGGACCAGTACTGGGCTGAAAGATGCAGCACTGAGGTCTCTCCTGATAACAGGTGAGTAAATTGAAATTCGTATTTCGGCTGATTTTAGAGGAATATTTGTATGTTTCAAAAATCGACACTTAGAAACTTTTTCAGCAAAAAGCAGGCAATGATATCCTATGGAAGGAAATTCAAGTTACTGGTAAGTACGGTTAGAATTACTTTTCAGGATCAGTACTGGGCTCAAAGATGCAGCACTGAGGTCTCTCCTGATAACAGGTGAGTAAATCGAAATTCGTAGTTCGGCTGATTTTAGAGGAATATTCGCACAATGGTGAAGGAAGGGGGTGGGGCCTGAGGTGACATGTCTGCAAACACGCCCTGTGGCGCGTTTTAAGTTGGACAATTAATTCCTCCTCAATCCCGAGGGTCCCTAGGGGCCAACTAGCCCACCAGGTACCTCCAGTATGCGCCAGGGGGCTGCGTTGCAGAGAGGTGTTCAGAGGCCACGCCCATTTTTACAACACTCTGCAACGCAGCTCCGTGGCGCTTACTGGAGGTACCTGGTGGGCTAGTTGGCCCCTAGGGACCCTCAAGATTGAAAAGGAATTTATTCCCCATCTTAAAACGCGCCACGGGGCCTGCTTTGCACACATGTCACCTGAAGCCCCGCCCCCTCCCTTCACCACTGTGCAAACGCGCCCCGTGGCGCGTTTTAAGTTGAGGGATTAAGTCCCCTTGAATCCTGAGGGTCCCTGGAGTCCAACTAGCCCACCATATACCTCCAAAAGCGCCACAGAGCTGCGTTGCAGAGAGGTGTAAAGGGGCGTGGCCTCTGTACACGTCTCTGCAACGCAGCCCCTAGCGCATACTGGAGGTTCCTGGTGGGCTAGTTGGCCTCAGGACCCCCAGTATTCAAGGGGAATCGTTCCCCTCTGCAAACGCGCCAGGGGCGCGTTTGCAGAGTGCTGACAAAGAGGGGGCGTGGCCTCCCGCGCGATGCCGGATTTAATTTTTTTTTTTTTTTTAAAGGGGGCTGTGTGGCCCCCCTTTTTTGTAATTTTTTTGAGCCCTGGGGACCCCATCCCCCAGGGCCTGACCCCGTTTAAAAAAATAAAAAAATAAAAGGACCGGGAAGGGGACCGCGTGGGCCCCCGTCCCGTGGCCAATTTCGACCCGGGGACCCCATCCCCCGGGCCATTGCCACCTTTTTTGAAAGAATTTGATGGAGGGGGCTGCGTGGCCCCCCTCCTAACGCCTCCTTAGGCCCCGGGGACCCCATCCCCCGGGGCCGGCCTTTTTTTTTTTTTTAAATGATTTTTGGGGAGGGGACCGCGTGGCCCCCTCCCAGGCCACTACTTGCCCGGGGACCCCATCCCCGGGGCTGGCCCTATCCTTTTGGGGTCCGTGGGGGACCCCAACTCCCCCACGGACCCTGCCGGCTCCCCGCCTCCTGCGGGAGCCGGCATTGCTTTCCACATGGGGAGCTGCTAATATGCAGCTCCCCATGTGGAAAGCAATTCTGCTTTGAATTTTGGAAGCGAGAGCAGCTTTCCCTGCTCTCGCTTCCAAAATTCAAGCAGTTTGGAATGACAGGACGGAGCCGCGAGGCTCCGTCCTGTCATTGCAAACAGCAGTGTCCCGGGGGTAGGCACCCCGGGACACTGCAGGAGCCGGCCCTGGGGGTGGCGGTCCCCAGGGCCATCACTGGCTCCAGGAGGGGGGCCGCGCAGCCCCCTCCCCACATTTTCAAAGCCCCGGGAGGTGGTGGTCCCCGGGGCTTCGGAGGTCCAAAACGGACCCCCATTTTTAATTTTTAGTGCCCCGGGGAGGTGGCGGTCCCGGGCGTGTGGGGGCTGGAGCCCCCACACAGGTTAAAAAAATAAAAACAGAAGCCCCGGGAGGTGGCGGTCCGCGGGGCAGAGGGAGGGCAAAGAGCCCTCCCGCACCATTTTTGTTAAAGCCCGGGGGTGGTGGTCCCTGGGCTTGGGGGCCCTTAGAGGCCCCCATACATAAATTTAACCCCCCACCATACCCCCAGGACTTGGCCCACCCGGGGCAAATTAACATCGAAGCGCGGGAGACCGCGCTGATTGTTTTCGGCAGGATCCGCGCACCCTGAGCGCATCCTGCCGATTTTTTTTAAAAATGCTTTTTTTGCCCAGGGGTCCTTGTGGGACCCCTGAGCAGCCCTAGGGGTTAGGGGTTTCTACCCTGCCCCCTTTGTGCGCTTTGCGCTCTTGTTTCTGTCCCTCGGTTCTACCGAGGACAAAATGGCTGCCAACACTTCCTGATTTGGAGTGTTGACAGCCAATTAGCATGCAGCTCGTGATCGGGAGGGTACGCGGATCCGACGCGGCCATAGATATATATGTGATTTTAATTGTAAATTTCTCAGGAACTACTGAACGGATTTACACCATTTTAGCAAAAGGCACCAGTCTGAACCAAGGGCTACCTCTTTGCCAAATTTGGGGTTATTCCGTTCAGCAGTTCGGGCTGTAGCTGCGACTAAAGGTTCCTATGGAAAAATGAATGGGGAAACGCGTTTTGGGACCCCCTTTTTCTCGGCCCCCACTTGACGTATCACCCCGAGACTTGCAGGGTAGGAGCGGACCGGAGCGCCCCAACAAGTTGGAAGCTTTCGCGAAGATTTGTCAACCGGCGCCAACGTTATTGCAAATAGAATGTCGCGGATTTCCTATGGATAATAGGTCCTAACTATAACTATCTACTGGCGACCGCCAGTAGATAATATATATATATATATATATATATATATATATATATAATATCTACTGGTGGTGTGTCCAGTAGGTAGTTACAATTCGGACCTAGTTTCCATAGGAAAAGTGTTTTTGTATTGATAATAACTATGGCACCGTTCAATGAATCTTCACAAAGTTTTCAAAACTAGTTTGCCAGTCACTTCTGCTGCAGTCTGGGAGTGGGGGCCATGAAAAAGGGGTCTCAAAACACGTTTTCCAGTGCAATTTCCCATAGGGATTATGGACATGACTACATCCTGAACCGCTGAACTGAATTAAATTAAATTTGGCAGAAAGCTAGATCTTGGTCTAGAAAGAATAATTTTTGTAATTTGGAGTAAATCTGTTCAATTGTTTTGGAGTTATTAAAGTTAAAACATTAATGTATTTCTAGAGACGCGGTTCAGCCACGGATTCTCTATGGATCCGGGTGTATTCGAGGAACTTCGCACCAACAGCAATGCTGTGATTGGCCGGCCACAACCTGAGATGAAAGTTGCAGCCATCATTTTGTGCATCTGAGCATGGTTCCCAGGAGGGAAAATAGAATGTGAAAGTGATGGAAGTGGTCAGGTTAGAGGTACATCAACAGTAAGAAGGAGTGAGAAATTGTGAAAGGGTGGACAAACAGCTTTAAAAATGTAATCCGAAAAATGCACAAAGGAGGGTTGACCCATCTCTCTTAAATCCCATCTTTTTGATCAATTAGATGTGTGACATATATCTCAAGTGAGTGTGAGTTCGGCACCCAGGTAAATTAGCGCTCTCTACACATTTCTTGGATACATTTGTTAGGCCCTCACCCACATTTACCACCTGTGGCCTGCTTCATCAATGGACCCATACCCTCATCACCTAGTGTGAGTGGGTGGGCTCTTAGCATTTGTAAGCAGCGCATTTAAAAGGTGAAACGCAAGGGATTGTGAGTGAGTTCAAATTGCCTCAAAGATCCTAAAATTGCTATTTAATGAGCAAGATTTTGAGTAAGATTAAAAAACAGTGGGATGCCATCAGGATGTGATGGTCCTTGACATGAAAATGTCGACATGTGTCAGCTGTGTAACTACCCAGAGGGTTAGTCGCCATTTTTTAAGACCACATTTTCTTTATTATAAATCTTTGCGTGATGTGGTTGAACTCTATAACCTATTTCACAGCATTCCTAACAATTTTAGGAAAGCATGCACACAACTATACAGACCATACTTAGGACTCTTTCTTAGTTATGGTCATGGGTGAAAAGAGAGAACAGATGTCATAGTCATGAATTTATAAGACATTGCACATTGAATGTCCTATTGCTTAGGCACAATATCCCTTTAAAGTGCGTCAAAGCATGCGAACACATGTGAGTAACACTCAATGCGTCATTCCTGATTTGTAAATGACACAAATATATATATTTAAAAGGCACAATGGACAAATGAAAAAATAAAATTATAATTAAACTTAAAAATGGCAGTGTACAGCATGCACAGACAGGGTGGTTATAGTAACAGTCTACCTACATGGCCTATATATTAATTAGGCATTATAAGGTACTGCGGGGGAGAAGAGATGCAAATGATTTGCTTTGCAATTGAACTTGCAAAACGGTCTTTCTAAACATGTGGAATGATGGGTATAAGACACTTGCTTCTTCAAGGGATCAAGTCCGTGATGATACCTACATCTATCTACGCAACCCTGCACCCTAGCTTTTCTCATGCTAATGGCGGTCTAAAAGACGTTGTTATCATGTTATCAGATACTCAGGTCAATGTTGTTGTGTGCCCTGTATATTTTTAGTGATTCCCGGGGTTATAAACCCTTTTCCCAGTGGTTTGGAAAAGGTCAGATGATGGTATTGCAAAAAGGGTAGTGGTGGCACTGAGACACGTCCTGACTGTGATCCAGGTGTGTGGCTGGGGGGGATGGGAATAGTAATGCCACCCTACCTCCTGGGTAGTGAGAGCTGCACAGAGATGCAGCACTGTCAAATCAGACCGGGAAGGCTGGGAGAGATAGTCCTGGACTCTTAGTCCCATGTCCTAAAGAAAATAAAAAATATATATGGTGGAAGTTTAGGGATACCCTACCCCCCAAGGTCCCATGGGGGATAACCTGCCCCGCTAAGTCCCATGGGGGAACCAAAGGGACCCCCGGGGCCAAAATAAAAATAATATATATATTTTTTTTTAAATCAGTAATTTTTGCCACAGTACTGCAAGACTTCCACAGGATCAAAAAAAAAAGATGTAGGCCAGGGCCTGCACTGTTTAATTAAGGGGAGGGGGTGCACATACCCCTCCATGAGCCAATATAGGCCTTGGGGGCTTACTCCTGGGCTGAAATGCCAAAAAAAGAGGAAGGACCCCTGTGGCCCCCCTCCCCGAGACATCAAAGGCCCTGGGGCCCAATCCCCTAGGGGCCAATATATTTAATTGAGCAGATGGGGCCACACGACCCCTCCTGAGCCATTTAACACCCAAAATAGCCCAGGACCGACTAATAAAATAAAAGGCAAAGCCCCCCTCCCTGAGCCTCTAATCACTCTGGGTCCTCCATTCCTTGGGGCCTGCATTTCTTAAAGTTAGGTGCCCTGGTGACAACCAAGGGCACACACCATACTCTTGTTGGGGGCCAATGGAAGCACCAAGACCCCAATAGCCCTAGCTGGCTCCCCAATTACAGGGGGAGCTGGCATTGCTTCCACCCAGAGGGAGCAGCTCTTAATGCTGATCCCTCTTGGCGCGAGCAATATTTTGGTCTATTTTCCTGCCTGCCTCAGTGCGGGCATGGAAACAGATCAAAAGTCAGCTCCCAGCAGGTGGGAGCTTTTTCAAAGCTCTTGCCCGCTGGGAACGGACTTGGTGTTTGCTCGCGCTTGGCAGGAAATTTAAAAATGCTCCCGCCAAGTGAGAGCAAACACAAGTTTTCCCGTCCGTGCAGGCAGGAAACTGCTATGTCCCGGGGATGGGCTCCCCAGGAAATGGCTACTGAGCCAGCCCCAGGGTTGGGCTCACAGGGGCCTTTAATTTCTCAGGGAGGGGGACCACACAGCCACCTCCCCATTTTCTTAAATTTACACAAGAGCGGAAAAAACATGATGGTGGCCTGGGAACGTGTGTTTTAATTAAGGGGAGGGAGTGTACCCTGCCTGACCCCATTCCCCAGGGATGATATGCCACTCCACTATAAAACACAGCACTTCACTTACAACACTCTCCACTGTACTCTATGACACAGGACTTGACAATGCTCTACTCTATGACACTCTACTTCACCATACTCCACTCTAAAACACTCTTCTCCACTCTATGACAGTCTACAACACCATACTCTACTTTTCGACACGCCAATCCACTGTACAACTTGCTGCAAAAGTCTACGATACTTGACTCCACCATGAGACACCATGCCACTACACTATATATAACACTTAACTACACTGTATGATATGCTACCACACTCTACTCTACTCCACTCAATTCTAATCTACAATATACAGTCTATGACAATAGACTTAACAACAATCTCCTCCACTGTGCTGTACAACACTCCACATAACAATTCTCCACTTGTGACACTGGATTTGAAACACATTTTTATTAAAGTTTTTAAAAGAAACATTGAAATTTTTAGCTCTGCAGTTATAGTTAGGATGACCAAAAACAGGGTTTTTGCGCCTTAATAGCTTTGCACCCTTTTAACGAATATCTGCAAAACTTTGCAGACCTGCTGTCCCATTTCATTCTCCGAGTCCTGAAAGTTTTGCGGGTTGAAATCCAATGCATTTTCCATAGACTTTTGCATTTCATGAAGTGCATAAAATGTTAGCTGGATTTTACCATAATTTGGCAGTATTACATAGTAGGGGGTAGATGATTTTGTGGAGTAGTGCAGATAAGCACAATTAAATAAAAGTTAACAAATAAATATTTTTTTAGCTATATCTGTGGCCACAATAGTCCCGTGGTACAACCTCGGTATATAGCGATGACAAGGGATTATCTGATTGGCCAATGTTTACTTTTCCAAAGCCTGATGGCAGCCATGTTCTTTTAAATGCATTTTCACTGTGTTTTGATGTGTTTCAGGCTTGTAATTGTAATTGTACTGAGGTCAGTGTTGTAATGATATGTAGTTAATAATGTTTGGAAAGTTATAAATGTCTTTTTTAAAACTACGGAGTACTGCAGTATTTTCTGTTGGTCACTAGAGAGTGCCGCAGTACAGTAAAATATTTTGAAAAAACAACCCATATATATTCATACTTACTTATGCTCCTGTTAGGTTGGCTCTTAAAAGAGCCTTTTATTGCAAGTGTGTATTTCGGGTGTACATATGCTTTAGTAGGAGTTTGTCGATGTTATTAATGAAGATGTTATTGCCAGTAGCAGTAACATGTACACCACCTGCATGATGAAGGTAAGGATTGGAAAACATGTTCAAATGAGTTCTAGAAGACATGGTGTGATCTCTTACAAAGGCAGACACCATTTTGTTGATATGTCTGTGGATCTTTTCACATGTTGCTGCTTTTTCAAGTGAGTACTTACATTTTATCTTTTGGCAAATATTAGAATATAGAAAATAGGTGTGAGGAAATAAACTCATTAAAGATTTGAGAGTCTCTTTCACTTCTATTTAGATCTGTACACCGGTAAGGAACTAGGATACTACAGTGACCAATATCATTGCCTCCGCAATTAACAATTATAAAATGGGGACGTTCATTTGCCGTACCTGAATTATGCTAAATTCCTCTCTTCTTGGCATACTCTCTTGCCCAAAAGATATAGCTGTCTCCAACAATCCACACACTGACCATGTTCTTTCAACATTACCAAACACCTTCAAGAAACAGAGAGTGAATGTAGTAAAGTGAAACATGAATGCACTGGGCTATAACACTGGCCATCACATTGTAGGTAATATATGAAAGTTATGAAACAAACAAGCTGATTGGTTGTATGTGAGATTGGGCTAGTAACAGCCCAAACAGTACTAGAGAAGCACATTAATTCCTAAAATGACTAGACTGTAAACCTTAAACATACTATACAGTCATTGTAGGTATTTCAAGACAATTGTATGTAATAGGACCATGTAAATCAATAAACTTTAATATTACAAGGGCAATTCACCAATTATTTGTTATGTATTTTGTGGTTGGTAGAAAATTGCTGTGAAACACAGACTAACTTTAATCACATTACAAAAATACCCAATAATATGGTTTGTTATATACAAAATTTGGATGTAACAGAAATTGCTATTGTATTTCATTTACCAGCAGGCTATAAACATAGCCCAATACTACTAGACAGCATTTACATTTGTTGTATTGCTGTATGACAACTGTACTTCAAGTAAAACCTTGAAATATAGTTATGTTGTTTATAATGTTCTATTGTTAGGAAAATAATAAACTATTTCCTCGTATTGAAGGTAAATAAAAAGAATGTGGCATAATATTCAATAGAAAGAAAATTTCCCATGTATACTTAATGTTAGACTTATAGTGTCCTGGAACTATTACTAATAGTACTGTTGGCTTTTTTCCCCTTTTTATGTTAAGATACAACCACAGTTACCATAATGCATTCAAAATTGTATAAAAACAGAAATGAAAATGTACTTTAAATGTATACATGGGGGTGAATGTTTGCCAATGTGCAGCATTCCGTCCATCATCTTGTGTGTTTTGCATTTTGCCCTAAGTGGGAAGGGTATGCCCAGACATGGGTCCCGTGCTCACTACGCCACTGGAGTCAAGCTATCCTGGCTGATGAAGGCTGATAGCCTGAAACCGGTCCTAGGATGCTTGATTCTGGTCCAGGGAAGACATGGCTTGGCAGTTCGGTCTGGACTGTTCCCATGAGGCACAGGGTCAAGACTGATTTGCATATGGCTATGTTTGAACTGGGGTGGTGTGGTGAAGCAAAATAACTATGGATTAAACCCAGATCTGTGACTGGGGGTGAATGTTTGCCAATGTGCAGCATTCCGTCCATCATCTTGTGTGTTTTGCATTTTGCCCTAAGTGGGAAGGGTATGCCCAGACGTGGGTCCCGTGCTCACTACGCCACTGGAGTCAAGCTATCCTGGCTGATGAAGGCTGATAGCCTGAAACCGGTCCTAGGATGCTTGATTCTGGTCCAGGGAAGACATGGCTTGGCAGTTCGGTCTGGACTGTTCCCATGAGGCACAGGGTCAAGACTGATTTGCATATGGCTATGTTTGAACTGGGGTGGTGTGGTGAAGCAAAATAACGATGGATTAAACCCAGATCTGTGACTGGGGGTGAATGTTTGCCAATGTGCAGCATTCCGTCCATCATCCTGTGTGTTTTGCATTTTGCCCTAAGTGGGAAGGGTATGCCCAGACGTGGGTCCCGTGCTCACTACGCCACTGGAGTCAAGCTATCCTGGCTGATGAAGGCTGATAGCCTGAAACCGGTCCTAGGATGCTTGATTCTGGTCCAGGGAAAACATGGCTTGGCAGCTCGGTCTGGACTGTTCCCATGCGGCACAGGGTCAAGACTGATTTGCATATGGCTATGTTTGAACTGGGGTGGTGTGGTGAAGCAAAATAACAATGGATTAAACCCAGATCTGTGACTGGGGGTGAATGTTTGCCAATGTGCAGCATTCCGTCCATCATCTTGTGTGTTTTGTATTTTGCCCTAAGTGGGAAGGGTATGCCCAGACGTGGGTCCCGTGCTCACTACGCCACTGGAGTCAAGCTATCCTGGCTGATGAAGGCTGTTAGCCTGAAACCGGTCCTAGGATGCTTGATTCTGGTCCAGGGAAGACATGGCTTGGCAGTTCGGTCTGGACTGTTCCCATGAGGCACAGGGTCAAGACTGATTTGCATATGGCTATGTTTGAACTGGGGTGGTGTGGTGAAGCAAAATAACGATGGATTAAACCCAGATCTGTGACTGGGGGTGAATGTTTGCCAATGTGCAGCATTCCGTCCATCATCTTGTGTGTTTTACAAAAAAAACTAACCACACCTCAAAAAGTACAAAGTGGGTGATGCAAAAACTACAATGGTAAGAAAGAGTACTATTGCATGCTTGCAAAATAAGAAACGCTTTTGCGCTGATAAAATGCTTTTGCATGCAAAAAATAAAGCCACAAAGGCTACTATCTCTAAACAACATAACTACAATAACAAACAGATGAATTGTTCATTCTCCACCACACTTTCAAGAAGAAGGTTGCCATACATATAATAATTCGGTCCTACTGTTGGGTAAACAGTGAACAACACTGCTATGAAGTTATGCATGGATCTGTTGATGGGTTAAAGAGAAAAAAGTGAAAAAGTAACCGAACACTCAAAACAGGATTTAGAGGAAAAAGCAACTAAACATCCTGTTTATGAATGGAATTGTACTTCCATATGCAACATTGAGACAGAGTCAATGGAAAAACTACAAAACTTTATTTCTATTTTTTTTTAAAGCAGTTGCAAGGAAAAAATAATGTTTTTGAAACATTGGACTACTATCCACTTTGGAAGATTACTCAGCTGCAAGGCCATAGTTTAGGCTGCCTCCATAATAATATGTGTATTTCCACTTTTACTTACATTGAAATGCTTTCAGTTCATCATTCCAGTATAAGAAAACTTGTCAGAAATGTATACTTTGTCAAAAGGTCATCAGTACAGACAGAGCTAATTAATGATGCTCTATTACACTCTAATCCTTAGAAGGTTATATCAATTACAAAGTATATAGCATCAAAATACTTTGGTGGCGAGTCTGAAGATGACATGTCTCCAAATATTTTGCATTGGAGTGTCGTTCAACAATACTTTATTCTAAAGAACCACGTTTTAGGTAAAGCATACCTTACATTTTCACTTTACTAAATGAAAGTGAATTGTAGGTTACCTCCTTTGCTGTTGCACATGTGATGTGAGCGGGAACAGGATTTAATACCATAGCAGCTAAAGATATCCTAAATAAAGTGGAAAATAATGATGAAAACCTGGAATATAACTTAAAAAATATCATGGCTTGTCAAAGAGGTACAAATGAATATTGGTTAAGGAGACATGGAGAACTAAAATGTATGTTGCGAAATCTGGGACCACCAACTTGGTTTCTCACTTTAAGCTTTGCCAAATACCTCATGGATGATTTAAACATTTTCCTACTTGATACTAACAATAATATGTCGAATGTGGCTGTGAGAACAACAGGGGAATTATGTTTGTTAGATCCAGAATTTTTTTTGTGATTTTTTAATCACAAATTCCAAGCTGTGCTTAGGTTCCTAACAATAAAAACAAATAACCTAGGAGAGGTTGTTGATTCATTTTGCAGAAAAGAGTACTAAGCGAGAGGTGCACTTCATATTCATATGCTACTATGGATTTAAAATGCACCAATATTTGAATGTGACTCAAATGACTCTGTTCTTCAGCTTATTGAACAATATGTTACTTATGACATTCCAAATAAAGTAAGTAACAAACCATTTTTTCAACACGTCATAAAATTGCAAACCCACAAATGCGGGAAATATTGTTTATGAAAATAATGAAATAGGTCAAAACAGTATGCAAAATGTTGGTTTGGATTCCCTAGGCCAATTTTATAAAAAAGGAAGAGTAGATGATTTTCTGTCTTTAGGTAGGCATTTTGTTAAAGGGAAAGTCCTAAAAACACACATGCAATTTAAAAAGAGGACACGCATCACAGCGCATCAATGACTACAACTATTGAATCCTGCATATGAGGATGCTAATATTGAAATCCAATTTGTTGCTGATAATTCAACTGCCATTGCCAGGTATGTGACTTAATTTATTACTAAAGCGGAGAAAACTGGTATGAAGGAAGTTTGGGAAGAAATATATGCTGAGCAATCTTTAACCAAAAGGCTGTATTGATTTAGCCTTCAAATACTATCTCAGAAAGAGATTAGCTGTTATGTGGCACATCACCATTTAAGCTCTTCTGGTTTATATGCTACATCTCATGCCATTACATGGTTTAGTTTAGGATTCGCATCTTTGCAAAGAAAAGTTTTAAAACGATTGCCAGAAATTGAATATCTTGATCAGTTTGATCCTAAAAACAAATATATTGAGAAAACCAATTTAATAGACACATACTATCCCAACAGAAGCCATTTATTGGAAAAGTTGCCACTATATGAATCGCTGAATTTTATACATACAGAAATAATAATGTTGTTGAGGATGTTCATACTGGAAAATTTCATGTGCAAGGAACAGATAATTACTTAAGACGTTTTTCCCAACCTACTCTAATTATTGACCTCAAACTTACATATGATACTCCTGCAAACAAAGAGTTGTATTTCTTTACACTGTTGCAGCTTTTTAAACCATGGCAAAAAGAGGAAGAATTGATTGGCACATTTATATCTTATGAGGAAGCTTTTTATGACTTCAAACTCAATATCACAATATTTGTGTTCAAGATTTATGCTGTAATGTTGGACAAAAAAATTGTAGATGAGAAAACAATGCAATCGGAAATATTATGTGATAATGCAAGTACAAACAATCTTTCTAATCAAAGTCCTGCAGACCTACTTGGGGTACCAAATATTGTAAATAATGGAACAATAGCTATAGGTGAGGTTAAACTAGCCATGGGAGTAAGGACAGTGACAACTTTGAGTACAAGTTATCACAATTAAATTGTGATCAACATGCAATACTTCAGGAACTTAAGACAAGTTTTGATCATGGACAACAACATTAACGTGGTTTATGCATATTTTCTGAATATCAGCTTATCTTAAGATATGTAGCAGGCCAAGCGGGTGCCAGGAAAAGTTTCCCTAGCCCTATAAAAGTTATAACTGTTTACCTTTAAAAACTTACAAATTCAAACTTTTCTTGTGTTGTTACTGCTCCAACAGGACTAATTACACATAATATTAAGCAAATTACATTACACCCACTACTGTTACTACCAGTGGCGCATTATAATAATATGGAATACCTAAAATTAAATAGTGACACGTCACAAGAACTTTGCAGAGTTCTGAAAAAACTACACATTTTGATTATAGACGAGGTTAGTGTGGTTTCCAACTTGATGATGGCTCTTGTTCACTTAGGTATGGCAGACATACTGTAGACAGCACATGATAATCTCCTTGGTGGTAAACATGTTTTTGGCAATCTACTTCAACTTACTCCAGTTAAAGGGGAACCATTTTTTTAATTGTGACAGCTACAGAGACTAGAAAGTCCTTTGGATGTATAGGCAATGGTAATATTTTTATTTATTTATTTTATTTTAGGAGCTTGTATAGCAAGCAGCTACCCCCAACGGGGGTGTCCCGGCGCTTGGACAGGCGAAGGAGGTGAGTAAGTTCAGTGGTATTTAGGCGCTGGAGAAGAGCCAAGTCTTAAGGTCTCGGCGGAAAATAGATTCTGACTTGGTCAAACGCAATGGCAGAGGCAGGCTGTTCCAGGTTTTTGCAGCGATCACCGCAAATGCTCTGCCGCCCATATTTGGTTACATTTTTCTTACAGTGAATTTAAGCAAATTATGAGACAAGCAGATGCCGGAATAATTTCAAAATTTGAAAGATATTAGACTAGGAATTGTTAAAGAAAGTGTAAAAAAATATCTGCCTGACAAGAAGAATTTCCACTTTATTCCCACATTTCAAAACTACAGGAGAAGTTATGCATTCTCCTCTTAGAAAGGCACTACCTGTTGTATGTTTGATGCCAACCCTAAAAGAATGCAATTATTTAAATATGGAACTGTTATCAATGGAAAATGAGAAAATTATACATTTACCTTGCAAAGATTCCTTTGAAAGTCATGGAGCAAATATTCCTATGAAAAAAACATTATTTGCAAAATTATTACACATGGAGAAATCAGTTTCACAAACAGACAGATTAGAAAAAGATTTAGGGCCTGATTATGAGTTTGGTGGTGTTGAGCAGGCTGCCATGGCAGTGCCCCGCTCCCACATCACCAAACACGTTGGACGACTGCCCACCAGATTAGGAGCTTTCTGCTGGTCTGGCTGGCAGTGTTTTGGTGGTCCCAGGTGGTGAGCCTTAGAAAGGCACCGCAATGGGAGCACCAAAGCAAGTTCCTGCACAGCATGAACTGTTATGTCCATGCCGTCCAGGAACTGCGGGTGCATGCATTCAGGGGGTACACCATGGCTGCATCCCCTGGCCCTGAGGCAACCCCCCTTGTTTCTTCACCACCTCACTTTTCATTGCAGGCTCACCGCCATGAAAACTGTGGTAGTGAGGAAACTTGTAATATGCTTGGTTGTGCCGCAGTGGCACTGCTAAGCACATTGCGGGCCTCGGGCTGCTGCACCACTGCTGGGGGTTTGGGATTCCCAGTGGTTGCAGCGGTCATTTGGCTGTCCAACCTCCAAGCTTATAATAGGGCGGTCGGACCACTGGTGCAGCGGTGCCCGCACTCCCACCACGACTATGACGGTCCATTGGCCCACCGTAGTAGAATCAGCCCCTTATTTCTGTGCAAAAATAGTTTTGTTATTTTACAACGCAATTTGGATGTAGAACAAGGACTTGTCAATGGACTAATGGGATATATAGTAAAGTTTACACAATATAAAAGTAATGATGACATTGAATTTGTCAAATTTGATCATGTTACGGACCTAAAACACATTGCTGGAGCAACAGCAAGATTTTTATTAATTAAAACTTAGGGGCTCATTACGATGGCGGGCAGACATGAGTCCGCCCGCCATCATCGAGGTCCTGGGACCGCCCTCCGTTAATGCGGTGGTCCCACCACTGCAATTACGATGCGCCCACCAGTATGGCGGGCGCATCCCAGCTATTTAACATTGCGGACGGTGCTGCTGGCTGCAGCACCGTACGCAAAGTTAAATAGCAATGCTGTGCATTTCCCTGCACTACGTGGCAGGCACCACGCGGTGCCTGCCACGCAGTACAGGGAAATGCAGGGGGGTGCAGCTACACCTCCCCCCAAGACAAGGGGGACCCGCAACAGGCCCCCAAACCCAATCCCCGCCAGGCTTTCCGTGGCGGGGGTAAATGAGAGTCAGATGGCGGAGGGACCGCCACCGCCGGCCCGGCAGTGGCGGTCTCTCCGCCATCATAATGAGCCCCTTATATATGCGAAGAGAACAATTTCCTTTATATTTAGCTTATGCTGTTATAATATGTAAATCTTAAGGTTTATGCTTGAATTATGAATAAATTAACATTGGTTCAACAGTTTGTAAAGATGGTATGGCTTATGTTGCTTTATTGCGTGCAAAAACTTTGCAAGAATTTATATTATAGATGTTAATGATACAAAATTGATGCAGATCCTTCTTGTGTATGCAAATATAACTATTTAATATAACTATTTAAGATAACTATATATACTCCTTCTCTTATTGAATATCCAGTGGTGTATAAAGCTAAAATATACATAAAAAGAAAAGTAAGCTACTGAACTAATGAGGCTTTGTAAAATGTTCAGCAATATAAAAAATACAAAAGAAAGAGAACAACCTTGAAATTTAAGGCTTTCAGTTTAAAAACTCAAAAAATATTAACTGCTATAGTAATGTGATTGGGAATATGGTTTTATATTTACTATTAGGGAAAGACTTTTGCAAAACACAGGTAAGCCTTTTTTAAGACTGTAAATAAATTATAGTCCCTACTTTAGTACAACAAACAATTGTGCCAATCTACAAGTGGTGTCAGAGATATAGCTGATGTTTGTACATGAAATGTTTGTTTTTCAATAAATGAGTTACCGGATGCCCACGCAATTTTGTATGCCTATTCTTGAAATTGTCGCAAATGAGAGTTTCCCACATCGAGATATTTTTGCTATAAGCTACTATATCAAACACAAATGTTTCAAATGCTCAAATGCTTTCTCAACAGTCACGAAATTTGAAAGAGTTGTATACCTTCTGTTTTATGATTGTAAATCAATATCATTTAAGAAACTGATATATCAAGCTGTGGATGTAAAGTTCTGTCAATGCTTTCCTTAACTATGATGAATAAGTATTTATGTTTAATGATACAAATAAGTGCTCCAGATAATACAAAAATTGATAGCATAATTACAAATTTCACTACTACTCAAATTTCCATATTTGGACGCACTTTCAGTTATCCAGCAATTATATTCCACCATGGGTATTACACTATATATTTAAGAAACAATACAGGATAGACAGCATGTGATGACACTAACCTAACCTTTAAACTCAGATTGCCCAAAAATGTATTGAACTTTTACCTTCTCATACTAATTCTTAAATTTTAATTGCATGTGATAAACGGCACCTTTGTGAAATATGGACTACATATAGTTACATACTACCTACAGTAGATACTTAATTATGTGGCCTAGCATGGTTGAGGACTTGTAAGGAAATCTACTGCTTTGGATAGGAAAAGTAGTTCGTTTTTAGAAACAGCCTTACCAATTACCAGCACTCTGACTTCTTCTCCTCCATTGCAGAAGCCTCCTCTTCCTCCTCTAATGCATGTTAGCAAAATCTACACCAACAAAGCAGAAGCAGCAGCAGCCCTATGTAAGTTCTGATCAGATCAAAACCATAGTAGAAATAAGCCAAAATAGAAACCATCCTTCCTATTAGCTGGAAAGAAATGTTTCAATCCTATCAGAATCTTTGTTTCTATGGCAGAGTGCCAACTTTCTGTATACAACCTGCACCCTATTTACTGCTACTACTTTTGAGCTACAAACACTCACATAACTATAATTGTACTACTTTTGTTTAAAACCAAAACAAAACGTTATTTGTGCTGCAAAACAAAAGCCCAATTCCACACAAAAATAAATTCTGAATAACATTAAAATTTTACCATTTAAATAAAGGCATTGTATTACATAAAGACACACCTTTACAAAATTGACACTTCTAAAAACCAACAAATTCACACAAAAAACTGAAGTTAAAACCTAGTTATAGTTCCTGGTTATTACATTTCAACCACAACATATTTAAACTACAAAGACATTTGAAGTACCAAAGTTAGAGTTTCATATTTTCAAGCTCTGCTTATACATTTATTTATACAAATGATATTACCGTCCACATTCGAACATTACATATATACAACAATGATACAGTCAAACTACTATGACTCGCCATCTATATACCAACCGTAAAACACAAAGTTGTCATCTCCATATCACAATATAAATATAAATGCTACATGAATATATGTTTAAAAAAGCCATTCTTTAATGGTGCACATAATACATATACAATTGGTGAGCTATAGTAGTTTGACAGTTTATATGTCGTATATATGTAATGTTCAAATATGGACCATAGTATCTTTTGTATAAATAAATGAATAAGCAAAGCTTGAAAAAAATGAAACGATAACTATGGCATTTCTTATATTTCTATGTGAGTCTCCCCTGCCCAGGTCAACTTCAGCCCCAGAGAACCTATCTCTCGGGGCCTGTTCACTTTGTTGGGGATCGCGGGGGAACCTTAAGGCTCCCACGGTCCCTGCTGGCTCCCTGCCTCCTGCGGGAGCCGGCATTGCTTTGAGACCGAGAGAGCTGCTAACATTCAGCTCCCTGGATCACAAAGCAATGTCTGTTTCCCTGCTCACTTGACAGCGGGCAGGGAAACAGACATGCTCTGCTTTCAGCATAGCCATAGCAAACTGCAATGTCCTGGGGTTGGGCACCCCGGGACATTGCTGGACCCAGCTCTGGGGGGTAGTGGTCCCTGGGCCATGTCGGGCCCCACGAAGCGGGCCGCACAGCCCCCCTCCTTTGTTTAGTAAGCTCCAGGGAGGCGGTGGTCCCCGGGGGTCCGCAACGGACCCCCTTCATTATTGTATTTGTGCTCCGGGGAGGTGGCAGTCCCCGGGGCTGCATGGGGGGACCGGAGCTCCCCATGCATTATTATTTATTTTAGCCCCAGGTGGGTGGCCTCCCCTGGGGCTGCAGGGAGGCCGTCGGGCCTTGCCACATCGTTTTTTAAAATTATTTAATGTAGGTGCCCTGTGGAGGTGGAGGTCCCTGGGGCAGTGGGGGCGAGCAGGCCCACTGCATTTATATACAACAGTTCCCCAGGGAGGTGCCGGACACCGGGCTGCGGGGAGGCCATAGGGTCTCGCCCACATTATTTTTATACTGCATTTGTGCCCCAGGGAGGTGGCAGTCCCCGGGGCAATGGGGGAGCCATGAGGCTCCCCCACATATATTGATGTTACTGCCCCGATCGGTGGCAGTCCCCGGGGCTTTGAATAGCCCTAGGTGGGGGGCCCGTGTGCCCCATCCTACATTTCCACAATGCCCCTGAGACCTGGCCCACCCTGTGGTTATTCTAAAGCAAGAGCGGGAGCCCGTACATGGTTTTTGAAACATTTTTAAGCGGATTCACAGATCCACCTGCAAGTCTGTGTCAAAGGGACTCCCCACCATATCTGGGGGACCACAGTATGCCTACCCTGCCCCCTTTATTTATTTTTAACTTTTTTTCTGGGACTCGTCTTCAAACCGAGTCCCAAGATGGCTGCCAACACTTCCTGGTTGAGGTGTTGGCTGCCATTCAAATTTTAGGAGGATCCCCAAGTCCACTGCATAGACTCGCATCCCCAGATATCTATATTTTTTGTAGTTAGATATCTCAAAAACTACTGAACGGATTCACACCAAACAACTAAAAGCATGCTTTCTGGACCAACATCTAACTTTCTGCCAAATTTGGTGAAATTCCGATCAGCTGTTTGGGCTGAAGTTGTGTTCAAAAAATGAAAATGTACCATTTTTTCTCAGCCCCCGCTTGACGGATCACCCCAAAATGTTAACCACAGCAGATGAACCAAAAAGGGGACGTTTTGTCAAAAGTTTGTGGAGATTTGTCAAGCGGCACCAAAGTTATTGGCAAGACAAAAAACGATTTTCCTATGGGAACTTTGGTGCTAACTATAACTACCTACTGGCGACTGGCAGTAGGATATATATATATATATATATATATATATACACACATATATATGTGTGTTTGTATATATATATATATATATATATTCACACATCAGGATTGCCCAGATTCAAGACCGCACTCCGTAGCTGGTAAGTAACATACTTTATTTCAAAAAGGCATCCAGCTTAGCATCCCCGCAGAAGACGTCCCTGGCCTTACGCGTTTCGAATCTCTTTTGATTCTCATCAGAGGCCCGTGTCAGCAGCCTTTCTTTTCTCAACTGCATTCTCCCGCTCGAGTTTTATTCAAATTGCTTGGCTTCAGGTGTGCCTCCACGTTGGAAAAAACGTCATTAATTTACAAAGCACTCTGGGAGATGCAGTTCATTTAATTTCTTTCACGACCCTCCAGTGGGTTTGGTTGCTGCACTTTAATATGGGACAATGTTTATAGCCCTCCATTGGGCTTCAGGATGGAACTCTGGATGCCTATATTCAAATCACCAACTGCGCCCGCACAGAAGTGGAATCTTCCACCCATGGGTTCTTTGATTTAAAGATGGTGCATCGTCTCATCCGGCCTGGAACCGCCGCAGTCATATTCACACATCAGGATTGCCCAGATTCAAGACCGCACTCCGTAGCTGGAAAGAAATTAAATGAACTGCATCTCCCAGAGTGCTTTGTAAATTAATGACGTTTTTTCCAACGTGGAGGCACACCTGAAGCCAAGCAATTTGAATAAAACTCGAGCGGGAGAATGCAGTTGAGAAAAGAGAGGCTTTTGACACGGGCCTCTGATGAGAATCAAAAGAGATTCGAAACGCGTAAGGCCAGGGACGTCTTATGCGGGGATGCTAAGCTGGATGCCTTTTTGAAATAAAGTATGTTACTTACCAGCTACGGAGTGCGGTCTTGAATCTGGGCAATCCTGATGTGTGAATATATATATATATATATATATATATATATATATATATATATATATATATATATATATTCACTGAAAAACCATAGGTTTCAGGCACGTTATAGTTAGAAATTAACATTTAAAACCTTAGAAATTCACTGAAAAACCATAGGTTTTAGGGACAGTTATAGTTAGTTGGACATTTCACTCGTACAAAACCATAGAAATTCCCCCGTTATAGTTAGTTCAGCTAACTATAACTCGCGCACCCGCAATGCACTGCTGATGACGTCACATATTACATCACTCATGACATGGTCAGTGACATCACTGATGACATCCCTGATGACATCTCAAATGACATCACTGATGACATCATCCAGTGACTGTGTGTTTCTGTAAAGTTTAAATATGTTTAATATATATAGGGAAAGGAGTATTGAAGAATGAGTGGGTGTATAAGTGTCTGAATGGATGATTTAGTAGGTGCGTGACTGACTCCCTGGGGTCCAACTAGCCCACCAGGTACCTCCAGTAAGCTCCACAGAGCTGCGTTGCAGAGAGGTGTTAAAAGGGGCATGGCTTGGACCACCTCTCTGCAACGCAGCCCTGTGGCACGTACTGGAGGTACATGGTGGGCTAGTTGGCCCCCAGGGTCCCTCAGGATTCATGGGGAATTAATTCCCCAACTTAAAACATGCCACAGGACGTGTTTGCACACATGTCACCTGAGGCCCCGCCCCCTCCCTTCACCACTGTGCAAACGCGCCCTGTGGCGCGTTTTAAGTTGGGGTATTAGGTCACCTTGAATCCTGAGGGTCCCTGGGGCCCAACTAGCCCACCAGGTACTTCCAGTAAGCGCCACAGGCCTGCGTTGCAGAGAGGTGGTCCGAGGCTATGCCCCTTTTAACACCTCTCTGCAACGCAGCTCTGTGGCGCTTACTGGAGGTACCTGGTGGGCTAGTTGGACCCCAGGGACCCTCAGGATTGACTTAATCCCCAAACTTAAAACACGCCACAGGGCGTGTTTGCACACATGTCGCCTCAGGCCCCGCCCCCTCCCTTCACTGTGCAAACGCGCCCCGTGGCGCGTTTTAATTTGGGGGATAAAGTCCCCTTGAATCCTGAGGGTCCCTGGGGTCCAACTAGCCCACCAGGTACCTCCAGTAAGCACCACAGAGCTGCGATGCAGAGAGGTTTAAAAAGGCCTGCACCACCTCTCTGCAACGCAGCCCTGTGGCGCGCACTGGAGGTACCTGGTGGGCTAGTTGGCCCCCAGAGACCCCCAGTATTCAAGGGGAATTAATGCCCCCCCAATTTAAAACGCGCCACAGGGCGCATTTGCAGAGTGGTGAAGGGAGGGGGCGGGGCCTGAGGCACGATCGCGTCTTTTTTTATTTTTTATATTTTAGAAGGGGGGCTGTGTGGCCCCCCTTCTTTTTTCCTTTTTTGGGCCCTGGGGACCCTATCCCCCAGGACCTGACCCCTTTTTTTATAAAAAAAAAAGACTGAATGGGAAGGGGGCTGCGTGGCCCCCCTCCCGTGGCCAATTCCGGCCCCGGGGACCCCAACCCCCGGGGCATGGCCATATTTTTTAAATTTTTTAAGGAGGGGGCTGCATGGCCCCCCTCCTGAGGCCTCTATTGCCCCGGGGACACCATCCCCCAGGACCCGCCTTTTTTAAAAAAAAAAAATTGGGGAGGGGGGCCACGTGGCCCCCCTCCAGGGCCACAACTAGCCCCGGAGACCCCATCCCACGGGGCAGGCCCTATCCATTGGGGACCATGGGGAGCCCCAATGCCCTCACGGTCCCACCGGCTCCCGCGTCCTGTAGGAGCTGGCATTGCTTTTCCACATGGGGAGCTGCTAACATGCAGCTCCCCGTGTGGAAAGCAATCTGCTTAGATTTTGGAAGAGAGCAGGTTTCCTGCTCTCTCTTCCAAAATCCAAGCAAGTTTGCTATGGCAGGACGGGAGCCGCGAGGCTCCGTCCTGCCATAGCAAACAGCAGTGTCCTGGGGGTGGGCATCCCGGGACACTGCAGGAGCCGGCCCTGGGGGTGGCGGTCCCCAGGGCCATCACAGGCTCCAGGAGAGGGGCCGCGGCCCCCTCCCTTCACTTGCACAGCCACGGGGAGGTGGTGGTCCCCGGGGCTCGGGGTTCCGTTACGGACCCCCAAATTTAAATATTAGTGCCCTGGGGAGGTGGCGGTCCCCGGGGCATGTGGGGGGGGCTCGAGCCGCCCCACACAGGTATATTTTATTAAAAAAAAGAAGCCCCGGGGGTGGCGGTCCCTGGGGCTGCGGGGGGCAGTGTGCCCCCTGCGATTATAATTGATCAAAGCCCTGGGGGTGGCGGTCCCTGGGCTTGGGAGGCCTTAGAGGCCCCCCAAACTCTAAAAAAGCAAGCCCCCGGGGTGTCGGTCCCCGGGGCTGCGGGGGGGCCATGTGCCCCCGCAAATATTGTTGCAAAGCCCCGGGGGTGGCGGTCCCCGGGGCAGTGTGGGGGGGATTGGGGGCCCCCCACACATTTTTTTACTGCCCCCGGGACCTGGCCCACCCGGGGGCTTCAATTAAACAAAGCACGGCAGTCCGCGCTTCGTTTTTTTTTAGTTTCGTGGCCGGATGCGCGGATCCGGCGCGCATTTTGCCGATTTGTTTTTAAAAAAAATGCTTTTTTGGGCCCTGAGCAGGCCTAGGGGGTCAGGGTGTTTCTACCCTGCCCCTTTTCTTGTTTTGCGCCTTAGTTTTTCTGTTTTCTTGTGACTCGGTTCTACCGAGTCACAAGATGGCTGCCAACACTTCCTGGTTTGGAGTGTTGACAGCCAATTAGAATGAAGCTCGTGATCGGGAGGGTGCGCGGATCCATCGCGGCCATAGATATCGAAACTTTTATTTTTTGATTTTCTCAGCAACTTCTGAATGGATTTGCACCATTTAAAAAAAAGGTCTCTTTCTGAACCAAGGGCTACCTTTTTGCCAAATTTGGTGTAATTCCGTTCAGCAGTTTCGGCTGTAACCGTGTCTAAAGTTTCCTATGGGAAATGCATTTTTTACCTCTATTTTTGAATTTCTCAGGAACTACTGAACGGATTTACACCATTTAACAAAAAGGTCTCTTTCTGAACCAAGGGCTACCTTTTTGCCAAGTTTGGTGTAATTCCGTTCAGCAGTTCGGGCTGTAGCTTTGTCTAAAATTTCCTATAGGAATTAACATGGAGAAAACATGTTTTGGGACCCCCCTTTTTTCTCGGCCCCCACTTGCCGAATCACCCCGAAACTTTCAAGACAGGAGCTGACCGGATCAGGCTACGATTTTTGAAAATTTTGCGAAGATTCGTGAACCGGCGCCAAAGATATTGAGAAAACAAAAAACGAGTTTCCTATGGAAACTAGGTCCTAACTATAACTATCTACTGGCGACCGCCAGTAGATAATATATATATATATATATATATATATATATATATATATATATATATATATATATGTTGCAAAACAAGACAAGATGCAGCACTCACACGGGGAAGTTGTAAATGCTGTTTATTCAAGACACACAATAAGGCTGCATGGAAAAAAAAAATGCGCTGTATTCACATATATCCATTGGGATGTGCTTTGTACCCTTTGTGTACCCAAAGGGTCAAAGTGACAGTTACTCCTAAAAATAAAAAGGCAGCTGCTTCTGCTTGGATCATAATGCCCTGCTTTGTATCCAGCTGCACCCTACGATCAACTTGAATTAAGCCCATGGCTTTCACCTATGTGGAAATGTAAAAACACTGAAATTCACCAGATATAAATAACTGAGATAATTATAACTCTCGCCATGTACCCCTTAAGACATATTACATCACTCCTGACAAGTTCTATAATATCATTGATAACATCACTCATGACATCTGAAATTACATCATTGAAGACATCGCTGCGTATGGCCGGGCTACGAATTATACATACTACAGTTAACTACAACTGGTGATTTTTTTTTTAAATCGTAAAATGATACATGTGACTATAACATCAAGTTAACCTTTGCTTTTTCAGGAAAAAAATATATATATATGATATGTATCTGATATAGATATGTATCTGAAATGCAAAACAAATATTGCACTCCCAGGAATGGGTGCAGCAAGCATCAGGTGATTTATTAAAGCAAGTGATTTAACTTATCAACTTGCATTTGAGATGTTTCTCATACCGGCTTGCTCCTAAGGGTTCCATGCTCCACCCCCAACAGGCAGAGCGAGTTGTATGGAGATATATATATATATTATCTACTGGCGGTCGCCAGTAGATAGTTATAGTTACAACCTATTATCCATAGGAAATCCGCGACATTCTATTTGCAATAACGTTGGCGTCGGTTGACAAATCTTCGCGAAAGTTTCCAACTTGTTGGGGCGCTCCGGTCCGCTCCTACCCTGAAAGTCTCGGGGTGATACGTCAAGCGGGGGCCGAGAAAAGGGGGTCCCAAAGCGCGTTTTCCCCATTCATTTTTCCATAGGAACCTTTAGTCGCAGCTACAGCCCGAACTGCTGAACGGAATTACCCCAAATTTGGCAAAGAGGTAGCCCTTGGTTCAGACTGGTGCCTTTTGCTAAAATGGTGTAAATCCGTTCAGTAGTTCCTGAGAAATTCACAATTAAAATCACATATATATCTATGGGCGCGTCGGATCCGCGTACCCTCCCGATCACGAGCTGCATGCTATTGGCTGTCAACACTCCAAATCAAGAAGTGTTGGCAGCCATTTTGTCCCTCGGTAGAACCGAAGGACAGAAACAAGTGCGCAAAGCGCAAAGGGGAGCAGGGTAGAAACACCCTGACCCCTAGGTCTGCTCAGGGGGTCCCACAAGGACCCCTGGGCAGAAAAAGATTTTTTTTTTAAATCGGCGGGATGCGCTTAGGGTGTGCGTATCCCGCCGAGAAAAAAGAAACAAGTGCGCAAAACGCACAAAGGGGGCAGGGTAGAAACACCCTAACCCCTAGGCCTGCTCAGGGGTCCCACAAGGACCCCCTGGGCAAAAGCATTTTTTTTTTTAAATCGGCAGGATGCGCTCAGGGTGCGCGAATCCTGCCGAAAAATCGAGCGCTGGTCTCCGCGCTCGATGTTAGTTGGCCCCGGGTGGCCCAAGTCCCGGGGGCATGGTGGAGGGATAATTTAATGTGTGGGGGCCTCAAAGGGCCCCCAAGCCCGGGACCGCCAACCCCCGGGGCTTTTTAAAAATGGTGCGGGAGGGCTCTGAGCCCTCCCGCAGCCCGAGACCACCACCTCCCGGGGCTTTTTAAATTAAAAATTAAACCAGTGTGGGGGCTCCAGCCCCCACACGCCCGAGACCGCCACCTCCCGGGGCACTAAACATTTTAATATGGGGGTCCGTTACGGACCCCAGAGCCCGGGGACCACCACCTCCCGGGGCTGTGTACTGAATGGGAGGGGGCCGCGCGGCTCCTCCTGGAGCCCCTGATGGCCCTGGGGACCACCACCCCCAGGGCCGGCTCCTGCAGTGTCCCGGGGTGCCTACCCCGGGACACTGTAGTTTGCTATGGCAGGACGGGAGCCTCGCGGCTCCCGTCCTGCCATCATAAACTGCTTGGATATTGGAAGAGAGAGCAGGGAAACCTGCTCTCTCTCCAATATCCAAAGCGATGCTTTCCACATGGTGAGCAGCATGTCAGCTGCTCCCCATGTGGAACAGCAATGCCGGCTCCCAAGGGACGTGGGGAGCCGGCGGGACTGTGGGGGATTGGGGACCCCCACAGTCCCCAACGGAGAGGGCCAGCCCGGGGGATGGGGTCCCCGGGGCAAGTAGTGGCCCGGGAGGGGGCCACGCGGCCCCCTCTCCAAAAAAGAGAAAAAAAATGAAAAAAAAAAATGGAAAGGCCGCCCGGGAGATGGGGTCCCGGGGCCTTAAAATGGCCAGAGGAGGGGGCCACGCTGCCCCCTCAAAATAATAAATATAGAGGCCATGCCCCGGGGATGGGGTCCCGGGGCCAATACAGGCCCAGGGAAGGGAAGCCACGCGGCCCCCTTCCCGTTTTTTTTTTTTTTGTAATTTTAAAAAGGAGTAAGGCCCTGGGGGATGGGGTCCCCAGGGCCCAAAGAGAAAAAGGAAGGGGGCCACACAGCCCCCTTCAGAGGACAAAAAAACAAACAAACAAAAAAACGATCGGGCCCGCAGGCCCCGCCCCTTCCTTCACCACTCTGCAAACGCGCCCCCTGGCGTGTTTGCAGAGAAGCGAAGTCCCCTTGAATACTGGGGGTCCCTGGGGGCCAACTAGCCCACCAGGAACCTCCAATATGCGCCAGGGGCTGCGTTGCAGAGACGTGTAGAGAGGCCACACCCCTTTTACACCTCTCTGCAACGCACCTCTGTGGCGCTTTTTGAGGTATATGGTGGGCTAGTTGGACTCCGAGACCCTCAGAATTCAAGGGACTTAATCCCCCAACTTAAAACGCGCCACGGGCGCGTTTGCACAGTGGTGAAGGGAGGGGCGGGGCTTCAGGTGACATGTGTGCAAACAGGCCCCGTGGCGCGTTTTGAGATGGGGAATTAAATCCTCTTCAATGCTGAGGGTCCCTGGGGCCAACTAGCCCAACAGGTACGTCCAGAAAGCGCCACAGAGCTGCGTTGCAGAGAGGTGTAAAAGGGGTGTGGCCTCTCTACACGTCTCTGCAACGCAGCCCCTGGCGCATATTGGAGGTTCCTGGTGGGCTAGTTGGCCCCTAGGGACCCTCAGGATTCAAGGGACTTAATCCCCCAACTTAAAACGCGCAACGGGCGCGTTTGCACAG
Organism: Calotriton arnoldi; assembly: GCA_963921515.1. Lineage (NCBI taxonomy): Eukaryota > Metazoa > Chordata > Amphibia > Caudata > Salamandridae > Calotriton > Calotriton arnoldi. The sequence continues at coordinate 1,760,057 of CAWUFW010001579.1, read as the reverse complement.
ATGTCACCTCAGGCCCCGCCCCTCCCTTCACCATTGTGCAAATATTCCTCTAAAATCAGCCGAAATACGAATTCCGATTTACTCACCTGTTATCAGGAGAGACCTCAGTGCTGTATCTTTCAGCCCAGTACTGGTCCTGAAAAGTAATTCTAACCATACTTACCAGTAACTTGAATTTCCTTCCATAGGCTAACATTGACTGGTTTCACTTGGAAATTCTTCTAAGTTTGGAGTTTTGGAACTTTAAAATATTCCTCTAAAATCAGCCGAAATACGAATTCCGATTTACTCACCTGTTATCAGGAGAGACCTCAGTGCTGCATCTTTCAGCCCAGTACTGGTCCTGAAAAGTAATTTTAACCGTACTTACCGGTAACTTGAATTTTCTTCATAGGCTAACATTGACTGGTTTCACTTGGAAATTCTTCTAAGTGTGGAGTTTTGGAACTTTAAAATATTCCTCTAAAATCAGCCGAAATACGAATTCCGATTTACTCACCTGTTATCAGGAGAGACCTCAGTGCTGCATCTTTCAGCCCAGTACTGATCCTCAAAAGTAATTTTAACCGTACTTACCAGTAACTTGAATTTCCTTCCATAGGATATCATTGCCTGCTTTTTGCTGAAAAAGTTTCTAAGTGTTGATTTTTGAAACATACAAATATTCCTGTCAAATCAGCCGAAATACGAATTCCGATTTACTCACCTGTTATAAGGAGAGACCTCAGTGCTGTATCTTTCAGCCCAGTACTGGTCCTGAAAAGTAATTTTAACCGTACTTACCAGTAACTTGAATTTCCTTCCATAGGCTAACATTGACTGGTTTCACTTGGAAATTCTTCTAAGTGTGGAGTTTTGGAACTTTAAAATATTCCTCTAAAATCAGCCGAAATACGAATTCCCATTTACTCACCTGTTATCAGGAGAGACCTCAGTGCTGCATCTTTCAGCCCAGTACTGATCCTGAAAAGTAATTTTAACCGTACTTACCGGTAACTTGAATTTCCTTCATAGGCTAACATTGACTGGTTTCACTTGGAAATTCTTCTAAGTGTGGAGTTTTGGAACTTTAAAATATTCCTCTAAAATTAGCCGAAATACGAATTCCGATTTACTCACCTGTTATCAGGATAGACCTCAGTGCTGCATCTTTCAGCCCAGTACTGATCCTCAAAAGTAATTTTAACCGTACTTACCAGTAACTTGAATTTCCTTCCATAGGATATCATTGCCTGCTTTTTGCTGAAAAAGTTTCTAAGTATTGATTTTTGAAACATACAAATATTCCTCTAAAATCAGCCGAAATCCGAATTCTGATTTACTCACCTGTTATCAGGAGAGACCTCAGTGCTGCATCTTTCAGCCCAGTACTGGTCCTGAAAAGTAATTTTAACCGTACTTACCGGTAACTTGAATTTCCTTCATAGGCTAACATTGACTGGTTTCACTTGGAAATTCTTCTAAGTGTGGAGTTTTGGAACTTTAAAATATTCCTCTAAAATCAGCCGAAATACGAATTCCGATTTACTCACCTGTTATCAGGAGAGACCTCAGTGCTGCATCTTTCAGCCCAGTACTGATCCTCAAAAGTAATTTTAACCGTACTTACCAGTAACTTGAATTTCCTTCCATAGGATATCATTGCCTGCTTTTTGCTGAAAAAGTTTCTAAGTGTTGATTTTGAAACATACAAATATTCCTGTCAAATCAGCCGAAATACGAATTCCGATTTACTCACCTGTTATAAGGAGAGACCTCAGTGCTGTATCTTTCAGCCCAGTACTGGTCCTGAAAAGTAATTTTAACCGTACTTACCAGTAACTTGAATTTCCTTCCATAGGCTAACATTGACTGGTTTCACTTGGAAATTCTTCTAAGTGTGGAGTTTTGGAACTTTAAAATATTCCTCTAAAATCAGCCGAAATACGAATTCCCATTTACTCACCTGTTATCAGGAGAGACCTCAGTGCTGCATCTTTCAGCCCAGTACTGATCCTGACAAGTAATTTTAACCGTACTTACCGGTAACTTGAATTTCCTTCATAGGCTAACATTGACTGGTTTCACTTGGAAATTCTTCTAAGTGTGGAGTTTTGGAACTTTAAAATATTCCTCTAAAATTAGCCGAAATACGAATTCCGATTTACTCACCTGTTATCAGGATAGACCTCAGTGCTGCATCTTTCAGCCCAGTACTGATCCTCAAAAGTAATTTTAACCGTACTTACCAGTAACTTGAATTTCCTTCCATAGGATATCATTGCCTGCTTTTGCTGAAAAAGTTTCTAAGTATTGATTTTTGAAACATACAAATATTCCTCTAAAATCAGCCGAAATCCGAATTCTGATTTACTCACCTGTTATCAGGAGAGACCTCAGTGCTGCATCTTTCAGCCCAGTACTGCTCCTGAAAAGTAATTTTAACCGTACTTACCAGTAACTTGAATTTCCTTCCATAGGCTAACATTGACTGGTTTCACTTGGAAATTCTTCTAAGTGTGGAGTTTTGGAACTTTAAAATATTCCTCTAAAATCAGCCGAAATACGAATTCCGATTTACTCACCTGTTATCAGGAGAGACCTCAGTGCTGCATCTTTCAGCCCAGTACTGATCCTCAAAAGTAATTTTAACCGTACTTACCGGTAACTTGAATTTCCTTCGTAGGCTAAGATTGACTGGTTTTCAGCAAAAAAGTTTCAAAGTGTTGATTTTCACAAACTACAAATATTCCTTAAAAATCGCCTGTATGACTTAAACGCATTTTTTCAACTGTTTACAGGAGATGCACCAGTGCTGGATCCAGGATCCAACACTGAGTAAGAAAAAGTAACGATAACAGTTTTTACCTGCTAAGTGAATTTCCTTCCATAGGATAACATTGGTGATTCTATGAGAAAAAGTTTCTAAGTGTCAACTTTTAAAATACAATAATATTCCTTAAAAATCACGACTGTAACCAAAACGCTTTTACTCAACTGTTTACAGGAGATGTACCAGGACTGAATCTAGGATCCAGTCCTGTGGTTACAAAAGTAATCCATAAAGTAACTAATTGCATTTAACTAGAAATTCACATTGAGCTGAATGTTGCATTGTGTTTGAAAATGTGTTGCCCATTGCAACAACTGTAACTACTGTACTTAAAAGTCTATTGCCTATCTGCAAAGTATTTAAACTAAAGTAATTCATTCTGAGAAAGTATTTTTTGTAATGTAATGTATAATGTAATTACAATGTAATTTAAAAAATAAAATATGTAAAAAAATTGTTTCTAAAAATGTAGTAAATCAGTATGAAAAAAATTAATATAACAATTAATACATTTAAAAATTGTCACTTACAAAACCTTTGAAATTCACTGAAAAAACCGTAGGTTTCAGGCACGTTATAGTTAGAAATTAGCATTTAAAAAACCTTTGAAATTCACTGAAAAAACCATAGGTTTCAGACACGTTATAGTTACAAATTAGCATTTAAAAAACCTTTGAAATTCACTGAAAAAACCATAGGTTTCAGACACGTTATAGTTAGAAATTAGCATTTAAAAACCTTTGAAATTCACTGAAAAAACCATAGGTTTTAGGGACAGTTATAGTTACTTGGACATTGCACTCGTACAAAACCCGTGAAATTCCCCGTTATAGTTAGTTCAGCTAACTATAACTCGCGCCCCGCAATGCACTGCTGATGACGTCACATATTACATCACTCATGACATGGTCAGTGACATCACTGATGACATCACTGATGACATCTCAAATGACATCACTGATGACATCATCCACGTGATAATCTGATGCACCTCCTCACACCCTAATATAACCTTTGATACACCCACTCTAAATTACAGACTGCCATTCGCAAAACCATAGACACTTCAACACCAATAACTACATACCCACTCACTGATTCTTAGGTCTACACACACACATCCACTCACTCACCCGTACAGTCACTCATACTTACGGTCACTCAGTACTAGGACTATCATATGCACTCTTACTCCTATATAGACACTCAAACAACGCCACTCATCCATAGAGATACTCACACACCTAGTCAGTCATGCAAATAATTAAACACACTGCCATTTACTCACCTATACAGTTATACACACACCAGCTCACTTACTCATACAAATAGTAGCACATTGTTACGCTCTTATACAATCACTGATACAAGCACACACTCATCCATACAGCCACTATCACAATCACTCACTCTTGCTTATAGCTATTTATATACTCCAACACACATATATACTGCCTTTCACATATGTAGTTACTCACACATGTACCACTGGGACATACATTCACTCACTAACACACTCTTACACACACTTACCCACCCATACAGTCTATCACAGATGCACTCTTGAAACCATCCACCCAGTGAATCACCCACTCACACATCTATGCACAGAGTTGCACACACCCCTCCCACACAAACACTCAGGCACCCATACAGATACTCAGACAAGCATTCAATAACTCATATAGACACTCATGTAGCTATTCACAAACACATGCAGCCACTTACACAGCAACAGACAGACGGATACAGACATTCACCCAGTTTAGTCACTAACCCATGCATTCAGTAAGATACGTTAAATCACTCACTTATACAGTCAGTCACCCACCTACTAAATCATCCATACAGACACTTACACACCCACTCATTCTTCAATACGTCTTTTCCTATATATTTTAAAAATATTTAAACTTTAGAGAAACACACAGTCACTGGATGATGTCATCAGTGATGTCATTTGAGATGTCATCAGTGATGTCATCAGTGATGTCACTGACCATGTCATGAGTGATGTAATATGTGACGTCATCAGCAGTGCATTGCGGGGCGCGAGTTATAGTTAGCTGAACTAACTATAACGGGGGAATTTCACGGGTTTTGTACGAGTGCAATGTCCAAGTAACTATAACTGTCCCTAAAACCTATGGTTTTTTCAGTGAATTTCAAAGGTTTTTTAAATGCTAATTTCTAACTATAACGTGTCTGAAACCTATGGTTTTTTCAGTGAATATATATATATATATATATATATATATGTTAAACAAAGGCCCAAAAGCTTGGCAGGTCAATCGGCAGGAAGCCGTCCCTCAGGACTTCACTTTTCAGTCTCCTTGGCATCGCGGAAAATCGTGTAATCGCCTGATGCATTTCGATGTCTCTCACATCTTGTTCACAGGCTTGCTGAAACGAGAAACAGAAGAAGCTCTCTTTTATTTTCATTTATTTGCATATTTGATTAGTTCATTACCCACAGTAGGCTTGGTTTAGTACATCCTCTATTGAAAAGCATTTTGGGACCTGTAGTCCCTCTTCGAGCATTTACTCTTCCCTTGGTAGGTTTCTGTTATCGTTTCATATATTAAAGCTTTTTTTCTTCCTTGGTAGGATCCGTGATGTTTCAGGAGAACACTTTACTTAAGGCTTCCTGCGCCGATTGACTTTAGGAATGGTCCAGTCACAGCCCCTCTTCAAAAGGTGGTGCTCCCACCCCCGGCAGGGCAGCCGAGTAGAATTTATGTTAAACAAAGGCCCGAAAGCTTGGCAGGTCACTCGGCAGGAAGCCGTCCCTCAGGACTTCACTTTTCAGTCTCCTTGGCATCGCGGAAAATCGTGTAATCGCCTGACGCGTTTCGATGTCTCTCACATCTTGTTCACAGGCTTGCTGAAACGAGAAACAGAAGAAGCTCTCTTTTATTTTCATTTATTTGCATATTTGATTAGTTTATTACTGGGGGTAACCTGTTTGTTTGGATTTGAGCGGCCACACCCGGTCGCGAGGATGAACCGCCGCGGAGTAGCGGATCCTAAGCACCTTGAGGACTTGGTGCCGATTCAGGAGCGGAGGGTTCTTTATGAGTGGCATATTGGATGCAACAGACTCAGTTTTTTAACTCTTCACCAACCCACTGGGGTGATTTGATTTTACAATATTAAGGACCACGGTACCACACACTTGGGTATTGTATTTTTACCTAGAGACTGCTAATACCATAATGCATCATTGGCTTACGCCGATTGAGGCGGGAGCATACGCCCACTGAGGCGGGACTCTGATATTAAAAGCAGGTGTTCTACGTAATGGAGGCCGTGTTATCCAGTTTGTTGGGCTTGTGAACAAGGGCGAAAGCCCGAAACGCGTAGAGCCGTTTGTTATGTGGATGGATTGCTGAAAGCTGACTCTGTTGGAGCCCTCATTTTAGAAGTCAGCACTCTGGGAGGGCATCCTCACGGGGGGTAACCTGTTTGTTTGGATTTGAGCGGCCACACCCGGTCGCGAGGATGAACCACCGCGGATTAGCGGATCCTAAGCACCTTGAGGACTTGGTGACGATTCAGGAGCGGAGGGTTCTTTATGAGTGGCATATTGGATGCAACAGACTCAGTTTTTTAACTCTTCACCAACCCACTGGGGTGATTTGATTTTACGATATTAAGGACCATGGCACCACCCACTTGGGTATTGTATTTTTACCTAGAGACTGCTAATACCATAATGCATCATTGGCTTACGCCGATTGAGGTGGGAGCATACGAGGCGGGACTCTGATATTAAAAGCAGGTGTTCTACATAATGGAGGCCATGTTATCGAGTTTGTTGGGCTCGTGAACAAGGGCGAGAGCCCGAAATGCGTAGAGCCGTTAGTTATGTGGATGGATTGCTGAAAGCTGACTCTGTTGGAGCCCTCATTTTAGAAGTCAGCCCTCTGGGAGGGCATCCTCACTGGGGGTAACCTGTTTGTTTGGATTTGAGCTGCCACACCCGGTCGCGAGGATGAACCACATTGGAGTAGCGGATCCTAAGCACCTTGAGGACTTGGTGCCGATTCAGGAGCGGAGGGTTCTTTATGAGTGGCATATTGGATGCAACAGACTCAGTTTTTTAACTCTTCACCAACCCACTGGGGTGATTTGATTTTAGGATATTAAGGACCCCGGCACCACCCACTTGGGTATTGTATTTTTACCTAGAGACTGCTAATACCATAATGCATCATTGGATTACGCCGATTGAGGCGGGAGCATACGCCCACTGAGGCAGGACTCTGATATTAAAAGCAGGTGTTCTACGTAATGGAGGCCGTGTTATCCAGTTTGTTGGGCTCGTGAACAAGGGCGAAAGCCCGAAACGCATAGAGCCGTTTGTTATGTGGATGGATTGCTGAAAGCTGACTCTGTTGGAGCCCTCATTTTAGAAGTCAGCCCTCTGGGAGGGCATCCTCACTGGGGGTAACCTGTTTGTTTGGATTTGAGCGTCCACACCCGGTCGCGAGGATGAACCGCCCCCGGAGTAGTGGATCCTAAGCACCTTGAGGACTTGGTGCCGATTCAGGAGCGGAGGGTTCTTTATGAGTGGCATATTGGATGCAACAGACTCAGTTTTTTAACTCTTCATCAACCCACTGGGGTGATTTGGTTTTACGATATTAAGGACCACGGCACCACCCACTTGGGTATTGTATTTTTACCTAGAGACTTCTAATACCATAATGCATCATTGGCTTATGCCGATTGAGGCGGGAGCATACGCCCACTGAGGCGGGACTCTGATATTAAAAGCAGGTGTTCTACGTAATGGAGGCCGTGTTATCCAGTTTGTTGGGCTCATCAACAAGGGCGAAAGCCCGAAACGCGTACAGCCGTTTGTTATGTGGATGGATTGCTGAAAGCTGACTCTGTTGGAGCCCTCATTTTAGAAGTCAGGCCTCTGGGAGGGCATCCTCACTGGGGGTAACCTGTTTGTTTGGATATATATATATATATATATATATATATATATATATATATATATATATATATATATATATCCACACGCACAGCAGTTTCCGCGGCGTAGGTAGGAGAGCACTCACAGGACCTTGTTACAAGCTGTTTATTCGGTGCACAGACCCCCCCCGCACTGACAGACGTGTTTCGGGAATCTGCCTTTTTCGATGTCAGTGGCCCCAAGTGTATGACACATATTTAAACGTGAATCGATAAGTTAAAAAAGAAACATCAAAACAGAAGAGGGCCTCGTGAGGTTACTGCATAATGCAGAATACATGGCGGCCATCGTAAAACTTGTTCCAAAGTCAATGCAATCAATATGAATTTGAGATGTCATCAGTGATGTCATCAGTGATGTCACTGACCATGTCATGAATGATGTAATATGTGACGTCATCAGCAGTGCATTGCGGGGGCGCGAGTTATAGTTAGCTCAACTAACTATAACGGGGGAATTTCACGGGTTTTGTACGAGTACAATGTCCAACTAACTATAACGTCCCTGAAACCTGTGGTTTTTTCAGTGAATTTCTAAGGTTTTTTAAATGTTAATTTCTAACTATAACGTCCCTGAAACCTATGTTTTTTTCAGTGAATTTCAAAGGTTTTTTAAATGCTAATTTCGAACTATAACGTCCCTGAAACCTGTGGTTTTTTCAGTGAATTTCAAAGGTTTTTTAAATGCTAATTTCTAACTATGCCTACAAAGGTAGGACGTGAAGAAAGAGGAAGAAAAGCGCAGAAAGAAGCAAGACAAATGCAGAAAGAGGCAACAGAAGTCCAGAAAGACGAAGAAAAGTGCAGGAAGAAGCAAGAGATGTGCAGAATGAACTAACAGAGGAGCAGAAAGTCCTCCTGTGCCCCCAACTTTTTGCTGACGGGTACTGGTGGTAACTGACTCTGACTAACCAGGCCTAGAGCCAGTGCTATGCTAAAAGACACTTAGAATACAGTGAAAACACCTACATACACTAGGGAACACTATGCGTTGGGGTACCCCTGTGATTAGCATGACCTCCTCTGTATTTGTCATGAGTTAGTGCCTGGGTCATTTCATGAGTACATGGGTACTGACTGGATGATTAGAGTACTGCAAGGAGAGTGCATGGTGAACTTATAAGTGCTTGTGTTTTGGCGCAGTGATTAGATAAGGACATGGAACTGGCTGGGTGATTGGAGGAGTGCATGGGTAGTGACAAGGAGATGGCTGGACTGCAGCAGTAGTGCTCAGAGGATTGTAGCAGTGCATGTGTTAGTGCCTGGGTCATTACATGAGTACATGGGTACTGACTGGATGATTAGAGTACTGCAAGGAGAGTGCATGGTGAATTTATAAGTGCTTGTGTTTTGGCGCAGTGATTAGATAAGGACATGGAACTGGCTGGGTGATTGGAGGAGTGCATGGGTAGTGACAAGGAGATGGCTGGACTGCATCAGTAGTGCTCAGGGGATTGTAGCAGTGCATGTGTTAGTGCCTGGGTCATTGCATGAGTACATGGGTAGTGACTGGATGATTAGAGTACTGCAAGGAGAGTGCATGGTGAATTTATAAGTGCTTGTGTTTTGGCGCAGTGATTGGATAAAGACATGGAACTGGCTGGGTGATTGGAGTAGTGTCTGGGTAGTGACAAAGAGATGGCTGGACTGCATCAGTAGTGCTCAGGGGATTGTAGCAGTGCATGTGTTTGTGCCTGGGCCATTGCATGAGTACATGGGTAGTGACTGGATGATTACAGTACTGCAAGGAGAGTGCATGGTGAATTTATAAGTGCTTGTGTTTTGGAGCAGTGATTAGATAAGGACATGGAACTGGCTGGGTGATTGGAGGAGTGCATGGGTAGAGACAAGGAGATGGCTGGACTGCATCAGTAGTGCTCAGGGGAATGTAGCAGTGCATGTGTTAGTGCCTGGGTCATTGCATGAGTACATGGGTAGTGACTGGATGATTAGAGTACTGCAAGGAGAGTGCATGGTGAATTTTAAGTGCTTGTGTTTTGGCGTAGTGATTAGATAAGGACAGGGAACTGGCTGGGTGATTGGAGGAGTGCATGGGTAGTGACAAGGAGATGGCTGGACTGCATCAGTAGTGATCAGGGTATTGTTGCAGTGCATGTGTTAGTGCCTGGGTCATTGCATGAGTACATGGATAGTGACTGGATGAATACAGTACTGCAAGGAGAGTGCATGGTGAATTTATAAGTGCTTGTGTTTTGGCGCAGTGATTAGATAAGGACATGGAACTGGCTGGGTGATTGGAGGAGTGCATGGGTAGTGACAAGGAGATGGCTGGACTGCATGGGTAGTGCTCAGGGTATTGTAGCAGTGCATGAGTTAGTGCATGGGTCATTGCATGAGTGCACGGGTAGTGACTGGATGATTACACTACTACAAGGAGAGTGCATGGTGAATTTATAAGTGCTTGTGTTTTGGCGCAGTGATTAGATAAGGACATGGAACTGGCTGGGTGATTGGAGGAGTGCATGGGTAGTGACAAGGAGATGGCTGGACTGCATCAGTAGTGCTCAGGGGACTTTAGCAGTGCATGTGTTAGTGCCTGGGTCATTGCATGAGTACATGGCTAGTGACTGGATGATAACAGTACTGCAAGGAGAGTGCATGGTGAATTTATAAGTGCTTGTGTTTTGGCGCAGTGATTAGATAAGTACATGGAACTGGCTGGGTGATTGGAGGAGTGCATGGGTAGTGACAAGGAGATGGCTGGACTGCATCAGTAGTGCTCAGGGGATTGTAGCAGTGCATGTGTTAGTGCCTGGCTCATTGCATGAGTACATGGGTAGTGACTGGATGATTAGAGTACTGCAAGGAGAGTGCACAGTGAATTTATAAGTGCTTGTGTTTTGGCGCAGTGATTAGATAAGGACATGGAACTGGCTGGGTGATTGGAGGAGTGCATGGGTAGTGACAAGGAGCAGGCTGGACTGCATCAGTAGTGCTCAAGGGATTGTTGCAGTGCATGTGTTAGTGCCTGGGTCACTGCATAAGTACATGGGTAGTGACTGGATGATTAGAGTACTGCAAGGAGAGTGCACGGTGAATTTATAAGTGCTTGCGTTTTGGCGCAGTGATTAGATAAAGACTTGGAACTGGCTGGGTGATTGGAGGAGTGCATGGGTACTGACAAGGAGATGGCTGGACTGCATCAGTAGTGCTCAGGGGATTGTAGCAGTGCATGTGTTAGTGCCTGGGCCAATGCATGAGTACATGGGTAGTGACTGGATGATTACAGTACTGCAAGGAGAGTGCATGGTGAATTTATAAGTGCTTGTGTTTTGGCGCAGTGTTTAGATAAGGACATGGAACTGGCTGGGTGATTGGAGGAGTGCATGGGTAGTGACAAGGAGATGGCTGGACTGCATCAGTAGTGCTCAGGGGATTGTAGCAGTGCATGTGTTAGTGCCTGGGTCTTTGCATAAGTACATGGGTACTGACTGGATGATTAGAGAACTGCAGGGAGAGTGCATGGTGAATTTATAAGTGCTTGTGTTTTGGCGCAGTGATTAGATAAGGACATGGAACTGGCTGGGTGATTGGAGGAGTGCATGGGTAGTGACAAGGAGATGGCTGGACTGCATCAGTAGTGCTCAGGGGATTGTAGCAGTGCATGTGTTAGTGCCTGCTTCCTTGCATGAGTACATGGGTAGTGACTGGATGATTAGAGTACTGCAAGGAGAGTGCATGGTGAATTTATAAGTGCTTGTGTTTTGGCGCAGTGATTGGATAAAGACATGGAACTGGCTGGGTGATTGGAGGAGTGTCTGGGTAGTGACAAAGAGATGGCTGGATTGCATCAGTAGTGCTCAGGGGATTGTAGCAGTGCATGTGTTTGTGCCTGGGCCATTGCATGAGTACATGGGTAGTGACTGGATGATTACAGTACTGCAAGGAGAGTGCATGGTGAATTTATAAGTGCTTGTGTTTTGGAGCAGTGATTAGATAAGGACATGGAACTGGCTGGGTGATTGGAGGAGTGCATGGGTAGAGACAAGGAGATGGCTGGACTGCATCAGTAGTGCTCAGGGGAATGTAGCAGTGCATGTGTTAGTGCCTGGGTCATTGCATGAGTACATGGGTAGTGACTGGATGATTAGAGTACTGCAAGGAGAGTGCATGGTGAATTTTAAGTGCTTGTGTTTTGGGCGTAGTGATTAGATAAGGACAGGGAACTGGCTGGGTGATTGGAGGAGTGCATGGGTAGTGACAAGGAGATGGCTGGACTGCATCAGTAGTGATCAGGGTATTGTAGCAGTGCATGTGTTAGTGCCTGGGTCATTGCATGAGTACATGGGTAGTGACTGGATGTATACAGTACTGCAAGGAGAGTGCATGGTGAATTTATAAGTGCTTGTGTTTTGGCGCAGTGATTAGACAAGGACATGGAACTGGCTGGGTGATTGGAGGAGTGCATGGGTAGTGACAAGGAGATGGCTGGACTGCATCAGTAGTGCTCAGGGGATTGTAGCAGTGCATGTGTTAGTGCCTGGGTCATTGCATGAGTACATGGGTAGTGACTGGATGATTAGAGTACTGCAAGGAGAGTGCATGGTGAATTTATAAGTGCTTGTGTTTTGGCGCACTGATTAGATAAGGACATGGAACTGGCTGGGTTATTGGAGGAGTGCATGGGTAGTGACAAGGAGATGGCTGGACTGCATGGGTAGTGCTCAGGGTATTGTAGCAGTGCATGAGTTAGTGCATGGGTCATTGCATGAGTGCACGGGTAGTGACTGGATGATTAGAGTACTGCAACAAGAGTGCATGGTGAATTTATAAGTGCTTGTGTTTTGGCGCAGTGATTAGATAAGGACATGGAACTGGCTGGGTGATTGGAGGAGTGCATGGGTAGTGACAAGGAGATGGCTGGACTGCATCAGTAGTGCTCAGGGGATTGTAGCAGTGCATGTGTTAGTGCCTGGCTCATTGCATGAGTACATGGGTAGTGACTGGATGATTAGAGTACTGCAAGGAGAGTGCATGGTGAATTTATAAGTGCTTGTGTTTTGGCGCAGTGATTAGATAAGGACATGGAACTGGATGGGTGATTGGAGGAGTGCATGGGTAGTGACAAGGAGCAGGCTGGACTGCATCAGTAGTGCTCAAGGGATTGTAGCAGTGCATGTGTTAGTGTCTGGGTCACTGCATAAGTACATGGGTAGTGACTGGATGATTAGAGTACTGCAAGGAGAGTGCACGGTGAATTTATAAGTGCTTGCGTTTTGGCGCAGTGATTAGATAAAGACATGGAACTGGCTGGGTGATTGGAGGAGTGCATGGGTAGTGACAAGGAGATGGCTGGACTGCATCAGTAGTGCTCAGGGGATTGTAGCAGTGCATGTGTTAGTGCCTGGGTCATTGCATGAGTACATGGGTAGTGACTCGATGATTAGAGTCCTGCAAGGAGAGTGCATGGTGAATTTATAAGTGCTTGTGTTTTGGCGCAGTGATTAGATAAGGACATGGAACTGGCTGGGTGATTGGAGGAGTGCATGGGTAGTGACAAGGAGATGGCTGGACTGCATCAGTAGTGCTCAGGGGATTGTAGCAGTGCATGTGTTAGTGCCTGGGTCATTGCATAAGTACATGTGTACTGACTGGATGATTAGAGTACTGCAAGGAGAGTGCATGGTGAATTTATAAGTGCTTGTGTTTTGGCGCAGTGATTAGATAAGGACATGGAACTGGCTGGGTGATTGTAGGAGTGCATGGGTAGTGACAAGGAGATGGCTGGACTGCATCAGTAGTGCTCAGGGGATTGTAGCAGTGCATGTGTTAGTGCCTGGGTCATTGCATAAGTACATGTGTACTGACTGGATGATTAGAGTACTGCAAGGAGAGTGCATGGTGAATTTATAAGTGCTTGTGTTTTGGCGCAGTGATTAGATAAGGACATGGAACTGGCTGGGTGATTGGAGGAGTGCATGGGTAGTGACAAGGAGATGGCTGGACTCCATCAGTAGTGTCAGGGGATTGTAGCAGTGCATGTGTTAGTGCCTGGGTCATTGCATAAGTACATGTGTACTGACTGGATGATTAGAGTACTGCAAGGAGAGTGCATGGTGAATTTATAAGTGCTTGGGTTTTGGCGAAGTAATTAGATAAGAACATGGAACTGGCTGGGTGATTGGAGGAGTGCATGGGTAGTGACAAGGAGATGGCTGGACTGCATCAGTAGTGCTCAGGGGATTGTAGCAGTTCATGTGTTAGTGCCTGGGTCATTGCATAAGTACTTGGGTACTGACTGGATTTTTAGAGTAGTGCAAGGAGAGTGCATGGTGAATTTATTAGTGCTTGGGTTTTGGCGGAGTGATTGGATAAGTACATGGAACTGGCTGGGTGATTGGAGGAGTGCATGGGTAGTGACAAGGAGATGGCTGGACTGCATCAGTAGTGATCAGGGGATTGTAGCAGTGCATGTGTTAGTGCCTGGGCCATTGCATAAGTACATGGGTACTGACTGGATGATTAGAGTACTGCAAGGAGAGTGCATGGTGAATTTATAAGTGCTTGGGTTTTGGTGGACTGATTGGATAAGTACATGGTGCTGGCTGGGTGATTGGAGGAGTGCATGGGTAGTGACAAGGAGATGGCTGGACTGCATCAGTAGTGCTCAGGGGATTGTAGCAGTGCATGTGTTAGTGCCTGGGTCATTGCATAAGTACATGGGTACTGACTGGATGATTACAGTACTGCAAGGAGAGTTCATGGTGAATTTATAAGTGCTTGTGTTTTGGAACAGTGATTAGATAAGGACATGGAACTGGCTGGGTGATTGGAGGAGTGCATGGGTAGAGACAAGGAGATGGCTGGACTGCATCAGTAGTGCTCAGGGGAATGTAGCAGTGCATGTGTTAGTGCCTGGGTCATTGCATGAGAACATGGGTAGTGACTGGATGATTAGAGTACTGCAAGGAGAGTGCACAGTGAATTTTAAGTGCTTGTGTTTTGGCGTAGTGATTAGATTAGGACAGGGAACTGGCTGGGTGATTGGAGGAGTGCATGGGTAGTGACAAGGAGATGGCTGGACTGCATCAGTAGTGATCAGGGGATTGTAGCAGTGCATGTGTTAGTGCCTGGGCCATTGCATAAGTACATGGGTACTGACTGGATGATTAGAGTACTGCAAGGAGAGTGCATGGTGAATTTATAAGTGCTTGGGTTTTGGTGGACTGATTGGATAAGTACATGGTGCTGGCTGGGTGATTGGAGGAGTGCATGGGTAGTGACAAGGAGATGGCTGGACTGCATCAGTAGTGCTCAGGGGATTGTAGCAGTGCATGTGTTAGTGCCTGGGTCATTGCATGAGAACATGGGTAGTGACTGGATGATTAGAGTACTGCAAGGAGAGTGCACAGTGAATTTTAAGTGCTTGTGTTTTGGCGTAGTGATTAGATTAGGACAGGGAACTGGCTGGGTGATTGGAGGAGTGCATGGGTAGTGACAAGGAAATGGCTGGACTGCATCAGTAGTGCTCAGGGGATTGCACAGCCATCTCCTTGTCACTACCCATGCACTCCTCAATCACCCAGCCAGTTCCATGTTCTTATCTAATTACTGCGCCAAAACCCAAGCACTTATAAATTCACCATGCACTCTCCTTGCAGTACTCTAATCATCCAGTCAGTACACATGTACTTATGCAATGACCCAGGCACTAACATGCACTGCTACAATCCTGAGCACTACTGATGCAGTCCAGCCATCTCCTTGTCATACCCATGCACTCCTCCAATCACCCAGCCAGTTCCATGTTCTTATCTAATTACTGCGCCAAAACACAAGCACTTATAAATTCACCATGCACTCTCCTTGCAGTACTCTAATCATCCAGTCAGTACACATGTACTTATGCAATGACCTAGGCACTAACAAGGTACTGCAAGGAGAGTGCATGGTGAATTTATAAGTGCTTGGGTTTTGGTGGACTGATTGGATAAGTACATGGTGCTGGCTGGGTGATTGGAGGAGTGCATGGGTAGTGACAAGGAGATGGCTGGACTGCATCAGTAGTGCTCAGGGGATTGTAGCAGTGCATGTGTTAGTGCCTGGGTCATTGCATAAGTACATGGGTACTGACTGGATGATTACAGTACTGCAAGGAGAGTTCATGGTGAATTTATAAGTGCTTGTGTTTTGGAACAATGATTAGATAAGGACATGGAACTGGCTGGGTGATTGGAGGAGTGCATGGGTAGAGACAAGGAGATGGCTGGACTGCATCAGTAGTGCTCAGGGGAATGTAGCAGTGCATGTGTTAGTGCCTGGGTCATTGCATGAGAACATGGGTAGTGACTGGATGATTAGAGTACTGCAAGGAGAGTGCACAGTGAATTTTAAGTGCTTGTGTTTTGGCGTAGTGATTAGATTAGGACAGGGAACTGGCTGGGTGATTGGAGGAGTGCATGGGTAGTGACAAGGAAATGGCTGGACTGCATCAGTAGTGCTCAGGGGATTGTAGCAGTGCATGTGTTAGTGCCTGGGTCATTGCATGAGTACATAGGTATTGACTGGATGATTAGAGTACTGCAAGGAGAGTGCATGGTGAATTTATAAGTGCTTGTGTTTTGGCGCAGTGATTAGATAAGGACATGGAACTGGCTGGGTGATTGGAGGAGTGCATGGGTAGTGACAAGGAGATGGCTGGACTGCATCAGTAGTGCTCAGGGGATTGTAGCAGTGCATGTGTTAGTGCCTGGGTCATTGCATAAGTACATGTGTACTGACTGGATGATTAGAGTACTGCAAGGAGAGTGCATGGTGAATTTATAAGTGCTTGTGTTTTGGCGCAGTAATTAGATAAGAACATGGAACTGGCTGGGTGATTGGAGGAGTGCATGGGTAGTGACAAGGAGATGGCTGGACTGCATCAGTAGTGCTCAGGGGATTGTAGCAGTGCATGTGTTAGTGCCTGGGTCATTGCATAAGTACTTGGGTACTGACTGGATTTTTAGAGTACTGCAAGGAGAGTGCATGGTGAATTTATTAGTGCTTGGGTTTTGGCGGAGTGATTGGATAAGTACATGGAACTGGCTGGGTGATTGGAGGAGTGCATGGGTAGTGACAAGGAGATGGCTGGACTGCATCAGTAGTGCTCAAGGGATTGTAGCAGTGCATGTGTTAGTGCCTGGGTCATTGCATAAGTACATGTGTACTGACTGGATGATTAGAGTACTGCAAGGAGAGTGCATGGTGAATTTATAAGTGCTTGTGTTTTGGCGCAGTGATTAGATAAGGACATGGAACTGGCTGGGTGATTGGAGGAGTGCATGGGTAGTGACAAGGAGATGGCTGGACTGCATCAGTAGTGCTCAGGGGTTTGTAGCAGTGCATGTGTTAGTGCCTGGGTCATTGCATGAGTACATGGGTAGTGACTGGATGATTACAGTACTGCAAGGAGAGTGCATGGTGAATTTATAAGTGCTTGTGTTTTGGCGCAGTGATTAGATAAGGACATGGAAATGGCTGGGTGATTGGAGGAGTGCATGGGTAGTGACAAGGAGATGGCTCAACTGCATCAGTAGTGCTCATGGGATTGTAGCAGTGCATGTGTTAGTGCCTGGGTCATTGCATAAGTATATGGGTACTGACTGGATGATTAGAGTACTGCAAGGAGAGTGCATGGTGAATTTATAAGTGCTTGTGTTTTGGCGCAGTGATTAGATAAGGACATGGAACTGGCTGGGTGATTGGAGGAGTGCATGGGTAGTGACAAGGAGATGGCTGGACTGCATGGGTAGTGCTCAGGGTATTGTAGCAGTGCATGTGTTAGTGCCTGGGTCATTGCATGAGTACATGGGTAGTGACTAGATGATTAGAGTACTGCAAGGAGAGTGCATGGTGAATTTATAAGTGCTTGTGTTTTGGCGCTGTGATTAGATAAGTACATGGAACTTGCTGGGCGATTGGAGGAGTGCATGGGTAGTGACAAGGAGATGGCTGGACTGCATCAGTAGTGCTCAGGGGATTGTAGCAGTGCATGTGTTAGAGCCTGGGTCATTGCATAAGTACATGGGTACTGACTGGATGATTAGGCTACTGCAAGGAGAGTGCATGGTGAATTTTTAAGTGCTTGTGTTTTGACGCAGTGATTAGATAAGGACATGGAACTGGCTGGGAGATTGGAGGAGTGCATGGGTAGTGACAAGGAGATGGCTGGACTGCATGGGTAGTGCTCAGGGTATTGCAGCAGTGCATGAGTGCATGGGTAGTGACTGGATGATTAGAGTGTTGCAAGGAGAGTGCATGGTGAATTTATAAGTGCTTGTGTTTTGGCGCAGTAATTAGATAAGAACATGGAACTGGCTGGGTGATTGGAGGAGTGCATGGGTAGTGACAAGGAGATGGCTGGACTGCATCAGTAGTGCTCAGGGGATTGTAGCAGTGCATGTGTTAGTGCCTGGGTCATTGCATAAGTACTTGGGTACTGACTGGATTTTTAGAGTACTGCAAGGAGAGTGCATGGTGAATTTATTAGTGCTTGGGTTTTGGCGGAGTGATTGGATAAGTACATGGAACTGGCTGGGTGATTGGAGGAGTGCATGGGTAGTGACAAGGAGATGGCTGGACTGCATCAGTAGTGCTCAAGGGATTGTAGCAGTGCATGTGTTAGTGCCTGGGTCATTGCATAAGTACATGTGTACTGACTGGATGAATAGAGTACTGCAAGGAGAGTGCATGGTGAATTTATAAGTGCTTGTGTTTTGGCGCAGTGATTAGATAAGGACATGGAACTGGCTGGGTGATTGGAGGAGTGCATGGGTAGTGACAAGGAGATGGCTGGACTGCATCAGTAGTGCTCAGGGGTTTGTAGCAGTGCATGTGTTAGTGCCTGGGTCATTGCATAAGTACATGGGTACTGACTGGATGATTAGAGTGCTGCAAGGAGAGTGCATGGTGAATTTATAAGTGCTTGGGTTTTGGCGGAGTGATTGGATAAGTACATGGTGCTCCCTGGGTGATTGGAGGAGTGCATGGGTAGTGACAAGGAGATGGCTGGACTGCATTAGTAGTGCTCATGGGATTGTAGCAGTGCATGTGTTAGTGCCTGGGTCATTGCATGAGTACATGGGTAGTGACTGGATGATTAGAGTACTACAAGGAGAGAGCATGGTGAATTTATAAGTGCTTGGGTTTTGGCGGAGTGATTAGATTAGTACATGGAACTGGCTGGTTGATTGGAGGAGTGCATGGGTAGTGACAAGGAGATGGCTGGACTGCATCAGTAGTGCTCAGGGGATTGTAGCAGTGCATGTGTTAGTGCCTGGGCCATTCCATAAGTACATGGGTACTGACTGGATGATTAGAGTACTGCAAGGAGAGTGCAAGGTGAATTTATAAGTGCTTGGGTTTTGGCGGAGTGATTGGATAAGTACATGGTGCTGGCTGGGTGATTGGAGTAGGCCTGGGCGGAAAACTACGCTACGCTTGCGGAGTTTGCGTAGTTTGCACTACTACACACTACACGAATTGCACGTAGCGCAGTGCAAAAACTCGTAGCGTAGCGGGCATTTTTTGCTTGCTCGCGGTCCTCAACGTCAAGTTGGCGACCGCGAGCGAGCACAATCAACATCCCGGCAAGACTTTTTCCTCGCTCGCGATCAGCAACATCAAGTTGCCGATCGCGAGCGTGGAAAATAAACCTCCCCGTGAGATTCTCAACACGGGGATGTCAGGTTTCTCATTGCGAGTGGTCACGTATGCTCGCGACCGCTCGCAATGAGAAACTACTGGTCCGCGTTGAGAAAGCTGCCGCTCGAGTACAAATCTACTTGAGTGGCAGAAAAGCGATCCTAGCACTGTGCAAGATGCCGTTTGCAATGATTGCACAGTGCGGACAAGCATCCGGCACTGTGCAATCAGTGCGAACAGCATTTCCCTACCGCACTACGCAGTTCGCGTAGATACGCGTAGCTTGCGTAGTGCAAAGTACACTTCGCATAGCTATGCGTAGCGCCACTACGCAATCTACGCCCAGGGTTAGATTGGAGGAGTGCTTGGGTGGTGACAAGCAGGTGGCTGGACTGCATCAGTAGTGCTCAGGGGATTGTAGCAGTGCATGTGTTAGTGCCTGGGTCATTGCACGAGTACATGGGTACTGACTGGATGATTAGAGTACTGCAAAGGAGAGTGCATGGTGAATTTATAAGTGCTTGTGTTTTGGCGCAGTGATTAGATAAGGACATGGAACTGGCTGGGTGATTGGAGGAGTGCATGGGTAGTGACAAGGAGATGGATGGACTGCATCAGTAGTGCTTAGGGGATTGTAGCAGTGCATGTGTTAGTGCCTGGGTCATTGCATAAGTACATGGGTACTGACTGGATGATTAGAGAACTGCAAGGAGAGTTCATGGTGAATTTATAAGTGTTTGTGTTTTGGCCCAGTGATTAGATAAGGACATGGAACTGGCTGGGTGATTGGAGGAGTGTATGGGTAGTGACAAGGAGATGGCTGGACTGCATCCGTAGTGCTCAGGGGATTGTAGCAGTGCATGTGTTAGTGGCCTGGGTCATTGCA
Source organism: Calotriton arnoldi (assembly GCA_963921515.1). Lineage (NCBI taxonomy): Eukaryota > Metazoa > Chordata > Amphibia > Caudata > Salamandridae > Calotriton > Calotriton arnoldi. The sequence continues at coordinate 1,739,727 of CAWUFW010001579.1, read as the reverse complement.
TGAGTACATGGGTAGTGACTGGATGATTACAGTACTGCAAGGAGAGTGCATGGTGAATTTATAAGTGCTTGTGTTTTGGCGCAGTGATTAGATAAGGACATGGAAATGGCTGGGTGATTGGAGGAGTGCATGGGTAGTGACAAGGAGATGGCTCAACTGCATCAGTAGTGCTCATGGGATTGTAGCAGTGCATGTGTTTGTGCCTGGGTCATTGCATAAGTATATGGGTACTGACTGGATGATTAGAGTACTGCAAGGAGAGTGCATGGTGAATTTATAAGTGCTTGTGTTTTGGCGCAGTGATTAGATAAGGACATGGAACTGGCTGGGTGATTGGAGGAGTGCATGGGTAGTGACAAGGAGATGGCTGGACTGCATGGGTAGTGCTCAGGGTATTGTAGCAGTGCATGTGTTAGTGCCTGGGTCATTGCATGAGTACATGGGTAGTGACTGGATGATTAGAGTACTGCAAGGAGAGTGCATGGTGAATTTATAAGTGCTTGTCTTTTGGCGCTGTGATTAGATAAGTACATGGAACTGGCTGGGCGATTGGAGGAGTGCATGGGTAGTGACAAGGAGATGGCTGGACTGCATCAGTAGTGCTCAGGGGATTGTAGCAGTGCATGTGTTAGTGCCTGGGTCATTGCATGAGTACATGGGTAGTGACTGGATGATTACAGTACTGCAAGGAGAGTGCATGGTGAATTTATAAGTGCTTGTGTTTTGGCGCAGTGATTAGATAAGGACATGGAAATGGCTGGGTGATTGGAGGAGTGCATGGGTAGTGACAAGGAGATGGCTCAACTGCATCAGTAGTGCTCATGGGATTGTAGCAGTGCATGTGTTAGTGCCTGGGTCATTGCATGAAGTATATGGGTACTGACTGGATGATTAGAGTACTGCAAGGAGAGTGCATGGTGAATTTATAAGTGCTTGTGTTTTGGCGCAGTGATTAGATAAGGACATGGAACTGGCTGGGTGATTGGAGGAGTGCATGGGTAGTGACAAGGAGATGGCTGGACTGCATGGGTAGTGCTCAGGGTATTGTAGCAGTGCATGTGTTAGTGCCTGGGTCATTGCATGAGTACATGGGTAGTGACTGGATGATTAGAGTACTGCAAGGAGAGTGCATGGTGAATTTATAAGTGCTTGTGTTTTGGCGCTGTGATTAGATAAGTACATGGAACTCGCTGGGCGATTGGAGGAGTGCATGGGTAGTGACAAGGAGATGGCTGGACTGCATCAGTAGTGCTCAGGGGATTGTAGCAGTGCATGTGTTAGTGCCTGGGTCATTGCATAAGTACATGGGTACTGACTGGATGATTAGGCTACTGCAAGGAGAGTGCATGGTGAATTTTTAAGTGCTTGTGTTTTGACGCAGTGATTAGATAAGGACATGGAACTGGCTGGGAGATTGGAGGAGTGCATGGGTAGTGACAAGGAGATGGCTGGACTGCATGGGTAGTGCTCAGGGTATTGCAGCAGTGCATGAGTGCATGGGTAGTGACTGGATGATTAGAGTGCTGCAAGGAGAGTGCATGGTGAATTTATAAGTGCTTGGGTTTTGGCGGAGTGATTGGATAAGTACACACATGTCACATCAGGCCCCGCCCCCTCCCTTCACCACTGTGCAAACGCGCCCCCTGGCTGGTTTTAAGTTGGGGGATTAATTCCCCTTGAATCCTGAGTGTCCCTGGGGGCCAACTAGCCCACCAGGTACCTCCAGGAAGCGCCACAGAGCTGCGTTGCAGAGAGGTGGTCCGAGGCCACGCCCCTTTTTACACCTCTCTACAACGCAACTCTGGGAACATTGGGAAAAGAAAAAACGCTTTTCCTATGGAAACTAGGTCCTAACTATAACTACCTACCGCCAGTAGGTAATATATATATATATATATATATATATATATATATATATATATATATACATATACATACACACATATATATACATATGTAAATGTATATATTTACTTTTTGTGAATTCACTGGAAATAAAAAACAAAGGAAGTTAAAGGTACGATATATGTGATGAAAATGTCAATTAGAACATACTGTTTGTTACTAACAAAAAAACACTGAAACTCACCACTTATAGTTATCACAAGTAACATCAATGATATAATTTCAGATGTTTCATGGAACATGTCATGAGTGTTGTAATATGTGAGGTCATAAGCAGTGCATGGTGAGGGCACAAGTTATATTTACTTTAGGGCCCAGCCAGGAGCAGCTGATTTCAGTTGTGTTTTCTTCCCAGGAGAGTATGGGCAGGGTATGCTCGCACTCTCCCGGGATGAAAACAAGAGTGTTATGCCGATGGGGTTCCTGGGACACTACTCAGATGTGGCTCTGGGGTTGGGGTCCTTGGAATCAATCTACAGCACATGGCAGGGTAGCTGCATGCCCCCTTCACCAATTAAACAAACAATGCAAGGGATGTGGTCCCTGAGTCCTCATAGAGGCCCTGGGAAGGGGTCCAATGCCCCCTCCCCTTTAAAACTTGCATGGGACCCCGGGGGATTTCGTGTCACAGAGGTTCAAACTCAGCTTGAGGAAGGGGCCCATGCTGCCCTTTCCTTCTAAAAGTGATCCCAGACCTGAAGAATGGGATTGGTTCCCCTGGACATCAGTGTTCAATCGGCCCTGGGAGATGGGGCCCCCGGGGGCCATTATATAATCTTTAAATGCATGCCGACCCACAGGCTCACCTCGGAGATATTTTGATTACAAAGAAGCAGGGACCATTTTTTGTTTTCTGTGATCCCAAAGGAGAATCATGGGATTGTGATAAACAAATATGTTAATTAATGGTACATGAATACAAAAATGAGTAGGGTATCCGTTAATGGGGCGCCAGGAGTTCCGCTGTGGAAGTCATTTAATTTTTACCCAACGGTACACGTACCTATGAATTTTGAGCCTTAAATTCTCAAAAACCACTAAACAGAATTACACCAAATAACATAAAGCACGCTTTCTAGGAAAATATCTAACTTACTGTCAAATTTGGTGTAATTCCATTCAGCCATTTTGGCCTTAGCAGTGTCTAAAATTCTCTGTGGAAATTGCGAGGGGAAATTGTGTTTTGGAACTTCCCCTTTTTACGAGCCTCCACTTGATGGATCACCTCGAAACTTTCAAGGCAGGAGCTTAGGTTGACGAATTTCGTTGGAAAGTTTCATTAAGATCTGTTAACCGGTGCCAAAGCTGTCATTAAAAATCAATTTCCTATGGTAACTAGGTCCTAACTATCACTACACAGTGCCAAGATTATTCAGGCTTGGAACTGTAGGAATTATAATGTGATTTTTTGATACACTGTGTCAGTAATTATTGGACACTTTTTTCATGATAATTTTGGGTGACAAGTTATTTGTGCGACTTAGTGATTTTAATGATGCATACAACCATAACTGCTGAATTAATACTTCTACACTTGAAATATTATGAATATCTCATTTAGAAGTGTGATGAATGATGCAGCATAGTTTTGAAACATTTTAATACCAGATGCCATTTAATTATAATGGATGCAGTTTCTGGTTTGCTGCTCATCTTGCTCCTGCTCATTCCCCCTCCCAACCAGCGCTGCAGGTTTTCTCTCCACACAGTTTCCTCGGAACACTGAGAGATGTGACGTCAATAGGTTGAAGTAATAGAAAGAATGTATTGTGTATGAAACTTTTCATCATGTTTTCTGTTTAGATGTAGGCAAGCAGAAGAACGTGATTCTATGAGCTGTTCTTAAAATGTTTCATATTCGGTTTTACAACTTGGAGTGCAGTTGTTGAGGAAGCAAGCATAAGATTTCTCTTAGTATTAAGGATCTTTTGAAACTATGAATTTGTTTTTGATTTGCCAATGTGACCAAACTATGGTCATACCATGTTGAATTTGCAGTCTTATTAATTAATATGCATACAATGGGTATAAAACATCCTCATTTGAAGGATCAGGAGCAACTTCTCATTTTCCTCCCGAGACGCTATCTGATTATTTTGATATTTTCCTCCTCATTAGGATGCTGTCAGTATCCTTCATGAGTATGACTCTTAGAATTTAGAGGGATTTCTATTAACTAACTAGGATTCTGCTGTGATTTATGATTCTGTATTTCTGTATTGTGAACTATGCATTCTTTTGTAATATCTTATTAACAATTTTGTAGCCCATAAGGCTGGCAAAGACATGGTCACTTTGGGAAATAGGTATGCATAAGAGATGGCCAAATGTTGTGCCCTTCAAGAAGAGACAGTTGAGGACAGGAAGAAAATTATGATCCCACAAACGATATTGTTCAGAGTTTAAACAATGTGAGTTGTTTCTTTAAGGATTCGATATAGACATCTCTAAGCATACAGAGAAACGTGCAAGAGGATGCTCCTGAAAATGTAAAAAGACAATGAGAACAATTTGGCTTATGAATTTTTTTTCCAGGATTTGTATGTAAATTCAAAACAGAAATATGTCTTGCCAGATTCTTTGTCACAGCCCATGTGTAAATATTTGCATAAGCAGACTCATGCAGAAAGAAATAGAATAGTTCAAATGTTTGGAATGTACTGGGAAAATATAGGATTTTGACATGTTAATGAGGATGTGTGTAGTAGATACCTAAACTATCATTTGAATAACAGTTATAAATCATATTGCAAAGATCAGAAGGTCCATTTGCAAGATTGCAGGCAGACTTTATTAAGATGCTACAGTGTAATGGCTTGAAGTATGTCTTGGCAATAGTCTGCCTATTCTCCAAATGGGTGGAGGCAGTTTTCACAAGAAGAGCAGATAGCCTTACAGCTGCCAAATTGTTATTGAGTGAATTAATTCCAATATTTAGACTCCCGACTTCTATCTAGACCGATTATGGCGCACACTTCAAGAATGAAGTGTTGCAAATAATCTGCACCGCTTTTTAAATCAAGCAAGATTCCAATGTCGTTGGCAACCACAATCTTCAAGTTTAGTGGAACCTACCAATGGCACTTTAAAGAATTCATTGATGAAGGTCTGTGCCTAATGCTGTTCCTCTTGTTTTGATGAACATAAGAAGGACTCCAGACAGAAAGACAGGCTTGACCCCTCAAGAAACACTGATGGGTAGGGCAATGAGACTTGCATTTGTGCCGTCAGCAGCACTAGTTTTAATAACTGATGACATTGTTCTGGATTATTGCAAAGATCTGACTGACATGGTTAGATATGTCTTTCATCAGGTGAACGTGTCAACTGAAGACTACAAGGATGCATTCTGTCACAATCTGAAAGCGAGCAACATGGTGGTATCCAGAAGCATGTTTGCAAAGGCTACTTGGATGAAAGATGGAGAGGACCTTTCCAGGCCATTCTAGCTAAAAACAATGCTGTCAAGTGTGCATGTGTGCCTCAAGGGATCCACACTATTCACACAAAAAACCTGAGAGTAGCTGAAGCAGTGGATGAGATAAATGATTAAAACACACAGTCTGATCAACAAGTTCAGAGCCAAGCTCTGGTTTGCTGTGTGAATCCAAGGGCGGTGAAAATTTCTTTGAAACTCCTGAAGTCAAAGGCAAAAGTAGAAATGCACAAAGATTTCAGGTGAGCAAAAGTTTGGAAAACCTTAAATTACTAAGTCCAGTTACAGAGTGATCAGAGTGAAAAGCTACTGCAATGCAAATGTGTGAAGCATGAGTGGCAGGAAAAAAGTAATCTCTAATAAAAGCAGTGGCAAGTTGCAGTTGAAAATGAAGGTGTAAAAGACCCCCTTTGAATGGAAAGGATTTACTGTGGAAAGAACAGCCAGAGACAAAATTGATCAGAAAACACGCTTGAGCTCAAGTCATACCTCAGGACTGGGCTCAAGCCAAGGTCAAGAAGAAAGTGAAAATTGGAAAACTACAAAGGAAATAAAGAAATTAAAAGAAATTCCAAGAAAGAGACTCTGTTAACGAAAGCACTGTGAGCCAGAAAGAGACTTGAGCGACTTTGACAGACAATTGAATTCAGAAAATAAGGAAAGTGAATCACCAGTTGCTAAAAGACCAACTAGAAGGAAGAGAGAATTCCAAATCAAAAATACACCTCGCCTGAGTGGGTGTATCTAGCTGGAGTATCTGAAGAAGCAAGTGAAACTTTGGAGGATTAATTCTGGGTGAGCAAAAGTCTAATTTCTTTTGAGAGTGGTTCAGACTCAGAGACATTGGGCATGATTACGACTTTGGCGGTCCTCCCATTAGTTGCCGCTCCAGTGCCCCGTGGGAGGACTAGCAAAGCTGTACTCACACCGCCAGCCAGATTAAGATTGTAATCCTTGGCGGGTGGTGCTGCTGCGGTGTCACAGCAGTGCCTGTCTAAAGGCTCATAGGTGAGCCTCAGACAGGCACTGCCATGACACCCCCGCAGCACATTCCTGTATGGTGCAGCATGCACCATGTGGTCCATGCTGCACCATGCAGGAACTGGGTGCAAAACTACAGGTAGGCACAACATGTGCCATATTGCATGCACCGCCAGGCCAAAAAGGCACAAAGGGGTCCTGTTAGGACCCCGTGTGTTGCCTCACTGCCAGCCTTACCATGGCGTGCTTACTGCCACTGGAAGGCTGGCAGTAAGGCTAGCAGCGTAATATACTCGGCGGTGCTGCAGCAGCACCACCTGCATATAGCTGCCTCAGCCTGCACCGCCTCCACCGCACAGGATCCTTGATCCCGGCAGTGCCGGTGGTCTCGTGGCAGTCCAACCGCTGCAGTCAAAATACTGTGGGTGGTCCCGCAGTGTAGTGGTGGTCAGACCACCACCACAAGTTTGGCAGTAACCCTGGGTGGTGAACTCCGCTCCGCTCGCGGAGGTTGCGGAGTTTTCTGCACTCCGCATTACACGGAGATCGTGGAGTTCCGAAAAACTCTGCTCCGCAAGTTTTTTTCCTTGCTCGCGTTCGTCAACGTCAAGTTGGCGACCGCGAGCGAGGAAAATCAACCTCCCGGCGAGATTTTTCCTCGTTCGCGATCGTCAACATCAAGTTGGCGAGCGCGTGCGTGGAAAATCAACATCCCAGTGAGATTTCTCAATGCTTGGGGGTCAGGTTTCTCATTGCGAGTGGTCGCGTATGCTCACGACAGCTTGCATTGAGAAACTGCCCGTTCGCGTTGCTGCAGCTCGAGTAAAAATCTACTCGAGCGGCAGAAAAGGAAAGCAGGGACCGCTTGCACTGTGCATGGTGCCGTTTGCAATGACTGCACAGTGCGGACAAGCATCCGGCACTGTGCAATCACCGAGAACGGCATTTTTCAATCGTACTTCGCTGCTCGCGGAGCTCCGCGTAGTGCGACAGAGGTTTTTTTGCACTTCGCAGTGTTCCGCGTAGTGCAACTCTGCAAACTCCACCCAGGGTTATTTGGCAGTCCTATGGACCACCAAACTAGAAATCAGGCCCTGAAAACGAAGAAGATCCACCCTGAAATGGTGAAATCTGTAACTGTTGAATTAATGATTTTGCACTTGAAATTATATGAATACCTCATTTAGAAGTGTGATAAATAATGTAGTATAGTTATGCCACATTTTAATACAAGACACAATTTAATTAAAATGGATACAGTTTCTGTTGTGCTACTCATCTTGCTCCTGCTCATTCCCCCTTTCAATCAGTGACCCACTGCAGGTTGTCTCTCCTCACAGTTTCTTTGTAACACAGAGAGCAGTGACATCAATAGGTTGAAGTAATAGAAAGCATTTATTGTGAATGAAACTTTCTATCATGTTCTCATGTATAGTTTTGAAGGATTTCTGCTGGAAGGCAAGCAGAGGAACGTAATTCCCTGTGCTATTGTTAAAAATTCATATTGGGGTTTATATCTCGGGGGTGCAGTTGCTTAGGAACCAAGTGGATGATTTCTCTTACCTTAAGAAATGAGTTTGTGTTAAGGATCTTTTGAAACTACAAATATGTTTTAGATTTGTCAATGTGACCTAACTATGATCATGCCATTGCTGAATGTGCAGCTTTATTAATTAATATGCATAACATGTGCATAAAAACCCCTCATTTGGGGTGACTTCACATTTTCCTCCAGAGATAGTCCAATTATTTTGAGATTTTCCTCCTCATTAGGATGCTGACGGTACTTGTCATGAGTTTGATTCCTAGAATTTAGAGGGATTTTTTTATTAACTAATTAGGATTCAGGATTCTATTATGATCTATGATTCTGTATTTCTATATTCTGAGTCTTTGTAACAAACTATGCATTCTTTTGTAATTTTTATTAACAATTCTGTATTAAAACATTTCAACTTAGTTTTGATCTAGAACTTAACTTATGAATGGTCCCAATGAATAATAATGAATATAATCTTCAAAATTTGAGGTATTTAACGGAGGGTAGACTCATATCACTAGATCAATGAGAACTGTGGATCTGAACTGTATAAGGTAAATTTGGGATTTACTCATTATTGGGGTTCAGGAGATTATTGGGGTTCAGCTCCCACAATACATCTGTGAAGCACTACAAATACAGCTGTGTGCTGCTTTGTACACCCCCTCATTCCATTAACTTTCATAATCTCCTTCTTGATGTGAATGAAATGCAAAGCACCCTGAGGTCAATGTTGACCATTGTGGTGTGCTGCAATCGCGTGGAGATACAGTATTGCCCTGAACTACTTTCTTTATATGTACCTCATCAAAAAATGCAAATAAATATTCGCAAATCGTGTGGAATTTTAACTATGCTCCTCATAAGTTGCATTCTCAGTATCTTTACCTCCAACGAGAATGAACTAAACCATACTTTTAAGCCTTATTACCAGGAAATCTTAAAAGAAAACAGTTTAAATTTTGTGATAGACTGTTACATGAACATTCTAACTGTAAACTGATAACAATTCAGATTTTCCACAGTTCTAATGGAAAGAAAATCATGATTTTATTAAAGACACAGAGACTAATATTATGCACTATCTTCTTTATTGCTTCATACACAGCAGCAACATAGAATGTAGAATTAGAATAGCACATCTTTAAATGTTCAAGAACTCTATAGAACATGCATATAACCAGAGAACCCGCAGTCATCTTCCTTCTTCTTTTGCTGCGAATAACTCAAAGTCCAAACTCAAGAAAAACAATAATAAACTGCCAATGTCATAATTCCAAATACATCTCACATATCGCTATGTTCCTTCTCCAAAACCATTTTCTTAACTTTTTCCTGGAAAACAAATTAAAAACACATCAATATTGCTTGCCATAACCTTTGGGAAGGGAAATAGTAGCCTCCTTGTCTTTGATAAATTCATGATTTCTTCCAATTAAAACTGTGGAAAATCAGAATTTGATGGCAATGCAGGGAGGCCAATATTATGCATGTTCAAAGCTCATCCATTACTCTATGTACATCATTTTCCACAGGTTTAAAATAAATCGTTAAAACATAGAGTCACTTGCCCAATTTGCTGCCTTCATGATGGTATCTAAATTGCATCCTGACAAAAAACCTTTACTTGTCATAGAACCCCTTACCGAATGTGTCACAAAAACAATCACATCAGTGCCAGCCATCTTCATTAACTCCTTAACCCACCTTGCTAAGGTAGGTGCAGGCACCGCTTTAAAAGGTTTTCTAAAAGAATTCAGCAACTGAGAGCACCCCTGTTCTCTCAACCCCACAGTCCTTTTCTTATACTCCTTTAAACATCGCACCGCATGCAAATCTTCATGCTCCACCATACTAGGATAACAAATTGTCCTGGACATAGTATTTGTACATTTCTGAATCTCAAAACATACCCCTTCAGCAGTGGCGGCCGGCACAGGTAAACATGGTGGGGTGGTGAGCAGGGCGGGGTGGGACAGAGGGAAGTCAACAGACGACAGAATAGGTATAATTAAATAAATAAATAATACCTATTCCATTGTCTGTCGGCTTCCCCACCCTGCCATGCCCTGCCCCGCCCCACCGCACTTACTTGTGCTGGCCGCAGCTGCAATTCAGGCTGAAAACTGCTCAAGGTCACATTTAAAGCTCTTATTTCAGAAACTCTCCTAAAAGACATCAAACACAGTAAAATCACCATCTTCCAAGATAGCAACGCAAATGCATAAACTCATTACCTCTCACACTTGCAACTTCCTTCAATACCTTGGACACATCCCATAAAGAAGCATTCCTTTTCTTATGTGGATTCTCCAATCGAACATGCTTAACAATCTTTTTAACCAAAACATGCTGTCCTACTGGAATTTCATTCACCAACTTATGACCTGTTGAAATTGCTGATCTGCTCAAATTCACCGAGCTATAAGCCAAGCCTTCTCTAAACAATTTAGTCAAATAATTTACCACCTCCACTACAGCTGCTGATACAGGATCCAGAGCCCTTGAAGCACACCAACTACTCCATCTTTTCCATACCGTCCTGTACGCCTTTGTTCTTCCTGGAGCCCAAGATTCCTTAATAATCTCTGTAGCCTCCTCCGACAACCCAGATACTTGCCACACTCTCCTGAAATCATCCAACTCATCAACACCAACCGGCCTCCTTCTATAAACTTGTGGTATCCCCCCTGGGCATCCACCAGCAACTGCAGAAAACATGGTAAGAACACCGGTTTGTCTATCAACAGACTCATCACATCTGGAAACCACACCTGTGACTGCCAAAACGTAGTGATCAATACTAACTCTGCTCTCTCTCATGAGTTTCATTATTACTCTCTAAATCAATGAGTAAGGAGGAAATGCATACAACCTTCCTTTCCCCTAATCCTGAAGAAAAGCATTCCCCACCTTTGCTTCCTGATCTGGCCTCCAGTTGTAGAAGCTCTGCAGCTGTGCATTCAATCTGTCTTGAAAAGATTCACCTCCAAAGGACCCCATCTCCTGTCCAGACTCAAGAACACCTCTCTTTTCAACTTCCAATTGCTTGTATCCCTCAAATTTCTTGAACTCTAATCTGCCTCTACATTTTTTCATTTTTGCTAAAGCCATCGACCGAGGACCCCACATCGTGACATACTGAACCGCTGACACATTGTCCATCTGCAACAGAACACAACACTTTACCTGATCCTTCACAAAACTTCTCACTGCAAATGGCCATGCCAGCATCTCCAGACAATAGATATGCATTTTTCCCACCATGACTGACCAACATCCTCCCGCTCTCACTGACCTGCATCTGGCCCTTAACCATACAATCTTGCATTGGACTCCATTACTACTTGTGGGACTTCCCCAAAAATTGCCCTTCCATTCCAAGCTTCCATATTTTGTAACCACCAGTTCACCTCCTGTATTGCCTCCTGATTCATCCTTATTTTCTTAGAAAACTTCACTTCCATGCATAAATGATAACCTTTCATCCTTTGAAGTGCCCTTTAATGCAGGGGTGCCGGAAAAATCACCTGAATAGATGATCTCAGGAGCCCTACCAACCTCGCTATCTGGCGCAAAAAAATCTATTCCACATGCTTCACTCTCTTCAATTCCTTGCGTATTTTCCTCACCTTCTCCATGGGAAACTTCAACACTCCCTCCAAGGTCTGTATCCATAAACCTAACAAATGTATCTCCTGTGCCAGCGTCAAACAAGACTTCTCCCTGTTTTCCACAAATCCTAAATACTCCAGAACTCGCACAGCTAGCACTGTCTGCTCCAGTGCCATCTCTCTCTCCTCTGCCACAATCAGCACATCGTCCAGATAGACTCTCAGACGTACTACCCTTGATCTCAACCATGCCATCACTGGTCTCATGACCTTCGTAAAACACCACGGCTCTGACGATAGCCGAAATAGTAGACTCTTGAACCTCCATCTCACACCCTTCCACTGGAATTGAAAGTAATCTCTGTGCTTCACACACACTCGAATCGTCAAATACACATCTTTTAAATCCAATCTTGTCATCCAGTCTCCTTTTCGTAACAAATCCATCAACATGTGTATCCCTTTCATTTTGAAGTGATTGTACCACACCCAATTGTTCAGTTCCTTCAGATTGATTATGGACCTCATCCCTTTGTCCTGTTTCTCAACCAAGAAAAATTGTTCACAAAGCAAGTTGGACTCTCATTTGCCCTTTTTATGGCCCCTTTTTTTAAAAGTGCCTCCACTTTCCAAGTCACCAATTCTTCTGGTTCCATTGAAAAATGTAACAACCCTGGACAAACCTCTTGCACCAGCTCTCCTATAAAATCTATTTGATACCCCTGTACTGTCCCAAACACCCACGGGTCTTGCGTAATCTCTCTCCATCCTGGAACAGGTAGGAGAGCTAGTCTGCAGCCCATTTGTACATTGGTACATACAATGTTGTTTTTCATGCTCACCAGCTCCACCTCTTGCTTTTCTCTCACTCTGCAGTCCTCATGATTTCGACCTCTGTCTTTTTGGATAAAATCCACCCTGTTCAATCCTGTACCCATAACCATAGGCCCCACCAAAAACCTTCTGGACTTTCTGTACTGAATTGAATGTACCCACATATCTGGACATGTACTTGACGAATAAATAATAACATCCCATTACTCTCTATCCCAAATTCTTTGCTTGCCATTTCTACCAACTTGGGGTCTATGTTCATTAAAATGCTCTTACGTCTTTTCATACATAATGCAGCATTTATATTGCCTAAAAGGTAAATTGCCCTCTGAGCCCATTGGTGCAGCTCTACCACAACCACCCCAGTGTTATTTGTGTGCGCTTCTTCACACATATCAAATACTTTTGAAAGGGGTCAAACACTGGTGTGTACGCCACTTTGGATTGCAAGGTAGGTCTTGGACACTCAGAATGTAGTTGAGTTCAAACCTCCTTTGGAATCTCTTGCTGTGCACTGTGAATCCAATATGATATGTACGCCCAATGGATCCACAAAATCACCCAACTCCACCTTAATTTTTCTATGCTCCATTTTCCTCTTCTTATATTTCTCAATTTCTTCCTCTGTCTCATCAAAATCTGATCAACAAACCAATTCCACATTCCCACTTGTGGACGATTCATCCCAAGCCACCACATAGTGACCCTTTCCTTTTGCCTTTATAGCATCCCCCTTTTGCCCTTGTAGCTACTCCAGCATCTGGTGCCTTACGCCCAGACCCTTTGTTTTTTCTCTATGTGCTTCCACTTACCTGCTCTCTTGCAACCATCAACATTAGATCCACTGGCTATCGGATCAACATCCTCCGTAGATCAGTATCTCTAACCCTCTACAATTTTCTGAACACCTTTCTCTCTGATATGTCTCTCTACGCAACTATCAATTTTCTTATCCATCTTCTCTGCTAATTCTTCATACATCCTCTCCACGAATACCTCGATCTTTCGTTCTAAAACATTTTCCCCAAGATGTTCCGTACTTATAACCGCCAATTCCAAAATACCTCCTAAAGAAAAGAATGAAACCACTAACATTCTGTCAGCTTCAACTCATGACAGCTGTGCACAAGCTTATCTCCTCAGAATAATGATCGCCTCAGTCCATGATCGTAACTCCCCCAAAATATGGCCGCTATTTGTGCTTTACAGTTCACTTACAATTTGCTCAAACTGCTAAAATGGCAACCGCATGCACACGCATATGGCGGGCTCATTTGGTCAAACTTCCCTTCACTACATGTGCCCCGAAGCTCCTGGGTGCACGTCAGATATTCTGACTAAGCTTGCCCCATGCGCCTTGCACGTCTCAAGCCGCAGACCCTAGTCACATTACCAACTACGGTGAAGTCTTTGAATCATTACTACCACCACGATTCAGCCACTGTCTTCCTGTGGCAAATTTTAATTAAATATTTATTTTCTGGGTCGCACAACATGCCTAATGCCCCAATCCACCTATAAACATGCCACTGACCCCTCTAGAGCAGAATACCAACAAATCTCTCCGCATTTGCCGATGCGCCTCTTGTAAAGTTGTTAACCAGAACCTGTGCTTCTTACAAAAACACAATACTTTGAATCTCAATTTGAAATCAAAGTGCTGCTCTGCCGCATTACTCCTCATTGTCCTTTATGCATTATGTACTCTTAATTAACACTTCACTACCCATCTCCTCACAGCTCTTTATGCAATCTGAGTACCCAATTGCAAGGTTTATCCCACATACTTCTAGTTGCACATGTAATCCATACACTCTAAACCATGCACCTCAATTTTCAATAAACAACACCTATACTCTCATACACTGCTTAAGTAAATGCAAGATTCACTTTTCTGTGTAACTGTTGCATGAACATTCCAACTGTAAAGTGATAACAATAGAAACTGACGTGGGCTTGCTAAAAGTTTGACCAGGAATAATTATTTCTTCAAGACCAATTGCTTCCAAACTATAGGCCTAAACTACTTTCTCAGTTTAGAATTCAAACAGTGATTTATGTTCAAATATTACATCTAAATTATATACTTGCTTCACTGGGACTATATTCAGGACTATTGCTTAAGGTGACATAGTTTTAATAATTCAATGAGGTGAAACATTTGCCTACATCAACTCAGTATTTAAGATTTCACAGGATAATCAGTTGGGCGCTGCTTGAAATTGAAACCTGACCATCTCTAAAAACAGTGTATACATGTATTAAACACATATAGCTACTGTAAAATGTTAAGTCATATCTCACAATGACTATTGAAAGTGGAGATGCATAAACACTAAACAAGAGAGGTGAAAGATGACCCTGTGGATCTTACTGAAAATCTTGACTCACTTGGAAAAGGAGACATTTGATATGCTTGCTATGTACAGTCAATGGAAATTATGTTTATAAGCTCAACTACCAGCCTCACACTATGCCTCTCAAACATGCCCCACTGCCCCCCGTGCCCTGTCATTTGGAGAAGGAGGAACTATGAGACATGCTAGGAAGATGTTGGTTTTCTCTCTGATGAACATCCAGCTGCTCCAAAATATTTTCTTGCAAACTTAAATATTTAAAAAGATTACTTATAATGAGCTCCTCTACTTATTTTCTTGCTTTTATCCTTTGAGCTTGAGGCAAGGTCTTTCGTGTCCCTTCTTTCACATCATCCTAGAGTACCTAACTGTGTGAATTTATCCCAGGGCAAAATACATTCGCCATAAACAACACGGGTTAACATGCATGATATACACAAAGCAGGGTGTGAATCTACAAAAGCAAATTGATAGTAAGTCATAATTAACACACTAGCGCATGTACAGCAATCTCTGTTTCATTTGTCCATCTAGATTTGATGCCAACTTCATTTAGGATAACTTGTTTAATTCTTACATTTTTGAGGTTTCAAAAATAATCCAATACAAACTTGTGGTGATTGAACCTATTTATATTTAGTTTAGACTGACTCGTCTGGTAATATATTTAAAAATATATACCTTTTTTCATTCAATTAATCCATTCTCGGTATTATGGGAATCAGCAGTTTTGTTATAATGAACTGTTGACAAGTTTCAGATCCCACTTTCTTCCAGAATGGCATCATAGGTGTCATCCAGTGTACGGAGAAACACAGGGGCCCATTACGATGTCGGGCGGACTCACGTCCGCCTGCCACCCTAACGGAGATGGGGACTGCCCGACCAAGGGGCCGATTCCAATCTCGGCCGGTAGGGCTCCGAATCGGATTCGGCTTTACCGGATCCGATTCGGAGCCCTGTTTCCCGACCGATTCGTACGTGCGTCCGGGCGAGCGAGTACGATGCGAAAATTCCGACCGACTCGTTCGCGAGACCCAACCGCACCGACCGACTCGTACGCGAAAGCCGACCGCTCCGACCGACTCGCCGGACACGCCTCGCACCGCGCAATGGAGACGTTCCCCGGCCGGGCAAGTACGATGCGCGCCGCGAGCAGTCCGACTGACTCGCGCCGTCCGGCTCGAAGGAGTTGTCGGAGCCGTACTTTGGGGGTCCGTGTCGGACCCCCCTGTACGCGTAGCCACGCGAGTCGCACACAGGGGGGACACCTGTGCGTGTACGGCGCGAGTCGCTTTGCCGCGTACACGCTGTAGGGGGCGCCCCTCTTCGCCTCGCACCCATTGAGTCAATGGGAGCCCGCGTACGCGTTGTACGACAGGCTCCCATTGACTTCAATGGGAGTCCGACCGAATCGAGTCCGATGGCATACGTGCGCATCGTACTCGTTCGGTCGGGCTGCTAGGGTCCGATTCGGTCGGAAGTCTCTCCGAGTCCGGCTCGGTCGGAGAGATTTCCGGCCCGAATCGGAATCGGCCCCATAGTGTCGGGGTTCCACAGGCCAAATTACAATGCGACTGCCACGGTCGCATTGTACAGGTTTTCCATTGCGGCAGGTGCTGCTGGCTGCAGCACCCGCCACAATGGAAAAAAGGGATGTGTAACACATCCCTGTACTAGGTGACAGGCACCATGCGGTGCCTGTCACTTGGTACAGGGATCTCTGGTGCCCCCACACACCCAAAGAAAAGGGCCCGGGGTGAAGGGGGGCCCATTACGGGCCCCCAACATCCATCTCCGCCGGCCTTTCCATGGCGGGTGCCGCCATGGAAAGGCTGGCGGGGAGGGACCGTCCTAATCCCTACGGTTGTTCCTGGCAGACACCGCCACCATTGTGAGGATCAGCGTGCCCTTCGATGGTCCGACGGGCTCCTTGAGCCCGTCAGATCCATGGCGGGGAGTCTCTCCAACCACCACCCCTCCGCCCACCATCCCAGTGTGGCTAGCGGAAAAGCTGCTTAGGATGGCGGGGAGACCGCCAACGACAGCCTGTCGGTGGCCGTCTCCCCGCCATCCTAATCAGCCCCACAGTTTTGTTTACCCAGTCCTGCATCTTTAACAATCAACAAAAATAAGCATTCTAGAATGTCGTTTTGTTTGATGGCAATGTTTTGGGTTTTCAGTTGTGTTGTGGCACTATTCATGGGATGGTCTATGCATGGACACTAAGAATCATAGGCACTGGAAGTAGGAGTGATGTGGGCTGCAGCATCACAAAAATAATCATGCTGGAGTTCGGAAGGTGAAAAAGCAATAAAGATGCCTTTAAATTTCGTCTATGTCTTCTCACATTTGCTGTATATTCAAAGACAGCGGTCAAATGTCAGGCCATGTCTTCTGACAAATTCCTGTTTATTCAGTTTAACATGTAAATTGGTGTTTACTTCCCTTTATCAGGCATCAAAGTTAGAGGATTTTGTAAAGTGAACTAACTGACAATCTTGCTCGGGTACTGTGAGTGAAAGGAATGGCGGTAGGATGTTATTTGTTTTCTAACTCACAGTGAAATTGAAATACCTGTAATTGAACTGTACAAATATTATTTGTAATTCTAAAGTGTGATCCAAAAAAAGATTGTAATACGATGAAACAAATCAAGACACTTTACTTAGTGACTTGAATGTGTTTAACAATTACTGAAACCCAATTTCTACACAATACTGTGTACTATATTGTTTTATCAGTATAACAGCATACATGTATGGAAGTTGTGACCGTTTCAATGGAAAATGCCCTGCATGTAAATGAGTTTATTACTACACCATGCTTTAGGAATATTTTTGGAAAGGTCTATTCAAAAATGGACCTCTGGCTATATACCATAGATTTACCACTCTCCTGCTGGATGGATTTGGCTCATTTGCTATACTTGTTCTTTGTGTAACACTTGGATTGTTCACAATCCCTATTACGTCATTGATGTAACATAGATGGCAGCACCCACACATTGAACACTGTTCCAGCACCACTGCTAAGAATTGGCAGATTGTCAACACCAAGTCTGCGTGCTCCATTAATTCAGATGTAAGTTGACTCTGCAAGACAAATAATATTTCACAAATAATGCAGGATTTCAGCAACTGAAACGTGTATTTGACTGGATAGAAAATAACTTTTACCTGCAGACTAGCATGCATTTAAGAATTTTAACTAACTTCATAGGTTTTGGGCCAGTAATTCTTATTATTATACTGTAAACATTGGGAATATACCACCATTCTCTAAAGCGGAAAACAAGGTGGGTGGGGCACTGCTTTTGCTCTTTCGTACCACTTGAATACCTCCACCATTCTTGTAAAAATGCTACCCTCCTAGCTATTCTATTTATAGTATCGTTTAAAACGTATTTGTAAATCCTGATGGTATTTTGCTTGTTTATGTAATTGAACAATGTTATATTCATATCCGAAGCTGCGGTATGTTTTTTTCTTTGGAAAGTAAGGACATTGCTGATTTCAGGTATCACCTTACTCCTACTCTCAACACTTCTGACTCATCTGTTATCACTGATTCCCTCTCACAGAAACGTCATGGAATTAGTTAAGCCCGAGTTTCCAGGCCCTCCTATTTCAATGAAAGCTTATGCATCTGCTTCACTTTTATAGCCAGATAGTCTATAAAATAAAGTGATAATTTTTTGTTCATGTTGTTCATCATCTATTCCTTGTAAATAACATTGTAGTAAGGTATCAACGTGAAAGAGGTCATTCAATCAAAATACATTTATCACGAAAAATTATCAATAATATGAGCCATGGGAAGACACTAGGGCGGGAACATCACACGACCATTTATCACAATATTGCTGTTTTCAAACAAAGTAATTACTCTTACTCAATACTGAGCACTACATTTCTTCATCAACAATCGATTAATGTCTGGAGAACCAAACTTTCCCATAATGACCTAATAATGTCATTTGTGCAATTAATTCTTCAACGTTTTTGTGCTATATTAGATTTCCATTCCCTATTAAAAAATTTCCAACACCCCAAAAAGCCATCTTTTTCCAATAATGAAGCAATATCTAGAGCAATGGTGGGCATGCAGTTTACCTGTCAGCGACTCTAGCAGCTTATCATAAATGTCACCCCTGTAACTTGTCACTTTAACACAGCCCCACACTAAAGCTCTCATGAGAAACATGTGAATCCAAATTTGCCATTTATGGAAGTTACCGGCTGACTTGACATGGATTTTACACATATATATATTTCTCCAGGAAAAAGTGCGAGAAATGCCTGCGAGGCAAAATGACTAAATGTGCAATGAACATGCAGAGAATTTGTGATAAAAATGTCGCAGACATTCGTTCTACTGGGTTGCAAACTTCTAATTATGTGGGACTATCCCAGCCCCACTCACCCTGAAATTAGTGTACCATGTGCGAGCTAGAATTCCAGTTCCTGTACTACTGCATCAGTAGTTATGTGTTGCATTTAATAAGAGTCTCAGGGGCATATTTAAAAGAACTGACTGATCTGCTTTGATGCGTCAGATTTCTTGCGCCTGCTTCAAATGCCAAAACAACGCCATGGATGCGCTGTATTCACAAAACAGTGCTCCGTGGCGCAAGGATTCACAGATGCGTAAGAAATTCTGATGCATTTTGGCGCAAAAGTGATGCATTGCTGGAGTTGGTCTCAAGACTGACGCAACTCCAGCAATGCGTCAGAACACTAAGGCGAGTCCCATGTTTAAAGCCCTGTGTCAATCCTTATGCCTTGTTTGAGAAGGCATAGGGTTTTTGACGCAGTAAAGTCATAGAGTGACACAGTAAAAAGTTGTAAATTCCACGGCGTCAGTTTTACGTGGCCTTTAACGTGGGAACGCCTACCCTGCATATATTATACCTTGCGCAGGCCCAATGCATCAGTTTGAAAATAGGGAGCATTGTGGAACACTAATTGCCCTGCCACTGCGTCAAAAAAATGACTCTGCAGCAGTGCTAGCTCCTTGAAAATATTACCCTTAGTGTTTCTGTGGGACTACAGCCGAGCCACATGCTTATATTTGCCAAATTAAGCTTTTCCATATGCTCCGGTGTTGATTATATCCTATAATGCAGTTTCTGACATCTGACAGCTACTGATTCCATGACTAGGTTATAATGAGTTTCATCTTCATAAACAAGCATTCCTGGTTGTTTAAAAAATGTTTTTCAACATTAGATGTGGCAATGAAAACTTCACAAGCTTGCCTCCTTTTTTTTTTTTGGGAGTCATTTGGCTCTTATTTGAGCCAGTGATTTCTGGTGCTCGACATCGGCACTAAAGACCTGATTTATATCTTGGGGGTACGTATAGTTCCTCACAACGGAGTGTACATACTGCCAAGATTTTGCCCACCTGCCAAATTTAAAAGCGGGCGGACCTTAGGTTTCATCGAGGTGGAGAATACTGTCTCAGCTCGAATTCCACACACCTAATTTAGATAGGTGGAATTAGAGGTCAGTTTTCACTGCCCATCACCGTCAAGAAAACCCTGGTGGTAAGGGGTTGTGAAAACTGCTAAATGCTCCACGTGAAATGGGAGAGAACTCCCATGGCGAGAGGAGCTTTTTTTTATTTTCGAAAGAATATCCTGCTTTAGGGTTTCCTTTTGGAAAAAAAAAAAGCAGTTTGGTGCAAGGCTTGGTCATGTTGACGGAGCTGTGCACCAGACTTCAAAAAGCCTCAACAGGAACCGCCCTGATGGCAGTTCCTGCCAATGCTTTAAAAAATGACTGCCTGCTTGGTGGTCATTTCTGTACTTAGTGGGTTTTACCCCCATCAGGGTGATGGAGTAATTTACTCCGTCTCCCTGACGGAGAAACAGGCTGCCTGCCAACATCAAAATTAGGCCCTTAATTCTCAACAAGGGCAATAAGGACAGTCTATCACATGGTGGCACTCTCGGTATAATTTTGAGATGAGCCCAACAACAGTGTTTAATAATTTAATTGATAGTAGAAATTAATAATACCTGCCAACACACCATTCTTATAGCTTTGGGTGGCCTGAAATAGTCTGAAATGTCATACATGTAGAAGTACAATAGTTAGTCATTATGGTGGAACTGTCATTGGGAGTGCAGACGGCGGCAATTAGTGGTGCAAGCTGCAGTTGCCTCATGGGAAAGCACTGGCACTTATGTTTTTTACAATTTAAGCACTGCTTTACTCCCAACTTCCATAGCTGCAGGTTAGATTGCTTGTAGTTTCAACATAACTTCGAAAAATAAAAAGATTTCTTGCTTATTTCCCTGTTTGTTTTTATGGACCCATCCATGCGTATTTGTCCGTATTACTTATATTTGGCCGGATGTTACTGAGTCTATGCTTCTGAACAAAAGGCTTGTGCTATATGCAATAGGTTTTGTTCCAAATATTGAAAAATTCTCAGAAACAAATCCCATATTAGATTGTGCCATGACATGTCATCAAATGTGCAAAGAGTATGTATACATAAGTAGAAGAAAATGTCTGCAGGAAATGGATTTATGGCACATGAGATCTGCCCAATCAATGTTCTGTAAATGTATTGAAGCAAATGTATATTTTGAAGTTTATTCCCTTCTTTCACTATGATCACCTTAAAGTTCTCGGGTTCCAATAACAAAGATATATTGTGGGTCTTCCTTAAGGAGCTTTTGGATATAGTATGTGGTAGAAATGGTATATTTCAATGAGCTTGTGGTCATCTTCATATTTTCCTGGCCATGCTCACTTTTAGAAACCAATAGTATTACATTTGAAGCTCCTCGCCAGCCACTTAACCCTCTCAGCCTCTCAGACCACCATCTTCCATCCAAATAACATATCCCAGCAAAACCTTCCTAGATGAAATCATGGATCACATCAGCACCTCATCCATCATCTAGTTCAATATTATAGTCCCCTTGAACTTCAATCCCAAAGGCACTCCTGCAACAAGACTTTGAAAGATAAATTGTTCAACCTTCAGGACAATACCAAACAATCCATCACTGAACCAAATCACCCCAAAGTCACAATTCTCAATCTGATCTCACCAACAAGCACACTCTCAAATTCCTAATATAAGCTATTGAACTTGTCATATTACACCCTAAATATATTAAATATGGGGATTATGGGAAGGATGTTCCTACATAGGCATTATAATATCAATCTCCAGAGAAATACACACACTCAGTTGCACAAGGTATTGTCTCCTATTTGTATTCAACTCAGGGAAAGAAAAAGACAAACCTTAACTCTTCAGACTCAGCAAGCTCTCAATCAATGACACATCTACCATTCCCCAAACACATGATCAAATCAACATAGGCATGCAACATTACTGAGATAACAAATGCTTACCCTGAGAGGGTTCTCATCAGACACTAGAAGCCCTGAAACCTGGCCCAGCTTCATCTCAGAGCCACAACAGATTGTATTGACCATGTGTCCTCCCTGATCAATATCCTCTTAACCAGCATGGAGCTTCATTACAAGGCACTAACGTAGCACTATTCCTCTAAACTAAACCTTCTCAAAGAGAAAGACGCCTTCAGAGACCATTATACATAATTTTTTCTGAAACGCTCACAAACAAGGACATTGATTGGCTAAAAGCTATCCTCATCGTCATTCAAGCCTGGATTCAAGTGCCTCCTCAACCTACACTTGACTCACCTCTCCTCAAGTTCAAGATCATTTGGTCTTCCTACAGACAGAGCCCTCACACTAGGAACTTACATTGGCAAGAACATCCAGAAATTCTGGGGCCATTTGTCTTTTGAGGGTAAAATAAAATCCACCTTCAAAGACACCATTGACCCCCTGGCCATTTTCCTCATGAATGGTGGTAGTAGCCTATGTGTTGACAGCTATCACTTTTTCTTGCATCCACTGAAAAATGTGAATGACAGCAATTAACACATCATGCGACTAAAAGCGTACTAGCGCATCACACTCACAGTGATGGATCTGCAATAAGGGTTGTGCAGTCTCTGCAATTTTGGATCATTTTAAGATTTCATGCATCAAATATAAAGTCAGTACTTGCCCACTAACTAGCATAGTGGTAAAAAACTCACTATTCCAATTGTCCAGAGCAATCCACAAATCCATGGCATAGTTAGATTTGAAATCAGAAAGTGCAGTTAGCAAAACACCAGGAGACAATTCTTGAACTATGCAGACAAGATATGAAACAAAATTGGTCCAGAGATCAGTATTGTTACTTTGCTCTTCATATTAGATATGAGCTGACAATTCATGTCTTTCACAGGAGGGGGGCCGCGCGGCCCCCCTCCTTTAAAATGAATTAAAAAAAAAAATGTGGCCATGCCCCAGGTGATGGGGTCCCCAGGGCCGAAATCGGCCTTGGGAGAAGGGCTACACAGACCCCCTTCTAACAAAAAAAAACAAAAGAAACGCCGGAGGCCCCACCCCCTCCCTGCACCACTCTGCTAACGCACCTCCTGGCACATTCTGGGTTGGGGGATTAAGTCCCCTTGAATCTTAAGGGTTCTTAGGGGCCAACTAGCCCACTAGGTATCTCCAGTAAGCCCCACACAGTGGGATTGCTGAGAGGTGGTCCGAGGCCACGCCCCTTTTAACACCACTCTGCAAACGCGCCTCTTGGCACATTGCTGGTGGGGCGATAAAGTCCTCTTTTGTCCTGAGGACCTCAGGACTAAACTGGACTTCATCCCCTGAGCAGCAGTGCACTGGGAGCACGTTTGCAGAGTGGTGTAAAAAGGGGACGTGGCCTCAGACCAGTCTCAGCAATTCAGCTGTGTGGGGCTTACTAGAGATAACAGGAGGGCTAGTTGGCCCCCAGGGACCCTGAGGAGGCAAGGGGACTTCATCCCCCAACCAAAAGCGTGCCAGGAGGCGCGCTTGCAGAGTGGTCGAGAAAGGGGGCGTGGCTTGTGTCCACGTCTCAGCAATCCCACTATCTGGGGCTTACTGGAGGTGTCAGGTAGGCTAGTCGGCCCCTAACGACCCCCAGCAGCAAAGGGAACTTTAATCCCCATCCAAGAGTGCGCCAGGGAGTGCGTTTGCAGACCGGTGGGCAAAGGGGGCGTGGCCTGCATTGAGAACTTATCAATCCTGCTGTGTGGACTTACTGGAGGTAATAAGAGGAGTAGTTGGCCCCCAAGGTTGTCCTTGGGGGCCAACTACCCCTCCTGTTACCTCCAGTAAGTCCCACGCAGTGGGATTGCTAAGAGGTCTTCGGAGGCCACGCTCACTTTTCTCCACCACTCTGCAAATGCACCTCCTGGCACAGTACTGGTTGGGGGATGAAGTCCACTTTACTCCTGAGGGACTTTGGAGGCCAAGTAGCCCTCCTGGTACCTCCAGTAAATCCAACGCAGCGGAATTCCTGAGCGCTGGTCGGAGGCCCAGTCCCCTTTCTGCACCACTCTGCAAACGCGCGACTACAACGTTATAGTTAGAAATTAGCATTTAAATAACCTTAGAAATTCACTGAAAAAAACCATAGGTTTCAGGGACGTTATAGTTAGAAATTAGCATTTAAAAAACCTTAGAAATTCACTAAAAAAAACATAGGTTTCAGGGACGTTATAGTTAGAAATTAGCATTAAAAAAACCTTAGGAAATTCACTGAAAAAAACACAGGTTTCAGGGACGTCATAGTTGGACATTTCACTCGTAGAAAACCAGAGAAATTCAGCCATTATAGTTAGTTGAGATAACTATAACTCGCGCCCCCGCAATGCACTGCTGTTGACGTCACATATTACATCACTCATGACATGGTCAGTGACATCACTGATGACATCACGGATGACATCTCAAATGACATCACTGATGACATCATCCACTTAATATCTGATGCACCTCCTCACACCCTAATATAACCTTTCATACACCTACTGCAAAATACAGGCTAACATTCTCGAAACCATAGACACACCAATACCAGTTAGTACATACCCACTCACTGATTCATAGGTCTACACACACATCCACTCACCCATACAGTCACTCACACACGCAGTCACTCATCAATACAGTCACTGATATATACACTCATACACCTATAGAGATACTAACATACTGCCACTCACCCATACAGTTACTCACACACCTAGGCAGTCACCCAAAGAATCAATCACACTGCCATTTACTCATTAAACAGTTATACACACACCATCTCACTTATTCATACAGATACTAACACATACTTACTCTGTTATACAATCACTGACAGAAGCACACACTCATCCATACAGCCACTCTCACAATCACTCACTCTCACATATAGTCACTTATATACTCCAACCCTCACATATACTGCCTTTCACATATGTAGTTACTCATACATGTACCATTGAGACATTCATTCACTCACCAACACAGCCATACACACACTCACCCACCCATACAGCCCCTCACAGATGCACTCATGAACCCATACACCCAGTGAATCACTCACTCACACATCCATGCAGGGAGTCACTAACCCCCCACCCACCCACACAGACACTCAGGCACCCATACAGGTACTCAGACAACCAATCATTAACCCATATAGACACTCATGTAGCTACTCACCAAACTATGCAGCCACTTACACACCAACTGACAGACTGATACAGATATTCACACAGATTAGTCACTCACCCATGCATTCACTAAGACACATTTAATCACTCACTTATACAGTCAGTCACGCACCCACAAAATCATCCATACAGACACTCATACAGCCACTCATTCTTCAATACACCTTGGCGTATATATAGATAACATTCTTACATTTTTCAGAAATACTCAGTCACTGGATGATGTAATCAGTGATGTCATTTGAGATGTCATGAGTGATGTCACTGACCATGTCATGAGTGATGTAATATGTGACGTCATTAGCAGTGCATTGCGGGGGCGCAAGTTTTAGTTAGCTCAACTAACTATAACGGGCGAATTTCTCTGGTTTTGTATGAGTGAAATGTCCAACTAACTATAACGTCCCTGAAACCCTGTTTTTTTTCAGTGAATTTCCTAAGGTTTTTTAAATTCTAATTTCTAACTATAACGTCCCTGAAACCTATGGTTTTTTCAGTGAAAAAAATATATATATATATACAATCATTAATCCTTCCATGTCCCACTAGCAGATGGAGCCCTGAAGTGATTGTTTTTTTTTGCAGTTCTTATATGGCGCGAACTCAACCCGTATGTATCAGAGCACTTTACATGAGCGCCAGTTGCATTAAAGACAGACACATTAATTATTTTGTTTTAGGCACAGGGAGATTAAGTGATTTGCCCAAAATCAGAGGATTCTCGAGCCTCCCGCCAGACTCGAACCTGGTTCCCCAGTTTCAAAGTCGATCGCTCTAGCCGTTAAGCCACATCATCATTGATAGCTAGGTACAAGCTACAAACTGTTCTGATATGTACATATACATGCAATCTTTCCCATGCAAATTTTCAGGTAAGAAAAAATACTATTTTGTCCACTGACATATACGCAATATTGTCTTTTACGAATGTAGAAGAAAGTTTGGAATGTCAGCCCAAATACAGAAATGAAAGTGTGCAATAGCTGGTATTGATGATGCGTTTAACTTCAGCAAAATACAATACATATCTCAGACTTACAGTACCATTTCTGTAAATTATATACATATCATAAATATTGTGAATGCTGTCAATATTTTTAAGTAGAATTTATGCCAAAAACAAACATTACAGTCTTAAACCTTACAAAACTGGCTTTATTCCTCTTGTTATGCTAACTGCACAATTCCATGCTTTCAGCAGCAGTGCAATTATTCATGTTATATGAAATGTAATACAAGTTCATGCTTCATATGGAAAAACTATTAAATCTTACAGGCTCAGACAACAATCCCTCAAGGGACAGATACCTTATAGTCACAAGCCTCAGAGCTTCCAACTTCCCAATATTATGCCCAAGCAGAACTCCAAAGTTCATGGATCAAAAATATCCTTCATTTATTGCAGTAAATGGCTACAATCCTAGGCTACCCATAATTTATAGGCTCATACTTATGATAGCATAGGTATACCTTGTATTTCATAGATGTTACTTACTCAAGCACCTAACAGCAAAACTATTGCTAATGTATTACTTACCTTACATGTATGACCTGTGATACCAACAGTCTCTATCAGGTTACCCAGGTTTTATATGGTCATATCTCTCCTATGACAACAGAGCCATCTCTCAACTTACATAATTCCTGCATTCTAAGCCAACAGAGCCTTTGTCCAGGAAACATTGATCTTTGAATTTCAACTGCGTTATAAATTAGGTTATAGAAATATTTCAGTCTCCCAGCTTAGACAAAGGCACTATCCACCAGGTTACACACTTATATCAAAATCAGTCTCCAGATAGTAAAGATATTCCATACATTTCACATTTTACAAGCTCAGGTACTTTACACAAAATATATCATTCTGGTTGCATAGATCCTACAGGATTATACATGGTACAGCAAAGCTGTTACTTATTTTACATAGAAGGTAGTTTACTAATGTGGCACAATAATAACTACCCTTAACTATAGCAAGATTTTAGGGCAACAAAAATGTCACAATGCAACATCCCGCCTACAACAGATAATTAAATACCTAAATGATTTAAAGAAAAAAATGTTGTTTTAACATTTCAAGCAACGTTTAGGATAGGTATGTAATCCCCCATTGAGAAACAACAGCACCAAGGACATATCAGAAATTCAGATTTTTTCAAGAAGGCACACATAGGGATAATACAATGTACTTTTAGGCAATGGTTTATGTTCATTTTGCAGTATGCATGTAGGTCCCAACACTGCAGTGCAAACAAACCACATGCACGACCATGTTTCTAACAAAAGGGTAACTCTGGAATCCATAGGAACCTCTTTAAATTTGCAGTTTTTTAAAGAAACAGCAGCCCTAGTATGATAGTTATGCATCAACATAAAAACATAAACAGTATTACAAAAACAATATTTTGATTAAAGAAACAATTTTCATGCACAAACCATGCTTAGACGAGGATGAGACAAACACACAATGAGTGTATCAAAGTCTACACAATGTGTATGCAGTCTATAAGCCTCAATTATAATTATTAGAACAGGTCTGCACAGTTAGTCAACAGCATTTCAAGACACAAACATAAAGAGATCATCATCAGGACTTGAATCAAAGTCAGTCCCAGACAGTGTCATTAAAGACTACTAAATGAGAAACCCTCCCATAGACACTTACCCTAAACCTAACTCCACTCATTCCTTTACGTGCTTTGCTTCTCAAAACCCTTCTTAAGCATCTTTGACTCATAACTTACCTTGTGATCACATCCCTAACCAATCCTGCATGAGCACTACTGGTACTTACACCTCTCTGCCCATCCAAATGTAGTAAAATGTCTCTTTGAAATACTGGAGCAAAATGACGAACATACAAAGCAAGCACTAACACTATCAACTGCTTCTTGATCAGCTAAGTAACAGAGGAGTATCTCAACACCTCCTCCACATGCCAAAAGAGCTGGCCTAGCAGGCTGCAACATTGATCAGAGGAGCAAGAATAAGACAGACCTTCCGTCACTTCCAGAAACACTTACTCACAATATTACTGAAATAAATAGCTACTAATTCCATTGCATCATACAGACCTGAGTGGCAAGTTAGCAAAAGCCTAATTTGTTACAACAAGCCTTACAGCAAATCACTTTCATGTCATCAGTACTGTCCTAACTAATCTTCAGCTAGACACAGCTAAGCAGACCTAGCAACAAAGTATTTACAAAAGAAACATCTAACATGCCTGCTAATCAATTCCAGATCACTATGCAAAAACAAAAAGCATATATACAACCTAATAGCAGACCTTAAAGCAGACTGACTTTTTATCAAAGAAACCTGGCAAGGCAATAATGCAGCACTAATCCTACCTGAAGTAATAACTAAATCTCACCTTGAAAGTCAACTAAACAAGAAAACTGGAGAAGGGTAAAAAGTGATTCTATACAATGTGCCATCCTAGATGAGAAACAATGCTCATTCACTGCTCTCCAGCCACAATTATCTTAACATTGAAGCATTTGACTTTCAACAATTGGTCTCTGGACCCACTCAACATGCCTCACCCATGGCTATATTGTCCCCAAGATGATTGATAATGGTCACCAGAAATTGCTTACCCCATGGTGTGATCACCACATCATTCAATTGAAATTAAACCTCCTTTGTAAGCCAAAGCTCTATCAAAATATAATACAACCACGCCCTTTACACCGTGGCCTACTTTTAAATTAAATGCATTACATGGTAAACTATCTGCTTTTCTCCTCTACGAAAACAAAAATGTGATTTAAATAGTTCCACAGTGGCTAACCAAAGCATACTGCATTGTGTTTCACCTCAAAACAACACAGCTACAACCAAAAGATTTCACTATATCATGGCTTCACTAATGGTGCTTTTCCTAACAAGGAGGTCTTCATGATAATCAATAAATCTCATAAACTCTTGATGGAGCAGAAATTTTATCTTTCATCTATTTACGACAATTTTTACACAGAAATGATTTGCGACACCTTTACATGATAATGACAAAAATGTGTGTTAGGCTCCATAAATCAAGAAACACACCAATGAAGTTCTGATTTAGATACTGCATCGTAAAAGCATGCAGAATGTTATAAGTAGTTTTCTGATAACACAATACAGTTAAAGTTGACGTGAAATCTGTCATTTTAGTATCATGTGATCTTATGCTTAGATAAACTTGGTAAATAAAATGATAACAGAAAAATTCTATGTAAGAATAAAATTGCTTCATGTGTTAGAAAATGGATAAATGTGTAACATGAGCAGTGACATTGACAAGAAAAGTAAATGTTATACAAGGTTATGCTATAAATTGCACTTCGTAAAAGTTCATTTCTGATGTACTTTAAATCCTGCATATCATGATATAATAACATATAAAGTGTTAGCAAGACTTACAAAAATTATATGTGAAGTAATAGGGAATGTTAAAATGTTTAAGAGTACCATATACTTACATGAATTAATTGTAACTTATATTTAAATGATATTAATACACTTAATTGAAGAATTAATGAACTGTTCTATGCAATGTGAGGTTCATATTTTAGCCCAAATTAATCGTGCATAAGCTGTATTTCATGAAGTCCTCAAACTTTGCTTCCTTTCCTAGTATGAACTTATGAACTGAATAGTCTGAATCCTATGGGAACCTTTTGAAAAGTTTCCACTGTGTTCTAACCCTCAATTTCCTCCTTTCACATTTGTAGCTCACTTTATTAGACTTGCAACAAAAGTGTTACTTCCTAAAGCAAACACTTGAGAATGGACAGACAAGAGATGAGAGCATCAAACCGTCTACTTTCCAAATGCTACAAATGATCATATAACTAAATTACAGTGGTCCTAAGGAAATTGCGAGTAATGGATTACTTAATTATATCGGATTTGTTTACTTTTACCTACTACATCATCTCATCCTATCATGAGCAACTAATGGGACAGAGTGGTCTGACAAATTTGGTGATGTCAAGGGGTTTAAACCTGGAATCAATGGAGTATAATTGCCTTAATTTTGAACTAAACTGTGACTAAATACTATGTTTTGGTGCTGGCTGGTATGTTAATGTAGTGGAACCTTTTCGGCTAAAGGGGTTTGCGTCAGAGTAGCTGTGGCATTGACGCTACAGTGCGGACAGAGGCTGAAGAATCTGTCATGAACTGGTTATTTGGAATTTACTGAACTTTCCTAATAGGGTTGTTATGAGTCACAAATTATTTTCCTTCTAATTGACTTCCTTTAGAATAAGATCTTCCTCGGCTGAGGAAGATAGTGCCTTCATATTTGGATCTTGCACAGAGTTTACTAATGTATATTAAATCTGATCTAGATTAAATTTAGATTGTATGCAAATTATTTGAAAATCTAACAAGGAATATACAATTAGATAAATTACTCTGATGATTCTGCTTCATTTATTTGTTTGTGGCTAAATACAAATCGATTTGGTGATTAACTAAGATGTGAGATTTCTTTGGAGATTACCTCCGATTTAAATGTTGGCAATTATCTTATTCCAGGGCCTCATACGATAATTGCCCATCCTCTACATATTCCAGTCCATTTCAGCACAGAACAGGATCTATCGGAGGACCTAGGAAATTCGACATGGTAGCTGAGGTTAATCTGTGTTAAGAGAAACTAAAATTAAATAAAATAATTATTGAGGCCCAAAACATTAGCGCTACAACACCCTCCACCAATGAAAAAAAAGTAAAACACGTTCAGGAACTCAGTGATGCATTAGCAACACATTTTAATGTGTAAACAGTCAGTCTTTACCGTACCTTAATTCCACTTGAAGGCAAACAATGGAGTCAATCTTCAACCTAAAAATCAAACATGGCATCAAGGTAAAACCAATCTATTGACTGAGTCAAAGGCATACATTTGGCTGGCTCAACTTAACATCATTGTACTCCAAACATCTTCAAAGCCATTTTGTTAGAATCCTCTGCTACAAACTTGTTGAGAGAGATCTTTAGTTCCTCTCTATCAACTGGTGAATTCCAAGGCAAATTGAAACATTCTCAATTAAACCTGTACTAAAGAAACATGGACTTGGTCTAGCAAATTCAACAAACTGCAAGCAATTAGCAACCAGATCATTCTTAGATAAACTTATTGAAATGTTGTCTTTCTAACAGTTCTCATACTTTGTCAAACAGCCGAACCTATTGTCAGAGAGGCAAAATAGTTTCAGACCTGGAAGAAGCACAGAATCGGCACTGATCTATATCTAGACTGACCTCAAGAAATCCATCAACACCTATGGGTGGCTGTCTCATGCTTCCTCAACCTGCCCTTGCATTTAACCGGTTAACCGCGGCGGCAATTCCGCCGCAGTGCGGCGGTTTAGCGGAGTGGGCGGGGCCGCGTCGGCCAACGGACGTGCGCAGCACTACAGAGGTAGTGCTCGCGACGGCCGTTGGCCGACAGAAGCACGCAACGGGTTAATACAACATACACAAGCCCAAATATTTTATGCACAAATATCCAGGGCACTGTGCTGAAATGGATGAACTCTTACCTCACTGAGAGGTCCCAAACTCCTTCACCACCACCAATCAAATCCCCCCTTCTCCATACACGATACAAGTAGGTGTCCCACAGGGATCAACAATTATGGTTATCTAGTCCCTCTTACTGACCTTGTGAATTATTAAATCATGCTACATTTATGAAGAAGTTATTCAGATCATCCTAAACTAGGGTAACCTTAGGATATCAATACATATGAAATGTGGATCTAAATGAGAAGTTAAAAATCACTTCAGGAATCCGCCAGGGAGCCAGCGATGAAGATGGCTACTTAAGCAGAGAGCACCGGTGGCACTGAGTAGAATCATCGCACCCACATCAGCTCCCATCCACAGTCTCCTGGAGCCGGGGCAGTGGTGGATGACCAGAGCACTTGGCGGGGGCTCAGTGCTAGGTAGGCAATCTGGTGGGCTTTTGTCGGCTAACATGCCATCCTCTGCTACAGCTTTCACTGATTAGTGGCTGTGACTGCCAGTTATCGCCCAGCGGACTCTTTATCTCCCGGTGTTTTGGGGAGGCTGTTCACTACCCATACTTCACCACCTGTAGCAGTCCCCGGCTGGGGACTCTCTTTGGCCTCTCTACCCCTTGCACCTGGGCGCTCCCTGGGTCTGGGGCCTCTTGGGGCCTTTTACTTCAGTCAAGTGGGCAGTCACTGAGCCAGCTTGGTAACTTCCTGCCACTGCAGCTGCCACCCATTGTGGCCAAACAGCAGCCATGCCCTTCTTGCTTCACGCTTTCACTGAGTGAGGCCAGGGCCTGTCTGGCCCATTTTCCACTGTTGCATGACCAGCCGACTTGCCTCTGTGCCTCCACCATCTTCGGTCCCTGCTTCCCCCTGCAGACCCACAAACACATGGCAGATGCATTGGGGACCATGGCAGGGGTCTGCCAGGGCTTAACTACCATGGTCGAGCGGCCAGCCTTACGTTGCCTGATGTGGTGGGGCGGGGACTAGCCTAAAGAACAGAGGAGGGCCCCTGACAAATGGAATGAAGAGAGGCATGCACAGGGGAAAATTAGCCCCTTTTTACATTTCTGTTTTTGTGTTTATCTCTTCCAAGACTGTACACTTTTCTTGGTGGCGTGTCTTTATAACACATATATTCCTATGACATGAAAATGTCAGAAGTATTTCTGGTGTTAGGTTGGTATTCACCTACTAACGAAGTTTCTTTGGCTCCAAATACACTAGTTCTTTTGAATATGGGTTTATGTTATTGTTGGTAATTTGAGCCTCGTGCGTTTTCTATTTCATTCACAGGATCGTTTCCTTAGGTTTTTCCATTTTCTGCTTTTTTGTTATTTTATTTTCAGTGCACCCTGAAGAAGTTGGTTAACCACATTTGGGTTTTACACCGAAACGCGCCTCGGCGCAAACAGAGTGGGAACCGGAAGATTTTACAGATTCAGAGAAAAAACAAGGGATATCAAAAGTAGACTTCTATCCAAAGAGTTTATTATTTTTATGTTTATGGTATGTTTACATATTCTGAAAATGACAAAATAGAATATATTGATTACATATGGAAGATTAGTGCATGATTGTACGTACAACAACAGAAATGGTATTACCTTGTTTGAATGTTACTTTTTAGTAACTATTTGAGTTCATGATGTATGCAGGTCTTTCTTGTGGTTCCCTACCTGAGGCTTTTAACCTGTTTTGATAGGTGAATCACAATTCATGTATGAGTGAGGTATGATTGAAATATGTTTGTGGGTGTGATGACATTTTATTGTTTTTTTGTAGAAGGGTTGGATCAACCTTTAGACAAACGATGTGTTTATAATGTTACTTATCCTTATTTGTTTAATTACCTTATACAATGCTCCACACGTCATGCCAAAATACATGGAGTATAGTATCATAAAATGTTAAAAAGACCTCACACGATGGGAGGCACTCAGAAGTACACCTAGAGGAGAGATCCTCAAAATAAGAGCCGCAATAAAGAAGCTAATAGCAATCTCCTGAGACTAGAAAAAGAAATCACAGAACTTGAGAAAAAACCATCTCCTCTAGAGATAGCCTACTTCTAACCAAAATAGTGAAGAAGAAATACGAGTATAATAAAATCATAAGCTCTAGAGCGGAGGTGTGGATTAAGAAACAACAGACTCTGTGAATCCAGCAAAGCGGGAAAGACTCGAGCCTCTTACTTGAAATTCAAACTCCAGAAAAACACAATAAATGCATTATTAGACCCTAATGGCACTACACATACCAGCCCAAACAAAATAGCGGAAATATTTAAAGAATTCTACCAAGACTTATATGAAAAAAATTCAGAGTTGAATGCCTCTAAATGTCAAAGTTACTAAGTAAATGCAACCTGTCCACTCTATCTGAACAAGATAAAATATCAATCAATGGACCAATAACCTCAGAAGAAATCGTCGACACAATTAAAAAACTTAAAAGGGAGAAAGCTCCTTGCCCAGATAGGTATAATGCCAAATTTTTAAAAACATTTGCTACACCCCTAATTTCACCTCATATGAACCTGTTCAATCATTTTGCCGACACAGGGCAGGTCACAGGGACCGCAGCTGACGCAATCATTACAGTAATACCCAAGGATGGGAAAGACCCTTTACAGCCTAAAAATTGCAGACCAATCATGCTGATAAATTTAGACTGTAAGATATATGCAATGATCCTTGTAAACCGGCTACAGAAACACATTATCAAACTCATACACCCCTCCCACTTGGGTTTCTTAAAAAACAGGCTCTCAAGCGACAACACACGAATCCTGTGCCATGCTTTAGAGAAGGCCAAACTAACAGACTCCCCCACAGTAGCGATAACGTTGGATGCTGAGAAAGTGTTCGACAAAGTTTTTTGTTTTTTTAAAATTATTTTATTTTACTCGGTCAGTCAAATAGCTCACAATGTACACATTATAGATACATATAATCGCAAAATCACTGTATACAATAGGGTCTTCACGCTAACATGTACCATTCTGTCAACCTTAGTGTCATGAAGTTCACAGGTATTATCATTTGCATAGTAAAGAAAAGCAATGCATCTCACATCGACCTGAAACAAGTACTGAGAAAGCACTGGCCTGGCGCTCTGTGCATATATTCCATTCCATCCTCAACCATTAGGACTTAACGGGACATTCACCACCCGCATTGTGCTTTGGCTCTGCACTTGCTAATACTTATAATCAATCTTCTGTTTGCGAGGAGAGGAGATATTGCACCAGTGGGTCCCAGAAATCTCGTGGTCGATAAGACTGAGGTATGTCCTCTGCATACGTGTCTAATTATGTTTTACAATATGTCATGTCATTGATGCAGTCTGTGTGTGTCGGTACCTGTCTACTGCCCCATTTCATTGCTATTTTTCTCTTGGCCAGCAGCAACGCCACCGCCAAGAACTTGCGTCTACGCGCCAGCTTGATCTTATAGATACCCAAAAGGCACACCAGGGGAGCGTTGGGTATCTGCTCCCCTAGCATGTGCGTGAGGATGTTAG
The DNA here is from genome assembly GCA_963921515.1 of Calotriton arnoldi. Classification (NCBI taxonomy): domain Eukaryota; kingdom Metazoa; phylum Chordata; class Amphibia; order Caudata; family Salamandridae; genus Calotriton; species Calotriton arnoldi. Next base: position 1,704,412 of record CAWUFW010001579.1, on the reverse strand, counting down.
TCACAACCAGCCAGTAAGATTGAAGCTTTGTGCACGCCCATGCCATGTGTAGAAAATCTGCGTTACGGGCATTGCATCTATGGCATCGGTCATCGGCCCTCAGCCCGTATTTGTGCAGTTGCGCGGGTGTATAGTATACCTGGTGTACAAACTTAAAATGTATAATTTTCAGGTTGCAGTTAGAAGTGAGTAGCTGTAATTGCATACATCCATAGTCCCAGTCGTCTTTGGGAATGGTTATGCCTAATGTCACCTCCCATCTGACTAGGGGTCTATCCAGTGCGCAGAACAGTTTGCGTTGTGACGTAGTATACAGTTTAGTGACCAGGCGTTGCCGTGAGGTGGATGTAAGTAGCGTCTGCAGTGCATTATGGGTCAGTGGTTCAACCGGAAAGGATGGATATAGAGCCTTCACCGCCATGCGCAGTCGCAGGTATGCGAAGACTTTCAAGGGAGTGCGATGTGTGTTTAAGGTAGCGTCATCCTGTGATATATACTCCTTATTCGGAAAAACATCCCCTATAATTCGAAGTCCCATCTCATGTAGTACCTGTACCATTTTGTGTTCCTGCGTCACCGTGAGTTGTGGATGATGTCATAGCGGTAGTGCCAGCGCATATGTCGGAAGTTTGTGTGGCCGCTTCGTTAGTGCGTGCCAGGCTCTCGAGGTGCAGATCGCTGTGTGTATCTCCAAATTGGAGGCATATTGTCTGGGAGAGGAGATAAGTGAGAGTAGGGGAGTGGGATGCATGCTTTCATGTTCCACTGCAATATGCGGCACATGTCCGTGTGGCTGTAGCCAATAGTGTGCATGTTGCGCCTGCGCGCAGTAATAGTAAGAGTTGGAGATCGGGGCACTGAAGCCAGCTTGAGTGTAGGGTCTTGTCAGTTCCTTCCAGCCTACTCTTGCGTGTTTCCCTGCCCACGTCAGGTGTAGCTGCGCTGTGCGCAGTCGGGTGAACAGAGCCTGTGGGAGCCAGATCGGTATATTCATAAATAAATACAGAAACCGGGGCAGCACTACCATTTTCTGCAACGCGATTCTATCAGCTAGCGATAGGGGCAGCCGGATCCATCTACTCACTTGGTCTTCCAATTTAGCTATTGCTTTGCCATAGTTTTCGCGTACCACTATTTCTGAGTCACGGTGTATCCAGATACCCAGGCATTTTACTGGATCGGTCTGCCATTGCAATGGGTAATCGAGGGACGGTTTAGTTGTCACTGGAGTGAGCGGGATGACCACCGATTTGTCCCAATTAATGCAAAGGCCCGAGAGATATGCGAACCTGATATATTCTCGAATAAGCGTATTTAGGTTAGTCTCCGGATGCCTAGCGTATAAAACCATATCATCCGCATAAAGCAAAAGGCTGACCGGGCGCAGTTGAAACTGCAGCGCCGTTGCGGCGTGTCTCTGGCGTATCCTGCATGCCAGCGGTTCCAGTGCCAGCGTGAAAAGCAAAGGCAATAGAGGGCAGCCCTGTCTCGTCCCTCTATAAATGTTAAATGGATCAGATATGATGCCATTGATTCTGAGCCGTGCACAAGGTGCAGTGTATATTAATGTTATCCACTTTAAAAATGGCTCTGGAAATCCCATTCGTCGTAGGACATAGAACATATAAGGCCATTCCACAGAGTCAAATGCCTTTGCCGCATCCAGCAAGGCTGGAGCAGCCGGCAGTTCTGGGTTTATATGGTGGAACATGACGAATATGGTCCGTAAATTTTGTGTCGTAGATCGAGACGGGATAAAACACGCCTGATCTGGCAGGACCAGCTTCTGCATCAGTGGCTTCAATCTAAGGGCGATGACTTTGGCCAGAATCTTGGCATCCATGGTGATTAGTGATAACAGGCGATATGACTCACAATGGGCTGGGTCCTTGTCAGGCTTAAGGAGAGTGATCAATAACGCCTCGCGTATTGATGGAGGCAACATGCTATCCTCATATGCCTCCTCGTACATGGCCGCAAAAGACACACAATTGATGGACGGAATGCAGAACAAATCAAAACATTCACCCCCAGTCAAGAGATCTGGGTTAAATCCATCATTCTTTTGCTCACCATGCCACCCAGTTTAGACCTGGCCATATGCAAATCAGTCTTGACACTGTGCCTCATGGGAACAGTCCAGCCCGAACTGCCAAGCCAGGTCCTCCCTGGACCGGAAACAAGCATCCTAGGACCGGTTTCGGGGTTTCACCCCTCTTCAGCCAGGATAGCTTGATTCCAGGGCACAGTGAGCCCAGGACCCACGTCTGGGCATACCTGGCGCACTTAGGGCGAGAAAGCAAAAGACACACAATTGATGGACGGAATGCAGACCAAATCAAAACATTCACCCCCAGTCAAGAGATCTGGGTTAAATCCATCATTCTTTTCCTCACCATGCCACCCAGTTTAGACCTGGCCATATGCAAATCAGTCTTGACCCTGTGCCTCATGGGAACAGTCCAGCCCGAACTGCCAAGCCAGGTCCTCCCTGGACCGGAAACAAGCATCCTAGGACCGGTTTCGGGGTTTCACCCTCTTCAGCCAGGATAGCTTGATTCCAGTGGCACAGTGAGCCCAGGACCCACGTCTGGGCATACCTGGCGCACTTAGGGCGAGAAAGCAAAAGACACACAATTGATGGACGGAATGCAGAACAAATCAAAACATTCACCCCAGTCAAGAGATCTGGGTTAAATCCATCATTCTTTTGCTCATCATGCCACCCAGTTTAGACCTGGCCATATGCAAATCAGTCTTGACCCTGTGCCTCATGGGAACAGTCCAGCCCGAACTGCCAAGCCAGGTCCTCCTGGACCGGAAACAAGCATCCTAGGACCGGTTTCGGGTTTCACCTCTCTTCAGCCAGGATAGCTTGATTCCAGTGGCACAGTGAGACCAGGACCCACGTCTGGGCATACCTGGCGCACATAGGGCGAGAAAGCAAAAGACACACAATTGATGGACGGAATGCAGAACAAATCAAAACATTCACCCCTAGTCAAGAGATCTGGGTTAAATCCATCATTCTTTTGCTCACCATGCCACCCAGTTTAGACCTGGCCATATGCAAATCAGTCTTGACCCTGTGCCTCATGGGAACAGTCCAGCCCAAACTGCCAAGCCAGGTCCTCCCTGGACCGGAAAAAGCATCCTAGGACCGGTTTCGGGGTTTCACCCCTCTTCAGCCAGGATAGCTTGATTCCAGTGGCACAGTGAGCCCAGGACCTACGTCTGGGCATACCTGGCGCACTTAGGGCGAGAAAGCAAAAGACACACAATTGATGGATGGAATGCAGAACAAATCAAAACATTCACCCCCAGTCAAGAGTTCTGGGTTAAATCCATCATTCTTTTGCTCACCATGCCACCCAGTTTAGACCTGGCCATATGCAAATCAGTCTTGATGCTGTGCCTCATGGGAACAGTCCAGCCCGAACTGCTAAGCCAGGTCCTCCCTGGACCGGAAACAAGCATCCTAGGACCGGTTTCGGGGTTTCACCCCTCTTCAGCCAGGATAGCTTGATTCCAGTGGCACAGTGAGCCCAGGACCCACGTCTGGGCATACCTGGCGCACTTAGGGCGAGAAAGCAAAAGACACACAATTGATGGACGGAATGCAGAACAAATCAAAACATTCACCCCCAGTCAAGAGATCTGGGTTAAATCCATCATTCTTTTGCTCACCATGCCACCCAGTTTAGACCTGGCCATATGCAAATCAGTCTTGACCCTGTGCCTCATGGGAACAGTCCAGCCCGAACTGCCAAGCCAGGTCCTCCCTGGACCAGAAACAAGCATCCTAGGACCGGTTTCGGGGTTTCACCCCTCTTCAGCCAGGATAGCTTGATTCCAGTGGCACAGTGAGCCCAGGACCCACGTCTGGGCATACCTGGCGCACTTAGGGCGAGAAAGCAAAGACACACAATTGATGGACGGAATGCAGAACAAATCAAAACATCCACCCCCAGTCAAGAGATCTGGGTTAAATCCATCATTCTTTTGCTCACCATACCACCCTGTTTAGACCTGGCCATATGCAAATCAGTCTTGACTCTGTGCCTCATGGGAACAGTCCAGCCTGAACTGCCAAGCCAGGTTCTCCCTGGACCGGAAATAAGCATCCTAGGACTGGTTTCGGGGTTTCACCCCTCTTCAGCCAGGATAGCTTGATTCCAGTGGCACAGTGAGCCCAGGACGTGGGTCCCGGGCTCACTGTGCCACTGGATTCAAGCTATCCTGGCTGAAGAGGGTGAAACCCAAACCGGTCCTAGGATGCTTGTTTCGGTCCAGGAGGACCTGGCTTGGCAGTTCGGGCTGCACTGTTCCCATAAGGCACAGGGTCAAGACTGATTTGCATATGGCCAGGTCTAAACTGGGGTGGCATGGTGAGCAAAAGAATGATGGATTTAACCCAAATCTCTTGACTGGGGGTGAATGCTTTGATTTGTTCTGCATTCCGTCTATCAATTGTGTGTTCTTTGCTTTCTCGCCCTAAGTGCGCTGAGTATGCCCAGACGTGGTGCCGAGCTCACTGTGCCATTGGATTCAAGCTATCCTGGCTGAAGCGGGTGAAACCCTGAAACCGGTCCTAGGATGCTTGTTTCCGGTCCAGGAGGACCTGGCTTGGCAGTTCAGGCTGGACTGTTCCCATGAGACACAGGGTCAAGACTGATTTGCATATGGCCAGGTCTAACTGGGGTGGCATGGTGAGCAAAATAATGATGGATTTAATCCAGATCTCTTGACTGGGGGTGAATGTTTTGATTTGTTCTGCATTCCGTCCATCAATTGTGTGTTCTTTGCTTTCTCGCCCTAAGTGCGCCGGGTATGCACAGACGTGGGTCCCGGGCTCACTGTGCCAGTGGATTCAAGCTATCCTGGCTGAAGAGGTTGAAACCCGAGACCGTCCTAGGATGCTTGTTTCCGGTCCAGGAGGACCTGGCTTGGCAGTTCGGGCTGGACTGTTCCCATGAGGCACAGGGTCAAGACTGATTTGCATATGGCCAGGTCTAAACTGGGGTGGCATGGTGAGCAAAAGAATGATGGATTTAACCCAGATCTCTGACTGGGGTGAATGTTTCGATTTGTTCTGCATTCCGTCCATCAATTGTGTGTTCTTTGCTTTCTCGCCCTAAGTGCGCCGGGTATGCCCAGACGTGGGTCCCAGGCTCACTGTGCCACTGGATTCAAGCTATCCTGGATGAAGAGGGTGAAACCCGAGACCAGTCCTAGGATGCTTGTTTCCGGTCCAGGAGGACCTGGCTGGCAGTTCGGGCTGGACTGTTCCCATGAGGCACAGGGTCAAGACTGATTTGCATATGGCTAGGTCTAAACTGGGGTGGCATGGTGAGCAAAGAATGATGGATTTAACCCAGATCTCTTGACTGGGAGTGAATGTTTTGATTTGTTCTGCATTCCGTCCATCAATTGCGTGTTCTTTGCTTTCTTGCCCTAAGTGCGCCGGGTATGCCCAGACGTGGGTCCCGGGCTCACTCTGCCACTGGATTCAAGCTATCCTGGCTGAAGAGGGTGAAACCCGAAACCGGTCCTAGGATGCTTGTTTCTGGTCCAGGGAGGACCTGGCTTGGCAGTTTGGGCTGGACTGTTCCCATGAGGCACAGGGTCAAGACTGATTTGCATATGGCCAGGTTTAAACTGGGGTGGCATGGTGAGCAAAGAATGATGGCTTTAACCCAGATCTCTTGACTGGGGGTGAATGTTTTGATTTGTTTTGCATTCCGTCCATCAATTGTGTGTTCTTTGCTTCCTCGTACATGGCCGCCAGATGTGGTATCAGCAGATCTTTGTATTCCTTGTAAAACTCACCAGGCAGCCCATCTATGCCCGGTGCCTTGTTATTGGAAAGTGAGTTGATGGCTTCCCGAAGCTCATCCTCGGTTATGTGATGACTAAAGTATTCACGGTGTGCATCAGACAACCATACCAGAGCTATGTCATCAAAATACTGATTCAGTTCAGTGGGATCGGGTGTGGTCCCCGCCGTATACAGACGGGCATAATAGTCTATGAAACATCGCGAGTTAGAGGGGGTGTCATAATGGGGTATGGCCTGTGAGTCCACAATCTTGGCTATATATGACGCTGTGGGCATGGGGCGTATCTTACTGGAAAGCATTCGCCCGGGCCTGCCTCCCTCTCCGTAAATCCTTGCCGTGTATTTCTTTGAGATATATTTAAGTTTGCTGTCCGCGAATTCATGATAAGTATCTATCTTCCCTCTAATTTCAGCCAGAATCTTAGGATCAAGGGTGCTGGTGTATGCAGTCTCTAGACGTGTGATGTCAGCTTCAACCATGGATAACTATCTGTGAATGTCCTTGAGGATACCCGCATGTTTACCGATACAGAATCCACGTATCGTTACCTTGAAGGCCTCCCATAGCACTTTGGCACTTTCCACGGAGCCCACATTATGCTCAAAGTATTCAGTAGTAGCATGTCTAAGGTCGGAGTTAAATACTTGATCTTGTAATGCACTTGGCTGTAGGCACCATATGTACTGCTGCGGTGTGTGTGTGGGGATGACTAATTCCAGTCGGACTGGTGCGTGGTCAGAGAGGGTTTTGGGCATGTGTGTTATATCAGTGGTCCAGGCGCCCACATCTGCAGTGGCTATCCAAAAATCGATCCTGGACCACGTGTTGTGAGTGGAAGATATGCAAGTACCCTCCCTACAGTGTGGGTGCCGTAATCTCCATATGTCCAGCATGGCATAGTCCTCCATCCCTTCCCTAAGTGACTTAGCAGAGTTCCTCCCATATCTGTCGTTCCCTGTGGACCTATCCACCAGCGGATCTAGGCACGTATTAAAATCTCCTCCCCAAATTGTTGCAGAGGGTGGGAGCGTTCGCAGCTTGTTCCATATATCTGCAAAAAAGGAGGGGTCATCGATGTTCGGTCCATAGGCTGTAACTATTGTCATTATTGTACCTCCGAAGTCACCCTGTACAATAATAGACCTTCCCTGATCGTCCAAAAGCGAGTGGTGCAGTGTGAACGGTGTACCACGCTTGACTAGAAGCATTACCCCCCTGGCATATGTAGAGTAGGAGGACGCTAATCTATATGTGGCCCATTTACCTCCAATTCTACATTCTGTATCGGTAGTGAGGTGAGTTTCTTGAAGGCAGGCCACATCTACATTATGACGGTCCAAATACGCAAAGACTTTCCTAATCTTCTGGGGGTTCTTTAGCCCTCGAATGTTCCAGGTCATGAGCACCAGTTTCCTTGAGTCTCTAGCGCCCTCAGCCATTGTCAATGAGTGTGGGAGCATTTACATGACAGAGTAGTTTGTATGTGTGAGTCTCGGTGTGTGCAGCAGTGGGCATCTTTGAACTGACCATTATACCAAACTTTCCCCCCATACCTCCCCCCTTCCACTTCGCCATCCCAATCATGGCGAAGACAGACCCAAAGAACAATATACAATATTCCCCACCCTTACTCAAACCCATACTAAGAGCCGTAAACTGTGGTATACACAAGGTGGCGAAAGCTGCCAGCCGGTCTGCCGGTGACCTAGTCACACGGGTGGTCATCTATCCAATCCCAACCAGTTTACAAAATAAAGAATAACGTGTCTCACATGACCTTACAAGGCAGAAAGGGGCAATCGACCCCGATAGTAGGATGTAGTTCCCAACCCTGAAACATAGTCCTGCTCACTGTGATCGCGCACCATCATCTCTTGTTCATGTAGTAGTGTTAAACCCTAGTGAACCAGAAACAATACTTATCTGAGTCCAGTCCTAATGACACCTGGGCCTCCACGGAGCTCCATCCCCCATGCAACGCACTTCGCAGAGGAGAAACCATGTCATTCAACATCAGAGGTGCCGCCCTGTTCTTCTTGTGCGCCTCTGGGAGATTTCTGCCGCGGAGGTTGGGTGTTCTTTGATTGGAGGTACTTAGTCACTTCCTTTGATTCATTGAAGATCTTACTCTTGCCTCCATCCGTCACTCTCAGCCTAGCCGGGTAGAGCATCGCGTAGGGGATGTTACTCTCACGTAGCTTCTTTTTCACTTCCAGGAATTTCTTCCGTGCCTCTTGAACTTGCGAGGTAAAATCCGGATAAATGGAGATGTCCATCCCGTCGTGATTGAGGCGTCCCATCTCCCGGGACTTACGGAGTGCTGCATCACGGTCTCTATAATTCAAGAGCTTCGCGATTATAGGGCGTAGTCTTGCCCCCGGCGGAGGCTGGGGCGCCAGAGATCTGTGTGCTCTCTCTATTATGAACACTTCCGAGAAGGTGTCTCTGCCAAGGAGTGCAATCAATAAAGTCTCAATGTAGCACTCCATATTGCCCGTATTTGTCGACTCTGCCACACCCATAAAGCGCAGATTGTTACGGCGTGAGCGCGCCTCTAAATCCTCCGTCTTCGCCAGTATTGCCGTCATGGCCTTGTCGATTTTCACCTGTTTCGTTTCCATTTGGCGCTGTGCATCTTCAAAGTTGGATATGCGGTGCTCCGCCATGTCTATTCTCTCCGTGTGTCTATCGAGACGCTCGGACATGCGGTCGACCCGGTAGGTGAGTGCGTCAATTTTCCCATCAATATTGGACAGCGTCGATTGAATCGTCGCGAACATAGTATGAAAGTCCACGGACGTGTCGGCGCTCGTCGCCGGCGTGGTCATCTGGTTGCTGGATGGGTCATGTGGGGTGTGCTCCGCGGCCTTCCTCGGCTGCTCAAAATGCAATTTGGGTTGAGTTCTATCCGGCTTTCCCAGTTTCGGAGCCGCAAGTTGAGCCAAAAAGCGCCACCCAGTGCCCCCTCCACTGGGACCAATGAGCACCACCTGTAGGTAGTTAGCAACAGTAAGTAGATAACCAGAGCCTGTGTGTCTTATTTTGCTTCAATTCCGGAGGGCCACTTTCCCTTGCCTGGTGTATGCCGTTAGCCTCTCAACAGGGGCCCGTAACCATCGATAGTGCCGCTCCCTCGGACGTTAGGGACCGCCGGGTGTGACCATGAAGGCACTCAGAGTCCGCAGCTAGGGGCACAGCAGCACCCCGGGTCAAGCTGCTCCTTCGCCGGATTGTCTAGCCGGTCGTCAGCGAGGCGCTCACGCACAATGGCCGCAGACGGGGAGGTAGAGGGCGTCCTTTTCCCAAAAGCCTCAAAGCGGTGACCTCTCACCATCCGCAGCCGCTGCGCACAAGCCAATTCTGCATCTTTGGGCTTATGACCCCCGGGGGTAAAGGCCGTGCACTCACCCAGTTCACGATGATGACAGACTCCGGCCTCGGGGAGGTGATCAACAATGGCGGGCCGGCGCGGCGAGGCACTACGTCCCTTCCCGATTACCTCTGCAGCGGGGGTGGGATCATCACAACAGAGGCCGGTCCAGTCAATGGGGTAGTGGCAAGGGAGCGCCACCGCTGCTCTGGCTCTCGCGGCCGCGCTGCCCAAGGAGAACAACCGGCAGCCGCCCTCCGTCCTTCCCCGCCGAGGGTGGTGTCGTAGACACGGCGGGCACGGGGCTGCAGAAATTGGGGTGACGGTGGGGTGCCGCAGCCGACCTCACCTCCACAGCGGTGCAGCGCGGCGTCCGCAACCACCTCGGTAGTAGGCCTCTTAGCGTGGGTTCCTCTTTCGGGCCCGGCCTCCGCCCACCTCGGCGATGGTTTCTCTGCTCCTCGGGCGCTGCTCCGGAGTTCTCAGCCCGCGAGCAGGCTGCCGCAATCAAATAATCAGCAGAACAGGTGCGCAAAGCGCCAGGCTCGATCAGCGTTGGTCGCGGTGCGGCGAGTCCAGGCCTCCTCAGCGCGCTCCGCTCCGGCACTTTATTTATTTTTTATTTATTTGCAAAGTTTTATATAGCGCTGGCTAGACCCGGAGGTATCACAGCGCTTTACATGAGGATCAGTGAGTTACAGGTTCCATAATTACATAGACAGGTATAGACATAGGAGAAAAGGAAAAAAACATGAGATTACACAATAATGTGAGATTATTAGCGCGTACACACGTCTTATGGGGAGTGAAGAGGTAGAGGGGGGATGGTAAATGGAGGTAGGGAATGCAGGTAGGAAAACACAACGGGGAGGCGAGGAAAACGATGTCCGATGTCCGGCTGGGTAGGTGCCGGCCGAGGGGTGAACCAGAGCCAAACTCCTCTATAGCTGCATATGACAGCTCCACCGGGTATCAGCCAAAGTTGCGTAGCTGGTTCGCCGAGGCCCGCTCACCCTGCAGTTCAGGCCGCACCCCGGCGCAGGAATCGCCGTGGCTTTCCTCCACTCAGCGTAGCAGCAGCTGTCTGGGATCGAGCCTCGCGGGTCGCCGCCGATTCCCGAAGCAGTTTTCCGCCAGGGATGGGAGATTTAATGGGTCATGCGAGCAGGATAGTGTCAGGATTTGGATTTGGCCGGAGGAGCACGCTTACATGGCGGCCATCTCCTGGCATGGCTAGCTCCGCCGTGTTCGACAAAGTTGATTGGACATACCTAAGAACAACACTTGAAAAATTCAATCTTGGCAAGGACCTAATCCGCATGATAATGACCCTATACCACAAACCGTCCGCTAGAGTAAGAGCTGGTGGCACTATTTCCTCACCTTTCTACCTAAAACAAGGTACCAGACAGGGCTGCCCTCTCTCACCCTCCCTATTTCTGCTAGCTATAGAACCCTTCTTATACCAGCTAAGGGAAAATAAAAACATCTCAGGTATCCGCTTCAATGATTGCACAATAAAGATCCTTGCATAGGCAGATAACATATTGGTCATATCGTAAAATGACCTCTTTGCGGACAAATTACTGCTACCTTTCTCCAGTTTACAAACTCGTTTTAGTCTAGACACCATGGATTTTTTCAAGTTTTTTAAACTTAAAGTCCAATTAACGACACACTCAATACAGCGTATAAATCCTACGATCCTTACGCTATTGGGTCATCTCCTAAAATTGGGTCATATTGTGTCTAAAATCTATAAACTGCTATTGCCAAAACCGCGCAACACGCACTCTCGTAATGAAATGAAATGGGAATCAGAACCAAACTCCAGGAATATCTCCTTTGACTGGATTAAGATACATAAAACCATTTTCTCAAACAAGATCTCCCCTTACTATCCCAAACAAAATTCCTGATAATCAATAGAACACACTGGACCCCGTCTAGAATTTTTAAACTTAATCTCACTCAGAGCCCGACCTGCTGGAATTGCAATCAACACAAAGGTGATTTAGCCCACATGCTATTCTATTGACCTACTTTACAAGCCTACTGGGACCAAATATTTAGCTGTATAAAAAACACTTTTAATGTCGAGCCCTCAAGATAGAATTCTCCTATATCCTCTTGGGCTTTCTGGACCCTTTCTGGAAAATGACTGCTTTCTTACGGACGTAATGCTTACACTTGCATGTAAACTAATTCTTAATAATTGGAAGAACGCCAAAGCAGTCTCCTTCAAGTTATGGAAAGAATGGCTATCCTTCCTTAGAGGTGCTGATAATATCTCCCTACAATTCTCACCCTGGCGACCTCCGCACAGGAAAATATGGGATTGTCTTGATGCCTTCTCCTTTAAATATGAACCACCGTGAATACGAGTGGCTCTTCCGACTGGTCATTCAAGATTGAGCAATACATACGAAATAAAGACAGACCTGGGAAACATAACTTAATTTAAGGGTCTCACCAGATGATAACAAGCCTAGACCACTTGAGTAATGCGGACAATTTTCCCTTAAGGCATACACATATGATCATGTCTTTCTTCCTTTGTTCCCTCACTCGGAAACTATACCAAAATGGACATGCTACATACTCCCTTCTAGAGGCTCCTCAAGCTATGGACTTAGGATGGGAATAACGATGTGTTACGATTAGATTAGATTAAAGCTGCCAAATATGTTACCTTACAGAATGTACAAATGCAGATTTGTTTACTTCATTCAATATATCACGTGTTATGAAGTCAACTTCAACAGCTATACTTATAGTAGAACGTATATCAAATCTAATGGCATGCAATTTGTAATCTATGTTTTTCCTTTATAAGCATGCCAGCACAATGGAACTTCCCTTTCCTTGTATCTTGAGCTTATTATTTATTTTTGTTTGTCTGTCCTTTATTCACTGTTGTTTTAATTTTTGAAAATATCAATAAAAACTATTTGAAATAAAAAAAAAATTGATTTAAAAAGTATTGTGAGAAAATATACTAAGATTTTTTGGTTCTTATAATTTTTGGCTCAGGATACCTGTTGCAAATAATACAAATGTATTGGATGTGCACTAATGCAAAGATATAGAGTTGGCAGGTTTTGTTTTTTGATCTGGGGGCAGGGACTAGCGCCACTGGATGCAGCCACCCACTGCTCACCTGCGGTTCTTTTTGCAGTTATCACCCCGAGTGGGACGGGTATGCCCAGACGTGGGTCCCGTGCTCTCCATGCCACTGGAGTCAAGCTAGCCTGGCTGATGAGAGGTGATGCAGCGAAACCGGTCCCAGGATGCTTGTTTCCAGGTCCAGGGAAGACCTGGCCTGGCCGTTCGGGCTGGACTGTTCCCATGGGGAACAGGGTCAGGACTGATTTGCATATGGTTGACACTAAACTGGAATGGCATGGGGAGCAAACAAACGATGGATTTAGGCCCAGATCTTTGTACTGGGGTGAATGTTTGACATTGATCAGCATTCTGTCCATCAATTGTTCTTTTTGCATTTGTCACCCCGAGTGGAACGGGTATGCCCAGACGTGGGTCCAGTGCTCTCCATGCCACTGGAGTCAAGCTAGCCTGGCTGATGAGGGGTGATGCCCCGAAACCGGTCCCAGGATGCTTGTTTCTGGTCCAGGGAAGACCTGGCCTGGTGGTCCGAGCTGGACTGTTCCCATGGGGAACAGGGTCAAGACTGATTTGCATGTGGCTGGGTCTAAACTGGAATGGCATGGGAACAAAAAAAACGATGGATTTAGGGCCCAGATCTTTGTACTGGGGTAAATGTTTCAGATTGATCAGCATTCTGTCCACCAATTGTTTTTTTCTCTCTGACTTCCCAGCACTGAATATCCAACGATGCACCTCATTGCTTCCTAGGGCTGGCACCCATTGGGACAATCCTGCTGCTGCGTGGCCAACTAGCCCAGCCTCCCCCATAGTATATTTCCTCCCCTGCCACAGCCTCACCATATGCCTGTGGGTTCTCTGCGTATACTGCACCTTGTACATGATCTTAACCATGGGGCTCCGTAAATGACACCTGGGGTCATCTCTGCAGCAGCAGCTGAGTCCGACCTGACACCACAGACCACACCACTTCTTACCTATGCCAGCCTTCCTCACACCTGTACTCACACGTGGCCCTGTCTAGGTCAAGCCACGTGCCACCTGCATCTCATCTCTTTGATTTTCCACAATATTGCCTCCTCTCACCTGCACCAATCACTGTGGTCAGGGCCTCCTTGATACCTCTTACCCTCCTTATCGACCTCTCTCCACCATGGACATAGCTGATAAAACACAGTCCAAGCTACAATTTAACAAGCATCAATCCAAGGCACACAGCAACCAATTGTCTCCGGATTCCCCAACCCTGATGGATCTAATGTTATAGCCCCAGAAATGGCTTATGCTCCATTGATAGTAAAATTGACTCCCTCACTGCTTGCCTAGACCGTATGCAGGAGCACACTGATCAACACCATTCTAGACTGACGGTGACTGAGGCCCAGATCTAAGCACTGGAGAACAATCAGCGAGAGCTCATCCATGGTCTCACAGCATCCAGATGGTAACTCAAAGCATTTATAGCTAAAAATGAGGCCTTGGAAGGTATATCCCATTCAAATAGTGTGAGGAATCTTCTGGAAACACCAACTTTGAGGGGTTTACGGAAAACCTTCTTGATATTCTATTTGGCCGTGACAAATTCTTCGAGGTCTTCATAGTTGAATGGGTGCACCGCACAATTGCACCTAAGTCCCAACCAGGCCAAAGTCCACGTCACATCATAGCCCGCTTATTGAAATTCAGGGACAGAGACCTTAAATTATGGATGAATAGAGACAACATGGATCTCCAATATGAGGGATCAAAAACACCTGTTTATCCTGACTTCACCCCTGCTATGTCGGAGGCCCGTTGTTCTTTTGAAGAGATGAAAAACATCCTTAAATTGCAGGCTGTGAGGTACTCCATAATCTTCCCTGCCAAGCTGTGCCTCGAACACAGGGGTAAAACCCACTTCTTTCTTCAACCTGTCACCGCACTTGAATTCATCGAACACCACATCTACCCAGGCAGATCTATGTCCTCTTCTTCCTCCAGCCCAACAACCTCCCAGAGCAATAGATGGCATGGGACCTCCACCCTGAGTGACAATGATTAATTGTCTTTCGCCACATGTCCACTACATGATTTTCATGATGTTGCCTTACTACCCTCTTGCTACAAAGCTCACCACCCATCACTCTCCGGGGCTGCGATACTCCCAGATGGTATCCATATGCAGCCCACCTGCACCACTGTTTTCCTGTGTCAGCTCCTCATTGTGCTGCTGCACCCGTATTGCTGCATACAGAGTGCCTATCTGTCTCCAGGCTGTTTTGCAAGTGTTGGGTGTGATGCAGACTTTGAAAATGACTATCCTGATGACATGCTCAGGGCAATGACACGGTCTCTGGGTACCCCCCACCCCCTGGTGAAACTCATTCATTGCTCTTGGTTCTTATGTTGCCTACGATTTGTTTGTTCTTTTTCATGTTTCCACTTCCTCTGTTTTGGGATTTTTTAGATGTGCCAGGGGCATTTGTTAGCATTTGGGGTCAGCAGGGGTAAGGGACATGGGTGTTCGGCAGAACTTTGGTGTTGGTATTTTTATTTACGGTTCCGGCAGTCACATTTAGATGTGTGCTCTTTTTCTCAAGCTGTTAACGAGCCTTTATACAGTTGGGTCAACTCACAAATACAAACAGAACCGTGCTATCACATCTTTACATGGTTACTTTCTTGAGATAGAATGTGCCAGGACTCAATAGCTCCCGCAAGGCTAGGCTGGAGATGACCTACCTTAATTGACACAAAATTAACATTACCATGCTCTAGGAGACACATTGCTTGCCCCTGGGTACACCGATGTTTGCCATGTCCTGGGGCACACAACACTACTTCTCCTCATATTCCCACTTTCATTCGGAAATCATTCAATTATTCTCTCACAGAACAAATCACAGATGCTAGAGGTAGGCTGATGGCACTAGCTGGCAAACTGAATGGGAATCACCCGCTCTTAATATATACCACCTAAACTTTGATGACCCTGCTTTATTTGATGACATTACACAGTTATGCTCCAAGTATTGAGATTGGCCCACTATGGGGGGGTAGACTTCAACCTCACCCTTTCCATGGTGCCTGACAGACCCTCTGAGGCTCCCTGCCCAGCAATGTGCACCAGCGTAGCTCTTACTTACATTATGCAACTTCACAAGCTGGCAGATTCCTGGTGAGCACTGCATCCCAATCAAATGGATCACATGCTCTACTCATCAGTGTTTGACACTCTGTCACGATTGGACATGTGGTTACTCTCAAGCACTCTCATACACAGAATTTGTAGCTTGGACATTCGTCCCTGCACCTTGTCCTAGCATTCTCCTGTGGAACTGCCTTTCCATCAACCAAACCCTCCACTTCATATTATATGGCTGGAGATTGCACAGGTAGGAATTCCGTGTCAAGGTATTTTACAGCAAGGTTGGTGCCGTCATCCTCAAGTATTTACAAATACATGAAAACTCTGTGGGCAACAATGACATGTTCTGGGAGGCCTGCAAGGCCTACAACCTCCACATTTGTATATCCAAAAGCCCCAGGGTCCTTAACTCCTCGCCTCTCTACATTGGAGTCCCAACTCAGACACCTGGAAACCAATTCCTCTGCTGTGAAAGACAGGCACTCTTGACTCATTCGCACAACATACTGCAAGAATACAGGGAGGAAGTGGAGCGAGATGTCCTCTGCATGGGGCGGAGGACCAGGGTGAGGGCGTTCAGAGAGGGCAACAGACCGGGTAAGACCCTTGCCTGTATTACTGCCTGTGAACGTCAGTCCACAGATGTTAATGCCATCACCTGCGAGACAGCAGAAGTCACCACTGATCCCCTTTTAATAATAAATGAATTTCACTCTTACTATGAACGCCTCTACGTTTCCTGACCACATACAGATCTCTCTCCATATTTGGATCAGATCACACTGGCATGGCTGGACTGTGAGACAGTTCAATCCTAAACTCCCCAATAACAATTGAGGACATCAGAGGCACGATTAAGAGTCTTCCCAGTGGAAAGGCCCCCACTCTGATGGTCTTCCTGACAACGTTTATAAAATATATGTGGATACCCTTGCCCCGGACTTTCTTGATATTTATAATGAGGCAATCATCGGGGGACCCTCCCACACTCTACTATGTAGGCCACAATTACTATCCTCCTTAAGTCTAATAAAGACCCAGCTGAAACAGCCTCATACAAACTTTTATCTCTACTGAACACTGACAACAAAATATATGCCTAGATCCTTGCTCAGAGGCTTTACCCCTTAATGTAATTCTCAGTTCTGCTCAACCTATCTGGTTTCATTCCACAACATTCTACCTCCTTTAACCGCTATACTCCAATGGCCCTTCTGTACAGGTTTAACGCAAGGCTACCATTGGTCACTATTCTGCTAGCTCCAGAGAAAGCATTTGACTTATTAGACTGGCCATATATTATGGAAGCGCTCCACAGACTTGGTCTGGGTAAGTATTGCTTATCACTTAATAACTTATTACACACTGCCCCCAAGCCTAGAGTCTGTGTGAATCAACTAAATTCAGCCATATTTGAAGTTGCCTGAGGCATGCAACAGGGGGTCCCCATGTCCCTATTGATCTTTGCTCTGGTTATAGAGCCTCTGGTTTGCTACATATAGGAATTTTACTCTCAGAGAGGGCTATGCCTTGGTAATCAATCCTTGATCTGTTTCCTGTATGCGGATGACATCATTCTGTATAGTCAACTCCCAGACTCTAACCTCGCACCTATTATCTGGGATGTCATTCAATTCTGGAGCTACTCCGGGCTCTCTATCAACTGGTCTAAGTCGGAGATTGTTCCACTTATGGATGATTGCCCTGCTCGTCTTTCAATTATCCTCTAAAATGGAGCCCTGACGGGTTACGATATCTCGGGATTTGGGCCTCCTGCTACTATGATGACCTGAATCGCAGCAATTTCGACACCGCTCTCGAGAAAACCAACTCCAAGGGGGAATGTTGGATGCATCTACCACTGTTCGTTTTAGGGAGGATCTCATTAATTAAGATGGTGGACCTTCCTAAATTTTTGTGTCTATTCTCTGATCTCCCTGTCCACCTCCCACTGCACTTCTTTGATCAGCTGAAACAGGTATTATTTAATTTAATCTGGAGAGGTGGTCTACCTAGAATACATTGGGAGATTTTAAAATAACCATTGCAATCTGGTGGCTTTGCTCTGCATGATTTCCACACTTACTACATGGCAACACAGGCCCACTATTTAAAATACTTGATCATGATGCAGATTACTTCTACCCACATCCTGCCTACATCGGGCAAAACGTTCTATAGCTCATACGCTCTCTTCGCTAGGGCAAATCTGTGCAATACCAGGAATCGTACAACATGATGTTGATGTTCTTGCCCTTAACTGTCAATTCTGGTAGGAACTTTCAAGTCGACCAAACCAGTCGAGTCCATACTCTCCCATGCTCCCACTTGCACACAATCTTATGCTACCACCCACTGGTGAAAGAGTCATGAAGAGACTCCTCCGACAGATGTATCTTCTCTCGATGGAAGACACATCTAATTCACGGCAAGCCTTCTGTTCCCGCCAAGGCATGACTGGCTTGGCATGGTTCTGCTATCTCCGACTGAAGTCCACTGTTCAGGCAGCTGTACCCACATTCCGAACTACGCCGCCGAAAACAATGCACCTTACAGCTTACATAGGAAGGGCGGACAAGGGACACTCTGTCTTGTATCTATACATCAACTATTTAACCTCCACAATAGATGTGCTCCTTGAGGCTAGGCACAAATAGGAGACCTCCCTGGTTATCAACTTACAGATGAGATATGGGCATATTGCTGTTTGCAAGTTAAAAACACTCCTTTTAATTACAAACATAAGTTCACACAGTTTAAATATCTACGTCAATTTGCTGGATACAACTCTAACGAATGCTGCAGACGTGGCCTCATTAAAGCTGACTATACATATGTCCTGGCAATGCCCAGGCTTGGATTCTTTCTGATGGGATATCGTACTGTCTCTCTCTGACATCCACAGCACACCATCCCCCTTGGTTGCCCTGCTAAGCGACACATCACAGCTGGCGACTTCCTGCCGGCGTCTTGCCTCTATTCTATTAGTGCTCGCTACACAATGCTTTGCTATGGTCTGGGTGCAGAAGAGAGCCCTGTTGGTCTTGCGCTGACTACATGCCTCAACATATTGCCAAGATATGATAGACCAGTACGCCAAATTAGCCCCTCAGACATTTGATCACCATTCCAAGTCTACTTATGGCATAATTCTGGACACTCTCCCTCTCCCTTGTAATCTGAAAGCACTACCATTGTTAAAGATATTTTCCCCCACATGAACTGTTTCTGTATTTCACATGTATGCATTGATTGTATTGTGCTGACTGCAATTTTCGTGGTTATATTTTAAAAAACTCAATAAACAAAGTTTTTTAAAAAATCACATGAAGCATAACTCCTTAAAAAATGAAATACCTGTGGATCTTGATAAATTCATAACTGTATCTCATGGACCCTCAAAATGGAGCAGCTACAACAACCTCACGTGGAGTAAAAAACACAGCTGTAATCATGGACTGGAAGCTTTACTTTAATCCCAAATTAACAGCGCTAAAAAGAGACCGTTTCTATATGATGCGTATTCTTGGATGTAAATTTCCCTACATAACCCTTTCGTACAGGATACAAACAGCGTTGGTCGTAGGGACTTTCTGCCAGCACTCATCATAGGATTATTTCAGCTAAAAAACATAAAATATCATCATGCCTATCGTCAATAACACTTAGAAAAATAAAATTGAGATTGCTACATAAAGTTTCTAGTCTAAAGTTTTGACAAAGTTATACTGATGTTAATCCCGTGTTTACAGATCAAAGTGCAGGATGTAGAATTCCAAAATTGCCACACACAAATTTTATCAATTCACTGATATAAAAGCGCTTGTCAAGTATCCAGTTGATGCTCATATCTATATTTGCATTCCTTAGGGACCAAGGGCCTGATTGTACTATTCCCATTCACAAACCATGGATTTGCCAATTTACACACTGACTGGTTTGCAAATGAGAATGCAATTTGCAATGTGACCTATGAACTAATTGGCCACATCCCAAATTGAACATTCACAGTAAGTCACAAAACAACTTGTCTAATGAATAGTAAATAAATATTAATTATGCACTTTGAAGTTTGCAACCCGCTGTAATTGGCTGAAACTGCAGGGTAGAGGTCTACAAGTGATAACAGACCTCCGCCCCCTAAATTTGCTTTCCCAAAAGCAGCCTTCATCCATTAAAGGGACCGGTTCAATTTGTCAAGACATGGATAAGAGCAGGCTGTGGACCACAACCTGTTCCCATTGAGGCCATCATCATAATTTCAATGGACAGCTTCCCCTTTGCTAATGGGATACCACCACCTCTGAGTTTTCAGTATCTGATCAATGGTTTGCAACCACAATTGCTTTCACAACCATTTATACATTCCTTTCAAAAACACAAATTGGAGGGAGACGCCCCTTTCACCCTCCTTCTATTTGTGATTCTGATTGCGAATACCATTTTACGAGCTGGAAATACTTTTCAAATTTGTAAAACAGCTTTCTTTTGTAAGTAGTAAAAAGGTATTTTGCAGTTGCAAACCAATGCAACACCCAAAATACCTTTGAATATCAAGACCTACATTTTTCAGCTGATCACAATTTCCATCTCTGCTCTT
Organism: Calotriton arnoldi; assembly: GCA_963921515.1. NCBI lineage: Eukaryota > Metazoa > Chordata > Amphibia > Caudata > Salamandridae > Calotriton > Calotriton arnoldi. The sequence goes on along the minus strand of CAWUFW010001579.1, from coordinate 1,684,349 downwards.
CAATGCCAACATGATATTGCAGGTTGTTTCCAAAAAACCTATATCATGTGAGCACAGAACCTCCCTGCCACCCTCTTTATAGGCCCTAGCACACGGGTATTATTAAACTCTTCAGTACTTGTGTATAAACTTGGAATGAGCTTAATCCTCAATTAGGCCAATTTGGGCTCCCAGTTGGACACATGGGCCTGAAGAAGTAGTTTGCCTAATTTTGCACATGTGAACAACACTCAGTCATTGACCTTACCAGGTAGGTCGCTCCCCCGCCACACAGCTCCGCCTGTGGTGTCCTGCCCGCTGCTGCTGCTGGTAAGCTCGCCCTCTGCTTGTGGCCTCGGTGCCCGTTTTCCGTCTGTTTCCCTCGCTGCCCCCACTGTATTGTGTCCATTCTCTTCTGTTCCCCTCGCTGCCCCCACTGTATTGTGTCCATTTTTTCTTCTGTTCCCTCGCTGCCCCCATTGCTTTGTGCCCGTTTTCTCTCTGTTTCCCTCGCTGCCCCCATTGCTTTGTGTCCATTTTTTCTTCTGTTCCCTCGCTGCCCCCATTGCCTTGTGTCCATTTTTTCCTTCTGTTCCCTCGCTGCCCCCATTGCTTTGTGCCCGTTTTCTCTCTGTTTCCCTCGCTGCCCCCATTGCTTTGTGTCCATTTTTTTCTTCTGTTCCCTCGCTGCCCCATTGCTGTGTGCCCGTTTTCTCTCTGTTTCCCTCGCTGCCCCCATTTCCCTGTGTCCTTCTTGCCTTCTGTACCCCTCGCTGCCTCTCTCCACTCCCGCCGCTGCGTCCCTGCGGCCCCGCCCCCCTGACTGCCCATTCGCTGCCCCTGCCTCCCAGCTGCTCCTCCCTCCCACCTCCCCATATATGGCGGCCGCTGCGCGGTGAGGAGAGCGACCCTTGACCTTACCAGGTAGGTCGCTCCGCCGCCACACAGCTCCTCCTGTGGTGTCCTGCCCGCTGCTGCTGCTGGTCAGCTCGCCCTCTGCTTGTGGCCTCGGTGCCCGTTTTCCGTCTGTTTCCCTCACTGCCCCCACTGTATTGTGTCCATTCTCTTCTGTTCCCCTCGCTGCCCCCACTGTATTGTGTCCATTTTTTCTTCTGTTCCATCGCTGCCCCCATTGCTTTGAGCCCGTTTTCTCTCTGTTTCCCTCGCTGCCCCCATTGCTTTGTGTCCATTTTTTCTTCTGTTCCCTCGCTGCCCCCATTGTTTTGTGTCCATTTTTTCCTTCTGTTCCCTCGCTGCCCCCATTGCTTTGTGCCTGTTTTCTCTCTGTTTCCCTCGCTGCCCCCATTGCTTTGTGTCCATTTTTTTTCTTCTGTTCCCTTGCTGCCCCCATTGCTTTTTGCCCGTTTTCTCTCTGTTTCCCTCGCTGCCCCCATTGCTTTGTGTCCATTTTTTTCTTCTGTTCCCTCGCTGCCCCATTGCTGTGTGCCCGTTTTCTCTCTGTTTCCCTCGCTGCCCCCATTTCCCTGTGTCCTTCTTGCCTTCTGTACCCCTCGCTGCCTCTCTCCACTCCCGCCGCTGCGTCCCCTGCGGCCCTGCCCCCCTGACTGCCCATTTGCTGCCCCTGCCTCCCAGCTGCTCCTCCCTCCCACCTCCCCATATATGGCGGCCGCTGCGCGGTGAGGAGAGCGACCCTTGACCTTACCAGGTAGGTCGCTCCCCCGCCACACAGCTCCGCCTGTGGTGTCCTGCCCGCTGCTGCTGCTGGTAAGCTCGCCCTCTGCTTGTGGCCTCGGTGCCCGTTTTCCGTCTGTTTCCCTCGCTGCCCCCACTGTATTGTGTCCATTCTCTTCTGTTCCCCTCGCTGCCCCCACTGTATTGTGTCCATTTTTTCTTCTGTTCCCTCGCTGCCCCCATTGCTTTGTGCCCGTTTTCTCTCTGTTTCCCTCGCTGCCCCCATTGCTTTGTGTCCATTTTTCTTCTGTTCCCTCGCTGCCCCCATTGCTTTGTGTCCATTTTTCCTTCTGTTCCCTCGCTGCCCCCATTGCTTTGTGCCCGTTTTCTCTCTGTTTCCCTCGCTGCCCCCATTGCTTTGTGTCCATTTTTTTCTTCTGTTCCCTCGCTGCCCCCATTGCTTTGTGCCCGTTTTCTCTCTGTTTCCCTCGCTGCCCCCATTTCCCTGTGTCCTTCTTGCCTTCTGTACCCCTCGCTGCCTCTCTCCACTCCCGCCGCTGCGTCCCCTGCGGCCCCGCCCCCCTGACTGCCCATTCGCTGCCCCTGCCTCCCAGCTGCTCCTCCCTCCCACCTCCCCATACATGGCGGCTGCTGCGCGGCCGCGCCGCTGGCGCGCCGAAGGCGCGCCTAAGGCAAGCCCGTCTGCGCCCGTCCGTGCCTGGACCGCGCCCAGTGCCAGAACTCCTGGGCCGTGCACCCCCCGCACCAGCCTCGAGGACCGACGCCGATACGATGCCACCACACTCCACGCCCTCAACCCCGGACGGACGCACAACTGCTTCAAGGCCGCCCCGAAACGCACCCATGGTCCCTTCACCTGCCGGAACTGCAGCTACACCAGCCTCAGAGCCACCGAGGCGCCCGCCAAGAAGGACCGCAACCACCTCCGATGCATCCTACTGAACACCCGCTCCGCACGCAAACACGCCGTCGAGCTCTGGGACCTGCTCGACACATTATCACCAGACGTCGCCTCCCTGACAGAGACCTGGATGAACGACTCCTCCGCCCCCGACATCGCCATAGCCATCCCAGACGGCTATAAGATCACCCGCAGAGACCGCGTCAACGCAGTAGGAGGAGGAATCGCCATCGTCCACAAGAACACCATCAGGGTCTCGACCAGCACCGACAACACTCTCAGCACCGCCGAACACATGCACTTCCAGATCCACATGGACCCCAACACCACCCTTAGAGGCACCCTTGTCTACAGACCCCCTGGGCCCCGACCCCAGTTCAGCGACTCCATCGCCGACTTCATCAGCACGCACGCCCTGACCTCTACCGACTACATCCTCCTCAGAGACCTGAATTTTCACCTGGAGAACAACAACGACAGCAACTCCACCACCCTGATCAACAACCTCGCCAACCTCGGTCTGAGCCAGCTCGTCACAACACCGACCCATTCCGCCGGCCACACGCTCGACCCCATCTTCTCCTCAAGCTCCCACGTCTCCTTCAGCCACACCACGGAACTCCTCTGGACCGACCACCGCTGCATCCATTTCACCTTCCAGAAACCCACCACACACCACCGCACCCAACAGATCCCACGCCGCTGCTGGAGCAAAGTCACCGAAGACCAACTACGGGCAACCCTCGCTCTCAGCCTTCCCTCCGACCCATCCAACACCGACGACGCTGCCTGCAACCTCAGAAGATGGATGGACGACTGTGCCAACACCCTCGCCCCGCTGAAAAACTCACCTACGCTGACACCACCAAAAGAGCCAGCTGGTTCACCTCGGAACTCCTAGCTTCCAAGCGTACCTGCCGGAAACTAGAGAAGAAATGGCACAGTGATAAGACACCGGACAGCCACGCAGCCCACAAAGATGCCATCCGTAACCACCACCACCTCATCAAGTCCGCCAAGAGAATCTCCTTCAAAGACCGCCTCGACAACAACGCACACAACAGCAAGGAGCTTTTCAACATCGTGAAGGAACTCTCCAACCCCAGCTCCAACACCAACGACATCCCACCGTCGCAACCCCTGTGCGATTCCCTCGCCACCTTCTTCCACCGCAAGATCGCCGACATCCACAACAGCTTCAACACCCAGACAGCCCCAACTAAGATCGATGAACCAGACCCGCCGCACACCATCGACCACGACCCCCTGCCAGCCTGGGCCAGCGTGAACATCGAGGACACCATCAAGACCATGAGCACAATACACTCCGGCTCCCCGTCAGACCCTTTCCAGCACCACATCTTCAACAAAGCCAGCAGCTCCATCGCACCCCACCTGTGCAACATCATCAATCTCTCCTTCGAGACCGCGACCTTCCCAGAGAGCTGGAAACATGCAGAGATCAACGCCCTACTCAAAAAACCCAAGGCGGACCCGAGAGACCTCAAGAACTTCCAGCCCATCTCCCTGCTTCCGTTCCCAGCCAAGGTCATCGAGAAGATCGTCAACAAACAGCTAACCCGATACCTCGAAGAAAACAGCATCCTGGACCCATCCCAATCGGGGTTCCGCAGCAACCACAGCACTGAGACTGCCCTCATCGCCGCCGCCGACGACATCAGGATCCTGCTGGACAACGGTGAGACCGCAGCCCTCATCCTGCTGGACCTCTCCGCCGCCTTCGACACTGTCTGCCACCGCACTCTACGCGCACGCCTCCACGACGCAGGGATCCGAGACAAGGCCCTGGAATGGGCCACCTCCTTCCTCGCCGGCAGAACCCAGAGAGTCCGCCTCCCACCATTCCGATCCGAAGCCTCCGAGATCATCTGCGGCGTACCCCAGGGATCGTCCCTCAGCCCAAAACTGTTCAACATCTACATGGCCCCGCTCGCACGCATCGCCAGACAGCACGACCTCAACATAATCTCCTACGCCGACGACACTCAACTGATCCTCTCCCTCACCAAGGACCCCCTCGCCGCCAAATCCAACCTCCATGAAGGGATGAAGGCCGTCGCCGATTGGATGAAGATCAGCCGACTAAAACTGAACACGGAGAAGACAGAGGTCCTCATCCTCGGCTCCAACCCCTCAGCCTGGGACGACTCCTGGTGGCCAACGACGCTGGGAGCAGCCCCGACACCCACTGACCACGCACGCAACCTGGGAGTCATCCTCGACTCAACTCTCTCCATGGCCAAGCAAGTCAACGCAGTCTCATCCTCCTGCTTCAACACCCTCCGCATGCTTCGCAAGATCTACAGGTGGATCCCGACAGACACGAGAAGAACAGTCACCCAGGCCCTCGTCAGCAGCAGACTTGACTATGGGAACGCCCTCTACGCGGGAGCCCCGGCCAAGCTCATCAAGCGACTGCAACGCATACAAAACGCCTCCGCACGCCTGATCCTCGATGTACCACGACACAGCCACATCACCCCCACCTGAGGAACCTGCACTGGCTCCCCGTCGACAGGAGAATCTCCTTCAAACTCCTCATCCACGCACACAAGGCACTCCACAAGACTGGCCCAGCCTACCTCAACAGACGACTCCTCTTCTACGTCCCCAACCGCCAACTCCGCTCCGCCGACCTCTCCCTCGCCACCGTCCCTCGCATTCGAAGAACCACCACCGGCGGCAGATCCTTCTCCCACCTCGCCGCCAAGACCTGGAACACCCTTCCACTAAGCCTACGACAGACCCAAGACCTGCTGACCTTCAGGAGGCTACTCAAGACCTGGTTGTTCGACCAGTAGCAGCACCCCCCTTTTTTTTCCCCCAGCGCCTTGAGACCCTCGCGGGTAAGTAGTGCGCTTTACAAATTCTGTGATTGATTGATTGATGGACAAATTGGTGATGGACATCAAAACATCGTCCATGGTCTATTCTCCCCTGTCACTTTTGAGTAGATCTGATATTTCTAAAATGGTCTCTCAACATCATTTTTCGTATCACATGCAGAATTACCCTTACAATCTGCCACATTACCTCTTCAATAAAATTAACTCAATGTTCTGAAACGTTTTGTGGAACCTGGGGGTTCCTGTGTACAGTCTTGTTCAAATGCTTTACATCTACGTACAAGGGTGGAATCACTGTGGCTGGTATTGAATCCTACTACAGGGCCTCTCTTTTAGTGATTGCTAATGAATGATGGTATGACTCTCAGGGAGACCCCGCATATGCCCTTATGCCTTCGACAAATGGACACTCCAAGGTACCCCTATATATCACCTGTTATATGGAGGTGGGGTAGGTTTAGCACTCCTGATAGTGACTAGAGTGGTGGTTAGGATGAGAAGAACTACCTTGAGAAGTATAGGATGGAACAAGAGGATGACAAAATGAACACCATTATGGATGAGCACTATGTTACAGCAAGTGGTTAAGCTGGAGGGGTTCCGGATGTGGGACTCTGTAGGCATTGCTACCTTGGGAGACCTGATAAAGGGTACAATACTTAAATTCTATCAGACCTTACAGAGGGAATATGAATTACACCATAGCCAGTTCTGCCTCTATTTACAACTCAGACATGCCTTAACACCTTAAATAGCAGAAATGGAGCATCTCCCTGAATTTAACCCCTTAGAGGTGAAATGCTCATGGGGGAACTAGCAGGCTACAAAATGACACAGGTTTATAGATCATTAATTCACCAGATGGGTGATTCCTTTGCTGCACTCTGCTTAGCTTGGAAAAGGGACCTGCGAACCTTTACGGACGAGGAATGGGCAGATGACAGAGAATCCCGCAACATTCAGCAATTGTAGCTAGATTCACCTCCCCCTCATGTCTCTACTACTCAGTGCGGGATGCAGACCCTTTTACATACAGTGTAGAGCTGTGGGGCGAGCTCTCCTGCTTGGGATCGGTGCTGGGATGGAATATACCCCGACCCTAGGTTGGTCCTCTTGCACATTAATATGGACTTGGATATCAAACGACACAAACTGGCTCTGCTCTGGTTGGGGCTGACTGTAGGTAAAAGGATTGTTGCTCGCCTATGGAAGGAAGTAAAACCCCCTTCAATCGAGGAATGGCGAAAGGGCCTCGAACATCTCTGTATGAACATTTAAAAGTTAGTACCGGATGCCAGGGGCTTCCCTCATAGTAACATAAGAATTTGGATGGGAATGGCATACTATTCGGGATTACCATTGATCCAGGGTTTTCCCCCAGTACGATATTAGAGGCTCAAATACATAACTTTGAGGGGAGCTGTGTATAATCCTGAGACAGGCAGACTGCTGTGAACATGGCTTGGGAGCAATGTGCTTCATTTGATGTTGCCATATTGTCAATTACTTGTTATGATAAGTATTTTCATTTCAAAATCAATACAAACATGGATGCATGGACTAAATATAACACAGCCTAGGAAATAATAGCAAATACATTAACTTATTTCAACTTATAAATTAAATGTCTATTACATAGTTTTAGTGGTAAATAGTTAGATTACATTGAAAGTTAAATGTTTTATCATTTAAAAAAATTAATGAAACTTCTAAGTAAATTTTCAAATTATTTTGAATATTAAAAAACATTTTTTAATTGAATTGACTAAATATTAATTACATTTTAAACTATTAGCAAGGGTAATCTTTCATTCTGAGCACAAATAAAACGTACAAATTAAATAAATATTTTTTAATTATTTAATAAACATTTATAGTTGATAAGATAATGTGCTATGACAATGTATTGAATGAATGGATTTAAGAATGAATAACTTTATTCGGCTGAAAATACAACCATATTAGTGTATACACACACACACACCCACACACGTACACACACACGCACACACACACACACACACACACACACATAAAATCAATAAAATATGTTAAAATACAGGTATGAATAAATACATCCTCAATTAACAATGTTAAAATTTAAAAACACATCAAATCCTAATTATCTCAGTTATCACAAGTTAAATAAAGTGCATAGCGCCCTGTGAACATACAGCAGTACGGAGAAATCGACTTACAGCTGTGCATATCCCTGCATCTGAAAGTTGCAGGAAAAATGATAGGTTAGAACATAACGCCTTAAATTCCTTAATCTCATAAGAGGAACCAAACAGCTCCTAGTGTAAAGATTATAACAATTACAAAAGAAAAGAAAATGAATCATTGTTTGTTATTATTACAAAGGGAAAATGTTTGTGGCTAAAAATCGAGTTGGTACCCCATGGAAAAACAAAGTAGATATTTTACCATATCAGCTTTTAACCGAACTAAAAGATGGCATTCCCAGTTTCTTACTGATTTCCATGGGTAACTATCTGAATTAATCCCCGTTTTTATAGACAAATAATTTACAATAGTTATTTTCTGGGATTCATCCCTGACCTTCTTCGCGTGGAACTGTGCTAACAGCAATGCAGACACATGTTTTTTGTCAATTGCATCACATGAGGCTGTATCTGAAAATGCATGTGTAAGTCCTATCCCATCAAGTTGATCCCTTCACATATGCTAACCTAAGGAATAGAAAGGCCCTTAACACATGCCCTTGTTAAGGATGTCTACTTGGTCAGCCAGATAGAGAGCCACAGCAGAGGGGGTCTAGTCTGAATAAAATCACTTAAATATTGAAGGCCCAACTCATTATGATAGATAAAATGTGATGAAGATACAGGAACAGCCAAAATTCTCCTGCAAAAGTGATTTTCCTCCCTCTGTACTGCTGTACAATCAGTTATTCCCCAAACACCTTAAAATTTCGATTAGCACCAAGCCAGTGGATAACCTTGTTCCGCACTTGCTCCCAAGATTCAGACTGACTGTCTTTCAAAAGTGGCACTCCCGCCATGACCAAAACATATGGAGAGGCCTCTGGAGGAAGATTTAGAATAGTTGACCTAAATTTGGTATCCGGAACGGTAGCCTTAAGGCTGTGTCTGTGTGCTATGGAGGGGAGACGGCTCGTGGAAGTACAGGTACTATTGCTGGGTCTGTCTCTCTCTGCGACAGAGGTAACAACACAAACCCGAGGTTTACTTAATGACTCACAGTGTCTGGCGGATATTAAATCCTTTCTGCTCTGGGATAAAGGCACTTTCTAAGTAGGCTCACCAATTACCCTGCTCTCAGTAGTGCCTAGAGGGTCCGAAACTATTGAGCCAGATGTAGGTTAAGCATAGACTATAGACGTAGAAAAGGAATCAGACAGAGTGGCCAAGTGCTTTTCAGTAGTTGACAGGCGATCTTTTATAGGTTTCAATTGCTTTTCCCAAGTCTCAGTAAGTCAAAAGCACAGTCTGTCAAAAACTGTGTCACTCAGCAACAATGACTCTAAACTTTCTCCAGTTGATTTTTGGTTAGGTTGGGGTTTTGCGCGAGTTATATGGTTTGTCATTCTTTTTCGCTTTACCACAGGCTCTGGGGACAGAGTGGGGTTGCTAATGTCTACTGTGTCAGGACAATTACCAGAGTCAACATAGATTGAAGGAACAGCATGGGTCTCTGCTACGTAACACTGAGTCAGTATTTTTCCTTTTGCTACTTCGATAATCTGTGTGGGTACTACCTTGGTCGACCTCATAAGGACCAGCGGCCTGTGTAATTTACCTCAGCCCAGCCCTCTGACCAAATGAAAGTAAGATCTGTTAAGGCAATTTCAGTGCTTACCACCCCTATGGCTCTCTCCTGCATAGTGTCAATGCTTGCGGGTTTGTAGGGTATCGAAGCAGTACCTGTAACCTTCATCTTCCCCATGATACTGACTTGTGTGAGGGAGCAGAAAAATGGTCATCTGGAATGACCTTGTGTTAGTGTTTTCACGATGTCCATGTCAGAGGGGTGGCCAAGCCTCGGTCGGTCGTGGACGGGTGTGATAGAGCGAATTGTTCTTGTGAATTGTAGGGGTGCATCATAATCACTGAGAGGCCGCACCCACATGTATTCAGACATATATTCGTATATATTCAGTTGTATACTCATGCATGTTTAGTAAAGAATGAATAGTTCACTAATATTAAGTGAATCAGCAGTATAATGGTGTTAGGATAATGATGTAATGTAATGCTTATTGAATTGTGTGAGCATAATGCATAGAGGAATTAGTTCGTGTGTAATGTAATTGCAGTAGTTTAAACGTGCACCATATTAAAGCTGCACATGTAATTCATTGTTTGCATATGAATCGTAATGAAAATGCTTATAGGGAAAAGTAAGATGTGTGTTTAAAAGTCATATGTAAAGGCCTGACTACATATATGCTTAGGAAAGGCCTGGTTTATTCTTATGTTAGCTTATTTTGTAGGTCGAGAAAAGTTTCTCTTGGTAAGGCTCTCTGGGCACAAACGGTAGATTTAATTTGCACAGTAGAAGGTTTCTGTTGAACGTATCTTTTGTTGCAGGTGCAAGGACACATGTCTCGTTAGTAAAGACTAACTCTTTGTTTTCAAAAGTTAGAGAGATGGGAGGCATGGTACGGGAGTGCAATGGAATTTAGGGATGATACTTTCAGCGGAGAAGGTGCCTGGGACTCAAGGTCATCGCAACCGTCCAGGATGAAGTAACCGTTTTGATGGAAAAATACAAGAAAGAAGACCTGGCCAAGGAGGCGTGACAAAGGCGTATACAATTGTATTAGGGTTTTGTATTAGGGATAGTGCCCCGAGGGAGGAGGGCAGAGAAGAGGTAGGGGAGACCAGAGAGAAGGACAGAGCTGAGCTTAGGTATTATGTGATTGCACTTCTTAGGAAGTCTTCACAGCTGACACCTTTTATTCACTCTTGCTTGGGAAAATCGTTATGCAGGGATGTCACTTAGCGTTAGTGTAGGGACAGCAATTGATTTTAAGCTTGTTTAGTCCAATGAAGAGCAACTTAGAAATTGGAGCAATCATAGTCTGGTTGATCCTTCTAGAACTTTCTATTCTCCTTATCTTGAGTCGGATGAGACTCCTGCGTAGGTTATTATTTGTATTAGTGCCCATCTATTTCTTTAACCTCGTGTTGAGGTGCTTGCATGTCCAGTTATTTTTGGCGATAATAAATTCTTAAACTTGAATTCGGAGTCAGTGGTCCTTTCAGACAAAATGAATGCTGTTATGTAACCAGATGAGATTCTCTCCTTTACACTATTCAACAGGTAAAAAGATCTTGGCGACCAGAAGGTTCTTATAGATAATTAGATAAGAATCGGCGTTATCAGTTGGTAGCAGAGTAGGATGGTTACCTTTGATGGTAAGGGGAGATCTAGAGCAAGATAGGAGACTAAGTTGCCCCATAGAGCCCGAGTGACGCAGATCCAGAGGACCGCGGGAGAAGGAGGTCGGAGGTCGTGGAAAACTGACGGAGAGTGACGGTGCGGCGGAAGTAGCAGTTCGTGGTAGACTGAGTATGAAAAGAGTGATGTTTGGTAGATTGCGGTGTTTTATTGTTGTGTGATGTCTGGCGGAGTTGGAAAGAGAGTTGTGTGATTGAGAACCGGACCGTGAGCGCGCGGGACCGGATGATTTATTGTGGTGTAGAATACACCCAGAGTTGAGAACGTTGACCAGAGGTTGTGGGGGTCACGAGACGTCATTGACAGACCCACTGAAGATAGGGAACACATGAGTGAGTGTGTGAATAACCAACGCAGGTCGTAGGTTATTGTGTGCAGAACATCGAGTGATTGAATCCTATCAAGAGTGTTAGCGGCGATTGTCCGGTCGTTTCGCGGACAGACGGTTGCCAGATTGAGGTCAACAAGCTCAAGAGGCTGATCGGTCATTGGTAAAGACTGACGGTCAGAGAAGTAATTGTTCGGTAGGACGGACATTATTTCAGAGTATGATTGGGACAGGTGCGAGCGAGAACGAGTGAATTAGAAAGGAGGGGAACTGCTGCGAGCGGGGGAAAAGTGACGTCAGACAAGTGCCGCGCTGCGATAGGCCGGTTGGTGTGAGCCGCGCTGGTATTGGTGGAGTGAAATCAGGAAGCAAGAGCTGACATTTTGAGTGCAAATACAAAGTTGATTCATCATGAAATGTTTTAAAGTTTTACGGGAACTTTGTAGAGGTGATAGACATGTGGTTGTTCGGGAAGGAGAGGAAGCTCCTCCCGAGGATACACCAGCACATTATATGGCAAAGAATGTAGGATTGCATACTATAATTTGGCTTGAGAATTGGCATAAAATGACAGAAGCAGAAGGAGAATTAACGTTTCCGCGCTATGGTACTTTCAGGTTAGAGGTGTTGTACCAGCTAAAAAGTATAATGGCTTCTTTACGACCACTACCTAGACCAACACAGTTTGAGGCACTACATGCGTGGATAAGAGCAGCGTATGATAGGAAGAAAGACAGAAGCCAGGAAAGGGTGAAGAAATCGTTCAGGGCATTTCAAGATGCAAGGTGGGATGCATTGGAGAAAAGGTGGAGAGTGGAAACGATCGAAGGAGATAAGTTGTACCCATTGTTAGTACAAAATGGGAAAATAATAAGAATCGATGAGGACGACAGTGATCTAGATGACAGCTTGTTGGATAGGATGTTGGCAGAGAGGCCACCACCATTTAATCCAGACTCAGAAGAGGGAAAGCCGACCCCAGCAGTAACAATTGATGGAAGCCAGAATCAGACTAGCATGAGAGTAGTGGGAAGGATTTCCACAGGAACAGAGGGGGCAACGGCGTCTATGATAACACAGCCTCCTGTTGGGAACACAAGATTACCGGACTCCTTGACAGTACCAGTTACCATTGGCCCTATAGTACCGGTATATGACCCAGACCGAGTGAGAGAAGGGGGCTCCGTACAGATGGGAAGGGAAGAAGTAACCAGCGAGAAGGGGAATGGGTTTGGAGTACGAGTGGTTCATTTCCCAAGACCAGTGGAGACAAGTACGCCGTTACCGGCTACTGCAGACTCTTCCTTTAGACAAGAAGAGGAGAGACCAGAAAGACCAAGGTCTTTGCGTGAATCCAAGTCAGCTTTGAGGATGTGGACACCAACAGCAACAAACCAAGAGGATAGGATGCAAGGAGATAGGGCACAGAACGTCTCGGAAGACAGACCAAGTTCCAGGAATATGATGGAAGGGAATAGGTCACAAGGACAGAATAGTGACTGTGATGAGCGGGATGGCTCGGGTTGTCGAGATGTACTGAGGAGTGCGGTACAGGCAAGGTTACTAGACGTAGTGAGATTGAAAGCAGAGGTAGATTAGATGATTAATGGAGGTCTGCCCTTGGAAAGGATAGAAATTTATGGATCAGATGAGCTGCTGTTTGTAGCAAAAGATGTGACTTGAAAAGCTAGGATGGCACATGATAGATTGAAGGAATTGGCCAAAAGATATGAGGTAGACCTGAACAAAACTAAAGCGTTGCAGGGGCCACATAGACTACAGTACAGTGACCAGGAGCTGGAGGAGAAAAGACTAACAGGATTAAGGACACACACCAGAGATTTGATTGTAGGAATGAGAATATGGATTTTGTTGGACAAATGGGAAGAAAGGTGGTCCAAGAAGAAACCAGCAAAGAAAGCTGAGGGGGAAACACCGCCTCCAGGAGGGGCGACGGGTGTTGGAAATTTTCCTTTACGGGAAGTACAGAATGGAGGGTACGTGCATGTGCCGTGGAATAGAGGTGATTTGGCTGCATTTACAAATGATTTTCCTCGGCTGAGGGAAAAACCAGTAGAGTGGTACAAACAGGTTGAGCGGTTTGTGAAAATTTCAAAAGTATTGTGGATTGATTTGAACACCTTGTTTGACATAGTGGTACCGGGAGATTTGTGGACAGCTTGTAAAGTCGCTATCGAGTGGCCGACTACGGAACCGGATAGAGAGGCGGTTACAAATGGTCCATCACCCCTAGTCATGAAAAAGTATGAGCAGGTGATTACATGGATGAAACTGAAGATTTCACCTCAGGATATAGATTGGGTTAAGATAGATCGGACTGTACAGGAACCCAAAGAAACGGTGCATGAATATTATGAAAGACTTCTGCAAGCTTTTAAACAGTATAGTGGGTTAGATATCTTGGACCCCAAGGATATGGGACAGTTTGTCTCAAAGTTTGTACTGGGTCTGAGAATGGAAATCAGCCTCATGATACAGCACCATTTGATCTGCTGGCAGAACAAGCCACTAGATGAAATATTGAGGTATGCGAGATACTGTAGTGACGAGGTGGAATCGAAACATCGAAAGCTAAAAGACAAATTGATGCTTGTACAGATGCAGACAGCACAGGGTCAGCCGAGTGGAGGGACCTTAGGAAGAAAACAAGGAAATTTCCAGGGGAACCAGAATGGGCAAGGACATGGGAAAGGGAAAACCAGTAGACCCCAAGACAGGAGTGGACGTGGCCACATTGAAGAAGACCACTGCGTGTCATCTTTGTCGCCAGGTCGGACATTGGAAACGCGAGTGTCCTTTGAACCCAGCTAATCAGTTGCAGGAAGAGGAAGAGGGGGCTCAGGCACCCGCGCAAGAGGTAGTTAACACAGTAACGAGGCCTAGGACGATGAAAGGGGGGTATACAGTTCTCACGCCCAGGTTCCCCAAGCTCCAAGGATTTCACAAGGAACACGAACGTACCAACAGATGCCCCTGTTCGAAGACTATGACGAGAGTAGCTCAGACCCTTTATCCTGACGGTGCCTGAGGGGGGAGGAAGACTGCACACTTGGAGCGGTCTTGGAGGTAGACCAGAGAGGACCTTTTGTGGAGGCAGATATTGAGGGTCATCCTGCCACACTTTTGGTTGATACTGGAGCTACCCGGTCTACTGTAAGATCAGCAGTAGTCCCTAACCTACCCCTCTCGGGACAATCAATCCAGGTTGTTGGAGTAGCGAACAAAAGAATAAGCAGCCCATTGACAGAACCGATCCTAGTAAAGATAGGTTCTTTCCAAACTAGACATCAGTTTGTAGTATGTGATACGAGTCCAGTTTGCCTTTTGGGAAGAGATCTGTTGTGCAAGTTGAACTGCACGATTTATTGTACGCCACGGGGAGTGGAGGTCCAGACGAGAGATGACGATGCTGACTTTAAAATTACCAATCAGCATCTTTGTATAGATCTGTACCCAATGGTGACTGTGGAAGAACTTCCACCTGATCTGAGAGACGCAGTGTCGTCTGTGGTGTGGGATTTCGCAGGCGACGAAATAGGTCTGATCAGAGGGGTTGAACCAGTGCGGATTGAGGTGAAACAGAATGTTGATTTCCCCAGGACACCTCAATACAACCTGTCGCCAGAAACGATTGCAGGGATAAGACCTGTGATCGAGACTTTCATTGAGAAAGGCATTTTGAAAGAGATCAGAGGTAGCCCCTGTAATTCACCCATTATGGGACTACAGAAACCGAGCGGGAAATACAGGATCGTGCAAGACCTGCGAAAGGTCAACACGATAGTTGTCCCTTGTTGTCCAGTGGTACCGAATCCTTCAGTAATATTGTTCCAGATCCCATGTGAAGCCGAGTGGTTTACGGTTATCGATTTGTGTCAAGCCTTCTTTTCGATACCGCTCCACGAGGAAAGCCAATTTCTTTTTGCGTTCAGGCTGGAAAATCGCGTGTTAACATGGTGTCGTATCCCTCAAGGGTATACGGAAAGTCCATCGATCTTTAACCAGATCCTGAAGAAGAACCTTGAGAGTCTTGTGTTGCCGCAGAACTCAGTTCTCGTGCAATACATAGATGACTTGCTCATTGCCTCAGAAACAGAAGATGCTTGCAGAATTGACACGGTAGCTCTGTTGAACCACTTAGCAGAGAATGGACATAAGGTGTCCCCGAACAAGCTGCAGTACTGTTTGAATGAGGTACAGTACTTGGGACACAGATTGGAAAAAGGCAAGAGGAAGGTGTCACCAGATCGAATTGAGGCAATAATGAGCATGGCAGTACCCACCACACAGAGAGAAGTTAGGATGTTCCTGGGAATGGTTGGCTACTGTCGACAGTGGATTCCTAGTTTCTCCTTGAGAGCAAAGCCTTTGCAGAGGCTTACGCACAAGGATGTGAGTGATCCGGTACCATGGGATGAGGAGTGCTTGATGTCATTCCTGAAACTGAGAGAGGAATTGTGCAGTGCTCCGGCACTGGGAATGCCTGATTACAACAAGGCCTTTTCATTGTTCTGTTATGAGAGGGAAGGATGTGCATTAGCAGTCTTAGCTCAGAATCATGGAGGTGTCCGTAGACCAGTGGCATATTTTTCAGCTACTTTAGATCCAGTAGCTTCTGCGTTGCCCGGATGTCTAAGATCCGTTGCTGCAACAGGTGTCAGCATTGAAAGATGTGAAAGCATTGTAATGGGACATCCATTGACTGTACATGTGCCACATTCGGTTGAGTTATTGATGACCAGGACCAAGACACAGCACCTAACGAACAATAGGTTAACGAGGTACGAGCAAGTCATACTTGCCGCAGAGAATGTGACTCTGAAAAGGTGTTCTGTCTTGAACCCTGCGACATTGATGCCTACACCGAACACGGATGATGAAGATTGTGCGGACCATGATTGTCTCGATGTGACCGAGCTTTGCACCAAACCGAGACCTGACATTGTCGATGAACCATTGGCCGACCCAGATGAAATTTTCTTTGTCGATGGTTCATGCTTAAGAGACAGTGTGGGGCAATTGAGAGCAGCGTTTGCTGTATGTACCATTTCAGGAGTGGTCGAGGCTGCTTGCCTAGAAGGAGTACGCTCCGCGCAGGTAGCTGAGATCATTGCCTTGACCCGTGCCTGTTTGGCCGCTGATCGAATTCGAATCACGATTTACACAGACAGCCAATATGGGTTTGGCGTGGTGCACGACTTCGGGCAGTTATGGTCTCAGAGGGGATTTTTGACATCATCCGGCTCACCAATTCGTAATGGAGAATATTTAAGACAACTGTTAGATGCATTACAGTATCCGAAAGAAATTGCTGTGGTAAAGTGTTCAGCCCATGGGAAAGGGGAGGACTTTGTATCATTGGGTAACAATTACGTGGACGAAGTTGCCCGTTTCTGTGCAGAACAAGGATGCATATTCACAGATAGAGAGATAGAGGAGAGCCAAGAAGGAACCGAGCTCAGCATAATGTTGGCCATGGCAGACACTTGGGAAGAGCTTAAGCGATTGCAGGATGAAGTTTCAGACCAGGAAAGAGAGGGATGGATCAAAGCTGGTTGTGAGAAGAAAGATGTGGATGTGTGGGTATCCAACGATGGGAGAGCCGTGTTACCTGAAGAATTGTTGAGTCCGATGGCAAGACTGATACATGGACAGGCACACCTTGGTAGAGACGCAATGATGAGGGTGTTTAGACAGACGTGGTATAACCCACGGTTCCGAGCAATGGCTGAAACAGTGTGTCAAAGGTGTGTTACGTGTCAGCAGATGAACGCTGGAAAGAAAACTGTAGTTACATTGAGTCACATTGGAAGGTCAGGTGGGCCTTTCAACAGAATACAGCTTGACTTTGTGGAAATGCCTAAGTGTAATGGATTGAGGTACATTTTAGTGTTGGTATGTGTATTCTCACGGTGGGTGGAGGCTTACCCCACACGCAGGTGTGACACTCTCACAGTGGCTAAGTTATTGTTGAGGGAGCTCATCCCTAGATTCGGGATCCCGACCTCTTTGGAATCAGATAGAGGAAGGCACTTCCACAGTGAAATCATGAAGTTACTTTGTGCTGCATTGAACATTGACCAGAGACTCCACTGTAGTTACAGACCAGAGGCTTCTGGGATGGTGGAACAAGTTAATGGAACTTTGAAGGCCCGGATGGCAAAAATGTGTTCTTCGACATCCCTGAAATGGCCCGACGCTTTGCCGCTCGTGCTGATGAGCATGCGAAGTGTCCCAGACAGAAAGACCGGGTTGTCCCCCCATGAGATATTAATGGGAAGGGCAATGAGATTGCCAGCAGTACCAGCTACAGCCTTGATAAGCATCACTGATGATTTGATTCTCGATTATTGTAAAGGACTCTCTGATGTGGTCCGTTCTGTATCCCAGCAGGTGCAAGCAGCAGTGGTTCCAACCTCGAGTGATCTGTGCCACGACTTGTGTCCCAGTGACTGGGTGCTCGTCCGGAAGCACGTGAGGAAGAGTTGCTTGGATGCCCGCTGGCGTGGCCCGTATCAGGTGATACTTATCACGAACACAGCAGTGAAGTGTGGAGGATTGCCGAACTGGGTGCATGCCTCCCATACCCGCAGAGTTTCAGCACCCTTGGAAGAAACAGCTCCTCTCGTAAATGAAAATCCAGCTGATGTGGCAGGGCCACATGGGAGGACAAGTCAAGCTGTAAGGGTCGCTGACACAGCTGGTGGTGCACTAGAGCAAGCTGAAGGGGGTTTCCACAGTTCGAACCCTGACTCAGACACCGAAGACAGAAACGGTGCAGTGGGCGGAGAAGAGTCAGATTCAGCAGAAAGAGGAAGTAGTGCACTGGGTATAGAAGGGGAAGGCAGACGAACGAACAGAAGTGCAGAAAGTTGGCCTGAAAGACAGAGGCGACTGAACCTGAGGTTAGCACCTGAAAGAGACCTTGTTCCAGTGTCTGAAGTATCTGAAACGGAGGCAAGTGATGAAGACCAAGCACAAGACAGTCGGCGAAGGTCAAAGAGAACAAGAGTGCCTTGTCGCAGATACTCTACCCCTGAGTGGACTTACACTGTGTTTGATGCAGGGGGTGGTGAGCACGGGAAGGCTGAGGTCAGTGCAGGTGGTCCGTCGGAGCCCGAATGTGGTGGTGAAGGTGGTGCTGCAGTTGCCAGGGCTCGAAATAGAAGGAACACTGACCCTCACGGTTCCGAATCCTCCGCTTCTGAGTGAAGTCCGAAAATTGGTTCTGCATCGACTCGAATTCCCACCTTTTGGAGTTGAACCGTTTTCACACGAAGTGTTGATTTTGCGTCTTGAACTTTTGTATCACGTTCTGGTGTTGCTCAATGAGGATCTTATTGTGGATCAACTATAAACTGTAAATAAAAGTCTAAAAGAAGAAGATAACCTAGGTCCGAGTGGAAGAAGAATAAACTTAGGGACTTTCCACAGAAGAGGAACGAAAACTAGGAAGTCTTTTTCTGGACTGTGTAAATAAGATTGTGATCGGAAAGGGAAAATCCGGAGATTTCATGGTTGCTCGAGCTGGTTAAGCAAGTCACAATTAAAGGACAGAGACTTTTTCAGGGTTCTTTGCGATAACCAAGACTTTTGAGAACTTTCGAAACCATGGAGCCGGGAGATCCCAATCGTAGATCTAGATGGATTGTAGGCATCCTTATAAGTAGTGTAATAGTTTCTATAATCATAGTAGTTATAGTCTCATACACTGGTTCGCACGAGCTAGAAGTAGAGGGGGTGACAGGGACACCGACACCTATCACACCTAGCCAGAAGGGGGTAGACAGGGCAGCTGACAGAGCTTTGCTATTAGAAGAAAGTCGTAGATTACATGTAGATTTATCTAAAGGTGATTTTAAGTTGAATGCATATGCTAAGTTGTTGTATGAGTATGTTGATGTGATGGATGCGAAAGATTGTTATGTGTGTATGCAGTTGCCTACTTCAGTGGACGAGGGTATTAGGTACCACCATCTTCCACTGACTTATGGTATTTCATGTAGTCTTTTGCTTAGTTTATTTTATGAGAGAGATCAGTTTGAGTATTTCTTTTCCAATTTCGACGCAGTGCTTCCTGAAGTCCCAGCTTACAAGCATTTGAATAAATATGACTATTATAAGACGGAAGACAGACTGAGGAAGTACTTCATACCGAGTTTGGAATTGGATACAGCATTCGCACACAGACACAATCTGACTTGTTTGATGTCGGATGTAGAGAGAAAGTTTGTAGATCAGGTTGAGGATAGGTATAGAAAGCTGACTCACTCCCGAGACTTGGGGCATCACAGGACAGATTGGACAGAGGAAGAACAGTTGCATAAGACCAAGGGAAGCTATGGTCCTATAGCGTTAGATAAGGAGCAGAGGGGTAAGTTATGTATAAGGCGTTATCAGACTTACTACGAGAAGGTGGCAGTGGGACAAAGTACTTGTGATCACGTTTTCACCATGGCAGATGTGGCAAAAGATTTTCTCCAAGGTCCTGTACAAGTGATACAACGGTGTATTACGTATGTGGGAAGAATGCTTATGTGAGGTTGCCTGCAAATTGGTATGGAACATGTTATTTGGCAATAATATTTCCAAAGATTTACCATACAGAAGATTTAAATCTTCTAGAAGGTGGAGAGCATTCACGAGCGAGAAGGGCTGCAAGTGCAGGAATTGTAGTGGGAGATATCTTTGGAGCTATGATACCTAGTCTGGGAGTAGTCTTGAATGATGTGAAGATCCGGAGGTTAGCGACTGTGGTGGATGAATTTTCAATGAATACAGCAAAGTCGTTGGTGTTGGTGGAAGGAGAGATGTTGTCGATAAGGGGAATGGTTTTGCAGAATCGCCTTGCTTTGGATGTCTTATTGGCAAAAGAGGGCGGAGTCTGTAAAATGTTGAAGGTTCAAGAGTGCTGCACTTATATACCAGACCGTAGCAAGGATCTGGAGAAATATATAAGTAACATCACTACAATCCACACAAAAATAGCGGATTTGACCGAAGAGGGGGCCTGGGAAAAGGTCGGCAAGGGTTTTGGTCAAGTGGGAGGTTGGTTTGCGAATCTAGGAAAGGGATTCCTTGGGTACTTTCTGAGACCCCTCCTTATTTTGGTGGTTTGTGTGGTTGGTTTGTGGATTTTGATCAAGGCCTACAAGTGGTATCGGGCAGGCCGAGTCAAGAGAGCTTTGAGGGAAAATGAGATGAGATTGGCAAGACTGCAGGACAGTCAGTATCAAAGGCTCAAGAGCATGGAGAAACTAAGATCAGGGAAGATGGCAACAAGTTCTGTTTAGGTCGGTTCTTTCTCCAAGGGAGTAGAATGAAATGTGATGACAGGAGTCATCAAAGGGGGGAACTGATAGAGCGAATTGTTCTTGTGAATTGTAGGGGTGCATCATAATCACTGAGAGGCCGCACCCACATGTATTCAGACATATATTCGTATATATTCAGTTGTATACTCATGCATGTTTAGTAAAGAATGAATAGTTCACTAATATTAAGTGAATCAGCAGCATAATGGTGTTAGGATAATGATGTAATGTAATGCTTATTGAATTGTGTGAGCATAATGCATAGAGGAATTAGTTCGTGTGTAATGTAATTGCAGTAGTTTAACGTGCACCATATTAAAGCTGCACATGTAATTCATTGTTTGCATATGAATCGTAATGAAAATGCTTATAGGGAAAAGTAAGATGTGTGTTTAAAAGTCATATGTAAAGGCCTGACTACATATATGCTTAGGAAAGGCCTGGTTTATTCTTATGTTAGCTTATTTTGTAGGTCGAGAAAAGTTTCTCTTGGTAAGGCTCTCTGGGCGCAAACGGTAGATTTAATTTGCACAGTAGAAGGTTTCTGTTGAAAGTATCTTAGTTGCAGGTGCAAGGACACATGTCTCGTTAGTAAGACTAACTCTTTGTTTTCAAAAGTTAGAGAGATGGGAGGCATGGTACGGGGAGTGAAATGGAATTTAGGGATGATACTTTCAGCGGAGAAGGTGCCTGGGACTCAAGGTCATAGCAACCGTCCAGGATGAAGTAACCGTTTCGATGGAAAAGTACAAGAGAGAAGACCTGGCCAAGGAGGTGTGACAAAGGCGTGTACAATTGTATTGGGGTTTTGTATTAGGGATAGTGCCCCGAGGGAGGAGGCCAGAGAAGAGGTAGGGGAGACCAAAAGAGAAGGACAGAGCTGAGCTTAGGTATTATGTGATTGCACTTCTTAGGAAGTCTTCACAGCTGACACCTTTTATTCACTCTTGCCTGGGAAAATCGTTATGCAGGGATGTCACTTAGCGTTAGTGTAGGGACAGCAATTGATTTTAAGCTTGTTTAGTCCAATGAAGAGCAACTTAGAAATTGGAGCAATCATAGTCTGGTTGATCCTTCTAGAACTTTCTATTCTCCTTATCTTGAGTCGGATGAGACTCCTGCGTAGGTTATTATTTGTATTAGTGCCCATCTATTTCTTTAACCTCGTGTTGAGGTGCTTGCATGTCCAGTTATTTTTGGCGATAATAAATTCTTAAACTTGAATTCGGAGTCAGTGGTCCTTTCAGACAAAATGAATGCTGTTATGTAACCAGATGAGATTCTCTCCTTTACACTATTCAACAGGTAAAAATATCTTGGCGACCAGAAGGTTCTTATAGATAATTAGATAAGAATCGGCGTTATCAGGTGCATACGAGCCCGCTCTTGGCCTGGTCTTCACCCGGGCACATGCCTGGATCCGTCCCTCTCAGTCACACCTACCTTCCATTCTGTGTGGCTTCCTAGAAGAAAATGCAGAAAGCCAGCTGTTACCCACCCCACAGGTGTATTCCAGAGACAGGAATAAAGCACGAAGGGGCACATGCATCATTCTAAATACCGGTCGCAAAGGGGCAGATTCGCAGAATCTGCGCATTTGCGACCGGTATTTTTGCATTTGGGACTCATCAACCCAAATGCAAATTCGCAATTTAAGTTATCGCTAAATTTGCGATTACTTAAATTGCGAATGCATTTAAATGCAATTTTAAATTGCGATTTCGCAATTAGGGATCGCAAATTACCATCAATTTAAACTTGATGGTAATTTGTGAAAACTTTGAAAAATGCACTAAAGTGCATTTTTCAAAGTTCCATGTTACACACACACATGCCCTTGGGGCATGTGTGTGCGCAACATGTGGTCACATGGCAATTTCAGGGGTGCATCAGGGTGTCCTTTTGGCACACTTGCACCCTTGAAATTGCATGCGCAATTTGCGAGTACTGATTTGGTACTCGCAAATTGCGCATGCAATTCCCATTCATTCCGATGGGCCTCTAGGCCCATCGGAATGAATGGGAAGCTATTCCTTAATTGTGATTCGCAAGTTGCGAGTCGCAATTAAGAAATGTGTAGGAATCACACTTTTTGTTGCGATTCCTACATGCATAAGGAATTGCGATTCCTAAATTGCGATTTCTTAAAAATCGCAATTTAGGAATCGCAATTACTTACTTTGATGCACGTGGCCCCAAATGGTTACAGCAAAAAACTTTAACTTTCTAAAAGTATCATTTTCAGAATTGCGATTTAAAAGCCAACTTCACCATAAGTTGTGCTTTTAAATTGTGATTCCAGAGACATCAAACTTGGAGGTCTCATCTTTTCCAATTGGAAATTCCAATTATGAAATGCAATAGGGCAATCCCATTGTTAACCTATGGGAGAGATAGGCCTGGCAGTAGTGAAACATGAATTTAAGAGTTTTTTCACTACTAGGACATGTAAAACTTAAAAGTGCATGTCCTACTTTTTAAATACACTGTACCCTGCCCTTGGGTTGTCAAGGGCCTACCTTAGGAGCTGATTTATATGTATGAAAAATAAAGATTTGGGCCTGGCAAGAGGGTTAACTTGCCAGGTCGACATGGCAGTTCAAAACTGCACACACATGCTCTGCTTTGGGAGGCCTGAGACATGTTTAAAGGGCTACATCCACAGGTGCCACAATAAGTGCTGCAACCCCACTAGTAGCATTTGATTTACAGGCCCTGGGCCATTGTAGTGCACTTAACTAGGCACTTATAAGTAAATCAAATATGCCATTTGGGGATAAACCAATTTTACCATGTTTTAAGTAAAGAACACATGCACTTCAGCACTGGTTAGCAGTGGTAAAGTGCCCAGATTCATAAAGCCAGCAAAAACGAAGAAAGAAAAAACAGTCAACAACAGGAGGTGAGAAGGCAAAAGGTCATGGGAAATCACTTCAAGGATGGCAGGACTAACACGTGCCCCCCAGGGGAAAGTGGGGAGACCTACCCGGTCCCTTGGGAGTTCTATTTACTATGGCGGAAGAACCTAGAAAGAACATCAGCATTGGATTGATCTGTTCCAGGAAGATGTTTCACCTTAAAGTCCATTCCCTGTAGGGAGATGGACTACCTCAACAGTTTGGGATTCTCACCCCTCATTTGCATTATCCATCTGAGGGGCGTGCGGTCTGTCTGAACCTGGAAGTGAGTGGCAAACAGGTATGGCCTTAGCTTCTTAAGCGCCCAGGCCACAGCAAAGGCTTCATTTTCTATTGCGCTCCATCTCTGCTCCCTGGGAAACAACCTCCTACTGATGAAGGCTTCAGGTTGATCCAGGCCCTCTTTGTTCAGCTGTGAGAGAGTGGCCTTATGCCATGTTCTGAGGTATCTGTCTGCACAACAAAATCTTGGGAGAAGGCAGAGGCCTTGAGCAAAGGTGCTGTGCACATGACTTCTTTCATGGTGTCAAAAGCTTCTAAAGTCAGCTCTGTAAAGGGGGCAACAATGGTGCCATATCCCTTGACAAATGTCCTGCAATAGTCAGTGAGGCCTAAGAAGGCTCTCACCTCTGTCTGGGTCTTGGGGGGTTTCCAAGACAGAATAATTTCAATTTTTGGCTGAAGGGGCTGCACTTTGCCGCCCTCTACTTGGTGTCCCAAGTAGACCACAGAACCCTGCCCTATCTGGCAATTCCTGGAATTGATAGTCAGGCCTGCATTTTGCAGAGCCCCAAGTACTTCCTAGAGGTGGCACAAGTGATCCTCCCAACTAGAACTGAAGACTGCAATGTCATCTAGGTAGGTAGCACTGAATTCTCCAACCCAGCCATGACCTGGTTAATCAACCTCTGGAAGGTGGCAGGGGCGTTCTTCAACCCAAAAAGCATGACCCGGAACTGTAAGTGCCCTTCTGGTGTAGAGAATGAAGACCTCTCTTTAGCCCTCTCAGTCAAGGCAATCTGCCATTACCCAAACGTTAAATCAAATGTACTGAGGAATGTGCAGCTACAAGCAGATCTATGAGCTCATCAGCTCTGGGGATAGGGTGTGTGTCAGTCTTGGTGACTGCATTGAGCCAACGGTATTCCACAGAGAACCGGAGCTCAGGTGTGACACCTGGTGGGGCAGTCTAGTGGACCAACACCACTGAGCTGGACCAAGAGCTGTTTGAGGGCCCAATAACCCGTAATGCAAGCATCGTAGAGACCTCATCTTTGATGCTGGCTCCCACCTTGTCAGATAACCTGTAAATGTTGTTCTTCACAGGCATGCTGCCCCAGTAATAATATCAAGAGTCCACCATGTAGTGACTCCTGGGGTAAGGGAGAACAGAGAGGCAAAGTGCCCCAGAAACTGGTGGCAGTCCCTCTGTTGATTAAGGGTCAAGGTAGGGGAGAGGCTACCACCCACTACTGACCCTTCCTGCCCCACGGAAGAAATGAGGTCAGGGAGAGGCTCACTCTCCTATTCCAGCCCCATCATCAGTAACCAAGATATGGTAAGCCCAGATCTATTGAAGTGGGGCTTGAGGCGAGTGACATGAAGGAACCTTACAGGGTCCTGGGAGTCTTGAGGTCCACCAAATATGTTACATAACTTCTGCTCCTGCACCTCACAAAGCTCAGACCAACAGTCTTGCACTGCTCTGGGCTCCACGGGCTCAATCACCCACACTTTTTGTCCAGACTAAAACTCAACCAGAATGTTATTCTGATCATACCAGCATTTCATGTCCTCCTGGCTAGCTTCTAGATTCAACTGCGAGTTTCTTGAAGCGAGCTGTCTGGTTGTGGAATGCCAGCATGTAGGTGACTACATCCTGGGGTGGCTTCTTTGGAGCTTGCTCCCAACCTTCATTCACCAAAATGAGAGGTCCTCCCACAGGGTGCCCGTATGGAAGTTCAAAGGGACTGAAGCCAACCTCCTTCTGTGGTACCTCCCTGTAGGCGAACAAAAGACATGGCAGGCAGGTATCCCACTTCCGCTTCATGTGTTTGGGTAAACCCATAATCATGCCTTTGAGGGTTTGGTTGAAACCTTTCAACCAACCCAGTGATTTGGGGGAGGTAAGGAGTGGAGAGCTTGTAGGTTACCCAACACTCCTTTCACATGGCCTTCATGTACCCAGGCATGAAGTTGGTACCCTGGTCAGATACCACCTCCTTGGGGAAACACATGTAGGTAAAGGCCCCCATCAGTTTCATGGCCACAGCAGGCATAGTCACCATCCTCAGAGGGACAGCTTCTGGGTACATGGGTCGCTAAGTCCACCAAGACCAGAATGGATCTGTTGACCTTGGCTTCTCTTAGAGTGCAGAGGCCTCACAGTGTCGATGCCCACACTCTCAAAAGGGGTGCTAAAAACAGGAAAAGATTGCATGGGGTCCTTGCACTTCCCCCCTGATTTTCCACTTGCCTTGCAGGTAGGAGAGGTCCTACAGAACACATCTAAGGCCTTCCTCATTTGAGGCCAATAGAAGTGGGTGCCAATGCACATCATAAGCCAGACCCAGTAGGAAAGCTCTGAAGCACTGGGGTACCACCAATGCACATGTTGCACCAGGCTCAGGAGTCTTATGTTCACGATACATGAGACCATTCTACCAAAAAATAAAATGCTTGCCAGAGGCATCACCAACTGCCTGGGTCTCAGCCTGCTGTTGAAGATCCACAAAAGTGGGGCACTGGGGTGTCTCCCTCAGGGTCAGCCTCCTCCCGTACCATGGGAGTTTCAGGAGCAGGTTTCCCATGCCCCCTTGCCCTTCTTCTTCTTCATCAGGTACTTGGGCTGTTCTTAAAGGTTCCTAGTCCTCCTGACTACCCTCTCAAGTTGCCATGAGCCGTGAGGTCAGGCACAACCACTTAGGCAACCCCAACATCTCCAAGTGTGTCCTGAGCTCCACCTCCTTCTAGGTGGTATGCTCCAGGTCATTGCAAACAGACAATCCACTGGCATAGACAGACTCACAGCTACCCTCAAGGATCCTGAGACCCCCCTACTGGGTAGTGGCTCTCACAGTTGTCAGTAGCAACAACTTGGTGGAACACATTAGGGAATATCTGCTCTGAAGACGCCAGATGATACCGGATGGTTGTCCTGCTGGCTCCTGTGTCTCTCACAGCCTCTGCCCTCTGCCCATTAATAGAGACCCACGGCCTGTACTTCCTATTATTACTAGACATGTCAGTTCTCTGCGCCATTTCCCCATCACTCAGGGATGCTAGTGTAACCTCAACACTATTTCTACCACTAGCTGGGACAAACTCCTCTCCCTGCGCTACACTAGCCAGCCTCAGTGACTGCCCACCGGTGGGGAGCTGTGCCTGATTGGGACACTTGGCATCCCCCTTGTAGTGACCTTCCTTATGACACTCATAACACTTTGGGGGTGCCTTTCTTGCAGACTTACTTTCAGGGAACTATTTATTTTTCGTCACAGCAGAGGCATGGAAGTCCTGACCCACAGAACTGGTTTGGGGCCTTTTAGAGAACTCTTTGCTTTTGTTTTTGTCTCCCCCTTCCTCTGGTGAGGACCCTTCCCACACTAGTGGTGATCCCCCAAAGATAATTTCTTGTGGACCGGGGTGCTGGCCCAGCAGTCCGACTCTTAGCAACCTTCCTGGGAGTCAGAGAATTTACTATCAATCAAGTGCTTGTGCAGAACTGGAAAACAAAGACTAAACGTGTGCTCTTTTGCAATCAAGTGATTCAGCCCCTGATAATCATTAACATCACTGCCCTTTTCCCAACCATCCAGTGCCTTGCAAAAAGAATGAACACAAACCATCCAGGTCTGTTGGGTAAGTTTCAGGCAGTCCATAAACTTCTGCCTGTACTTCTTTGGGGTCAAACCATATAACCTGATTAGGGCTTCCTTCATGCAGGGATATCTCATCCTGTCACTCCCATTTAGAGCCAGTAGGGTGTCCCTCCCATCAACAGGGATATGCTTCCACACACTAGCCCCCCCAATTCCCCTCAGGGATCTTGTACATCTGCAAAACAATCTTATACACCTCAAACCATCCATCTATGTCATCTCCCACTCCATAGTCAGGCATGTGGCCGCTAGGTATGTGTACTCTCTTGCCAGAGGACACTTAAAAAATGCTTCCATCATCTTGGCTGGAATCAGCCCCCGTGGCCCTTAGCTCCTAAACCATTTTTGCAGGTGTAGATACAACTCCTACTGTCAGAGAAATGATTTTAGAAAAAAATCAAAAACGCCAATCAGGGAAAATTGAAAAAGGTTCGAATTGATATGGATAGTAGTTTATACCAATCATTATATAGTATTGTACAAATACAAGTCCTATTATCACCGCTGATCACCAATGTTAGAAATTGGGTTTCTGGTTGGCAGGGGTATGCATCCTGTTCAAGCAGGAACCACAATCCTAGTCAGGGAAGTCACAAACACACTTTAAATTAAACTGTGCTCACCCTCTGGTACTTGGCACAGAGCAGTCATGCTTAACTTAAGAGGCAATGTGTAATGTATTTGTGCAATACATCAAACAGTAACACAGTAAAAACACCACGAAAAAGCACCAAACCAGTAAAGAAAAATAGAGAATGATTTTCTAAATAAAATAAGACCAAAACGACAAAAATCCAATAAATATAAGTCGAGATAAGAATTTTTAAAGATTAAATGTAAAAATAGCCCTTAGAAGCAGTAAGCGCTTAAAAAGTTAATTGGTCGCACTTGACCGGGACAAAGTCGAGAGTTTAGTCAGACTGTGAAGGAGTGTGGGCCAGATACGGTACCAACGCAGGGCCCACTGAGCAAAAGTACCTTGGTCCTGGTTGCAAGCAACAAGATGCATCGTGATCCCCATGCATATGGGGTGATGCACCGGATTTCTCCATGAAACGGTTGTGATGCGCCTGGTCCGTGAGTGATATACCGGTTCTGAGATGCCCCTCTTCCAAATGCAATGTGCCAGGTTTATCCACTCTGTAGAGGAGATGCGTCGATCTTCTCCATGCAGTGCCAGTGATGAGGCGGTTCTGATGTGGTGGTTCCGGAGGTGATACAGTGGTCCCGAAGCATCGATCTGGTTCCCACCACCGCAGAGATGTGTCCGTTCCGATCAGTGCAACGAGGTCAATGCATGCGTTCCGCCAGATGTAGCACTTGATACACACCTCCAAGGGCCCAGGACTGGATTGGCACCACTTGGCAGAGCAGGACTCACAGCAGACAGAGTCCAGGTGCTGGTTTCAGTGCTGTTTTCGGAAGTGTTCTGATTTGGTGGTGTCAGAGGTTCAGTACTTAAACCCAGTTGGGCCTTTCAAGTGGGGTAGACTTCGAAGAGATGCTTTGAAGTGCACAGAGTGCCTTTCTTTTCTGCCCTCTGTCCAGACTCACCACAGGAGGGTATGCAACCCTTTGTGTGGGGACAGGGCACAGCCCTTTCAAGTGTAAGTGTCAACTCCTCCCTCCCACCCTGCTCATGATGATCAATCAGCATGCAGATGGCCACTCAGTCACGCCTACCCTTCATTTGTGTGTGGATGTAGAGAAGGAATGCAAGAAGCCAGCTGTCACCCACCCCAGACGTCTATTCCAGAGACAGACAGAAACCACCAAATGGTTACTGTAGGAAAATGCCATCTTTCTAAAAGTGGCTTTTTCAGAATTGCAATTTAAAAGCCAACTTCACTATAAGTTGTATTTTTAAATTCTGATTCCAGATACACCAAATTTGGAAGTCCCATCTTTTCCCAATTGGAAAATACACATATAAAATGTAATAACGCAATCCCAATGTTAACCTATGGGAGGAACAGTCCTTGCAGTTGTGAAAAACAAATATAAGTGTTTTTCACTACTAGGACATGTAAAACTTAAAAGTACATGTCATACTTTTTAAATACACTGTACAATGCCCTTGGGTTGCACTTTAGCACTCGTTAGCAGTAATAAAATGCCGAGAATCCTAAAGCCAGCAAAAACAGTCAATAACAAGAGGGCAAATGGTCAGGGAAACCATGCCAAGGAAGGCAGGTCTAACAGATATGTTCTCAATAAACTAATATGAACACCATTTTGGCACTGATCAATTATTCCGCTATTGGATGTTCACTCATTCTACCCATTCATGCATGAGATTCCTAAAAACATTTTTTTACACCTCACAGCCTTAGGGTAGTCTTCTTCCAACTTTTTGCCTACCTCCCTCCATTTTTCTGGCTCATTTTTGCTGGCTTTATACTCTGCGCCCTTTACCACTGCTAACCAATGCTAAAGTGCTTGTGCTCTCTCCCCTAAACATGATAATATTGATTCATCCCCAATTGGCATATTTCATTTACTTATAAGTCCCTGGTAAAGTGCACTACATGTGCCCAGGGCATGCAAATTAAATGCTACTAGTGGGCCCGCAGCACTGATTTTGCCACCCACATAAGTATGTCAGTATTGAAAAAGTTGTTGTCCATATGAATAACAATACATTCATGCATAAAAACGAAATTGCATCTTTGTTGACAAATTCGTCAGTTGTGAACTCCATGTCATCCCGACTCAGAAATACATAGTTAGGCAGGCCCTGAGACCCAGGCCTGAGGTCACTGATTAACAGATCACAGGGGGTTGGCATGTAGCCAGCAGACAAACGCGTGAACAGGAAATCCCAGATCAATCCCACAGATAGGAGCAGCGACACCACTATGGTCCAGGGAGATTGGCCCGAATAAAGCACACATGGCCGCAGGAATGCGCACGTTCCCAAAACACCATAAAGTCAGATGCCACATGAAATTATGAACACATAACCAATCAGGACACAGAACACAGTACACACCCTGACCACGTGCTCCCCATACTGGACATCTGGACATCAATACTAACCCTGGGCGTAGTTCGTGTAGTAGCGCTACGCGTAGCTACACGAAGTGCACTTCGCACTACGCACGCTATGCGTAGCTACGCGAACTGCGTAGTGCGGTAGGGAAATGCTGTTCGCACTGATTGCACAGTGCCGGATGCTTGTCCGCACTGTGCAATCATTGCAAACGGCAACTTGCACAGTGCAAGCGGTCGTTTTCTGCCGCTCGAGTAGATTTGTACTCGAGCGGCAGGTTTCTCAACGCGGACTGGTAGTTTCTCATCGCGAGCGGTCGCGAGCATACGCGACCACTCGCAATGAGAAACCTGACCTCCCCGCGTTGAGAATCTCGCCGGGAGGTTTATTTTCCACGCTCACGATCGGCAACTTGATGTTGCTGATCGCGAACAAGGAAAAAGTCTCGCCGGGATGTTGATTTTGCTCGCTCGCGGTCGCCAACTTGACGTTGAGGACCGCGAGCAAGCAAAAAATGCCCGCTACGCTACACGTTTTTGCACTGTGCTACGTGCAATTCGCTTAGTGCGTAGTAGCGCAAACTACGCACGCTCCGCGAGCGTAGCGTAGTACTACGCCCAGGGTTAATCAATACCCACTGGCCGCATTGTGTCTGCGCAAGGTCGAGGCCTACCTTGATTCCTCATCCAATACATTCATTTATGGCGCCAAAGACAGAGATTCACATTCCTTACTAAAAATGAACTGTATAAAGACCCATGTTTTACCGATTATAAATTGAGACAGTCCTTAGACCCTATGCCTGTGACTGTGCTCCCGGCTGCATTGTTTAATTAAACAAACTGTTCCTGTTTTTCCAAATGCCTCTTGTCTATTGGTTTTTTCATGGCATTTCATGTTCAAGCAACATTTTGGCAAGCCAGCCAGGAACTGATTGGTACCTTGAACCCGACTGCAGCTGAAGGAAAGGGACCCTGCCAGGAAGGATTCACATTTATGTAACAAGGAAGGTGAGCAGATACTGCACTTGATTGTAAGTTCTGCTGAATGCACGGGGCGGAGGTCCGTCCTGAAACAGCCGTCACAGAGGGTACGAGACTACATCAGAACCTCAGTAATAAATGTGGCGTATGGCAAACTAGGGAGAAGCGTAAAAAGATAACCTGAGCACCCTGTCACTGACAGAAATCTGGCATACTACCTATTTTATATGTCCTAGCTGAGTAGTCGCAAGGCGGCCTCGGAGGCAATCCCCCGGAAGCCACCTTGTTTCAATAGTCAGCACACTAGGAAAGGTGAATATTTGTTGTATTTATTGACAGAGTTGACATCTCAATCTTATTTTTTGGTATAAAATGGTTTCTCATTGCTACAGGTTACTCAACACCATTGGTATCTGAAAGGAGTGAGAGTCAATGGTCACTTGGACTGCTGGGAATAACACAGATGGTACTCTTTTTCTGCTGGGTGTGATGCAGCCGGTATGCTGGGCGTGACACAGATGGTACGCTTGGCCCCTGGGTGTTATACAGGGTGCGATTCGGACATATAGGGAAATAGATTTGGACCTGGGAGATCAGATGTAACTTGTGTTTGGCCAATAGGGGCCTGTGGTTCTCAAGTTATTCCCTTTTTAACGCAAACTATTGTTGTTTTCTTTGTCCCGGAGCCAATATTGACAGAGTATCAGGCTCACTTAGTCCTGTGTGCTGCTCAGAGCTTCCCCTGGTCACATGATAGCATGCGCTTCGAGAGGGCTAAGGGATTTCTTTTTACAAAGTCATCATTTGTTCTCTGTCAGTTTTTATTTGTTGAGATTGATGTAAGGTATATGTGTGATGTGGTGCTGTTAATTACTGCAAACTGTGTTTTGCTTTAAGTATTGTGTTTTTGTCGATGGCCCAATGTTTTATATGAATATGCTGCTATTTCTCACAGATTGTATATGATGGCAGCAGTCAATATCATTCAGATACTGTTTTTATTGACAAGTTGCACTTTACCTGGGTTGCAATGCTTCATATGCGTTGTTATTTGTGTTTATGAAATGTTCATGTTGAATTGTTCATGCATCTGTACATAGCTCTGAGCTTGTAGTTACATAATTAGAAGCTGTAACCCCCCTTATATATTTTCACCACAATTAGATCAAAAAGAAAGAATTCCTAAAAAGAAGCTAAGGTATCTAGCCTCTAAAACTGCCAAAGTTATCATGGAGTCACCATTAAAACACATGCAAACCAAGTTCCCCACCCAGGCTAAAACACTTAATAAGTTTTGCCAAGAATGGACACACATGCACAAAGGCACACACATTTCCCTGGCCAAAGAAGGGAACTTTTGACTCTAACATAATTGAAAACATGAGAACACACATACAAACCAAATACACAGGTTAAAAGGAAGATAAGAGGGAGGCATTATTAGAATTATGGGCCATCTTCGAGGAAGCCCAGATTGACAGTCCTGCACTACAGATAGTAAACAAGGCATCAACACCTCCCCCACCCTATGCAGGTATGGAGGTGCTCTTGCCTGCTCTCCCCGCATTAGGATACTCCAATCGCCAGTTGAGGAAACCAGCAGGCCCCCTACCAAATAACGACGTGTTAGGCCCAGGTATGAGAGATTAACAGGCCAGCAGGCTCAGGCAGCTCAACGTTACCAAGAAGTTCGA
Organism: Calotriton arnoldi; assembly: GCA_963921515.1. Classification (NCBI taxonomy): domain Eukaryota; kingdom Metazoa; phylum Chordata; class Amphibia; order Caudata; family Salamandridae; genus Calotriton; species Calotriton arnoldi. The sequence goes on along the minus strand of CAWUFW010001579.1, from coordinate 1,651,370 downwards.
CAACCCGTCCGTAGCGTCCAACACATAGAACCCCAGCAGCGCTGAAAACACGTACCCCCACTAGTCTAGGTGAACACACATGGGGCTAGGGAGGTTTCTAGTGGTTCTCCACAGTGATACAGCTAGCTGATTGCGGAAGGGGGCCCCAGTACTCTGAGATACAATGATGAGGGCAAAGCTACAGGATTTGCACAGGTAGCCGAGAAAAGAACAGAAATCAAATTTGAGGGCGAAGTCAGACTGAAAAGGATAGCTCAGAGTGAAAGAGGCAACCTAGACGGGTTGTGGAAGAAAGGCACAAGCTGAGGAGGGAGACAGAAAGAGCTCGTACCCAGGAAGCGCAGTGAGAAAACAGAACAGTGCGCCCCCACATGAGGCGAGCGGGGGCAGGCACAGGGCATTGATTGGGGAAAAGTCTGAGGTAGAATTAGACGAGAGGCTTCTTGCTGGGATCCGAGCCTCACCAAATTTTCAGTGTAGGAAAGGGGCTGACTGGGAAATAGGAGACCAAGGTAGCCTGGTACTGACCCAACCAACACATAGGAAAAACAGGATAGCACCTTTGCGCGCTCACAAGAGGAGCAGCGACAAAGACGTACGCTGCTCCACCTGAGTGCATGGAATAGATAGACTGACCCCAAGGGAGATAGTGGTCAGGGAGGAAGGCAAAACTTTTGTGTGGCCATTCTGCCACCTGCTAGCCCACTGGACCGAGGTAAAAGACCAGTATGATAGACCTTGGCCGAAAGATGGATTCTTTGAACCAGAGAACATGACCATAGTGGACGACTGCATCCAGCATGGAGGATGAGATCCCAAGTGGAACTTCCCCTACATGCAGGAATGCCCAAAAAGGTGGGAACACCATCTTAGGGAGAAACCAGTAGAGTTACCCAAAGTAAAAATGTACCCGCTGCTACAGAAGGGCATGTCACGGACCATCTATGTGCCGTAGGCTCAAATGGATAAGGAAGTGCTAAGGACAAAGTTACCGCCATTGCTGGAAGGATCGGGGAAATGGATCTCATGTTTTGAGAAAAACACTGAGGGAATGAACCTAGCGATAGGCGATATCAAAAGCCTGCTAAGTAGTCTTATCGGAGAGCAGACTAACACTGTGTTCGCTCGAGCTCGCATTCCAGCAATTACACTGACAAATACTGAGCATGATGGGCTGCATTTAATTCATACAGGTCTCAAATATGGACAGTCCTGAGGGAGATGTTCCCTGACCGCACTGACATAGGAAAGATAATGGCGGAGTCTATGAAGCCAGGGAGACAATGACCAATTTTCTGGATAGGATGAGGGAACGATAGGGACAAGAGACAGGACAGCCATGGTCTGATACAGGCCCACAAGTTGCATTCTTTTACAATATTCTCAAAAGGGGCTGCCCACCGAAATACAAAGTGGATTGGACAGTGTTGGTTAGATACCAAGCCCTGGCGGGAGGTACAAGCCCATATATTGCATTATTACAAAAAGAAGCAAGGGAAGGATAGAGAAAAATAGGAGCAAGCCCAAAGAGACAACGCTAAATTGGTCCAACACAAATTGAAAAAGACCGCCCTCCAGGCAGCCTCGTTGGCCATGAGCATGCAAATGGGAGCAGCCTTAAAGGGAACTCCACCGGTAAACCCCAGAGTGTTTCAACCTAGCTATAGCGGCAGAGGCCAGGGAAGCTGACAGCAACCAGACCCTAGGGAATATTACTATTGCTACAAGATAAGCCAGCTGGCAGACAGATGCCAGTAAAAGCATAACATGAACAGAGATCAATGGGCCAGCGTCAGCCACCACAAAATCCTCATTCACAAAATCAAGCCCAGGGAAACCCGAATACACCTTACATTCCACTGCAGGGAGGTCAGACAGCGGCCGCACCACTGCAACAGGGATCAGGTAGTTGGACAAGCACATTGCAACAGAAACACAGAGAACCCAGCCCTGCAGGGACCGGGCCACAGCCTCAGCAGGGAGGAGTAACTGTCTGGGGAGGTAATGCCTTCACACAAACACAGAGTCCAAATGTGCAGTAAGATAAAACCCCAGAGTAAAATACTACCCATTCACCCACTACCCAAGAATTAACTGTACCAAAGCCAAAAGAAGGACCAATAAGACAACGTTGGGAATGCAAACTTTTACTTGCATCTGGGGAGTCAGGGCTGCTATATGTGTTCTGTTGATCGCTTATCTTCACTAAAGCTCGTTATTGAGGGTGCTTGCAGGAGCCAAGGCCCCACTTGGCTGGTGATCCCTCAGGGCTGGTTTGGCTGACCACACCCCAGGGGAAGGGCAGTCTGATTAGGGGGCAAGGCAGCTCCCAGACCAAGTACTTAAAGAGCAGGCACCCAGGTTCCTGCATCCAAAGTCAATGGGACAGTTTCTTATTACCAAGTTGAAAGTCCCCCATTCTCGGGCATTCAGCACAGGACCCATGTGTTGTTTCATGGCGTGAAGCCCCAACAGCGCCCCTGAAGAACTAGAAGCCTCTGGCCAAATGGAGGCCCACTTTCAGTTCTAAAGCGAAGCTGTCCTCAAGTGACAGGATACCCGTACACCTGGGAAAGTGGAGATCCCATAACCTTCACAGCACACACACAAGAGCCAATCAGTTGTGAGGCGCCCGCATTGTGCTGAGTCAGTCAAGAAGTTTGTCAGGTTAGCCAGACGTCCGGAGTTGCAAGGCAGTCATGGTCCAGTCATCATCCCTAGGCAAAGTTTGGCAAGGGTTCTAGGCTTTGACCCTGGGATCCCGATGTTCTTATGATCTTGGCAATGTTTTTTTTTCTTTCCTTTGGATTTTTCAAATCTCCACAGTCTGGTCACCATGCCAAACCCCTCCAAAATAGTGACAGGAGAATGCCCGCTAGTTCAAAGTCCCTAGCCACAAGCCAGGAACCACAGATCCAAACATACTGAACAAAGCATGGTCCGAGAGAGGGCGGGGTACCTGAGCAAGGGGAGGCTGCAAAGTCCATCACAGCTTCAGGTGAGAGTAGAATGCAGAATACGCTCACCCCCATATCAGGCCTAGCAATTAACCAATGCACCAGGCCTCACATACACCATCCAGAGAAAGCAGTAAAGCCTCGGCCTTGGAACCAAAAGATAGCATGATCAGGGGTACATTGGGCCAAGGAACAGCTTTCCGACCCCCTCCTCCTCTTGATAAGTGAAACAGCAGATCACACCAGATCTAAGGAAGTGCCTAAAAATCAACAAAAGCAGCCCATAGTTAGCCCAAAGGGTGGAGCATAGATATCTGGCACCACAAGGAAGGGAGACGTTGTATGCTGCATGCCCAGAACAGAGAAGGATATAGACACGTTATCTCAGGGCACGTTGCAACCACTATCAACACTTAACAGTGACACGCACCCTTCTCACACAATTCTATGCACGTGTAGGTAGAAAGCATCTCGCACTGACGGCACACCTATGTAAACACCAGGAGAGACAGGGTCTCGGAATAGTGGTGGCACCCATAAAACCCTAGATAAAAACCGATACGATCCATCCCTGTGATCACAACAATACCATTCCATAAACATCTCGCACTAATCCAAGCACCCAGTTAAGTATGAAGGCTCAGAAAATAGATTCATTCGCCCGATTACCCATATGCCACTTTTAAGTTTTAACCACCAAAAAGAAACCATGATCGGGGCCACCTTCCGATGCTTTACTAAAAATTGTGTAAATGGAGTGTGGAGAACACACCCCTGAGAGAACTGCAGAACCCCGAAGAAAAGATCATTAACAATGGCCCACATGCAATGCTTTTCTGAATTAACAAATGAACCAAGGTCTTATGCAACAGAACTGCAATCGAACCTCCAAGTGCACCACCTTTTCAGCTGCCACATCATCACCCCAACGCAGATTGTGTGTGAATCAAATGTATCAAACTTATGTACTGCACTGTGAACTTTTTTGATCGAACTGTTGAATGAAAACACCCGATAATCACAGGACCACAGACATCTCCCCAGGATCCTTATCAAATACCTGCAATGTTCAACTACAAGTTATGTATTTTTGCACTTTTATGTACCCTCTGTCTAGTTTGGATGCTGCCACACCAATTCGCTGTTAAAGAACTGCCTAGCCAAATGGAGCCTGTTCAGAAACTATCACAGCGCTTGCGTAGGGATCTCTCCTATCTCACTTATAATTACACTGACCCACACGCTACCTTTCCACATGCACTACACTGTGCCCTTTTACACAACACATGGTATCAGCACATGACCGCCTTGATCTTTAAAGGCATCAGCCAGGTCATGTTACGTCTGTTCACTGATACTGCGTGTAGTAGGCACAGATAGACTTTACTTGTTCCAAGAGGTAGCCCCTGAAAAAGCAAAATGCCTTCTCCACTTATACCTATGCAGAATCAGGGCCAAAATCCAACCCAATAAAGTGGACCCCACTGAGAAGTAGTGAATCTGACCCGTTACAAGACCAACCCAATGGCTCTATACCTTGATTGGTGCGTCCTGCTGCATGTTTATCACAGGGAATGACCTGGATAATGGTACGTTGACTCTTGCCATCCAAGCACTGCACCTTTTACAAAGAGACATGCGTGAGGAAGGAGGTGCCCCTGAGCAAGAGTGGTTCTATAATTGGTTCTTCTGGCTTCCCAGTGGCTTTTCGGTCTGTGCTCATCGTTACTGCCAGTTATCTTTATGCTCTTGTTTTTGTGTGGTTCCGTGAAATTAAATGCAGTCTTCAAATTGGGCAGAATGCAAGTAACTAGGAAAGTAGTAATATCAAAACCGAAGAACAACAGTCCCCCAATAAAGTAACTTTCATGAAATATGGGTTAGACAGTGTAGTTGAAAATTCAATTATATGGGGGAATGTTAATATTGAAAAAGTCAATGTCAATATGAATATTGATACATTCATGCATAAAAATGAACTTGCATCTTCAATGACAAATTCACCCATTGTGGACTCCACGTCAACCCCAACTCAGGAATACGCAGTTAGGCAGGCCCTGAGACCCAGGCCTGAGGTCACTGATTGACAGTTCATAAGTGGGGTGGAACATAGCCAGTAGACAGATGCGCGAACAGGAAATCCCAGATCAATCCCACAGATAGGCGCAGCGACACCACAATGGTACAGGGAGATTGGCCCCAATAAAGCACACATGGCAAGAGGGGTGCGCACATTCCCAAAACATCTTAAACTAAGATGCCACATGAAGTTAAGAACACATAGCCAATCAGTACACAGTACACACACTACACACAGTGATAACGCACTCCCAAAGCCGGACATCTGGACATGTTACCCACTGGCCAGATTGTGTCCACACAAGGTCGAGGCCCACTTGGATTTCTCATCCAATACATTCATTTATGGTTCCAAAGACAGAGGTTCACACTCCTTATCAAAAAACGATCACTGGAACTTGTTTATTGCATTCATTGAACTAAATAAAGACCCATGTTAGACCGATTGTAAATTGAGACAGTCCTCAGATCCTATGCCTGTGATTGGGCTCCCGGGCTACATTGTTTAATTAAACGAACTGTTCCTGTTTTGCCAAACGCCTCATGTCTCTTATTTTTTTCAAGATATTTCATGTTCAAGCAACAATTAGCCCTTTAACCATGTTTCAAACCTGCCACTGCAGAGCCTGTGTGTGCAGTTCCACACTGCCATGTCGTCCTGACAAGTAAACCCTCTTGCGAGGTGCAAACCTTCCCTTTGTATACATATGTCACCCCTAAGGTAGGCCCTGTATAACCCACAGGGCAGAGTGTGGTACATTTAAAAGGCAGGACATGTACTTTCAAACTTTACATGTCTTAGTAGTGAAAAACTCCCAGTTTCTTTTTTTTACTACTGCAAGGCCTATTTATCCCGTAGGATAACATTGAGATTACCTTATTATATGTTTTAAATGTAACTCCCAATTCTGACTAGAAGACTCTTCATGTTTAGTGTCACTGAACTCACATTTTAAAATCACAACTTATGGTGACATTGGATTTTAAGTTCCAGTTTAGTAAATGCCACTGTTAGAAAGTGGAACCTTTAGCCATTTGGAGCCTTCTGCCTGTCTCTGCAATACACGTCTGGGGTGGGTGCCAACTGGCTGCCTGCATTTACTCTAGACAGTCACACACAAAGGAAGGGTAGGTGTACCTGAGTGGTCATCTGCATGCAGATGGGCCATCCTGAGCAGGATGGGAGTGAGGAACACTCACTTACACTTGAAAGGGTTGTGTCCTGCCCCCACACAAATGATTGATTACCCCCATATAGTGTGTCTTAAGCCAGGGCAGGAAGGAAGAGCTTCTGTGCACTTCAAAGCTTTCTTTGAAGTCTCCCCGACTTCAAAGGTACCATTGAGTAGAAGTACTGGACCTCTGGCACTACAAAATCAGTACACTTCTGGACCTGTGACCATTCTGCCAGGAAGAAGAGGATTTGCTCTGCTGCTCAAGGAATGCCACTCTGCTGGATTTGCAGTTTGCTGGACTCTTGCCTTACTGTGTTTTCCTTCTGCCTGCTGCTCTCTCTGCCTTGGTGAGAAGGACTGGACCTGCATCATTTGAACCCAGAGTGATCCAATGCCTTTCTGGCTTGCCTCCTGTTGCCTCAGTCTCGGGACACAAAATATTTAGAACCCTCCTGTTCCTACCCTTTGGCTCATCTGCTTTTGAGCTCAGAAGGTGCTACTCTTTGGGCTTTGGTAATCTACCCCCAGCTGTGTGATTAAAATATTGTCCTCAAGTTCTGGCAGTCCAGGATCTTTATTGGCTACAATTTGCTAAAAGATATTTCGGTGTTTTAGGTTGATTGCCTCGAATAGGGGGTTCCGATCATTTTAGTGACATACTAGTCTGTTTTTGAGCTACTGAATTTTTATAATTTTTGAAGAAATGGGCAGATCAAGTAATCTGTCTCTATTGTTTATCTTTCACAACAGTACTCTGTTGGCTTGTTAACATTCTTTTTCATACCATCTAACTGCAGAGATAGAGAGGAAATTCTACTCTGCACAAAGGCAAATCTTCTGGCAAAAGAGAGCTAGACCTGGTGACACTATTCCCCCTTGGGGATTTATTCTCCTCTTTCTCTTTTGGCAGTCTCCATCCTGACTCTATTTGTCAGTGGCCGTGCCTGTTTCAATAGGTTACTCAAAGACTCAGCATCCCATGACTTGATCTCTTCGCATTGGAGGAGAATCCTCTTCTTACGTCCATTTGTGTTCTGACTCTGTAAGGAAATCCCTCTTTTTGGATATTCACCCCAAATTTTTGGACTGATGCTGCTGGTTTATCGACTCTGCGAGTGCACTGAGGCCTGCTAACCAGACCCCAATGCCAGCATTCTAACGCTTACAAAGTGTATGTCGAATTGGCTGCTCCCAATTGGCAGAGAATAACTTACTTATAAGTCCCTAGTATATAGTACTCAGGGCATATAAGGCAGAGTGGCACTGACTGTGCCACCCTGTGTGTGGAAAAGTACAAAATGCTGCCTCTATAGACTGGAATGGCAGTGGTAACACTAAATGATTGACTTTACCATTCAAACCAGTTTTTAAAGCCCCCACTTTCCTTAAATATATATGTAAATCTCTGCTAAGGAATGCTTATTGAGCCCTAAGGCAGGGAGCTGTATATTATTAAGTAGGATAGGTATTTTGTATATATATCTTAAAAGCAAGAATTCTAAATTGTTGTTTTGATGTGGAAGAGTTAGTAGCCCCATTGGCTGACACAGGGTTACAGGCTAAACTCTAATCCCGGCTAAGTTCTGAATGGGACTACCTAGGTGGGTACTCTAAAGTATCAACATAATCGTGGCATTAAACTCAACTTGATGCCCAAGTTGAATTTAATGTCACTATTAAAGAAATGCAACTTTTGAAGTTTCCACACTGTGACCAAGTTTGTCCAGTGGCCTCAAACGGTCACTGGCCAATAGACAGCTTTCTGCCCTTCTAGGGTGTAGTGTGAACAGCTCCCAGGCTTACGGACAATAGCAGCCTGCTACAGGGGCGAGGTGTCACCTCCACTTTGCAGGAAGCCACTCGGTGTTAGCCCAAAAGGTGTGCTTCAAAGGCGATGCTGCCTTTGGTGGGCAAATTAGAGCTCACACTCCTGAGAGGCTGCCCTTTGTTCAGGTAGACAGGTTGGTTGCGGGGACAGAGAGGGGAGGCCAGTGCCTGGACCAATTTCCTGTGGACATGTACCAAGAGTCTAATATCCAAGGAAAGAATCAGACATCTTGAGAGTGGGCAGAATACTGCACTCTGGGATTGCTAGATGCCATACACATAGCGAAAGTCATCACCAAGAGGGAGGGGACCGGGTAGCCCATTAGCTAGTGACTGCATCATACCCGAGAGCACTTTCTGGGCATAAATATGCCCCCCCCGGCACCCTGAACCTGAGATCACTCCAGAGCTGGTAAGAGGACTAAAGAAGGGCTGCTCCTTCACGTCTCGACTTAGCAAGAGAGGCTGCATTGCCTGCTGGACTGCGCCTGCCGCACCTTGGGCTAGCGAAAAGAGGACTGTGTCTGCGGCTACTGACTTTGGGAAACGTTGCTCCCAAGCCTCAGACCAAAGAAGTGACTCCAAGGGTCAGTCGACTGACCCCTTGGAACCAGCACCTGGACAATCAAAGCTGAAGTAGCCCACCCTGGCAAGTCAGTAGCCACGCCAGAAGAATTGTCACTGACTGCTGCTGGGCCCCCCAAGAGACTGGTCCCTGATGCCCAAAAGTTGCACCTGAGTCAGCCGGACCTGGGAGTGTTATCTGAGTCCAGATTGGTCATCCAACATCGCTGAGACCGCTGTGGACAGAGACCGGTAGCCCAGCCACAGCTGGTCTTCTATTGTCTCATAAAGGACTTTGAGGGACTCCAACCTATGTGGCTAAAGTCGCCCCACTTGACTCGTGGACCAAGGAATAACCGTAAAGGCACCCCAGTCGACTCTGCAGCTCACAGAGAATTTTTGAGCATCTTCCATCTCCTGCACCTGCAACATCAGGACCACTCCATTGAAATATATGGCGGCTGTGCTGTAAAGTTGGAAGTGGACTAGACAACACATTGGTGGCCAGGAAACTGTCCAAATACTCTTTATTGGCCCCTAGACCTCCATCCTGTCATATTTGTTCACCAAGTCGGTCCAGAGTAGCCAAACACAACTCTTACAAACTTTTCAAAATTTAAAAACTTTGTGGGTACCAATGCATGTTTACAGATAAACTGTGATTTAAGTTTTCTTTAAAAATTTGTATTTCCGGAACTCTCTAGTGAATTTTGCTCATCTTGGTCTCTAAAAATTAATAAAAATACATCCTATTTTTATAAATTGGTGTCGGATTTCTTTCATGCTTATTTTGTTGTTAAATACTTTACACTAGTTCCTTTGTTTAAGCCTTGCTGCTCAAGGGTATAGCTACCCAGGGGTGAGCTTAAGGTATTACAAATGAGCCTCACTGGACTCAAGACAGTTTTTGCGAGTGTATTACACAGTAAGGCCACTAAGCCATACCATATAATGCTCCCAAATCCTCATAGACTTCATCTCGCAATACAATGGTGATGGAAGTATTCTTGGTCCGTTGGTCAACTTTCTTCTTTACTGCTTTCCTACCTTCCTACTGACTTAAACGTTGGTGAAGAGGATTCACGAGGATTGAGGGAAGGTGCTCTTGGTGGTCCCATGCTCACCCTGAAGACCAGGATATCTGATTCTAATCCATTTGTCAGTAACTCCCCATTGAAATTTCCCTCTTTATCTATCCCAGCTGAGACGGACCATTCTTTCTCTATCATCTCTGAGGCATAATACTCAATCTTGGAATTTGGCATTTGAGAGGATAACACTGATTTTGCAGGGCTTCAGCAGTAAGGTTGCTAATGATATCCAGCAATCACTATCCTTCGACCCTAAAATCTTGTGGTAGACACTGGAAAAAGTTTGAATCCTGGTGTGGTACTAAGGTTCTGTCTCCTTATTCCTGTGACTCTAATAGGATTTTTTGAGGGATGGATGTTAGCTAGGTATTGCAATATCAAAAGTAAAGAGACAATTGGCAGCAATTCAAGCCTTCCAGGTTCAGGACTCCTTGTCCATCACTCCTTTAGCTTCTAGGTTTTGGGGAGTTTTTTCCTCCCCAAATCAGTGGTTCATAGCTCAATTCCATCATAGCATCTGCCCATAGTCCTCTGGAGTCCCCAGGAGCCTCCATTCAAACCTCTTCTTACTGCAGGCCTAAATTCCTCTCTGCTCAGGTCCTATTCTTAGTGGCAATCTGTTTTTGCAGAAGGATTGGGTAAATTGGGGTTAACTTTCTAACTTTTCCATTTCTTAGATTTTTCCAGAATAGGGTGTTACTGAGACCAATCATTCCTTCCCCCCCGAAGGTTCTAGTCACTTTTCACTGCTCTGAGTATATTGTCCTTCCTATTTCCTCCCGAAGTCCTTTTTCTGAGAAGCAGTCCAACCTCCACACCCTGGATGTCAACACAGATCTCTCTATTTATTTGTTCAAAATTTTCGTTTTTCGAAAGTTTTATGTTATGTTATTAAAATTTATACATCACACGAATGCCAAACGGTGTCTTGGCACTAACAGTCCTGAAGCGAGCTAGTGCACTATTCGTTAAATAGCCGGGTTTTAAGGGCTTTCCTGAAGGATGTTAAAGAAGGAAGACTTCTGATGGAGAAGGGGAGGGTGTTCCAGAGCTTTGTAGCACCTACCGTGAAGCTTCTGCTGCCCCAGTTAGCCTTGCGGAATCTCTGAGAGTGCATCAATTTCACCGCCTCAGATCGAAGACATCTGTTTGGGGAGTACCAGTGCAGTGACCGCCTCAAAAACTGAGGACCAGTACCGTGTAGCGCCTTATATGTAATACATAAGGCCTTAAACTTATTGCGACACTTAATCGGAAGCCAATGCAGTCTCCGAAGATGCTTTCCCACTGATTGACACTTGGGGATCCCCAGCAGGAGCCGTGCAGCAGCATTCTGGATCATCTGACGCCTGTGTAACTGCTTCTCGGGCATTCCGAGATAGAGCCCATTGCAATTATCCAGTTTGGCAAGGACTAAAGATGTAAACACTGTTTTCCTGCTGTCTGCTGGGATCATAGGTAAGATTTTCTTGATCATCTTAAGTAGGAAAAAGCTAGATGACAAAACTGCTTCGACTTGAGCTTTAAAGTTCAGCTTCTCATCTATATTCACTCCCAAATGCTTTGCTCTGGGGACCGGGATGGGTACTGCTCCCAATTCGTCCAGCCACCAAATCTGGGACCAGCTGGGGGAGTAGTTACCAAACAGTATTATCTCAGTTTTCCCTGAGTTAAGCTTGAGGCAGTGCGAACTCATCCATGAGTCGACTGTCAACATGCAATCCGTAAATCTTTTTACATGCGGCATGATATTTTTACAGATGGACAAGACGATTTGAGTGTCGTCCGCGTAGGCTGTTAAAGCCATCCCGAAGGATCTGATTAATCCAGCCAATTCAGACATGTACACATTGAAAAGTGTAGGGCTCATTGAGGAGCCCTGAGGGACCCTACAAGGGAGAGTGAAGGACGGGGAAACATAATTGCTCAAGGCAACTGATTGTATCCTGTCAGATAGAAAAGAAGAGACCACTGCTAACGCATTATCCATGATGCCAAGTGTATTCAGACGGTTAAGTAACAGGTTATGGTCGACCGTGTCGAACGCTGCCGACAGGTAGAGCAGAATAAGGGCCGCGGCACCTCCTGCATCTAAGACTGCTCTACTTTCAACTGTGGATTTTATCAGGGCAGTTTCGGTGCTATGCTCTGCCCTGAAACCGAATTGGGATTCGTCCAAGAAGTTGTGTTCATGTAAATAAAGTGCAAGCTAATTATTCATGACTTTTTCCACCAGTTTGGCTGGGAGTGGAAGACGCAAAATAGGCCTGTAATTATTTGGATCAGCTGCATCAAGATTTGGTTTTTTCAAAAGGGGTAGAATCGATGCCCTCTTCCAAATGGAGGGAAAAACACCTGATCCTTTTTTGTAATCTTTGGCCTTTTGAAAAGAGGACTCGGTTAATCTTCACCGCCCTCTTTGGGTGGGTTAATTTTGCCATTTTTAAATCTTACGGATTAGCAGGTTAGGAGTTACCCGCTGGGGTCCAGGGTAGACCCACAAGAGCTATGATGCTCTCTGGGCTGCTTTGAAGGGAGCCTCTCTTAAAGATATCTGCTGTGCAGTAATTCAGTCCACCCCACACATGTTTATGTTGCATAATCATTTGCAGGTTGGAGGTTCAACCTCTAGCAGGTTTGGTTCACATGTGTGTCCACTGTGCACGAAGTATTAATGTTAACATTGTCTTTAATTTATCTTAATAAACTATGAGTCAAGGATCATATTTGGTAGGCTTACTTCTTTCTGTACTGAATAAAAATCAAATTCCCTGCTTGGCCATTTACTCACAGAGTAAGGACTGTTCAATGAAGATGTACGAGGAGGTAATGACCCAGTTACTTACTGGTAATCTTCCTTACTTGAGTCCAGGTCTTCCTCGTCACAGTCCTGAAACCTCTCCCTCCCTGATTCGCTGTACTATTTATTGTTGATTCCGTAGTTATATTGTTTTACTTGGTTATTTACAGGAAGTGACTGGGGTGAGTTCCTCTTTTGTGGTATTCTGGGAATCTGGGAACCATATTGAGTGTAATGTTTGGCTGGGCTAGCTAATCAATATCTGTGAGGACAGAAGCTTCCTGGCACCACTCTGGCAATTTCCAGATTTCTCATATGCTTGTGTGGTCCTTCAATAGTGACATGGGTTGAAGGCATATTGGAAGTATTAGCAGGATTACTGCTCTGAAGACGTGTCTCATTTGCAATATAAGCTTCAAAAGTTGATGGTGTGCCTTCTATTTTCTGTTCTTTACGGTCTTGCACAAGTTCAAGCACAAATGCAAATGTATGTTGGTTCAGCTGATATTTATTTATTTATTTATTAATTAATTTATGTATTTATATGTTTGTGCATGATTTATTTGTTTGTTTGAGTATGAATTTGGCATAAGGACAACAGAGCATTTTATAAGACTATGGGCCAGATGTACGACGGATTGTTGCATGCGCAAATGGGTTTTATACCCGTTTGCGCATGCAAAAAACCTATGGCCCATGTACTAACCCTATGTTGCGAGTCGCTAATTAAATAGCAACTCGCAAATTAGGGTTAGCTATTAGGAAGGGGCGTTCCAAGGGCGTCCCTTCCTAATAGCGAGTCTGAACCCTATGTAAGAATGTTTTGCGGTTGCAAAACACTCGCAGTTTACCACCCTCTTCAAGAGGGTGGTAAACCATTCACAAATGGGAAGGGGTCCCCAGAGGGCCCCTTCCCCTTTCTGAATGGGTGCGCAAACATTTTTTCAGATCAGGCAGTGGTCCCAGGGACCAGTACCTGCCCTTAAAAAATGAAAAAAAAAAGATTCATTTTTTTTTATTTTAAATGCATCCCATTTTCCTTTAAGGAAAACGGGCTGCATTTTTTTTAAAAAACTGCTTTATTTAAAAGCAGTCCCAGACATGGAGGTCTGCTGACCCCAGCAGGCCACCATCCTTGGGAGTGCCAGCCATTCCCAATGAGGTCACAAATTGCGACAGCCTCATTAATATGCATGAGGCATGCAATTTGCGACCCCATTAGGAATCGCAAACAGTGTCTGAGACACTGTTGTACATCTCAATTTGCGAGTCGCAAATTGCGAGTCGCAAATGCAACACAATTTGCGAGTTACAAATTGGTGGTTCGTACATCTGGCCCTAAGTGTCATTAATAGATACAAATAGAAATTAACAGTTGTTACATCAAGCAATGGTAAAACAACAGCAATGCAATATTATAAAACAGAAACAACGGATGACCCAAACAAAAATTGATGAAAGAAGATCCAATAGTTAGAGGTGATTCGTTGGGAAGAGTCAGAATCGTAAGCAGAAGGGGTAGGTAAGGTACTCATTCTGCATAACACATAAAGGTAGGGTAGATGGGAGAGAGGAAATGGAAGTCAAACTGCATAACTAGAAATACATAAATGAAGGAGGAACAGTGAATGATCTCAAAAGCAATCAGTGTCTCTGGAACAGGAGGAATGTAAGTTCCTTTTAGAAAATTATCGGGCATGCCATGGTACGAGCCCTGGCAGACTACAAGGGATTTTTTGCTTCTTTGGAAATTTGACCATCTTGAGGGGTGTTCTTGCTTCAATGAAGAGCCACTGTATCATATTCAGAGCAGGGGCAATGTCATCAAATTTCCTTCATCCAGAGATAAAACAAGTAGCAAAACACAATACCACTCTAAAGGGGGTGAGGTGAGCTTTCGGAAGGTCAGTGAGAAACATTTCCATAAGGCAATCTTCAGAGGAGAAGGGCTTTGAGAACAGCGTTTAGGTAAGCATCTGGGATATACTGCTGGGTCCCTATAGAATACTGAATTTGTAACATGCATTTTTGACAATAGCAAGAATTTGCACTTGAAGATCAAATTGGTCGTCAAGGATGAAGCCTAGAGATTTAGTATTTTCCACAATAGTTAGTTTGTATCTCAGAAGAGAACAATAATCGATCCATGATTGGATATCCAGTTTTGAAAAACATCCAGGTTGAGTTAGCTGTCAAAGCCATATTAATGGTAGTATTACTCAGAATTCTTAAGTAATGGCCTTAGTGTTTCAAAATAGAGATTGAACAATGTAAGTGAGAATGGAATCCCTTGTTCAAGAATGACTTTGCTAGGTAAGATTTCTGACTTGGGATGGTTAGACAAATAGGAGGAGAACCATTTTAGTAATCTCTTTTAATATCCATTTGTTTTCACGTGACCCTAATCAGAGAAATATGATAGTGTTGACGGTGCATACAGGTCCAAAAGCACAATTCAGCAACAGTTGTCTGAATCCAAGAGACAGTGTACATTATCAACAATCTTTAAGAGGACTGTGTTGCAGCCCTATAGAAGGCAAGATTTAAGATTATATAGGATGCTATTAGACTGGATGTTGAGATAAGGCTTGGGAGCTATGTAGCCTCTAATTACCTTCCCTAGGAGGAAAAGCCCTTAAACAGGTTAGAGGTTGTGGTCGTTAGGAGCCACTGAATGTTTTTTTACAGAAATATGACTTGTCCACTTTTCAGAATATCTGAAGTACGCCTTGCACCAGGGAAGAGTTCACAAGGGGTTTCCAGTGGGAGAGCAAGTGTTTAGCCATGTCCTTCCCGATGTGGCTGAGTACAGCATCAGTGAAGTGATTCAAGGGTTTTATTTTGGTGATAGTCTCAAGTAGGTCACTCTCAATGATTTTGCTAAACTTGAACCAAATCACCTGAGCTTTGAGGTTTAAGTTGAGCTTCTCTGGAAGGTCAGATGTAGTAAGAAGAGAGAGTTCAATGGGCTTTATCCTCTCAGTATAGGACCAAATAAAGACTTTACCATTTGAATCTGACACATCAAGCAATTATCCAGCATCTAGATTGCTGGACTGTCTGACTATTTTGAATTAAGATTTAGGGCAATTTTTAGAGGAATCTAAAGGAGAGATAATGTTTCCAAGAAAATATGTTTTTTTTAAATACATCTAGAAGCCCTGAACTAGTCTTCTCAGGGGTTTAATTTCCTCAAATGCATATTTGGAAAGCCAGGGGACCATGGGCTTCAGCCTTTTTTTCTTTGATTTTCAGAGGTGCAAAGTTATCTAGGAAGTCTTTCCTGCAATCATTTTCCCAGGTTGTGTTGACATTGATGTGATGTCCAATCGAGAGATATTTAATCCAGTCCTCCTTCATAGTGCTTTGACATTGATATTCTTAGTGTCTAGAAATGATATAGTAACCTTTCTTAGTTGATCAACAGTTTTAAGGTGAGAGAAGGATACCATGAGTGGCATTTGGAAATGTTTGGTCTAGTCAACTGGGATGGGTTCGCGAAAGGAAGCAAAGTCATTTTTCGCAAACATCATGTCGAGTCTCATACCTTTGGAATGGATATGATGTTGTCAGTGTTGGAAGAGGCTGTTTTCCCAAAGGAATGAAGACAGCAAGCTGACCAATGCATTACCACAAGAAAGACTGAATTGTCCTAGGAAGATGTTTCAGTCCGATGTCAGTTGTTTCTTCATAGTCAAAGAAGTAAACTAAGTTTCTGGGCATTACGCAACTGGTCTTCCTGCCAGAGGAACAAAACAACTCCCCACACCTAAGCCTTTGTCTCTGCACTGGGTGACATTTGGAGGCTGATGCAAATTTGCCTCCAGAAGCTTCAATGGGGGAAAAGTAACTTTCTAAAAGTCAATTTTCCTTAATATTTATTACAGTTTTGACTTCATCATTGAGCTGGACTATTAATAAATATTAAAATTAGCCCTTGAATCTAATTTTTAGCTAGTCCCTAGCCTGAGGTAGCAAAATGAATATTTAATATTACTTCCCAGGGCTTTTCGTAGTTCAGTCAGCCTTCCTACAGTGAAAATAGGTTTCTGGTGCTACTCACTGTAATGTTCACTTTAACTTTTTCCATGTCCTACTTTTAATTACCATGCACCGTATCACATCGTTGGTGGCTTATTAATATTTAAAAGGGAGGTTTTCTTCTCTCAAAAAGGGTTTATTTTGACAGGTCAGGTTGCAGTCTTAAAATGCACCTGCCAGGCTGCTGTAACAGCAGGTAGTCATGTTTGTCTGGTCACACTAGTAGTTAGCACAGTAGTGCTGGAATCCATACTCGACATTCAATTTTCCATGCCATAGTTGTACTTTGGACACCATATGCTATGAATTCATAAGGAAGTTACATATGCCAGTTAGGTGTTTGCCAAATTGGCATGTTTAAGGGGTCCGACAACATGAACTGGGATGTGGTTAGCTGTGTTCCAGTCCCCAGAGTGAAGAAACCAGCAGCATCCGTCCACAAAAAATGGGAGTGACCACGCAAAATAAGGTACTTTCACACAGCAATTTTAGACCTTACCAGTAACCAGGAGAGGAAAATGTTATGTTATGTTACATATTTTTGTATAGTGCTCTATCACTTGCAAGAGTATACTAGCACTTCACAGGAGAGTGAGGCTAGCCATGTTGGGAATTACTCGAAGAGAAAAGTCTTTAGCTTCTTGCAAAATTCAGAAAGAGGTGAGGAGGAACTCGCAACACAGCTACCATCCTGGATGTTGTTTTGTTTTTGCTTCTTTGCATTTTTTAATTGTCTTCTGTGTTAACACCCAAAATTGCCTGTAATGGGTTTTGTCTTTGCCTCCTCAGCTTTTGAGAGACTTAGCCTATCGCACAAATGAGATGGATAAAACAGCCTAATTGTAGCACTTCAATTCCTTCTTTTGGTTTTTCGTTTACTCCTACCCACTGTGTCTTTTCCATTCAGTGTATGTGAATACTTTTGATATATTTACTCCTAGATCTTGTATTGAACCAATGTATAGCTTTGGCTGGCAGGGAGACAGAAGACTCTGGCCAATATCAGTATGAATGGCGCAATTTCAGAACTTATTTTTTTATATATAATTGATGGTGTGAGACTTCTATAGCATTTATTTTATCTCACAGTTTGCAATGCTGCTATCCCGCCATGTATTGAAATAGGAGATGGTTCTGTTACTTTTTCATCATACAATAAACCAGAGGTTGAAGGATCAGTTGCAGCATCAGCCCTAACTTCTACATACAGTTGAGAGATAATAATAAGCCTGGTTGACTTAACTATATGCTTCACATATTTAGCTCTTCCATGAGAGCTCAAAACATCCAGCAAAGTACTTTTAATACTAACAGATTCATCACAAAGGGAGTTCATTGCGTCTATGTACCTTCACATATCTTTGTTTGCGAGGTAGGCTGTGCACATTTATCTGTATAGAGAGTTTCCAGCAGAAAAAAGAGTTGATACTAGTAATTGGAATAATAGTACAGGGGGTGAGTACTCGCCTCAAGTAAAAACCTCAACCCTTGTCAGTGTGAAACTTTGAAGTCACTCAGTTAACATGAGCTCAGCCCAATGGTAGCTATGACACAGAACAGACAAGGTTAATTTAGGGCAATGTGTATTGAATGTTTACAGTACCAAAACAGTAATAAAGTAAAAACACAACACAAGAAAAAGCCCAAATCAGTTTAAAAGATGGAGTAACTTTTAATAACTGAAAGGATTCCAAAACGACTCCAAAATGCCAAAAATACAATAAGGGAGACCTGAGTCGTAAATTTTTACCTTAAATGTGAAAATATCACCAAAAAGTATTAAGCAGCAACCACGGTCTTCTGGTTGTGCTTGACGGATGCCTAGGCTCAAGTTAAGGCCAGCCGTGATAGAGTGTTGGTCAGATACAAAAACCAGGTTCTCAAGGTTGGAAGTTTTAACTTTGAAATACGTATCTGAATACGTCTCTGGAAAATAAGTAAAAATTCTTCAATGAGGCAAGTCATCAATGATGATGGTATTTGAGATGTCGTCAGGGATGTCATAAATGATGCCATAGAACATGTCATGAGTGATGTAGTATGTGAGGTCATAAGCAGTGCATGGCGAGGGCACATATTATAGTTAGGTCTGCTACCTATAACAGGTGAATGTCTGTGTTTTTTTTAGTTCAAAATGTTAATGTTATCACTGACATATTCATATAACTATAATGTTACTTTTACCTTTGATTTTTCCAGTGAATTTCTAAGGTTTTTTTAAAAACAAAAACAGATCTTTTTATCATATCTGACTATAATGTTACTTTTCAGTGAGTTACATTTTTAATTAACAAAGTAATATTTTAATACCATACCTAAAGCCATCCCCTAATGCGCACCCGGAATGGATGTGCTGCAAACCCCCCACTGTCAGCCAACCCCCACACAGCACACAGCCTTTGGCCATGCACAGCAGGGGGTTGGCAACAGGGCCTGGCCTGCAGCAACGCCCTGTGGCCAACCCACCCAAAGCCAGCACCGTTGCTTACTACTAACATGAAAGGGACAGGGCCAAGTGGGCAGGACTTGCAGGAGATTTGTCGCCTTTGCAAACTCAGTAGCAGTTAAAAGGGCTGTATGTTTTTTCTAAAGGAGGAGGAGGGTCCACAAATTCCCCCCCGAGCCTCATTAGGTCCTAGGGATGTTTTTTAAAAGAGGAGTGGGGTTGCACGGCCCCTTCCCTGAGCCTATTTTGGACCCGGGGACCACATACCACAAGGCCTGCATTAATTAAAAGTGGGTGCCATGGTGCCCTCCCAGGGCACCCACCACGCACAATGTTGGGGACCGCGGGGAGCACCAGGGCCCCCATGGTCCAAGCCGGCTCGCCGCATGCTGTGGATGCCGGCATTGCTCCCACCCACAGGGAGCAGCTAATTATGCTGCTCCCTCCAGGCAGGAGCAATATCTTGATCTGTTTGCCACGCCAGTGCAGGTAGGAAAACTGCTGTGTCCCGAGGGTGGGCTCCCCGGGACACAGTATGTGAGCCGCCCCAGGGGATGGGGTCCCTGGGACATTAATAGCTCAGGGTGTGTGGCCACATGGCTCCCTATCCTTTAATTAAATAAATTGGCCAGGGGGTGGGGTCCCCTGGGCCTTTCAAGGCTCAGGGAATGGGGCTGCACGGGAGTCCTGCTGAATCGCGCTACAAGTTTCTGGTTTTATTTCAATTTTGGCCCCCAGGGGGGTCCTTCTGACTTCCCCCCATGGAGCCTAGTGGGGCAGGGTATCTCTACCCTGCCCCCTTATATCTTTTTTTAAATTTCAGAAGAGGGGACTAAGTCAAAGAGTCCTGTAATGCCTGCAGCAATATTTGTTTGATGTTGCTGGCAGCCAATCAGAGCACTCGCTACAATGAGAGAGTCCTGTAATGGCTGCCAGAAATATTTGTTTGATGTTGCTGGTAGCCAATCAGAGCACTCGCTCCAATGAGAGTTTGACTCCCGCAGGAGCGATTTGGTCCAAGAGAAAAAAAGCTTCCTGGGCCAATCAGAACACTACTTTTCAACTGGCACTCTCATGAGAGTCTCTAGAGAACCTAACCGTCCAGATATACAAATAATTTTGAACCTTAATTTCAAGAAAACAACCAAACAGATTTACACCAAATCATAAAAAGCACTATCTGCAGACCAAGATCTGGCTTCCTGACAAATTTGGTGCAATTCCGCTCAGCAGTTTTTGTTGTAGCACGCCTTCTTAAAGTAGTCTATGGTAAAGGCATGAGGATTTTGTGTTTTGGAACCTCTGTTTTTTCTTGGCCCCCGCTTGACAGCTCACACCAACACTTTCTATGCACTAACCAGTCATAAAGTAGCATCTCTTTGTAACGTTTCATGGAAATTCATCAAATGGGGACAAAGTTATTAGCAACACAAAAAATGTATTTCCTATAGAAACGCTGACCTATAAATACCCGGTGGATATATATATAGTGTGAGATTATTTCTTTGGGACCTCGCCCCCACATTCAACTTGGGCTCAGGTTGTGGTGACCCTCCTCTTTATAATTTTTTTAATTTGATTAGACTTAATATATTTGGCAGATACTGTAACAAAACTTAAAAACTTAAAGGGGCTTATTTACAAGCCCCTTAAGCCACCCGTACGTCACTTTTCCCATGTTAAAAATGACGCAAAAGTGGTGCAAGGCTCTTGTAAATAAGCCCTAAAATATCCAGTGTGCACGTCCCAGATAGTTCTTCAAAGAGGATAAAGCCATTTTTTGCTGAGACTGATTTAGAGGTGAGAGGTGAAAAACAAGTTCAACCTTCTGTTCACCATAGACTTTGAAATGATTAGTAGTATTAGTCTGCAATGGAAGCCTCTATTTCATAAACGATCAAGAAGATGCCTTTCATGTCTTTATTTTATTTCATTTCTATGATGGAGTACCAGTGAAGATTCAATAGCCTGCACTGCTTATGTGTATTGTATCTAGGTTCCATGGGAAAGAGAGAGACTTAGGTAAATGTACAATACATTTGGAAAAGGTAACTCGCCCCAATGAATACCAAATGATGATTATTTTTCATGTGATGGCTGGAAGGATCTTTCCATGTAAACTAAACTTCATATGCAATGTTTAAGTGATCTGGATCATAAATGCTCTCCTGTATCACTGGAATTATTACTTTGCTTAAATGTCCTTTTGTTAACTTACGTCTATCATCTTTAGGTTCCTCTTAACCCACTCAGTTTACCCAGACTAAATTAAGAGTCAATTGCTTTCCATTTTCTTGTTCAATTATTCAACCTCTGTTTGAATGTTATAGAATCTGCAAGGACCAGTAACAAGAGCCAGAAGATGGACCAATGCCTATCTACTTCTCTGGGAAATAAGAGGAGTCAAACAGGCGTAAACTTGTGGACTGGACAGAGGTGTGTTTATTAGGAAAATACAGATTAGTGGATCAAGTGGCAAACTCTAATTAGTTGGTTGGGTTGTGGAAATGTCACAAGCACAGTTATGTTTTATTGTTTGTGTGATCAGCCAGGCACAGCTAATTATTGGTTTGTCTGGGAATGCTACAACTGCACTGCCTGTGCACTGCCTGTGTTCCGCCTTCAAACTCATCATTCACAATGCTTACCATGACTATCAGTAGTATAATTATTATTTGTTTGCATTCCACAGGACTTTTTCATTTCTGCAAAGAACTTCCATTTTGCTCCTGATTTCCAGTTCAGACCTGCACCCAAGACAGGCAATGCCAGAAGAATGTAAATGCTCTGCCTATTTGAATACAGTATCATTTTTTCTTTTATAATAAATATTTCTCGAATGTGTGGGTCCCTATTTTACATTTTTCTTAACTAGGTAACAAACTAGGTAACATTTAGCTAACTTGGGAGTCTGAGTGCTGTTAAAGAGAAAAACTGTTTGAGTTTGGTACCTGGACAGTCATCTTCCTTTGGCTGTTTTAAGAACATCAATCAGAATAAGAAGAATCTTGTTTTTCCCTTGATGTCTTCCCTGTCAGCGGTGGGCCACCTCAAGCAATAAGACCTTTTGGAAAAAACCCTTTCTTAAGGTATTGGGCTGGTTGGGGAAGGAGCAGACATCACTTTTTCCATCAGATAAGTAATAAAGTTCTAAGGACAGGAAAGAGGGATTTTGTTTATGCTATGTGTTGGCAGACACTGTTAATGGTCAATAGTTATATAGGGTTGTGCAAGGGCAGTAAGTATACAACTATTACTGATGGGAGGGTGGGTGCAGCTCAGTCTGATCCAGCATTAAAGGGAGGAGGGATGGTAATGCTCATGATTAGTTTTCCAACAATGATTGTAGTCCGAGTGGATTGGAGGAGGTATCATAAGGACACCTACCTAACCTGACAAAGGAGTGAGGTTAGGTAGAGAAAGACTGAAGAGAGGACGATGGGGATGGACTCAGTTAGACAACTGCTTTGTGATGGGCCAGATGGAGGCCTGTGTTATTACTATGCGGGTGAAGTTTCTGTTTAATTAATAGGATGTTAGACTAACAAGTAATGCACTGTAGTAAATTAAAAAGACACATATTCAAGAAAAAAATAAACCCATTTATTCACATAACGATTAAAAGCTAAACTCTCAACTATACTTCTAACAACAGGCCCACCCTCTCTCCATAAACTCCTCTGCCCACTGAGAAGAATTACAAACTAAACAGCCTACCCCTTCCCCAGCTGTCCTTCCTACCATCATCACCTACAAAAGGCTCACCCCTTCCTTGAAATAACAGTCCAACTTTGGCTTTAAGCCTCCTTAGAATGTCCTCCGCGGGGTGCTTTGGAGGGCCCCGTGGGCCTCCTGTACCTACTCCAGGCTTTTGATGACTTGCTGCAAGAGGGCCTCTGTGGTTAGGCGGGGGCTACTGTGGAGTCTGACCTCTGCTGCCTGCAGTGGAGGCTGTGAAGTGGCCGGGATGCCCCCAAATGGTGGTCTGGGGAAGCCAAGGAGGCAGTGGTGGCTCCTCCACCTCCTCCAGGGCCACCAGCCCATGACACTCCACTACAATGGCCTGTATCTTCTGGTGGTGTAGCTGAGTGGGTGTCCCCTGGCGGGACTCCAGGGCTTGGCATATATATTTTTAAAGCGTGGAAGAACGCATCTCGCCAAAATGCGTCTGCTGTAAATAAATATGTGACTATGGATACCCTGTGAGTGATTCATATCTCTGGAAGTGTGCATCTAACATGTGAGTCCCACCCTCACGAATCACAAAGGAACCTGCCCTGAATTCCACAGTTGCTGGTGAAACTGTTGTTGAAATTTAAAAAAAAAAAATATATATATATATATATATTCACTGAAAAAACCATAGGCTTCAGGAGCGTTATAGTTAGTTGGACATTTCACTCGTACAAAACCATAGAAATTCCCCCGTTTTAGTTAGTTCAGCTAACTATAACTCGCGCCCCCGCAATGCACTGCTGATGACGTCACATATTACATCACTCATGACATGGTCAGAGACATCACTGATGACATCTCAAATGACATCACTGATGACATCACTGATGACATCATCCATGTGATAATTTGATGCATCTTCTTACACCCAACAGGATGTGGGAGCACACCGCTGACCTCTCAGACAAGGTTCGCCCCTGGCATTCTGGTAAATGCAGTCTCTTGTAGCTCGCTCCGATATTTTCGAGTGTTTCGCCAAGGTTGGCGCAGATAGTGCTGATCTCTAGACACGTGTTTCTGGTTTATTAACCGTCATCAGTAGAGAATACAGTCTTGTATTTTGGGGTTTGCTGAGTAGGCTGCCAAACATTATATCAGGTCCGGTACCTCTCACTGGCGCGCAGGTGTTTCATCCACGAGCTCGTCAGCTCAATGACTCACTGGAGTACTTGAAATAGACAACAGGATGTGGGAGCACACCGCTGACCTCTCAGACAAGGTTCGCCCCTGGCATTCTGGTAAATGCAGTCTCTTGTAGCTCACTCCGATATTTTCGAGTGTTTCGCCAAGGTTGGCGCAGATAGTGCTGATCTCTAGACACGTGTTTCTGGTTTATTAACCGTCATCAGTAGAGAATACAGTCTTGTATTTTGGGGTTTGCTGAGTAGGCTGCCAAACATTATATCAGGTCCAGTACCTCTCACTGGCGCGCAGGTGCTTCCTCCACGAGCTTGTCAGCTCAATGACTCACGGGAGTACTTTAAATAGACAACAGGATGTGGGAGCACACCGCTGACCTCTCAGACAAGGTTCGCCCCTGGCATTCTGGTAAATGCAGTCTCTTGAAGCTCGCTCCGATGTTTTCTAGTGTTTCGCCAAGGTTGGCGCAGATAGTGCTGATCTCTAGACACGTGTTTCTGGTTTATTAACCGTCATCAGTAGAGAATACAGTCTTGTATTTTGGGGTTTGCTGAGTAGGCTGCCAAACATTATATCAGGTCCGGTACCTCTCAGTGGCGCGCAGGTGCTTCATCCACGAGCTCGTCAGCTCAATGACTCACGGGAGTACTTTAAATAGACAACAGGATGTGGGAGCACACCGCTGACCTCTCAGACAAGGTTCGCCCCTGGCATTCTGGTAAATGCAGTCTCTTGTAGCTCGCTCCGATATTTTCGAGTGTTTCGCCAAGGTTGGCGCAGATAGTGCTGATCTCTAGACACGTGTTTCTGGTTTATTAACCGTCATCAGTAGAGAATACAGTCTTGTATTTTGGAGTTTGCTGAGTAGGCTGCCAATCATTATATCAGGTCCGGTACCTCTCACTGGCGCGCAGGTGCTTCATCCACGAGCTCGTCAGCTCAATGACTCACGGGAGTACTTTAAATAGACAACAGGATGTGGGAGCACACCGCTGACCTCTCAGACAAGGTTCGCCCCTGGCATTCTGGTAAATGCAGTCTCTTGTAGCTCGCTCCGATATTTTCGAGTGTTTCGCCAAGGTTGGCAGCAGATAGTGCTGATCTCTAGACACGTGTTTCTGGTTTATTAACCGTCATCAGTAGAGAATACAGTCTTGTATTTTGGGGTTTGCTGAGTAGGCTGCCAAACATTATATCAGGTCTGGTACCTCTCACTGGCGCGCAGGTGCTTCATCCACGAGCTCGTCAGCTCAATGACTCACGGGAGTACTTTAAATAGACAACAGGATGTGGGAGCACACCGCTGACCTCTCAGACAAGGTTCGCCCCTGGCATTCTGGTAAATGCAGTCTCTTGTAGCTCGCTCCGATATTTTCGAGTGTTTCGCCAAGGTTGGCGCAGATAGTGCTGATCTCTAGACACGTGTTTCTGGTTTATTAACCGTCATCAGTAGAGAATACAGTCTTGTATTTTGGGGTTTGCTGAGTAGGCTGCCAAACATTATATCAGGTCCGGTACCTCTCACTGGCGCGCAGGTGCTTCATCCACGAGCTCGTCAGCTCAATGACTCACGGGAGTACTTTAAATAGGCAACAGGATGTGGGAGCACACCGCTGACCTCTCAGACAAGGTTCGCCCCTGGCATTCTGGTAAATGCAGTCTCTTGTAGCTCACTCCGATATTTTCGAGTGTTTCGCCAACGTTGGCGCAGATAGTGCTGATCTCTAGACACGTGTTTCTGGTTTATTAACCGTCATCAGTAGAGAATACAGTCTTGTATTTTGGGGTTTGCTGAGTAGGCTGCCAAACATTATATCAGGTCCGGTACCTCTCACTGGCACGCAGGTGCTTCATCCACGAGCTCGTCAGCTCAATGACTCACGGGAGTACTTTAAATAGACAACAGGATGTGGGAGCACACCCCTGACCTCTCAGACAAGGTTCGCCCCTGGCATTCTGGTAAATGCAGTCTCTTGTAGCTCGCTCCGATATTTTCGAGTGTTTCGCCAAGGTTGGCGCAGATAGTGCTGATCTCTAGACACGTGTTTCTGGTTTATTAACCGTCATCAGTAGAGAATACAGTCTTGTATTTTGGGGTTTGCTGAGTAGGCTGCCAAACATTATATCAGGTCCGGTACCTCTCACTGGCGCGCAGGTGCTTCATCCACGAGCTCGTCAGCTCAATGACTCACGGGAGTACTTTAAATAGACAACAGGATGTGGGAGCACACCGCTGACCTCTCAGACAAGGTTCGCCCCTGGCATTCTGGTAAATGCAGTCTCTTGTAGCTCGCTCCGATATTTTCGAGTGTTTCGCCAAGGTTGGCGCAGATAGTGCTGATCTCTAGACACGTGTTTCTGGTTTATTAACCGTCATCAGTAGAGAATACAGTCTTGTATTTTGGGGTTTGCTGAGTAGGCTGCCAAACATTATATCAGGTCCGGTACCTCTCACTGGCGCGCAGGTGCTTCATCCACGAGCTCGTCAGCTCAATGACTCACGGGAGTACTTTAAATAGACAACAGGATGTGGGAGCACACCGCTGACCTCTCAGACAAGGTTCGCCCCTGGCATTCTGGTAAATGCAGTCTCTTGTAGCTCGCTCCGATATTTTCGAGTGTTTCGCCAAGGTTGGCGCAGATAGTGCTGATCTCTAGACACGTGTTTCTGGTTTATTAACCGTCATCAGTAGAGAATACAGTCTTGTATTTTGGGGTTTGCTGAGTAGGCTGCCAAACATTATATCAGGTCCGGTACCTCTCACTGGCGCGCAGGTGCTTCATCCACGAGCTCGTCAGCTCAATGACTCACGGGAGTACTTTAAATAGACAACAGGATGTGGGAGCACACCGCTGACCTCTCAGACAAGGTTCGCCCCTGGCATTCTGGTAAATGCAGTCTCTTGTAGCTCGCTCCGATATTTTCGAGTGTTTCGCCAAGGTTGGCGCAGATAGTGCTGATCTCTAGACACGTGTTTCTGGTTTATTAACCGTCATCAGTAGAGAATACAGTCTTGTATTTTGGGGTTTGCTGAGTAGGCTGCCAAACATTATATCAGGTCCGGTACCTCTCACTGGCGCGCAGGTGCTTCATCCACGAGCTCGTCAGCTCAATGACTCACGGGAGTACTTTAAATAGACAACAGGATGTGGGAGCACACCGCTGACCTCTCAGACAAGGTTCGCCCCTGGCATTCTGGTAAATGCAGTCTCTTGTAGCTCGCTCCGATATTTTCGAGTGTTTCGCCAAGGTTGGCGCAGATAGTGCTGATCTCTAGACACGTGTTTCTGGTTTATTAACCGTCATCAGTAGAGAATACAGTCTTGTATTTTGGGGTTTGCTGAGTAGGCTGCCAAACATTATATCAGGTCCGGTACCTCTCACTGGCGCGCAGGTGCTTCATCCACGAGCTCGTCAGCTCAATGACTCACGGGAGTACTTTAAATAGACAACAGGATGTGGGAGCACACCGCTGACCTCTCAGACAAGGTTCGCCCCTGGCATTCTGGTAAATGCAGTCTCTTGTAGCTCGCTCCGATATTTTCGAGTGTTTCGCCAAGGTTGGCGCAGATAGTGCTGATCTCTAGACACGTGTTTCTGGTTTATTAACCGTCATCAGTAGAGAATACAGTCTTGTATTTTGGGGTTTGCTGAGTAGGCTGCCAAACATTATATCAGGTCCGGTACCTCTCACTGGCGCGCAGGTGCTTCATCCACGAGCTCGTCAGCTCAATGACTCACGGGAGTACTTTAAATAGACAACAGGATGTGGGAGCACACCGCTGACCTCTCAGACAAGGTTCGCCCCTGGCATTCTGGTAAATGCAGTCTCTTGTAGCTCGCTCCGATATTTTCGAGTGTTTCGCCAAGGTTGGCGCAGATAGTGCTG
Organism: Calotriton arnoldi; assembly: GCA_963921515.1. NCBI lineage: Eukaryota > Metazoa > Chordata > Amphibia > Caudata > Salamandridae > Calotriton > Calotriton arnoldi. The sequence continues at coordinate 1,623,625 of CAWUFW010001579.1, read as the reverse complement.
ATCTCTAGACACGTGTTTCTGGTTTATTAACCGTCATCAGTAGAGAATACAGTCTTGTATTTTGGGGTTTGCTGAGTAGGCTGCCAAACATTATATCAGGTCCGGTACCTCTCACTGGCGCGCAGGTGCTTCATCCACGAGCTCGTCAGCTCAATGACTCACGGGAGTACTTTAAATAGACAACAGGATGTGGGAGCACACCGCTGACCTCTCAGACAAGGTTCGCCCCTGGCATTCTGGTAAATGCAGTCTCTTGTAGCTCGCTCCGATATTTTCGAGTGTTTCGCCAAGGTTGGCGCAGATAGTGCTGATCTCTAGACACGTGTTTCTGGTTTATTAACCGTCATCAGTAGAGAATACAGTCTTGTATTTTGGGGTTTGCTGAGTAGGCTGCCAAACATTATATCAGGTCCGGTACCTCTCACTGGCGCGCAGGTGCTTCATCCACGAGCTCGTCAGCTCAATGACTCACGGGAGTACTTTAAATAGACAACAGGATGTGGGAGCACACCGCTGACCTCTCAGACAAGGTTCGCCCCTGGCATTCTGGTAAATGCAGTCTCTTGTAGCTCGCTCCGATATTTTCGAGTGTTTCGCCAAGGTTGGCGCAGATAGTGCTGATCTCTAGACACGTGTTTCTGGTTTATTAACCGTCATCAGTAGAGAATACAGTCTTGTATTTTGGGGTTTGCTGAGTAGGCTGCCAAACATTATATCAGGTCCGGTACCTCTCACTGGCGCGCAGGTGCTTCATCCACGAGCTCGTCAGCTCAATGACTCACGGGAGTACTTTAAATAGACAACAGGATGTGGGAGCACACCGCTGACCTCTCAGACAAGGTTCGCCCCTGGCATTCTGGTAAATGCAGTCTCTTGTAGCTCGCTCCGATATTTTCGAGTGTTTCGCCAAGGTTGGCGCAGATAGTGCTGATCTCTAGACACGTGTTTCTGGTTTATTAACCGTCATCAGTAGAGAATACAGTCTTGTATTTTGGGGTTTGCTGAGTAGGCTGCCAAACATTATATCAGGTCCGGTACCTCTCACTGGCGCGCAGGTGCTTCATCCACGAGCTCGTCAGCTCAATGACTCACGGGAGTACTTTAAATAGACAACAGGATGTGGGAGCACACCGCTGACCTCTCAGACAAGGTTCGCCCCTGGCATTCTGGTAAATGCAGTCTCTTGTAGCTCGCTCCGATATTTTCGAGTGTTTCGCCAAGGTTGGCGCAGATAGTGCTGATCTCTAGACACGTGTTTCTGGTTTATTAACCGTCATCAGTAGAGAATACAGTCTTGTATTTTGGGGTTTGCTGAGTAGGCTGCCAAACATTATATCAGGTCCGGTACCTCTCACTGGCGCGCAGGTGCTTCATCCACGAGCTCGTCAGCTCAATGACTCACGGGAGTACTTTAAATAGACAACAGGATGTGGGAGCACACCGCTGACCTCTCAGACAAGGTTCGCCCCTGGCATTCTGGTAAATGCAGTCTCTTGTAGCTCGCTCCGATATTTTCGAGTGTTTCGCCAAGGTTGGCGCAGATAGTGCTGATCTCTAGACACGTGTTTCTGGTTTATTAACCGTCATCAGTAGAGAATACAGTCTTGTATTTTGGGGTTTGCTGAGTAGGCTGCCAAACATTATATCAGGTCCGGTACCTCTCACTGGCGCGCAGGTGCTTCATCCACGAGCTCGTCAGCTCAATGACTCACGGGAGTACTTTAAATAGACAACAGGATGTGGGAGCACACCGCTGACCTCTCAGACAAGGTTCGCCCCTGGCATTCTGGTAAATGCAGTCTCTTGTAGCTCGCTCCGATATTTTCGAGTGTTTCGCCAAGGTTGGCGCAGATAGTGCTGATCTCTAGACACGTGTTTCTGGTTTATTAACCGTCATCAGTAGAGAATACAGTCTTGTATTTTGGGGTTTGCTGAGTAGGCTGCCAAACATTATATCAGGTCCGGTACCTCTCACTGGCGCGCAGGTGCTTCATCCACGAGCTCGTCAGCTCAATGACTCACGGGAGTACTTTAAATAGACAACAGGATGTGGGAGCACACCGCTGACCTCTCAGACAAGGTTCGCCCCTGGCATTCTGGTAAATGCAGTCTCTTGTAGCTCGCTCCGATATTTTCGAGTGTTTCGCCAAGGTTGGCGCAGATAGTGCTGATCTCTAGACACGTGTTTCTGGTTTATTAACCGTCATCAGTAGAGAATACAGTCTTGTATTTTGGGGTTTGCTGAGTAGGCTGCCAAACATTATATCAGGTCCGGTACCTCTCACTGGCGCGCAGGTGCTTCATCCACGAGCTCGTCAGCTCAATGACTCACGGGAGTACTTTAAATAGACAACAGGATGTGGGAGCACACCGCTGACCTCTCAGACAAGGTTCGCCCCTGGCATTCTGGTAAATGCAGTCTCTTGTAGCTCGCTCCGATATTTTCGAGTGTTTCGCCAAGGTTGGCGCAGATAGTGCTGATCTCTAGACACGTGTTTCTGGTTTATTAACCGTCATCAGTAGAGAATACAGTCTTGTATTTTGGGGTTTGCTGAGTAGGCTGCCAAACATTATATCAGGTCCGGTACCTCTCACTGGCGCGCAGGTGCTTCATCCACGAGCTCGTCAGCTCAATGACTCACGGGAGTACTTTAAATAGACAACAGGATGTGGGAGCACACCGCTGACCTCTCAGACAAGGTTCGCCCCTGGCATTCTGGTAAATGCAGTCTCTTGTAGCTCGCTCCGATATTTTCGAGTGTTTCGCCAAGGTTGGCGCAGATAGTGCTGATCTCTAGACACGTGTTTCTGGTTTATTAACCGTCATCAGTAGAGAATACAGTCTTGTATTTTGGGGTTTGCTGAGTAGGCTGCCAAACATTATATCAGGTCCGGTACCTCTCACTGGCGCGCAGGTGCTTCATCCACGAGCTCGTCAGCTCAATGACTCACGGGAGTACTTTAAATAGACAACAGGATGTGGGAGCACACCGCTGACCTCTCAGACAAGGTTCGCCCCTGGCATTCTGGTAAATGCAGTCTCTTGTAGCTCGCTCCGATATTTTCGAGTGTTTCGCCAAGGTTGGCGCAGATAGTGCTGATCTCTAGACACGTGTTTCTGGTTTATTAACCGTCATCAGTAGAGAATACAGTCTTGTATTTTGGGGTTTGCTGAGTAGGCTGCCAAACATTATATCAGGTCCGGTACCTCTCACTGGCGCGCAGGTGCTTCATCCACGAGCTCGTCAGCTCAATGACTCACGGGAGTACTTTAAATAGACAACAGGATGTGGGAGCACACCGCTGACCTCTCAGACAAGGTTCGCCCCTGGCATTCTGGTAAATGCAGTCTCTTGTAGCTCGCTCCGATATTTTCGAGTGTTTCGCCAAGGTTGGCGCAGATAGTGCTGATCTCTAGACACGTGTTTCTGGTTTATTAACCGTCATCAGTAGAGAATACAGTCTTGTATTTTGGGGTTTGCTGAGTAGGCTGCCAAACATTATATCAGGTCCGGTACCTCTCACTGGCGCGCAGGTGCTTCATCCACGAGCTCGTCAGCTCAATGACTCACGGGAGTACTTTAAATAGACAACAGGATGTGGGAGCACACCGCTGACCTCTCAGACAAGGTTCGCCCCTGGCATTCTGGTAAATGCAGTCTCTTGTAGCTCGCTCCGATATTTTCGAGTGTTTCGCCAAGGTTGGCGCAGATAGTGCTGATCTCTAGACACGTGTTTCTGGTTTATTAACCGTCATCAGTAGAGAATACAGTCTTGTATTTTGGGGTTTGCTGAGTAGGCTGCCAAACATTATATCAGGTCCGGTACCTCTCACTGGCGCGCAGGTGCTTCATCCACGAGCTCGTCAGCTCAATGACTCACGGGAGTACTTTAAATAGACAACAGGATGTGGGAGCACACCGCTGACCTCTCAGACAAGGTTCGCCCCTGGCATTCTGGTAAATGCAGTCTCTTGTAGCTCGCTCCGATATTTTCGAGTGTTTCGCCAAGGTTGGCGCAGATAGTGCTGATCTCTAGACACGTGTTTCTGGTTTATTAACCGTCATCAGTAGAGAATACAGTCTTGTATTTTGGGGTTTGCTGAGTAGGCTGCCAAACATTATATCAGGTCCGGTACCTCTCACTGGCGCGCAGGTGCTTCATCCACGAGCTCGTCAGCTCAATGACTCACGGGAGTACTTTAAATAGACAACAGGATGTGGGAGCACACCGCTGACCTCTCAGACAAGGTTCGCCCCTGGCATTCTGGTAAATGCAGTCTCTTGTAGCTCGCTCCGATATTTTCGAGTGTTTCGCCAAGGTTGGCGCAGATAGTGCTGATCTCTAGACACGTGTTTCTGGTTTATTAACCGTCATCAGTAGAGAATACAGTCTTGTATTTTGGGGTTTGCTGAGTAGGCTGCCAAACATTATATCAGGTCCGGTACCTCTCACTGGCGCGCAGGTGCTTCATCCACGAGCTCGTCAGCTCAATGACTCACGGGAGTACTTTAAATAGACAACAGGATGTGGGAGCACACCGCTGACCTCTCAGACAAGGTTCGCCCCTGGCATTCTGGTAAATGCAGTCTCTTGTAGCTCGCTCCGATATTTTCGAGTGTTTCGCCAAGGTTGGCGCAGATAGTGCTGATCTCTAGACACGTGTTTCTGGTTTATTAACCGTCATCAGTAGAGAATACAGTCTTGTATTTTGGGGTTTGCTGAGTAGGCTGCCAAACATTATATCAGGTCCGGTACCTCTCACTGGCGCGCAGGTGCTTCATCCACGAGCTCGTCAGCTCAATGACTCACGGGAGTACTTTAAATAGACAACAGGATGTGGGAGCACACCGCTGACCTCTCAGACAAGGTTCGCCCCTGGCATTCTGGTAAATGCAGTCTCTTGTAGCTCGCTCCGATATTTTCGAGTGTTTCGCCAAGGTTGGCGCAGATAGTGCTGATCTCTAGACACGTGTTTCTGGTTTATTAACCGTCATCAGTAGAGAATACAGTCTTGTATTTTGGGGTTTGCTGAGTAGGCTGCCAAACATTATATCAGGTCCGGTACCTCTCACTGGCGCGCAGGTGCTTCATCCACGAGCTCGTCAGCTCAATGACTCACGGGAGTACTTTAAATAGACAACAGGATGTGGGAGCACACCGCTGACCTCTCAGACAAGGTTCGCCCCTGGCATTCTGGTAAATGCAGTCTCTTGTAGCTCGCTCCGATATTTTCGAGTGTTTCGCCAAGGTTGGCGCAGATAGTGCTGATCTCTAGACACGTGTTTCTGGTTTATTAACCGTCATCAGTAGAGAATACAGTCTTGTATTTTGGGGTTTGCTGAGTAGGCTGCCAAACATTATATCAGGTCCGGTACCTCTCACTGGCGCGCAGGTGCTTCATCCACGAGCTCGTCAGCTCAATGACTCACGGGAGTACTTTAAATAGACAACAGGATGTGGGAGCACACCGCTGACCTCTCAGACAAGGTTCGCCCCTGGCATTCTGGTAAATGCAGTCTCTTGTAGCTCGCTCCGATATTTTCGAGTGTTTCGCCAAGGTTGGCGCAGATAGTGCTGATCTCTAGACACGTGTTTCTGGTTTATTAACCGTCATCAGTAGAGAATACAGTCTTGTATTTTGGGGTTTGCTGAGTAGGCTGCCAAACATTATATCAGGTCCGGTACCTCTCACTGGCGCGCAGGTGCTTCATCCACGAGCTCGTCAGCTCAATGACTCACGGGAGTACTTTAAATAGACAACAGGATGTGGGAGCACACCGCTGACCTCTCAGACAAGGTTCGCCCCTGGCATTCTGGTAAATGCAGTCTCTTGTAGCTCGCTCCGATATTTTCGAGTGTTTCGCCAAGGTTGGCGCAGATAGTGCTGATCTCTAGACACGTGTTTCTGGTTTATTAACCGTCATCAGTAGAGAATACAGTCTTGTATTTTGGGGTTTGCTGAGTAGGCTGCCAAACATTATATCAGGTCCGGTACCTCTCACTGGCGCGCAGGTGCTTCATCCACGAGCTCGTCAGCTCAATGACTCACGGGAGTACTTTAAATAGACAACAGGATGTGGGAGCACACCGCTGACCTCTCAGACAAGGTTCGCCCCTGGCATTCTGGTAAATGCAGTCTCTTGTAGCTCGCTCCGATATTTTCGAGTGTTTCGCCAAGGTTGGCGCAGATAGTGCTGATCTCTAGACACGTGTTTCTGGTTTATTAACCGTCATCAGTAGAGAATACAGTCTTGTATTTTGGGGTTTGCTGAGTAGGCTGCCAAACATTATATCAGGTCCGGTACCTCTCACTGGCGCGCAGGTGCTTCATCCACGAGCTCGTCAGCTCAATGACTCACGGGAGTACTTTAAATAGACAACAGGATGTGGGAGCACACCGCTGACCTCTCAGACAAGGTTCGCCCCTGGCATTCTGGTAAATGCAGTCTCTTGTAGCTCGCTCCGATATTTTCGAGTGTTTCGCCAAGGTTGGCGCAGATAGTGCTGATCTCTAGACACGTGTTTCTGGTTTATTAACCGTCATCAGTAGAGAATACAGTCTTGTATTTTGGGGTTTGCTGAGTAGGCTGCCAAACATTATATCAGGTCCGGTACCTCTCACTGGCGCGCAGGTGCTTCATCCACGAGCTCGTCAGCTCAATGACTCACGGGAGTACTTTAAATAGACAACAGGATGTGGGAGCACACCGCTGACCTCTCAGACAAGGTTCGCCCCTGGCATTCTGGTAAATGCAGTCTCTTGTAGCTCGCTCCGATATTTTCGAGTGTTTCGCCAAGGTTGGCGCAGATAGTGCTGATCTCTAGACACGTGTTTCTGGTTTATTAACCGTCATCAGTAGAGAATACAGTCTTGTATTTTGGGGTTTGCTGAGTAGGCTGCCAAACATTATATCAGGTCCGGTACCTCTCACTGGCGCGCAGGTGCTTCATCCACGAGCTCGTCAGCTCAATGACTCACGGGAGTACTTTAAATAGACAACAGGATGTGGGAGCACACCGCTGACCTCTCAGACAAGGTTCGCCCCTGGCATTCTGGTAAATGCAGTCTCTTGTAGCTCGCTCCGATATTTTCGAGTGTTTCGCCAAGGTTGGCGCAGATAGTGCTGATCTCTAGACACGTGTTTCTGGTTTATTAACCGTCATCAGTAGAGAATACAGTCTTGTATTTTGGGGTTTGCTGAGTAGGCTGCCAAACATTATATCAGGTCCGGTACCTCTCACTGGCGCGCAGGTGCTTCATCCACGAGCTCGTCAGCTCAATGACTCACGGGAGTACTTTAAATAGACAACAGGATGTGGGAGCACACCGCTGACCTCTCAGACAAGGTTCGCCCCTGGCATTCTGGTAAATGCAGTCTCTTGTAGCTCGCTCCGATATTTTCGAGTGTTTCGCCAAGGTTGGCGCAGATAGTGCTGATCTCTAGACACGTGTTTCTGGTTTATTAACCGTCATCAGTAGAGAATACAGTCTTGTATTTTGGGGTTTGCTGAGTAGGCTGCCAAACATTATATCAGGTCCGGTACCTCTCACTGGCGCGCAGGTGCTTCATCCACGAGCTCGTCAGCTCAATGACTCACGGGAGTACTTTAAATAGACAACAGGATGTGGGAGCACACCGCTGACCTCTCAGACAAGGTTCGCCCCTGGCATTCTGGTAAATGCAGTCTCTTGTAGCTCGCTCCGATATTTTCGAGTGTTTCGCCAAGGTTGGCGCAGATAGTGCTGATCTCTAGACACGTGTTTCTGGTTTATTAACCGTCATCAGTAGAGAATACAGTCTTGTATTTTGGGGTTTGCTGAGTAGGCTGCCAAACATTATATCAGGTCCGGTACCTCTCACTGGCGCGCAGGTGCTTCATCCACGAGCTCGTCAGCTCAATGACTCACGGGAGTACTTTAAATAGACAACAGGATGTGGGAGCACACCGCTGACCTCTCAGACAAGGTTCGCCCCTGGCATTCTGGTAAATGCAGTCTCTTGTAGCTCGCTCCGATATTTTCGAGTGTTTCGCCAAGGTTGGCGCAGATAGTGCTGATCTCTAGACACGTGTTTCTGGTTTATTAACCGTCATCAGTAGAGAATACAGTCTTGTATTTTGGGGTTTGCTGAGTAGGCTGCCAAACATTATATCAGGTCCGGTACCTCTCACTGGCGCGCAGGTGCTTCATCCACGAGCTCGTCAGCTCAATGACTCACGGGAGTACTTTAAATAGACAACAGGATGTGGGAGCACACCGCTGACCTCTCAGACAAGGTTCGCCCCTGGCATTCTGGTAAATGCAGTCTCTTGTAGCTCGCTCCGATATTTTCGAGTGTTTCGCCAAGGTTGGCGCAGATAGTGCTGATCTCTAGACACGTGTTTCTGGTTTATTAACCGTCATCAGTAGAGAATACAGTCTTGTATTTTGGGGTTTGCTGAGTAGGCTGCCAAACATTATATCAGGTCCGGTACCTCTCACTGGCGCGCAGGTGCTTCATCCACGAGCTCGTCAGCTCAATGACTCACGGGAGTACTTTAAATAGACAACAGGATGTGGGAGCACACCGCTGACCTCTCAGACAAGGTTCGCCCCTGGCATTCTGGTAAATGCAGTCTCTTGTAGCTCGCTCCGATATTTTCGAGTGTTTCGCCAAGGTTGGCGCAGATAGTGCTGATCTCTAGACACGTGTTTCTGGTTTATTAACCGTCATCAGTAGAGAATACAGTCTTGTATTTTGGGGTTTGCTGAGTAGGCTGCCAAACATTATATCAGGTCCGGTACCTCTCACTGGCGCGCAGGTGCTTCATCCACGAGCTCGTCAGCTCAATGACTCACAGGAGTACTTTAAATAGACAACAGGATGTGGGAGCACACCGCTGACCTCTCAGACAAGGTTCGCCCCTGGCATTCTGGTAAATGCAGTCTCTTGTAGCTCGCTCCGATATTTTCGAGTGTTTCGCCAAGGTTGGCGCAGATAGTGCTGATCTCTAGACACGTGTTTCTGGTTTATTAACCGTCATCAGTAGAGAATACAGTCTTGTATTTTGGGGTTTGCTGAGTAGGCTGCCAAACATTATATCAGGTCCGGTACCTCTCACTGGCGCGCAGGTGCTTCATCCACGAGCTCGTCAGCTCAATGACTCACGGGAGTACTTTAAATAGACAACAGGATGTGGGAGCACACCGCTGACCTCTCAGACAAGGTTCGCCCCTGGCATTCTGGTAAATGCAGTCTCTTGTAGCTCGCTCCGATATTTTCGAGTGTTTCGCCAAGGTTGGCGCAGATAGTGCTGATCTCTAGACACGTGTTTCTGGTTTATTAACCGTCATCAGTAGAGAATACAGTCTTGTATTTTGGGGTTTGCTGAGTAGGCTGCCAAACATTATATCAGGTCCGGTACCTCTCACTGGCGCGCAGGTGCTTCATCCACGAGCTCGTCAGCTCAATGACTCACGGGAGTACTTTAAATAGACAACAGGATGTGGGAGCACACCGCTGACCTCTCAGACAAGGTTCGCCCCTGGCATTCTGGTAAATGCAGTCTCTTGTAGCTCGCTCCGATATTTTCGAGTGTTTCGCCAAGGTTGGCGCAGATAGTGCTGATCTCTAGACACGTGTTTCTGGTTTATTAACCGTCATCAGTAGAGAATACAGTCTTGTATTTTGGGGTTTGCTGAGTAGGCTGCCAAACATTATATCAGGTCCGGTACCTCTCACTGGCGCGCAGGTGCTTCATCCACGAGCTCGTCAGCTCAATGACTCACGGGAGTACTTTAAATAGACAACAGGATGTGGGAGCACACCGCTGACCTCTCAGACAAGGTTCGCCCCTGGCATTCTGGTAAATGCAGTCTCTTGTAGCTCGCTCCGATATTTTCGAGTGTTTCGCCAAGGTTGGCGCAGATAGTGCTGATCTCTAGACACGTGTTTCTGGTTTATTAACCGTCATCAGTAGAGAATACAGTCTTGTATTTTGGGGTTTGCTGAGTAGGCTGCCAAACATTATATCAGGTCCGGTACCTCTCACTGGCGCGCAGGTGCTTCATCCACGAGCTCGTCAGCTCAATGACTCACGGGAGTACTTTAAATAGACAACAGGATGTGGGAGCACACCGCTGACCTCTCAGACAAGGTTCGCCCCTGGCATTCTGGTAAATGCAGTCTCTTGTAGCTCGCTCCGATATTTTCGAGTGTTTCGCCAAGGTTGGCGCAGATAGTGCTGATCTCTAGACACGTGTTTCTGGTTTATTAACCGTCATCAGTAGAGAATACAGTCTTGTATTTTGGGGTTTGCTGAGTAGGCTGCCAAACATTATATCAGGTCCGGTACCTCTCACTGGCGCGCAGGTGCTTCATCCACGAGCTCGTCAGCTCAATGACTCACGGGAGTACTTTAAATAGACAACAGGATGTGGGAGCACACCGCTGACCTCTCAGACAAGGTTCGCCCCTGGCATTCTGGTAAATGCAGTCTCTTGTAGCTCGCTCCGATATTTTCGAGTGTTTCGCCAAGGTTGGCGCAGATAGTGCTGATCTCTAGACACGTGTTTCTGGTTTATTAACCGTCATCAGTAGAGAATACAGTCTTGTATTTTGGGGTTTGCTGAGTAGGCTGCCAAACATTATATCAGGTCCGGTACCTCTCACTGGCGCGCAGGTGCTTCATCCACGAGCTCGTCAGCTCAATGACTCACGGGAGTACTTTAAATAGACAACAGGATGTGGGAGCACACCGCTGACCTCTCAGACAAGGTTCGCCCCTGGCATTCTGGTAAATGCAGTCTCTTGTAGCTCGCTCCGATATTTTCGAGTGTTTCGCCAAGGTTGGCGCAGATAGTGCTGATCTCTAGACACGTGTTTCTGGTTTATTAACCGTCATCAGTAGAGAATACAGTCTTGTATTTTGGGGTTTGCTGAGTAGGCTGCCAAACATTATATCAGGTCCGGTACCTCTCACTGGCGCGCAGGTGCTTCATCCACGAGCTCGTCAGCTCAATGACTCACGGGAGTACTTTAAATAGACAACAGGATGTGGGAGCACACCGCTGACCTCTCAGGCAAGGTTCGCCCCTGGCATTCTGGTAAATGCAGTCTCTTGTAGCTCGCTCCGATATTTTCGAGTGTTTCGCCAAGGTTGGCGCAGATAGTGCTGATCTCTAGACACGTGTTTCTGGTTTATTAACCGTCATCAGTAGAGAATACAGTCTTGTATTTTGGGGTTTGCTGAGTAGGCTGCCAAACATTATATCAGGTCCGGTACCTCTCACTGGCGCGCAGGTGCTTCATCCACGAGCTCGTCAGCTCAATGACTCACGGGAGTACTTTAAATAGACAACAGGATGTGGGAGCACACCGCTGACCTCTCAGACAAGGTTCGCCCCTGGCATTCTGGTAAATGCAGTCTCTTGTAGCTCGCTCCGATATTTTCGAGTGTTTCGCCAAGGTTGGCGCAGATAGTGCTGATCTCTAGACACGTGTTTCTGGTTTATTAACCGTCATCAGTAGAGAATACAGTCTTGTATTTTGGGGTTTGCTGAGTAGGCTGCCAAACATTATATCAGGTCCGGTACCTCTCACTGGCGCGCAGGTGCTTCATCCACGAGCTCGTCAGCTCAATGACTCACGGGAGTACTTTAAATAGACAACAGGATGTGGGAGCACACCGCTGACCTCTCAGACAAGGTTCGCCCCTGGCATTCTGGTAAATGCAGTCTCTTGTAGCTCGCTCCGATATTTTCGAGTGTTTCGCCAAGGTTGGCGCAGATAGTGCTGATCTCTAGACACGTGTTTCTGGTTTATTAACCGTCATCAGTAGAGAATACAGTCTTGTATTTTGGGGTTTGCTGAGTAGGCTGCCAAACATTATATCAGGTCCGGTACCTCTCACTGGCGCGCAGGTGCTTCATCCACGAGCTCGTCAGCTCAATGACTCACGGGAGTACTTTAAATAGACAACAGGATGTGGGAGCACACCGCTGACCTCTCAGACAAGGTTCGCCCCTGGCATTCTGGTAAATGCAGTCTCTTGTAGCTCGCTCCGATATTTTCGAGTGTTTCGCCAAGGTTGGCGCAGATAGTGCTGATCTCTAGACACGTGTTTCTGGTTTATTAACCGTCATCAGTAGAGAATACAGTCTTGTATTTTGGGGTTTGCTGAGTAGGCTGCCAAACATTATATCAGGTCCGGTACCTCTCACTGGCGCGCAGGTGCTTCATCCACGAGCTCGTCAGCTCAATGACTCACAGGAGTACTTTAAATAGACAACAGGATGTGGGAGCACACCGCTGACCTCTCAGACAAGGTTCGCCCCTGGCATTCTGGTAAATGCAGTCTCTTGTAGCTCGCTCCGATATTTTCGAGTGTTTCGCCAAGGTTGGCGCAGATAGTGCTGATCTCTAGACACGTGTTTCTGGTTTATTAACCGTCATCAGTAGAGAATACAGTCTTGTATTTTGGGGTTTGCTGAGTAGGCTGCCAAACATTATATCAGGTCCGGTACCTCTCACTGGCGCGCAGGTGCTTCATCCACGAGCTCGTCAGCTCAATGACTCACGGGAGTACTTTAAATAGACAACAGGATGTGGGAGCACACAGCTGACCTCTCAGACAAGGTTCGCCCCTGGCATTCTGGTAAATGCAGTCTCTTGTAGCTCGCTCCGATATTTTCGAGTGTTTCGCCAAGGTTGGCGCAGATAGTGCTGATCTCTAGACACGTGTTTCTGGTTTATTAACCGTCATCAGTAGAGAATACAGTCTTGTATTTTGGGGTTTGCTGAGTAGGCTGCCAAACATTATATCAGGTCCGGTACCTCTCACTGGCGCGCAGGTGCTTCATCCACGAGCTCGTCAGCTCAATGACTCACGGGAGTACTTTAAATAGACAACAGGATGTGGGAGCACACCGCTGACCTCTCAGACAAGGTTCGCCCCTGGCATTCTGGTAAATGCAGTCTCTTGTAGCTCGCTCCGATATTTTCGAGTGTTTCGCCAAGGTTGGCGCAGATAGTGCTGATCTCTAGACACGTGTTTCTGGTTTATTAACCGTCATCAGTAGAGAATACAGTCTTGTATTTTGGGGTTTGCTGAGTAGGCTGCCAAACATTATATCAGGTCCGGTACCTCTCACTGGCGCGCAGGTGCTTCATCCACGAGCTCGTCAGCTCAATGACTCACGGGAGTACTTTAAATAGACAACAGGATGTGGGAGCACACCGCTGACCTCTCAGACAAGGTTCGCCCCTGGCATTCTGGTAAATGCAGTCTCTTGTAGCTCGCTCCGATATTTTCGAGTGTTTCGCCAAGGTTGGCGCAGATAGTGCTGATCTCTAGACACGTGTTTCTGGTTTATTAACCGTCATCAGTAGAGAATACAGTCTTGTATTTTGGGGTTTGCTGAGTAGGCTGCCAAACATTATATCAGGTCCGGTACCTCTCACTGGCGCGCAGGTGCTTCATCCACGAGCTCGTCAGCTCAATGACTCACGGGAGTACTTTAAATAGACAACAGGATGTGGGAGCACACCGCTGACCTCTCAGACAAGGTTCGCCCCTGGCATTCTGGTAAATGCAGTCTCTTGTAGCTCGCTCCGATATTTTCGAGTGTTTCGCCAAGGTTGGCGCAGATAGTGCTGATCTCTAGACACGTGTTTCTGGTTTATTAACCGTCATCAGTAGAGAATACAGTCTTGTATTTTGGGGTTTGCTGAGTAGGCTGCCAAACATTATATCAGGTCCGGTACCTCTCACTGGCGCGCAGGTGCTTCATCCACGAGCTCGTCAGCTCAATGACTCACGGGAGTACTTTAAATAGACAACAGGATATGGGAGCACTCCGCTGACCTCTCAGACAAGGTTCGCCCCTGGCATTACTGGTAAATGCAGTCTCTTGTAGCTCGCTCCGATATTTTCGAGTGTTTCGCCAAGGTTGGCGCAGATAGTGCTGATCTCTAGACACGTGTTTCTGGTTTATTAACCGTCATCAGTAGAGAATACAGTCTTGTATTTTGGGGTTTGCTGAGTAGGCTGCCAAACATTATATCAGGTCCGGTACCTCTCACTGGCGCGCAGGTGCTTCATCCACGAGCTCGTCAGCTCAATGACTCACGGGAGTACTTTAAATAGACAACAGGATGTGGGAGCACACCGCTGACCTCTCAGACAAGGTTCGCCCCTGGCATTCTGGTAAATGCAGTCTCTTGTAGCTCGCTCCGATATTTTCGAGTGTTTCGCCAAGGTTGGCGCAGATAGTGCTGATCTCTAGACACGTGTTTCTGGTTTATTAATCGTCATCAGTAGAGAATACAGTCTTGTATTTTGGGGTTTGCTGAGTAGGCTGCCAAACATTATAGCAGGTCCGGTACCTCTCACTGGCGCGCAGGTGCTTCATCCACGAGCTCGTCAGCTCAATGACTCACGGGAGTACTTTAAATAGACAACAGGATGTGGGAGCACACTGCTGACCTCTCAGACAAGGTTCGCCCCTGGCATTCTGGTAAATGCAGTCTCTTGTAGCTCGCTCCGATATTTTCGAGTGTTTCGCCAAGGTTGGCGCAGATAGTGCTGATCTCTAGACACGTGTTTCTGGTTTATTAACCGTCATCAGTAGAGAATACAGTCTTGTATTTTGGGGTTTGCTGAGTAGGCTGCCAAACATTATATCAGGTCCGGTACCTCTCACTGGCGCGCAGGTGCTTCATCCACGAGCTCGTCAGCTCAATGACTCACAGGAGTACTTTAAATAGACAACAGGATGTGGGAGCACACCGCTGACCTCTCAGACAAGGTTCGCCCCTGGCATTCTGGTAAATGCAGTCTCTTGTAGCTCGCTCCGATATTTTCGAGTGTTTCGCCAAGGTTGGCGCAGATAGTGCTGATCTCTAGACACGTGTTTCTGGTTTATTAACCGTCATCAGTAGAGAATACAGTCTTGTATTTTGGGGTTTGCTGAGTAGGCTGCCAAACATTATATCAGGTCCGGTACCTCTCACTGGCGCGCAGGTGCTTCATCCACGAGCTCGTCAGCTCAATGACTCACAGGAGTACTTTAAATAGACAACAGGATGTGGGAGCACACAGCTGACCTCTCAGACAAGGTTCGCCCTTGGCATTCTGGTAAATGCAGTCTCTTGTAGCTCGCTCCGATATTTTCGAGTGTTTCGCCAAGGTTGGCGCAGATAGTGCTGATCTCTAGACATGTGTTTCTGGTTTATTAACCGTCATCAGTAGAGAATACAGTCTTGTATTTTGGGGTTTGCTGAGTAGGCTGCCAAACATTATATCAGGTCCGGTACCTCTCACTGGCGCGCAGGTGCTTCATCCACGAGCTCGTCAGCTCAATGACTCACGGGAGTACTTTAAATAGACAACAGGATGTGGGAGCACACCGCTGACCTCTCAGACAAGGTTCGCCCCTGGCATTCTGGTAAATGCAGTCTCTTGTAGCTCGCTCCGATATTTTCGAGTGTTTCGCCAAGGTTGGCGCAGATAGTGCTGATCTCTAGACACGTGTTTCTGGTTTATTAACCGTCATCAGTAGAGAATACAGTCTTGTATTTTGGGGTTTGCTGAGTAGGCTGCCAAACATTATATCAGGTCCGGTACCTCTCACTGGCGCGCAGGTGCTTCATCCACGAGCTCGTCAGCTCAATGACTCACAGGAGTACTTTAAATACACAACAGGATGTGGGAGCACACCGATGACCTCTCAGACAAGGTTCGCCCCTGGCATTCTGGTAAATGCAGTCTCTTGTAGCTCGCTCTGATATTTTTGAATGTTTCGCCAAGGTTGACGCAGATAGTGCTGATCTCTAGACACGTGTTTCTGGTTTATTAACCGTCATCAGTAAAGAATACAGTCTTGTATTTTGGGGTTTGCTGAGTAGGCTGCCAAACATTATATCAGGTCCGGGACCTCTCACTGGCGCGCAAGTGCTTCATCCACGAGCTCGTCAGCTCAATGACTCACGGGAGTACTTTAAATAGACAACAGGATGTGGGAGCACACCGCTGACCTCTCAGACAAGGTTCGCCCCTGGCATTCTGGTAAATGCAGTCTCTTGTAGCTCGCTCCGATATTTTCGAGTGTTACGCCAAGGTTGGCGCAGATAGTGCTGATCTCTAGACACGTGTTTCTGGTTTATTAACCGTCATCAGTAGAGAATACAGTCTTGTATTTTGGGGTTTGCTGAGTAGGTTGCCAAACATTATATCAGGTCCGGTACCTCTCACTGGCGCGCAGGTGCTTCATCCACGAGCTCGTCAGCTCAATGACTCACGGGAGTACTTTAAATAGACAACAGGATGTGGGAGCACACCGCTGACCTCTCAGACAAGGTTCGCCCCTGGCATTCTGGTAAATGCAGTCTCTTGTAACTCGCTCCGATATTTTCGAGTATTTCGCCAAGGTTGGCGCAGAGAGTGCTGATCTCTAGACACGTGTTTCTGGTTTATTAACCGTCATCAGTAGAGAATACAGTCTTGTATTTTGGGGTTTGCTGAGTAGGCTGCCAAACATTATATCAGGTCCGGTACCTCTCACTGGCGCGCAGGTGCTTCATCCACGAGCTCGTCAGCTCAATGACTCACGGGAGTACTTTAAATAGACAACAGGATGTGGGAGCACACCGCTGACCTCTCAGACAAGGTTCGCCCCTGGCATTCTGGTAAATGCAGTCTCTTGTAGCTCGCTCCGATATTTTCGAGTGTTTCGCCAAGGTTGGCGCAGATAGTGCTGATCTCTAGACACGTGTTTCTGGTTTATTAACCGTCATCAGTAGAGAATACAGTCTTGTATTTTGGGGTTTGCTGAGTAGGCTGCCAAACATTATATCAGGTCCGGTACCTCTCACTGGTGCGCAGGTGCTTCATCCACGAGCTTGTCAGCTCAATGACTCACTGGAGTAGTTTAAATAGAGAACAGGATGTGGGAGCACACCGCTGACCTCTCAGACAAGGTTCGCCCCTGGCATTCTGGTAAATGCAGTCTCTTGTAGATCGCTCCGATATTTTCGAGTGTTTCGCCAAGGTTGGCGCAGATAGTGCTGATCTCTAGACGTGTGTTTCTGGTTTATTAACCGTCATCAGGAGAGAATACAGTCTTGTATTTTGGGGTTTGCTGAGTAGGCTGCTGTAGGAGAGTAGGATCTGCTTCACATGGGTACCCCCACTTTTTGCTGATGCTTCACTGTTTTTCGACATTAGTCTGGCTGGGGCCCTGCTAATCAGAACCCCAGCCTAGCTGCTTCCTCTCTAAAATGGTTTCCATGTGCCTTAGGCACATCACTGATTGGGATCTGGAGTGCCCTTATAAGTCCCTAGTATATGGTATACTATGTACCAAGGGCATAGGTACCTCAGAGGCCTGCCAGGGGCTGCAGCATGTATTATGCCACCCCTGGAAGGCCATCCAAACTGACACCACAGGTCTGCTACTGCAGCCTGGGTAAGGTGGTGCATGCACCCCTTACTGTGATATAGGTTACCTATATCACTAAATACATACACACATATAAACCTATAAGTCACTCCTAAGGCAGGCCTTATCAATCCTAAAGGCAGAGTGCATGGTTCCTATGTGAGAGGGTGCCCCTGCATGAGCAGGGCCCCTCTGCAGCGTTCGGAGACCATCTCTGATGCTGTTTGTAGTGCAGCCTGACCATATACTCTTAAGCGCATTATATCCTCGCGGTAAAATGCTAACTTTGGAATGGCTGCACCTAAACATGTCGTGTTTGGTGTCAAACATCTTGGAATACTACCCCCCGCCAATCCTGGCAGCGGGGGTAGCATTCCACCCTTCTAGAGGAAAGACATGTTAACTCTGACTAGTCCGGTAACTTCTTTCCAGAGCCCTGGCATCACAAAATGGATGCTGCTGCCACAGACACAAGTCTGGCCTCCTGCTGCTGGATGAAACTCCGGCAGGGGAGGCCTGGACAATAGGTTTCCTGTCCCAGGGAGGTGTGACCACCTCCCCAGACAGGATAATGTGTATTGGGGCTGGGCGGGAGCACTTTCGGGTGCTTTGAAGTCCTGCACTGGGGGCACATTTGGTGTCCCTGTGCATACCCCAGTTCAAACCGGATCAGGGGCTTGCAGCCCCTGCTTTGGCGCGAACTGGACAAAGGGAAAGGGGTGTAGCCACTCCTCTGCCCTGACCCACCCATAGGTGGGGCCACAGAGTAGTCCAACCCCTATCTTTAGTATAAAGGTAGGAACCCAGTCCTTAGGACTTTAGATTATCCCTGGATGAAACTCTGTAACTGAATCCTGGACCTTCGACGCTCTACTCACGATTAGAGGACAGAAGAATCTCCCTTGGGGTCAAGGAGTGACTCCCCTGCTTGGCAGGCACCAAAGAAGCATCTGTCCGGTTTGCATTTCTGAAGCTCCCGTCGGACGCCGAAGTCATCGCATCACCAGAGTTGGATTCTCAGACTTCCCCGAGGCTACCCTGAGTCCCCAGCAAAGCTGAGGCCCGTGGCTATCGTGGGTGACTTGAGACCGTGACCCCTGGACACCGAGCACATTTGCAAGTGCATCCTCTTCTGGGTCTCCCAAGAAGTCGTGCTTTGGGCTCCGAGTAGCCCTAGCCTCCAGCACCACCTGCACCGAAGATCACTGGCCCCCACTCCACGAGTGTCCTGTAAGCCAGATCCACGTGCGGTGTCATGAGGCTCCTTTGCGGTCGCTAGCCCGTTGGCTAGTAGCCCTTAACGAAGGCCAATCCTTTTCTAACTTGGCATCCTGGTTGCTCCAGGCCTGCCCTCACTTACCCTCGCTGAGTGAGTTCCACAGACCTTGCTGGTCTGCACCATCGACGATCTACATCTTCACCGAGACTTGCCGTTGCCAAGGCTTGTTGGGTCCAATCCGGTCGCTGACACATCAGCACTCGACAGACATTGTGTACCAGCCCGAATCCTGCTCCTGGTTGCCGACAACGCCTCCTGGACCTCGTGGCTGAAGAGTCAAGACGACCATCAACGCACCTGAAGCACTCGACATCGGTGGGCATCTGTCCATCGCCTTCCTGGTCACTGGCTAGTGACCCAGACTCTGTCCCCTCTGCTTTCAGGTTCTTCAGAACTCCGATCCACTCTTGGATCCACCCGGACACTTTTCTCTTGGCCGCCAGCAGCACTTTGCAGCAGATCGCCATTCGAATCGACGACGAAACCCCGACCCCGAAAGGCACCTATGCACCCGGCTTCCCTGGGTGAGGTAACACGAGTACTCCGGTGCTCCCGTGGGTAGAGACTCTTCAAAGTCCTAGATCTCAAAGGGTTTTGTCCAAGTCCTCTTTTAAGTGTCCCTTTTCTCTAATTTCCCGATCCCGACTTTCTCCATAGAAGTCAACGGCGTATCGCGGTTGTGTATTTACACTGCACGCGTCTCCCGTGGGTCCCCTGTGTCACTACCTTGGGTGGTTCCTTGTGGTCCAAGCACTTCTAGAGGCTCTAGGCCTAGTGTCTAGTTCAGTCGTGGTTTGCATACCACTTTATTGGTATATGGTTTGAGTACGCCCCTAGGGCCCAAACGTGTATTTGTGCTATTACTGTGATTTAATAACTTCTAACTTATGTACTTCGAACTCTAGCCTCATAAAGAGACTAGAGGGGTGTGTTTAGCAATAAATACATATATTTTGAATATATACCTGGTGTGGTGCTCTTTCATTTGATCACTCAAGAGATTATAGACTGGTAAAACAAGCTGCTTTACATTCCTTCAAGACTTAGCCTGAAGGCTGCTCTCCATAGCTACCACTAGGATAGCTTTCAATAAGGTTGTCTTTAACCTATCTCCAATAAGGGGTTGTTTGGACTGGTGCAAGGTGCCCACTATAATTAGTGGACAGCATATACCAGGCCAACTTCTCACATTGGTGTGCAGCGTGTGGGATTCCAGCTTGCTATTGTTTTACCAGATAATCTCAATTGAATTGATCAACTGAAAACCACTAAAGGTACCTAAGGTACATATAATTTAAGCTTAGAATACAGTAAGTTCTACTGAACTTAGAGTTGTGTGTTAAGGGATAGCACAACCCTTTCTACAACTCAAGAGAGTTTAGTAGGCCACACTAGAGTAGGTAGTGCATACACCACACCACACTAGTAATGTCTTTAAGGGTAGGATCTAAAGAATCCTTGCAGGAAGCCATTGAGCTTCCACCCTCCAAGTATGATACACTCCCATTCTTGGAATTGAGAGCTTTATGCAACTTGAGAAAACTAAGGACAGGCCAAAGCCCCACCACCCAACACCTCAAGGAGTTGTTGGTGGCTTATGACCTTAGTAAGCCCTTGGGGACTGAAGGGGTAGGAGCTGAGGGTGGGGCAGAGGAAGAGGAAGAGGCCAGGGGTACCAATACCCCCAGCCCCCCTCTGAAACTGGCCAGGAGGGTGACAATGACCCTGACCTGGATAACCCAATCCCTCCTGTGGAAGATGATGAGGATGATCTGAATGATCCCCACTTTGTCCCCCAGGAAGGATTAAGAGTGTGCCCAGGAAGTCTAGATCTCCTTCTCAGGAGTCTAACCACTCTGGCACCTCCATAGGGAGCTCTATCTCCTCTCACAGGAGGGAATCCTCTCATGAGAGAAGAGACAGACTGGTCCAGTATGAGGAAACTCAGCTGGAAATCAGAAAAAAGCAATTGGCTTTAGATAGGGAATCCCTAGATCTCCTTAGAGAGAGAAGAAAGTTGGGACTAGAGTCCCATGGTGGCAGCCATGTCCCTAGAGACAGGGAAAGGTCCTATGACCATAGGAACCTGAGCAAGATTGTCCCTCCCTACCAGAGTGGGGATGACATCCACAAATGGATAACTGCATTAGAGAGAGCCTGTAAGGTACAGAAGGTCCCTCAGGAGCAGTGGGCAGCAATCTTGTGGCTCTCCTTTGCTGACAAAGGTAGAGATAAGCTCCTCACTGTTAGAGAGGAGGATGCTGATAATTACAAGGTCTTGAAGAGTGCTCTTATTGATGGGTTTGGCCTAACCACTGAACAGTACAGGTTGAAGTTCAGAGATACCCAAAAGCACAGACTCAAGACTGGGTAGACTATGTGGATTGTTCTGCCAAGGCTCTGGAAGGTTGGTTGATGGGCAGTAAGGTGTGTGACTTCTCAGGATTGTACAATCTGATAATGAGGGAGCAGATTCTTAATAACTGTCAAAATCAGCTGTTGCATCAATACCTGGTAGACTCTGATCTGACCTCTCCCCAAGAATTGGGAAAGAAGGCAGACAAATGGGTCAGAACCAGGGTTAAGCAGAAGGTACAGAACCAAGGTGGGGAAACCAAGAAGCAAGATGCTAAGAACTCTGAAAAGGGTGGGGAGAAGGGTAAAGATCAAAAGTCTTCATCAGGCCCCCAAAAATCTTCTTCTGGTGGGGATTCACAGTCTACCAAAGGGAAAGGCCAAAGAAAACCATGGTGCAAGGTCTGTAAGCAAAAGACCCACTGGACCAGTGATTGCACCAAGTCCAAAGACTCCAGTCCAGCACCCACCAATGCCCCTAAGGCACCTGTTCCCCCTAGTACAGTTGGTGGGAGTGCTCCAGCCAAGGGTTTAGTAGGGTTCACCCTGGGTACTGAGTTGGGCTCTGACCTAGTCAGAGAACTGACTCAGGCTGTGTTAGTCTGTGATGGAGGCATGGATGTGACCTCCACTGTGAGTCCCAGACAACAGCCTTTAATTAATGGACGTGAGGCTTTGGCATTTAGGGACACAGGGGCAAGTGTCACAATGGTGACACAAGACCTTGTGAATCCTGGGCAAGTTATACTTGGTGAGATGTACCAAGTGACCAATGCTAGCAATGTCAGAACAGACCATACTCTGGCAGTTGTTAACTTCTCCTGGGGAGGTGTAACTGGCCTTAAGAAGGTTGTGGTAAGTGCAAACCTACCAGTCGAATGCTTGCTTGGCAATGACTTAGAGACTTCTGCTTGGGCAGAAGTGGAGCTCAGGACCCATGCAGAAATGCTGGGGATCCCTGCAGATGTGTTTGCTGTGACCAGGTCACAAGCCAAAATGTCTAGCACTGAACAGGCCTTGGATTCTGGAAGAATGGACCAAGTGCCTTCCAAGAGGAGGAGTAGTAGGGTTAAGGCAGTGCCTTCCCCTTGGCTCAGGAGGAAGATCAGTCCCTTGAGGGGATGATCTCAGCCCTGAAGAAGGAACTGTCCCAGAGGAACTTGAACCTGACCAGGTTGAGTTCTTGGGGACAGGGGGACCTTCTAGGGCAGATCTGAGCCAGGAGCAGCAGAGCTGCCCCTCCCTTGAACCCCTCAGACAGCAAGCTGCTGCTGAGGCTGCTGGGAAAGCTAGTGGTCCCCATACAGTGTATTGGGATGATGGACTCCTGTACTCAGAGAGTAGAGACCCCAAGCCTGGTGCTACCAGGAGGTTGGTAATACCTCTGAAGTTCAGGGGCTTCCTATTGACCCTAGCCCATGATATTCCCTTAGCAGGTCACCTGGGCCAGAACAAGACTTGGGACAGAATTGTCCCTCACTTTCACTGGCCCCACATGTCTGAAGACAGTAAGGAGTTTTGTCGCTCCTGTGTAACCTGCCAAGCCAGTGGCAAGGCAGGTGGCACTACAAAGGCCCCCTGATACCACTACCTGTGGTGGGGGTGCCCTTTGAAAGGGTAGGGATTGACATTGTTGGTCCCATGGATCCCCAAACAGCCTCTGGGCACAGGTTTATCCTGGTGGTAGTGGATCATGCCACCAGGTACCCAGAAGCTATTCCCCTCAGGACCACTACAGCACCTGTGGTGGCAAGGGCCCTCCTGGGAATCTTCTCATGAGTGGGCTTTCCTAAGGAGGTAGTATCAGACAGGGGTGCTAACTTCATGTCTGGGTACTTAAAAGCAATGTGGAAGGAGTGTGGAGTGACTTATAAGTTCACCACACCCTATCACCAACAATGCAATGGTTTAGTTGAGAGATTCAACAAAACCTTGAAGGGCATGATTAAAGGGCTCCCAGAAAAGCTTAGGCGTAGATGGGACATACTCTTGCCCTGCCTTTTATTCGCATATAGGGAGGTGCCTCAGAAGGGGTTGGTTACAGCCCTTTTGAACTTCTGTTTGGCCACCCTGTGAGGGGTCCACTGTGCTTGGTGAAGGAAGGATGGGAGTTACCTCTCAAGCCCCCAAAGCAAGATATAGTGGACTATGTACTTGGTCTCCGCTCCAGGATGGCTGAGTACATGAAAAAGGCAACCAAAAACCTTGAGGCTAGCCAGGAACTTCAAAAGGCCTGGCATGACCAAAGAGCTGTTCTGACTGTTTACCAGCCAGGACAGAAGGTGTGGGTGTTGGAGCCAGTGGCCCCAGCAGCTCTCCAAGACAAATGGAGTGGACCCCACACTATTGTTGAGCAGAAGGGTGAGGTCACTTATTTAGTAGACCTAGGAACACCCAGGAGTCCCCACAGGGTTCTCCATGTCAACAGGTTAAAACCATATGTGGACAGGGCAGACATGGGCTTGCTCATGGCTACTGATGAAGGGCAGGAGGAAGAGAGTGACCCACTCCCTGACCTGCTCTCACAGAACCCTGACGATGGGTCAGTTGATGGTGTAGCCTTGGCAGGCAGCCTCACTACCCAGCAACAAACTGATTGCAGGCAAGTCCTCAATCAGTTTAGACATATGTTTTCACTGACACCCAGTCAGACCACCTGGTGCACTCAGGAAGTGGACACTGGGGACAGTCTGCCTATTAAAAACAAGATTTATAGGCAACCTGACCATGTCAGGGACTGTATCAGGACTGAAGTCCAGAAAATGTTGGAATTGGGAGTTATTGAACCCTCAGATAGCCCTTGGGCTAGTCCAGTGGTCCTTGTACCGAAACCTCACACCAGTGGTGGAAAAAGAGAGATGAGGTTTTGTGTGGACTACAGGGGTCTCAATGCAGTCACTAGGACTGATGCCCATCCAATACCCAGGGCAGATGAGCTCATAGATACTTTGGCCTCTGCCAAATATCTCAGCACATTTGACCTAACAGCTAGCTACTGGCAGATCAGACTAGCTGATACTGCAAAGCCCAAAACAGCATTCTCAACCCCTAGTGGGCATTATCAATTTGTGGTAATGCCCTTTGGTCTGAAGAATGCACCTGCCACTTTCCAGAGGTTGGTGAATACAGTTCTCACAGGTCTGGAAGCCTATAGTGCAGCTTATCTAGATGATATTGCTGTCTTTAGCTCCACCTGGGAGGATCACCTGGTCCACCTCAGGAATGTTTTACAGGCCCTGCAAAGGCAGGCCTGACTATCAAGGCCACTAAGTGCCAGATAGGGCAGAGTCAGGTTGTGTACCTGGGCCACCTTGTGGGTGGAGGCCAGGTTCAACCTTTGCAGAGCAAGATCCAGACCATCATGGACTGGACTGCTCCCACTACCCAGACTCAGGTGAGAGCCTTCTTAGGCCTGACTGGGTACTATAGGAGATTTGTCAAGGGGTATGGATCAATAGTGACACCCCTGAATGACTTAACTTCTAAGAAAATGCCCAAAAGGTTCAGTGGACAGTTAGCTGTCAAAAGGCATTTGATGACCTGAAGCAGGCCATGTGCACTGCTCCAATTCTGCAGAGTCCTGATTACTCCAAGAAGTTCATTGTTCAAACTGATGCATCTGAATTGGGGGTAGGGGCTGTACTGTCACAATTGAATGAAGAAGGTCAGGATCAGCCAGTAGCTTTCATTAGCAGAAGGCTGACCCCTAGAGAGAAACGTTGGTCAGCCATAGAGAGGAGGCCTTTGCTGTGGTCTGGGCTCTGAAGAAGTTGAGGCCATACTTGTTTGGTACACACTTCCTGGTTCAGACAGACCATAAGCCCCTCTTATGGCTAAAACAAATGAAGGGTGAAAACCCCAAACTGCTTAGGTGGTCCATTTCCCTACAGGGGATGGACTTTACAGTGGAACATAGGCCTGGGAGTAACCATGCGAATGCAGATGGACTCTCTAGGTATTTCCACTTAGAACATGAAGACTTAACTGGGCAAGGTTAGTTTAATGTCCCTACGTTTGGGGGGGTTGTGTAGGAGAGTAGGATCTGCTTCACATGGGTACCCCCACTTTTTGCTGATGCTTCACTGTTTTTCGACATTAGTCTGGCTGGGGCCCTGCTAATCAGAACCCCAGCCTAGCTGCTTCCTCTCTAAAATGGTTTCCATGTGCCTTAGGCACATCACTGATTGGGATCTGGAGTGCCCTTATAAGTCCCTAGTATATGGTATACTATGTACCAAGGGCATAGGTACCTCAGAGGCCTGCCAGGGGCTGCAGCATGTATTATGCCACCCCTGGAAGGCCATCCAAACTGACACCACAGGTCTGCTACTGCAGCCTGGGTAAGGTGGTGCATGCACCCCTTACTGTGATATAGGTTACCTATATCACTAAATACATACACACATATAAACCTATAAGTCACTCCTAAAGCAGGCCTTATCAATCCTAAAGGCAGAGTGCATGGTTCCTATGTGAGAGGGTGCCCCTGCATGAGCAGGGCCCCTCTGCAGCGTTCGGAGACCATCTCTGATGCTGTTTGTAGTGCAGCCTGACCATATACTCCTAAGCGCATTATATCCTCGCGGTAAAATGCTAACTTTGGAATGGCTGCACCTAAACATGTCGTGTTTGGTGTCAAACATCTTGGAATACTACCCCCCGCCAATCCTGGTGGCGGGGGTAGCATTCCACCCTTCTAGAGGGAAAGACATGTTAACTCTGACTAGTCCGGTAACTTCTTTCCAGAGCCCTGGCATCACAAAATGGATGCTGCTGCCACAGACACGAGTCTGGCCTCCTGCTGCTGGACGAAACTCCGGCAGGGGAGGCCTGGACAATAGGTTTCCTGTCCCAGGGAGGTGTGACCACCTCCCCAGACAGGATAATGTGTATTGGGGCTGGGCGGGAGCACTTTCGGGTGCTTTGAAGTCCTGCACTGGGGGCACATTTGGTGTCCCTGTGCATACCCCAGTTCAAACCGGATCAGGGGCTTGCAGCCCCTGCTTTGGCGCGAACTGGACAAAGGGAAAGGGGTGTAGCCACCCCTCTGCCCTGACCCACCCATAGGTGGGGCCACAGAGTAGTCCAACCCCTATCTTTAGTATAAAGGTAGGAACCCAGTCCTTAGGACTTTAGATTATCCCTGGACGAAACTCTGTAACTGAATCCTGGACCTTCGACGCTCTACTCACGATTAGAGGACAGAAGAATCTCCCTTGGGGTCAAGGAGTGACTCCCCTGCTTGGCAGGCACCAAAGAAGCATCTGTCCGGTTTGCATTTCTGAAGCTCCCGTCGGACGCCGAAGTCATCGCATCACCAGAGGTGGATTCTCAGACTTCCCCAGGCTACCCTGAGTCCCCAGCAAAGCTGAGGCCCATGGCTATCGTGGGTGACTTGAGACCGTGACCCCTGGACACCGAGCACATTTGCAAGTGCATCCTCTTCTGGGTCTCCAAAGAAGTCGTGCTTTGGGCTCCGAGTAGCCCTAGCCTCCAGCACCACCTGCACCGAAGATCACTGGCCCCCACTTCACGAGTGTCCTGTAAGCCAGATCCACGTGCGGCATCATGAGGCTCCTTCGCGGTCGCTAGCCCGTTGGCTAGTAGCCCTTAACGAAGGACAATCCTTTTTTATCTTGGCATCCTGGTTGCTCCAGGCCTGCCCTCACTTACCTTCGCTGGGTGAGTTCCATAGACCTTGCTGGTCTGCACAATCGACGATCTACATCTTCACCGAGACTTGCCGTTGCCAAGGCTTGTTGGGTCCAATCCGGTCGCCGACACATCAGCACTCGACAGACATTGTGTACCAGCCAGAATCCTGCTCCTGGTTGCCGACAACGCCTCCTGGACCTCGTGGCTGAAGAGTCAAGACGACCATCAACACACCTGAAGCACTCGACATCGGTGGGCATCTGTCCATCGCCTTCCTGGTCACTGGCTAGTGACCCAGACTCTGTCCCCCTGCTTTCAGGTTCTTCAGAACTCCGATCCACTCTTGGATCCACCCGGACACTTTTCTCTTGGCCGCCAGCAGCACTTTGCAGCAGATCGCCATTCGAATCGACGACGAAACCCGACCCCGAAAGGCACCTATGCACCCGGCTTCCCTGGGTGAGGTAACACGAGTACTCCGGTGCTCCCGTGGGTAGAGACTCTTCAAAGTCCTAGATCTCAAAGGGTTTTGTCCAAGTCCTCTTTTAAGTGTCCCTTTTCTCTAATTTCCCGATCCCGACCTTCTCCATAGAAGTCAACGGCGTATCGCGGTTGTGTATTTACACTGCACGCGTCTCCCGTGGGTCCCCTGTGTCACTACCTTGGGTGGTTCCTTGTGGTCCAAGCACTTCTAGAGGCTCTAGGCCTAGTGTCTAGTTCAGTCGTGGTTCGCATACCACTTTATTGGTATATGGTTTGGTACGCCCCTAGGGCCCAAACGTGTATTTGTGCTATTACTGTGA
This sequence comes from Calotriton arnoldi, assembly GCA_963921515.1. Taxonomy (NCBI): domain Eukaryota; kingdom Metazoa; phylum Chordata; class Amphibia; order Caudata; family Salamandridae; genus Calotriton; species Calotriton arnoldi. The sequence continues at coordinate 1,596,111 of CAWUFW010001579.1, read as the reverse complement.
TTTAATAACTTCTAACTTATGTACTTCGAACTCTAGCCTCATAAAGAGACTAGAGGGGTGTGTTTAGCAATAAATACATATATTTTGAATAAATACCTGGTGTGGTGCTCTTTCATTTGATCACTCAAGAGAATATAGACTGGTAAAACAAGCTGCTTTACATTCCTTCAAGACTTAGCCTGAAGGCTGCTCTCCATAGCTACCACTAGGATAGCTTTCAATAAGGTTGTCTTTAACCTATCTCCAATAAGGGGTTGTTTGGACTGGTGCAAGGTGCCCACTATAATTAGTGGACAGCATATACCAGGCCAACTTCTCACAGCTGCCAAACATTATATCAGGTCCGGTACCTCTCACTGGCGCGCAGGTGCTTCATCCACGAGCTCGTCAGCTCAATGACTCACGGGAGTACTTTAAATAGACAACAGGATGTGGGAGCACACCGCTGACCTCTCAGACAAGGTTCGCCCCTGGCATTCTGGTAAATGCAGTCTCTTGTAGCTCGCTCCGATATTTTCTAGTGTTTCGCCAAGGTTGGCGCAGATAGTGCTGATCTCTAGACACGTGTTTCTGGTTTATTAACCGTCATCAATAGAGAATACAGTCTTGTATTTTGGGGTTTGCTGAGTAGGCTGCCATACATTATATCAGGTCCGATACCTCTCACTGGCGCGCAGGTGCTTCATCCACGAGCTCGTCAGCTCAATGACTCACGGGAGTACTTTAAATAGACAACAGGATGTGGGAGCACACCGCTGACCTCTCAGACAAGGTTCGGCCCTGGCATTCTGGTAAATGCAGTCTCTTGTAGCTCGCTCCAATATTTTCTAGTGTTTCACCAAGGTTGGCGCAGATAGTGCTGATCTCTAGACACGTGTTTCTGGTTTATTAACCATCATCAGTAGAGAATACAGTCTTGTATTTTGGGGTTTGCTGAGTAGGCTGCCAAACATTATATCAGGTCCGGTACCTCTCACTGGCGCGCAGGTGCTTCATCCACGAGCTCGTCAGCTCAATGACTCACGGGAGTGCTTTAAATAGACAAGAGGATGTGGGAGCACACCGGTGACCTCTCAGACAAGGTTCGCCCCTGGCATTCTGGTAAATGCAGTCTCTTGTAGCCCGCTGCGATATGATATAATGTTCGGCAGCCTACTCAGCAAACCCCAAAATACAAGACTGTATTCTCTACTGATGACCGTTAATAAACCAGAAACACGTGTCTAGAGATCAGCACTATCTGCGCCAACTTTGGCGAAACACTCGAAAATATCGGAGCGGGCTACAAGAGACTGCATTTCCCAGAATGCCTGGGGCGAACCTTGCCTGAGAGGTCAGCGGTGTGCTCCCACATCCTGTTGTTTATCTTCTTACACCCTAATATACCCACTCACTGATTCTTAGCTTTACACTCACATCCACTCACTCACCCGTACAGTCACTCATACTTACGGTCACTCAGTACAGGACTATCATATGCACTCATACACCTATATAGACACTCACACACCGCCACTCATCCATAGCGGTACTCACACACCTAGTCAGTCATGCAAATAATTAATCACACTGCCATTTACTCACCTATACAGTTATACACACACCAGCTCACTTACTCATACAAATACTAGCACATTCTTACGCTCTTATACAATCACTGATACAAGTACACACTCATCCATACAGCCACTCGCACCATCACACACTCTCACTTATAGCCATTTGTATACTCCAACACACATATATACTGCCTTTCACATATGTAGTTACTCACACATGTACCACTGAGATATACATTCAATCACTAACACCCATACACACACTCACCCACCCATACAGTCCATCACAGATGCACTCTTGAAACCATGCACCCAGTGAATCACCAACTCACACATCTATGCACAGAGTCACACACACCCCACCCACACAAACACTCAGGCACCCATACAGATACTCAGACAACCAATCAATAACCCATGTAGCTATTCACAAACCCATGCAGCCGCTTACACACCAACAGACAGACGGATACAGACATTCACATAGTTTAGTCACTAACCCATGCATTGAGTAAGATACGTTTAATCACTCACTTATAGAGTCAGTCACGCACCTACTAAATCATCCATTCAGACACTTATACACCCACTTATTCTTCAATACGCCTTTCCCTATATATATTAAACATATTTAAACTTTACAGAAACACACAGTCACTGGATGATGTCATCAGTGATGTCATTTGAGATGTCATCAGTGATGTCATCAGTGATGTCACTGACCATGTCATGAGTGATGTAATATGTGACGCCATCAGCAGTGCTTTGCGGGGTCGCGAGTTATAGTTAGCTGAACTAACTATAACGGGGGAATTTCTATGGTTTTGTACGAGTGAAATGTCCAACTAACTATAACACCCCTGAAACCTATGGTTTATTCAGTGAATATCTAAGGTTTGTTAAATGCTAATTTCTAACTATAACGTGCCTGAAACCTATGGTTTTTTCAGTGAATTTCAAAGGTTTTTTAAATGCTAATTTCTAACTATAACATGCCTGAAACCTATGGTTTTTTCAGTGAATTTCAAAGGTTTTTTAAATGCTAATTTCTAACTATAACGTGCCTGAAACCTATGGTTCTTTAAGTGAATTTCAAAGGTTTTTTAAATGCTAGTTTCTAACTATGCCTACAGAGGTAGGACATGTGAAGAAAGAAGAAAAAACGCACAGAAAGAAGCACAAGAAATGCAGAAAGAAGCAACAGAAGTCCACAAAGACAAACAAAACTGCAGGAAGAAGCAAGACGTGCAGAAAGAACCAACAGAGGAGCAGAAAGAGGCCTTGTTGCAAAATCATTCTGTGCCCACAACTTTTTCAGACGGGTACTGGTGGTAACTGACTCAGACTAACCAGGCCTAGAGCCAGTGCTATGCTAAAAGACACTTAGAATACAGTGAAAACACCTACATACACTAGGGAACACTATGCGTTGGGGTACCCCTGTGATTAGCATGACCTCCTCTGTAAGGCCCTAGTACATAATAGGGCAGGGGGATTAAAACTACCTCTTAAAATGCGCCACGGGCGCGTTTGCACAGTGGTGAAGGGAGGGGGGGCCTGAGGTGACATGTGTGCAAACACGCCCTGTGGCCGTTTTAAGTTGGGAGATTAAGTCGCCTTGAATCCTGAGGGTCCCTGGGGTCCAACTAGCCCACAGTACCTCCAGTAAGCGCCACAGAGCTGCGTTGCACAGAGGTATAAAAAGGGGCGTGGCCTGGACCACCTCTCTGCAACGCAGGCCTGTGGCGCTTACTGGAGGTACCTGGTGGCCTAGTTGGCCCCCAGGGGCCCTCAGAATTGAAGGGGTATTAATCCCCAACTTAAAACGCGCCACAGGGCGTGTTTCCACATATGTCACCTCAGGCCCTGCCCCCTCCCTTTACCACTGTGCAAACGCGCTCCGTGGCACGTTTTAAGTTAGGGGATAAAGTCCCCTTGAATCCTGAGGGTCCCTGGTGTCCAACTAGCCCACGAGGTACCTTCAGTAAGCGCCACAGAGCTGCGTTGCAGAGAGGTGTAAAAAGGGGCATGGCCTGGACCACCTCTCTGCAACGCAGGCCTGTGGCGCTTACTGGAGATACCTGGTGGGCTAGTTGTCCCCCAGGGGCCCTCAGAATTGAAGAGGAATTAATTCCCCAACTTAAAACACGCCACAGGGCATGTTTGCACACATGTCACCTCAGGCCCCGCCCCCTCCCTTCACCACTGTGCAAACGCGCCCTGTGGCGCATTTTGAGTTGGGGGATTAAGTCCCCTTGAATCCTGAGGGTCCCTGGGGTCCAACTAGCCCACCAGGTACCTCCAGTAAGCGTCACAGAGCTGCGTTGCAGAGAGGTGTAAAAAGGGGCGTGGCCTCTGAACACCTCTCTGCAAGGCAGCTCCCTGGCGCATACTGGAGGTACCTGGTGGGCTAGTTGGCCCCCAGGGTCCCTCAGTATTCAAGGGGAATTAATTCCCCAACTTACAATGCGCCAGGGGGCGCGTTTGCACAGTGGTGAAGGGAGGGGGTGGGACCTGAGGTGACATGTGTGCAAACACGCCCTGTGGCGCGTTTTAAGTTGGGGAATTAATTCCTCTTCAATCCTGAGGGTCCCTGGGGGCCAACTAGCCCACCAGGTACCTCCAGTAAGCACCACTGCGCTGCGTTGCAGAGAGGTGGCCCAGGCCACGCCCCTTTTTACACCACTCTGCAACGCAGCTCTGTGGCGCTTACTGGAGGTAAGTGGTGGGCTAGTGGGTTACATAGTTAGTGCCCCAAGGAGGTGGCGGTCCCTGGGGCATGTGGGGGGGCTGGAGCCCCCCACACAGGTTCTTTGTTAAAAAAAAACAAGCCCTGGGGGGTGGCGGTCCCAGGGGCTGTGGGGGGGCCATGTGCCCCCGCAAATATTTAAGAAAAGCCCCGGGGGTGGTGGTCCCCGGGGCTTGGGGGGCCTTGGAGGCCCCCCACCCATTTAAAATACAAGCCCCGGGGGTGGCGGTCCCCGGGGCTGCGGGGGGGGCATGTGCCCCCCGCAAATATGTAAAGAAAGCCCCGGGGGGTGGTGGTCCCCAGGGCTGGAGGGCCCCCTGGGGCCCCCCATTCACAATATAAACATTGTCCCCGGGACTTGGCCCACCCGGGGGCTAAATAATAACGAAGCGCGGGAGGCCGCTCTTCATTTTTTTTATTTTCGCGCCCAGATTCGCGGATCCGGCGCGCATTTTGCCGATTTTTTTTTTGTTGAAAAAAAATGCTTTTTTGGGCCCTGGGGGTGCTTGTGGGACCCCCTAAGCAGGCCTAGGGGGTCAGGGTGTTTCTACCCTGCCCCCTTTTCTTGTTTTATGCGATTGTTTTTCTGTTTTCTTGTGACTCGGTTCTACCGAGTCACAAGATGGCTGCCAACACTTCCTGGTTTGGAGTGTTGACAGCCAATTAGAATGAAGCTCGTGGTCGGGAGGGTGCGCGGATCCACCGTGCCTCTAAATATCGAAACTTTTATTTTTGATTTTCTCAGCAACTACTGAACGGATTTACACCATTTAAGAAAAAGAGTTCTTTCTGAAACAAGGGCTACCTTTGTGCCAAATTTGGTGTAATTCCGTTAAGCAGTTCCAGCTGTAGCCGTGTCTAAAGTTTCCTATGGGAAATGCATTTTTTGACCTCTTTTTTTAAAATTTCTCAGGAACTACTGAACGGATTTACACCATTTAACAAAGAGGTCTCTTTCTGAATCAAGGGCTACCTTTTTGCCAAATTTGGTGTAATTTCGTTCAGCAGTTCGGGCTGTAGTCGTGTCTAAAGTTTCCTATGGAAAATAACATGGAGAAAACACGTTTTGGGACCCCTTCTTTTTTCTTGGCCCCCGCTTGCCGAATCACCCCAAAACTTTTAAGACAGGAGCTGACCGGAGCGGGCTACGAGTTTTGAAAATTTCGCAAAGATTCGTCAACCGGCGCCAAAGATATTGAGAAAACAAAAAACGAGTTTCCTATGGAAAATAGGTCCTAACTATAACTATCTACTGGCGACCGCCAGTAGATAATATATATATATATATATATATATATATATATATATATATATATATATATTCACTGAAAAAACCATAGGTTTCAGACACGTTATAGTTAGAAATTAGCATTTAAAAAACCTTTGAAATTCACTGAAAAAACCATAGGTTTTAGGGACAGTTATAGTTAGTTGGACATTTCACTCGTACAAAACCATAGAAATTCCCCCGTTATAGTTAGTTCAGCTAACTATAACTCGCGCCCGCAATGCACTGCTGATGACGTCACATATTACATCACTCATGACATGGTCAGTGACATCACTGATGACATCACTGATGACATCTCAAATGACATCACTGATGACATCACTGATGACATCATCCAGTGACTGTGTGTTTCTGTAAAGTTTAAATATGTTTAATATATATAGGGAAAGGCGTATTGAAGAATGAGTGGGTGTATAAGTGTCTGAATGGATGATTTAGTACGTGAGTGACTGACTCTACAAGTGAGTGATTAAATGTATCTTACTGAATGCAAGGGTTAGTGACTAAACTGTGTGAATGTCTGTATCAGTCTGTCTGTTGGTTTGTAAGCGGCTGCATGAGCTTTCTGAATAGCTACATGAGTGTCTACATGGGTTATTGATTGATTGTCTGAGTATCTGTATGGGTGCCTGAGTGTTTGTGTGGGTGGGGTGTGTGTGACTCTGTGCATAGATGTGTGAGTTGGTGATTCACTGGGTGCATGGTTTCAAGAGTGCATCTGTGATGGACTGTATGGGTGGGTGAGTGTGTGTATGGGTGTGTTAGTGATTGAATGTATATCTCAGTGGCACATGTGTGAGTAACTACATATGTGAAAGGCAGTATATATGTGTGTTGGAGTATATAAATGGCTATAAGTGAGAGTGTGTGATTGTGAGAGTGGCTGTATGGATGAGTGTGTACTTGTATCAGTGATTGTATAAGAGCGTAAGAATGTGCTAGTATTTGTATGAGTAAGTGAGCTGGTGTGTGTATAACTGTATAGGTGAGTAAATGGGTGTGTGATTAAGTTTTTGCATGACTGACTAGGTGTGTGAGTACCTCTATGGATGAGTGGCGGTGTGTGAGTGTTTATATAGGTGTATGAGTGCATATGATAGTCCTGTACTGAGTGACTAAGTATGAGTGACTGTACGGGTGAGTGAGTGGATGTGTGTGTAGACCTAAGAATCAGTGAGTGGGTATGTAGTTTTTGGTGTTGGAGTGTCTATGGTTTTGAGAATGGCAGTCTGTAATTTAGAGTGGGTGTATCAAAAGTTATATTAGGGTGTGAGAAGATGCATGAAATTATCACATGGATGATGTCATCAGTGATGTCATTTGAGATGTCATCAGTGATGTCATCAGTGATGTCACTGACCATGTCATGAGTGATGTAATATGTGACGTCATCAGCAGAGCATTGCGGGGCGCGAGTTATAGTTAGCTGAACGAACTATAACGGGGAATTTCTATGGTTTTGTACGAGTGAAATGTCCAACTAACTATAACTGTCCCTAAAACCTATGGTTTTTTCAGTGAATTTCAAAGGTTTTTTAAATGCTAATTTCTAACTATAACGTGTCTGAAACCTATGGTTTTTTCAGTGAATTTCAAAGGTTTTTAAATGCTAATTTCTAACTATAACGTGCCTGAAACCTATGATTTTTAAGTGAATTTCAAAGGTTTTTTTAAATGCTAGTTTCTAACTATGCCTACAGAGGTAGGACATGTGAAGAAAGAAGAAAAAACGCACAGAAAGAAGCAAAAGATGTGCAGAAAGAACCAACAGAGGAGCAGAAAGAGGCCTTGTTGCAAAATCATCCTGTGCCCACAACTTTTCAGACGGGTACTGGTGGTAACTGACTCTAACTAACCAGAGCCAGTGCTATGCTAAAAGACACTTAGAATACAGTGAAAACACCTACATACACTAGGGAACACTATGCGTTGGGGTACCCCTGTGATTAGCATGACCTCCTCTGCAAGTCCCTAGTACATAATAGGGCAGGGGGATTAAAACTACCTCTTAAAACGCGCTACAGGGCGCGTTTGCACAGTGGTGAAGGGAGGGGGGCCTGAGGTGACATGTGTGCAAACGCACCCCGTGGCGCGTTTTAAGTTGCGGGATTAAGTCCCCTTGAATTCTGAGGGTCCCTGGGGCCCAACTAGCCCCCCAGGTACCTACAGTTAGGACCACAGAGCTGAGTTGCAGAGAGGAGTTCCGAGGCCACAAACCTTTTTGCACCTCTCTGCAACGCAACTCTGTTGTGCTTACTGAAGGTACCTGGTGGGCTAGTTGGCCCCCAGGGTCCCTCAGGATTCAAAGGGAATTAATTCCCCAACTTAAAACGCACCACAGGGCGTGTTTGCGCACATGTCACCTGAGGCCCGCCTCCTCCCTTCACCACTGTGCAAACGCGCCCCGTGGTGCGTTTTAAGTTGGGGGATTAGGTCACCTTGAATCCTGAGGGTCCCTGGGGCCCAACTAGCCCACTAGGTACTTCCAGTAAGCACCACAGGCCTGCATTGCAAAGCCTGTAACAAATTGTGCAGTTGTGTTTAGGTAGTGAAGAGGGTCGTGCTGGGGGTAGTGTTTTAGGGTTTAGGGTAGTGCAGTGGTGTTTGTGTAGTGTAGGGGGTCATGCTGGGGGTAGATTTAGGGTTTAGGGTAGTGCAGTGGTGTTTGGGTAGTGTAGGGAGTCGTGCTGGGGGAGTGTTTTAGGGTTTAGGGTAGTGCAGTGGTGTTTGGGTAGTGTAGGGGGTCGTGCTGGGGGTAGTGTTTTAGGGTTTAGGGTAGTGCAGTGGTGTTTGGGTAGTGTAGGGGGTCGTGCTGGGGGTAGTGATTTAGGGTAGTGCAGTGGTGTTTGGGTAGTGTAGGGGTACTGCTGGGGGTAGTGTTTTAGGGTTTAGGTTAGTGCAGTGGTGTTTGGGTAGTGTAGGGGTACTGCTGGGGGTAGTGTTTTAGGGTTTAGGGTAGTGCAGTGGTGTTTGTGTAGTGTAGGGGGTAGTGTTTTAGGGTTTAGGGTAGTGCAGTGGTTTTTGTGTAGTGTAGGAGGTCGTGTTTTAGGGTTTAGGGTAGTGCAGTGGTCTTTGGGTAGTGTAGGGAGTCGTGCGGGGGTAGTGTTTTAGGGTTTAGGGTAGTGTAGGGGGTCATGCGGGGGGTAGTGTTTTAGGGATTAAGGTAGTGCATTGGTGTTTGGGTAGTGTAGGGGGTCATGCGGGGGTAGTGTTTTAGGGTTTAGGGGCGGTGCAGTGGTGTTTGGGTAGTGTAGGGGGTCGTGCTGGGGGAGTGTTTTAGGGTTTAGGGCAGTGCAGTGGTGTTCGGGTAGTGTAGGGGGTCGTGCTGGGGGAGTGTTTTAGGGTTTAGGGCAGTGCAGTGGTGTTCGGGTAGTGTAGGGGGTCGTGCTGGGGGAGTGTTTGAGGGTTTAGGGCAGTGCAGTCATGTTTGGGTAGTGTAGGGGGTTGTGCTGGGGGTAGTATTTTAGTGTTTAGGGTAGTGCAGTGGTGTTCGGGTAGTGTAGGGGGTCGTGCTGGGGGAAGTGTTCTAGGGTTTAGGGCAGTACAGTGGTGTTTGGGCAGTGTAGGGGGTAATGCTGGGGGTGGTGTTTTAGGGTTTAGGGCAGTGCAGTGGTGTTCGGGCAGTGTGGGGGGTCGTGCTGGGGGTGGTGTTTCAGGGTTTAGGGCAGTGCAGTGGTGTTCGGGCAGTGTAGGGGGTGGTGTTTCAGGGTTTAGGGCAGTGCAGTGGTGTTCGGGCAGTGTAGGGGGTCATGCAGGGGATGGTGTTTCAGGGTTTAGGGCAGTGGTGTTCGGGCAGTGTAGGGGGTCGTGCTGGGGGTGGTGTTTCAGGGTTTGGGGCAGTGCAGTGGTGTTCGTGCAGTAAAGGGGGTCGTGCTGGGGGTGGTGTTTCAGGGTTTAGGGCAGTGCAGTGGTGTACGGGCAGTGTAGGGGGCGGTGCAGGGGTGGTGTTTCAGGGTTTAGGGCAGTGCAGTGGTGTTCGGGCAGTGTAGGGGGTGCTGCAGGGGGTGGTGTTTCAGGGTTTAGGGCAGTGCAGTGGTGTTCGGGCAGTGTAGGGGGTCGTGCTGGGGCTGGTGTTTCAGGGTTTAAGGCAGTGCAGTGGTGTTCGGGCAGTGTAGGGGGTCATGCTGGGGCTGGTGTTTCAGGGTTTAGGGCAGTGCAGTGGTGTTCGGGCAGTGTAGGGGGTCGTGCTGGGGCTGGTGTTTCAGGGTTTAGGGCAGTGCAGTGGTTTTCGGGCAGTGTAGGCGGTCGTGCTGGGGCTGGTGTTTCAGGGTTTAGGGCAGTGCAGTGGTGTTCGGGCAGTGTACGGGGTTGTGCTGGGGCTGGTGTTTCAGGGTTTAGGGCAGTGCAGTGGTGTTCGGGCAGTGTAGGGGGTCGTGCTGGGGGTGGTGTTTCAGGGTTTAGGGCAGTGCAGTGGTGTTCGGGCAGTGTAGGGGGTCGTGCTGGGGCTGGTGTTTCAGGGTTTAGGGCAGTGCAGTGGTGTTGGGCAGTGTAGGGGTCATGCTGGGGGTGGTGTTTCAGGGTTTGGGCAGTGCAGTGGTGTTCGCGCAGTGTAGGGGGTCATGCTGGGGGTGGTGTTTCAGGGTTTAGGGCAGTGCAGTGGTGTACGGGCAGTGTAGGGGGTCTTGCTGGGGGTGGTGTTTCAGGGTTTAGGGCAGTGGTGTTCGGGCAGTGTAGGGGGTCTTGCTGGGGGTAGTGTTTCGGGGTTTAGGGCAGTGCAGTGGTGTTCGTGCAGTGTAGGGGGTCGTGCTGGGGGTGGTGTTTCAGGGTTTAGGGCAGTGCAGTAGTGTTCGGGCAGTGTAGGGGATCGTGCAGGGGGTGGTGTTTCAGGGTTTAGGGCAGTGCAGTGGTGTTCGGGCAGTGTAGGGGGTCGTGCTGGGGGTGGTGTTTCAGGGTTTAGGGCAGTGCAGTGGTGTTCGGGCAGTGTAGGGGGTCGTGCAGGGGGTGGTGTTTCAGGGTTTAGGGCAGTGCAGTGGTGTTCGGGCAGTGTAGGGGGTCGTGCAGGGGGTGGTGTTTCAGGGTTTAGGGCAGTGCAGTGGTGTTCAGGCAGTGTAGGGGTCGTGCTGGGGCTGGTGTTTCAGGGTTTAGGGCAGTGCAGTGGTGTTCGGGCAGTGTAGGGGGTCTTGCTGGGGGTGGTGTTTCAGGGTTTAGGGCAGTGGTGTTCGGGCAGTGTAGGGGTCTTGCTGGGGGTGGTGTTTCAGGGTTTAGGGCAGTGCAGTGGTGTTCGGGCAGTGGAGGGGGTCTTGCTGGGGGTAGTGTTTCAGGGTTTAGGGCAGTGCAGTGGTGTTCGTGCAGTGTAGGGGGACGTGCTGGGGATGGTGTTTCAGGGTTTAGGGCAGTGCAGTGGTGTTCGGGCAGTGTAGGGGGTCGTGCAGGGGGTGGTGTTTCAGGGTTTCGGGCAGTGCAGTGGTGTTCGGGCAGTGTAGGGGGTCGTGCTGGGGGTTGTGTTTCAGGGTTTAGGGCAGAGCAGTGGTGTTCGGGCAGTGTAGGGGGTCGTGCTGGGGGTGGAGTTTCAGGGTTTAGGGCAGTGGTGTTCGGGCAGTGTAGGGGGTCTTGCTGGGGGTGATGTTTCAGGGTTTAGGGCAGTGCAGTGGTGTTCGGGCAGTGTAGGAGGTCTTGCTGGGGGTAGTGTTTCAGGGTTTAGGGCAGTGCAGTGGTGTTCGGGCAGTGTAGGGGTCATGCTGGGGGTGGTGTTTCAGGGTTTAGGGCAGTGCAGTGGTGTTCGGGCAGTGTAGGGGGTCGTGAAGGGGGTGGTGTTTCAGGGTTTAGGGCAGTGCAGTGGTGTTCGGGCAGTGTAGGGGGTCGTGCTAGGGTATGTGTTTCAGGGTTTAGGGCAGTGCAGTGGTGTTCGGGCAGTGTAGGGGGTCGTGCAGGGGCTGGTGTTTCAGGGTTTAGGGCAGTGCAGTGGTGTTCGGGCAGTGTAGGGGGTCATGCTGGGGGTAGTGTTTTAGGGTTTAGGGTATTGCAGTGGTGCTTGTGTAGTGTAGGGGGTCATGCTGGGGGTAGTGTTTTAGGGTTTAGGGTAGTGCAGTGGTGTTTGTGTAGTGTAGGGGTCATGTTTTAGGGTAGTGCAGTGGTGTTTGGGTAGTGTAGGGGGTCGTGCTGGGGGTAGTGTTTTAGGATTTAGGTTAGTGCAGTGGTGTTTGGGTAGTGTAGGGGGTCGTGCTGGGGGTAGTGTTTTAGGGTTTAAGGTAGTGCAGTGGTGTTTGTGTAGTGTAGGGGGTCGTGCTGGGGGCAGTGTTTTAGGGTTTAGGGTAGTGCAGTGGTGCTTGTGTAGTGTAGGGGGTCGTGCTGGGGGTAGTGTTTTAGGGTTTAGGGTAGTGCAGTGGTGTTTGTGTAGTGTAGGGGGTCATGTTTTAGGGTAGTGCAGTGGTGTTTGGGTAGTGTAGGGGGTCGTGCTGGGGGTAGTGTTTTAGGTTTTAGGTTAGTGCAGTGGTGTTGGGGTAGTGTTTTAGGGTTTAGGGTAGTGCAGTGGTGTTTGTGTAGTGTAGGGGTAATGCTGGGGGTAGTGTTTTAGGGTTTAGGATAGTGCAGTGGTGCTTGTGTAGTGTAGGGGTCGTGCTGGGGTAGTGTTTTAGGGTTTAGGGTAGTGCAGTGGTGTTTTTGTAGTGTAGGGGGTCATGTTTTAAGATGCAACGCTCCAATACCTGACCAGTCTGCACTACATAAAACTGCAAAAAAACTAAAAATAAAAAGTGTTTTGCACACTTTTGTCATTGGGCTATATGTGGGCTACATCTGGGTAATATTTGTGCTACATTTGGGCTCTTTTTTCACTGGTGGCCATCTTGGAAGACTTCTTTGTTATGAAGTTTCCTAATTTCCTCATTTACTGCAGTCTCCTCAGTAGGAAATGCTTTCAGTTTTTACTTTGATTCCATCAAGAAGGCATTCAGATGTGTCACACATTTGCCATAAATTCAGAATGTTATTACTCTAGTTGTTCATTAGATCACTGTAGTAAAGCTACTGCTCACCAAGGAGTTAACTGGAAGTCTACTGCTGGTATTGAAAGTGATTGTTTCAGTCTGCATGTCAGAATTTTCTAATGAAATAGAAGAGGATTTGAGATCTCACTTAAAACATGCACTAAATTTTCTTTTTGCAGCACTAACCATAATTTCTATGGCAAAATGAACCCCCTCATTTTGTTCCTTTTAAATTAAATGTTTTAAGTGTTACCAGTTTATTCCAATCAAGATGGCTTCAGGTGTGCCATACTTTTGTCATAAGTAAGGCTGTTAGCACTCTAGTTGTTCTTTAGAACACTCTGAGAAGCTGCAGTAGAACACAAAGGCATCAACTGACAGGCTGCTCCAGTTCAAATATAACAGGAAGATATTTGAGATCTCACTTAAAACATGTCCTAATTTTTCTTTCTACAGCACTAACCATAATTTCTATGGCAAAATGAACCCCCTCATTTTGTTCCTTTTTAAATTAAATGTTTTAAGTGTTACCAGTTTATTCCAATCAAGATGGCTTCAGGTGTGCCATACTTTTGTCATAAGTAAGACTGTTAGCGCTCTAGTTGTTCTTTAGAACACTCTGGGAAGCTGCAGTAGAACACAAAGGCATCAACTGACAGGCTGCTCCTGTTGAAATATAACAGGAAGATATTTGAGATCACACTTGAAACATGTCCTAATTTTTCTTTCTACAGCACTAACCATAATTTCTATGACAAAATGAACCCCATCATTTTGTTCCTTTTTAAATTAAATGTTTTAAGTGTTACCAGTTTATTCCAATTAAGATGGCTTCAGGTGTGCCATACTTTTGTCATAAGTAAGACTGTTAGCGCTCTAGTTGTTCTTTAGAACACTCTGGGAAGCTGCAGTAGAACACAAAGGCATCAACTGACAGGCTGCTCCTGTTGAAATATAACAGGAAGATATTTGAGATCACACTTGAAACATGTCCTAATTTTTCTTTCCAGAGCACTAACCATAATTTCTATGACAAGATGAACCCCATCATTTTGTTCCTTTTTAAATTAAATGTTTTAAGTGTTACCAGTTTATTCCAATCAAGATGGCTTCAGGTGTGCCATACTTTTGTCATAAGTAAGGCTGTTAGCACTCTAGTTGTTCTTTAGAACACTCTGGGAAGCTGCAGTAGAACACAAAGGAATCAACTGACAGTCTCTGCCCTTGTTGGATGTACATGTTTTACTGAGAATGTCAGACTTCATTCTCACATGACTGAGAAAGATAATGTGAATTTACAGAAAATATGCTCTCATTTTAGCTTCTGGGGCACCTTCCAAAACTGTATGGGACAAGCATGTGAAAATAGTTTTCTCTCAAACATGATTCATGATATCCCAGCAGAAGGTTTTTCACACGGTAAAATCACCTTAGAACACACCACAATTCCTGAAATTAGTATGGTACCATCAACAAATGAATTCTAATGTAACTAAAGTCTGTTATCACCCTTTATAGTTCTCCTTTTGGTAACCCTCAAAATCTTCGATTCACTACAATGCATTTCAATAGGGTACTATCATTTATATTGGTCCCAAGATGGCTGCCAGCAATTCCAGGATGAAGTGCTGACAGCCAATCAGATCTCACGATGACATGTGTGGATAGGCTCCGCCCAGATATATATGTGTTTTTACTTTTGATTTTCTCAGCAACTACTGAACGGATTTACACCATTTAACAAAAGGGTTCTTTTGAACCAAGAACTACCTCTTTGCCAAATTTGGTGTAATTCCGTTCAGCAGTTCGAGGCTGTAGCCTTGCATAAAGTTTCCTATGGGAAATTGATTTTTTGACTCTTATTTTTTTAATTTCTCCGCAACTACTGAACGGATTTACACCATTTAACAAAAGGGTTCTTTCTGAACCAAGAACTACCTCTTTGCCAAATTTGGTGTAATTCCGTTCAGCAGTTCGGGCTGTAGCCGTGTCTAAAGTTTCCTATGGGAAAATGAATGGGGAAAACACGTTTTGGGACCCCCTTTTCTCTCGGCCCCCGCTTGACGAATCACCCTGAGACTTTCAGGGTAGGAGCGGACCGGAGCGGGCCATAAAGTTTGAAAATTTCGCGAAGATTCGTCAACCGACGCAAGAGTTATTTCAAATAGAATGTCGCGGATTTCCTATGGAAAATAGGTCCTAACTATAACTATCTACTGGCGACCGCCAGTAGATAATATATATATATATATATATATATAACTGCCGAACTCTTTTCGACGGGTGCCTCCGGCGTGCATGTAGCTTGCACGCTTAAACATCATCACCAAACTTCCTCCACCAGGAAAAACGGAGCACTCTTACGGGTATGCCTTCAGGCATTGCAATCCTGTATGGGAGATATGCGGCTGACGAACGGGACAATGTGCCATGTAGTTACCCCTGAGTCACAGCGTAAAGTGAAAAACGCCATCATCAGAAACAAGATTATGACAAGTTACTAAAATGAAATGCTATTGAGAAAACAAAAAACGAGTTTCCTATGGAAACTAGGTCCTAACTATAACTATCTACTGGCGACTGCCAGTGGATATATATATATATATATATATATATATATATATATATATATATATATATATATATATATATATATATATATATATATATATATGAGTATTTTATTTTTTCACCACAGTTGAAAATTGATTGTTACATTAAAACAAATGAATACGTATCATGATTATATTTTATACAAAGAACAGTTTCCATAAAGTGCTAGTGCAAGTGATTCGGGTTTTATACACAAGATGAATATTCCAAATCATTTAAAACATAGATTATCCTACCATTCAAATTGTAATAAGAACCATAACAATCAATATTTCTAAAAAAAATACACATATAAAAAAAGACTGTTGTGCTCGGAAAAATTCCTTTGGAGCTCTCTATACTAAAAACTGTTGACACAGCGTTTCGGTGAAAAAATCAAATTTTCATCACCATCTTCAGGACAATTGTTAAACATTCAAACATTATCACTTTATTGAAATGGACTTTCCTATCTTGAAAAGAGAGGGAAGCTATATGTCATCCGTCTCTTGCCTTGCTGATCCTAAGATGGGGTAATATCTTAACCACCCCGCGAAGACCTTATTGTCCAACTAACTAGTGATGAATTCATTGAGGTTTAAAAGTTGATAGAGGTTATCAACCATATG
Organism: Calotriton arnoldi; assembly: GCA_963921515.1. Classification (NCBI taxonomy): domain Eukaryota; kingdom Metazoa; phylum Chordata; class Amphibia; order Caudata; family Salamandridae; genus Calotriton; species Calotriton arnoldi. The sequence goes on along the minus strand of CAWUFW010001579.1, from coordinate 1,580,365 downwards.
AATCACTTTCAGATCAATTTTTATCCAAATTTGGTCCGATTATTTCAGTTTCGCTGGATAATAGAGTAGTAGCGATTCAGGACGCTATCGTACACCAAACTCAAGGTTGTATACCTTGTACGGAGGTGTTATCTGGACCATGCGAGTGAATCTTCAATAATTTTTATCGGATATACTTGTCCCCAATTTTCTTTTTTTTAATTATTTGGAATTGGACATAGTATTAAGTCGTTACTCGTACATATCGCTTGCCTCTGCATGAAATCCGAGGGCAACGAGTAGCACACAGGACAGGTGTGCAGCTGAATATCACAGTTGGTACTATGAAAGACAGTGAAAATGCATGTGTGCTGGTGGTTTGATAAAAAACTTCAAATTTGATTGGATGAAGGGAATATGCAGGTGCATAAAAATAGGTTGCATTTGGAAATGATTAGTAAATAGATGTTTCATTGGCTTTGGTAAACTGAAAAAAGTGTAATAGAGACTTGGATATGCTTTACAGTATGTGCAGTAAACCACACCTGCTGCAGTATAGTGTTTTGGTTCTAATCCATTTTGCAGTTATAAGTTTTAAATGTAGTGGTGGCTGGAATACACTCAAAGAACCATATGTTACTTGGACTTATAGTTAGGAAATAGAATTTGAAAAACCTTAGAAATCCACTGAAAAAAACAAAATTTACAGGGATGTTATAGTTAAAAATTAGCATTTAAAAAACCATAGATATTCACTGAAATAACCAAAGGTTACAGGACATGATAGTTAGGAAATGGAATTTAAAAAAACTAGAAATTAACTGACAAAAACAAATGTTACAGAGACGTTATAGTTAGGCTCAAGTTTCACTCATACAAAACCAGTGAAATTCAGCAATGATAGTTAGCTGAGCTAACTATAACTCGCGCTCCCGCAATGTACTGCTTATGACCTCACATATTACATCACTCATGACATGGTCAGTGACATCAATCATGACATCACTGATGACATCATCCACAGAATCTCTGATGCATCCACTCACACCTCCATATAACCTTTCATATACCTATTCTAACTTCCACACTAACATTATCAAATCCACTGACACACCCATACCAGTACTTACACACCCACTTTCTGATTCATAGGTCTACACACACATCCACTCAGTTACCCATACAGTCACTCATACACCAACTCACTCACTAATACAGCCACTGATCTATCCACTCATGCACCTATACAGCCACTCACACACTGTCAGTCACTCATAGAGCTACTCACATACCTACTCACTCACCTATAGTCAATCACACAGACATTTGCTCACCTATACAGTTATACACACACCCACTCACTTATTCCTATATATACTAACATATACTGACTCACCTATGCAGTCACTCACACAAGTACACACTCACCCATACAGCCACTATTACAAATCCTCAATCACACATACAGTCATTCATATACTCCAACACTCACCTATACTGCTTTTTGACATATGCAGTTACTCACCCACATACCACTGACACATCCATTCACTCACTGACACAGCCATACACATACTCAGTCACCTATACAGCCCTTCACTTATTCACTCACTAACCCATAGAGCCACTGACTCACCCACTCACTCATCCATGCAGGCAGTCACACACCATATCACCCATCCACACAGACACTCATACACCCATGCATGTACTCAGACAACCAATCAATCACCGACACAGCCACTCACATACCCACTCACCAACCCATACAGCCATTTAGAGACCATCTGACAGGCTGATACAGACATTCAGACAACTCAGTCAGTCACCCATACATTCACTGAGACACCTAATCACTCACTTATACAGTCAGTCACACACCCACTGATTCAACAATACACCTTGGTATATATATATTTAACCCTCATTAACATTTTAAAAACACTCATAGTCGCTGGATGATGTCATCAGTGATGTCATCAGTGATATCACTTACCATGTCAAGAGTGATGTAATATGAGAGGTCATAAGCAGTGAATTTCAGGAGCGCGAGTTATAGTTAGCTCAACTGCTGAATTTCTCTGATTTTGTATGAGTGAAATGTCAGCCTAACTAAAACGTCCCTGTAACCTTTGTTTTTTTCAGTGAATATATATATATTGACCCTGTTGAAGGCTATGGCTGAAATGCGTTGGTCTCTTGTCTGCACTGATGGTAAAAACAATAAAATAAAATAGACTTAAGAACACGTTGGTGCCTGGCTGTGCTGCTCTTCCTTAACCTCGGATCGATGGGAGGCTCCTTGGAAAGGTGTATGGATATATATATATATGTATATATATGTGTATATATATGTGTATATATATATATATATATATATATATATATATATATATATATATATATATATATATATATATATATATATATATATGTAATATAAATATATATAAATATATATTTATTTATATATCAGAGGAGATTCAGAAGAAACTAGCAACTCATTACTTGAGTACATCTGCAACATACCTTCCGTTTCACATCACATTGAAACTGGGACTGTGGACCGCAACCTTGAATATCTTTCTGTTCCGGTACATGATGAACAGAAGGCCTCTTTCGACCATTGATTTTCCACGTTCACAGCCAAGTTTCCCCTCGAGGCCTTGCTATCAGCAGTCTAATACAGACTAACAAATAAAAATCATGATAGTAAACCTGCAAAGATAGAGAGAATATGCTGGTAAAGTAAAATGCCTTTCAACTGAGGCCTTTAATCAGGCTAATTTAGCAGAGCCTTTAATATTCACATCAAGTGCACAATTATACATGTACACATGTTACTTGAGGAATAAATGTAAAAGAGTACATGGTTATGTGTGCAAATGTAGCTTGAATTCCAAGTGTAAGGCACAGATACAAGTACACGATTTCATGTTTCAACTGAATATTAGTGGGCACGTATAAATCTCTTTAGTCTTCAATTATTACATTTAAATGCATTCAAAATGTATTACATTAATACGTTTAAATGCTTCACGCGTGTTAATGAAATTAAGGTGCACAGTGAATATAATGTCAAATGCAAGTGTATTATTGCATTTCTGTGACATGTAAGGGTGGAGCCTAATTTGCACTGTTCCAATATTGATCCCTGTGCAAACACGTATTTGCACAGGGATTGGAATTATGAGTTGTGTGATAATTATCACACTCTCTCAGCTTTCCAATGAATACATTCTGGCAGGACAAACCTGCCGGAATTTATTGGGGGAAAAGACCTGTAAAAAAGAACTTGATGTTAAATAGTGATTCAACATGTTATACCTCATTTACAGGTTAAAAAGTCGGAATAGGAGATATTTTCCATACGTGGTAAGTATCTCAGTCTGGGGTAATGGTATTGACCTTACCTATTCCTCCTATTCCTCCTATTCCTCCTAACTTGTAATGAGTGTCTAAATCATGTACAAGACTTCTACAATTGGTGCAAAAATATGATGCTCACGTTTCCTGCTTCACAATTTTTACTTTTTCTGCCTTGTACAGAATGGAAGACACTTTTGTGAAAGAATATGAAATGTTGCAAACGTTATCTTGCTCAAACAGCTTTTACCCAACCCTGTTTAACACATCATGTTGGAGGTCTAAAAACCCGGTGTGAGATATTGATAAATAGATGCAATTATTACTTGGGAAAATGGAGAGCCCAATAAACTACATAAAACAAATGGTGCTGCTCATTGTTAAATGCCAAAAGATAAATCGAAACATTGTGCACTAAATAAAAACGTGAGTGAGAGTTACACAAAGCAAAACATTTAGCATGAAAGACTATAATGCTGCACCAATAAAAGGAAACATTTAGTAACTGTTTCTGTTTAACTGTTTTAGAAAAGTGAGCAATCCAAAATTGATAACGTGTCATTGTTCAAAGAAGACAATGCTTCCACATTTTAGGAATATTGGCGAAATCCCTGGCGAGAAGTTTCAACCTAATTCATTTAGAAGTTTGCCTTTTGTGTTCACATCAAAAATAATAATTGGTGCAATGAATAGTTTATGAAAGCACTAGAGATAAAAAATAATGCGATAAACTCACTGCGAAATAGCAAAAAAATACTGTACGTGTTTTTTCTAGCAAAGGAGGTGGTGCCTTTTAAATATTCATAGAATAATTGAATTGCATTTTATATGATAGCAAAAGGGATGAAGTCTAACAAAAAAGCCGCGATTCGGTCACTGGCTTTCAAAAATCATAGCGATCGACAATTGCCCAGATGGAGTTCTAGTGTAGACACTTGATTTGGTTTGTTTGATGTTACATTATCATGATTTAGGCAGAAAAGCCTTACAACAATAAACATTAAAGGAAGGGCGGCAGGCGAAAAAGAACAAAGAGAAAGAGGTGAGTGGAAAGAATGGGATGGGCCAAGATATATTTACTTTTTCTCTGTGTACTCACCAGTGTGCTTAGCATTTCGAACATGACCATGGAGCACTATTAACAGCCTAGTAATAGCCTCTGCTTTGTCAAAAACTCAGAGTGCAGAGAATGTTGCCAAAGTTATCAACTATGGGCCTGATTCACAATCTTTATTTTGTAATACATAAAGTAGTAATACAATAGAACTATTTACTTACCACAAAGTGTAAATCTCCACCTTCACCTCTCCTATCTTTTCCAAGGGGAGTTCCTCACACATGTAAGTTTACTACTAAATATATGTAGAAGCGACCAGGTGGAATTGCTGGAAAATGGGGCATACTTACTGCTAAACGGGAGGGGTTTAGGGAGATTTAAGCGAAAAGATGGGGCTGGGGGGGTTAGAGAATGACGTGCACCTACACACAAATGAGTAAGCCCATTGCTAGTCACACAGTACTCTTTGAAAGTCACTGTAGGAAAGTACCCCTTTTTGCATGGTTACCCCCCACTTTTTGCCTGACATCTCATGCAACCTGACTTGATGTGCCCTGGGTCCCTGCCAGTCAGGGACCCAAGGCCTGGGCTCTTTCTCAAAACTGTACCTTTGTACCCACAATTGGCACATCCCTGGCCACAGGTAAGCCCTGGGTACCAAGGGCACTGTGACCAGGGAAGGCCTCTAAGGACTGCAACACCTATTTTGCCGCCCTTAGAGACCCTGTACCTTAACACCCACACACTGCCATTGCAGACTGCATGTTTTGGTGCAGAGAAAAGTGAAGAGTCTACCTGCCTGCAACCCACTGCCTGGGGCCTAGGTAAGTCACCCCTCTATCAGGGTGCACTAGCCCTCAGATGAGGATACAGTGGCATGAGCACTGTACCCTTACATTATCCAAGTCCATTCTTAGACATTGTAAGTGAAGTAAAGCCATAAAGACTATATGGTCTAGGAGTTGGTCATCGCGAACTCCACAGCTCCAGAATGGCTTTACTAAAACCTGGCAAGTTTGGTAGCAAACTTCTCAGCACATTAAACCCACATTGATGTCAGTGTGGGATTTAATGTAAAATGCACTCAGAGGGCATCTTAGAGATGCCCCCTGAAACCGACCAGCCCTGGTGTGGCTCCTGAATGGCTGCCCAGTCAGGAACTACACCAGGGTTGATCCTTTTTCAGGGGTCCCCTGGGTAGAGGGCCCCCGCTCTCTGGGTCCAGAAACAAAGCCCATCCTGGGAAGAGGTGTCATGCCTCCTCCCCCAGGAAGGGCTGGGTCCACGAAGGGGAAGCTTCAAAGGCCTGCTGCCTTTGCAAGCTGCCCTGCCTTTTGCTACCCCCAGCAACTGGCTTCCACCAGTTCTGCCCCCCACTTTGGACAGGAAAACCAAGTTAGGAGATCTGTGCCCACCTTTGCCAACCCAACCCCACCCCTCAGATGGGAGCAGCGAGGTGAAGCACACATCTCAGTCCCCTCCATCTTGATGATGAGGGGACCCAGCCAATTAGGCAGAGGCTCATGCCCCTCCTCCCACTGGAGGGTGGCATAATAGGGGGTGTACCCACCCCAAGGAAGGGACCCATTGGTCCCGACCTGCACACCCCTTTAACGCCCCTAAATGCAGTATTTAGGGGCGACCCTGAACCTTGCCTCCTCAGATTCGAGGAAGAATGAAGAAGGACTGAAAAGCTGTGCTGACACAGGAAGAAGAGGACACCAACTGCTTTGGCCTCAGCCCTACCGGCCTGTCCCGACTTCGACCTGACTACACCGAAACCCCGGCGTATCCAGCAGCCGCCCAGACCTGCCCTGCACTCACCTTACAGACTCTGTTTTCCGTGAGCACTGGATTTGCTCAACCGAGACTCAACCACAGAATCCGGATCCAGACGGCTCCTCGATTCTGCACCACTCTGCACCCAACGCCCATGGCCCGAGTTCGAGTGGCCTAACATCACAAGGAGGTCCCCCCAGCAATCCTGACCTTGGATCTGGTGATCACCGACCTCCCTCAAACTTCAAGCCGACACCTGCAGCTTCGACCTGAAGAGTCCCCCCAACCGGAGCTGGTAAGAAGAACCTGATGCCAAAAGACACTGCTGCACCCAACACCCCATGGCCTTGGGTGGCCCAACCGACGTGTCCAGGCATCCCCCAAGAGCCTGCAGCATCTTTGGTGAACCAAAGATCTCCATTGGAATCCACAGGGTCCCAGACATCGCCTTTGTACTCTGCACCTGGCCGCATCTGTGCTGCTGGTGGTGCAGCTCCTGTGCTGAATGTTGGCCCCTGCTGTGCTTATCCTAACCCCAGGAGCTTTGTTCCCACAGCCAAGTGGCCTGCTCGTAAGCAGTCCCTGACCGAAGGCCCCCTTAGCCCCTTTGGCTAACATTGGGCCCCTGCACTCTGCACCCAGCTGCCCCAGTGTCGCTGGTGGTGCAAATTGAGTGCCTACCTGAAACCTGGAGAACCTTGGTTCTTACCACCAGAAACTATCCTTGCAGGTCTTTTACGTACCTGAAAACCGATAACCTTTTCCCCATAGGAACCAATGTTGTGATGTTTTTTTCCTAAAGATTTTGTCGCGTTGAACTTTTGTATGAAAAGAAAGTAACTGTGCTTTAATGTAAGAATTGTCATACTTACCTGTAAGTGACAACAGCCAGTGTGTGATATCTCGATATATCACCTCAGACCTAAAAGTAACTGAAAAGTAATCTAAGAGTTATCAAAAGTAATCCCACTGTATTTTAAACTGTTTTAAAAGTAATACAAACCTGTAAACGGTTCCATTACAATCCACAATTGCAGTTCTGTGTACATATTTGCATTTGAAAGGGTTCTTACTTACCTGTGCCAAGTCCTGCTTGGTTCTTCAAAATCAAATACAAGTATATATTTTTATACTTACCTAATTGGTCTGGATTCTGTCTCTGAGTGTGTGTAATTAGTCCTTTATTGAGTGAATACAATACATGCTGAACACACCCTCCTGATAGGCCTAACTGCTCGCTCACACTACCACAAAGAGAGCTGTTAGTACTTATCTAATGTAGCCTCTGCTATACCTCTGGGGACTCCCTGGACTTTGTGCACACTATACCTTACTTTGGTATTGTATATAGAGAGCCAGCGTCCTACATTTACTACAGACAAAAATGACTCAAAACGTTCATAAATGTACTCCAGCTGGAGTAAGTCCAGCATTGCACATGATCAACCTTTGGTACTGCAACACCCTCCAATAGAAAATAATGAAAGCTGAATTGTAAACTAAATCCCCATATGAAATACTATTAAATTAAACTGAGTTATTTAAACTATTTAATAATATGAATTAGTTTAATGCAATGTTAAAAAAATCTAAAAATGTAATTAAATTAAATATGTTTATTATTTTATTCAAGATATTTTAATAGAGTTTATTAAATTAAGTTTAATTTTTATAATTCGGTCAGCTCTAACAGCAGGGAGTGTAACATTTATGCTTTATTTCTAATTTTGCAACATCTTTACATCTATGGATTAGGTTGTTTCCTGTGTTGAGCTGCTTTAATATTAGCATGAGGGGAATTTATACTAAAATTGGCTTCCTCACAACCTTACCTAGGCCCTTCTAAATTATACTCAAGTATCTAGTCCTTCCTAAGGCTGGTTAAAGGGTGAAAGCTGTATATGTTTTTGTTAAAACTTGGTCTATACAACTCCACTGAAATTGTAGATGATATCAACGACCACCTCCAAATTTTCACCAGATGGGGAAGGGGTTCCATTATTGATCACATTTTTATCCAACAGGCCATGAGTGATTTTGTACTGTTGGGGGGGTTGCCAAAATATGTTATACTGATCATAATACCATAGAACTTGCTCTTAACCTCCCTATTAGAAAGAATGCCCCAGCACCCAAAGGAACCAATGGTTTAAGAATTGCTGAAGGAGGCTCCATGCTTGGGTGGCGAGCAGAACATATTCTGACCCTTCATCCTACTACTGTCAAAATGAATTTGGTGTTAATGATTATTCGTTGTCTACTGATCACTCACCCATGCCTATTATTAATAGATTCCTTTGATATTTTAAACCTCTAAATTGAAACTTTATTATTGAGTTCCACTAAGATTAACAATAACCCCCATCTGGGATGGTTTAATAAGCAATGTAGGGAAGCCAATCAGCGACTGTGGCAGGCTCTAAGTAGCTGCCCGAGTGATCGGGCACTAATTGCGCTACGGAAGTTTGAATATCAACCAGCAATTAAAAATAGAAAAATCAGCTTTAAAGACGAGTACTTGGAGAATCTAGTCAAGACCACTGCCCTCCGAGATGCAAGGGGCTTCTGTAAAATTGCTAATGTGCCTAAGCTGATCATCCGATTGACAAATGGTTTGGTGATGAGCATCAATGCAGATTTGTGGGTTAAACACTTTAAGTCCACCTACTCCTTTACTGGGGGTGGGGAGGATGTCCCATTGGAAGACTACCAAACCTACCCTCTACTAATGATTAGATTTCAAGTTGAGGAGGTGTGTGAAGCATTTAGAGAGAGCCATGTGTGCAGGGTACCCAGTCCGGATGGGGTCCATCTAATATTTGCAAATACATGGAGGCCAAAAAGAGGCCCTCTTTCAGGGATTGGAGTATACAGGTCTAATAGGATTTCGCCCCAGTACAGAAGCAAGAATATCTATCAGTTGGGTCTTGAGCTAGAAGGCGCCTTGAGGCTGTGTGTCTCATTAATGATTGTAAGTAACTATGTGGAAGTCATTTATGCATGTTTTAAGTCCACCTTGGGGATACACATGCCATTGGGCTGATGGAGGCATGTGATTGTATAACATACTGATCTTTGGCGGCATATTTAAAATATTGTTTCTTCTTCTTTTTTTCCTTTCTCTTGACACATATTGTTATGGTGCATGAACACTGGGTGGAATCTGGACACAAGCCTCCCACACTCTGGGATGAGTGGGGTTGTTGGTTGTCCGTGGTGGCATTGGTTTGTATTCAAGCCTTTTCTATAAAAAAGAAACTTTTTCTCTCCAGCTTTACACTTTTAGAATACTATGGTGTGTGGCTCACACATTGTTGTGATTTTGGTCCAATCTAACATCGAGATTTGACAGCTAATGGGTTACTTATATATTTTTATTTTAAATTATTTTAGGTTCCCCTACTATTGTTTGAAGAATATCTGTAGTGTGAAGGTCGTGAGGAAGGTGGTTGTGTATCCCACCGAAACGCGCGTCGACCACACTGTATGTGCACAATTGCATGACTTGGTCATGAAAAATTGTAGCATCTGTATGCCCTCTGGATTATTATGTTTTTGAATTGTTTATGGGCTGATTGTCAGTTTGAGTGGTGTGAGTGAGTGTAAGTGTGAAATTGTTTATGGGTTTAGACTGTACGTTTTTTTTTTTTGCTTTTTGGTTTGGTAGTGGTCTAATGACGAAGATGGATCTGACTAAACATTTGTTAATATAGGATTGTTGTGTTTTAGAAAAAAAAGGAAAAAAGTATGTGGTAAATAGGAAAAAATATATATTTTTTGTAAATTAAAAATAATTGGTTTGTAAATATGGATGTTTTTTAAAGAAAAGATGATACAGTGCAATTTAAATGAATAAAATACAACTGTGGAATGTAGTAATTGTATATCTTTCTTTAACGTGATGTACTAAGTAAATGTGTAACCTAACTTTGATTCATTTCAGAAGATAAAAAAATAGAGGTCTAGAGGGAGGTCTGTTATTTTGTGTGTCATTGTATTTCCCCTCTTTCTCCCTGACCTGTAGTTACTCATAGAGGGGTTCCCTTTCTCAGAAGGGATTGGAGTAGTGCCTTGAATGGGGTCAATCAGTCCAAATTCTGGAATATTCTTATTCAAATAAATTTACCCCAGTAATTGGTAGATTTTCCAAGAGCTCTGCATCTTGGGGTTAAGACTTCCGTAAGGTATGAGATGAGGGGGGATGCACAGAGCTGGCACGTTGTGTGTCACAGGGACTCTCTAGGGCCAAAAAAGCCATATAAAAGTACCACGTGGCAAAGCAAACCCATTAAGACTGACGTGAAAGGCCATTTGACCCCGATAGTTCGATTAGTGGGAATGGGATATGCTGAGAAGAAGTGAAAGGGCACCTTTCGTCATTCACTATTAATGAATACCGAGTATAAATTCAAATATGCTATGGTAATCTATGGATTCACAGAGACTAATGTTTGCTCTTCTTTGCTTAGCAGTTTCTGGGATTCATGGTGCCATGCCGAATTTTAAGATTCATTGGAGCCATGTGGTGTGCAGAGCTAAAGAAAGCATACATAATCAGTTGATAAGGTTAGAATCCAAATATAGGACCATGATTCACATACATGTACCTTTAAAGCATGAACTTTTCTAGTATAAACCAATGATTGCAATAAAAAACTTCTCCTTACGGGAACTATGGATACAATAGCAAGATCCTTTAGGAAGTACTGATTTTGAAAATTTTGAACAATGAGTCAAAAGGTTAAATCTTGACTCTCAAAGAGAACAAGCGTTAAACGGAGAATGGAAATGCAGGTGATAAAATTGACCTGCTGAAATCAAAGAGATATTGCAAGCATTGTACTCAAATTTTATACGATGAATTTAGAATACTCATCAACACCACTCAAGGATTACGGGGCACAGGTGGACAGGATGGCAGTGGATTGATGTCAAGCTCGGACTGGGCCAAGGAGAACTGTTGTAATCAATGTTCCCTCTAATTTTTTTCCTCTGTGTGCGGCAGTGTGAGGTCTCTGTGCGCTCCAGCCACGGCAATGTGCGCCAAGGACCCAACCGCGTGTGTGGGTGCAGCGACAGGGGTTCTGACACTGGGGTTCCTGCTTGATTGTGCAGATAAATGACCTAGGTACTGGAACGGAGGAGGCCTGTTTGATGGGGCAGGCAGGGCCGGACTGGGAACCCAAAGTAGCCCTGGCAATTTTGCTGCACCGGCTCCCACCCACCAGGGTTGGGGTGGAGGGGGCAGGCAAGTGTCAAGCACTACTGCTGAAAGCTGGTCCCCAGCACTGGTGCTTTTGTTACTGAGGGCCCATATTGCAGCATCGCTGCAAAACTGCCCCAGTAACAAAACTGGCCCCCACTGCTCCAAAACTGACCCCCACCCTTCCAGCCTCGCAGGCAAACGCCTGATGCCTGCTAAGGCCAGTCCAGCCAGGGGGTGGTCTTCGTGTTGAGTGACTGCCGTGCCTAACAAAAAATAAAAAATGTGCCCTCATGTAATGCAACTGGTGCTATGTAAAGCGCTCTGATACCCGATTCGGGTCAAGTTCGCGCTTAATAAAACTCTGTAAAATAAAAAATAAAATAATGGTTGTGTCATGTTCGAAATGAGAAAGTGCAGAGCATCTGCAACCACAACAAAGCTACACAATCTTCCCGCAGCCACGCTCTATTAACAAAAGGCATGCAGAAAGTCCAGAAGCAGGACGTGTGCTTTCAGAATCACTAGCATATATTAGTGATTGTAAAAGCACACGTTAATTTTAGGCTTGCTGCATGCCTTTTGTTAATAGAGGGCGGTAGATTGCGTGCCTTTTGAAAGTTATCATGTTAATTGCAGAGCCCGACATACTAATACACGGGGCTGCATTTAACATGAAAACTTTCAAAAAGGCACACAATCTGCTGCGCTCTATTAACAAAAGGCGTGCAGCAAGCCTAAAAGCACGACGTGTGCTTTACACGTCGTTCTTTTTTATTGTATTGTATTATAATTGCATTTATCTAGCGCTTACTACCCCTGACGAGGCGTCTAAGCGCGTTTTCGGCTAGTAGCACGCTACTCCGGGACCCATAAAGGAATTTGTGTTGAATTAGTATAGTGCAATATGAAAGTAATTTAAGTGGTGGATAGGTTAGTCAGTTATTTGGATTCAGAAGGATAGCAGAAGGATAGAAGAGGAAAAAAGGTTTGTATTTATATAGCGCTTGTTACCCCTGATGGGGTATTGAAGAGCTTTTTCTTGCGAGTAGCACGCTACTCCGGAAACCCATAAAGGATTAGTGGTGAATTAGTATAGTGAAATATGAAAGTAGTTTGAGTGGTGGATATGTTATTCAGTTATTTGGATTGAGAAGGGTTGGGAGGGGTTGAAAGGGAAAAAGGTTTGCATTTATATAGCGCTTGTAACCCTGATGGGTGTTGAAGTGATTTATTGGCGAGTAGCCCGCTACTCTGGAACCCATAAAGGATTAGTGGTGAATTAGTATAGTGGAATATGAAATTTGAATGGATGAAGAGGGCCGGATTAATGAGGCCCCTACAACTAAATACATTATCTATCTTGTAGTGCATTAAACACATAGTATTAAAAACAAATGGTCTTGGCAAACAGCAGACACAAAAATAATTATTTCATGGTAAATCTTGTACGGCTGTAACTGAGAAACCCATGGCTTCCTACCATCAGTGTTTGCCAGGTGCGGCATTACCAGTTAAAATAGTGAAACGCTCACAATGAGGCCCTAAACGCTTGAATGCGATTACAAGCCTCTCTCCTATCCTTTCGCTAACAGCCCACATGTTGAAGCTCCACAGCAAGAGAATGGAAGGAAGCGTCATACCCAAAAATGAATAACATAACTTAGACTAATGTCTCTCTAGTAATTGATGCTGCCTCCCTTGATAGTACGTACTGGGAGGAACATCCTGCCATCCTTCCTCTATGGTGGCAGCATTATGCACCCTAGTCAAGTGACACGTCAGAAAACCCCCTCCCCCTTAACTTTGAGTTTGGCTTTATAAGGAAGGATTCTTACAATCTCGCAAATGCACATTTTTGTGGAAGCCAAGTCACTCTTGCTGTGGTTATCTACCGTCCTCTTCACTTCTTCTGTCCACCAGATCTCCTCCATACACCCTCACCTCACTTCCTTACCTATTCCTCTTCGGAAATCTCTCTCCACTCTCCAAAATCTATACCGTCTTTAATGCTCCTGTTAAGACTTCCTCTCTTCCTACCACTCATCTATTTATCCTCCACTTAGCGCCCCGTCCTCATCCCAGTGTCAAACGCTTAACACAATCCGCTCACCATCCCCACTAAGGCCACTAGGGCTTTATGCTCAAATCTCCGCTTTCTCGTAACTCAACTTTCTTGCTGACATCCATTTTTTCAGACGCCTGCAGTCGACACTGCTCCACCTGTTACCCCGTCTTTTATAATCTCTTCTTAATTTTCCTCCTCCTTACCCACCTGCTATACTCTTTCAGTGCTTCCTTTAAGGGCCACCCTTGCCTCCCTTCTGGCTCCTTCCCCACGGTACACTTTTCTTCCTCTCCGAGCTACCTTACGTCTTTCCCTACATACCACTGAGCTCATTCCCCTCCAATGCCCATTGTCCAGCTCCCCAGCCACAACATGTTAACGTGTCCCTTTACGTTCACGCCTCTTACGAGTTTCTCTACTGTCCCTTCTATTCCATGTTTCTACGTCCAAAGCAACACCAACTAAAAGTCATCCAAAGCGAGTTCCAATGAGGCGACCTAGAACTACAGCTCCCAGAAACCACCTGGTGGTGAAATGAAATGACCACAGCTGCCCTAGAGACAAATAATCACCCGGATTCTGCCGTCCCTCTGGATCATCTCCCCTCCTCCTTTCCATCGCTTATGCTTGTGCTTGCTGCATTTATTTTCTTAATGGAGCACGCTGCGGGCTGATTGTGGGCCATTGTGAAAATATTTATGTTAATTGCAGCACCGTCATGCGCTGCAATTAACATAAATAGTTTCACAATGGCCCACAATCAGCCAGCAGCCGTGCTCCATTAAAAAGACATGCATCAAGTCCAAAAACGACGTGTAAAGCACATGTCGTGCTTTTGGACTTGCTGCATTTCTTCTCTTAAAGGAGCACGGCTGCGGGCTGATTGTGGGCCATTGTGAAAATATTTGTTAATTGCAGCGCATGACGGTGCTGCAATTAACAAATATTTTCACAAAGGCCCACCAACAGCCCCCAGCCGTGCTTCAGTAAGGAGGAAATACAGCAAGTGCAGGAGCCACAGCAACCAGGAAATTACAATTTTTCGCGCCGCTCGCGTTATAAAAGCGGCGGCGCGAATGCTCTCCCGGGATGTGCTGTGGGTGCGCGCTCCACACGCAGCACTGCGCGCTCGGGGGAACAGATGTGCGCGCGCGCGCGGGCGCGCACGTTACTGGGAACACTGGTTGTAATGCCTCCCGGCAAAAGGAAACACGGAAATCCAGATGTATAAAATAAGATCTTTAATCTGATAAGAGACCCACGACTGCTTCCCTGCACTGCAGCACAACAAGTGCTTGCCAAGTGCTTACATTCTAGCATCCTTAATACAAGTATAATACAAATCTACATTCTAAGAATAGACAAACTAAAGAACAAAATACAATGCTACATTTATTTGATATACTTAATACCATGCTACATCATCCCTCTTCTAAGGGAACAAACAATAAAAGCAAACAAAAAAAACTGAATAACCTAAGGGAGACAAGGAATTTAAAGGAGGCAATTAGTAAGTAATATAATCCCTGAATCTCACTGGGATTGATCTCCCTCTATCACTTCTAACCAAACTACTAGCATCACCATCACTAGAAGTAAACAGTCTATGATTGCTCACCTCCAATGCACTGCCCTCTGACACACAATCCCCTATGCCAAGCACAGGGGCACCAACAGCATCCTTCTTACCATCACCTGAAGTACCACAGTGAAACCAATAATCACCATTTATCTCTCTCACTTCTCCGGAATTACATCTCTCACAGATGATTTTAGCCTGCTCTTGGCTCACTTTAACCAAGGAATTCTTGTTCCACCACCCTTTCTCGAACAGCAATGCAGCCATTCTTGACACTTTCATGAGTTTCATAGGCTCAGAATATCTAGATTCTACCTTCACAACTTTCTTGGGTTTTTTAATAAGCACCCAATCACCAGGCACCAGACACATCTCTTTCACCCTTCTACTATTGTCAAAGTATTTCTTACTGGATTCCTGCTTAGATTTATCATGCTCATGAACTTTGTCCAAGTCCACTTTGACTTCACGGTGCCCTACTCTGTCAAACAACCAAGCTGGACTAAATCCGGACACCGGTTTTCTGCCTCTCAGCAAAACAAAAGATGAAACTCCTGTAGTGCTATGTGGAGTAGTATTATAACTCCACACCTTTTGTTGTAAAACTTCTGCTACATTAAATTTGTTTGCATTGGCAATCTGTACACCCTCCTTAAGTAAACGATTTGCCCTTCCACCAAACCATTCGAAGAAGGACTGTACAAAGGCACCTTCACATGTTTTACAAAGTGCTTACTGACGAATCCAGACGTCTCCTCAGAGCCAACATGCACACCATTATCAGAAACCACCTACTTCACATTACCTTCCAGATAAAACAAATGTTCACAAAATTTCAAAGCATTGCTAGAATTAGCCGCCCTCACAAACGCAAAATATAACCACTTTGAACAATAATCCACATCAACAATAAGATATTTCTTGTCAGTACCCAAAATATTGTATGGGCCTGCGAATTCACACCAATTTTCTCCTAAAGACCCTTGGTTCACTCAACAGGACACAAAGGGGAAGTTGATGCTCTCCAATGCTTGTCAGAACATAGACATTCTCCACAAGACTCAACATACTTCCTCACAAGTCTATCAATTCCCGGCCACCAGTAACACTGTTTGATTTATTTTGCTGTAGCCAAAATACCTAAATGACCAACATGCGCTAAAGAAATTATCTAGTCACATAACCCTACAGGTGGTATGAAGGCATCCTGCCTCACGACAATGCCATTAATCACCAACAATTCTGCGCAAAAGATCTCATTTCAGCACCAAAACTCCTGTCATCCTTTAACCAGGTACTTCTTAACCAAACCTAAACACTCATCCATGGAGCAACATTAATCCCATTCCACTTCAGGAATACCAAATGGCTCAGTAGCATCAGTCACCGCCATCACACGCTCAAATTCCTCATCATTCTTACACTTATGTTCCGTATCCTCAACTGGAAGATGACACAAGCAGTTGGATCTAATGTTTTTCCCACCGGGAATATATTTACTGTCAAAATTGAATTCTTGCAGTCTTGATAATAATCTTATCAAGCGGGTAGAACAACTATATCCAAGCATATATATCAACGGTTTATGGTCCGTGACTAGCTCAACTTTCAATTCCAAAATATACATCTTGAACTTTTAAGCAGCCCATGAGCAAGCAAGGGATTCTCTTTTAATAGTGCTGTACTTTACCTCAGCCAAGCTCAACATCCTAGAGGCAAAAGCAATAGTTCTTTCCTGAACTTCCACAACTTGACTCAGAATGGCTCCAATGCCTCTGGGACTACCATCTACAGTGATAACACTCTTAAAACCATGAGTGAAAGGTCTGATAGCTAAAGCATTTAAGATAAGGTTTTTGACACAATCAAAAGCCTATTGAGCATCCTTTGACCACACGTATTTTACATTTATATTCAAAAGGGCTCTTTAAGGCTGCACCGTGATTACATATCCCTGCACAAATCTGGCCTAATACTCACTGAGCCCTAAAAATGCACTGAGGGTATCTTTATCATCAGGAACTGGGGCATCACTAAATGCCTTCAAAAGGCACTCCTTCGGTTTGATTCCCTCGTGCGATAAATTATGACCCAGATAGTCAACTTGACCTTCCATAAACCTGCATTTACCTCTATTAACAGTCATACCATGCTTCTCCAATTTTAGCAATACCACCTCCAAAAATTCGAAGTGATGACTAACATCATCTGTGTGAATCAGAATATCGTCCTGAAATGCCTGAATCCCATCTTGTCCCTCAAAAATTTGATCCATTAATCTTAGCAATATACTTGCGGCAGATGCAAGTCCGAATGGCATCCGTTTGTACATATATGCTCCAAAAGGGTTAATAAATGTAGTGCAGGGTTGAGATTCTTCTGTCAAAGGGATATGGTGATAAGCTGACCGTAGGTCAATTGTGGAAAAAACGTTACTTGATCCTATATTAGCAAGCATATCATAAATTCTGGGAAGGGGATGGCAATCAACAAGAATGTTATGATTCAAAATTCTCAAATCTGCACATAGGTGGATGTCCACACTCTTCTTACGGGCTATAACGGCAGCCAAAACCCATTCAGGGGACTCGACAGGAGTAATAATACCCTGTGTACACATATTATCCAATAAAGTTTTTAAATCCTTTTGCACGGACAGTGGCACAGGTCTAACCTTTTGGATGAAAGGCAAAGCATTACTTTTTAATTTAATAGTATGCTCAAACCCTCTTATGAGACCCACTTTACCACAAACTACCCGAAAATGCATCTAGTAAAGCGTTTAACTCATCCACAATATTCACGCAATCGCTATGCATAAGAGAAAACACAGGCACTTCTCCTAAGACCACAGGTTCTTTGTGACTGTGTTTCAGCACAAGACCCAGTTTAGCTTGATCCTGCCATCCAAACAAATCCCGAACATTCTTAGCCACATACATTTTTGTGAAAACTTCCCTTCCTTTGAAACAAATAACATCAGAGAAGTAACCTTTCATCAAAATGTCATATTTCCCGAATTCCTTGGGATTGACATCAGGCAGTATTAAAAAACGTATTCTTTGATCACAACTTATCAAAAGTGATTTCAGCCAGAATAGTGATAGGTGAACCAGAATCAGCCATAACGCCCAAATTAACAGTCCCAATATTTACATCACAAATGGGACCCTTGCACTTTTTTTTGTTGTTCTTCTAATGTATTGATTTCCACAGTCAACAAAACATTATTGAGCTCCTCACACAGACTGTCTTCCTCCACTCCTATATGGTTCATCTTGGCTTTGGGCTTGACAGATTTGCACACAGTATAAAAATGACCAATTCTTTTGAAATTGTGGCACTTCTTGCCCTGCGCTGGACAAGAAGCCCTGTTTCCCATATGATACTTAGAACTACATCTGTAGCACACACCTGAATATTTTTTAACCACTGTCTAATAATCCTTAATTTTGTTGGAAACTGCATTGATATCAACATCATTACTCTCACACACAGTGGCAACATGACCCTCCACAGCCTTACTCCTTGAATCCTTCATCAGAATTTTTGAGGATATTACAGAGCGTTCAATGCTGCGAGGAATATCCATTACTTCCTCAAGAGATGGAATTTTACAAGTCAAGATACGATCTTAAATGTTCTTGTTATAACAGTCAAAGACCAATTGATCCCTTAAATAAGTATCCAAGTTAGTCACAAATTAACATTTGGCTGCCAACACTCTAAGAACAGCTAAATAGTCTTCTACAGATTCTTCGATCATTTGTTTGCGTTTAAAGACATTGTGCCTCTCTAACATGACCAAAGGTTCATCCTTGTACTGCCTAGACATTCTGGCAAGGGCTTCAACATAAACATCCCAGGCTTCATCACCAGCAGATGCAGGAACCACTGGAAGATTGTCAAAAACGTGCTGGCCGGATTCACCCAAATGGTTGAACAATAGTGCAGCACGAAATATAGCATAATACTTTGAGGCATCAATAGCCACCAAATAGTTTTCAAAAATCCTAAGCCTATACGCCAAGGCATGGATGGCTTACCAGGATTTTGTAAAAATGCTGGTGGTTGCACAACATTACCTGAATTGCAAGACATTATGCAAAATGCTAAAACACTCCAACAAAAACAGAAGAAAATTACTTCAGTATGAATAAATGCTTAACAACGCAAGAAGATTGATATAGAACAAATGAAAAAACAGTCAAAATGCAGTTATAACAGAGGAAAACAACAATAAAATAAATAAATAAATATTTTACAGTTATTTCCATTGTTATACGGATTAACCGACAATTGTGTGCCAGTCACAGAAACGATTACTATGAAATTGCAGTACTTCAAGTGTGCCTATCACTGAAAGACAGTCAAATGAAGTGAGCCTGTCACTCAAACACAGCGCAAACTGAATGTCGTAGAAGAGCAAAGCGGCAATACAAACAAGCCGAATCACCAAAAACGGCCGCTAAAAATGTGCTTTACGTGTATTTTTGTAAGGAAGTAGAGCACACCACACCAATGTTAGGCGTCAGCAAGCCTTGAGTGAAGCCGGGAACTGGAACTCCATGTGCAGTGAGGAAACCAGGACACAAGCTGGACTTCGTGTTACACGTGGAACCAGGACACGAGCAGACGCTCCCAGAAGAAACCAAAAGATGCCGGCAACTTCAGGACTCCAACTGCCAAAACGTGTGCAGCACGAACATCCAAGGCGCAAGCACTCGTGAGGTGTTGCTATAAACTTTCAAAAGATGCCGCCGCTTACTGCCTCAATACTCAGTAGATATGAATATGCTGTCATGTAACCAGAAACAGGAGGTATCCATGAAGAAATGCAGGAAAGTCCTCGCTGCTAACCGTAACCAAAATTTCAACTGCAGAAAAATCCAATAAAAGTGGCAGGGTCTCGTTGGGTCCACAAATCGTCAAGTGAAGCGCCACTCATCGCCAATAAAATGTTGTAAGGCCTCCTGGCAAAAGGATACATGGAAATCCAGATGTATAAAATACGATCTTTAATCTGATAAGAGACCCACAACTGCTTCACTGCACTTCAGCACAACAAGTGCTTGCCAAGTGCTTACATTCTAGAATCCCTAATACAAGTATTATACAAACCTACATTCTAAGAATAGACATGCTAAAGAACAAAATACAATGCTACATGTATTTAATATACTTAATACCATGCTACAAGAACCCACTGAGGGTTCCAATTGTCCTGCAGACAATATGTCACTATGATCTGAAATAATACCAACCACTGGAACATGTGAAAATAGGGGTATAGGGAGAGATGCAGGCTCAGATGGCTGCAGACGAGTACTTTGATTATCAAGCTCATAGGAATCATCATGTCACTAGTTTTTTGGTGCACACATTAAAATATTCCATTCGTGTTTTACTAAACAGATAGCTGGTATTTTATAGAGGCAGGGTGGAAATTAGGCTTACTGGTCTCCGGGGGTAGGAGACTGAGAGAAATCGCTAAGATGACCAGGATGACCAGGATACGAGGTCATCGATACCATGAAGCAATGGAGGCCTGCTCACCCTCGTGCATATAGCCTCAAATAGAGTTTGTTAGCAAAGGTAGCAAAACAGAAAGACAAGTAAAAACGAACCAGCGAACACAACAAACAGAAGGATGCAAAGTTCGAGTGACAGACTGCAATGAAGTGGGAAGCCAAACGACATAAACATAGTTGCCCCGCAAGCTTAAGGTTGGAGTGCCACAGGGCTCAGCTCTTTGCCCGATGCTATTTAATATCTACCTTTCTCCCTTGGCCCCCTTGGTGAAACTCTGGGGTGTAAAAATAGTGTCATATGCTGATGACACCTAACTCCTTTTCTCCTGGGGGAAGGATGAGGCCTTCCAGGGTGAGAAAATCAGCGAGTGCTTGAATGCAACATTTAGCTGGTTATCAAATAACCAACTCAAATGTAACGAGGGTAAGACTGAGCTCCTTTTTTTTGGCCCGGAGGCCAAGATATCTTGGGAAACTTTCTAGCCAAAGGATGCCCCCCTCCTCTATTAACAAGTCATGCGGTAAAAAAACTGGGCTTTAAATTCGATTAGCAACTATCATTTCACACTCAAATCAACTATGTGGTGGGTATGGGCTTTGCCCTCCTTCGTGTCCTTTAAAAAAAAATTCTCTCCTCTCTTTTCAGGCTAGACAACAGGTGACCCAGGCCTTGATTACCTCAAGACTGGACTATGGAAATAGCCTGTACGCAGGGTTGCCCAAATACCTGATAGACAGGCTGCAGTTAGTTCAGAACGCAGCAGCACGTACCATCTTTGAGCTCCCACGCCACTCACATATCTCCGGCCTCCTTCATAGCCTACACTGGCTTCCAGTTAGGAAGAGGATCACTTTTAAAATATTGCTTTTAACCCAGAAAGCACTTTACGGTACAGGTCCTGGGTATCTTCAAGATAAAATCAAGCCCTACACTCCCCAGAGAAACCTTTGCTCCAGAAATCTCTGTCTGGCCAAAGTCCCTCGGTTTAAGAAGGCGAGGGCGGGGGCAGATTCTTCTCATTTCTAGGCCCCTCTCTCTGAAATGAGCTGCCATTGACACTCATGGTCATAAAGGAAATACAAATCTTCCGGAAAAAAACTTAAGACTTGGCTCTTTTCCTCAGCTTAGGCTCTTCTCTTTTTCTGCCTGCAGACAGCTCCTTCGCTATAGCGCCAGGACACTCCTCGGAGTAACAGCTGTGCTTTATAAATCACCTACATACATACATACAAGCAATGTGCTGAAAGTGTGGGAAGACTAATACTAACTAAACCCTAAAAGAACCGAAAATGCTACGATACTGACAGGAAAACCCACCTTTTCCAACTCCCTTACCTAAACTTGTTAGGTCACTGAGTTAAAGTTGATGGTACCTAGACATCTCTAATGTATGCTAAGTCCCTTTGTCATCACTCATTCCTAAATCTTTTAATTGTAAGGGCCGGCAATTTGTATTATGCTAAGATATTGACATTTCTTAAAGTATTTTTACGATGTTGACTTTATTGAATTATACATATCTAAATTTTCTAATGAATATTGGAGGAAGATGATGAACTTACTTCTTACTTAGAACTCCTGACATGTAAAATTATTAACGTAGGGCAATGAGATGAAATTGATTTCGATTTCTTAATGCTTAAGAAAATGTTACAATGAATTTGTGCTAGCCATTATTGCAGTGGCACAGAACAATGTATGTCTTGTGAATGAAATATTTTGTAGCAGCAGTACTGCTAGTATGTGAACTATGCTGTTGTTCTAAGACATTTGGAGATGGAATTTGAATGTATAGAACTATTCTGCACTGGTGGACACACTGCCTGAAACTGGTACAAATAGAAGTCACATGCAAAATATAGTGTCATGTGGCCCTTTACTTACAAACGCACTGGACCTCATAGCTCATGCACTGCAGACTCCAGCGTGGAAAACTTGAAGCACAGGATCCCTCCCGCTCAGGTGTTCTGTAGAAGTGGCGTTTGACCCTTGATGTGGCCCTGAAGACTCCCATAAGGGTGGGTGTAGTAAAACACAGGACCTATCCTTCTATGGTGCTAGACTATTGAAGCAGAACAAAGACTGATCTGTAGATGGCTGGTTTAGAGTTTAGGCTGAACTGTTGCTGTTAGAGGAGGTCCAAGCTTGATTTTCATATGGCTGGTTTCATGTTGGGTGTAAAACAATGAACTGTAATTTGGACATGAGGGTTCTCCAGTGGCTGAGATTATTTAAAGCATTCTGCATAACCTTGTTTGTTGGAGTATATGCCCTAAGTGAGACGAGTATGTCCAGATGTGGATCCTGTGCTCATTGTGCCTTGAACTACCCTGTGCCTTGCCTAAAGAGGCCTAAGTAGATGTGATTTTCTCACGGCAAGGCTATCCTGGTAATTTACCTCTCTACATGCCCTTTGTGTACTCTTCATCCTTTATCCATGTCTGTCCTTATCATGTGTGTCCATTCTCAAGAGCATGTGCATGTCCTAATACGCTCAGAGGATTTCCAAAACACATCTTTTAACCCCTTCGACGCGGCGCACATTCCCTCGCTGTGCGGGCGAATTCCACGCGTGCGCAGATCGGACGAACACGCCCACCGTGACGTCGGACGGCCAGGGGCCGTCTGACGCATGGAAGAGGTTAAAATTACTTAGCCTCTTGTGGGCCGATTCACAGAACTAATCTGAGACAAAATCCTAAACCTACTACTTTTGGTATTCACAGAAGGCACCTACGATTTCTGGTATTCACAGAAATCACTTACGACTACTAACTTTACGTCCGCACTCGGGCCGGAATTTCCGCACCCGGAGCGTAATTTCCACACCTGGGGCGGAATTCCCGCACTTGTGCCGGAATTTCCGCATCCGGGCCAGAATCTCCGCTATCGGGCCGGAATACCTGCATTTTGGCCATTTGAGCATTACCCTCAATGCTAAACACCTGTCCAAGTGCCTACCATCCCCCACCATGCAGCAGCTGACACACTGCAGCCTAACAGCCAATCCCAGCCCTGCAGCACATATGAAAGCAGAGCAGACACACACAAACTCTTTCAACATGTCGCTGAATGTGTTTGTTGCTCTGCCCCTTGCCATGCGGTAAGAAGACTTGAGGAGGAGGAGGAGAGTAGACGGGATCTTCAGACAAAGGATCAACCTATTTGGGATCTCCAGCCAAGATGTCAGGGCCAGATACCGTTTCCCTCCAGAAGTCATCTTGGAGATGGTATGTGATTGGGCGGAGGAACTTGACTCTGTGACCTGCTGCTCCCATGCCATTCCAGTCTATCTCAAGGTCCTTTCTGCTCTCCATTTCTTTGTGACTGGGTCATTCCAAAGGGTCACCAGTGACGTTGTGGGCATCTCCCAGGCAAGCAAGTCGCAGTGCTTGCATCAGGTACTGAGCTGCATCAATTCTAGAGCCCACTTCCACATACGAATGCCCCATACACTGGCCAGCAGACAAAGGGCAGCTAGGGATTTTTATCTCATCTCTCGCTTCCCACGTGTGCTAGGTGCAATTGATTGTACCCATGTGGCCCTTCTGCCACCTCGCCGTATGGCACACATATTCTGCAACAGACACCGATGGTATTCCATCAAAGTGCAGGCTGTCTGTGATGCCAGTGGGAGATTCATAGATGTGCATGCAGTGTTTCCAGGCAGTACCCATGACAGCTTCGTATTCCGCATGTCACCTCTTGCCCGGTGGATGGCTGTGGGAGAATTTGGCAACATATGGCTACTGAGTAAGTACCAAGCACTAAAAATGAGTGATATGTGCAAATGAAAGGGCTTAATTACAAGCCCCTTGCGCTGCTGGTACGTCACTTTTTGCCATATGAAAAGTGACGCACCGGCGGGGCAAGGGGCTTGTCAATAAGCCCCGAAATGTATGAATGCCACCTTACATTAACAACCATTGTACAATAAGAATCACCAAGCCACATACACAGTCTCAACAGACACTGCATGTACCAAAGTATAGATCATGTTCTGTGCAGATTTAAGCTGGAAATGTAACCTATTGCCCTATCTTCCCTTCTCAGGCGATGCTGAGTATGCACTCTCCCCTCAACTCCTTACACCTTACAGACATCCAACCACAGTACCTCAGCGTAGGTACAATCGGGCACACATACGAACTCGAGCCATCATAGAGCGCACTTTTGGTCTGTTGAAGTCTCGTTTCGGATGTCTTGACCATACATGGGGTGTGCTGATGTACTCCCCTGAAGTTGTGTGCAAGATCATATTAGCCTGTTGTGTTTTGCACAATATAGCTTTAACGCATGGCTTTCACATACCTCTTGTACCTTGGCTAGCTCTGAATCCGGGCAACCGGGCCATTGCACATAACCGAGGTCAGGGTATGCAAGTCCGTGATCAGCTGGTTGCCACATTTTTCGCATGAGCAACCTGTTGTGTCATGGACAAAATTTGGTTTGCTGTCTGTTGTCAATGATGAAAGTTGGATAATTACGACTCTGTCCAAATATTCCATCCTGAGACTACTTTGCAAACCACACTAACTGTATGTAAACCACAGCTGCTGACTGGAGTCAAAAGATTGACCATGCATCAGGTCATGTGCCGATGTCAGCAATCAGTGTAGTGGATGTCCCTAAGGAATCTATTGACTCAGAGGATGAGATGTATATGTTCTGAGAGACCCTCCCGTACCTTTTGACAATGGGTGTCTGTATCAAAAAAGTGCATAACTATAGCATTGTTGAGTTTTTGCTCCCAACTGATTTGAATCCACCACAAATGTTGGGCCCACAACGTGAGTGATGATGTTCTGGCTGAATCTGCCACTATGTGTCTGGGATACACAGCACTGCTTCACCCTAATTTACTGTAACACAACAGACAACTCTTGTGTTGAGCACTAAATATGGACTACATGTACCATAATGCAAAGGAGGAGAAAAGTAAACTGGGGTGTGATGTTGTGCCAGCCACCCCCCCCCCCCCTGTCCCAGCCCAACTCTCATTACATGGTCTGTTCTCCCTTTTGTTTCATGTCTATGATTTTTTCTTACACTGTCATTTCAAGTTTCTCTGCTACAGAATAACAGGATGGCAGTGGATTTTATCTGTGATTGTGGATGAATCAGAATGAACACAAAATGGATGCCAACTACTTCCTGTGATGTATTTCCTGTCTCCCACTTCCTGTCTGTCATTTCCTGTATGAAAGAATGGGTTCCGGTTTGATTTTGCAACTTCCGGCACAACTGCGCACTCTCCGTATGCGGAGCGTGCGCCGCCTATGCGGACCCTACGCTCCGCAACTGTAAATTACGTATTCGGGCCGTAAACTACGAAATTGAACCGGAACTACGCCTGGGCGGTAAATTCCGTTCCACTCGCGGAATTTGCGGAATTTGGGTAATTTCGCATTCCGCGGAGAACGCGAAATTGCCAAAAATTCCGTGATCCGCAGCTTCGCGGAATTTTTTGCTTGTTCGCGCTTTCAAAATGCGTGTTTGCGAGATATTTGTCCCTGAGCACGCAAACAGCGTTCGCGAACAGGAAAAAAGCATCGCGAACGGGCGGAACAAGCAATTCCGCGTGTTTGCGGAACTTTTGCGTGCTCGCGGAGATTTTTTACCGTTTCGCGGAGCTTAGCGTAACGCGACTACGCAAATTCTGCCCACCCCTAACCGGAACCCATTATTTCATACAGGAAATGACAGGAGACAGGAAATACATCACAGGAAGTTGTTGACAGCCATTTTGTGTTCATTCTGAGTCATTCTCTCTCACAGATCAGATCCTCTGCCATCCTGCTGCTCTTTTCAACCTTATTTCCCCCAAAATGGCTCAGGGTTATGAAGATAAAGCACCCCCTTTCAGTGAAAGGGAATTAAACATCTTAGCTGAGGGGGTGATACTCAAATGTCCTCAGCTATATGGGGGGCCAGAGGACCAGCTGAGTAATGCAGCACGGGCCAGACTATGGGCCGACATTGGTGAGCGCTACAGCACAGTGGGCGTTCACACCAGGAAGGTGAGGGCATGCCGCAAGCGCTGGGAGGACCTAAAACGCTGGCCGAGGAGCTACTGGGCCAGTCTTCCCAGCACCATGTGCATTGTCCCCACCTCTCGCCACTGTACAGGAGGGTCCTGCATGCAGCTCATCTGACCCTCCATGCTCAGCTGGAGAAGCATGAGCAGCAGAGACCTGGTAAGTGCATTATATGCAATATGAGTCTGGAAGTATGATGTGAGTGAACTGAAGACAGAGCTGTACCATCGTGTGTCCCATGCCTCCATTCACCTATTCTGTGTCTATGCAGCAGTCATCATGAAGCAAAAGGCTCACTGTAGCACATTGACTGTGCAGGGCAGAGTGCATTCTGGGAGTTGTAGTTTCATCATGACAACTGGGGAATTGAGCCACACAGTTGCATTTGTACGGAAATGTGCACTGCCAGCACCACTAACAGTGAACCAAGGGAATCATAACTGATGTGAGCATTGGATGAGGAATGGTACAGACACTGTCCAGTGTGTGTAGGAGAGGCCAATGGGTATTGGATGCTGTGACTTGCATTGCTTTCGGTGAGTTTGGGTTCTGATTGAGACAGATCATCATGTGCCATGGAGTCAAGACAGACTTTGAGATCCTTGCCTCACTCTTAAGTGTTTCCAATTTTGGCAAGTGTGTCCACAGTAACCCTGGGCGTAGTTCGCGAAGTAGCACTACGTGAAGCTAAGCAAAGTGCACTTCGCACTACGCGAGCTACCGGTAGCACTACGCGAACTGCGTATTGCGCTGTTCGCAATGATTGCACAGTGCCAGATGCTTGTCCGCACTGTGCAATCATTGAAAACGGCATCTTGCACAGTGCGAGCTGTCTTTTACTGCCGCTCGAGTAGATTTTTACTCGAGCGGCAGCTTTCTCAACGCGGACTGGTAGTTTCTCATCGCGAGCGGTCGCGAGCATACGCGACCACTCGCAATGAGAAACCTGACCTCCCCGCGTTGAGAATCTCGCCGGGAGGTTTATTTTCCATGCTCGCGATCGGCAACTTGATGTTGCTGATCGCGAACGAGGAAAAAGTCTCGCCGGGATGTCATTTTGCTTACTCGCGGTCGCCAACTTGACGTTGAGGACCGCGAGCAAGCAAAAAATGACCGCTGCACTACGCTACGCGTGTTTGCACTGTGCTACGTGCAATTCGCGTAGTGCGAAGTAGCGCAAACTTTGCAAACTACGCGAGCGTAGCGTAGTGCTTTGCCCAGGGTTAGTCCACAGACACATGTCTTACCCCCAGTGGCTTGTATGCCATTTTTCATGGACAGGTAGCTGTAACAACGAGCCACTACTGTTCACCAGTGCACAGCACTACCTGATCAGTCTCCAAAGTCAATATGTGGCACTGGATTGTCAGCTTTTGTGCGGGAATATCAAAAGGTTAGACTCACAATTTAGCAAACTTAATTGCCCAGACCCTATATGGATGTGTGACCCCCAATCGGCATTTGTGTGGTCCCATACAATGCTACACAGCAGTTAACATTTGTCCAGATGTAAAAATGCATCCAGACTCCATATCAAAGGCCCTTTTCAATACCATCTGGACTCTCTCTGATCTCCTTTTGTAGACTGGGTTTGGAACCTGCCCATGTAGCAGTGACAGGACGCACAGGTCACAAGAATGCCAAAGTTGAGGGTTGGCCAGTACAGATGTGCAAGCCACCAAAAATCTTGTGAGATGTGCATGTCAGACTCAAATCAGGAGATGACAGTGAACGTACACGTAATTTAAGCTTATAAACACTGACAACTGTATAGTGTGATCAGAGGAGAACAAAGTCTGACCTTGGCTCATCTAGGTATGTGTCTTGTCCTGACGTGTACAACCACTACATAATGATTTGTCTTACATTTCAGTGGGATCAGCTGGCCAAAAGGAACAACAGCAGGACCCGGTTCGGAGCAGGACATCTTTGGTGCGCCGGCGGCTACAACCTTTTTCCACCAGTGAGGAAGAAGAGGATGAGGCGGGACCCTCAACATCAGGAGGCAGGGAGATTGCACCCACCCGGACTGACCAGGAAGACACCTCTGGGGCTATGGACTGGGTTGAGGCTGAGGACATTGAAGTGGGGGGTGGAAGAACTGGACACCTCTGGCCAGGGGGGGTGGAGAGCTACTCTCCCCCGGACCATTCACCTGTTAGTTTTGGCGAGGTGTCCCCGGGGCAGGCCACTAAGCAACCTGGGCCTGCCATCAGCCCCTCCCTAACTCTAGAGTCCCCCTTCCATCGGGGCCTCCAGCTGCATCCCCTGCAACCAGTCCCCCTCATTATAGCTGCCAGGTCAACACCAACATTGGCTCCGAACCTGAGGCACCACACCCCTCATGTTCAACCCAAACCCCTCCCTGTGTTGTTCCTTCTGTGGCTGTAACAGAGGACTTGATGTGGGCATGTGAGGGTCAGCCAGACATGTCCTCTCGCATCATGCTGCAGATGTGTCTAGAGGTGTGCATGATGCGAGAGGAAATTGCCCAAGCTCTGGCCACCCTCACTGCCAGTGTCAATTCCCTGGCTGCAGCCATGTCATCTTTCGTATCCCAACTTCCTTCCCACACCACCGTCAATGACTCCCCCTGTCCGTTGCCCCACACTGTTTCCCCCCATACTCCTCGTGTGTCTCAACCCCATGTGGTGCCTGTTCCTGCACTGGCCAGCCAGGAGCCCACATCGGACTCAGAGGATCTGGACATTGTGGTACTAGAGGATGACCAGAAGGACACTTGACCTGTTGGACAGATTTTTCTTTGTTGACAATTATTTACTTTTCCCCTTGTAAATAGACTGGTTCCCCTGACGCTCCCTGACGTGTTATATTTATGTTGCCCCACCCCAATCCAAGTTCCCTTCTCCTTCTGTAAGAACATCATTTGTTTTCCTTTCTTCCTTCCAAACAGACTGTTGTTGTTTTTCTAACCCCACACTTTTTTTTACATAAAATCTTATTTTGAATCATACTTTCTCTATCTTGTTTAACTTCATTGTGAATGTCTTGTACAAAATATGGACATGTATTTGAAGTCATCTGCTCTGCACATGAGGGCTTGCTGCAATGATGGGATTACACTTGTACATGTGTCACACACACACATACATCCTCACATCTCTAGGCCACCAAAATTGGTGAACATAAACCTATCAGGACATGATACGCAACAGAGTTTTGACTTGTGAAGAGAATTTCTTTTTATTTACACATATTCACACTGGTAAAAAAGTTCCTGCGATGTGATCAATGGGGATCGTGCTTGCGGCTTCGCAATTTTGGAGGTGAGTATCGCGGTGAGGGATCAAATTTGGGTTGACGCTGAGGTGCAGGTTGGTGTTGTGCATGTGCCTGTACAGGTTGAAGTTCATGTGCATGGGCGGATGGTGTCTGTACACTTGGTTTTTGTGCGTGGACAAGGGGTTGTTGTGCAGGTGGTGGTAGTGCCTGTGCAGCTGGGGGGAGTGCCTGGATAGGGGGTGGTGGTGGATGTGTACCCTTGCTGTGGTCCTATGCAGTTTGTGGTGCAGGTGTGTGGGTGTGATGTGCTGCAGGCAGATGTGATGGCTCCTCTCCTTTCATTGACTGTAAAGGGAGACTTTGGATCACTTTCATCATGCCCTCCATCATCTTCATGGCCAAGGCATGGTGTCTTAAACTCTCTTCCCTTTGGATAGATATGATGTCTCTGATATTCTTGGACATGTCTTGCCAAGATCTATCCATCCTATCCTAAACATGGGTCTCTCTGTCCACCACCTGAAGGAATTGGCGCACGGCCTCAGACACGTCTGACAGGGTGGCCCCTATGGCACGAATGTCCTGCCTCACATCTGCCTGCTGTTGGAAGAAGTCCTGCTCCCACTGGGCACCATGGCCATGTGCAGGCCCTCTCAGCAGGGGTCAGTTATGGATGAGACCGCCAGGTCCAACAGCAGGGGGAGGGTGGCATGTGGAAGCCTGTGGACAGGAGAATGGTGCCTAGGGGATACCTGCACCACAAAAGGGTTGGTACTGCCCTCAGATAGTGAAGAGAATGCCTGGGATACACTGTATAGGGAGGAGTGTGTAGGGGAACCACCATGTCTGCCCCGGATGTGAGGGCTGTGAGGGAGAGATGTCTGTGTTGGGGTGTGTGTGAGCTGTGGCTGGTTAGCTCTATGCTGGGGACAGGTAATCTTTTGTTTTGGAGGAGGCTGAGGCACTTTGCTGGGCGGAGGGTGAGAGGCCTTGCAAACTGTGGGCAATGTGGGAAAATTTCTGTCCATGGCATCAGAATCTTCATCCTCTGAGAGGATGAACAGATAGTCACCATCATCGTCCAATCCTTCATCCTCCTCAGGTACTTCCTCCTCCTCCTCTTGCGCAGTACTTGCAGCTGACATTACTGCCTGGAGGAGCAGTGGATTTTCCCCTTTGATTGTCCGTCGCCCCAACACTGGTGGAGGGTCCATCCTCCTCATCGTCATCATCACCTGGAACACAGAGGATGCAACAGGATAAGTAATTGACCTAGTATAAGATGTGGTGCAACACAAGGGTTGGTTCTACCGTACTTTGCATCAACAGATGACACACATGTGACCTGGTTTGGGTACCCCTACAAGTGACAGCTCACACCATAGTACTGAGGGGTGAAACAGAGATGTACATTGCAGAAGCAAACTCACCAGCTCCAGCCACAGCGTTGTGTCCCTTTGCGATCCCCCGTGATGTCAACTGCTGAACCATGCTCCTCAAAGGTTTTGTTGACGAAGCGGTCCCTGATCTAGCAGCTGTAGAGGGAAGTGACACCATTCTCAATCATCTGCATTACTAATTTACAAACAGGCACATGTGACACTTATGATATGTATGTAACTTTGTAAACATCAACTGCAGGTTTTATGCAGAAGGGGATTTTGATCTTTGTCATGGTTTTGATAGGTAAACACTTCACGCCACATTTACCTGCTGGACATGTGCGAGAGGGTTTCACTGCTGCAGCCAGGATGTCTTGCATTCCCCGGGATGGTGTTGTACGCTGCACTGGTGTCATCCTGTCAGCAGCTGTGATGAGACTTACATGTCCATATTTCAGTACACCAGATGGTAGCTATGAGCTAACATGTATATGCCGCATCTGGATAAGTGGAAGGGGCACTTTGACAATTGCTACTTAACAGTGTTCGGTATATACGGCAGCAGTACTGGGCCCATGTTTTAAATAGTTGGAGAGGGATTTGCCATTTCTGATACAAAAGATTCTGGGACTTGTGGTGCAACATACAGAGGGAAACACATGAGCCTCTGACTGACTATATTTTTATATGAACTTTGGACAACTTCCTTACTCACAATGGCAGTGCAACACAGACATTCATTTTGTATACTTGTTCTTGTCATCCCATTTACCTGGTACTACGTTGCGAACATCACTCACAGGCAGCCCATGGAGCATGTGGGGGTGGATTGTAGTGAGGATATCCTCCTCAAGTGGGGTGAGACGTAGGTGGGTTCCAGATTGTGGGGCAGGGAGAATACTGTTCAACTCGATCCTGGAGTACTTCTCCTTCACCCTCTTCTTTTCGTCCTGTCACTTCTTCTTGATGTCCTGGACTGTGCGCCTATCCTCCCCCAATGCTGTGACAGCAGTGGCTAAATGCTGCCATAGAGCTGCCTTCTATGTGCCACTGGTGCAGTAAGGTGGGAGACCATATAGGCGTTTGTGGTGCCTCACAATGAACTCCACAATCATGGTGGTCTCCTCAGTTGTGAAGTTCTTCTTCCTCCTCTATTGGTACATTTTCCAGTAGCGATGAACAGCAAATGAAAACAGGAACTCTCTGTGGCCAAACTTGTTCCTTGAATGTGTGCTGCTTTTATGTGGTTTGTGGTGTTGGTCTTGCAGTTAGTGTTAATTGACTTCAGCTGGAGCATGGTGGGGGATGGTAGGCACTTGAAATGATCATCAGACCCAAATGCGGGTATTCCACACTCGGAGCAGAGATTCCGGCCCGGGTGCGGAAATTCCGGCACAAGTGCGGGTATTCCGCCCTGGGTGCGGAAATTCCGCTCTGGGTGCGAAAATTCCGGCCCGACTGCAGAAATTCTGGCCCGAGTGCGGACGTAAAGTTAGTAGTCGTAAGTGATTTCTGTGAATACCATAAATCGTAAGTGCCTTCTGTGAATACCAAAAGTAGTAAGTTTAGGATTTTGTCTCAGATTAGTTCTGTGAATCGGCCCCCATATCTGCAATTGTGGATTAACCCAAATGAGGTTCTCTTGCAGGGGTGAAAGAAATGTCAACCTCCTTGAATACATATGGCTGGTATGGTGTAGCATAGTGTAGCCTGGGCAGGATTATGAAGTTTAATATCCTATTAATCAATGTGTGAGCTTTCTGTCATGAGAAGGATGTCAAGCCTGTTGTTGTTTATGGTGCTGTTAAGTTAGTAGCATGTGTTTGTATGCATGTGTGTGTTTGCATATATGTCTGCTTTCCTGAAACTCGTTAGTGCTCATCACATGGGTGAATGTTCGGTGTATGTTGTCCTTTTGGGGCATTTTGTTTGTAAACGCACGAGAGGCAAGATACTGTTCTGTGTGTCTTTGTGTGGGAATTATTTTTGTAGATGCAGATTGGAATCTTTGTGAATATTTGAGATGTGGTGGATGGCTTTGGCAATGCTATTTTGTGCTTTGTATGTGAGATTGGGATGTGGTGTTCTTTTACGAGGTTTTGTGAGTTGGTCTATTTTTTAGTTTCTTCATGTCAACAATTTGATGTGTGAATTAAATAATTGAGGTACAGACTAGGTGCCCGAGGGATAAAAGAAAAGTCTGGTAAGAGTTGTGTAACTGATTCGAGAATGTTGCATAAAACTGTGCATCTGTGGTCTGTCTGAGTTTTAGTTAATGGAGATATGTTTGTGGATAACGATGTGTTATTTGTCCTTTACAATTTATGTTTCTGTGAGCTTGTTTGTGTCTGTGATTTATGGCCTAGTTCCTCAAAGTTGAATTATGCAGCAACTTGTTTTTGCATTAAACAGAAGATGCTTTCCTAGCCGTTGAATTATAGAGTGCCCTTCTTTTGAAATATTAATTAGTGTTGATTCGTGCTACTATATGTGAATTTTAGCGGGATTTCAATGAAAACCAGTTTTGTCAAACGTAGTATACCTGGCATTGCATTCTCGTCTTTTAGTAAGCTTAATTTCAACTCATTCTTTCTGTGAAAAGCAAGGCAAGTATAGCTAACGTATTTTCATAAAATACACTGTTGTAGGGCAAAGGCCGCTTGCCTGGCACATTTTCTGTTCTGCATTGTATTAGAAAACTCTGCAACTTTCAGGAGAAATTAAAGGCATGGACACTTGCTCCCCCCTCCTGAGTGAGGTATTAATAACAGTTCTCTTTATCTGTCTGAGGCCAGACCACCAGGCCGGTTTCACATGACCAGGCCGGTTTCACAGGACCTAGAACATGTTAGAGACACCATAACCCTTAAAGCACCTTCAGAGCCATAGCGAAAGTTGAACAGGTCTTTGCTTGTACAATTCAAGTCGGTTTAGACCAAATGGATCTGGGACAGGGGAAACAAAAACCTTACTTTCGAGCAGTAAAATTACAAGGCTGTCTTAAAATGCAGTGGTTCGCTCTC
Organism: Calotriton arnoldi; assembly: GCA_963921515.1. Classification (NCBI taxonomy): domain Eukaryota; kingdom Metazoa; phylum Chordata; class Amphibia; order Caudata; family Salamandridae; genus Calotriton; species Calotriton arnoldi. The sequence continues at coordinate 1,546,116 of CAWUFW010001579.1, read as the reverse complement.
ATTTAGCATGTGACAGACAACTTATTTGCAGAACGTTCAAAACGTACAGCTCATATACCAGGTAAATGTGGTCAGAAATGTAAGTTTATGTCTAAATTCACCTTTCTTAAAGCTGCCACGAATTCACAAAGTTATTTAGTAACTCAGCTTTCAGGTTGGGAAGGGGAATGAATCACCCACAGATTTGGTCGGGGTGTAGAGGAAGGGCTTTCTCTAAAGGAAAAATGTTTTGTACATGGAGAAACAAAGGTGAATATGGACCAGGGTACTCAGGGCAAGATTTAACATTCTTTCATGCAGCGCAGCAAGCCACCTTGCTGCGCTGCACTAAGTGACAGGGAATGAGAGGGAATGTGTTGTATTTACCATTATACAGCAGATTCCTGTCCTTTCCTAGCCCTGGCACACTTTTGGCTGCCTAGCACCAACGCAGGTACCATTGCGCCATGGTGCAAGGATGCCTGCATTGTAGGCAGGATCGCTTTTGTACTGGAAGGGACCTCTTCCTGCACAAAAACTATCCTGACAGACATTTTCTTATCTGTGCTGTAGAATGCATCACATGTAGAAAGAGGAACAAATGAGGATAAATAAAGATATTTCTCGTTGTTACGCCTCACCTGGGGAGGCGTAGCATTTTGACGCATTTCCAGGTCTGCCTCAAATGGTAAATCAGGGAACACGCCAAAATCCATGGGTGGATGTGTGGAAACACCCACGCTCCACCCATGGAATGCCTCTATGCCCCAGAGTAACACAAGGCAGCGATTTGCACTGCCTCATATTACTCTAGATTTATCAAGCCATACAGAGCCACCCAAGGTGGCCTTGCGTGGCTTGATAAATCTCACTTACATTTTGCGTCGCCCTTATACCCCATTGCATGGCACAAGGGAGATGCAAAACCTTGATAAATCTGGCCCTCAGACTTCCTGCACTGGGTCTTTATTTTGTAAGTAATGATAATGCTATTTTGAGGACGATAGGGAACAGATTTGGAAGCTTGGAGGTTTACATACTGCTATTGAAGGAGGTCCTACAGGGGACTGTGCTTTTACCCGGTTGGAAGGAAGAGAAGAGATTGGCTCCATGGGGCAGCAGATAACGTTTCACACATGAACCTAATTCATAACTGCTGATCTATTTTCACCCCTCAGCGTTTAGGAGAGGGTGGACAGGCTCCACGCAGTATCAACCTAAAATGTCATTATGATAATTCTTACTGTTCTCATAGCCAGTTGGCAGTAAACTAAAACTTATTGGTTACATAGAATGGTAGGGAAGGAAACTAAAATGCATGTTAAACAAATATTAGGAAAACACGTGAAGCTTGGTTTCTTCGATCAGGTTTGCATTTCAATTCCTCATTACGGTTTTAACTCACATATTTCCAATTGAGTAAAATGCAGAACTATGCAATGTACAAATTTTACTTTCTGCAAAATAGGTAAAAATTTCTCTTTTTTCTGCTGAAAAATAAGTCTCAAATAAAGCATTTGTGGATAACTACTTCTATGTTTAAAAACAAAAAGCTCAGACTTTACGTTTGCAAACTTTCTCATGTACCTTTGCGAAATGTGTGACATCATAAAGGCCTAGAGGACGCTTGGAGGCCAGCCTTCTCAGTCTTAGACATAAACAATGGAATAGCATTTGTATTAAAATCCAGCTTGTCTCTTTACTTTTGAAAATCAGGAATGATGTACCGACAAGCAGAATAGGTATTGCGAGTCACTATTTGGAAGGGGCATGTAAAGGATGTCCCTTCCTAGTAGCGAGTCGCACTGGTATGTATGAATGTTTTGCGACCGGGAATACGGTCACAAAACATTAGCAGATTATTACCAATTTAAAATTTGCAAACAGGAAGAGGTCCCCAAGGGACCCCTTTCCCTTTGTGAATTTGGCGCCAACATTTTTTCAGACCAAGCAGAGGTTCCACGGACCACTGCCCACTCTACATAAATGAAAAGAAAACTTTTCATTTCATTCCTGAAATCCATCCCATTTTCCTTTAAGGAAAACTAGTAGCATTTAAAAAAAACTGTTTTATTTAAAAAGAAGTTACAGACATGGTGGCTTGCTGAACCCTGCAGGCCACCATCCCTGTGAGTGCCAGCCATTCCCAAAGGATTGCAAATTGTGACCTGCCTCATGAATATTAATAAGACAGGTCCCTTGCGACCTATTTGGGAATTGCAAACAGTGCTTGAGGCATCAGGTTTTGTGACTCGCAAATTACGAGCTGCTAAAAAACACAATTTGTGAGTCGTAAACTCTGACGGGTGAACATGTAGCCCTAAGAGCTTACAACTCTTTGTGCTCCCTGAAGATACCCAGGTCTGCCAGGGTTATTTTAGAAGTCCTCCCAGAGTCATTGGATGATCGATTAACTACATTATAAATAATTTTCCCATCATCAGACATCTTCAAGCCTTAATGTCATCAGCGAGCTAAAATACCTGTGTGACATTTGAGGAAGAATGAAAATGAGTATCTATTTACATTACAAACACTAAGGGCCCGATTCACAGAACTAATCTGAGACAAAATCCTAAACTTACTACTTTTGGTATTCACAGAAGGCATTTAGTAGTAGTAAAGTTAGGATTTTGTCTTAAGTTTGTCTTAAGGTTGTCTTAAGTCTGTCTTAAGTCTGTCTTAAGTCTGTCTTAAGTCTGTCTTAAGTTTGTCTTAAGTCTGTCTTAAGTCTGATTAAGTCTGTCTTAAGTCTGTCTTAAGTCTGTCTTAAGTTTGTCTTAAGTCTGTCTTAAGTCTGTCTTAAGTTTGTCTTAAGTCAAACTTAAGACAAAATCCTAACTTTACTACTACTAAATGCCTTCTGTGAATACCGAAAGTAGTAAGTTTAGGATTTTGTCTCAGATTAGTTCTGTGAATGAGGCCCCATGTCCCTGATTACAAGTGCTCAAGAGGGAAAGTGCTATTCATCACACCTGATGAAATCTGACTCCTTGGAGTTCAGACTTTATTAACGTCATAAGTCGCACTGAGATTGTGTTTTTGGGGAATAACATGCATATTTCGGGTCTTACTGCACCGAAATTCACGTCATGGCAAATACTGTATCTTTCCTCCTGGTTGGTTTTATTTGCTGAAATCTAATGAAGGGTGCAGACTTTTCCTGGTGTGGTACATGTTGCATAACTCAAAATAATGACCTCTGCATGAACAGCGGGCTGCACATTAGTTGGAAAACTCTGGGCCACTTATAATGAAGAACTAAGAAGCTGGGTTGTTCCTAGCGATTTGGGAATGACTTGCTGATTATTTCAAGTTTGTCCATCATTTTGTTCTCACTTTAATTTAAACAGTTGAACTTGTTGGATGGTATAGTATTATTTGCTGAATATTGCAAAATGAATACCATTCAGATATAAGAATTTTATATTCAATGCAAATAAGCATGCATTATACTTCAGAGAACTGTGGGTATATTTTTTCTTTTAAAATATTTTATTATTAATAATGGGCAAGCAACCTGTTTTAAAATTACCAATACATGAAAAAACAGCTGTTACTCTTAGACGTGTCCCTTTTCCAAACTACCACTATTTTTTACATATCCCATAGATATCTAGGCCACGTGATCTTTGCATAGCTATTTTTCGAATACACATTGTTGGAAATTGGGTTACTGATTGAAGGGGGTGAAACCCTACTCAAGCAGCAACCACAATTTGTGTCAGGGTGAAAAATAAGCAAACACCAAACTAACCTATATTTAACCCTCTGGCATCTTGGCCCAAAAGCAGTCAGGCTGAACTTTGAGGCAATTTGTAAAGTGTTTATGCAGCACTTCAAACAGTAATAGAGTAAAAACATGACACAAGAACAAACCCACATCAATTTAGAAAAATTGGGTAAAATTAAAAAAAATTATAATAAATTATTTGATACCAAAATGACAAAAATCCAATCCATAGAACTAGAGATATGCAGTTTCAAAGATTTCATGTAAGTGCAGCACCTAAAAGCACAAAGCACCACTCACAGTTATCTAGGGGTGAAAGTCACAAGTTCAGGCTGACCGCAATAGAACATGGGCCGAAAACAAGGACCAGGTTAGTCCCACTGAAAGAGTTACCTTTTAAAGTCAGGCGCAAAGAGTTCTGTTTGCGGTGGAGTAGACGGTCATTGCTGGAGATTTGCGCTGATAATCACAGCAGGCTGTCGATGGTGTAGTGCAAAGTGCTGATATCATGTTGCCAGTCATCACGGAATGTTGCGCAAAGATTCGGGGTCACCAAAGCTTCCCATTGGCAGTCTGCATGCGTGGCAAGATTTTGGTGGGAACAGGTGCAGTCGTGAAGAGCCCAAAACTTCAGGTTTGCTCCTTTTCTTGGAGAGGGAGCTCAACGGATGCCACACCAAGGGTCCAGGACCTGAGAAACACTGCTTGGGGATAAGGAACTCATTCCAGCAGAATTTTATAAGGCATTCCATGGAGCGTTAGCCCCAAACTACTCCAATTATACAAGATGGCGCTTGAGGCAGGGAGCCACCCAGTCAAACTTTTGGGAGGAATCCATGGTGTCCATATTAAAACCGGTTAAGGGCTCCCTGGACATAGCCTCATACTGCCCCATCACCATATTGAATATAGATTATAAAATTCTCAGCAAGGTGCTAGCCCAGCCAGTTCATCAGGCACTCCCATGCCTGATTCACAGGGACCAAAACAGATTTATTCCGGGAAGGAACACCTCCATGTGTACTCGCCAACTGTACCGCTTATTGGAGGCAGTCCAAAACAGATTGCGTGACTGCAGTGATTTTAGATATCCATAAAGCATTTGACTCCCTCAGTTGGGTTTCGTTATTTTTGGTCTTGGCAAGGTTCGGCCTTGGCCCATATATCATCAAGATAATCCATCTCCTACATTTTTTCCTTACAATGCGCATTTGCTTTGGGGTATGTCTCTCAAAATATGTGGCTGAGCACTGGGTTGGGCACATATTGTGGCACATATTGTGGGATTTCCCCAGTTACTGATGTACTGGAGCACTGTACTGTCCCAGTTGGAGCGCATCACAGGAATCACAGGCATCTCTTCCTGGGAGGCGGGGGTCCTGGGCATCTATAGGAGACCACACAAACACAGGACCGCAGCACACTTTTTAGATATTGCCCTTATATCAGCCAAAAAACAGGTCACGCTGAGTTGAAAACTCCCGGATCTCTGCTGAGCCCGGAGCAATGGCTGGGCATTTTTTAACTGCTGGGCGAAAGCCGAAGCAGTGGCATTACACAGAGAGGATGCCAGAGGTTTGTGTTGCCAACCGATGGAAAAAGGTTGGGAGTCGGTGCTGTCACAGCTGATTGAGCTACCCCCCAACCCACGTTGGACGCCACAGCCACATACTGAACTACCCGTCTACACCCTGCCGGAATGTAACCCTGGGCCCATATACATGATTAGACCCCTACCCTGGGGACTCCACACATATACACCATAGATGCAAGTAACCCCTACCCGAGGCTCCTTTTAGTTTTCAGGCAACTAGATCAGTGACAGGCAATGCCCCTAATAGATCTGGGGACCTAGCTTACCTGAGGCAATTGTTAGGGAAATTTCGCACCCCAAAGCCTCAGTTGATTTCCTGCACACAACCACAGCCTGCACACCCTGGTGACTTCACACATATACACCATAGAGACAAGGTAACCCCTACCTGAGACTCTGCTAAATTTTCAGGCAATTAGATCAGTCAGTGGCAGCCAATGCCCCTAAATGACCTGGGATCCTAGCTTACAAGAGGCAATTGTTAGGGCCTTACATACTACATATTCGTAAGTACTCGTGATTCCCTTGTGTGTTGGTAGCCAGAGCCACCTCCTGTGATGGTTCTCCCCCACCACGGTTCCCCTACTCTATTCCCCCATCCCCTGAAACCTTAGCCCTAATACTTATGAACATGCCATTGATTGAAGATTTCAAGTTCCCTCCTTCATACTCAGTAAATGACAGCTCCGGACACCAAGCTCACCTTGCCCTAAATCGTTCATGCAGAGCTACTCATTTACAGCATCCATCAGTCACAATCACTCACCCACTAATGTTTACAATACCAAATTCCTATCGCTCCTCCTAAAAAATGCTCATTCACAGTGCCCTCCTACAATTAGTGCCATTTATCATCAGTTATCACCATTTAATTGTCTCACAACTTTCCCTTGCCACCACTAACCATAGCCACAAAACTATTCTTCATCTGAGTGGAGAATAGGTAACAACCAAGGGCCTTATTTATGAGGTTTGCTGTAGGGCAGCGCAGCACACATAGAAAAAGGAAAAACAAGGAGAAATAAAGATATTTCTCCCCGTTGTGCCTCCCTTACGCCTGGCGTAAGTTTTTGGTGCTGCCTCAGATTTACAATTTTTCGTAAATCTGGGGCAGTGTCAAAAAGTCATGGATGTTGCTGAGAACGTCCCCAGCAACAGCCATGGCACGCCCCTTTAACGCAGAAAACTGCGTTAAAGGGAACAATATTTACGAGTTAACATTAAACCAAAAAAAATGGCTTAGTGCTGCCTCGTAATTATGGAGGAGGCTCCTGCGCCACGGAATGTCACAACAAGTAACATTCCGGCAGTGCAAATATTTATGCTGTGTTGTAGGATGCAAAGCAGCAATTTGACATAGGTAAGGTAAATTCAAGTGTTAGACAGTGATTGTATCTCGGCACTCTGATATTTAACTGGAAAAATTTATAGTAAAGTCATAGGATTTAACTGAATGGTCCATACTGAAAGTCCTGTAAACGTAATTACTCAATCGATATATTATATCAAAGACAAAACAGCTATTCAAAATCGCTCAAGGAACAATAGAAGAGAACATCAAAGAGTGGATATTTTTCTTGTATAATTTAATATTATTAAATCCAATATAAAATATTTGACAATTGGTAATAACTCCAAGTATAATACACCAAAATTGTCTAAAAAGTCAAAAAAGAAACCATATATGTAAAATTCACATTGTGTACATAAATTGAAGATTGGTTAAGCACTACATATAAGAGCAATGTTAACAGCCAAACTGGAGGTCCTAGTCCTAGGGCCTTCCAGGTAGTAAAGGTTGATAAACAGCCGATGATAGCCGACACGTGTTTCGTTACATATGCGTAACTTTTTCAAGGCTGTAGACGAAAGTGAATAAGAATATGATGCATCATATGTTATTATTACTTCCATTTCAGATATGGCCATTGTGAGAAAGAAGGAATTAAAAAACGTGCAATGATGTTCTCTTATACAATTTAAAAAGAAGAATATGTTTATCAATTCATGTCATATAGGTGAAAATAACACATACAAAAAAAGCAGTTTTAGGAAAGCCATGATGTCCCAGATAGTGACCTAAAAGGATAATAAGTCCAAAGAGTGATTTTTTGAGAAAGATGAAGGCACGTGAAAAGAGCACGTGAAAGAATCAGGTTCAATGACCACCATGATGTAAAAGAAAGATAGATCATGCTTCAAATCTCTGAATTTACAAACAGTGTGAATAAAAGCAAGAGCTTTAGAGGTACCTTGCTCTCTGTTATTTTTGTGGATGTTTGTAATGAGGAGAAATTTCCGATTATCCTTAGCGCAATCTGTAGTTTTATAAAATCAATTCTAAAGAACAGAAGAAAAAAAGTTTTATAAGTATTTACATCCATGTGACCGATTAGATTTTTTACTACTTGTTGGGGGTCTAAGAATCTAGAAATACTCTGTAAGTCAAAGGAAAGGACTGCCTGAATCTTGTGTATTTTATTTTCCCCCTTAAGAGCGACATATTGTAAGAGAAGTAAATGTTCACAAAACCATGATGAATGGACCTGTGGGGGAAATAAAGTCATGAGAGGTCGAGGATTAATTATGGATATTGGGTCCCAGATCTATGTTTTTTAAAACCATAATCTCTCTAGAGGGAATAATCCACACTCATCCTGAAGTTGTCGTTAAACCATCCCAAAGTTGTTGCAAAATCATCCTTGAGTAAGTTGCACTGATCCTGAAGTTGTCACCTGGTATCCATAGTGCTGTAAGGTACCATCACACATTTTCAATTGATGTAATCAGAATCCTATCCTAGAGTTTTTAGGGTTTTTTTAGGGGTGATTAAAATATTAGTAATTTGTTACTATGTGAAAAAATTGCAAAATCGCACAAAATTATGAGTAATGTAGAATGCAAATCTGTAATTCAGCACTATTTTTTAGCATGAAATGCATTCTTGTATCAATTTTTGATGGAAGGGCATTTTGCACTCAAAATATTGCACAACTTGAACAGCCGCCGCTTGCATTCTGCCAATGGCATATTTGTGGTACATGTTTACTGCGAATTACGCAATGTGGTGAAATGGAGTAATGTGAGACATTAGGTTGTTGGTTGAGTAGGTGTTAACCTTGTCCAAGCAACAGCCACAATCTCTGTCAGGGTGAACCACAAAAGTCACTAAATTAACTTGTGCTTAACCCTCTGGTAGCTTAGCACAAAAGCAGTCAAGCTTAAATTAGAGACAATGTTGATTTATACAGCATGCAAACATTAATAAAGTAAAAACAAAACACAAGAAAAATCCCACACAAATTTGGAAAAATAGAGTACATTAAATATAATATTTGACACCAAAACAACAAAAATCCAATCAATAGAACCGGAGTTATGAATTTTTAAAGTTTATGGTAAAAACTAGCACCTAAAAGATCAAAGTGCAAACTGTGGACATCGAGTTGTTCGAGACTGTTTTAAAGTTGAAAAATATGGCCAACCACAATGGAGTACAGGTTGGATTCAAGAAGTGGATTGGGTCCCATCAGCGTTTACCTTTGGACTTAAAAGAAATTTAGTGTAAAAAATGTCTGAGAAGGTAAAGTTCAACGGCACAAAATTGCAGGCAGTGTCCGAGGCGGAGCTGTCATCATCGGGTAGCCGGTGGACGAAGTCACAGTGAAGATTTTCACGTTCAGACTTAAGGCCGATTTAGATCTTAGCAGGACTCCCATTGTCTCGGTTGCGCCGAGCCTATTTAGATGTCCCTATTGTGCTGGTGCTGTCCTAGCGGTAGTTTGCTGACGGAGTGAGTACCTGGTGGAGTTGAGACTGGTAAGTACTACTGATTTATGTGCCAATACACATGTATGTTGTGTTTCCTTCTAAAATATATGTAGGTAATGTGTTATGCCCCTTTTCTTACATATTGCAAAGCACAAAAACAACACACACACACAGTATTGAATGCACACCCACAGCCACCACAAAAGCATAATTTTTTTTTAAGTGTTAATACAGTTGTGTTCATTCTACATTGAGAAGTTGTAAAATGTACACTAATGCATTACACATTAAAAAAATTAGAGAATAGAGCAATTGTCAACACACTATTCATAATAAGAGAAGTGTAAAAGAAGCTTACCTTAGATCTCGGTGACAACGGACTTGATTAGCGTCATGGTCATGTGGTAGCACCAAAGGGAGGACCTGGAGAATCGTGTTCAAGATGGAAACAGAAGTGGGAAACAGAAGAAAGGGTATATTTTTACCTCATTTACTTTGATTCTGCCAACTCAAAGTCGGAGGTATCCCGCCACAGTTTTTTCAACAGAAAGGCACATCATGCTTAGACCTGTGGTAATCTGTGCTGGACTTCTGCCGACAGCCATTTCTGCCTATGACACCGTCGACATGGGTGAAAATTTCTTGCAAAGTCGGCAGCACTCAGGCGGTCTTTTGTCCATGGATTCACTAGCATCTAAATAGAAGTGCCGGACTGCCATGTAGGTGGGCAGTGAAACCGTCAAAAAAGTGAAATGGGACCAGATCCACCAAGATCTAAATCAGGCCCTTAGTCTCATTTTTGGAAGTTGAAAATCTCCAGCGGGACTATGATGGAGGCTATAGCCGACGACGACTTCACAAGGTTGGATAACCATTCTGCAAAGGACCACTGAACAGGATTTGCTGCTCTGGAGAAGAATATAGTGGGAGGGGCCACGAAGTCAGGCTGATATCGATGCACCTTGGGCGATAGACAAGCAGGTTTATCCTCGTCTCCTTTCGGTTCTCATAGCAGTTTTAGACCATTTATCTGCACTTTCAAGAGCCCAGAACTGGGGAGATACCACTTGGAGGGTTAGGACTCACTCATGCTGGGTCCAGGTGCGGGTTCAGGATGGAGGGAGACCTTTCTGTCTCTGAGGTTCTACTCAGGAAGCCAGCCACTGGCCCTTGGAGTCACTCTAGTATTCCTGGGTGCAAGAAGTGGAACACGGCTCAGCAGCAGGGCAGGCCTCTGAGGGTGCAAGGCAGGCTTCAGGTAGCAGATCAGTCCTTCCAGGTGCAGCAAAGCAGTCTACTGAAGAACACAGCAGGCCACAACAGCATGCAGTCCTCTAAGAGTCCTTCCGCATGTCCAGGAAGTGAACTGAAGAGTAGGTCTGAAGGTCCTATTTTTATACCGGGTGCCTTCTTTGAAGTAGGATAAGTTTCTAGAGAATTCCCTTTGAAGTGCTTGTAGTTTTCGGTCTGACTGCATGAACAATGAAGTGGTGTTAAGTCCTTTGTGTTAAGGAAGTGCACAGCCTATTGATGATATGCAAGTGGGGATGTGTTCAGCCCCATTTCCCCCATCCTGCCAGTATTGGCCCATCCAGCCCCACCTAATCCCTTCATTGTGTGGCTGTCTGGGTGAAATAACCACTGGCAACAACACCCATTCATGTGAAACAGGAACAAGCTGCAAGCGGCAAATAGTTGAGCAGAAAAATGCCAACTTTTTAAAAGTGGGATTTTCAAATTTGTAACTTAAAATCTGACTTTACCATTTTATAGGATTTTAAAGTACAATTTCTGAGACAAGAAACATGAAAACCTTACCTACTCCCAATCAAAGGTTGGCACTTATTAAATGTAGTAAGGCATCCCAATGTTATCCTATAGAAGAGGTAGGCCTCACAGTAGTGCAAACCAAATTTGTGATTTTTTCACTAGCAGGACATGTAAAACTTAAAAGTACATGTCCAACCTTTTAATTAAAATGCACACTGGCATATGGGCTACCTAGGGCTTACCTAAGGGATAACTTATTGCAATAAAAGGGGAGTTTAAGACTTAGCACAGGGTTTATTTTGCCAAGTCGAGCTGCCAATTTAAAACTGCATTCAGGTTGCAATGGCAGGCCCTGGACATGTTTTCAGGAGCTACGTTAGTGCTTGGCACAATAAGTGTGAAGACCCAATAGTAGCATATAATTTACAGGCCCTGCGATTATGTTAAACCACTTTAATAGGAACTTACAAGTAAATTAAATGTGCCATTCATGTGTTTAACAATTTTACCATGGTTTAGGGAGTTAGCACAAGCATTTTCACACTGGTTAGCAATGGTTAGGTGCACTGAGTCCTAGGACCAAAAATAAATACATTTAGCAAAATAGGAGTGTGAAGGCAAAATTTGATATGGAAGACCACCCTAAGGCTGACAGATGTATCAAGTAATTTCAGGAATTTTGCATAAAAGTGTAACAGGAAATTCCTGTAATAATGCAAATTACACCAGCGCAATTTGATTTTTAACCAGGCCTACATTTTTGATGACTCCGAGGTCATCTCATTGAAAAATGTTGCATATTCTTATTACACTTCATGATGGTTTGGGGTGACTTTACAAGAGCAATACAGAAATATTCGATTTGAAGTCAGTCAGTGACTTCAGAATGACTCCAGGAAGATGTTCCTTTTAGACTAAGTAGGCCCACACCTTCATACCAAGTGCAGAAGTATGTTTGGAATTCCTTTAGTTGCCCCCTTTTAAGTATGTAAGACATTCACATTGCCATTGAGGCATGCCAGGCACTTGATTGCTTTTATTTAAAGGTCTCACCTGCGTTTTTTTTTTATTTCTCTCTTTCCAGCAAATGACTGTGCTTCTACCTTGAGAAAGGGTACTTATCAGGCAGCATGAAAGTATTTTATATCTCACTATAAGAATTCAAAAAGATTTCACTATCAATTGCATATGTATTAAACACAAAGAATTTGTTTAGGCAGGGAAATTCATCTTTATTATATATCTTCAAATTACAGTTGAGATGCTTTCCGAATTCTCTATCTTATTTAGCAGAAGATAGTTAATTAGTATCTGAGGTACTTGAAACATCTCTGTACTCAAGATGACCAAATATCTCATTTGAGATCCAAAGAATTCTCCAGATTGTACTGCTCCCTATGATATGACTTAAAATATCTGCCACTGTAATCTTATGTAGGGTGTATCAGAATGCTACATATATCACAGACACACATGGTAAATATTATCTACTTGTCATACTATCCCCAAATTATTGGCCTCACAAGCGGTCACACATGGTAGGTCTCAATTGGCATCTTAGCTTTGTGTTGCTCAGTAATTTAGAGCATGATTGGTTCTTGGTATTGTTCTTGAGTGAATGATTCAAGCACCAAGTTATGTTTTTGTATTTCAGTATCAACAGAAATTCTGAGACTGAAAGTGCTCAGATGGTTGACATTTGCTTTAGGGTAACTGTATTTCTATGGGGTTTATTCACACTTTCAACTCCACCTAAATGCATTTAACAATAGAATAGAATCAGCCTCATCTATCTTTTATCTAGATTGGCTCCAGGTATACTAGTGGGCAATGCAATACTAATTGTAATATTAATTGTTCTTATGGTTCTCTCTGTCTAAATATGAAAGAATCTGTGTCACCATATGATATCATATACCAATTCACTATCTGATCCCTCATCATAAAAAAGACAGGCATGTAATTTATTAGATGACCTGATGAACCTTGCAGGCAACTCAAGGGCAAAGATACAGGTTATACCAGCCCACTTAACTAACTACTCAATACTATCAGGAGTGGCCTGTGAAGAGATCTGCCACATGTTGCTGAGGACTCCGACGAAGTTCAACATGTAAGTCATGAATAGTCACATACTCTGAGCACAGGTATCTTATAATGTCAATGATAAAAGTAATAATATGATGATTACAATATCAATGATGAAAAGGATGATTTTTGCATCTTGCAAATCTCCTGACTTGAAGTCTCATAATAACACAGTCTATGCAGGCAGATCTCTTATTCTTCTCTCTTCTTCTCTACATGTTACAATAGACCAGCTCCTGCCAGTGTCGCCATATGGAATTGGATTGAGAAACCCCACCAAGCAGAAACCCCACACTGATGGCCCGATGGAGTTGGGGCCCTTAGTGTTAGTACCTTCGACCATATGCCCTACTTAGAGTGGTCTGGTGTACTTTTTTCTGTTTTCCATCACCAGGGAAACCCTGAACATAATTTGAAAATTCCCTGGATGTCAGGGTCATTATTATTTTTTTTATTTTCCATGAGAAGCTCCCGCCTTGTAAGTTTGTGTTTGAAAAACAAAATGTTTGCTGAGCAGCTGCATGAAACATGGCAGCCACTCAGCAAGCTGTCATGGGCATATTTACAAGGAAGTGGCAGAGCGCGGCGTTAGCCTCCTTTGAATAACGCCGCACTCCACCACTTCTGAAACGTAAAGCTGCACTGTTTTTACAAGAATACAGTGCAGCCTTCCGTTTCCACCTGCGCTGGCGCTAATTTAGCTGCCTAGCGCCAATTTAGACACCCTTGCACCATAGTGCAAAGGTGCCTGCTTTGAGGGGAATAGTTGTTTATGTGTAGGAAGGTGTCCCTTCCTGCACATAAACAATTGGAAATGGCATTTTGAAACTTCTATGTGTGCTGCTTAATGCAGCACACATAGAAGTTGCAAAACATAATTGTTTTTAAATGATTATTTATGTGCAGGAAGGGACACCTTCCTGAACATAAACAATCAATGGTATTTTGCTGTTTCTATGTGTGCTGCACAACGCAGCACACATGGTAACAGCAAAAATGAGGAGAAATTAAATGAAATTAAACATTTCTCCTCGTTGCCCCAGGGTAAGACCAGGTTTTCCCTAGTCTTAATTTTGCCACCCTTGTAAATATGGGGCAGCGTCAAAATCAATGGAGGTTGGGGTGGAATGCCCACCACAACATCCATTGCCTGCCTCTTTCACGCTAAGTATAGCGTGAAAGGGTGCCTTATTTACAAGGCATCGTTAAGTGGCTTAACGCCGCCTTGTGAATAAGGCGAAGCCCCGATCGCCACCACAAAGTCGAGAAAAGTGACGCTGTGGTGGTGATATGGGCTTGTAAATATGCCCCTCAGTGCCTTCAGAAAATCCACCATTGTGGCAGTTCCTCTGAAGGCGCAGAGATCTCCACATTACTGGCGGAGATCTCTATATATGGCAGGCAATTGTCTGGTCAGGATGGCGGAAATAATTGGATCTGCCACACTGAAAGTTGGGGAGCCACCCTCCATATTCAAAAATGAGACCCATAGTTCCACTCATTTAATTAGCATTTGTGAGTTTCTGCTTTGTAATTGTTTGTAAATGCTGTTTACCTATCCATTAGTATGCAAGAAAGCTCTATGTTTTTTTTGCTGGTTCATAGTTCACATTGAAATTTCAATAAAAATTAATTTGCTGCCTTACAAATTAATTCAATTGTGGCTCACTGGAGAATGCAAGCACACACTATTTCATTGAATGTGCCCAACACCTAGAGGCCAGTTTTCACTTGCAGACGAGTATTTTCACCCTTCATTTAAAAGTGAGCGAGCCAACAAATTAACAGGGAGAGCTGAGCTAGAGCCGAGCCTAAGGTCTGGTTCGGATCTTAGAGACCTTGCATGAACCAAGCCCTGAAAATATTTGCTTTGTAAATAATACAAAAATCATCATATAAAATAGGATGAAGTCACTTCAAAATGTAATTTTTTTTTATTTCTTTAACATTGGGGTCTTTGAAGTTAATGGGGAGCGTTATAGCAATGCACTGAGAAGTACTTATTAAATGATATAGTTTTGCACAACTGGTATTCTCTACTCATATATTTGAAGGGACTTTCATGCCCGATAATGAAGAAAATAAAAATTTCGTCAAATAAAATATTTGCCCATGATCACACAATGTAAGCAGAAAATCTGCAATTTATCCAGGTTTTCTGGTTCCACTTTGGACAAATTAGCCAGTAAATAGGTACATATTTGTCTTTACTTATCTTAAGGGTTTGTTTTTATGTCTTAGTAAATTTTTCAAAATATAGCGCATACTCGACTCGAAGGTGCTGGAGAGATTTATAGGAGTGCCATTTACATTACACTAGGTCATAAGCTTTGTTTGTAGGCACAGGAAGGTTACATTATTTGCCCAGAACCGGTCCCAGGATGCTTGTTTCCGGTCCAGGGAAGACTTGGCTTGGTAGTTCGGGCTGGACTGTTCACATGAGGCACAGGGTCAAAACTGATTTGCCTATGGCTGGGTCTGAACTGGGGTGGCGAAGTGAGCTAAAGAACGATGATGGATTCAACCCAGATCTGTGACTGGGGGTGAGTGTCTGAAAAGTTTCAGCGCTCCATCATCATCTCCTTGTGTTTGCTTTGTTCGCCCTAAGTTGGCAGGATATGCCCAGACATGGGTCACTTGCTCACTTTGCCACTGGATTTGCCACTGGCTCACTTGCTCACTTTGCCACTGAGTTAGCCTGGTTGATCAGGGGTGTTACCCCGAAACCAGTCCCAGGATGCTTGTTTTCAGTTCAGGGAAGACCTGGCTTGGCAGTTCGGGCTGGACTGTTCCCATGAGGCACAGGGTCAAGACTGATTTGCATATCGCTGGGTCTGAACTGAGGAGACGAAGTGAGCTAAAGAACAATGATGGATTCAACCCAGATCTGTGACTAGGGGTGAGTGTCTGAAAAGTGTCAGCGCTCTGACCCTCATCTCCTTGTGTTTGCTTTGTTCGCCCTAAGTTGGCAGGGTATGCCCAGACTTGGGTCCCTTGCTCATTTTGCCACTGGATTCAAGATAGCCTGGCTGATGAGGGGTGTTACCCCGAAACCGGTCTCAGGATGCTTGTTTCCAGTTCAGGGAAGACCTGGCTTGGCAGTTTGGGCTGGACTGTTCCCATGAGGCACAGGGTCAAGACTGATTTGCATATAGCTGGGTCTGAACTGAGGTGGCGAAGTGAGCTAAAGAACGATGATGGATTCAACCCAGATCTGTGACTGTGGGTGAGTGTCTGAAAAGTTTCAGCGCTCCATCCATCATCTCCTTTTATTTGCTTAGTTCGCCCTAAGTTGGCAGGATCTGCCCAGACGTAGGTCATTTGCTCACTTTGCCACTGGATTCAAGCTGGCCTGGCTGATGAGAGGTGTTACCCCCAAACCGGTCCCAGGATGCTTGTTTTCCTTTCAGGGAAGAGCTGGCTTGGCAGTTCGGGCTGGACTGTTCCCATGAGGCACAGGGTCAAGACTGATTTGCATATAGCTGGGTCTGAACTGAGGTGGCAAAGTGAGCTAAAGTAGGATGATGGATTCAACCCAGATCGTTGACTGGGGGTGAGTGTCTGAAAAGCTTCAGAGCTCCATCCATCATCTCCTTGTGTGTGCTTTGTTCACCGTAAGTTGGCAGGGTGTGCCCAGACGTGGGTCCCTTGCTCACTTTGCCACTGGATTCAAGCTAGCCTGGCTGATGAGGGATGTTACCCCGAAACCGGCCCTAGGATGCTTGTTTCCGGTTCAGGTAAGGCCTGGCTTGGCAGTTCGGGCTGGACTGTTCCCATGAGGCACAGGGTCAAGACTGATTTGCATATAGCTTGGTCTGGACTGAGGTGGCGAAGTGAGCTAAAGAACGATGATGGATTCAACCCAGATCTGTGACTGGGGGTGAGTGTCTGAATAGTTTCAGCGCTCCATCTATCATCCCCTTGTGTTTGCAGAAAGCAAAGGACAGCAGTAAAGGGGAAATTACACTTAGGGGCTGATTACGATGCTTCCCGGAAGGGCTCCGACCGTCGGTCAGAGCCTTTCCAGGCTGCATCTCGGTTTAGTTTCTGACTGCTGTATTACAATACTGGCGGTCGGAAACTAAACCGGACGGTCATTACAGCTGGCTTCCGATGGGCTCAAGGAGCCCATCGGCCACTCAGAGGCTGGCCCGTAATCCCAAAGGTCGGCCTTTCCACCGTTGGGATTACAATACTCGGTCTCTGACAGGCTTTCCATGCCGTGCTTTCTGACATGGAAAGCCTGTCGGAGAGAGAGTATGGGGGTCCCTAGCAGGGCCCCCTTACATTGGCAGCCTCCGGTTGGGAGGCGAGTGCCCCCCTGTTAATCCCTGCAATCCGTGGTGCCTGCCAGGGGGTGCAAGGGATTAATACCACCTCCCATTTCCCTTTAGGAGCATGTACTACGGCTGGTTTACAGCCGTTACACATGCTCCCATAGGGAAATGTAGGAATGAGAACGAACAGTGTTCGGTCTCATCCTAATGAGGCAGTCGGGACCGCCGACCGGAGGTCGGTCAGTCCCATTTCTGAGATGGTGTGCATCCGCCCGTCATCATAATAGGCCCCTATAATGTTTAGAGCATGAAAAGGAAATAGTAGCAGCACAGTTTTAGTGGAATGAAGTCTAAAAAAAGTTGATGTCACTAAAATTGAAAAATACTGGAGTAGGGTAAGGTAAATGGGGGAGACTTTGGGGTCTATTCACAAAGGCATTTTATGTACTCCTGTAGAACTCCTCTACACATTCTTACATGCTTTTGACAATTGTCCCCAAACCGTATAAAAAGAGAAAAACAGAGGTATGATGTAGTAGGATAAGGTAAGTGGGAAAGACAACAGGGCCTATTCACAATGCTATTTTAAGCACTCCTGTGGTACTCCTCTCCTCTACATACTCTTACATGCCTTTGTGAATTGGCCGCAAACCATTTAAATGTGAATAGGATGGGACTATTCAGGAAATATTCTTACACACTTAGTGAAAATAGAAGGGACTGTGTCCTCTTTCCAATTTTAATAATAGGGTGTTTGACATTTCTGGGAAGATTCAGAAAGGCATGTAAGGGTATGTAAAGGAGTATTCCTGTAGCAGTGCTGCCTATATTCATAAATATTCATACTCATAAATGTTTTTAGAATCTGCTCACAGACTAGAAGAGACCATTTAGGAAACATGTTGACAGGGTCTGCAAAGGAATGAAGAGCACAAAAAGGAAGCTGGCAGCAAGATACATACACACATGCATACATACATACATAGATACACACATACATGCATACACATACTTACATATATACATACTTATAAAACATTATGTAACAACGGCTGCAAGTAAAAGGAGAATGAGGCAAGGAATGGTAGATTTGTGTCAGCGATTTTTCCTACGTTTGGAAATAAATGCATATGTTTCGGGGCTAATTTACAAAGGTGTGTAAGAGTGTGTAAAAGAGCTCATAAACCAAAAAGTATAATGAATCTAGGTTCAGGAAAGATCATAAAAGTATGCAAGTATATTAGGAATGTTCTCTTATAGGACAAGGACCATTCAGAGGAACAGCGACTACAGGATGGCACTACCACTCTCCCTCCATAGGGCAGTGACCGCTACTATATAGGGTATTACGTTATTTGCATCAAGTAAACCACAAATATACCGACATTTTAAAGCCCATATTCCTGCAAACATTTCCCTATAATTAAACATACATAACATGCGTCAGGTAGGATAGGGACAGAAGTAGGCTCCTGTGTCCTGAAGAAGGCCTTTGTTTTGTGTACAGCGATTGATAGCATGCTGCTGCTCTAACAATAAGCAGATATTACTTTTAATCAACTTATTGGTACTCAATTTACTGGCCTCGGCAGGATGGGAGGCTGAGTCTGCTTTGCCAGGATTTCAACTTGTGATCTTCAGAACAGTGCATTCTCTAGAAATGATTGTTAACTCACTGTTCAAGTATACTAATCTATATTTTAGTTCAAGATACTTTGAAAACAAGGAGGGGTTACATTTTTTAATTCAGAGAAGCTTGGCAAATCCTGATAAACAATATTGAAATCCACTAATATATTGCCCTGGGAATGTGAAACTCTTCCCTTAATTCTAGATTGCAAATTAAGTATTTTCATGAATTAATGTTTTTTTTCCTCATGCAATTTGTTTAATTTTCAATTCATTTTTTGTTGTCATTATTTTATTTTATTTTTTTAATGAATTGATCATTTTGTCATTAACCAATTTGTATTTCACAAATGTCCTGTTTGAAAGTATTTTTCTAAGCCGTTATGGTGATCATAGAAGAGTTATTTTTCTAACATTCCCTAGCATGCTTTTATGGACATTGAATGCCAATGATACACAAACAAAGTATGTAATGTGGTTTCAATTAAATATCACTTAAGGTTTGTGGTTCTACGATTCCTTAAAACTCATTTTCAACAATCAAACATTTCAGTCAGAAATTATTCTGGAATCACCCTTATTTTGAGTGTGTTATCTATATACTTGAACATCTCTCAGAAACATATGCCGCTTTTAAAGTGGAGCCTTTAGCACTTTGTGTAGGGCAGGGCACAAGTGAAAACAAGACATGAATGGAAAAGTTCTTCCAACTTTTTCTTTTATAAAGTGGACCCTTTCCTTTGTGATGAAGGGTCAATGTCTACTTTTATGTGAGAGGAGCATTGTGTCATGTTGTACCTCCCTACTAAGGGTGGTTGCGTGTGCAGTCATATTCTATTGTACACACTTTAAATGTAGGCGTACATCGTGCCCTTTTCTTCTCCTGGCAAAAGACAATCTGTGAAAAGGGCACTGGAGACAATGGCCTTTGTGGTTTTTCATGAGAAAACTGACCATGTTTATCATTTGAAGAATCTCTTTGTGCCTTAAAGAGGAGATAATGTGTCATCATTTAATTGAGACTTGTAGTGTCCTGCAGAACACGTTCTAATGCTCAAGAGTGTGATGTATTACACTGTACATCCACCCAGCACAGGTGTCACTGGTCAAGTGACCCTGATAATAAAAGGGGCTGGGCGGGCGCGCCCTGGGCCAGTTATCCAGTACCCTACTACTGTGCCATGTGTGTAATTCATCAGCATGTGGGACTAGCGCCCACAACACGACATTGGCGATGAGCGGGTCTTACCCATGTGTATGCTGGCAGCCATCCCGCTATTTCTGGTGAGGAGATGGGTAGCCTATGTCTAGGGAACACCCGCACTTGCAAGTTCCTGCCTGCACAACATCAGCTGAGACAAGGCAGGATTGAAGCCTCTTAGAGGTAAGCTCGCATGCTCATGTCCCTGCTGTCACAGCAGTACTGACCGGCTCTGTGGTGGGAGAGAAGAGACTGTTGGTCCCCAACACCTGGCCGTCAGCCTGCAAAGTGAAGGGGAAGCAGGCAGGGCCATCAGCAGGGCTCCAATGGTGAAGGCGCTGTGACCCATCCATATCAGAAGAGGCCCATGGCATGATATGCCCACTCAGCAGAGGTGCCGTAACCTGCCTGTGTCCACCGCCACCAACTGCATGAGGTGAGAAGAGCGGAGTACTTCCAATAGGTGAGCGCACGTACCTAACCTCAGCGAGGCCCATTTGCAGGCATCCTCTCAAAGCGTCCTCCACCGTCAAAACCTCGCCGCTCCTGCACCCTCACTTGCCTGCTGGGTAACGCGCGGTGCATGAAGAAGTGATGTGGCCAGTGTGAGAAACGTCTTGCAACATGGACCTGACACCCGCAGTAAAGAACAACGCCCTGCCCTCAAGTGTAAGGAGTACGGCCAGTAGCCAATGGCCACCCCGCAACTGAGCATTCTCCCCCACACCAGCACAGAAACCCTCAGCACTGGGAACGCTGCAGCGGCCTTACAGGGAAAGAGGCCACAGCACCTAGCTGTCGCTTTGCCACCCTGCACCCAGTGTAGATATTACGTTAAGCGGCCCAGAAGAAAGAAAAACAAACATTTTAAACACATTGATGAGCCGTTTCTGCACTACAACTCCACACTGGCGTCTCCAGAGGCCCGCAGTCTAGGAAGCTGCTGCAGCACCAGCACAATTGACTGAAGCACCCCCTGGGGGCCAATGTGCTAAATAGCACCAGGCCCGAAAGACTGCTGCTAGAGTATCAGAACATGTACAGCAAACAAGCAGCCTAGCCTAACGTGAACCCTGCAACACCCCCATTGTCATTCACCCGGTTCAGGAGAAGGGGTTGTCAGCACAGGGAAGTGTTGTGGCCCGTTGAGAGGCATCCCACCGAGTGAGACTGAGGCCGACAAGGAGAGGGGCACAGCCGCACTGCTCCGAGAGGTGCCACTCCTTTCTCCTGTCCTCACAGCACCAGCGTGGGTAACACAACCCCGACTTTGGGAAGCGGTCTCACGCTCCTAAAGTGCCAGACGTGCTACATAGCACTTGCTCACTGCACTACCGTCCCTCGACGGAGCTCAACCTGTGGAGAAGGACAAGCTGTTCCTTAATTGTGCAGACTCTTCGGTCCGCGTGGCTAACACGGGGGAAAGGACAATGCCACCTAGCTGTCATTGGCAGCACCGCACCTGAACACAGATCGGGATTGCTCAAAACAACCCCAAAAATCAGACATTTAAATATTGGTCCTGATGCCCGACATAAGTGCAAGCCAGCCAGGCATTGTACATAGTAAAACCACATACAGCAAGCCCCACTGTGTCCATGCACAAACAGCCCAGCCCATGTCAGCTGCTGTTACCTCCTGTGACATCCATACAGCACTACCCATCACCCGCCAGAGAAGAGAGAACATAGATCGTCCTGCACTGTATCCATGGTGAGTGCAGCTACTGGACAGAGCCCACCAGAAAGGCAGCAGGGCCTGCTGCATGAGAGGGGCTGCTGCGTGAAGTGACTACAGTGCCACCTGGATGCTGTACCCCACACTGCACCCAATTATGTAAAAGCAAAGCAAGTCATAGTCATACAGAAACGACCCCTTCACAAGGCAAGCCCCGCTGAATGGTGTGCACAGCAGGAGTGACTCTGCCAAACCAAACAAAGCAAAGGAAATTATGGCCTGCAGTGCTCTAGTATGAACTGCACTGCTCTAGGTGAAGAGGAGAGACTGTAAACCCCAGCAGAGTGCCCCAAGAAGCTAAGAGACCTACCACAAAGCCAATGAAACTGAAACCCAGTGCCCAAGAAGGAGAGGAAGACAGTGGCTCAGCCCTGCAGCATCAGCAAGTACCGCTGCCACAACAGACAGCCAGAGATCTTTGCCCCCTCAGAAAGCACGTTGTGTACTAGTCTGAAAAGAGGCCCACAACTAATAAAAGAAGTTCCCGACGAGAGAATTCCGTGCTACATGACCTCTAACGGCTGATGAACACCACCGCAAGCTAGAAAATAGGCACGTCAAGCGCCAGCCGAGGGGGCCCATGAAGGAGAATCGAGAGCACAAAGTCAGAGGTGCGCAGAAGGCCGCACCAGCGAACATAACAGCATGGTCAGGAGCCCGGGAGAGAGTGACCTCTCTCCGAAAAGAAGAATCAGGCATACAGAGAGCCAGCAAAGAGCACCCTCCAAAGGCAATGTTACAGAGATCATGGTTGCCCGCCACGTGTCTGAGAAAGAGACACAGCGCAAAGCCAATTGCCACCAGCACTCCCCAGAGAAAAGGGAGGAGTGAAGGCCTAGCGTGGCCTGAGCAGAGGAATAGAGCGACTACATCTCAACTGCAGAAGCACTGCCCCGCAGTGGGCCAAAGACGCCACAGAGTATCCTCCCCCACACTGCCTCAAGACGGAGTCACCAGTGACCCACAACAGGCAAGAAGAGGGTCACACACTCCAAGTGGCAAGCTGCCACCACAGCATGTGCATCGAAGACATGCAGCATGTGGCCGGACGCCACACCACACTGCAAGTAGAGAACAGCATGGCAAGATGCCACATATCGAAGGAGGAGAAGAGAGAGGCATGCTGCCACAAGGCGAACAACCACCACAGGTGTGCAAGAGACAAGGGAGAAGAATGAGGACTCGTACCACTACAAGACAAGAGTGCACCCGCAGACACAAAACAGCCACCAAGGTGGAACGACGCCCCTGGAGACAGCTCAATGGGAGAACCACATGTAAGCTGCCAGCAAGCGCAACCCGGGTCACTCCCCCTATGCTTCCCAGAGTGACCATCAGTTCCAGAGAGTCGGCAGTTTGAGGCAGATGGCATCCCCACATGCGACTTCAGATGCCACAGGAGAACGGCACCAGCAAAGATACGTGGCCACGAAGTCCCTCCAGTCCTCCTCACTCCAAGATATCACCGCCTGTAACCCAAGTACAAGAAGGTAACCATCATCATTACCCAGGTGCATCACTAGGAACACCTAAGTAGCAGTGCACCACCAGTGTGGATCCAAATGCCTGAAAAGTCTGGAGACCAACAAGATGTTCCTGGCGCTGTGGTAGGCTGGCCACCCAAAAGTCTTCTGTGTGCCCCTGTGAACTTGAAGCCTGCCAGAAGGAGCCTACTCGACCATTGAACCATTCACCATTGGGGTTGCACGAGGCTAGCTGTGGCCCTGTTGGGGGCTCCCCAGCGACCCCTTGGCGCAGCCTATGAGAGGTCCCACACAGCCCACGCCATCATGTGGCAACCAGGGACAAGGGCCTCAAGGGAATTCCGGTGAGAGGGGAATCCCGAAAAGAGAGATGCGTCTGCAGCAGCTCCACAACAAGCACTGGGAAGCATGGAGGTCGCAGATGGAGAATGGTCATCCAAAGACTGTCTGATGATGGCATGTGAACCCGAATCCTGACACATGAGTACACAGATCCTGAGACACCACCCTTTGCAGCTGCAAGAGGGACTTTGTGTGGGCCTGTTGGCAGTTCCTGAGCGACGCCTTCGCGCTGCCTTCATAAAGCCTGCACAGTCCACGCAGTCTCATGACAGCACGGAAGAAAGGGCCTCAAGGAGACTCATGTGAGAGGGGAGCCATGGCACGAGAGGAAAGTCTGAAGGTGCTCCACCAGCAGACACTTATAGACATCATCACCTTCAAGGAAGACCATCATTTCATCAACGTTGTCCTCAGTATTTGCAAGTTGACCGTCCATTGGAGCCTGAGCACCTTCAAGAAGATCTCCGAAGTAGACTCCACCCCCACTCTGGATGCAACCCTATTGAACTGCGTGAATAGTCTCCAAAACCGTGAGACCAGGCGGTCCAAACTACCTCGCCGAGGGGGACTGAAACCTCATGGGCAGGCGGTCCAGAGGTCCTGCACTGCCTGGCAGATGGCCTGAAGAGACTCAGTGGTGCTGTGTTTTTGTTGTTTGTTTTTCCCCATAGGGTGGACTTTTTTTGTTTCTTTTCCAATAACGATGGGGAGGAATGTAGTGTCCTGCAAGACACATTCTAGTGCTCAAGAGTGGGATGTATTACACTGTACACCCACCCAGCACAGGCGTCACCGGTCAGGTGACCCTGATAATAAAAGGGGCTGGCGTACCTGCCCTGGGCCAGTTATCCAGTACCCTACTTCTGTGTCCATGAGTAATATTCATCAGCATGTGAGCCTAGCGCCCACAACACCACAGACATGTATGCTTTAACCTGAAAAAAATACAACGGCAAACAAACATGGCTCGTGTTTGTTTTCAGAGTAAAATCTTGTTATTGATAAAGCATATTTACACAAAGCACTTGACGTAGAACAGTTTGTGTATACAAGTAATTTTAGCCAATTTAACGTGGTTCTCATGTCATTGACCTATTTAGGATGAAAGGCTGAATTAACCATAGCTGAATTTGAAATACTTGCCTTCAGTTCATATACAGGTCTAAACAATGAGTTATTTCACTGGAATCCTGGCATTTTTATGATACTTTGGGGCATATTATCAAGCCAGTTATCGCCGCATTAGCGGCACTTTCCTGCCGCTAACGCGTTTTTTTTTTATCGCCCTATTACCAAGCTGTCGCTAACAAGCATTAGCGACAGCTTTCCGGCGATAGCTGCCGGTTTTTCTATCGCCGTGCATGGCAGCGATAGTTACCGCTAATGAGATGCAAAGTAGGCGTTCCCTCTCAAAATTTCACGAAAAAAGTCGCTAACACACCATCCCACTATTACCAATGATGGCCCAGACCCACGAAGCAATAAAAAAAGTCCCGCTAAGGCCCCTTAGCTGCTGGAAAATAAGACCTGAAAAAAACAGGTCTAAAAATGGTAAAAATGGTGATAAAGGGAGGCATATAAGGGAGACTAGCCCAGACCCACATCTGAAGACCCACTTACGCCATGGAGGTACTAATCATTCAGCTTGGAGTCCCACGAAGGCAACAACCACCACCGCCACTGCCACCTCCCCCAGGACCACCACCGAGGCAGCACCAAAGAAGACAACGTGCCCTGCGCAGACGTCTCAGCCTCGCAGACCTGACGCCAGAGGATGTCATTGCCCACTACAGGCTCAAAAGGACATCCATCCAACACATCCTTAACCTGATAGGCCACAGGTTGACGCCACAAACACAGTGGAGAACCAACATTCCTCCGCAGACAAAGCTGTTGGCCGTGCTGCACATGTTGGCCTCTGGGACCTTTCAACCAACAACGGCCAGAGTCGGAGGAGTCTCACAGGCAGCCTTTTCAATCTTCCTCCCGACTGTCTTGGATGGCATACTCAGCCTGATACCCCAGCACCTTCACTTCCCCAACACTGTGCAGGAACAGATTGAGACCAAGCAAGGTTTCTACGCCATAGCTGGATTCCCACAGGTGTTGGGGGCAATTGACTGCACACATGTCCTATTTGTGCCCCCTGCGGACAGTGCACATATATACCGCAACAGAAAGCACACCCATTCAATGAATGTGCAGGCAATAGTGGACCACCGGGGACTAATCACCAATGTCATAGCCAAGTTCCCAGGGAGTGTGCATGATTCCTACATCTTCCGATAGTCCATCATAAACCAGCGCTTCCAGGATGGCACATATGGAAATGCCGTGCTAGTCGGTAAGTACTAACGTGACCCACCACATGCCTTAACTTCACAGAGATGCAAATCATAAGTGTGAGAATGTACATGTCACAATCACACATACAACATGGTAATCAACATTCCCACATACCAGACACAACAACACCAGGAACTGTGTGAACTGTGGCTAGCTATGTAGACAAACCATCCTCAAATGCTTAGCCCCTCTGCCACTTATTAGCAAATGTGGGGAGAGGTGTGAACCATGTATGTGCGATGGAGGCACCCGATCCATAATGAAAGTATGAACACAAGGCCCAGTGTGTAGGTGTTGTGCTGGACAGTTGGGACTAAGCTGACCGCAGACGTGCCCATGTGGGCATATAGTGTGTTACCGTAGCCCAGCCTGATGGCAATGGCTGTGTGGGTCACTGTCTCACCCGACAATGGGGGGATTCATTGGAAGGTTGCATGGAGGATGCAGAGGCAGGCAAAACAGCTGCATGCCACTGCGTACACCTGTAGGTACATGGAGAGGGAGGAGTCAAATATGGGGCCTAGGTACCCAGAGTTGGGGTGGGGGCATCCGAAGGCGTTGGCCCACCAGGTGATGCCACATGCTGATTGTTTTGTTACGAGGATGAGGACTCATGTTTCCCCTGCATATAGCACGCCCCAGCTGTTGATCATCCATGTTGCAACTCACAGCAATCCTACCTGGAAGCCCAGTTTGGTGTGTGGGCGTATTGTTGATGGTGAATATGAGCATCCTGTCCGTATCGGTGGTGCTGTTTACTGGTATCCCCAAGCTTGCACCAGCTCCTCTCCATGTGTCAGCAGATGCATCAGCCAACTTTGAGGTTGTTGGTGACCAAGGTGGTATTCATTGCCTGCTGTATGTTGCAGTTGCATAGTGGGACAAGTGTGTATGCGCAGTTGGAGATACATGTCTGTAAAATGCAGCCTAGCGCCATTGGTGACGACTGCAGCGTTGTGGGTGTTGCTGTTGATGGTGGTGTGTAGCATCTCCTCGGTGACTGAGACACACCAAGTTTGTGGGGGCCTGCATGTGGTCAACAGTGTCTTGGGGTACATCAACAAGGTGGTGCATGCGTAAGTGGTCAATACATGTGCGTTTAGTGGGGTCGATGAACTGGACGAAGTCTACACATGCAAAGAAGCCGTCAAAGTGTGCCCTGCCATCTGACTCAGTGTGGTGAAGATCTGGGACAGTATGATGTCAGCAAACATTTCCCAGAGTCAAATGGATCTTGAGTAGTCGTGGCATGTGAGTTGGAGGCTACACTAACGAATGAGTACGTAGTCCAGGGAGTGGACAGTGTTGCGTCTGATGATGCTGATGGTGTGGGTGAAGCGTTCCTGCCCTCAATGGGCCCTGCATGTGAGAGGGCTGCTGACTGTTGATTTGTGGCAGCTTGGGACAGGAAATAGCATGTGTTGTGCGGTGGGGCAGGTCTGGCAGCAGCGACAGCAGCAGAACTGAATGTGAACCGTGTCTGGTGTGGCCTATTGCCATTTAAACGTTAACATGGCATTGATTTGTGAGGAGGGTGGATGAGTGCCATCGATAGACGGTAGAAGAGCCAGTCATGCAACCGCGCAGCGCACACAATCTAATTGGCTTGGGGGAGGGAGTATCAACAGTGAGGCAATGTAATTTGCAGTGATGCTGGTAATCAGTCAGAAGCAACACATGGCTTATATGAAATCCAACATAGCACAAATGACACACCACAAAACCATCAACACCAACAACACAGCCGGCACAACCAATAATGTACACATCTCGCTTTCACATGTTACAGTTGACCAAGGATATGCACTATGCCCGTGGATGATGACACCCCTCCAAAACCCCACCACCCAGGCCAAGAGGCAGTATAATGCGGCCCACAGACGCACCCAGTCCATTGTGGAGTGCACATTTGGCGTGCTAAAGTCACGTTTCCGTTGCCTGGACATCACAGGTGGCAGACTGCTGTACAGCCCTGAAATGGTCAACAAAATCATCCTTGCATGTTGTGTATTGCACAATATATGTGTGCTCACCAATGCTCCATGGATTCAAGTGCCTGCTGCACCGGACGATGACCAGGATGATGATGAAGATGAGGCAGGTGGTGCACACCCCACAGTAAATGCAGCAGGAACTGCCCGAAGGAACCAAATAATAAACAATTTCTTCAACTGAGCACGTCACATTGTGACAGTCCCCCTCCAATGTATCTCAGTGCAAAATGACCCCAATCACGGTTTGTGCCAATAAAAAACAATACACACATACCCTGTCTGCATGTTACTCTCCAGCATGAGTCCACACTCTGAAAAGTGTACGTTGCACAATAAGTGCAAAGAAAATCACAAAACTCCATTCATGCTGGGAATGTCTCCTCAGTACAGAGATGCTTTTCAGTGTGTCAAATGTGTAAGACTAGAGTCTTCATGGTGCTAATTGGGCTACCCAATTCAAAATTGGTGCGTGTCCTTTGTGTAAATCATTAAATATAGGTTGTCATCTGTGAATAAATGCACAATTGTAGTCTGTTGTCAGTGGTCAATAATTTATTGGAGTGTGTACGTTGTGTAAAATAATGAAACTTCGGGAGTGCAATGGGGTAAAAGATGAAAATAGGGCGTGCAATGGGGCAAAAGATGAAAACAGGGCGTGCAATGGGGTAAAAGATGAAAATAGGGCGTGCAATGGGGTAAAAGATGAAAAGAGGGCGTGCAATGGGGTAAATCATGAAAATAGGGCGTGCAATGGGGTAAAAGTTGAAAATAGGGGGTGCAATGGGGTAAATTATGAAAATAGGGGGTGCAATGGGGTAAAATATGCCCTTCTGTGTGTCAGAAGCAATTCGCTTGGAAGCCACTTCCACCTCCAGATCAACAACCTCCACGACAAGTATGTGGACCACAAACTGGACGCAGCAGACGGACCACCAGCACCCCTGAGACACCAACCAGACCGCCATCTCCATATGGACACCAGGCACGGATGAAAACACCGCCTCCGCTATGAAAGGCATCCACTCGGGGGCCCACACAGACCCCTGGCCCCCTCATATCTACCACAGAGCAGCATCTTCCATCGCACACGAACCACTATGCAACATCAACATCACCTTCAACACATGCACGTTCACAGACAACTGGAAGTGTGCCGAAAGTCATGCCCCTATGCCTTGTGACCCCCACGGGTGTGTAGCACACTTAAAATTTCACTGATTGATTGATGGTTCTCTTGTTCGACATGAAATTATGGTGTGACCTGTGTTGAATGTTGCAAGTTAGGGTGTCATGTGTTGTGAAACATAATTTTCATGGTGTCATTTTAGTGCTAGCCAACCCTATCATGTTGTTACAGGGCTCTGACATGAATTTTGCACTAAGACTGCACATCAGTGTATTGATTTGCTCTTAGCGTGCAGATCTGGCCGCAACACGAAGAAGCGATCTATTTTTCATCCGCCCGATGTTAAAATACATCGCGCAACACTTTGTGCAATTCTAAAGATTACTCATGTGACCATTTGCGCGCAGATTTTCTACGCTTACTCAAAAACGGGCCGCAAAGAGACAGGAAGTGATGTCTGCATGCTTCCTGTCTACTGGAGTAGTGTTCTGCACTTTCAGTTTCTCTTTTGAGCACATTGCTGGTGATTGTGGAGAGTGTTGGAGGTTTTTGGTGGTGTGTGCTGCAGTTTGGAGATTTTGAGAGTGTTGCTGTGTCCTGTGTCCTGTTGATAGTGTCTGTGAAGTGTTGTGTACTGATTTATTGTGTTTTACTGTCTCCTGTCCTCAATTTTGTCGGGTCTCTGTCTTGGGGTAGTACACTTACATTGTTGTTGGGGATATTTTAGAGGGTATTTTTTTTTCTGGCTGTGGGCTCACAGGTGTGCAGGGAGATGCCGGGTGTAGGCAGGGAGGGCAGGATGTCCGAGGGGGCATTGGGGGGCTTCCTGTGGCTGATTAAATTCCATCTGCCCCTGATGTTGGAGAGGGGAGGCCGTATCCTGCAAGGATACAATGTGACTGTGCGGAAGATTAGGTGGGAGCTTGTGTGGGTGCATATGCTCAGGTTCTTTGGAGTGGACCGTAACGTGCGCCAGTGGAAGCACCGCTGGCAGGACATGCTTGCACGTGAAGCTGACCTCTTGGACTACGTGAGCGTCATGACAGGACTACAGGGTGGTAAGTACAAACTCCACATTTAATCGTGTAGACTGTAAGGAATGACAATTACGACGTGTGTGACACTGCTGTTAAAGTGAGAAATGGTTGCTGATTGAGGTGGGAGACGCAATGCGTTTGCGCATCATGTTGGCACATCCGAGACACAACGCAGCATCACATTGACAAGCATATGTTGCAAGTCTAAGTCACCCACTGCGCTGGACCAACACTTAGCACTGTACTGCCATAGCTGGCACACCTGTGCAAAATGTGCGTGCAGGCAGAAGATTGTTTGGGTACGGCATGGGTGACTGTACATGAACTATCCATGGAATTGTCCATGTGAGCTGTGTGCTGGCCAAAAGGTAGTGTCAAAATGCTGGCCTCATTATTTGTGTTGCGTTAGCTACGCTGCCCTGTGAACATAGTTGCTGTGTGACAAAGTATTGTATAGGGACAAATGGTCTAAGGAAAGTGGACATCTCCAGATTGTCATACACCAACAACCTCTGTGTAACTGCTTTGTGCAATCTGCAGCAACTCAAACGTACAAAGTGCATGTAGAACATCATGATGCATGTAGTAATGGTGCCTTGTGGATGACTCACGCTACGAGTATGGGCATGTTAGCTAGCATTACAGTCTTGTCTGTCCCAAATCAGCAGTCACAGGTCTGGTGTGAATGGCAGTCAAAGTTGACCCAATCATGTAGTCAACATGAAACGCCACACTACAGTTACGTAGCATATGCTGTCATGGTGATGATTGGTATGAGGAATACGACACATATGAATTGAAGTCTAATACCACCACATATCTCTTTACTTGTCTCACAGATGGACGACCGCCAATCACACAGGGGGACATCGACAGCTTCGAGGACCCACACGCCACTGGTGAGTTGGAACGTAATTGACTGGCATGTTGCGGTAGCATGGATGTCTGGGTCAAATGATCAACGTTTCAGTATTAAGTATGGGTGTGTATCACACTACCTTGCCTACAGTATGATGATGTATTGTGGAAGTCAGCAGTGTGCACTAATCAGTAGGTGACTTTGGACAAATGCATTGGTCTCACAGTTGTGACTTGGCCCATCCCCAGTCAGTGACACACATTGAAAGTCAGGTGCATATCATCGAGCCCATATCGCAAAGTCAACGTAACTGTCATCGAAGTTGTGTTGTCAATAGGGGCCTAGCATCATGATCGAAGCAGCGTTAATACATTCCATGAGTATTAACGCTTACTTGTCAATGAGGTACACTGTCTCGCTGTGTTGAGTGTGAAAGGGGCGTGCATTGGGGGTTGTGGTTGGCGTTCCACAGCAACACCCATTGTATTTGAGGCTGCCCCCTATGTCCAAGTGCGGCATTCATAGTTGGCAGCGCACAATTTACCAACAATGACATCCCGATTCTAATCTGGGCAAATGAGCAGAAATGCTTTTTGCTCATCATGTTTGCTTCTTATATGTGAGCTGCTTTGTGCAGCACACATGGGAATAGAAAATTGACATGGTGTGTATAAGTACAGCAAGGTGGCCCTTCCAGTACATACATAAACATACTTCATTATTCCCCAATGTATCTTTCCTGTGTGCTGCACAAAGCAGTTCACATGAAAGTTACAAAATGGCATTTTAGGTTTGTTTATGTGCCGGAAGGAACTCCTCCCTACACATGAACAAACCTCCCTGCTCGCAGACACCCTTGCACTCTGGTGCAAGATTGCCTGTGTTGGCGCAGACTTGATGAACCGCACACATGTGCTGGGGGACACACATGCCTGCACATGGGCATTGTACCTATCATTCAGCACTGTGTCAATGGAGAGGATGAGGGTGGGGCTACACACGGGTAGCTAATGCTTCCCTCCTCCAATTGCTTGTACATGTCACCCTCAGCCCGGGTATGTAATGGCACAATCGTTTGGCACTGCCAGTCTAATGTGGTAGTGACAGTACATGTACCATGCCATGCACTGTCATGTCAGTCTCCCCAGCATGTAGTCACTGATCCATGCTTCAACATGTCGTTGTCCAGGTCACTTGCCGACTTCACATAGTTACGCTGGAGTGTAGGCTCCCATGTTTAAGTGATCTTGTATTACAGATGTGCATGGAGGGAATTGTAATTGTCTAAGGGACTCAAATTTGCCTTTGTGTATATGTTACAGACAACATGACACCAGGCCAACTGCATGCCTTCCAGGTGCGGAAGGACCATTTCCGACATGTTAAGAAGGTTGCAAAGGGGTACCGCAACATGGGCAAGAGGTACCAGGAGGAACGGAAGAAGGGTACATGGAAGGCGGTGCCCGAGCATGCCCAGACTGTCACACAGCCCATCCCAGGCCCCTCAGGCGTCAGTGGTGGGTCCCAGCCGGGACAGGTGGCACATCCCCCTATGGCCACACCCCCCCAAGGCACAGTCTCACCTGCAACTGGGGATCAAGTGGTCCCATATACATTGCGGGACAGGAGGCTCCTTCAGGACATTGTTGTGTCCCTGGCTGAGATCAGGCGTGAATTGTCTGATGTGAACAGACAAGTAACAGACATTAAAAAACACTTTGGACTGCCATGATGGTGGACCTGTTGGACCCCCATCCCCCTCTTCTTCCTTCCCCCAATGTTTTAAAATCTATTATTATGTAGTGTTAGATTAGTAATTTAATTGTTAGGTAGTGTAGTTTTAGTGTAGGTTATAGTTAGTGTTAGCTTCTTAGGTAGATTTTAGATTTTAATTATTAATCCGTATTTGGGATAAGTTTCCTTTTCCTTTGGGTGGGGGGTTGATGTGTTTTTTCTTCATAAATTTTTGTTTTTTAAACTAAAATATATATCTTTGCGTAGGTTACATGTATAGTTAGTTTATGTATAGCTTAGATGTCTTTGTCCTGTCTCGTGGTGTGCCTTAAGGGTGGGAGGGGGGTTGCTGTCTAGGATATGTTGTTGCGTGTTTAGGATCAGTTAGGGTAGATAGTTTAGGTAAGTAAGATTTTTATAGTTAGTTTAGATTTTAGAAGTAGTTATAGTGATAAGTGTTAGTTTAGGTTACTCCAATATTTTTACTGTTCAAATAAAAGTTTGATACTTTTGATTTCTGCTTGCACTTATGTCAGGGATGATGTTGTGGAGTGTGGCTCATTCCATTGTATGCAACTCTTGCCATCACTGGACTATCCATTGGAATCGCTAAGTCTGCTCATGACATGTAAGTTTGC
Organism: Calotriton arnoldi; assembly: GCA_963921515.1. Taxonomy (NCBI): domain Eukaryota; kingdom Metazoa; phylum Chordata; class Amphibia; order Caudata; family Salamandridae; genus Calotriton; species Calotriton arnoldi. Next base: position 1,512,777 of record CAWUFW010001579.1, on the reverse strand, counting down.
AGGATGTATTGTGTTAGGATACCTTAGATGTGAGCACACTGAACTTGCATGGATGACAGGGTGTCAATTTCGATTTACGTTCTAGTCTAGGGACAGTCGTCTGTGACGTTCTACATCTTCAGTGTCACTCACGGATTTGGACAGCACATTGTTGCCCATTTTGCACACAACCTAGTAAGATGGCATGGCAAGTGAATACAGTTAGCTACTGTTATCCATCATGGTGATGGATGTATGCGCCAGGTTCCACAGATTCCGTCACACACCTGCATGTCAGATGCTCCTGGAGAAGAGTCCATCTACATTGCACAGACCTAGCCACACTTGCTGCGTAGTGCCAGTGTGTCCGCTTCCTTTGCAAGATATGTTCCTGTGCATGTATGCTCACTCTCCGGACCATGCATGATTTTTTAGGATTCAGTGTGCATTGTGTACAGGACATGGAACAACAGTGTTCCTAATTCACAGAAGTAATCTGAGAGTAAGTGATGACTTAACATTTTACGTAACTCACAAATGGCTTTTAGGAGTAGTGCATTTTGGTTTACAGAGTTCACATCTCCTAAATGCCTTTCGTGACTCACTGGACTTGTCAAGTTTTGATTTTGCCCCAGCTGACGTTTGGGTGGTGGCACACTATTCTGCTGCACACGAGGGGGGATATGTTGCATTGCTCCCTGTGGTGACAGTGTCATGGAGACTTGTCCCAGCTGTTACTTCTGCCATTGGCTCATGGTAATGCCGCCCTTGAAATGTTGGCCGTGCATTTGACTATATGCTGAGTGCAGTGCCACACACATCCCTACACACATTGCCCAATATGCTCGCAGTGGTCACAGCATGAGAGGGGTCGGTCAGTCAGTCAAAAATAACTTTATTTCGCCAACCAAGATGGTGGCATAAAAAGTATTCTAAAAACATTTACAATAATGCAACAAGCTAATATTACAAGTTACATTAGAAAACGAAAACTCAAATATGCACATAGTTATTTACACTGTTCATATCTTTAATCCATAGGTTAGATGGCAGATTGGGAAATTGCTCTTCTCTTCTTTAAAGCAGACAGAAAAAAAGACGCCAATGAAAAACATGTAAAAGCATCAGGTAATAACTGTAGATAAAAAAGGGCCACACAACACTGGCTAAAATTCAGCTTACGCATAAGAGGGATAATGAACCTTTTTCTTTGTTCCTGATAAAATTTACAGAAAAATAAAAAATGTAAATCATTCTGAGGAGATTGATCATCACATGTGCAAAGAGGCAGATCAGATATTACATAGGTTTTAGCAGGAAGACCCAACATCAGGGAGATATAGTTTAACCGAAATCTCACCAATATGTATCTGTGTTGCAAGTTGGTAACAAGTGATAAATAGCTTGCATTTACATCCATTGACATGATACTTGGGACAGCGAGGAATGCTCTAACTGTTGTTAATCTAAGGTTAGAATTCTGCCTCCTTGCGTGTAATCTAGAAAGTAGATGATTTTTCTGATTTTTTTTTAGATAGACCAACATGACGATGGATCTACAAAGAGATGATGTAATCCAGCTGCCTTAAGCATAGATTCCACATAGTTTAGCCAGCTGATCTTTCTCACACCATCTAACTTCAAGACATCATTAATTATATCTCTAGTTAACGAGAGAGTTTCCTTTCGCCAAACCGAATGCCACATTAGGATAGGTGAAATACAAATTTTATCACTGATGTAAGGGACCCCCAGTTCTATATGGCAGTTAAAATTAGAACATGATTGTGGCAAGGAAACTAACTTTTTCAAAAAAGTGTCTTCAATGCTTTGGAGTTTAGGGCAGTCCACAATGCCCCACACCGCTGCTCCATACGTGGCTGCAGATACACTTTTGACCACATAGATTTTCGTTATTACTTCAATGGGTTTTGATCCCATCTTTTTTACAAATTTAAAAAGAACCCCGATATTCTTTTCCATCTGTGAACCCCTGTTAGAGATCATACATTTCCAGTTACTTAGTTCATCAAACATGATCCCTAAATAGTTAAAAGAATCTAAAACTCCCAGCTTGCCCCCTTCAGTATCAATATAAGGCTGTTTCTTCTGCTTTACACCTGCCACTAAAACAAAGGACTTGGAGTAGTTGATTTTCATATCCAGATCATTCATGAATTTAGTATACTCCGTTACAAGCCGACGCAGTGCATTACCAGTGCGAGCTAGAATCACTGTGTCGTCCGCATAGAGAAGTAACGGTACCTGCAAGGAATTAATATAAGGAACATCTGGCGTAATACCCACTAAAGCAGATTCAACAGCATTAGTGTACAACGAAAATAGAAAGGGGGCGAGGACGCACCCCTGCCTTACACCTCTAGTAATTTTAAAATGTCTAGTACACTCTCCATTCTTACCAAAGCGTATGGATGCTGAAGCCCCACTATACAAATCCTGAATTACGTGAATAATCTGCATATCAACCCCATTGCCTCCATGATCTGCCACAGCCTTTGCTGTGCCACGCAGTCAAAGGCTGCTGACACATCCATGAAGGCAAGATATAAGTGGCCGTTCTTAGCTGCTGTATATTTTCCTATAATCAGATTCAAGTTCAGACACTGGTCCACCATTCCTTTTCCTTTCCTAAAGCCATATTGGCACGGAATTATAATGTTCTTCTCCAGTGCCCATTCCTCGAGTCTATTTAAAAGCAGCCGACCCATTAATTTTGCAGTGGAGTCTATCAAAGATATCGCCTGTAATTTTTCGGCGATGACCTATCTCCCTTTTTATAAATAGGGACGATTACGGTCGTCTTCCAAGAGGGGGGTGCGCCAGTTTGAGTAATTTTATTAAAAACATTAGTTAAAAGCGGGGCCCAAAGCTCTTGTTTATCTAAAAAGAGATCAATCGGGACACCATCAGGTCCTGGCGCCTTCCCACGTTTACATTGGTTAAGAGCATGTATCGTTTCTTCTAGTGTAAAGGAGACACTTATTCCTACATTGTCAGATCTGGAGGAGGAGAACGGAGTAATTACATCCTCCGTACTCCCAAATAAGCCTTCAAAATGTGTAACCCAATCCTCCTGATTAACATGGGTATCTAGGGACATACTTGATTCCTCTTTTAGAAAGGGAGCGTTAATCACAGACCAAAATGCCTGTGAACTCTTTAATGTTGCAGCATTTTGTAAGTTTTCCCACCACTGATCCTTTAGAGCAGTTAGCCTTACACTCCTGCATTTCTTATAGGCCTGGCGTAAAGATGTAACCACAATTTGATTACGAGGTTTTGTCTTTAAAGCCATATGCAGATTTTTGAGTGATTTTTCACAGTCTTCATCAAACCAATTAAGTTTCTTACGGTGCCCATTACGTACAAAATGAATTAAGTTAGTCTTAACTTCCCGCAGGATCAGTTCAAAAGCAGTAACCATACCATCATCCGGAAAGGGATCTAAACATGTCTTTATCTCTGGCGCACACTTAGAAAGTATGTTACCCAGAAACTTCACAGGATCAACTTTTTCCCATTTCAAAATGATCCCATTCTCCCTTGTAATCACTGGAATAATAGGAAGATCAACAGAGCATTCCTTTTTCTTCAGAGAGGGAATGAGAAAAATAATTGCAGCATGGTCACTAAAGGCATAAAAATTAATCTGTAATGGGGAAAAGAGCTTCCTTATAGAATCAGAGACCAGGACATAGTCAAGTGTGGAGGAAAGGGAACGGCTAAAAAAGTAAAATCCAGCTGTCCAGTTAAACTATCAATAGTGTTTAAAAACACAAGATTCTTTGTAATAAGTAACCTATTTAAACAATTACCATACTCATTATGGCTAAAATGAGTGACACAGTCCCCGTCATCATCTACCATCCCACATGCTGGTGTATCAATTTTGTCACAGGGATGGGCATTATAATCCCCAAGCCAGATTATGTCACAAGGTTTATTGAGTACCTTCTCTAGGTTAACAATGTCTCTTTCCAATGGAGCGAGTACTGCAGCCTGATTGTTACCAAAATTATTATAATAAAAATGTATAAGTAGCCAGTATTTATCAGCACAGTACTCTAAAACAATGATATGATAAAATAAAGACGTATTTAAAAATGACTTCACTTTTAGGGGAAAGGTATTAGAAAGTAGGGTTATCAATCCACCCTTAGCACGCCCTGACAAAGAAGGTGTAGCAGGGGTATAATATGAACGATACCCATTCAGGTGTATCGGGTCAGTTTCCCAAGTTTCTTGTAGACATAATATATCCATAGTCATTAAAAAGGAAAGCCACTCCTTATTAGCTTTCTTTTGGTTATACCCAGCAATGTTCCATGAAATCACCGCAACAGGTGGTGTAGTACAGACTAACTGTGACGAATTCTGAGGCAAAGTCAAGCCATCTATATGGAAATTTAATTGCAGCTGAGAATTCATAGTGGAGACAAAAATAACAGGAGACCTAGTTTTCAAAGCTAGGTCAACAGCACAATTGTGTGTTAAACTGTGCTCATCCAGTCAATCGCATTCCTGCATACCTTCCAATACAGAAAAGCGATTGCTAAGTGGTAAAGGTAAAGTAATTGGAGCACGGGGCTGATTAGGAAAAAAGCATAGAGGTCTCTGACTGATATTTCCTCTTTGAGACAAGGCCTGAGATAAAGTGTAAGGTTTTTAAAAGAAACCAAGCGGAAGTGCACACATTTCAGAGTAAGCTGATGGGAGGCTTGGTAACAGGGATAGTAACTCATCCACTGTATTGTAATTATCAAAATTAATAACAATGCAATCCCCTTTAAATGTTTTAGGAGCCCTTCCTACCCAATTAACCCTTCTAGCCATGATAATGGGCCTATATACAACATGGTTGTTACCTGTACAGTTAAAAAGCCAATGCTGCACTTTATGTATTAGCTGCTCTGTGGTTTCTAGTTGATTCATTTTTAGTGCTGGTACATTGGCCAGCACTATAACATAAGGGCAGGCTGCTGGCGGGAGATCTAACCTTTCTCTAAAGTTAACAGCCCCAGCTAAATGCTGAGTGGCCCCCCTAGCACTACTGGAGATTAAAGCTTCCCCCTCCGAGAGTGCAGGAATTGTGGAAGGTTGGGCACGAGGAGTATCTGGAACCTGCCGGGCCAAGGAAAAGGTACTAAAAGGATGAGATGGAAGAGAATAGGTATTCTCAGTACTAATAAAGAGTAAATTGGACGAGTCAATTGGGTCTCTAGAGTTTATTTGAGATTCGGCCTGTAACGGAATAACACTCTCAGTATGTGTTGGAACACCTGCAGTGGTTTGAGTCGGCTTCTGAAGGTGACTAGGTGCCACTAGATTAGCGGACACCCCTATTACAGGTTGAGAAACATGATTTTCTATATTATTAACTAGCGCATGAGCAACCCCACCTGTGTGAGAAGACATCCTTACTTCCTCACTTAAGGGAGTACTATTTGGGGGGATTTGCCTCAATAAATGCAACGTCTCCATGCGATTTAACTTCTCCTCAATTTGAGTTAATTTACACATTAGGGGATTCAAAAGCACAGTTACCATAGTTTCTATGCTTTTTAGGAGATCAAGATCATGCACAGAATCATTCACCAAAAGACATTGCATATTAGGTTGCATATTAGAAACCCTAGCCGAGTCCTTTGACCTCGTGATTCTTGTAGATTTAGCGGGAGGTGTGCAGGAGCGTCCCAACTCTGAGTCCAAAGTCACTGTTTTATTCTCCGTACGGGACCTTTTCAATGTTTTTTGCTTTAAAGGACCTCGTCCCCTTTTCCTCACTGTAGGAGGCGCCAAGATACTATTCTTCTCAGTTGACGCTACTACCTGTTCCTGCAACACAGAATGAACTCCTATCGTAGTATGCATGAGTGAAGGCAAACTCGGAACTGTAGGAGTATCAAATTCATTAGCAGGTTGCACCGACATTGAAGGATCCGAAGAATCAGAGGGAACAACAGCCATTATTCGTCCTAATGAGGAATGTTTCTGCGCAATAAGTGAGTCCAAAGAGAGTCTTCTCTCTGTCAATTCAATTTCGTGGGTGAGGACCGATTCAGCCCTAGTTAAAAAGGCGTCCAGAGTCCCAACCGGCCCACCCGCCTGTTTTTCCTTAAGGCCCTTCCTTTTACTCATATCGTCTTATCCGGATACTTTCAGATGTAGCACACACCAATCAAAATGTCATATAGGACATAAACTAGGCACAACAGAAAGCCTGTGGATGAAAGTAGTGGAGGTCAGCAATACCTTACGACTTCTCTGTCCCAAAATGAGATGTCAGAGGGGGGGGCCCAGCCTACTCCGGGCTTCGCCCGCGCACGTCACGCGCCTCGGGCCGACGTGTGGCTTTTCAGCGCGTCCTCGCACTGAGAATGTGGGTCAATGGAGTCCTGGGGAGAAGAGCAGAAAGTGCCTCGCAGTCCCCCCGCAGCTCTGGGCGATGTAAACAGGCGCTACAATGCGCCGCGGGCCGACGTGTGGGTTTTCAGCGCGTCCTCGCACTGAGAATGCTGGTCAATGGAGTCCTGGGGAGAAGAGCAGAAAGTGCCTCGCAGTCCCCCCACAGCTCTGGGTGATGTAAACAGGCGCTACAACGCGCCGCGGGCCGACGTGTGGCTTTTCAGCGCGTCCTCGCGCTGAGAATGCTGGTCAATGGAGTCCTTGGGAGAAGAGCAGAAAGTGCCTCGCAGTCCCCCCGCAGCTCTGGGCGCAAGGTACTCAGACACATGTGCACTATGCTGCAGGTGTGCTGACATTGATGGTGGCATGCCTTATCGTGCACATGACCTGTCACATTCACAGTGCATCCGCATTTTGGCGTCAGAGAGAGATGTGTCCTTGGGCTGGCAATTTGTATGTGCGTGGTGATGTGGCAAGGGGGCCATTTTGCCACCCTGCCGCATCTCAAGTTGTTGTGCCACTTTATCATTTGATGTAGCACTTAAGGAGTGGTCTGACGTTGATCTTGGACTATGTTGGGCTTCCTTTTCTGTGCACATTTAGAAGTCTGTGTGCCCACCAATGTGTGTCGTGCAATGTGTTGTTTGAGAAGGGTGATATGTCCCTGTGCCACCATGGACAGGGGTATCCGGGACATGATCCATAGTAATTGTGGGTATGCACTTATATTTATTTAATTGTACATGAGTGCCACTGGGCCCATCCACCCCCGTCCCTGGTTGATGCTCACCCTGGTGTTGTTGTGTCTGGTCACGCTCAGCAGTATCCTGGCCCGCAACTCCAACCACTGTCTCCTCACTGATGACTCGGGACACATGCTCCTCCAACTCATCCAGCTCCTCCTGTGGCGCTGGACTCCCACCTCCAGTCTGCTTAGCTGCTCTCAGGTTGGCTGCTAGTTTCTCCTTTGTTTGGCACTTGGTATCATGCCAGCGTTTCTTGCAGTCATCCACTGTCCTCCTCCTCTCTCCGACAGCATTCACCTTGGACACAATGCCCTGCCATATTTCTTTTTTTCTTGCCAATGTCACTGTGGAGGTGACAAACAGTTCTTGTTGGTGTTCAGTCACCTCCGCAATCAGGACGTAGTTTTCCTGCTTGCTGAACTTAGGATTCCTCTTCCTCTTGGCCTTCACATGGGTCTCTGGCTGGTCCTCCTGGGTATTTGTGGGGTTGTTGGTGGCCTCTGCAATGGTCCCAGCTTCATCCATTGCTCCTCTGGTATTTTCCTTTTTTTTTTTTTTTTTTGCTTGGCGGGCCTTTTATGGTGCATTTTCCCGCTGAACGCTTAAAATGCAGGCCTGGTGCTAATTAGCAATAGGATTCTGTCGCTGATTGGCCCATGGCCACTTTTTTTACGTTAGTGTGAGGATTTTTATCGCCGTCACGCTAAATCGATCGCCCTCCATTTCAGTCGGAAAAGGTAGCTATCGCCTGTTAGCAGCGTGTTGCTAATACGCCGCTAATGCGGCGATGGATTCCGGCGTTCGGCGGCGATAAAAAAACTCACGCTAAACGCGGTTAGCGATAAATATCGCCATTTGTTGCTAATATCCCCCTTTGTTCTTCTATATCAGCCTTTTCTACCTAAAGATTCTTCAAACACAATTGAAAAAACAAATATTTTATCACAAAAACATGACCATTGTTACAGTAAAGTTATCTTTTTGACATAAAGCAGAAAGTGTTACTGAAAACCGATATAAGCTACAAGCCCTTTTCAAGCAGTCTAATGCATATTTATGAGTTTATAAAAAAATCCTGTAAAAAGATGGGATGAGAATAATCTTCAAATGAAACAAATGATCTGCCTAGTACAGTATGTTTTATGCAGAGAAACCTGTAATTAAGCTGAGCATATGTAGAACAAAAACCTCTTAAAAGTTCCTTTTTTGTCTGTGATGTGTATAGCAGACAGATATTTTGGACTGGAGAATTATGGAAGAGCTGAGTAATCTACAAAATTTCCACATAATAGAGAAATGCCTAATTATTGATTGGCTGGGGTCCAAAGTCACAGTGCTTGACAAACCTTGTAAGTGCCCTCATAAAAATAGATGCTGTAACAACCAATTGAATTTAATTATACTTGAAGGCGTTGATGGAACTAAACGGCCTGCAATGGGAGTCCAATTACTCAGCTGATCTTCCAAAAAACATGGATGCATCACAAAGTTTGCTCTTCCCAGTTTTCCGGACGTGCTGGTGGTTTAATTAGATAAAACCAGGGTATCTTGAAGAGCGACATTATTAGGTATTTCATTGCCAATTACGGCTTTAGACAAATTGGTAATTAAATATAAACATGTGAACCAAGCACTGTCTCAATAGTCGGAATAAGGGCAAAATACAATGAACATAGTGAAACAAAAACTAAAGCACTGAAATGCTCAAATCATTCGTAGGGCTAGTGATGCATGTTGTCTCATGGGTATTTGGTGTGAGTTATTTTTGTCAAGCCTTTGGGGCTATTCACAAAGATAACATACATTTGTGGGTAATTACAATTACACTTTGAATAACTTTAGTATTTTTGGCTATTCTTCATGTCTGACTGGAAAGTTACTCAAAAGTGTAGATTTACATGTCGTCACCCCCTGAAAGAGATAGTGCAGCAAAACCTACCAGTGCAAGTTGATACTGCAAAAAAAGAAACAGTAGTAAGTCCAGCACCACACATGGCCATCCACTGATACTGCAACACCCTCCCATAGAAAATAATAGAGACAGGGACTTTAAGGAAAACCCTATAGGAAACAATGTTGAATTTAACTAAATTATTTAAAATAGTAAAAATATAGATAAATATAATTTAATGTTAAAAAATATATAATATAAAATATGTATTATTTAATTATAAAATATGTTAACAACTTTAAAAAATGTTTAAATTAATGTAAGATTACATTTTAATAAAATATAGCTGGAGTACTTTACTACTGTTTTGGGTACATTTGTGGCTGTCGTAACCCTAGAAGTGCAGCTTGTGAATAGCAATCGTCTTACACATTTGTGGTTGCATTCATGTCCCTCCCTAAACCCTTCCTTCACCTTCCTTTAATCACCCCTTACTCCTCCCTAATCTCCTCTCCTTTAGTTGTAAGGATTCCCCATTTTCTAGCCACTCCCCTCCCAGATTTGCTATTAAAAATTATTCTTGCATGTGCAGAAACTCCTTAGTCGTAGCGGAGATCTCACCACAGAAAAAGATGGGCAGGTGAGGCAGAGGCGGAACTCCGGAAGTAGGTTTTTGAATAGCATTTTGTAGTACATTTGTAGAACTATTGTAGTACTACAACAAATACTATGAAATGCAGTTTGTGAATAGGCCTCTCTAAGGAAAGGTCACTTTTCTGCATGTTCACCCCCCCAAATTATTGGACTGATGCTACTAGTGTATGGGCCAGCCGCGGCCCGTGCAGGTAAGAGTGATGGGGCCATGTGGGGGATTACAACAGATGACAATGAGGGAGAGCTAATTATTTATTTAATTTTCCCTTGTGGTCATCTGTCGAATCCCCCCCCCAACCCGGCCCCACTGCCCCACTGCTCTTACCTGCACAGGCCGCGACTGGTATGGACTTTTTAAAAACTGGGAGCTGTCATCCAGAGCTCCGTGTATGTGCTCTGACCTCTAAAAACACGTAGAACTGGCTATTCCTGATTGCCATATTTAGCTTACCTGTAACTCCCAGTGTATGGTATTCGTGTCCCCGGGGCCTGTAAGTTAACAGTGGATTGCAGCACGTATTTTACCTCCACTAAAGTGACAAGTGAAAACATGACTCTAGGCCTGCCAGCCTGGCAAAATACATGTTTTGCCAGACTTAACCCTTCTTTTAAATACTGGTAAGGCACAACTAAGGTAGGCCCTAAGTACCTATAGGGCAGGGTGCATGGTATTCAAAAAGTTGAGCAAATGTTCTTAAGTTTTGCATGTCCAGGCATTAAAAAGCTCCAAAGTCATTTTCCACAGTGGCAAGGCTAACTCTCCCCCCCCAAAAAAAAACAACTGGCTTACATTATATCACCTTATCATGTATAACTTCGGTTTGGGAATAGCTAGACCCATATTTCAAGGATTCGAATTGATAGGAATTTAAATCCAATCTGATAGTGTAGTTAATTTTAAATGACGATTTTGAAAAATCCACTTTTGGAAAATTTGCATTTTCCGGCCTAAAGCCTCTGGAGGTCCTTTCTCAGATATTCCCTAACATTCACCTGGAAGCCTGCTGGGAGGTGTGAATTGCTCTTAGGAAGGGGAACAAAGGGGCCATAACTATGGGGAGGTGTGACATCATCCTGGCAGAATGGCCTAGGGTATGTTGCCAATAACTGTACAAATTTGTGAGGGGCAGCTCTTGTCACAGGCAGATGTAACTCACACCTAGGGCTACCCCTGACATTGTCCAAGTAGCTAGAATGGTGCCAATCGCACTGGGAGGAAAACCTGTCCCAGTGCGGGTTTTGCAGGGTGAGTTCCTCATCTCCGTAGCACCTCAGGGGTGTGCTCAGAGCTCTGACCAAAGGAAGAAAGATTCTGCCATTTTGGATTCTGAAAGATCAGGACACTGTGGGATTGTTTAGGGTCAAGCCCCCAGGAATTATGTTAAAGTGGGTAGGGTTGCCACTGGACAACAAAGATTTTAAGTCAAAAGGTAAAATTTTCCACCAGACTGACCCTGGTCCCTTTATCCGATCTGCTCTCTGTCATGGTCGGCCTTAACTTTTGACTTTGACTCGTTCTAGTGAGACCAGATACCTGCGGTTGGCACTTTGCACATTTCGGTTCTAGAAACATCTAAAACTTTGAAAAAAATATCCCCGGTTCCCTACATCTAAATTTTCTTTTTTGGTGTCTATTTGCTCTGTACATTTTTTTCTATTTTTATAAATTAGAGTTTTTTTTTATTGTGTTGTGTTTTCTGCCTTCTAACTGTTTTGGTACTGACACATGCATTATACATTTCTCCTCAGTTAAGCCAGTTTGCTCTGTGCTACAGCTACTATGGGTTAAACTCAGCTTTAAAATATTGAGACCTCACTGGACCTAGGCAGGAATTGTGCCATTATTACTTGAAGACAACTACCATCCACTTCAACTAATAATCCACTTTCTTACAGCCCCATAGTGTGTTTTTCCTCATTTTGAACAACACGTCTATGGGTGTGGTGTACAATAGTATGCAAAGCACTCTATGGGATCACAAATATGCAAAGATGAATCGAAGAAAGGATACCTTCCTGGAAACCAAGTGGGTTTTTAAATAAGTTAGCTTTCACATATGTGATGAGGGCAGGGGTGTGACTATCAATAGGTGCAGTGACACCAGAGCCCTGGGGTGTAACAGGCCTGCTGCACTCTAGTTATAGCTGTTTTTTGTACTCCCAAACTAGGGGATGTGAATCTGATTTCCATTGCCTGCTCTATGGCTCCATGGCACTCTTGCTACACCACTGACAGAAGGATATACTATACAAGGAGCACTGTGCACATTCACAGGGAAGGGCAGTCATTATTCTTGTACCCAAGTTGTGCTGTCTAGTAATAGACAATGCCTGGTTATTTCAAATGGAACAGTAACAATACGTTTCTTTCTGAAATAGATATTTTGTGTCTAAGCGATTGTGCATACCCCAGCACGATGTGGGCAAACATACTCAAATATTTCACATATTAAATATCACTGATAACAACAAAAAGTGCAAGAAAAAACAACATCTACAATAGACAACCTGTTATTTAAAAACAAACTGCATCTTTAATATATGATATTAATAAAGGGAGAGAATCTCTTCTTTCATTTCCTTCTTGCTCCAGCAACTTTAATTGAATCAACTTATAAACAGAGCAATCACATGAAGTGTCAAAGGCAGCATCATTTTCTGTTCTGGGCAATGTCTATAAAAGGGTAGATCACATTGTTATGTGACAACAAAGGAACTTGCCAATTAACACTGCCTCAGATCAATCAACCTCGTGTTTTATGCGATCACAGCCTTTGGCATTCAATGTCAAAGGTGGAGGTGTTCCTGCTGCAAGGCAGACTTATGCCTCACCACAGATATCATTGTCTATCTTTATTCCCTAGGTTTCTGCATGATCAAAGGTTATAAATATACTGCATCAAATAAATGTTTCATCACTCGAGATGTTAATAAACTCTGGATCATTTTAGACACCAAGTCATTCCAGGGCATTCCGGGACAATGCAAGAATGATTTAGGCCCCATGAAAAAATATTATGTTCGTAGTTCCTTACGCTTCGAATGTGATTGCTACACTTACATTTTTTTTTAAACTTTGGTAATTTTATATCAAATTAATAAATACACTTTTCTACATTACTGCATATGTATTACATAGCCCATCTTTACACCCAGTCTCTAGTCACACACCCTGTGCTGCCACACCTGGATTTTAGCATCGGCAGGATTTCATAAATTGATATTGTATCTCCTGATCCATTAAATAACTTTGAGGACCATAAGCCTCATAGAGCTGTAAGCAGCTCACAAAAGTGATCTTTGTAGGATGCACAAAAAGGTAATTATAATGTTACCAATATTTTAGCTTGTTCTCAGGGATTAATTTAAACATACTTGTTGATGTTTTATGGCACAAACAATCTTTCAATACTACTACTATTGCCCGTTATATGGGCCAGAATGTAGGGAAGCAACAAAAGACCTCCACTTGTTTATCTTGAGCAAGTTTCTCTGTGGTACCCGAGCTGTTATGCAGTGCCTTCATTTCTGTTTCCACCGTTTGCCTCCAGGTGTTCTTTGGCCACATCTAAGACGTTACTTGAGCCTGCATTCCTATGTCATACATAGCAGTTATGTTCCATATTCTGATTCTGGTCTTGCACTTGGCGCTCAGAACTTTCTTTATTCTCAGTAATTTCCTTGTGCCTTTGATTAATGTCAATCATGCATGTCGCCTGCAAAGACTCTGAAAGTCCCTGGTGCCCAAAAGATTTAGTGGTTCTTGCTGCTGTTTCTGTAGCAAATGTTTTTTAAGGAGCAATGTTGTTAGCCTCATGCCCAACCCCCAACCTTTAAAACCAGTGGATTGCACTTTATCTCTGTCAGACCTGTCAGTTTTAGGGTGGTTGTCCCCCAAACATTTTGCCTACTCCCCTCCTATTCTTCCAAAGTAATTTTGTTGGACTGAGGACTCTGTGCACTTTACCACTGCAATCAGTGCTAAAGTGCTTGTGCTTCCTCCAGAAAACATGGTAAAATTGGCTCAAACCTGATTAGCATATATCATTTATTTATCAGCCCCTCGTAAAGTGGTATACCATTAACCCAGGGCTTGTAAGTTGAATGCTGCTTGTGGGCATGCAGCACTTATTGTGCCACTTACTTAAATAGCCTCTTAAGCATATCTCAGGCAATTTATGCAGCTTTAAACTGCCAGGTTTGACAAGAAAAACCCCTTGCCAGGCATAAAACTCCCTAAGTTAGGCTCAACACAGCCCTTAGGGCAGGATGCATTGTATTTAAAAAGTTGGACATGTACTTTTATGTTTTACATGTCCTGGTAGTGAAAAACTCCTAAATTAAATGTTCATACTGCGAAGCCTACCTCTTCCATAGGATAGCATTGGCTTACCTTATTACATTCATTAAGTGATGACTTTTGTTTGGGAGCAGGTTTGGTGTCTAGGGAATTGTAATTTAAAATCCTCTTTTATTGGTTAAGTCACAATCCTGAAAATGCCACTTTAGAAAGTTGGCATGTCCTTGTCCTAACCATTTGGTGCCTACACCCTGTTTCCTGGCTCACATGACTTTGTGAAGTTGACAGTTGGCCTTTGTGTATTCCTCCCAGACCACCATACAATCGAGGGACTGGGTGTTTTAGTTGGAAGGGTCATCCAAGGTAGTATGGGGTGCAGAGCTGAGCACAATTCTACTTGCACTTCAAATACACTGCCTCAACTTACACACAAAGAAATTCACACTAGCATATTGCCACTGCAGACAGCCCGGGACCAGGGAGGTAGGAAATTCCAGAAATTTCTGTGGGGGAAAACTCTAAATGCTTCTTCCATTTCAAATATGGCATCAGGTAAAAACATTGGACAGCTCAGACCGTCTCTTTAGTTCACTTCTGTACTTTCAGAAGGACTCTCAGATGACTGTCCTGCTGCCTGTGGCCTCCTGTGTACTTCAGAAGACTGTCCTGCTGCACCAAGAGGACTGCCCTGCTGCATAAAGCTTGCTTTTCTGCTTGAACCCAGGAGTTCCAAAGTGACTCCTATGGCTAGTTGGCTGGCCTCCTGACCAGAGCCTCAGTGACAGAAAATTCTCCAACCATCTTGAATCCGCACCTGGACCCAGCCTGAGTGAGTGCTGACCCTCCAAGTGATGCCCCTCAAGTGCTGAGCCTTTGAAGGTGGTGTTAAATATGCCCAGATAACCCTAATCCAAAACATGAGACTTCTAACGTTTTCTGCCAGAAAGTGCTCTGAGAGCTGAGAGGAGACCAGGACATACTTGCTCGCTGATGCATCCAAGGTAAATTGCCGGTTGGTCTGACTTTTAGGCAGCTCCCACTATGTTTTTCTCAGCAGCAGCATATCCTGTCCAGTGGCTCATCGCAGAGGGGTATCTGGACTCATGGAGTGCTTGTTGGCTGCAGCCTGCAGCTTCGTCCCACTGGAGCTTTTCAACTTCCATAAAAGAGACTACATCCAAACGTAGAACTCTTCACCGTGAGTTCGTCTAGCGGCTCCCTGATGATGATTCCTCCTCCTCTGGCATTGTCAGACGCCTTGCCCTGCTGAGCAATACCTTCTCAGACATTTTTCTTAAAAAATTCTTCTAAGTTCGAAGGTAAGCAGAGACCAGGCCCAATCCAGTTCGTGTAACCAAACCGCGCTCCATCGTGGTCGGCCATAACTTTGGGCTTTGCCCCGGTCTTGCATAACTAGAGGTCCGCAGTTGGCGCTCTGATCTTTAAGTTGCCATTTTACACTTAAATATTTAAAAATTCATGACTCCGGTTCTACAGACTGGATTTTTGTCAGTTTGGTGTCAAATGATTTTTTAAATGTACTCCATTCTTCTAAATTGGTGTGGGATTTTTCTTCTGTTGTGTTTTCACTGTATTACTGGTTAAGTACTGTATAAATACTTTGCACATTTGTAAAATTCTTTTTTTTAGTTTTATATAGCGTGATCTCGACCCGAAGGTATCAGATATTAGAGCGCTTTACATGAGCACCAGTTGCGTTACAGACGGGCACATTCATTTTGTTAGGCACGGGGAGATTAAGTGATTTGCCAGGAATCACAGGATATTGAGCGTCCCTGCTGAGACTCGAACCTCGTTCTCCAGCTTCGAGGTTGACTGCTCTAGGCGTTAGACCACATCCTCTTAGTTAAGCCTATCTGCTTTTGTGCCAAGCTTCCAGAAGGTTAAGCACAGGTCAATTTAATGAGTTTTTGTGGTTCACCCTGACAAGGATTGTGGCTGTTGCTTGAGGAGGGTTTCACTCCCTCAACCAACAACCCAATTTCTCACAATCTTGTCTCTGCACTTTGACCTGTCTGGTTTGGGTGACCCTGCCAGGAGACTTAGCTCCATTGTTATAGCTCTCGAGGTCACTGAGTCACCCAAGCCCCTCAACCACTACAAGGTGGTGGTATTCCGACAGAAATATTTGAATATTCCAACATTAATAACACAAAGCAAGTCTGAGGGACTGCCAGAAAGGCAAACTGTTTAGGGTCTGAGTCTCCATCTCCAGGTTGAGTGTCTCCAATGGTTGTGTTATATATTGTGAATTTTAATTCATGTTGATTGATCAGTATTCAAGCTAAGAATTGCAACCAACCCTTAAGCCCTTCGTGTGCACACAGCAACAGTTCCACGCTAAAGGACATTAAAAAGGGGGAGCTGATCAGCCCACCATACTTGCCAATTAATCTAGCAAGTAAGTTCCTAAAGGCAAGAGCAACATGTACTTTCTCATTTATCAAGTAAGTCCATGAGAAATACTAATTCATAAGAATTCTCAGCTAAGTAGTCCAACGGACATTCACAAATCTTTTTCCTTCCACAGTACATCTACCACTTTGTCTGTATTTTGCAAAAAACATGTTTTTTTTTATACTGTTATTTGCCTCAATTGAACTTTTTTAATTTGAAATTCTTGTAATTGTACGAAAAGGCCTCTTTTTGCTTAATCACCCCCATTTATTAGACTAATGCTGCTGAATCTTGACTCAGGGCACTGAGACTCTGCTTACCAGGCCTCCACCGTATGTGCTCTGAGCCCTAAAACATAGTGCAACTGGCTATATTCCTAATTGGCATATTTGACCTTCCTATACTACTCTAGTATATGGTACATAGGGTCACATGTACTAAAATTTTCATTTACGATATCCTAATAGCGAATCTTTGCGATTTGCTATTAGGAAATCGCAAACAGCTATGTACAACACTGTTTGAGATTCCCAGTTGGCCACAATTAACCAATCTAATTAATATTCATGAGGTAGGTCACAATTTGCGACCAATTGGAAATTGCTAAAAAAAACAGGGATGGTGGCCTGCTGGCCCCAGCAGGCCACCATGTCTGTGTTTGCTTTTAAATAACGTGACTTTTTTTTGTGCAGCCGGTTTTCATTAAAGGAAAATGGAATGAGTTTCAAAAAGAACAAGCATTTGCAATGCAATAGGTCTCGCATTAGTAAAAGTTTGAGCTTTTGGCGTTGCAAATAATAATGCAACACCAATAGCTCTAATTTTCAGTAATGCGAGACCTATGGAGTGGGGTAGAGTGAAGTGGTGTAGTATAGAATGGAGTAAAGTATTATAGAGTGGAGTGGAGTAGTGTAGCGTGGAGTGGCGTAGAGTTGAGTAAAGTGGCGTGGATTGCAGTAGAGTGGCAGAGAGTGGCATAGAGTGTCGTAGGTCAACGTTTCTAAAATGCGAGACCTATTGCATTGCAAATTGCAGGATGGTGGGGGCGAGCAACATGGATGGCCAGAGTGTTGTAAAAGTAATATGGTGGTGGGGTCAGCATTCAGCTGGATGGAAAGCAATATACAGGACAGTGGGGGAGGAGAAGGTACGGAAAGAGGGTGTGGGTCGGAGGAAGCAACACGGAGGACAGGGTGGAGGGCAGCAGCAAAGAGCTAGAGAGCAATGTATAGGCAGAGGGGGAGAAGCACGTTTTCCTCAAAGCGGGTTAATTAAAACCCAGTGTCAGTAAAAAAAAAATGAAAAAAGAGATAACATGGTTTCAGTATTGTGGGGTATGTTGTTAACTCTGTGTGTTTTAAATGCTGTTGTTTGTTTTATGATTATATAATAAAGACTGTCATAAAAAATTACACAAGGGCTGCTTTATAAATAAAAAGTAGTTTGAGATTCCCTAGTTTGAATCTGTGTTTGAAATTCCGGTTGACCAGTTGCGTTTTAGATTGTATCTTAATCTACTGAATTTAGTTAGGATTTGTATTTAACCAACATTCACTACTCAAACAAAGCAGTTGTTGTCAGGTAAAGAGTCAGAATTTAAACCGACTCAGTCTTGCATTTTTGCTAAGGCCGTAAACTGAGTATTATAAATAGTATAACTAACACGTTATTTAAAGCATTTAGAAACGGCAGAAGAGCGTGTGACATGCTCAAAAGTTATTAAGCTAAAATGGCTGCTTTTCCTCCTCCTCGAGTCCTGACCTTTTAATCCTTCAGAGGTCAGTAACGTGAGTACCTTTTAACTGGATAACAATAAGAGCAATTGTTTACAGCACATAGATATAACAAGATGTGGTATGAAGCGTTACATGAAAAGCACTTTAATATTTTCGTTATAAACTATTTTCCGTTGTGACTAAATCCATGAAAAGTAAATGTGAATTCAACCTAAAATTTAGGATTTTAAGTTGGACCAACTGGTAGAAATATTTCTTTCCTCAGTTTCTGTAAAAGCAGTTGTATTTTTTGTGAGAGACTGCACGTTTGGATAAGGTGACCCAATGACTATTTACCTTGTCCACTTCTACCAGGAGAAATAAGGCACTATGACACACCTCTTGAGCCGATGACACCTGCAGCTGGCGTGTTGGAGGTGACTAGGTCAGGAAGTCCTTTTGGAAGGATATCTGGGCCCCCAGTCTCCTGCAAGTTCCAGGATACCATGTTCCCTTCAAAGCTGTACTTCCTTCAAAGAGGTCCCATTACATGTCTGCCTAAGGGGCGCTTCAGAAGCTCAGTTGACAGCGCTTCAGGCATTAATCTTTGCAGAGCAGCATTTTATCCTTTTGTTAAATGAATTCAGTTCCATTGTGTATACCACCCCACCCTTGCACTCATTAACAATAAGGTAAAGTGAAACACATTACACTCGGGGCACTTGAGGTTCATATACAGCTGCATTAGAAAAAGTAATTATAGGCTTTTCATTAAAAATACTGCCTAGAATGCACTCTGTGCTATATGTCTGGCTGTAGACATAGCTACCTGCATGAGCGGGAGTGCTTGATGCTGCCATGATGGCTTAATCAAGTTAATGTTAAATGTTAAGAAAGTGATTTATAGATTAAATTCCAATTGTGTCTTACATGCAGAGCCTCAGAAATAGAATATATTTGCAGCAATTTTAGTAGAACCTTTTCTTTAAAAAAAAATATATGGTTATATCTGTGTGTAGTGAGGGGGCAGGATGCACAATTACTTTAATAATATCTAGAAAGTTTACAGCAAAATGTTTGCACTGTCCACCAGTTTATATTGTGATCGATAGGAGCGAGGGGAACCATCTCCCTCCATGACACTGTTTCTAGTCCTGGAATTTCGTGTGATAGTTTAATGCATTCTGCGTGTTGTGGCCTTGTTTTCCTTCCTTTGGACTAATTAAACTAGCACACCTGCAATCAGTCATTTGTTAGTGAAAAGTTCAGGAAGGTAGACCGTGTCAGTAAGCGCAGGGGCACCCTTGCTGGACTGCTCATCCATTCATCCGCACGCTCATTCGTTGATTCATTTGTGTAAAGTATAAAAGCCCTGCTAAGAAGTGCGGGTAGTGCCCAGCTTGAAAGTGTCATTGACCTGCTGAAAAGTCCTGGAAATGTCCTATTAAAACCAGGGCAGACCCGCTGAAACACTCTAGAACGGTCCCAATAAATGTATATCGTGGGTGCTATACATTTATGGGACAGAGCCTGGCCGGATGAACAGTACTGGTTTCTGTCCCATAAATGAATAATACACATGCTGCCCGTGCTTGCTTTGTTACATTATATGTACAGCAGCCCTGCCGAAAAGAGACACTACTGTCCCATCAAACTATATGTTTGATGGGACAGTAGTATCTTTGCTGAGAAGAGACACTACTGTCCCATCAAACGTATAGCAGCCCTGCGGGAACCAACACTACAACCCCTTCAAAGGACAGTAGCTCTGCCAGGAACAGCTGCTACTGTCCCATTAAAAGTATAGCAACCCTGCATGGAGGAGCTGCTACTGTCCCAATAAAAGCATAACAGCTTTACCTAGAACAGATGCCACTGTCCTATTAAAACTGTAGCAACCCTGCCGGGAAGAGACACTGCAGTCCCATTAAAAGGACAGCAGCTCTGCCAGGAACAGCTGCTACTGTCCCATTAATTGCATAGCAGCCTTACCTAGATCAGATGCTACTGTCCCAATAGTAGGACAGCAGCTCTTCTGGGAAGCACATGCACTGCTCTTTAAGAAGCATACAAACTCTGTGCAGAAGTGTGGGCACTGTCCTGTTGACAGTATGTATGCTACTGTGACTGAGAAGTGCCGGGACCCTCACATCAAAAGTGCAACAGGCCTGGTGAGTAGTGCGTATGCCGCCTCCTCACGAGTATAACAGCCCTGCCGGCGGGACCCGACCCGCTCTAGTCAGGGCACAGCTGGCCAGCTGCAGTGTGCCAGCACTTGTCTCTTAAAGTGTAGCAGTAGCCGTCCTGCTCAGACACAAAAGTATTCTTCCGTGCGGCAGCCCTGCTGTGAAATGTTGAAAACCGCCACATTAAAAGCCCAGCAGCAGTAAATGCAGTTACAGTGATATTTCAATAAAGCAGTATAACGTATAGGATATAATCTGGGTTCTGTGACACCCACCGCGACACAAGACGGCTGGTCCTGGCGCCACTGCAACTATCTGCTGCGCACTCGATAGGCACAGCCCTACTAACAGCTGTGACTGAATATTAAGAAGGTACGCATTTTATTTGCATTTATAAACAGCGCTGACGCATTGCATAGACTAAGGCTAGTGCCCTCTCCCTACCACCCGCCCCGAAAGTGCCTGTACCTCGGATGTAGGCGCACTTGCTCTCGTCCAGCTGGCTGGATGATGATGCCCCCATGGTGCCTCCGGGACGGGGTGCTCGCGTGTGCCCAGGTCAGAGCTGTCAGTGGCCGGTGTTGGCTGTTCAGGGAGGGACTCCGGCGCGGATGTTGCTCCCAGCTCCTCTGTGCGAGCTCCTGTGCTCGTCTTCAGTAAAAATGAAAACTTCCTGCCAGAGGCAAACCAGTGGTGCACGCGCACCACAGAGGAGCGGGGGGGCGAGGGACCCTGTCTCTGTGATGCGCGCTGATGCGCGTCCTAGACACGGACGGGAATGGGCGGAGCAAAGGCGGGACATGCGCCCGCCTTTGCCCAATTGCGTGCCGTTTTTTTTTTTTAAAACGCACGCTACAGCCAATGCCAGGCTTTAGAAAGCTAACCACACGCACGAGCGTGTGGTTAGCTTTCTAAAGCCAGTACAAGAGGTCTCGCGCTGCGCGAGCACTGCTGCAAGACCTAAAAATGAAAAGATATCCTTTCATTTTTTTAAAGTAGGCAGTGGTTCGTGGGACGACTGCCTGCTCCTAACATATGTTTTTGCATACATTCACAAAGGGGAAGGTGTCCCTTGGGGACCCCTTCCCATTTATGAACGGGTTACCACCAAATTGAATTTGGTGGTAAAAAGTGTTTGTTTTGCAACTTCAATTCAGTCGCAAAACATTCATATATACCTCTGCGAGTCGCTATTAGGAAGGGACGCCCTTAACACGCACCTTCCTAATACCGAATCCCTAACCTATTTGCGATTTGGTAATAGGTTACCGAATCACATAATAGGTTTTGGTGCATGAAAGAAAGGCTTTTTACTGGTCACAAATGGCTCGATTCTGTGAATTGGGCCATTTGCGACAGAGAAAAAAGCTACGTACATGTGGCCCTAAGTGTACCCAGGTCATGTAACTTAAACGTCACTATAGGACTGCGGCACATATTGTGCCACCCACTAGAGTGACAGTGCAAACATGTCTTCAGGTGTACCATTGTAGCCTATCTATGCAGCTTTAAAACTGCAAAGGCGACCTTTTAAAAGAACTTATTTTGACAGGCCTAAACCCTTCTTTTAAATATCAATAAGTCACCCCTAAAAAAGCCTAAATAAACCTTAATGGCCACTAGTCAGGGTGCAGGGTCTTTATAAGAAGGACATGCAGAATGTTAATGTTAACCATATCCTTGCAGTGACAATGCCCTTGAAGCTATTTTCACTGAAGCAGAGTTAGCTGTTTCATAGGAAAGATGTGGCATACGATATTACATGTAAAAATGTTATCTCTCACCCGGGAAAGGTAATTCTTGAACTTTTTAAAATATTTATTACAAGCCCAATTCACTAGTAAAGTCAGATTTGTAATAAATATTTTAGACATGGGGCTTTTTAAAAAGTCACATTTTTCCTGCCTAAAGCCTCTAGAATCCCAATTGCAAGATGTTCCAACTGTAATCCAGGAGCTCCCCTGATGAGGTGTGAACTTGCTCCCAGAGCTGAGACAAAGTCCTTAGGTGTGGGAAGGTGTTGTGTTTCTCTGGCAGGAGGATCATCTGGGCTGTGCCCAGTAACGTAATTAACTTCAAAGAGGCCTACCCTGTCACAGGCAAATAGTAGCTAATGCATGGGCAGCACCCTCTTTTGTCCACCTAGTCAGCCAGACACTAACACCAGTGCGAGAGAAGCTGCCCATAGATATGGTTTGAAGTGGCCAAGGAGGGGGGTTTACATTTCCCTGGCCAAGCTACCAAGGTGGGCGCAGGGGCTTGTTTACAGTATTGTTTACAGTTGAACAGCATTCTAGCACTTTTCGATTACTCTTTTGCACATGCTTTTGATCAGGATCTGCGCTTCGGATTGGGCGACAGAGCAGAGGTCAAATTTGTTTGAGAACCAGTTCAAATCAACTGTATGCACTTTATTGTCTCTTATAACAAAAATGTAGTCATCGCTTATGGTTTTAGATACATGATGTGAACTCGGATAATAGGTTGTTTTAATTAACATGCATTATGTACAATTTATAATTGAGTGCAGTCAGCAGCTAGGTGCTATTTCACCATTACCTGTATAAAAATTGTTTTCTGCCCTTTGATTGATTATGTCAATTGATGTATTTATCTCTGTTCTTCTGCTCAATAAAAAAAAGGCCATCTTGCATGAATTGATAAATCTAGAGTAACACAGAACAGCACAAATCACTGTGTTGCATTACTGTGCCCCAGGGAGGTGTTCCATGGGTGGAGAGTGGGTGTTCTTACACATCCACCCATGGATGTTGGCTCATTCCTAGACTTACCATTACTGGTAGACATGGAAATGCATCAAAATGCGAGGAGAAATATCTTTATTAATGCTTGTTACTTCCTCTTTCCATGTGTGCTGCATTCTGAGGCACAGATAGAAAGAGGAGAATGCCTCAGAAGATTGTTTTTGTGCAGGAAGGTGGCCCTTCAGCACAAAAACAATCCTGCCAGCAACGCATGAACCCTTGCACCACGGCGCAAGTACGCCTGCATTGGCACCACAAAGAAAAGACAGGAAAGAAATACAGCGCATTCCAGCCCTTTCTCGCATCACAGCACAGCAAGGTGGCTTGCTGTGCTGCGCTGCATGAAAGTTTCAAAATTAAGCCGCTGGTTTCTGTATTCAACCTGCATTCCATCATGGTCGGTGTAAAATCGCACCTTGGTCCCGTGAAGTGTGTCCACCACTGTTGA
This sequence comes from Calotriton arnoldi, assembly GCA_963921515.1. Lineage (NCBI taxonomy): Eukaryota > Metazoa > Chordata > Amphibia > Caudata > Salamandridae > Calotriton > Calotriton arnoldi. The sequence goes on along the minus strand of CAWUFW010001579.1, from coordinate 1,489,249 downwards.
CAGTAAAAATTTTTTGCAGTCCACATTTTTGAGTCCTTATTTATGTTGTTTTTTATCTGAGTCTGTGGTTTGCCTTGATTCATATATTTTTGAGGAAGATTTTGTGTTCCATATCACATAAAGCAAGAATGTGTTCCGAATGCAGCTAAGGAGCTGTGCTTACTTTGTAAAAAACTAATTGGAGGTGCCTAAACCTTTTTTTGGAAGCCCCCATCCCACCTCCAGTGGGCCTACTTACTTTCACTGGTTCTACAACCTTCTTCTACCTCTGACGCCACTCACTGACTTCATGTAAAATGTTCAATGTCTGACTGCAATTTGCAAGGAAGCCCTCCTCTCTCAAGATGGGTTCTCCCCCTAAGAAAAGTTTTTAAAAATAGGTCATATTTTAGAGTCCAATTTGTCTTACATTTGCAAAAAATCCATAAGCTCTTAAACGACTCTCATATATTCAGTACTTTCTTTGTCCGTTTCAGGAGTGTAACACAGGCCCATGCAGCCCCTGAGGCCCGGGGGTAGTCTTCCTTGTGGCCCCCAACCTTTGAAGGCAGTCCCCATTCAGACCAAGGTCAAGGAAGATATCGGATGCTCAGTCCCCTTTATCACATTCTGCAGGGGGGGGGCATCATTTTGCGTTAGTCCACTGGTCCTGTTTTGGGATGGACAAGGGCTGGGTTATGTGAAGAGGTGCTTAGTGCAAATAGGTCTGGAGTTTTTGAGTTCTGCATTAGTCATTACTGTGGAATAAATTATCAGCAGCTTTCCCTGAAACTTTTTCTCTGTGTCGATCATTGCTGTCGAATTGAGTAGGACATGAGATCCCCAGAAAATCAAAAATAAATGGGGACTCAATAAGCTTGCTATGCTGTGTAACATACACTGGTGATTTTTTTTTCAGTCTTAGAGAAATGAAGCCACATACTATGTAAATGTAAAGCTGGTACTTAAAAGATAGACAGAGCCTAGTTTTCTCACCAGTTTAGAAATCTGGCTTAAAGAGGGTTTCTTGTACTTTTCATACTTCATGTGATGAAAATGAAATCTTGTAGTTGGTTACCACTGCTTTTAGATTAAGTCAGGGGAGTGGTGTGATCTCGCTGGAGCAGAGATTTTATTATGGGGTTCTACTGTTAAGCATCTAAGCAAACTGTACCCCAAGTGCCTGGTACTTGAGTCTAGTATGAATTTCTATCCCAGAAAATGTGGCACATTTTGCTTCAGCAATCCTAATTTAATTTAAGTACTAGAAGGGTGTAAAATGAATGAGAGATCAGTGCTAAATAGCTCGACCTACTTCTAAAAGGCTAGGACATTTCTTATGTGTCTTGAAACATAATTGTGAGGCAAATTCATCATGTTAAGACAAATTCTCCAACAGTCATCTCAGACTGGCTTCCATGACACAGGCATTTTGGATTGATTGGACCATGAATGTAATGCATTGAACAAGCTGAAGACTTGTGAGGTGCTTTCAATGGACGTGAAGGACTTACTTTGCCAGACAAGAGCCTAAGATCAGCTCCTTCTTCCACCACCAACACTAAGGCTTCACCCTCATCTTAGCATACCAAGGAAGTTGCCTTGAACAATGGCTTGGCCACAACTCAGCCCATGCACACCATAATGACATTTATCCTCTGTGACTTTGCTATGTCCTATCCCTGCAAATTGTTTTGAGGTAGATTAACACCTAAGTGCACAAAAGGCATGTTATAAATAAATAAAAAAAGAGTCAATGCCTTCTGTAAAATTCAGTCGCCACTACTTTATTGCTTGTGTTCAATCTTCAGTGTAATTGTATGACAGAATGTACTTGAATTTCAGCCCCTCCGCAAAAAATAGATATAGGATACATGTTTTCTCCGATATATTGAGAAATAAATGGACACTTGGCAGTGCTTAATTTGAGCCGGTGCTTTCCGGGGCTGAGCACCTGCACTTAATTGGTTTCCGGTGCTCGGCACCGGCACCTAATTGTCAACACCACACTTAGGGCATCCTGCCACAAGGTGGCGCTGCTCATGTAATTTAGAGATGAGCAGTATAACAGGTGTTTAGGAAAACAATATACATTAAAAATTGCTAATACCTGCCTCCCCAGCCATTCCTTTAGCTTTGGGGACCTGGAATAATCTGAACTGTCGCATTTACATGCAAGAGAGATGGTTAGTAGTTGTTTTGGCAGCAATGTGCCTCCTGGTCAGAGCCCTGGCACTTAATATTTTACAAATTAAGCACTGCCAACAAGATCACAAAATCTGGCCAGTGACCCCCCTTAACAGGTGACCAATTGGTGAAGCAGCCATTGAGAGTGCAGTCTTTCAGACTAGAATGCTGGAACGGAACACCGGATTCGACAAAATGTTAACATGTGCTCGTTTTCATACAGCCTGTGTCATGCTTGATGCCTCCAGTCTGTCATGGCTGTTCAGCGAACAGAGTTTTGCATTCTGGGATTTGTATCTCATATTTTCAACAAAGTGAAAATGCAAGTCCCAGACTAACGAGTGCTGTTGGCTAAAATGACTGAAGGTGCAACGGTGACACACGACATTTCTTGACAGCTGAGCCATTCTCAGGAATTTTCCCATATTTGTTACACCATATTAAAGTCCAGACTACAAAAAATACTCATATATAATCCAGTAATTAAATAAAGTCCTGCCTCTGAAAAATGCTTGGTCTCACTACACTCTTGGTAAACACAAACTCATAATGCTACAAAGTCGTAGACTCAGTATAATGTCCACATTCACGCGACTGTTAATAAAGCCCAATGTCTATAACATGATCATTTTTACTCAACCGCAGAAATTCAGAAGAATGCTAACATTAAATGAGCAATCATTGGACCTGATTGACAAAGATGTTTTTTCCTTGCGAGTAACTGTGACGTACTCCTGACAATTCAGGAGTAAGTCACATGTTAGGAAGGAGTAAATTAATTCCTCCATAAAAGACCAAACAACTATTTGTATTAGGACCGATGAAGCGTAAACTCAACTCTTGCTGTATATTGCCCTAGTGGCTTGCTAAAGCCACGATCTGGCATGACATTTCCTAGTCCCCTCGCGTAATGTGACATGCATTTTTAGTCCTAGCCCTGGTTTATTTATGGCACTGTCCTGCATCTAGACCTGGGGTCTTGAGTACGTATGCATGCACTACCTCCTCCAAAATCTCACTGCACTGAGACATAGTAGCGGCCCGTGGTGGGAGTGCTGCCGGGCGCAGACGTGGGGCGGGGGAGGGGCAGGGTGGGGGGTAGTAAACTACAGATTATGGCCGATTAGAGGTAAGTAAACATATAAATAAATAAAACGAATTTCGTTGTGTGCGCTGCATCGCATTTGGCGACGCAGCGCGCGCAACGAAATTCGTTTTATTTATTTATATGTTTACTTACCTCTAATCGGCCGTAATCCGTAGTTTACTACCCCCCACCCTGCCCCTCCCCCGCCCCACGTCAGCGCCCGGCAGCACTCCCACCATGGGCCGCTACTGCTGAGACATGATCCCAGTACTGCATGAGACCTTTGCTTTCTGTGCTACACTTACCCCTTTCCAAATTATTAACAGCACATGATATACCTCTGGGTTTTTTAAATGACACTGACTCACCCACTCAACTCGGCTGGAGGGAGAGCACTGGAGAGGCCACATTACTTCCACTGGAGCGGCGTCATGTCACACTTACCCAGTCATGGCTTGGGTCTATGGGTTGGGCCAGTCTCTCAGTCTCAACCTCAGGACAAAACCTTCAGTCTCCAAGGTGATGGTGACAGTCAGATGGAGCCCTGAGCCAGCATAGCACTAAGGGCGGCAAGTGGGTGGACACGTTGGTGACTGAGAGTTGCTGTAGCTGCATTGTAGCCACTAAATGGACTGCACTAAGCATTGGGCATCTCACACACTAGTAGCTGTACTAACCTATGGTAGGCTGAATGAAGGTGACAGTGAGTCATAGGACCAGATTGTTTGCACTTCTAGGTGACATGATATCACATAAGTGTAACTCACAGTGCAAAGAGTGCCTTGTGAATGCCACAGAATGGGCAGGCCTGGCCGAGGAACTCAATGCCATCAGAGGTACAGAAACATGTTCAATAGGCCTGTAAAGCACCGACTATGGGAGAGACTGGGAGAGTCCTGGTAACGAAAAAAAAAAGAATGAAGTGTGCCCATTGCCAACCACCAGCAAAAAATGAATCACTTCCTAAGAGGAGAACAGTCTTACATTCTTCAGCACAGAAGGTACATTTGAGATGTAACTTTTCGACTTAGAGTTATGAGAACACATCCCTGCATTCAACCTATCGACAATACAGTAACTTAACACGTTTCCATTGCTGTCTCTAATTTCAACCAGCTCATTGTATATAAATTCTGGATTATTGATTCTAATAGTGCTGGGATCCAATGATTAAGTTTCTTCCATAACAGGGTTCAGTTATTAAAGCCGAAAAAAATTCAACAATTGCAAAATGTAGAAAAGAGTTTAACCTAAAGGCAAGATTATATATATTTGATTATTCTTTTTGAAGCCCCTTTTTTAAACTAAGGAAACGATTCCTTTCCTCAGCTTAGCAATGCTTAATTTGTAAAATAACAAGTGCCAGGGCCCTGACCAGGAGGCCACTGCAGCTTGCATCACCCATCGCCCCTGTCATCGCTGCCAAAACAACTACTAACCATCTCTCGCCTGCAAGTGCGACAGTTCAGATTATTCCAGGTCCCCAAAGCTAAAGGAATGGCTGGGGAGGTACTTTTCAGTCATTTTTAATGTATATTGTATTCATAAGCAACCGTTGAGCACCACCGTGTTGACAATTAAGTGCCGGTGCCGAGGACCGGAAACCAATTAAGTGCCAGTGCTGAGCACCAGACACCACCTGCTCAATTTAAGCACTGCAGCGTAGGAACTTAGGGGCATATCAACAATGATTAGAGATAAACATCGCTAAGCGCGTTTAGCGATGTTTATCCTATCGCTGGATTTCATCGCCGTGATAGCGCTGTATCAACAACGCTTTCACAACGGCGATAAGAAATCCAGCGATAGCGAGGAAATCGCCGTCTTGCAGGGAACATCGCTGGTTTTCCAGCGATGTTTCCTGCAAAACGGCGATAACCTTGCTGATACGACCCTGTGGTCGTATCAGCATAATCCACCTCCTATGTCAAACATAGGTAAGTCAGGATTTTAGCAGACGTTAGATTTTGGCGAAAACGGCCGTTTTCGCCAAAATCTAACGTATGCTAAAACCTGTGGGTTGCCTTGTAAATATCGCGATGTGAACATCAGCGATATTTGCAAGGTAGACCATCCGAGGTACGCCAGTGACGCCCACTTTGCATCTCATTAGAGATGCAAAGGGAGGCGTTGGGAAAAGGGTGCTAACATGCGATTATGCATGTTTGCACCCTCTTGTTAATAGGGCGATAGTTTTATCTCCGCTTTTGACTTTAAAAGCCAAAAAAGCGGAGATAAAGCCCTTGTAGATATGCCCTCGATGGATAAATTAATTTATAAAATATTACCAAATACCTTCCTATGGCTGTCCCAAAAAGAAATCGTGATAATTGTTTGTGTTTGATGGTTTGTTCTTGTTAGGGCTTACTTACTGTACTGTTGTGTACAATACAGTAGATAGAGTGGTCTTTGGGTCAGCCTCTTGCTCATGATTGAATGAATGAAAGCGGAACTTGTAGAGCTCACGGTCACTCAAACAGAGTATCCTGGCGCTAGCTCACAAAACACTCTTCATATCCACAGTTCCAAAATAAATCAGTGGGGCAAGTTTGGTTAGGCAAGACACAGATCTTAGGGTGCTGAGAACAACCACGGTTTAAGGCCCTTTCTAAAACCAGCTTCATTGGCCATAACATGAAGAAGACCAGGAAGATGGTTCCAGGCATTGGATCCCAAAACAGCAAAGGGTTTTCCTCCTATAGATTTTAGCCGAAAAGTTGTATATTTTAACAGATTAGAATTAGATGCTTGGAGGGCTTCCTTGTCATTCTCAGCTATAAATAAGGCCCAGGAAATACTTTGTCCTTAAATCAGTAACTTTATTCCATACTCGTCCATTCTGAAGAAGAGTAAGTGGCATGTATGTCAAATGAAACTTTTGGACCAGCTGTTCATGCAGTTTAAAAAAAATAATCACCCTTTCCAGGTTTATATTAAAAAATATTATATAAAACTTTTTGATACAGAGGGTAGATCTGCTTTGCTTCACAGATACACAGTCCTGCTAAATAAGTCACCTACTCTAGTACACTTTCCGAAATCACTACAAGTGCTTCTATCCAGTGGCGGCTCGCCGAGGGAGTGCTGCGGGGTGGTGAGGCGGGGCGGGGGAGGGGCAGGGTGGGGGGTAGTAAACTCCGGCATATGGCGGTACAGAGTTATGTAAATAAATCAATAAATAAAACAATTTACATTGCGGCGCTGCACCGCCAACTCGGCGATGCAGCGCGCGCAATGTAAATTGTTTTATGTATTGATTTATTTACATAACTCCGTACCGCCGTATGCCGGAGTTTACTACCCCCACCCCACCGCCCCGCAGCACTCCCTCGTCGAGCCGCCACTGCTTCTATCTCATTCTCCTACAAAAAGATATTTCTTGTTTTCAAATATTATAAAATGTGGTGCTCAGAGTAGTGTGTAAAAAGAAACTTTGCGATCTGCAACATGCTGAGGAATAACACCGATGCCATCCAAATTAGTAATTTAATTCGTCATTGGCAGTATTCTTCATAAAAAGTGTGAAGTTACGTTCCATTCTATCTAAAAAATAAACCAAATTTCATCAGCCCGTATGAAACCTTTCATTTTCAGCTTCCTTTCTATTACAGGCATTGTTATTTCATCTGTCTTCCAACTTTCGTTCAAGTTAATGAAAAATTTGATCCATCGTCTAATAGAACATCCTCTTAAAACAGGATATTTTCTGAATATCCTCTGGTTCAAAAGCTCTTTCTGTCCTGCCGACTATACTGTGTTAAAGTGTATTCTTGGCTGTGGTAGTTGGTCCGTGCTACAATACTGTCAGAGGTGTGGCAACTGAAATAGCTGTGACACAGAAGGCGCTGAAGTCTATTGGTGGATGTCTGTGCACACTTGGTGATACTCGATTGTCCCATGGTTCATAAGTATTGTTGTAGCTAGTTGTGCTTAAACAAGCTAGTATACTGTGTGCTGCAACAGAGGGATGTTCAACACAGTGCATTGGCCTTACAGTTCATTTCTTCGCACTGCTGGGTTCAAAGGCTCACCAAAAAGTTTAATTTTGCAGCCAGATACGTCACGCCTTGACTAACTGCTTTTCCTGACTAGGTTGGCAATGCAAAACAACTCCAACCATTGGCAAATGTAATAGTTCGCAGCTGAGGCCGAACTACTAGTTTTACCAATAATATTTTTTTTGCAGAGGGCTTGAAAACGCAATCATCAAGATACATGGGCTTGCAAGGTTGGCAATGGGTTCTGAATTAAAGAAAACCCATTCCAAAAGGGCTGGCGATGCACACACACGTGTGGCACACCATGCATGCTTGTTTGTGGGGGGGAAAACATGATACCCATTTATAATTTATCATTCTGACATGGTAGACTGCCATGCTAGAATGTTCCAAAAAGAAATAGAGTGTGCACAAAGCGTGAAAAAGGATGTCAGCAACTCGCCTGCACTTTGCAGCTGTCGCAATCGTCATGTTGTGTATATACACATTTAAAAGAGACTTATAAACTGTAGAAAGTGGGTCAAGGTGAATGGGGTGCGCGCACACACACACACACACATATATACATCTTGATTATGAAGTAAAAAGGATTTCAATGACCATATCGAATCAGAAGGATTTAAAGGTATGGCATACTGATACTTTTCTCGTTGATTTGCATGAAATGTTCATGAATAAAGACATTCATTATGCACAGAGGGTTTAGTGAATGTATACCAATGGACTTATGTACAACTCTAAACATTTGTTGTGGGCCAACAAGGCAAACCAAAAAGTGATGGGTGGAATGCTTGAATTTATCTCAGCCAAGGTTATTCTATTATGTTGTTTTTTCTCAGCTCATCTCTGCCATTAAAGAAAGGGACCCAAGTAACCATCCTAATCATACTTGCTAAAAGGCATAACATTTTTATTTTCCAGAATTATAACACTATTGGGTCTCACATTAAGGAATGAATGTAGACATTAGTGATTTGTAAACTTTGCGCACGGTGGATCAAAATGTCTCCTCTGTTTGCCGGAGGCCTCCATAACAAAAATACACAAAGAAGCATGCAGTGTCTGGCTGTACACTGTAAAGTCCCCACTTAGCTTCAGGATCCCATAATGTTTAACCTGCTCTCTGTTGTGACCTTTGTAGCACCTGGAGACACAAGAGCTTCAGGTTTCTAAAACAGCAGGACGATCACACCTCATAAGCTACTAAGGGGTATATTCACAAGAACGTGTGATAACTACCGCAAGAGTAGCGTAACGCAACTTTCAATATCGCAGCCTATCACGGGAAAATAACCCCGTGTCAACATGGAATTCACAACAAGGCGGTAGCATGCGATAGTCACCAGATAACGCGTCAAATGTCAGCGTGAAAATCAATGCCACGCCAAAAAAATGCGAAACGCGAACGCGAGAAATCATGCGATGAGGCCAATCGCGGTACAAAAAGTAGCAAAAAGCAGCCTCAGGCCTGCAAATCCCACGCGTCTGGCGGGAAATTGCACCATAAAAACCACAGAAACAACACACCAGAAACAAGCCAAAGCACGTAGCAACATGGATGCACCCTGACCCAGCGCAGAGGTCAACCCGAACCCCACAACCCCCACAGACCACCAGCAAGGAACAACTGGGTCGGGGAAAGCCAAGGAGAAAAGGGAGAGGAAGACGGGGTGCAGACCGCAGGAAAACAAGACCAGCACCACGGAGGCGACACAACACTACCAGCAACTGACCCACAAGCAGACCACCTGGAATACAGTCGGAGTTCCCAGGAGGCCAATGCAGGAGGCCAAGAGGCGCCGGCAGGACGTGACAACCTAAACCAGGTACAAACCCACTGCCAACAGGAAGGCAGCAACGGCGACAGGAGGTGGCAGTCCAGCGCCACAGGAGGAGCTGGAGGAAACCCAGGCCACAGTCATAAGTGTGGAGACGTTGCAAGGAGTAGGGAGTACGGACACAGCTCGACAGGACCTGACACAACAACAACAGGGTGAGGATCCAACAGGGACTGGGGTGACGGGGGTGATGGGCACAATGCCACACATGCACAATGAGGTGTAGCACACTGCACACCCACAATTACCCAGGGACATGTCCCCCATCCCCGTGGCACACTGCAGCACACACACATAGCAATAACAGCACATACCATGACAATGTGGCACAAAGTACAACACCCACACTGCAGAACAGGCGACACAACTGGGTCCGCCCAGGTGCAGAAACAGAACAATCACATTGGACAGAGCAGGGAACTGTGAGATGCATATCTACCCCTACAACCCCACATCAGCCATGTAGGCCAAATGTACACTGTCCCAACTCAAATAGCCACCACCGCCCAAACAGTCACAATGTACATTGTCACACAGTCTGCATGTCGACAAGAACAAGGCGCCAACACAATGCCAACTTGCACCTCCCCTTCACAATGCAGAGGGACAAACAACACCTCCAGCAGGTCAGAACAGACAACCCATCAGTGATGCCCGAGACGAACACCACATCCCCGACACCGACGCCCTACAACAGCCCATAGACATCCCACACAACCCACCACCAGGACCAGGGCAGACAAGCTACTCAGAGGAGAACCCAGCCCCTGCAACAGACCACACAGCATGAAGCACCCGCAATCATGGCTGCCTCACAACACGTCAACGACCCACACATGGCACCCCAATGCCAGGTGGCAGAACGCCAAAAGGAGGTGGCCCAACAGGTGAGGGTGTTGCCGAACCCATGGAATGCGAACTAGAACACATACGTGGGTGTCCAATACCCTTCAGGGACCACCTACACCCCACAAAGGAGACCCACACCTCCACAGAGACACATGCACATATCATGTTGAACTGGCTACGGGCACGTGCGCCTGGCCCCTTTATTGGCAGGGCCACATGTACAGTGATGCCTGTGCTGGATGTGTGTGGGGTGAGTATAAGCCAGCCCGCACGGAGTGCTTGTTGCTGCCAACAACCTGAACAGTGGACACCAGTGTAATGGAAACAGAAAACACCAGCATAACAGAGTCAAATGCAGAGCAACATGGAGGGATCCAGAGAAAGGACAGAGGTCACCCAATATTCAGTCAGGAGGTTCCGTGACTTGCAGTGCACTGAGGTAGGGGCACTAGAGAAGAGCGCGCTCATGTGAAGAAATTGCTAGGATTGTGTCCCTTCGGGTTAGTCCTGATGCAGATGCAGTGGGGTGTGTTACACCTGCATCAACTTCCTCATCAACGTTCCAGGTCTCCCACACTGCCTGAGGTGACAGTTGCGTCCACAGTCCACAGCGCAATACCCAGTATTAGATCCGGGTGTGTAGCTTTACTACCACCACCAGTCTGCATTCCTGCCTTGGGGCTGTTGCCACCTGCCCTCCCATTGTCTGTGCCTTCTCCCGTCCGCACACTTGACACATCCTCCTCATCATGGTCCCAGGTCTTCCCCACTGCATGAGGTGACATTGCTGCGCAACCTCACAACAGCACAAAACTCAATCAGTAACGGACAATGGTTTGCGGTGCACTGAGTCACTGGCACCTGGAGTCCTGAGCAGGGTATCAGGCCAATGATGGCATCCACGACAGGTCTGAGCAACTCCGTAGGTCTGTCAGGACCACCGTTTCGACTCTGGCAGATGGCGGCTGGAGGTGGTCCTTGCGGTGGTGGCGTGTGCCTCCTGCAGTGATGCAACGTCCGGGCCGGTCAAGACTCGATGCTTTGTGTGGGCCCTGGTGGCCCGCAGTTGGGGCCGGAGGATGCGGACAGCGCAGGGCCACAGACCCATGGCGTTGATGACCCCAAGACCATCGCTACAGAGGCCATTCAATGTCCCAGAAGGAGGGGTCCCAGGCCTGAGCAGCACAGAGTTAGTGGTCCCGGATGCACTGCGGGCGGCACAGGCATCCAGCCACGGGACGGTGACTTGCGGTGCAGTCAGATGGGCCATGCGACCTGAGCGGGTTCCCATCAATGTCCGAGGTGTATGTTACGGAGGGTTTCGGGGGACAGTGGAAGGTGTCCTCCAGGGCATGATGCGGAAGGTCTGATGTTATCTGGAAGCAGCAAATGGAGGAGTGGAAAGCGCAACCCTCGTTTCCACCAACAATTCGGTATCAGCTACATGAGGATGAAAACTAGCCCCTAGTCCATAGACTCAAATGCCACCAATGTGCGACCAGTGAGTGTCCATGAATGTCGGGGAACACACTTAGTGGCACAGGTGCTGAGAGGGGATGCAGTCTGCGATGATGCCGGTACACAGATGTGAACTCCAACATTGCCAAGTCAAGACTCTGTGACCTACTGGACCGCAGTGTAGGCCGGAGGCAGCGGTCAGCATGGGCCCACAGACACGTGTCGTATGCCTGTGATGCATTCGTTTGCTTCACTGAAAGCAAGGAGTTCAGTGATATCACCCCTGCAGTAGACATCCGGTCACTGCCATGGTGTAATCAAGACTCAGTTCCAAATGCGTGCCCTACCTGACAGTGGTGTAGGCCTGAGGCAGCGGTCAGCACGGCCCATTCACCGAGTGTCGCCGGCATAGGTTGGATGGCCCCACCGGCCTGCGTAGTTCAGGTTCAGTGGCACCACGTGTAGCCGGCTGGTGTTGAACAGGGTTAGTGGCACCACGTGTAGCCAGCTGGCGTTGAACAGGGTTAGTGGCACCACGTGTAGCCGGCTGGCATTGAACAGGGTTAGTGGCACCACGTGTAGCCGGCTGGCGTTGAACAGCGTTAGTGGCACAACGTGTCGCAAGAAGCCCATATGGAACTATGCCTCACTGATCGGGGGGTCTGGTGCTGTGGCCGCTGGCCCGGATTTGGGGTCACTGCCATTCATGACTCAGGACACAGTTTCACATATGGGACCTACTGGTCCGAAGAGTAGGCCGAAGGCAGCAGTGGAGTACGTCAACGAAAAAAGGAATAAAGCGGGCCTATGCCGGGGAGGCCGTGATGGTCGGAGGTGGCTGCCAAGGTCGCGGGCCTCGGGCTTGGAACTTGCGCCGACACGTGGTGGGTCCTCCTTGACACACGCCGATGTCGGCAGGTGATCAGTGTGGCCTGGCTGCGCAGGGGCGGGCCTGACGGGTTCGTTATCCAGCGTGCCGGGGTCCAGCAGGCGCACAGCATCGCTGGCATCTCTGTGGTGGTCCATGGGGGGGTGTTCCTGGTGTGGGTTGGGATCCTGGGGTGGTGGCGGTGGGTGTTGTGGCCCTCTTGGGTGTCCGGGCCACATGATTAGTGGCTCCATGGCATCTGTTGCCCTTCGGTTGTGGCCCTGGGCTGTGCTCCCTTTTGTGGTGCTGGCTGCCGTCCGACTTTACACCAGGTCAGAGCAGGTGTAAATTTCCTGGTGCTAATGCGCCTTATCGCCTGTTTTGTGTTCTTATCGCCGATGTGGCTGGTCGTTGTGAATGTTGAGGTGTGATGTTGTCTCGGCTTTTGTCACGGGAACGCCTACTCTGCATCTCATTAGTGATATTTGCGGGGGTCCTCTGTGGCGATGTTTTTTGCGGCTGCTATCGCGGGTAAACTGGTGCTGTGGGCTGTTAACACCGGCTTGTGAATGGGGGGGTAAATTTATCACGACTTTGGCTGCGATAAAGTGCCGTTAATTAGGCGATAGCTCCTTGTGAATATGCCCCTAAGTTGGAGTCCAGGGAGTGTGAGCCTGTCTACTCCCTCGTCAGCAATGTCCTGGTGCAGGCTTCAATCTAGTGCATTGGCTTCCTTGGGAGGATAGGCGCACTGTACCCTGGGCACCGTATGTCTCCCAGAGCAGCCTGTCACTCAGTACAGAGTCGGTGTCCCAGCACTCAAGGTTCAGTAGGTCACCCACTCAAGGAAGGCGGGGCATATAGAAGCACTGGTAAGAAGAGACTCGGCGATTCCCAGACCTCAGTGAAGTGCCCATGGTCCCACAGCCTATTAACAACTGCCAAGCAGCCAGCAAGTCAATCCAAACTATCGGGACACACTCACAACGCCCATTGTCAATAATCAATTGAAAGAGCCCCCCACCCCCCTGTTAGAAATGGGATTTTTGGTAGGCTAGGGCATGTGCCAAAGCCAGGCAGAAACCACCACTCTAGTCAGGATAAGGGAGTTACACTCTAAAATAACCCCTGCTCACCCCCTTGGTAGCTTGGCACGAGCAGTCAGGCTTATCTTAGAGGCAGTGTGTAAAGCATTTGCACATGACCAACAGTAATATAATGTAAGCACTACAAAAGGACACCACACCAGTTTAGAAAAATAACCAATATTTTTATATACTCAAGATGAGACCAAATACGATAAAAATCCACAATACAGTACTTTAAACGTGATTACGTTGCAAGATAACTTCTTCTTTGTAGGAATAGTTCAAAAACAAAGTTCGTACGAGTCGGTAGCTCCGTCCGAGTCTACCGCGATGCTGAAAACCACAGAATCTAACAGTTCCAGCTGACGGCGTCGATACGGGCCAGCAGAGTCGTGAACAGACTCGGTCACAGTACCTATTCTCGTTGTGCGGGCACGGAGTGTGCGAGCTGGTCGGCGTACGTCGCGGTTGCGGTGCAAGATGGAAGCGGTGCAGGGTGCGGTGTCCTCTCGATGCGGTGCAGGCAGCGGCTCGTTGACAATCGTGCAGACGGAGTCGGTAAGTCCAAGGCGTGCTTTGCAGGGTGAGACGGTGCTCGATGCGGTGCTGGCAGGCTGCGATGCAGGCGACCAAGCCGGAGTGCGGGAGCTGGCGTCGGACAGCGGTGTGAGTCGGAGCGGTGCGTCGCGAAGTGTGCGAGCGGTGCCCCAACTGCGATGCGGTCCCGATTGTTGAGCCAGTTGCAGCGACAGCGTCGGTCTGGTCCGGCTGGCACAGTGAAGCGATGCGAACTGCGGTGCCCACAGGTCACGGTGCAAGCAGCGGCTCGGTGGCGATGGCGTCGGACGTCGTCGTTGGTGAGACCAGGGTTGCGGTGATAGATGCGGACTGTGCGGTCTGTGGTGCAAACAGGACACCGGGCCAGCGATGGAGTCAGTTGACGGAGTCGGTTGCGGTTCCCTTTCCTCTGTGGCAACTGAAACAGCGGTTCCAGAAGCGGTACCCAGAGGGTGGTGAAGTCTTTGCAGTCCCTGAGACTTCTTAACAGGAGGCCAGCTCGGTTTCAGGCCCTTGGAGATTCTCAGCACAAGTAATAGAAAGTTCAGTCCAGTCCTTTCACTGCCCAAGGCAGAAGCAGCAACTGCAGGCCAACCCAACAAAGCAACAACACAGCAAAGGGGCAGTACTCCTCCTAGCAGCTCTTCCAGCTCTTCGTCTTGGCAGGTTCCTTGATTCCAGCGAGATCTAATCTTCTGGGGTTTGGGTCCCCCTTTTTATCCTCAATTTCTCTTTGTCCTCTGAAGGCAGAGAGGCCTTTGCCTAGTCCAAACCAGTTCTGGTCAGTCCTGGAGCACTTTGTTGACAAGTCTCCTTCTTTCCTTTCCCAGTGCAGGCCAGGGACATCAGACGCACCACAGGAGGTGGAGCCAGCATTGTGGAGGGAAGGCCCAGCCCTATTCAGGTCCCAGGTGTATCTCCTCCCACCCATCTACATGTAGATCTTGCTATTCAGCCCTGTGCTGACTCACCCTGTCTCCTGGCATCCCCCAGCCCCTGTCACTCACACTCCAGACAAGGAATACACAACCTAGCAGAGGCAGGCTTGGATGGTTAGACAAGAAAATACCCACTTTCTAAAAGTGGTATTTTCGAACACAGAATGTTAAAACCAACTTCACTAAAAGATGCATTTTATCATTCTGAGTCCAGGCATACTAAACTCGAATTTCTACCATGTTCCCTGGGTCAGTTAGGATTATAAGCTGTAATAATCAAAACTGCCCATTCTGGCCTATGAGGAACAGGTAGCCTTGCAATAGTGAAAAACGAAATAGGCTGTAATTCACTATCAGGACATGCCACACACACCAGGGCATGTCCTACCTTTCACATACAATGCACCCTGTCCACAGGGGTACCTTGGGCCTACCTTAGGGGTGACTAACATGTAGAGAAGGGAAGGTTTAGGGGCTTGCAAGTGTGTGCACTTGCCAAGTCGACATGGCAGCCCCAGGCTGCGCACAGGATCTGCGATGGCAGGCCAGAGTTACACTTTACGGGCTGTTTGCGTGGGTGGCACAATCCAGTGCTGCAGCCCACCAACAGCATTTGATCTATCGGCCCTGGCACTCGCAGTGCACTTTACTAGGGACTGACACATAGATCAAATAGGCCAATCATGGAGATACCAATCCATAATACATTTTGTACAGGAGCACTTGCACTTTCCCACTGGACAGCAGTGAGGAAAGTGCGCAGAATCATTACACCAGCAAAAACAGGGTCAAAAACCAGGAGGTCAGAAAGCAAAAAGTCAGGGGAAACACGCCAAAAGATGCCAAGTCTAACACCCCCCAACCAATTCTAGATCACAAAGGAGATTCTATTGTTCAGTAGTCAATCAACAATCAACAAAACTTCCACCAGTCAAATCTGTATCAAAAAGCTCTCAGCCAATCCCAGATCACCCACTTTTACCACCACTTATTCATTTTATGTTTGCTCACCGTATTGACTGTAAGCTTAATGCCTGCATACTGATGTTACTGAAACTGAGGGACAGTACATCTATTAAGAGCGACAATTGACAACGACATCAGAGCTGAATTCAGACTCAAATAATGGAGTATCCAGGGAAATTCTGCAAAGGCAAAAATCTAAACTAGGGAGGTGGGGAGGATCTCAAAGTGATGCAGTGGGAAGTGAAAGCAGTGGGCTATGATCCTGTTGCAGCACTTTGCAGCTTCTATGCCCTTGGAAAATAACAAAAAATAAATAAATAAAATCTTAATATAACACAAAGGCTATAGCGTGCCAGGGAGTGGGGTGGAGGGAGTTAAAAAAAAGCACAGGCAGGGAAGTGGAAAAGCAGTGGTGAGAGAATATTGAAACACAGGTACTTCCATGGAGTGGTCAAGGGCAAATAAAAAAGGAGCCCCCATTAGTATGCAGTGAAAGGATACCACTCATCCAGTCAGTACACTCTGAGACCTAAATGCTCCTGGGCAGGGCAAACGTAACAATAGTGAGGAAACCTACCAAATCAGGAACAGAGAAGTGAGACAGAAAACAAAGCCGTCCAATCATGAGCAAGGGGCTGACCAAAAGCCCACTTTCAGTATATGCAATTGTTAGAAATGGGATCTCTAGTTGGCAAGGGCTTGCACCTTTGTCCAAGTAGGGACCCTTCTTCCTAGTCAGGGTAAGGGTTGTTACACTCGTGAAGTAACCCCTGCTCACCCTCGTGGTAGCTTGGCACGAGCAGTCAGGCTTAATTCAGAGGCAGTGTGTAAAGCATTTGCACATAACCAACAGTAATACAATGTAAGCACTACAAACGGACACCACACCAGTTTAGAAAAATAACCAATATTTTATATACTCAAGACAAGACCAATTACGACAAAAATCCACCATACGATACTTTAAAAATGAATGCTTGATAAGGTAACTTCTTCTTTGCAGGAATAGCACAAAAGCAAAGTTCAGTACGAGTCGGTAGCTCCGTCCGAGCCTACCGGGATGCTGAAAACCACAGAGTCTAACAGTTCCAGCCGACTGCGTCGATACGGGCCAGCAGAGTCATGAACAGACTCGGTTACAGTACCTTTCTCGTTGTGGCTGGTACGGAGTGTACGAGCCGGTCGGCGTTCGTCCCGGTTGCGGTGCAAGACGGAGCGATGCAAGGTGCGGTGTCCCTCGATGCGGTGCAGGCAGCGGCTCGATGAGCGTCGTGCAGACGGAGTCGGTGAGTCCAAGGCGTGCGGTGCAGGGTGAGACGATGCTCGATGCGGTGCTGACAGGTTGCGATGCAGGCGACCAAGCCGGAGTGCGGGAGCTGGCGTCGGACAGCGGTGCGAGTCGGAGCGGTGCGCCGCAGACGTGCGAGCGGTGCCCCAAATGCGGTGCGGTCTCGACTCTTGAGCCAGTTGCAGCGACAGTGTCGGTCTGGTCCGGCTGGCCCAGTGAAGCGATGCGATGCGAACTGCGGTGCCCACAGGTCACGGTGCAAGCAGCGGCTCGATGTTGGCGGCGCCGGACGTCACCCACGGTGAGACCAGGGTTGCGATGCGAAGCGGGGCGATGCGGTCTGCGGTGCAAACAGGTCCCCGGCCAGGGATGGATTCGGTTGACGGAGTCGGTTGCGGTTCCCTTCCTCTGTGGCAACTGAAACAGCGTTCCAGAAGCGGTACCCAGAGGCTTGTGAAGTCTTTGTAGTCCCTGAGACTTCTTAACAGGAGGCCAGCTCGGTTCCTGGCCCTTGGAGATACTCAGCACAAGTTTGTAGAAAGTTCAGTCCAGTCCTTTCACTGCCCAAGACAGAAGCAGCAGCTGCAGGCCAACCCAACAAAGCAACAACACAGCAAAGGGGCAGTACTCCTCCTGACAGCTCTTCCAGCTCTTCGTCTTGGCAGGTTCCTTGATTCCAGCGAGATCTAAATTCATGGGGTCAGGGCCCCAATATTTATATCCCAAATTCCTTTGTTCTCTGAAGGCAGAGAGGCCTTTGCCTAGTCCAAACCAGTTCTGGAGCACTTTGTTGACAAGTCTCCGTCCCTTCTTTCAGTGAGTGGGCCAGGGACATCAGACGCACCACAGGAGGTGGAGCCAGCATTGTGGAGGGAAGGCACTGTCCTATTCAGGGCCCAGGTGCGACCCCTCCCACCCATCTACAGGTCGATCTGGCTATTCAGCCCTGCGCTGACTCACCCTGTCTCCTGGCATCCCCCAGCCCCTGTCACTCACACTCCAGACACGGAATACACAACCTGCAGAGGCAGGCTTGGATGGTTAGACAAGAAAATACCCACTTTCTAAAAGTGGTATTTTCAAACACAGAATGTTAAAACCAACTTCACTAAAAGCTGCATTTTATCATTCTGAGTCCAGGCATACTAAACTCGAATTTCTACCATGTTCCCGGGGTCAGTTAGGATTATAAACTGTAATAATCAACACTGCCCGTTCTGGCCTAGGGGGAACAGGTAGCCTTGCAATAGTGAAAAACGAACTAGGCTGTAATTCACTATCAGGACATGCCGCACACACCAGGGCATGTCCTACCTTTCGCGTACAACGCACCCTGCCCACAGGGGTACCTTGGGCCTACCTTAGGGGTGACTAACATGTAGCAAAGGGAAGGTGTAGGGACTTGCAAGTGTGTTCACTTGCCAAGTCGTCATGGCAGCCCCAGGCTGCGCACAGGCTCTGCGATGGCAGGCCCGAGTCACACTTTACGGGCTGTTTGCGTGGGTGGCACAATCCAGTGCTGCAGCCCACCAACAGCATTTGGTCTATAGGCCCTGGCACTCGCAGTGCACTTTACAAGGGACTGACACATAAACCAAATAGGCCAATCATGGAAACACCAATCCATAACACATTTTATACAGGAGCACTTGCACTTTCCCACTGGACCGCAGTGAGGAAAGTGCGCAGAATCATCACACCATCAAAAACAGAGTCAAAACCGGGAGGTCAGAAAGCAAAAAGTCAGGGGAAACACGCCAAAAGATGCCAAGTCTAACACATGTCCCCTCCAGCTGAAAGTAGGGAGAACTACCCAACCCCATTGGAGTTCTCTTCACTAAGGCGGAAGAACCTGGACAGACCATCTGCGTTGGCGTGTTCTGTACCAGGACGGTGTTCCACCGTAAAGTCCATTCCCTGTAGGGAGATGGACCACCTCAGCAGTTTTGGATTCTCGCCCTCATTTGCATCAACCATCTGAGGGGCCTGTGGTCTGTCTGAACCCGGAAGTGAGTCCCAAACAGGTATGGTCTCAACTTCTTCAGCGCCCAGACCACAGCAAAAGCTTCCTTTCTATGGCACTCCACCTCTGTTCCCTGGGAAGTAGTCTCCTGCTAAGGAAGACTACAGGCTGATCCAGGCCCTCTTCGTTCAGTTGTGAGAGCACCGCTCCCACACCATGCTCTGAAGCGTCAGTCTGCACGACGAATTCCTTGGAGAAGTCAGGTGCCTTGAGCACGGGCGCCGTGCACATGGCTGCCTTCAGGGCATCAAAAGCTTTCTGGCAGGACTCAGTCCAGATCACTTTCCTGGGCTGCCTCTTAGAGGTCAGCTCTGTTAAGGGGGCAACGATGGTGCCATAGCCCTTAACAAATCTCCTATAGTAACCGGTGAGACCTAAGAAGGCTCTCACCTCTGTCTGGGTCTTGGGGGCTCCCAAGCCAGAATGGTGTCAATCTTGGGTTGTAGGGGCGCCACCTGGCCGCTTCCTACCTGGTGTCCCAAGTACACCACCGAACCCTGCCCGATCTGGCACTTACTGGCCTTGATCGTGAGGCCTGCACCTTGCAGAGCCCTCAACACTTTCTCAAGGTGCTGTAAATGTTCTTCCCAGCTGGAACTGAACACAGCAATGTCATCCAGGTAGGCGGCACTGAAATCCTCCAGCCCAGCCAACACCTGATTGACCAACCTCTGAAAGGTGGCAGGGGCATTCTTCAACCCAAAGGGCATCACCCGGAATTGGTAATGACCTTCTGGGGTTGAGAATGCTGATCTCTCCTTGGCCCCATCGGTTAAGGCAATCTGCCAGTACCCAGACGTTAAATCAAACGTGCTGAGGAACCGGGCAGCTCCCAACCGATCAATGAGCTCATCAGCTCTGGGGATGGGGTGCGCGTCAGTCCTGGTGACGGCATTGAGCCCACGGTAGTCCACACAAAACCGGAGTTCTGGAGTGGCACCGGGCGCCGCAGCCTTTGGGACCAAGACCACTGGGCTGGCCCAAGGACTGTGGGAGGGTTCAATCACCCCTAACGCCAACATCTTAGAGACCTCCTCCTTGATGCTGGCTCTGACCCGGTCAGTCAACCTGTAAATTTTGTGCTTCACAGGATGGCTGTCACCGGTGTCCACGTCATGGGTACACCAGTGAGTAACACCGGGGTCAGAGAGAACAGTGGGGCGAACTGTCCCAACAACTGGCGACAGTCCCCCTGCTGCTCCTGAGTCAGAGTAGGGGAGAGGATCACACCCTCTACTGACCCATCATGCTCCTTGGTAGACAGGAGGTCAGGAGAGGCTCGCTCTCCTCTTCCACCCCATCATCTGTCGCCAAGAGCATACTCACTTCGGACCTCTCGAAGTGGGGCTTGAGGCGGTTCACGTGAAGGACCCTCAACGGGTTCCTTGGAGCCTGCAAATCCACCAGGTAGGTGACGTCACTTTTGCGCTCCTTTACCTCATATGGCCCAGTCCACTTGTCCTGCAAGGCACAAGGTGCCACTGGGGCCATAACCCACACTTTCTGCCCAGGTTGAAATTCGACCAGAGTGGCGTTCTGGTCATACCATCTCTTCATTTCTTCCTGGCTTGCTTCTAGGTTCGCCTGAGCGAGTTTCCTGAAGCGGGCAGTTTGGTTTCTAAAGGCCAGCATGTAGCTAAATACATCCTGGGGAGTTTTCCTGGGAGCCGCCTCCCAGCCTTCCTTCACCAAACTCAGAGGTCCTCTGACAGGGTGGCCATACAGGAGCTCAAAGGGGCTGTACCCAAGAGACTTCTGAGGCACCTCCCTGTACGCAAAGAGTAGGCATGGCAAGAGGACGTCCCACTTACGCCTCATGGGTTCTGTTAGACCCTTGATCATGCCTTTCAAGGTCTGGTTGAATCTCTCCACCAGACCGTTTCCTTGTGGGTGGTAAGGAGTGGTGAACTTGTAGGTTACACCACACTCCTTCCACAGGGATGTCATATACTTCGATATGAAATTGGTCCCCCTATCGGAAACCACCTCTCTGGGGAATCCCACACGGGAAAAGATCCCCATTAACGCCCGGCCCACCACTGGCGCCGTCGTTGTCCTGAGAGGGATTGCCTCCGGGTACCGGGTGGCATGGTCCACCAAGACCAGGATGTACCTGTTGCCCATGGCTGTCTTGGGATCCAGTGGCCCCACAATATCCATCCCTACCCTTTCAAAGGGTGTTCCAACAACCGGAAAAGGTTGGAGAGGAGCTTTGACCTTCCTCCCACTCTTACCACTTGCCTGGCAAGTTTGGCAAGACCTACAGTGTGCATCTGACTGCCTTCGCATTTGGGGCCAAAAGAAGTGGGTGACAAGCCTGTCAAAGGTCTTGTCCTGCCCCAAATGTCCTGCCAAAGGCACGTCATGAGCCAGACCCAGTAGGAAGGTCCTGAAGCGCTGGGGTACCACCAGCACACGGGCTGACCCAGGCTCAGCAACCTTAGGCTCACTGTATAGGAGACCACTCTCCCAGTAGATCAGATGTGACCCGGACTGATTACCAGCTGCCTGGTCTGCAGCCTGCCGCCGCAGACCCTCCAGAGAAGGGCACTCGCTCTGCTCCCTGCAGAACTCCTCCCTGGTGGGACCCCCTTCTTGCTGCCAATGGGTCAGCTCAGAGATGTCTCCCAGCTCGGCTACTTGCTCCCCTGTAGGCACCGGGCGTCCCCTCGAGGTCCGCCTCCTCCCGGTCCGTGGGAAATCGGGGGCCGGTTTCCCGCGCCCCTGCCCTTTCTCTTGGCAGGGACTTGGGCCACTGTTTCAGGCTCCAAGTCCTCTTGATCACCCTTTCTGGCCGCCATTGACCGAGTAGACACGCATGCCCACTCTGGCAACCCAAGCATCTCCAAGTGGGACCTGAGCTCAACCTCCTTCCATGAGGACTGCTCCAGGTCGTTTCCTAGCAGACAATCTACAGGCATGGTAGGGCTCACAACCACCCTTAAGGGACCTGAGACCCCCCCATTCAAAGGGAACCTGCGCCACCATACATTGACGCTCTGAGTTGTCGACAGCAACTACTTGGTGGAATGCTCCTGGGACTACTTGCTTCTCAGACACCAGGTGACACCGGACTGAGGTCACACTGGCTCCAGTATCTCTGAGAGCCTCTACCCTGTTCCCATTGATGGTCACCCAGGTGCTATATTTCTTTGTGTTAGGGGGCACCTGGTTTCCTGGGACCATCTCACTGTCCCCGAGTGAGACAAGGGTCATTTCTGCGGGATCCCCACCCTCCTGTGGGCACCCCTCCTCCCCAAGCGCTACACTAGCCAACACTTTGGACTGTCCACCGGTGGGTGGCTGTGTCCCCTTCGGGCACTTGGGGTCCCCCTTAAAGTGACCTACCTGGTCACATGCATAACACTTGCATGGGGCCGGTCTCAACAGGCTTCCCTGTGGAGACCCCTTTCTTCTTATCACCGGGGGCTGGGAACCTTTACCCTGGGTACTAGTTTGGGGCCCTTTAGAGAACTCCTGTGCTTTACCCTTGTCCCCCCACCTTTCTGCTGGGGACCCTGCCCACCTTTGGCTGAGTCTCCCCCAAACGCTTTCTTGTGGACCCTGGTACTCACCCAGCGGTCCGCTTCCTTAGCAAGCTTCCTGGGGTCAGTTAGCTTACTATCAACTAGGTGCTGGCGCAGATCTGCAAAACATAGACTAGACAAGTGCTCCCATGCAATCAAGTTGTAGAGCCCCTGAAAATCTGTTACACTACTGCCCTTCACCCAACCATCCAGAGACCTGCAGAACACATCCACACATTCCAACCAAGTGTTGACATCAGACTTCTTACTGGACCTGAACTGATCCCTGTACTTTTCAGGAGTAAGACCATACTTCGTGAGAAGGGCATCCTTCATGTCAGCATAGGTGAGGTGATACCCCTTACCCAAAGCTATCAGAGCATCCCTTGCTTCTTCCGGGAAAAGTGGCCACAATCCTGCTCCCCAATTCTCCTCAGGGACCCCATTCATGTGTATGGCTGCCTCATAACCCTGGAACCACCTTTGTATGTCATCCCCTTCTTGAACTCCTTGCCTACGTTCTTGGGAATGTGCACAATCCTGTCTGCCTTTCTGGACGAATTGCTGCCACCATCTGAGCCTGACTTACTCCTAAGTTCTAGCTCCATCAGTTCTCTCTCATGCTCTAAGAGCATCTTCCTTTCCTCTATGGCCAATCTCTTCTCCTCCCGCTCACTCTCCAGCCTGAGCTTCTGCAGCTCGAACTGCCTTTCCTCCCGCCTGTCCTCCAGCTCCTCTGGGGACAGACTGCTGCTGCCCGACCTGGCGGGTTCCCCTCACCCAAAAGCACATCCACCCTGGAAATAGGCTCCTCCGCCTCCTCACTGAGATCACCAGGCTGCCCATTGGCATGTCTGGCTGCTACCCAGGCCCTCAGCGCCTTCTGTAGCTCCTCCTTCCTTGTGAGGCCTTTAATTTGGACTTTCAGGTTTTTCAAATCGCTCGTAACTCCTTTACGGCGTAGGATTCCAACCTGTCCTCCTCAAAGATAACTTCCAGAGATGCAACGGATGATGCAATTGATTCAGGCATGACAAAAGTCGTGAGTTGAAAACTGGCAAGATCAAAAATAGGCCAAAAGAAAAAGAACCAGTATGTGGTACGTAATGGTCTGCGATATGGTAGTAGTGCACACCAATCACTGTAAGTCAAGTGCAAACACAAGTCCTATCCTCACCGCTGACAACCAATGTTAGAAATGGGATCTCTAGTTGGCAAGGGCTTGCACCTTTGTCCAAGTAGGGACCCTTCTTCCTAGTCAGGGTAAGGGTTGTTACACTCGTGAAGTAACCCCTGCTCACCCTCGTGGTAGCTTGGCACGAGCAGTCAGGCTTAATTCAGAGGCAGTGTGTAAAGCATTTGCACATAACCAACAGTAATACAGTGTAAGCACTACAAACGGACACCACACCAGTTTAGAAAAATAACCAATATTTTATATACTCAAGACAAGACCAATTACGACAAAAATCCACCATACGATACTTTAAAAATGAATGCTTGATAAGGTAACTTCTTCTTTGCAGGAATAGCACAAAAGCAAAGTTCGTACGAGTCGGTAGCTCCGTCCGAGCCTACCGGGATGCTGAAAACCACAGAGTCTAACAGTTCCAGCCGACTGCGTCGATACGGGCCAGCAGAGTCATGAACAGACTCGGTTACAGTACCTTTCTCGTTGTGGCTGGTACGGAGTGTACGAGCCGGTCGGCGTTCGTCCCGGTTGCGGTGCAAGACGGAGCGATGCAAGGTGCGGTGTCCCTCGATGCGGTGCAGGCAGCGGCTCGATGAGCGTCGTGCAGACGGAGTCGGTGAGTCCAAGGCGTGCGGTGCAGGGTGAGACGATGCTCGATGCGGTGCTGACAGGTTGCGATGCAGGCGACCAAGCCGGAGTGCGGGAGCTGGCGTCGGACAGCGGTGCGAGTTGGAGCGGTGCGTCGCAGACGTGCGAGCGGTGCCCCAAATGCGGTGCGGTCTCGACTCTTGAGCCAGTTGCAGCGACAGTGTCGGTCTGGTCCGGCTGGCCCAGTGAAGCGATGCGATGCGAACTGCGGTGCCCACAGGTCACGGTGCAAGCAGCGGCTCGATGTTGGCGGCGTCGGACGTCGCCCACGGTGAGACCAGGGTTGCGATGCGAAGCGGGGCGATGCGGTCTGCGGTGCAAACAGGTCACCGGCCAGGGATGGATTCGGTTGACGGAGTCGGTTGCGGTTCCCTTCCTCTGTGGCAACTGAAACAGCGTTCCAGAAGCGGTACCCAGAGGCTTGTGAAGTCTTTGTAGTCCCTGAGACTTCTTAACAGGAGGCCAGCTCGGTTCCTGGCCCTTGGAGATACTCAGCACAAGTTTGTAGAAAGTTCAGTCCAGTCCTTTCACTGCCCAAGACAGAAGCAGCAGCTGCAGGCCAACCCAACAAAGCAACAACACAGCAAAGGGGCAGTACTCCTCCTGACAGCTCTTCCAGCTCTTCGTCTTGGCAGGTTCCTTGATTCCAGCGAGATCTAAATTCATGGGGTCAGGGCCCCAATATTTATATCCCAAATTCCTTTGTTCTCTGAAGGCAGAGAGGCCTTTGCCTAGTCCAAACCAGTTCTGGAGCACTTTGTTGACAAGTCTCCGTCCCTTCTTTCAGTGAGTGGGCCAGGGACATCAGACGCACCACAGGAGGTGGAGCCAGCATTGTGGAGGGAAGGCACTGTCCTATTCAGGGCCCAGGTGCGACCCCTCCCACCCATCTACAGGTCGATCTGGCTATTCAGCCCTGCGCTGACTCACCCTGTCTCCTGGCATCCCCCAGCCCCTGTCACTCACACTCCAGACACGGAATACACAACCTCGCAGAGGCAGGCTTGGATGGTTAGACAAGAAAATACCCACTTTCCAAAAGTGGTATTTTCAAACACAGAATGTTAAAACCAACTTCACTAAAAGCTGCATTTTATCATTCTGAGTCCAGGCATACTAAACTCGAATTTCTACCATGTTCCCGGGGTCAGTTAGGATTATAAACTGTAATAATCAACACTGCCCGTTCTGGCCTAGGGGAACAGGTAGCCTTGCAATAGTGAAAAACGAACTAGGCTGTAATTCACTATCAGGACATGCCGCACACACCAGGGCATGTCCTACCTTTCGCGTACAACGCACCCTGCCCACAGGGGTACCTTGGGCCTACCTTAGGGGTGACTAACATGTAGCAAAGGGAAGGTTTAGGGACTTGCAAGTGTGTTCACTTGCCAAGTCGTCATGGCAGCCCCAGGCTGCGCACAGGCTCTGCGATGGCAGGCCCGAGTCACACTTTACGGGCTGTTTGCGTGGGTGGCACAATCCAGTGCTGCAACCCACCAACAGCATTTGGTCTATAGGCCCTGGCACTCGCAGTGCACTTTACAAGGGACTGACACATAAACCAAATAGGCCAATCATGGAAACACCAATCCATAACACATTTTATACAGGAGCACTTGCACTTTCCCACTGGACCGCAGTGAGGAAAGTGCGCAGAATCATCACACCAGCAAAAACAGAGTCAAAACCGGGAGGTCAGAAAGCAAAAAGTCAGGGGAAACACGCCAAAAGATGCCAAGTCTAACAGCAATGTATTGTGAACAATAGGTCTGGCCAAAAACAGCTAAAGCTGTCTGCAGCTAAGACCTAAAAGTAAATACAAATACAGCATTTACAATTTAAAATGGTGGGCTAAATAGTTGTCTTTTAAACGGTAAACACAATGCAGTTTTGCATTTTTTTCATATTGTTTTTAATCTGGTGAAATGAACATCACTAATAACTTGCAAATAATAAAATGTAGTGCAATTTATAATTTACCTGAGTATGTAGTTGAAAACAACAGAATTAATTGTCTGTGATACTGCTAGCGGGAAATATATAATTTACATTAATTTAATTTATAACATTTTGGATGTATGACCATGAAAGAGTTATTAACGAGGGCAGAACTTTCTCAACTGCAGCAGCCAAGTTGTGGAGTTCTATTCCTCCTTTACTAGATGAAATATATATTTTTTCATTTTTGAAAGATGTTTAGAACTAGCTCTTCAGGGATTCAACGGCCATTACCCCCAGGTCCCTCCTGCCCTCGTCCCATTCCTTAACTAATTGGAGATGACCATCTCTGCGACAGAAAAAAAAAAGAATAGGAGCATGCTGGGATACCCAACCCACTCCCTCCCACTGGGAGTACATAAGCGGTACCAGCCCAGCATGCAGCCTGTTCTTTTTTTCTGTCTTCCGACAGAATGGGACGTGTTTGGACTTACCTGATGGATTCTTCGCTGGACGTCTCGTCGGGGCTGCTGGGCTGTCCTCGCCGTCCTCTTTCCGCGTTCTCCTGGCCTGCTGGGCTTGCCAGGAGACGAGTTGTTGCCGCCCAGCCCTTTGCGGCTGGGGCGCACTTCCTCCCGGTCTCTTCCGGGTTGCAGTGCGTGTCTCCCTGTGGCTTGGCCGGTCTGGGAGATGCGCTGCTTCGGCTTTTTGGCGGGTCGTGGGGCTCTGCTGGGCGATGCTCCTGGGCCCCCTACCTGGAGTTTGGTTCCTGTTCGACGGTCTGCCCAGCGGACATGCTCTGGCTTTCTTCTGCGTGTGTAAGGACACCGGGCATGCATTGAGGGTCAGGGATTCTCCCTGCTGGACGTCCTGCCGGCCTCCTCTTCTTCCTGGCGCCCCTGGTGCTCGGTTGGGTCGGTCCATGGCCTGGCCTTGCTGTGGCCTCGGAGGCCGTTTCTGGTGGACTTCTCCACCCAGCGCTGGTCTCCTGGTGCGCGCCTGGGCTGGCTGATGGGGGGGGCTGTGGGCTTGTGGTGCGCCCTTCCTGCCCCCTTGGTGAGTACCGCATAGCGGTCCCCTTTTTTTCTCCTTTGTGGGCGACATGTGCTGGGTCTGGTGGCTTGGTGGACTCCAGCATCCGCTGCGGGCGACTGTGTGTGTACTCATGGTCACAGGTTCCTGTCCCGGCGGAGCATCTTCTCCTTTCTGGGGTTGTTAAGATGGGTGCCATTGAGTTGGCGTTCACTGTGCATCTGTTATTCAGCGCCTGGCTACCCTGTTGGGTGTCTGACTCTTGCTCTGCAGGTGTCTTGTTCGACTCCTGGTCCTTCCATGGTTGCATCAACTGTCTTGGCCTCCGGCCATGCCTCCCTGTGTCCCCCTGATCTTGTCTGCTTTCGTTGGTTGGCAGGGTCGGGTCTGGTTCTTCCTGGATGGGTGTTCGCCTGGATGTTCCTGGTTCGGTGGGCTTTTGAGCTTTCCGTAGGGTTCGCTTGCGGCCCTGGCTGGTGTGTCTTCCCCTTGCCCTCTTCGGGGGTTTGGGTTGCTGCCTGCTGGTCTCCCTGGGGCCTTGCCGTGTGGGTTCCTTGCTTCTGTCCGGTGCTGTTGGGTCCCGTCGTCCTCTGGTCTCGCCTGGTGCTGCTGGATTCCTGTGGGGCTTCTCTTGGTTGGCTCCTGTTCCTGCGTGCTGGCCCTCTGTGTGGCGTGTGGCGTGGGTCCGTTTGCTGTCTCGGTCCGGGGTCTTTGGTGTCTCCG
Source organism: Calotriton arnoldi (assembly GCA_963921515.1). Taxonomy (NCBI): domain Eukaryota; kingdom Metazoa; phylum Chordata; class Amphibia; order Caudata; family Salamandridae; genus Calotriton; species Calotriton arnoldi. Next base: position 1,461,061 of record CAWUFW010001579.1, on the reverse strand, counting down.
GCCTGGTTCTCTGCCTCAGCTGCCCCCTGCTCCTGGGTTCCTGGCGATCCTTGGCCTCTTCGGTTACCTGCGCTGTTGGCTCCCCTGCCTTCGCTTTCCCTGACCTTCTGGCTTTTCGCTTGCTCGGCGCTTGTTGCTGGTTGGCGTCTGGGCTGGGGGTCGGTCCCTGTGGGTCTGCTGTTGGCCCGTCCCCTTGGTGCTTGCCGCCTGGCGGTTCCTTGGCTATGCTGGCCTGCGGCCTTGGCTTCTGTTGCACCTGCTGCCCGCCCTGTGGTTTGGCCGGGTCGGCCCTGGTTCCTCCCTGGGGTGGTGTCTGCTTGCTGGGACGTAGCTCGCTTTGGGCGGTCACTTCTAGGGTTTGTTGGCTTCTTCTTGTGGCCTCTTTGCTCTGTCCTCTGGGCCTCCGCCGTCCTGCCCTGCGAGCTTCTGTTGTCCCTGGTCGGCCCTGGTTGGAGCCTGTTTTGGGTTACGCCTGGGTTTGCCTGTTGCTGTGGCCTGTTCTGTTTGGCCCTGGCTGCTTGTCTGGCGTTTTGCCCTCTTTTCGAGTCCTAGTGCCTTGCTGTTCTTGGGCTTCCTTCGGCTGCCTGCTGCCCTTCCGCCCGTTGGTTCCTGCCCTTCTGTGGGTTCGGGCCTGGTGCGTGCCTGTCTGGGTGCCTGTCTGCGGAGTTCGCTGTTGGGCGCTTCTTGCATCTGTCCGGGTGCTTTTTCTTGCCCCGTGCTCAGGGTGTCTGCTTCCGCGGGTTCGCTGGGTTCTCCCCTTGTTTTTCGTAGGGGGGGCTGTTGTGCTCTCCCTCTGTCCCGGGGGCCTTGGCCTTGTTGGGCTGTTGGCTCCGGTGCGGTGCTGGTTGTGGCCCTGGTGGGTTCTGGATGGTGTTGGATTTGCTTCTCGCCTGCGGCCGGGTTGCTGGGGTTTGGTTTCTGGTTGTGGTTTCCTTCGCCCCGCTTGTGTTTCCCTTGTTGGATTGTTGTGGTTTGGGCTTGCCTTCTCACCTTCTGCTCCTTTTGCCTCCTGTGGTGGCTGGGTGTCGTGGGTCTTCCTTGGCCTCTGCCTTGGGTGTCCCCTTGTTCTTCGGGGGCCCGGCTCCTGTGCCCTGCCCTGTTTGCTGTGCCCTTTCCCTGCTTGTGGGTGTTGGGTGTTGGCCTCCCCTGGTGTGTGGGCCGCTTTACTGCTTCCCGCTCCTCTCACTCCGCTTGGGTTGCGGTTGGCTTTGCCTCGGGTCTGGGGCTCTGGCCTTTTCCCTCACGGACTGTTTTCAGACTGTGGTGTCTGTGTCCCTTGCTCTCTTGTTGGCTCTGGGGTGTTCTTCTCCCCTTGTTTGGGTCTGTTCCCGCTCCCCTGTTGGGTGGTGCGCCTTTGGCTTCTCCGGGCTCCTCTACTTTGGTTTCTGGTGCCTGGGTTGTTCCGGTGTGCTCTTGGGGCCTGGGCTCTGCCCCTGTTGGGTTTGCCCTTGCGGTCCCTGTGTTTGGCCTCCCGTTCGCTTATGCGTGTGGGTCGCTGGTGCGCTTTTCGGCTTGGTGGTGTCGGGCTTTGTGCTGTGGGGCCCTTGTTTGCTTGGGGTCCTCTTTTGGTCCCTGCTTGGGTCCTTTCCTGGCCGCTCGTTCTCTTGGGCTTTGGCGCGGTCCTGGGCTGGTCTTCTGTCCTTTTCCTGTGCCGCTCCTTTTCAGCTGGCTGTGGCGCTGGGTCAGTTGTGTGGGCTGCTGGCTTCGTCCTTCTGCTTCTCTGCTCTCTGGGTGGCCTGGCTGTGGTTGGCTGCGGTGCCTTTCCCTGTGCCCCTTCTTGGTTCTCCTTCCAGGTCCTGGTGGCGCCGTGCTGCGTGCCTCCTGGCTGGCTGGTCTGCCGGTTTCTCCGGCTGGCTTCTTGGGCGTTTGTGGGTCCTGCGGGGTTGGGCTGTTGGCCTCCTTGTTGGTCTTTCCTGTTTTGCCCTTCTGCTGCTCCTTTTGGGGTTCGCCTTCGGTGGTTCCTTGTTGTCCTCCTTTGTCCTCCTGACGGGTGGTCGGCTCTTGTTTGGAGGTGTTTCCTCCTTTCCGGTTCTGGGGTTTGGTTTCCCCGGTTCTGTGTTCGGCCTCTATTGTTGTCTTTCTGGGTTGGGCCCTGGTTTTTTTGCCAGGTCTGCTTCGGGATGTGCTTATTTGCTCTCCCTCGCCTCCGTTGGGCGGGTTGCTGGGCTACGTGTCCCGGTGCCTCCTGCTTGGGGGTGTGCCTCGGGCCTGGCCGCCTGGCTGTTTCTTCTGCCCCGGGTTCTTCTCCCGGTGGGGCGGCCTTTTTGTTCCTGCGGCTCTTCGGTGTCTCGGCTGGGGTTGGCCGTTGGTCGGTCCTGCCCTGTGGCCTGGTCCTTCTGTGGGTTTCTGGCCTCTGGGTTCCCTGTTGCTGCTGTTGTCGGCGGGGGGGGCCTTGCTTGGGGTCCCTGCCCCCTTTTCTTCCTGGCTGTTCCTCTGGGTCTGTGCCTGTTTTATTGTCCGGGTCTGCCCTCTTTGGTCTTTGCGGCTCTGCTGGTGGCTTCCCCTGGTGTGTTGGGGTGGTCCTGTGGTTGGTCGTGTCTTTCCTTGCTCTCTTGCTTTGGCGTGCCTCTTCGGTTTCGTCTTCCTTCCCCTCGCTTTTGGTGTGGTCCTTTGTGGGTTCCTGTGCCTGTGGTTCTCCTTCTTCCCTGTTTTGGGGGAGGTTCACTCTCTGGCTTGCCTCTGCGGTGTTCCTTCCCGGGCCTTCGACCCTGCCGCCCTGTGCGGCCTGTTCTCCTCTGCTCCTGGCCGTTGGGCTGGGTTGGCCTGTTGGGTTCCTGGTTGGGTGGCTGCCTTCTGCCTGGGGCCTTGGGCTTCGTCCTTGGGGGTTTATCCCTGGTCGATTGCCCTTTCTGGCTCCGTTTCTCCGTTGGGGCACGTCCGCTTCTCCTGGACTTCTTTTGTGGTTCCAGGGGGTGGGTCTTTGTTTTGGCCCCTCTGGTTGTTCCCTTGGGGCTTGGCTCTGCGTGTGGGGCCCCCTTCTGACTTTCCTGGGGGTTCTTGTGTTTTTTCTTTCTTGTCGTCCCCTGCTGGTTTTTGGGGTCTCGGCTCTGTCCGCTTGGTTGGGGGCGTTGTTGGTTGTGTGCTCCTACCTGCGTTTTTTCCCCTTTCGTGGGGGCTCCTTTTGTTCCCGTGGGGTGCCGTTTTCGGTCTGCTGCCCCTGGCGTTGGTGGGGTTCCGGAAGGCCGGGTTCTCTGCTTTGGTATTCTCCAATTAGTTAAGGAATGGGACGAGGACAGGAGGGACCTGGGGGTAATGTCCTATTACTTACCGGTAATCTTCATTACTCCTGGTCCCGTTGTCCTCTTCCCATTCCTTATGCCCCTCCCTCCCTCCCTGGCGGCCGGCCTTCCGGCTGTTGGCTTGGTGTTTTCAGGCTGCATGCTGGGCTGGTACCGCTTATGTACTCCCAGTGGGAGGGAGTGGGTTGGGTATCGCAGCATGCTCCTGTTCTTTTTTTTTCTGTCGCGGAGATGGTCATCTCCAATTAGTTAAGGAATGGGACGAGGACAACGGGACCAGGAGTAATGAAGATTACCGGTAAGTAATAGGACATGTTCTCCCCTCTGCAGTTTTAAGTAGCCTCTGATTGTTTTAGGTGTAGTGTGCTTTCGGTCAGTGTCAAGAAGCACTGACAACATGCGCTACAAACATGAGGTGAAGCACTAAGAATGTATTTATAAAACACTTCAGATAACTTTGCAAGGATGCAAGGTGTCCTCCATACAATATATGCTGTGGCTGTGCTCGTGTACGAAGTCATTAGACTACATTTCATATGCATATTTTTTTTTTTTAAATATGCAGGAAGTAGTAGAAAGGCGTTGTCTACTAGGTATTTGTCAAAGTGGTCAATAATTAGCAAAAATAAAATGTGTTTCGATACTTACATATAGCATACAACAGATGAAATTACATAAATTCGCCATTTGAATTGCAATGCATGCGTCCATTAAGCAAATGAGTACAGAGCATGAAGAGTTAAACTGCATTGATAAATAATGTTTTTAAATTTAAGAATATTGTCAAACATAAATTTATTAGACAGGCCATACTAAGCTTTATTTAACCATTATTTGTCTTTCAGTCTATTTTATTTTTATTTTAATTTTTTTATTGTAAGCACCGCTTTCTGACTCGGCATTATTGATTCAACTGTAATTTGCTATCCTGGGCAATAAATGCTCTTTAACTCTGCTTCGAGCCGCAAAGCTCACGGGGGTTTGAGTTTCTGTTTATTTTCCTGGAACGCGTTTCTTTTATTTCTAACTATTGTTTATGCCTTTTACCAAAGAGTTCGTAAGACCTTTATTCTATCACTCTCAGCTCCAAAAAGAAGCTTTATTTTATTATTTTAATTGTTTTGATGCTCGTATTTTAGTACTGAGTTCTTAAGATCTTTTCATTTGTATGTAATACTTGCCATAGAATAATGCATTATACGGCATTACCTTTGAGTATAGCCACGCATTTACATTAAAAAATAAATGCATCGACTGCTGTAGTTTGAACAATGTCCTTCACATCTTCTTCAGTAAACATGTGTTAGGGAGTTTTCCCCGAGGCCTTCATGTTGTAAGCAGAATTGTCCTGTTTTACAATTCAGGACTATGAACATTGTTGCAATCTGGCTAACCATGAATGAATGTGTCCTCATGTAATGCAACTGGTGCTATGTAAAGCGCTCTGATACCCGATTCGGGTCAAGTTCGCGCTATATAAAACTCTGTAAAAAAACAAATAAAACAAAAAAACATACAGCCCCCACCTTCCATTTGATGTAAACTCAAAGTACACGCCTAGTCAGGTCTAAAAAATCAAACTCACTGTGATGTGATGCCTTTTATTGGCCCAATGGCCCAATATAAAATAAAATACAAATATGCATAGTATCATATTGTAATTGCATTTGCAACCCCTGACGAGGGATTGAAGCTCTTTTTACACGGTGCAGTTCCTAAGATTTTATATGAACACAGACCTCTTCTGTGGATAGCATTCACTTAATGGATCGTACCACTGCTGTCTGAAGATGGGGGTCGGTCTGTGTTCATTCAGAATGTGCTAGCTGTACATTCTATTTTCTATTTTCAGTTATTCCGATAAAAGTTATCCTGAGCGGCACTGTCTGTCTTCTACTTGAAATACTCAGGGTCCTTATTACCCACCAATAGGTCACTTATTCCCATTTTAAATGTGACGCACTGTAAAAAAGCCCCTGAGTGCGGGAATTTTCACACCTTTACAGCTGCCTCACCTCCCTGTCGCCCCTGGAGATCCATGACTAAAAAAAATGTCAAGATCACTAAAATGAGGTGTTGTTATCCCACTATCGAATCTGCTTCTTTTTGTACTAACAATTGATACGAACGATATATAATAGCACAGGTGTCGGTTATTTACTTGGGGGAATATTAACAACGAGGCGATAAACAATTATCGCCGCTTTAGCGTCCGTTTTCGGACGAAAAGCGGCGATAATCTTATCGCCTAATCAGCAAGGTCACGCTATCGCGTGAATCCTTGCACTATCGCCCTTTCCCCCAACGCCCATCTTTGCATCTCTAATGAGATGCAAAGTGGGCGTTACTGGCGTACCCCGGATGGGCTACGTTGCAAATATCGCCGATGTGCACATCGCGATATTTACAAGGCAGCCCACAGAATTATAGCAGACGTTAGATTTTGGCGAAAACGGCCGTTTTTGCCAAAATCTAACGTCTGCTATAATCCTGACTTACCTATGTAGACATAGGAGATGGATTCTGCTGATACGACCACAGGGTCGTATCAGCAAGGTTATCGCCGTTTTGAAGGGAACATCGCTGGAAAACCAGCGATGTTCCCTGCAAAAGGGCGATAACCTCGCTATCTCTGGAATCTTTATCGCCCTGGAGTAACGCGTTGTTAATAACGCGCTACCAGGGCGATAAATACCAGAGATAGCCTGCGATAATATAATTATCGCTAAGCACGGCCAGTAATTATCGCTGGCCATTGTTAATATGCCCCTTGGTTCTGGAGGGTCGGGGTACCAATCCGGATCAAGAAACACTTCACCTGATAACACGTCACAGCAAGGAAATGGATACTCGGTTGGGTGACGCACTTAGAATTTCGGATCTGGCTTGGTTTGGAATCAGAAGAGTTTGAATTACACACATACAAAAATAATTGGTTAAAAATAGCACAATGGCGAGCACTGACCAGTAATTAATTAATTTGATACCATTGGATTCGTTAGATTCCCTAGAGCAAGAACCATTCTTAAGATGTACAACAGATTGTCTAGCTTTGTTAGTGCGTTTGCACAAAGTTGGCTACGTACCAGGACAAAAAAGCTACCACTGCTTGGAGAGTTTGAAAAGTCAGTTTCTATCTCTGTCTTTAGATATATATTTGCTCTATCGAAGACAATATTTTTACATTTTTGTACAACTAAGTCAAAATAAAGAAGTATATAAAGAACAATGCTTACAAAATTATATTTTTGTGTTAATTTCTCCAGTATTTAATCCAAACTTCAATTTTTATTATAATGTAAAGCCATATTTTCTCGATTGTTGATGAAAGATATGTAAATAAATATGCATTAATTGATATTGTGGATTTAAAGCTATGCTAATGAGAAAATGTTTTCATTCGAGTAATTTCTATTTGTCATTAACCTTGGAAAAGAGCTAAATATTTGCAGAAACACACTACTTTTTAAGAGAATCGGTCACTTTCAACAGGCAAAAAATGATGGCCAGTGAAACTGCGATCGGAGAGTTCCCATGCTGTGGTTACTACTTAGAAAAGCAAAGTATGCAGCCGTTTGAGGCTTTTAGCTCGCCAAAAATAAATATTGCCCCATAGTTTAGATTGTCACAAATATAAATGTTCACTCTTTCACGTGCATTTTTGCAGACAAAGCCTTCAGAACGGAAAAATGCAAATACACGTTTTTCCAAAGTTTTGTTTAATTTCTCACTTTTATTACCTTTATTATTGCTTATAATTTGTTCCATTTTTACAGTCTTCCTTCTTTTTCTATTCTTTTCCTTAATTGTCTTTGTATCTGCTTCTTACATGCTTATACATACCTATATGTTAGCACAAAATATATAAATTAACGACGTTGTAAAATGTACGCTGCTGCTATGGTATTCCATTGATTTTTTTCGCTTTCTTTCATATCGATTTCCTTATTTAATGCAAACCTGTATATAAGTTACTCAATAGGTGATTGAGTTCACCTGCAGTCATCTTTTCATAAAGGTATTGAATTTGCAAATGGCATCATTTTTTGCCAGCGTCACACCAGTTATAGTGATTTTTCCCCTGGGCTGTAGCAAATATATAAATCTAAAATACCTTCTCATTCAAACTATTTTTGGCAGAAAATAATTGACTGTTGTGGCCCTCGACCTTTTTTGTGGGCAAATATATGAAGCATGTACATCAACTCTGCTTTACTTTTCTGTCAGTCTCCGATTTCACTCTTACTTCAAAATATGAACTTATCACACACATTTTTAAGAAAGGTTTATGAGTAAGTAATATTTCCACAACTGCATATTAAACCAGAAAAATGTACAATTAAAGTTAGTAGAGCCAGAAGTACTATCAGACAGGTTGCAAATAGTGGGTGCAAACTGCACATTAATATTTTATAACCTGTCTGTAATGTTGCAATGCGACCTAAGTACTAATAGGTTGTGTCACAAAATGTCCACATGCAGTGGGTTGCAGAATAACCTGCCTAATCAATATTTTTTATTCAGGTTGCTATTTGTGACTATCTGTAATTGATTATGAACACAGTCATGTCTCCTGTAAGGAACAGCAGACCACCATCTCCGTGTTTGCGTTCTCAAGTGGGAAACCTTTTTTTAAAGCATCCCTATTCCCTAATGGGGCTTGTGCTGCTTATTAAAAATCCTGGGGCAGATTTACAAGCCCCTTGCGCCACTTTTGCGTCACTTTTAACATTGGAAAATTGACGCAAAAGTGGCGCAAGGGGCTTGCAAATCTGCCCCCCTGTTTGAGAAAGCATAAGGGGGTGGAGGGAGGACGTCCGACAGATATCTCAAATGGGACAGTTTAGGACGCTGGCTCTCTATATAGTGCGCTAAAATGAAGTAAACTGTGCAGAGTCCAGTAGACCCAGATTGGTATACAGAGGCAAAAATAGATAATACTAATGCTTTATTTGTGGTAGTGTGGGCGAGCAGTTAGAATTATCAGAGGGTAGTGCCAAGCATTTGTTGTTCTCGCAGAGGCAATAAATGATACACTCACTCAAGAATAAATCCAAGACTAATTTATAAAAATAACTGTTGGACTTGGCCCTTTTTGCAGGGTCATCCCTGAACTTTTTGCCTTCCTCCTATATTTTCTCTGACCTGTTTTTGTTGGTTTTATGACTCTGGGCACTTTACCACTGCTGATCAGTGCTAAAGTGCATATGCTCTCCCCATGATAAATTGTGTTATGGATTAGTGACTCCATGATTGGATGATTGGTTTACTTGTCAGTCCCTAGTACAGTGCACTGCGTGTGCCCAGGGCTTGTAAATCCAATGCTGCTGGTGGGCTTGCAGCACTGGTTGTGCCACCCACAGAAGCAGCTTGTAAAATGTGTCTCAGGCCTGCCATTGCAGAGCCTGTGTGCAGTCTGTGACTGCCATGTCGACTTGGCAAGTGCACCCACTTGCCAGTCCCTAAACCTTCCCTTATCTTCATATCAGACACCCCTAAGGTAGGCCCAAGGGCAGGGTGCATTGTAAGTATAAGGTAGGACATGCCCTGGTGTGTGTGGCATGTCCTAATAGTGAATTACAGCCATTTTCGTTTTTCACTATTGCAAGGCTACCTGCTCCCCATAGGCCAGAATGGGCAGACTGACTATTACACTTTATAGTCAGAACTGACCCAGGGAACATGGTAGAAAAACGAATTTAGTATGCCTGAACTCAGAATGATAAAATACATCTTTTAGTGAAGTTGGTTTTAACATTCTGTGTTTGAAAATACCACTTTTAGAAAGTAGGTATTTTCTTGCCTAAACCATCCAGCTGCCTCTGCTCAGGTTGTGTATTGTGTGTCTGGATTTGTGAGTGACAGGGGCTGGGGGATTCCAGGAGGCAGGGTGAGTCAGCACAGGGCTGAATAGGAAGGTCTGCATCCAGAGTGGAGGGAGGAGTTGCACCTGGGTCTGAATAGGGCTGTGCCTGCCTTCCACAATGCTGGCTCCACCTCCTGCCGGGCGTCTGATGGCTCTGCCCCTCACTCACAAAGGAAAGAAGGAGTCAGAAAAACAAAGTGCTCCAGGACTGACCAGAACTGGTTTTGGACTAGGCAGAGGCCTCTCTGCCTTCAGAGAACAAAGGGAAAAGGTGTATAAAAAGGGGACCCAGACCCCTAGGAAATTAGATCACTTCTGGGAAATCAAGAAACCTGTTGCCAAGGAGAAGAACCGGAGAAGCTGAAGGAGGAGTACTGCCCCTGTGCTGTTTTGCTGATTGGGGTTGGCCTGCAGTGGTTGCTTTCTGCCAAGGACAGGAGAAAAGACTTTGCTGTGCTTTGTCATCTTGAAGAAGGGAATCTCCAAGGGCTTGAACTGAGCTTGCCTCCTGCCTGAAGTCACAGGGACACAAAGACTTCACCCCTTCTGTTTGCCTGCATCTGGAACTGCTGTTTTAGCTGCTAACAGAGGGAAATTGCAACACCGACGCCGGCGAGCGACGCCGTAACCTGCACCGAAGCCGTGGGCACCGCTCGTGAAGAGCACGACGCACCGCCCCGACTTGCACCGTAGGCCCGACGCCTGCCGACGCCGTGCGACATCGACTCCGAAGCCGTCATCGAGGCCGCTGCCTGCACCGGAGCCGAGGACACCGCTCGTGACGCTCACGACGCACCGTCCCGACTCGCACCGCAGCCCCGACTTCACCGACGCCAGGGCTTCATCATCGCGGAGCCGATCCTCGACGTGGGTGACCCCCGAATCCATCGACGCCGCACCATCGTAAGGAACCGACGCCTCGCCGCCATCCGTGACGTCACCTCCCCGACACAGTAAGGAACCGACGCCTCACCTCCCCTGCGCTGCAGTAAGGAACCGAGACATCACCTCCCCTGGGGTCGTAAGGAACCGACGCCGCCGGCGCCAACGAAGCATCACCTCCCCGACGCCGTGCACCGTCTTTGTTTTCATCGAATTCCAGGTACTGTTCTTTGTGGGTCTGCTCGACTCCGGGCCCGACGCCGCGCACCTCGCGGTCGGCGCCGTACTTTGGGATTTCCACCGGTCACGACGTCGTGATAACTCCAAGTGGAGTTATTTGTTGCTACAAGCTTTATTTGATTGACTATCCTATTTTTGAAGATAACGTGAACTGTCTCTATCATTTTAAGTCTATTTTTGAGTACTGTATTGTGGATTTTTGCTATTGGGTCTTGTGATAAGTCTATATAAAGATTACTTATTTTTACATAAACAACCTGTGTGGTGTCCATCTGTAGTGTTTCACTGTATTACTGTATGTGGTCACAAATGCTTTACACACTGCCTCTGAGATAAGCCTGTCTGCTCGTGCCAAGCTACCAGGGGGTGAGCAGGGGTTATTTTAGGAGTGTTTCCCCCTTATCCTGACTAGAAGCAAGGGTCCCTATTTGGACAAAGGTGCAAACCATTGCCAACTAGAGACCCCCAGTTCTAACATTGGTGGTCAGCGGTGAGGATTCTGGACTTGCATTTGTGACTCGTGTACAGTGATTGGTGAACACTACTAGTGAGTGCAGACCAAACGCGACCACATACTGTTTTTCTGTTTTATGGTGTCCTCCTGGAGGTATTTTTGATACCATGACTCTGGTTAGTTGTTGCAAAATGGAACTCAACTTCTGGCACATGTTTATCTACACAATGAAGGAGCTACGTGTGTTTTGCAAGGAAAGAGGGCTGCCTGTGAAGAGAAGGTCCAGGGAGGATCTAGAGGCATCCCTATTTCAGTATGAGTTACCCCGCTGGAAGGCAACACTACCAGTTGAGTCTGAGGAGGAGGAATTCTCTAAAAGTGAGGGAGAAACAGAAAAAGATAGCTGGCTTCTGGCTCATGAGCAGAAGCTGAAAGAGATTGATGAAGAACTGAGAGAGATTGATGAGGCTCAGAGGGCCTTAGCCCAAGAAGAAGAAATTTGGGCAGCTCAGGAAGTGAGCTTTGCTGAGTTGGAGGTGGAGTCCAGCTCAGATGGTGGCAGCAAAATTAAGTTATTCAGTGCTGAGAGAGTAGTGCACACACCCAGAGATGTGGCGCCTGACTTGGAGGGGGTTAACATACACCAGGAGGTTCAAGGACATGAGGTAGCTCCAGTAGTGCGCAGTGTCCCTGAGAGGAATAGGGAAACTGACACAGGGATTCATGGTCCTAGTGGTGGGAGGGACACTCTACTGACTCTAGATGAGAGGTGCAGGGAGAGGGGTTCCCCCATGGTTGAAGTCCTGGTGTGTGAGTGTGAAGACCGCCCAGAAGAGTGTGGGTTGAGTGACAGAGACAGTCAGATACTGTCTTGCCAATCTCAGCAGAGTGGTGTGGAGTACATGTGTGAGGCACTGGATGGTGAGGTGAAGGATAACTTGGTTAACACCTGTGAGGGGTTGTGTGATCCAATTTGGGGAGAGCATATTGTAAGTCCCTGTTTTCCAGAGCTATGCCAACACCTGTTGGAGTGTGAGTTCTCTGACCTCAGGGAGCTCACATTGGAGGCAGACCTTTTGGTGGATTCCAGAGGGTCTGAAGAGGCATTGGGGAGTGACCCTAAGAGGAGTGGCTCAGGTGTCTTCCAACCCAGAGTGGTGGGAGAGGTTCAGTGTAGCCCAGCTAGGTCCCGTGGTAATGGGAGGGGTGTAGGGACTCACGTCCTGTCTCAGTGGAGAAGGAGTGAGTGTGGGGCTGCGTGTCCCAAGGTGCCCGAAACCCAGTCTCAGAGCCTGGATGGTTCTTCAAGGGAACACCAGGTAGGGAGCCTAGGCTGTCCTGATGGGCCGCCTGTTGAGGAGGATCTCCTAGTGTCTAGAGAACCTGGAGCGTCTGTAAATGGAGCTCCAGTGTTTCTGGTGTCTGGCAGTGCCGCTCCAGTTGGGAGGGTGCAGAAGTCCAGAGTGAGGGGTGAGAGGGGGAGAGAGTCCCCAGTGGAAGAACCAGTGGGTCAGGGACCAGCCAGAAGGGCTGAGTCACCAGTGAATGACCATGGTAACACCACTTCTGTCCTGGGGGATCTTCCCGCGCTGTCAGATGGACAGGGGTCGGGAGATCTGCGCCAGGCGGACTGTCACACAACACATGAGAGATGTGTTACCCTCTGGGGGGCATGCGTGCTCCCCAGGAAGTCCTGGTGCGCCAGGCAGATTATTACACAACTCTAGAGGAGTGTGTTTCCCTTGGGGGGTTGGTGTACCCTCCCGGAAGTCCTGGGTTGCCAGGCACAGGTCCAGCCTAAGGGTTCAGACCCTGGGTTGGAGGGCCAGGTTCAGGGTGTCCCCCTGACCTGGAGGAAGGGGCAGCTGCTAACAGTGCCCCTACCAGTTTGTCTTCTGGGGGCACCACTCCAGGTGGGAGGGTGCAGGGCCCCACTGAGGGAGGCAGGGAGAGGACAGCCTCACCCCTGACCTCTGCCCAGTCTAAGGGTACAGACCCTAAGCTGGGTTCCCAGTTGCAGGATAGAACCCCTGAACTGGTGGGCGAATTGTGCAGGACCCCTACCACAGGTGCCCTGACAATTCTAGAAGGGGGTACCGCTCCAGGTGGGAGGGTACAGAGCCCCAAGGAGGAGGACCGGGTGTGGGAGAGCCCACCCCAGTCTCCTGTCCAGCCGCCGGTTACAGGCCCGGGGCTGGTGGGTCAGTGTCAGGATGTCATACCTGACCTGACGGTTGGGAGAGTGGACAAAGGGTGCCAGGCACCTGGGGCTACTGCCCCCGCTCTCTGACACCACAGAGGTTGGAGAGCCATGAAAGGCCTGGGGCCTGGCTCTCATCACTGACGGCTGTCAGTGGCCACTGTGGCTTGCTGTCCTGGTGGACAGAGTTGCCCCTGGGAGGGGGACAGAAGTCACACCCCGGGGTGGACTAGGCCACACCTCTGTGTTGGCCATGTGGGTACTGTCTGTCGGTTGGGACACACCTGTGGGCAAGCTAAGGTTAGGTGCTGCACAGGTGGTGTCCACAGTTGAGGAGAAGGGTTCCCCATGGGTTAGCTGGGTGGGCCCTGAGAGTATGGACAGAGGGATCCAAATAGGTTCAGATTGGCGTAGAACTGGAGTATGCCCCTGCTGTTGTGGGCCAGGGTCCAGGTTCTATCGCCCAAAGCAGAGAAGCCCATCAGGGTAGTGATTGGTCTCCCCTGCGTTTTGGCTGGAAGGGGGTTGTGTTGGACTTGGCCCTTTTTGCAGGGTCATCCCTGAACTTTTTGCCTTCCTCCTATATTTTCTCTGACCTGTTTTTGTTGGTTTTATGACTCTGGGCACTTTACCACTGCTGATCAGTGCTAAAGTGCATATGCTCTCCCCATGATAAATTGTGTTATGGATTAGTGACTCCATGATTGGATGATTGGTTTACTTGTCAGTCCCTAGTACAGTGCACTGCGTGTGCCCAGGGCTTGTAAATCCAATGCTGCTGGTGGGCTTGCAGCACTGGTTGTGCCACCCACAGAAGCAGCTTGTAAAATGTGTCTCAGGCCTGCCATTGCAGAGCCTGTGTGCAGTCTGTGACTGCCATGTCGACTTGGCAAGTGCACCCACTTGCCAGTCCCTAAACCTTCCCTTATCTTCATATCAGACACCCCTAAGGTAGGCCCAAGGGCAGGGTGCATTGTAAGTATAAGGTAGGACATGCCCTGGTGTGTGTGGCATGTCCTAATAGTGAATTACAGCCATTTTCGTTTTTCACTATTGCAAGGCTACCTGCTCCCCATAGGCCAGAATGGGCAGACTGACTATTACACTTTATAGTCAGAACTGACCCAGGGAACATGGTAGAAAAACGAATTTAGTATGCCTGAACTCAGAATGATAAAATACATCTTTTAGTGAAGTTGGTTTTAACATTCTGTGTTTGAAAATACCACTTTTAGAAAGTAGGTATTTTCTTGCCTAAACCATCCAGCTGCCTCTGCTCAGGTTGTGTATTGTGTGTCTGGATTTGTGAGTGACAGGGGCTGGGGGATTCCAGGAGGCAGGGTGAGTCAGCACAGGGCTGAATAGGAAGGTCTGCATCCAGAGTGGAGGGAGGAGTTGCACCTGGGTCTGAATAGGGCTGTGCCTGCCTTCCACAATGCTGGCTCCACCTCCTGCCGGGCGTCTGATGGCTCTGCCCCTCACTCACAAAGGAAAGAAGGAGTCAGAAAAACAAAGTGCTCCAGGACTGACCAGAACTGGTTTTGGACTAGGCAGAGGCCTCTCTGCCTTCAGAGAACAAAGGGAAAAGGTGTATAAAAAGGGGACCCAGACCCCTAGGAAATTAGATCACTTCTGGGAAATCAAGAAACCTGTTGCCAAGGAGAAGAACCGGAGAAGCTGAAGGAGGAGTACTGCCCCTGTGCTGTTTTGCTGATTGGGGTTGGCCTGCAGTGGTTGCTTTCTGCCAAGGACAGGAGAAAAGACTTTGCTGTGCTTTGTCATCTTGAAGAAGGGAATCTCCAAGGGCTTGAACTGAGCTTGCCTCCTGCCTGAAGTCACAGGGACACAAAGACTTCACCCCTTCTGTTTGCCTGCATCTGGAACTGCTGTTTTAGCTGCTAACAGAGGGAAATTGCAACACCGACGCCGGCGAGCGACGCCGTAACCTGCACCGAAGCCGTGGGCACCGCTCGTGAAGAGCACGACGCACCGCCCCGACTTGCACCGTAGGCCCGACGCCTGCCGACGCCGTGCGACATCGACTCCGAAGCCGTCATCGAGGCCGCTGCCTGCACCGGAGCCGAGGACACCGCTCGTGACGCTCACGACGCACCGTCCCGACTCGCACCGCAGCCCCGACTTCACCGACGCCAGGGCTTCATCATCGCGGAGCCGATCCTCGACGTGGGTGACCCCGAATCCATCGACGCCGCACCATCGTAAGGAACCGACGCCTCGCCGCCATCCGTGACGTCACCTCCCCGACACAGTAAGGAACCGACGCCTCACCTCCCTGCGCTGCAGTAAGGAACCGAGACATCACCTCCCCTGGGGTCGTAAGGAACCGACGCCGCCGGCGCCAACGAAGCATCACCTCCCCGACGCCGTGCACCGTCTTTGTTTTCATCGAATTCCAGGTACTGTTCTTTGTGGGTCTGCTCGACTCCGGGCCCGACGCCGCGCACCTCGCGGTCGGCGCCGTACTTTGGGATTTCCACCGGTCACGACGTCGTGATAACTCCAAGTGGAGTTATTTGTTGCTACAAGCTTTATTTGATTGACTATCCTATTTTTGAAGATAACGTGAACTGTCTCTATCATTTTAAGTCTATTTTTGAGTACTGTATTGTGGATTTTTGCTATTGGGTCTTGTGATAAGTCTATATAAAGATTACTTATTTTTACATAAACAACCTGTGTGGTGTCCATCTGTAGTGTTTCACTGTATTACTGTATGTGGTCACAAATGCTTTACACACTGCCTCTGAGATAAGCCTGTCTGCTCGTGCCAAGCTACCAGGGGGTGAGCAGGGGTTATTTTAGGAGTGTTTCCCCCTTATCCTGACTAGAAGCAAGGGTCCCTATTTGGACAAAGGTGCAAACCATTGCCAACTAGAGACCCCCAGTTCTAACAATAACACTGATTTCTATATCATTTTTCAGACCAAGAACTTCATTATACAGTAAGTACTTTTCGAGATATTAATTTTGCAAGTTTGCAAAATAAATCAACTTTGTGGGCAATTATGCACCATTGAGGTAAATGGGAAAAAATAAAAAAATGCATATAAAATCATACAGTTGTATTTCGAGGTTTCCTTCAGGATTTAGGTAGGTAGCAAGGCCAGGTCCAATTTTCACCAGCGAATTCTCTGGAGCTTCCCGGATGCGGCTGGGAGGAGGGTGCTGAGGTCGTTGGCAGCTGGTGCACTATGAGAAGGGGACCACCTGGAAAAACACTGCACCAGGTCACTTAAAGGGAAGTCAGAGGGATCCCACTTGAGGAAGCAGGTCACAGAGGCAGCAGGTTCATGGGAGCACAACTGGTTCATCAGTACCCAGGCTGGGTGGGCTGGGTGCAGAGCAGATAGGTCAGCTGGGTGGCGTGAGTCAAAATGTCCTCGCAGTCAGAGGCAGGCAGCTTGGAGAGGCGATTTCTGGACAGCTGGGCCACTCACAAAGTGGATTTCAATGCCCCTCGATGGGTGCTTGCTTCCTGGGAAGTTGGAGTCTGGATTGGACTCTTCGTCTCAGTGAATGCTGTAGAGAATCCGGTACCCCGGGTATTGGTGTGGCACGGCTCTGTTAGATCCTGGTGTCTCCACACTTGGAGGGGAGACAGATTGACCCTCCAGAGCTGGTGTACCACTGTTGGTTCGGGTGCTGCATCGGAGTCACTGGGGAGCAGCAAATCAGGAAACTGGGTTCTGCTGATTCGGTATCTGTGGACTTAAGGGGAGTAGTACCTCTATTTCAAGGGAGTTCTTTCGTGAATTGTCAAAAGTTGGAGGTGCTCTGGGGTTCTTGGAGGCCTCACAGTTGTAGGACGAGACAGCACACCATGATTCTCGAGTCCTTAAGGGAACAGGCAGGGTTTGGCACCAATTTTCTGCAGCAGGGCTTCAGTCCTCAGTTCAGGAGCTCTTCTTTGTCCTTATCTTCTCTGTGTCCATCTAATCTGAAGTTCAGGGTCCAGGGATGGCACTTAAATACTAAATTTAGGGGCATTACAAGGGGTGACAGGGAGCGGCCAATTTGGCTACCTACCTTTAGGGTGTCTACTAGGCCTGGGCGGAAAACTACGCTACGCTTGCATAGTTTGCCTAGTTTGCGCAACTACGCGCTACGCGAATTGCACGTAGCACAGTGCAAAAACACGTAGCGTAGCGGGCATTTTTTGCTTGCTCACAGTACTCAACGTCAAGTTGGCGACCGCGAATGAGCAAAATGACAACCCGGCGAGACTTTTTCCTCGTTCGCGATCAGCAACATCAAGTTGCCGATCGCGAGCGTGGAAAATAAACCTCCCGGCGAGATTCTCAACGCGGGGAGGTCAGGTTTCTCATTGCGAGTGGTCGCGTATGCTCGCGACCGCTCGCGATGAGAAACTACCAGTCCGCGTTGAGAAAACTGCCGCTCGAGTACAAATCTACTCGAGCGGCAGAAAACAACCGCTTGCACTGTGCAAGATGCCGTTTGCAATGATTGCACAGTGCGGACAAGCATCCGGCACTGTGCAATCATTGCGAACAGCATTTCCTACCGCACTACGCAGTTCGCGTAGTGCTACGCGTAGCTCGCTTAGTGCGAAGTGCACTTCGCGTAGCTACGCACAGCGCTACTACACGAACTATGCCCAGGGTTAGTGTCTACACCCTCTAAGTGACCACTTACTGTGGGAAGGGGCACCAACCTGACCCTAATTCACTGATTCCCTTTCAAACCATGATGGAGGAAAATGAAAAGTGGGTTGGTTCTGGCAGAATGGGGACCCACCTCTTAATTTAGCTAATTTTCACCCTTGTGCCCCTGCTAAATGTGTAGCAGGACAGAGGGATTGGCATCCTCCACTCTCTGGAGATGCCTGGGTCGCATTTCAAAGGCAGCATTGCCTTTAAAGCTTCCAGCCTTGGAATGCCATTTTGGCTTGGAGGAAGTGTGAAGCACCTCCGCCCAGGGCAGGCTTTGTTACTGGCCTCTGAGAGCGCTGGCTCTCACCCCATGAGGTCAGAAACATGTCTGGTGGTGGCAGACTGGCTAAAGCTAGTTAGAGACTACACCAGTGCTTGGTAGGTTTTCAGGGGACCCTCTAAAGGGTCTCATGTGTGCAGTTATTAATAAATCCAACACTGGCATCAGTGAGGATTTATTAGGATAAGATGTTTGGTACCAAACATCTTATGGTACAGTGAAGCCATCATGGAGCTAGGAAACTCGTGATGACAAGTATCCAGCCCATGTACTCTCTATGGCTTCCCTGTGTATTTACAATAACCAAGAATGGCTCAGATACTGCAGGGTAATATCTGCTCATGCAGATATGTCCACACATAGGATACAGTGCACCCTGCCTTAGGGCTATAACGCCTGCAGTAGGGGTCACCTGCCTATACCTCATGCAGTGTATGGGGGCATGGCACACAGCGCTGTGCCGTGTTGACTCTTCGGTTTTCTCTATACCAAGACAAGCAGCCTGCAATGCCTGTTTGCATGGTCTTGGTGAGGGGTCTCTGGGGTAGCACAAATTGTGCGGTAGCCCGAGTGGACCCTCTTCGGTCCTAATGCCTTAGGTATCAGGGGTACCATTTACTAGGGACTTATAGGGGTTGCTGAAGTTGTGCCAATTGTGGTACAGTTTCTATGGAAAGAACACTGGTACTGGGAACCGAGTTAGCAGGGACCCAGTACACCTCAGTTAAAGTTGCATCATAAATAAGGCTCCCGGTCTTCAGTTTTTAAGGATTTTTACAGATAATTACAGACAGAAAACAAAGTGTTTCCTGTCTGAATTTATTTTTAAAAGCGGAAAAATGCAGAAAAGTGTGCTTCCTGTGGGTGACTCTCGATGCTGTTTTTCGTGATTTCTAGGACCACAGCTGAGCAGATAGGTAGCATGGGAAATTAAAAATAGGTTGAGATTTCCCTAAATGCAGGTGTATGGTAGCATATATTTGTATTATAATCCTCTTATTTACCTGAAGGTGTAATGTTTTGCTATATTTGGCTGCTTAATGTGCTAAAACGTGACAGGCAGCAAAGCATGAGTGCATGTTTATAAGTTAAATAAATGTGGAAATTTACTCCATATATATATATTCGCAAAACACAAAAAAAATATGGATAAATACCAATAAGATGGGCAAAAAATAAATATGGATAAATACAGACGGAAATGTTAAAAAAATAAATACCATAAAACCGGGAGCCCTAATCATAAACCAGGCAAAAAGTGCACAGGGGTACTGCAACAAGAACCCAGTTTCCCACAGACATCTTCTTCTTTGAAAGTGAGCTACCATCTCCCTAAGTGTGTTGTTTAACAGTTATTTGGTTTGCAACCGCAATTGTGGTCACAAACTAGAGGTACATCTCTTTGAAATTCTCATTAAGAGGGGTCACCCCTTTCATGAAGCCTCCAGTTGTGATTTTGAATGAGTTGTAAAAGGCTTTTCCAAATCATAAAAGATGCTTAGAATATTGGAAAGCATATTTTTTTCAGTAGAAAACCATTTGATTTGGTAAATCAAAAAGTTTGCAATAGAAAAATGCTTCGGTATCAGCCCATATTGCATCATTGATGAACCTGCAATTCAGTTGTTAAAGAGAAATCGAAAATATGTGCCAGACAGTTTTTTTTAATGACTGATATGTCTAAACTTTTCAATAAATAAAATAGTTTGCAAAAAACGACTTTGGCAGAATACGCTATCTAAGCGCAGACTATAAAGCGTACAATTGCACATAAACTCTTCAGATTTGCTGGTTCATATTTCTTTCTGTATATTTGAATCAAAATTTCTAATAAAACAAAAACGTTTGGTAAAATGGTTTTAAAAAGACATGTTAGATGGTCCACTACCGATATAAATGGCATCTAAATCTCTGCTAAGCAGCTGGTATCATTAAATGTTTAATCAAAAAGATATAATTTTCCCTAAAAGTAGCTTACATTTATCAGATAATTATTGAACCTAAATTCCAGTCCAATGATTCTCCTCTCATTTATTCAAAAAAATATTCTTATACCAAAACACCATGTTTGGAGGAGGTGGGTACATAAAGCAAGTGATTAAGGTAATAAAATGATAAATTAATGATTGTGTGAACACTAGTGTATTTTGAACAAATACCTCTTTCTGATGCCCTGGAATTCCATAATAATTTTAATGAATTATTATCTGTTCATATTAAATGGCCATTTACAGAAATTCACGTTGCTTTTATTTCTACGCATTCCTTGGAGCAATAATTTATTTCTCTTAAATATGTCTGCATTTTAATAATTGGCATCCCATGTTTTATCGTACATGACATTTTAAAGACTTATTCATGACCTGGTCACCACACATATTGTAAAGCGCAATATAACGTTGCGCCCAAGAGTAATGCTTACTAGCAATAATGTGTTTTTTACAGCACTTCATACCACAGTTTGTGACATTTCTAAGCATTGTAAATATCAGGTGTTAGTACTATCAAATTTAATGATACTAAATGTATCCACCTTAGAAGGATGAAACACTTAGTTGTCCATGCTGGGATTCGAAGCTGTGGCCTACAGAATACACGAGATGCCAGCCAAGAATCCTTACCTCACTAAGATAACTTTCCAGTCTTATATATGTGTTTTTGCATCATGTTTTGCCAACTCAAAGTATTGTCCAATGGTGATAGTGACAGCAAGGGGTGTGTATGGCATTTGGGTTTACCAAGCCAGAATGTAAGGAATTTTTCATTTATCGTGTGCAAATGGGGGCTACAGATTTCATTTCAAGTCTTAAGTGTGAATTGTGATTCTATATCACATCAATAGCTCTGCTTAGAATTCGCTTCTGAGAGAACATATACAGCCTATAAAACAAAATGGTGCCTTAGTACTTAATCCTAAGCAATGTTTACAGTGCTTAATTTGAGCTGGTGGTTTCCAGTGCTCGGTATCGGAACATAATTATCAGATGGGTGCTTGTGACAGTCGGCCACAAGATAACGCTGCCCGGCTAATTTAAAGAAGACCACAACAACAGTTAAATATTAATTCAATATACATTCAAAATGACTATTATCTGCCACCCAAGCCATTCTTAAAGCTTTGGGGGCCTGTGATAGTCTGAATTGTCACACTTGTAGGAGTGTGACGGTTAGTAGCTGTGATTTTACTATCATTGGCAGCATGGCAGGGGCAATGTGTGGTGCAAGCTGGCAGTGGCCTCCTGACCAGAGCCCTGGCACTTCTCTTTTTTACAAATTAAGCACTGATGTTTGCCACTTGGGCGGTCAATACAGGTGGAGAGAGAATGCAAAAAACAAGTTTCTGTCTCCATGTTTGGGTAGTATGTTCTCAATTTTCCTAGTTTTCCATCATCGGTGGTAGTGATGCCTGTGTTTTACTGGAGTGCCTGCTAGAGTCTCGGGGCCTCATTTATGAGACTCCTTGCGCCTCCGAAACGTCACTTTTTTTGACGTTTGCGTGATATTTATCAGGTAGCACTAAGCCACTTTTTTGGGCTTAATGCTGCCTGATAAATATCAGTCCCTTTAACGCAGTGTTCTGCGTTAAAGGGGCGTGCAATCGGTGTTGCTGGGGGCGTTCCCAGCAACACCCATGGCCTTTTGACACTGCCCCAGATTTACGAGAAATCGTAAATCTGAGGCAGCGCCAAAAGCTTACGCCTCCCCAGGGGAGGCGTAAGGGAGGCACAACGAGAAGAAATATCCTTATTTCTCCTCGTTTTTCCTTTTTCTATGCGTGCTGCATTCTGCAGCACACATAGAAAGAGGAAGAAGCCTCTTGGGATTATTTTTGTACAGAAAGGTTTCCCTTCCTGTACAAAAATAATCATCCCCGCAACGCACACACCCTTGCACCATGGTGCAAAGGTGCCTGCGTTGGCGCACGGCAGCCCATTGTGCGCCAGCGCAGGGGAAAAGGACAGGAATACGACATATCTGATAGATACGGCGCATTCCTGCCCTTTTCTTTTGTTGTAGGGAAGCGCAGCAGGTAGGCCTGCTGTGCTGCCCTAAGGCAAAACCTCATAAATGTGGCCCTCAGTGTCCAGTGCTGTCATGGTATCATAGCATCCATGCCCATGGGACAGGCATCTCATTCTCTCCTGCACATGACAGGGCCATCCAAAGACACCACAATGTTGGTTTTTGGGGGAGTGCCATTGATGGGTGATGATACACCACCCAGATTTAGACTAGGAAATATCAGTCAAATCCCCAGTGTATTGTTCCCTGACTCTTCCAGAACACTGATCTCAAGAGGTATGATCATACACCAATAAGAGCAAGAGGGTGGGGCTCTTTTGTATAGGAGAAGCAACCATATAATGTAATACTGCCTACATCAGAGGTGTTTTCCTCTAGCATGAATTGCTCGTCCATGGTACAAACTACTGTTAAACTCTACAATTATACTAAGGGCCTTATTATGACTTTGGTGGTGCGGGAGTGGGCCGCCACCCCAGCACCCTCCTTTTGCACTGCCAAAGCCATAATTAGACTACCCACCGGATTCCGACTGAATCCAGATCGGGAGGTCCTGCGGTGGATGGGCCACGGCGGTCCCTGTTTAAAGGCTCATAAGAGAGCAGTAACAGACACCACAATGTGAACACCATTGCAGGTTCCTGCAGGGCACGGACTGTTAAGTCCATGCCCTACAGAAACTGGGGGAGCGTGCAGCTATGGAGGCACACCATGTATTCATCCCCTGGCGCTGAGGCAAACTTTGTTTCCTCTCTGCCACACTTTTCATGGCAGGCTCACCACCATGAAAACCGTGGCAGAGAGGAAACTCATAATATGCTTGGTGTGGCCACAGCAGCCCCGCAAGCTTAATGCGGCTTCAACACAGCTGCAAAACTGCCAGGGATCAAAGATCCCTGGCGGTTGTGGTGGTGCCTATGCGGTCCAACCGCCCAAGTCATAATGGGGCGGTCGGACAGCCAGTGCGGCGCTGTCCGCACCACCACCGTGGCTACTGCAGACCGATGGACCGCCATAGTCATAATAAATCCCTTAACCTCCACCAAGTAATAAAGTACCACCTAAAATTTAGTGAGGTCACAAGAGTTTTCTGAACATTTTCTACATCACTATTAAAGAACACAGTTGACAAAATTAGTCTTTTTCTTATTTATCCTTTTTCTAACAAGAGAGAATTTATCAACATAGCAGGTCCTGCATCACTGTCAAAAGAACCATGTGTTGGTCAGTCTACATTATTATGAGGAAACAATTGCTTGATTCAGAGTTTAACACAGTGGAGTTGTTTAACTGGGGTAACATCAAGTATGGGGCAGCTAATGTTGTCCTGAGATCTCCTACATTTATTTAATGTTTCACTTAGCATTCACAAAATTGGATTCACTTTTGGCCCAGATTACAGAAATGTATTCCAAATCTTAGCAGGCACCCCTTTTGTTCATGGTCCTCAGTGTACATTAGACCAGCAGGTGCTTGCATGCTGCCCTAATATGCCCATATGATCAGCCTTCGACAGCTAGCACAGCATCAGCGTTGGTCTGCAGAATGTGTTTATCAGACCCTTCCTTAAAATTTAATGCATCAACTGACTTCTGTGCCAGTACATTCAACAGTGGGAGTTATCTCATTTTGATGGGGCATTCCCCAAGGAAATAAAGAACTTCTCACTTCCTTTGGCATTTACTCCATACACAGACATTTGTTCACTCATGAGAACACCTCCCTTCAACAGTGCATAGTCCACAAGCTCCCCTGAGCTAAATATTGTACAATGTTTAGGCCGCTACCAAGCACCTTCCTTGTGTGTGAGTGAGGGTGCACTCAGAGATGCTTCCCTTGAGACAGGAGCTGACTTACCTGACTGAGAAAGGATTGGGCTACCTTGGTGCTGCTTACGCACACATATCCAGGGCTTCTATCTGAAGGATGGTGGTTACCAGTACTCAAAAGATACCTGCAGTGGTGGCTATTATGAAAAAGACAATGGAAAGGAACTTGACAACTCCACCAAAAATAGCTGCAATGTAAATCATTTTGGAACGAAAACCATAGAATTTGAAATACGTGGTTAGAATATTCCCATTTAGGGGCGTGGCTTGGACGCTGGAAGGCATGGCTGCCTAGCTCCGATGCTCGTCAGACCGAAGGGAGACTGAAGAGAAATACGAACCTTCTGGGCGGACAATTTCGAGCTCTATCGCTGGGCTCCAAAATATGAACTGCCAGAGAACACGATGAGAGCACTTTGAGACGTCCGGTTACCTGATAACCTCTATTTTCGACCAGCGAAAGGAACGAAGCGATCTCCGTCATGTCAGGCAAAATGGCGCCGTAACGGAGAGATCTCGACATCTGAAGCTTCACGGCGTCTCTCCCATGCCATGGATGCGAGTTGCCCTTGAAGACCGGGAGTCACTGCTACCCATTACCACCATCCTCTACAGCCGGTGAGAGTATATCGCTGTGTATCACTGCCAGCTTTATGCAGTACCGCGCGGAGGCCTCGCTGCGCGTTGCCTGACCCTGACATGGCCGCCAATGCTCAGAAATCTCCACTTACAGCCAATTAGAAGCTTCACGGCGTCTCACCCATACCGCGGATGCGAGCTGCCCTTGCAGACCGGGAGTCAACACTACTCGTCACCACCATCCTTACAGCCGGTGAGAGTAGATCACTGTTTAACACCGCCAGCTTCGGGCAGTACCACGCGGAGGCCTCATTGCGCGCTGCCTGACCCTGACATGGCCGCCAATGCTCCGAAAACTTCACTTACAGCCTCCCTATGTCCAGCTACTTGAGTCACAGCGATGCGATCTTCACCAGGGTATGCAAATATCAGCGCCTAAGC
This sequence comes from Calotriton arnoldi, assembly GCA_963921515.1. Taxonomy (NCBI): domain Eukaryota; kingdom Metazoa; phylum Chordata; class Amphibia; order Caudata; family Salamandridae; genus Calotriton; species Calotriton arnoldi. Next base: position 1,436,337 of record CAWUFW010001579.1, on the reverse strand, counting down.
CCTATACACCTGAAACCGGGAGGCGGAATTCCCCAAGCTGTATAGGCTGTCTTTTCCGTGGCAACTTTCATCCTGGCCTAACTTAAAGACCTTCCTTTCACAACCTTGCCAGTCCAGTGTCCTGCATCATCGGTTCTGTTGCGGCCTCTCTACCAGTGAGTTTTTGTGCGCACCCTGCTGCACAGGCCAGTAAAATACTGTACCCCTTGATATCTCTTCAGCTCAAGGCTTGTGGTTTGGGACTTAAGGTCTTATGCGCCTGCCGGCAGCAACAGTGTGCACAGAACTCTTAACCAGGTTCAAATAACTAAACAAGCACGCTCTAGACCAATACAAACCGACCTCCCATTAACCAAAAGCGCGCCCACTAGATCGCACCCATCGCAAACGTCGCCATCAAGCCTAAAATACCAGCAGCCTTCAAACAAGAAACCATAGAGTTCATCCACACGGTACCACACGCACATCAGAATGGCGGATGAGAAAAGCAGAAATAGCAAGAAAGTGAGACCAGAACCAAACATCTCAGACTCTCCTATAAAGGCTAAACCTGATATCCATGGTACAATGGAAATGATATTAAAAAAGCTAGCAGAAGTCCATGACTTGGCAAAATCTACGAAAAGTAACACGGACACCATGCAGCTGGAACTCACAGCAATAAGGGCTGATATGAATACGACGAATGTGAGATTAGGTGACGCGGAACAAAGAATAGGTGTCGTGGAAGACGTAACCACTCAAGCCTGCAAAGAACTGGTGCACCTTCATAAAGTCACAGACGATTTACGGAAACAGAACGCGGAACTGGAAGACAGAAACAGAAGAGGGAACATAAGAATTTTTGGTATTCCGGAAAAAGCGGAGGAAGATGCAGGTTCGTGCGTGGCCTTTCTGGAAGCCTGGATTCCTATGATAACAGGTCTGAAAATCAACCCGGGCCTGGATTTGGATAGGGCACACAGAATACCTACCTTCGCCAATCCACACAGAATTGGTACAAGGCCCATGATCTGTAAACCGCTCCGTTTCCAACACACAGAAGCCATTCTCGCTTTTGCCAGGAAATCTCAACAAATCACATGGGAAGGCAGAAAGATCACGTTCACACAGGACTATTCCAAAGAGACAGTGGATGTACGAAAGGGGTTCCTCCGACTACGAGAACAGCTAAGAGAAAGAAAAATCCTCTTCTCCTTTAATGGGCCCTCGAGATTCAGAATAGTGGAGAACGGAAGAGCTATGGTCTTCACAACCCCTCACGAACTAGCAAAGCATCTAGACGGCACCCCTTCTCAAGAAATGGATTCTGCTGCGGGTCCCTCCAACAAAAGGAAGCCTCTATCCTCTTTACTCTCACAGGAGTGACTGTCCCCTTTAGTGTGCTTAGGCAAGGTTGCGTAACTGCTCTAATCCTGTCAACACTATTTCAGTGCATATCTCCATTTCTAGTACGCTACATGATACGATATGTGGTCAACTATAAGGTACTAACACAGCGTTGGCTGTATCTCTACATTCATGTCGCCCGTAAAGCCTTTCTTAGAGAAATCTTGCTATAATGTCTCAGCATAGCACATCTTAGACGCAATAATGCATTGGTTCTGCAAATTTTAAATGGCGCTAATGTTTGAAGTTAAGGATGCTACTTATGTTAGAACACTGTTCTTATCTTTACCTACTCCCAGGTTAATCTGCTACATTCTACTTCGTTATACGTTACACGTGCCTTAGGTAGGACATGAGGTATGATCTACTTACTAGCTACTTTTCTTTCTTAGGCAAACTCCTCTTGAGCATAACCATGTTAAAATTGTTCTTCCCAGTAGGTATGTGGTTAATGTAAGGTCCTCCTTTTTGGTCTGCCGACGGTCGGTTCTGTCGTCGCAGCCTCTTTATACGATTTACTTGAGGGGGTGGGAGGGGAAGGGAGGGTGGTGGGTGGGGGAGGGTAGAAGGGAAAATGCTTAAAATGGTTGTTCTAAATTTACTCACTGTATTTTTTTGCTTCATGGTTTATTTGTTTTATTTATCTTGCTGTGTTATCTCTATCACACACCAGAGAATAGTGCTGCGTACAAGTGCATCAATCTCACATTCTAGTGCATGTAACTATTTTTCGATTATAGTAAATCCATCCCTCTCATATTGTCAATACTGCACTACCACGATCTATAAACCCTTACGATGACCCAGAATAATACACTTACAGATTACCTTACCGTCATTTCACTAAATGTCAAGGGCCTGAACCACCCGGTGAAGCGAAGAAAAGTGTTTGATTACCTTGCCAAAACTAAGGGAGATATTATCCTTCTCCAAGAAACAAAATTATCGAAAGAAGATACAAGCTTCATCAAACATGCTTGGATCTCTACCCTTGCTTGCTCTCCAGCAGACAACAAAAAGAAGGGAGTTATTACTCTCATTGCAAAAAAATCCAATATCTCTTTCCTTTCTCATACACATGATGACGAAGGTAGGCTACTAATCACACATTTGCAAAAAGGAGATGACCTCATCCATGTGGTCAACATATATGGTCCTAACTCAGATGAGCCATCATTCTGGGAAAAAATATCAGCTGCTATTGAAGGACTACCCCAAGACGACCTTATCGTGGTAGGCGGGGATTTCAACATGCCATTGGACCCCCTCCTAGATAGACAATCAAAATGTAAATATCATCAGTCCCGATCACATGATATCATCAATAAAATCTGCACCAAATATAACTTAAAAGATGCTTGGCGCCTCCAACACCCCGACACGAGACATTACACCTTCTATTCATCCCCACATAACTCCTATTCTAGAATAGATTATATCCTAAGATCTGCTAACTTCACCCACCGAATAGACCAGACAAATATAGCCCCTATTCTTATTTCAGATCACGCCTGTATCTCTACCAAACTTGCAGGCTCCCACCCTACCTCGCCTCCGAAGAGATGGCGTTTTAATGATGATATTCTACTAGATCACGCTAATAAACTGAAAATAACCAAGGCAATTGAGAACTATATAGCCAGGAACGACCTTCCCGAAATCTCCACAGCTACTTTTTGGGACGCTCTAAAAGCCACTGTACGCGGTGTCATTATCGGAATCAAGGCCCAGATTAATAAAAACTTAAACCAGGAACTTATATCTCTAGAAAATGAAATTAAAAATCTGGAACAAAGACACTCAGACAGGCTAGACGATCAAGAACTACTCACTAGCCTAACTAACAAGAAATACGAATACAACACCATTGTAAGTAAAAAAGCTGGTGTTTGGATCAATAAATTCAAAGCACTTAAGCTGTGCGAAGGAAACAAAGCTGGGAAACTACTGGCCTCATATCTTAAACACAAGCACAAACAATTCACCATCACCTCAATTAAAGACGCACACAATATCATGCACACCAAACATGACAAAATCCTAGAGGCCTTTCAAACATATTATAAGGACCTTTACAGCAACAAATTAATATTTAATACAGAGAACTGCGAGCAGTATTTAAAATCAATCAATCTTCCCAAACTGTCAAACGCAGATAAGACGCAGTTGGGGGCTCCCATTTCAGACCAGGAAATCTCCATGGCTATTAAAACACTCAAGACTAACAAAGCTCCTGGGCCGGATGGCTTTTCAGGCTCCTTTTACAAAGCATTTATCACCTCACTTCAACCGTCCCTACGTAGACTATTCAACTCTATGGCCAGGAATGGGGATGTCACAGATTCAATGAGGGAAGCCACAATTATTGTTATCCCCAAAGAAGGCAAAGACCCATTACTGCCTAAGAATTATAGGCCAATTTCCTTAATAAACGTGGATTGTAAGATCTACGCCAAAATTTTAGCCAGTAGATTAAACAAATTTCTACCTAACCGAATTAGTAACTCACAGGTGGGATTTCTCAAGAACCGTTTATCCAATGACAATACTAGTCTACTCTGCCATGTCTTGGAAAAAGCAAAAACGGCCACTACCCCCTTAGTCACCATCACACTAGACGCAGAAAAAGCGTTTGACAGGGTATCATGGCAATTTCTAAAACACTGTATGCAAACCTTCAATCTTGGTGAGACATTTATTAACATGGTCATGGCCCTTTACTATAACCCATCTGCCTGGATAGCCATTAATGGTTCTGTATCAGAGTCTTTCCGACTGGAACAGGGTACCAGGCAGGGCTGTCCCCTCTCGCCGGCTCTCTTTCTCTTAGCCCTAGAGCCACTAATCCAAGATATAAAACATAACGAGAAAGTTAGCGGTGTACTCTTTGGTGAAACACGGGTGAAACTAGCCGCATACGCGGATGATATTCTGATAATAACAGAAGAACCGGAGACCTCCATTAAAGCCCTGACAGATTCTATAGACACCTATGCTAGCCACTCAGCCTATAAACTTAACCGAGATAAATCTGAAGTTAAACCCCTCAATATTTATAGTACAAAGGATATCTTAGGCAGCTCGGGCCTAACGTGGCAACCAAACCATATTAAGTATCTGGGAATCGAGTTTTGCACCCAAACACTTGAGACTCTTCAACATAACGAAACCAAAACGCTTGAGCGGATCAAAACCCAACTAAACTCTTGGTCATCCAGATTCATAACCTGGTGGGGGAGAATTGAAACAATAAAAATGATGGTATCTCCTCTAGTAAATTACTTAATTACAATGCTGCCGCTTGCCTTATCGGATGATTTCCATCACAAATTGAGAGTCATTCTCTCGACCTTCTTGTGGAAGGGGAAGAAGGCAAGAATCAGTATGAAAGAACTCCAACTTCCCAAATCGCTTGGAGGTGTCAATTTACCGGATTTCAAACGTTATCAGGTGGCTTTTTTAGCAAAACAAGGGTCACACTGGCTTACACCCCTGTCAGACTATACTCCAGTATGGCTAGAAATTGAGAAATCTCTCCTCCTCAACATCCACCCTATTACCCTCCTCACCACCAACCTTGCCCGATTAACGTGCTCTGGTACTATTATTTTCAAGCAGACTAAATCCTCCCTGCTGAAGATAGACAAATTACTTGACGTTAGAGTAAAAAATTCCAATTTAGAATCTATTTGGGACAATAGCAATTTGCTATACAGAGGTCGCACTTTACACAACGACAACTTGATCAAGAAAGGAATCCTCTTTCCTCACCAACTCTATGCAGATACACAACCTCTGACCTTCAAGGAACTACAAACCACATACCACCTTGAACCTATAGAATTCTATTGTTTCCTGAAAGTAAAAGCTGCCATATCCAAAGCAAAAATCTCAACCTCATCGCCATCTCTACCAAAATATTTCTCAAAACTAAACGCCCTAGGCCACCAAGTTTCCTGGTTGTATAGATTACTAGGCCCCAAACAGTCTACACTCAACGCGAAAGCTATATCCTTTTGGAATTCGAAATCCACCGCCCCGTTCTCAGACTCTGACTGGACCTGGACGTGGAATTCGATATTTAAGAATAAAATTAGCCCTGTATTGTCCCAAACAAAATTTTGGCTCCTTCACAAAGTATTCTGGACGCCCTCCCGCCTGCACAAACATAAACTCCGAGAGGACGATATCTGCTGGAACTGTAAGAATGCAGTAGGCGACTTGGAGCATTTGCTACTGCTTTGCCCCTGTGTAACTTCCTACTGGGATAGGGTCTTCAAATTCATATCTAATCTCTTTCCCTTTGACGCTTGTAATGACCTCTCGTCACTTTTGTTCGCTCCCACAATAGCAGACTCCTTGAGTGAAAGCGACAAAGCACTTCTTGACCTCCTCATAATAGCGGCTATCAAAATCATTCTCACTAACTGGAAAGACACTAGTAAAGCGTCCTTTAACTGTTGGCTAAACTGGATCACCAACCTGCGAGGGGCAGACAATATTGTGCTTCACAATTCGCCATGGAAAAACCCAATTAGAAATCTATGGCTTTCTCTTGACATCTTCTTTGAATCACATAAACCACTGTGATCCCTCGACGATTACTAAATAACCGCTCACAGCACCTACCAGCGGTTGTCTAGATTGTTTCGCTTGTGCCAAGTATTGTAACCCTAATATTAACTCCTTCAAGACCCTAAACCGACACATAGGCCTAGTTGTACAAGAATGTACGCAATAGATAAAACAGAATTGCAAAACCGGCTTTGTGATATATATCTGAACTAGACGATACTCTTTTAATTTCAATTTAAGTTATCTTAAGTATTGTTTTGTACTGTATTGTATTGTATTGTATTGAACAAAAGGTAACTATACTGTACGCTATTACCTTTTTGATTTGTACCCTCCTTTATTTTGTGCACTATACTTATGCTTTTGTCATTGTACATTTTGAACAACTAATAAAAACTTATTGAATTAAAAAGAATATTCCCATTTAAATATTCCAGTCAGAAATAAAAATGGTCTCAACACAGCAGCTCAAAGACTTCTTTTAAACTGAACACTAACGCTGAACTCGATAAATAAGTTCACCACAGGTGCAAATTAATTGGCACATTTTTGTATCTGGCTATTTGTTGTGTAATATTTCTAATGCCTGTAGCAAGTACTACATTAAAATGTTTCTGAAAAAAATTGAGCTAGCGTTCTGCAAGAAGAAAATGACGCATCATACTAGAAGTGGGTTTATGTACGGAGAAAACATTCATGCTTGTAAAACAAGCACACCATGAAGAAGAAATAAAACAATAAACATGCCAGCCAGACTCCATGTAGCACATGAGAGAAGTATCTCACATCACATTTGCTGCAACAACTATTCTTCTATTGCTAAAACATAAGACTGACAATTTAGTTTTAATTCCATCTAGTACATGCTCTTAAAATCACATTTTTATTGTTCCCATTTAGCAATATACAGTGGTCTTGGTCTAACAATTCGAATTCACTGATAATTGAGAGACAGGTATTCATATGTTTTCGACCAGCAGCATCTTTTCGTGAAGTAGTGGAGAAGGTTGATTAGCGTTAAAAATTTACAACCACACAAATTCTGTATATTTTGTGGATATTCAAAAGATTCACGAGTTAATCTCTGAATGCAGCACACATAGAAAGAGGAAAAAGCAAAGAGAAATAAAGATAGCAGCGATTTCTGCTGTGTTGCGTTACTCTGAATTTATTTACTCATGGAGGGCCATGCAAGGTGGCCTTGCGTTGCTTAATAAATCTGATTGTTATTGCGTCGCCCCTGCACCCCTCTGTGTGGTGCAAGGGTAGTGCAACAACAATGATAAATATGCCCCCATGTTAAAATCAGTTATGCCAGAATACAAAATTATTTTACATAAATATGAATACAAACCACAAGACTTGGGAGTCTTGCTCCATTTGTGTGTTAACAGAGTACATGCTGTTTTTAATCTGCAGAATGCTTGTATGCTAAATCTATTTTTATATCACTTTTATTTTGAAGTTTTTGCTTTGTGCAGGTATATTTAATAGAGTGCACTCTATCCAAGGGCATTAGAGTCCTTTACTTATGCAACAGATTACAGGGCTTATTATGACTTTGGCATTCCTACAGCAGACGGTGCATCGCGCCGTCCGCTGTATGCCACCAAAGCCGTGGTGTGACCGCCTGCCATATTAGGAGTTAAATCCTGGTCTGTGGCGGTCTGATGGCGTTGGTCTGCTAGGCTCATAGAAGAGCCTCTCATGCAGACAGTCGCAGTCAGAGCGCCAACTGCACCTTACTGCACGGTTAGGCGTATATGCCCCACTGTGCAGGAAGGGGGTGCAAATCAAGGGGTGCACTATATGTGCCCCCTCACATGCACTCCCAGGCCCAAATCTGGCAGGGGGCCCTGTCAGGGCTCCCTTTGTTGCCATTCCGATGCCCTTTTCATGGCGGGCCACTGCCATGAAAAGGGCAGTTAAATGGCAACTCAGAATATACTCAGCGGTGCCGGCTGCGGCACCACCAGTATATTCCGCTGGTGAAAGACCACCAGCCCGTGGGATCCTTGATCCCAGTAGTGCTGGGGGTCTTGTGGCACTCCGACCGCGGCATTCGTAATACTGCGGGCGGTCCTGCAGTGTGGTTGTGGTCAGACTGCAACCACAGGTTCGGCGGTCCTGTGGACCACCAAACTCGTATTAAGGCCCTAAGTGATTTGCCCAAAATCACAGGCTGTTGAGCGTCATTCACAGGATGTTGAGTTAACTCCAGGATTTGAACCTGGCTCCCTAGTTTCAAAGTCAGTAGCTCTGGCTAATAATCCACATCTCTTAAAACAGTACCAAAAAGTGACTTTGGGAAAACATACAGTTCACAAAGACACACTATAAACACCAGCTTACACTGCTTGATGCTTTTATAAATCTAATGTGCTTTCCCCTTTGCACATTTAAAAATTGAACTTTGTGCCGCAGCGGAATAAAAAACACATGGGCAGTGGAGAAGATGTGCTCTAGTGGCTGAATAGCAAACTTCTGGACGAAAAGACCTTTATACGAATCATTTCAACTCTACTTTGCTAAATTGGGTGACTCTGGACAACAAAGCACAACCATGCAGTGATTTGAAAGGAGAGAGACTACTAGGCAGCCCATTTGAATTACCACTGACATCAAGAACATTTAACCCTTACTTTAGCCAAGATTGGTATGTTCTAATGTACAGAGCACAAATTGCAAAGCAGAGAGGAAGCTGAAGGTTATACCCCAGCTACCTTCAGTCTCTCCAACCCTTAGCCTCTGTGAGTAAAAGCTGGCCATTGTTTTTCCTGGTACAAACAATTCTTTTCTGGCAGTTAGTGCAAAAGGACTCAGGCATCAATAGATGGTTGGCTGAATGGGCTGCAGTATGAAGAAAAGAAGGCAGCGGGGACTGGGTTGGAAGGAAACGATGAGCAGAACACACTGGGCAGGGAGGAATGAGAGCAAGAAAGAGATGACCGGAATAACTAACTGAGCAGCTGAGGGAGAAAGGAAGGAAGTAGTTTAGAGTGAAGGAAGCAATGATGGGGAACGGACGAGGCAGGAGAGGGGAGGAGGAAGCGATGATCAGCGTGCCAAAGCAGAGCACACTAGGTTTAATTTCGCCGTTATGAGATTGTGCGTGCATACACAATGATAGTGTCAGAACACATATGTAACTTCCTAGAGCTTACTCAGCAATAGGGACTGGCACAGGCTGGGTGGGCTGGTTTACACATACTGCTTTAGAGAAATAATATTTCCGGGCAGCTGTGCTCGGGAGGGAAGGGAGAAATAAAACAGACTAAATGTCTGTGGAGTTGGAGAAGGTAAAGTGCAAAAGGCGGTCACTCAAAGTTCAGGTCGCCAATGACTGAGGTTGGCTGTCCCATTGCCCTGTGCAGTAAGCTGCAGTGGGTGCAAGACAAATGTGATTGGCAGAGCAACAGCCCAATGAGTGAAGAGGGCTGGATGAAAGCCCCCATGTGGAAGTATATTACATAAATAATTTTTACTAAAAGCAAAAGGTCTTGGCTAATATATATATATATATATATATATATTTATCAGTAGCGGTCGGTGGTGGGAGTGCCGCCGGCGCTGACGTGGGCGGGGTAGTAAACTACGGATTACGGCCGATTACAGGTAAGTACACATATAAATAAATAAAACGAATTTCGTTTCTGCGCTGCGTCGCCAAATGCGATGCAGCACGCGCAACGAAATTCGTTTTATTTATTTATATGTGTACTTACCTGTAATCGGCCGTAATCCGTAGTTTACTACCCCCACCCTGCCCCACCCCAGCCCCACCTCAGCGCCCGGCGGCACTCCCACCACCGACCGCAACTGATATATATATATATATATATATATATATATATATATATATATATATATATAAATAAAGAAAAGCAGTGAAGATAAGGTTCATTATCTATGCTCATTGCACACCCTCCATTTCAGTTAGTCATATCCTTGTTGGTGGCTGAAACAAGAGACGGTGATCCATTAGTTCCTTCTTTGTGTCACACAGAAGGTTAGGGAGCTGAGACATTTGAAAAGAGGATACTTTGTAATTGTGTTGTTTAGTACGAAGGAGGGGTGTGTGCAGCAGTGGGAGGAATTTTAAATGAATCATTCAAAACACGAAATCTACAAGTAGTGACTTCCAGTCAGGGATTAACTGATTTAAAAACAACATTAGGTCTCTCTGCACAATTTGATATTGAAATATCGGTGTCTGCTGGGTTGTCCTTATCAAGAGATCATTTTTCACCATACCAACTGAAAATATTAATTTATAGCACAACAAATAGGAAATGCTGGTGGATTTTGTTCAACAGGAATGGGATGCTCTTTAAAGTCAGGCACAAACTGATAGGTCAGAAGCATTATTCTCTACATTACATTGTTCATTTATTCAAATACCATTTTCTTCTATATCATGCCTTGCAAGGTTTGCTTTGGTTTCTTTATCATTAATTTCACACTGCCCGAATTTTTAAGTAAAACAGTGTTGTCTTGTTTTGGGTAAGCAAAGTCATGCCCAAAAACTAAAAACGCACAATGAATATCTGGAAAAATTCGGGCAGTGTGAAACAAATGATAAGCAAACCAAAACAAACAAACCTTGAAAAGCAAGATCTAGAAGAAAATGGTCTTTTTATAGATGAACAATGTAATGTAGAGAATAATGCTTCTGACCTATCAGTTTGTGCCTGACTTTAAAGGGCATCCTGTTGAACAAAATCCACCAGCCTTTCCTACTTGTTGTGCTATAAATTAATGTTTTCAGTTGGTATGGTGAAAAAGTATCTCCTGATAAGGACAACCCAGTAGATACCGATATTTCAATATAAAATTGTGCAGAGGGACCTAATGTTGTTTTTAAATCAGTTAATACTTCACTGGAAGTCACTTGATTTGTTATGTTATGTTATAGGCATTTATACAGCGCGAACGGTTACCCAAAGGTGTCCTGGCGCTAGCTGCTCTCAAACTGGGCACTGAGATGGAAGATAATTTTTACAAGGTAAAAAGCCATGTCTTCAATTCCTTCCTGAAAGTTAGGATATTATGTGTGTTTCTCAAATAAAAGGGAGATCATTCCAGGCCTTGGCAGCACCGGCAATAAAACTTCTCCCTCCCCATGCAACTTTTTTTATGGGTGGTACTAATACCAACTTAGCACCAAGGGAGCGAAGGGTTCTTACGGGTTGATACCATTTCAAACGCTGTTTAAGGTAGTCTGGGCCTGTACCTTGCAGTGCTTTGTGCACGGTGCAAAGGGCCTTAAAGCGTACCCTTTTCCTGACAGGCAGCCAGTGAAGTTTTTGATTTCCTTGGCAATAGGAGTAAATTTCGGGGTACCAGTAAGCAGTCTTGCCGCCGCATTTTGTAACAATTGGAGCTTGTTCATGAACCGTTCTTGAATGTTTAAGTAAAGACCATTGCAGTAATCCAGCCTAGACATGATAAGTGCCGTGACTACTGTCCGTCGACTGTCTACTGGTAAGAAATGTAGTATTTTTTAATCATTTTGAGGGTATAAAAAGTGGCTGAGGTTACTGCATTTATCTGATCACCAAAATTGAGCTTGTCATCAATTATCACTCCTAAATTCTTTACTTTCTTGGTGGGTGTAGGAAGAGTACCCAATATATCCGGCCACCAATTGGGGGTCCAAAAGTTGGCATCATTTCCAAATAAGATGACCTCAGTCTTATCTGAATTAAGTTTCAGGCAATTTTGCGACATCCACCTCCCGACTGCCGCCATACAGTCGTGGAACTGAATGTCAATTCCTACTCCCTGCCCTGGTCGCAGAGCCACCACAATTTGCGTGTCGTCTGCGTAAGAAGTGAGGTCAAAGCCAAAAGAGCCAATTAAAAAAGCCAGGGAAGAGACATATACGTTAAAAGGGTCGGACTAAGGGAGGATCCCTGAGGTACTCCACAAGGCAGAGAGAACGGTTTAGAATAAAATTCATCTAGTGCCACAATTTGAGATCTACCCGTTAGGAAGGACTTCAGCAGCTTCCATGCCTTACCCTGAATCCCGCATGCTGATAATTGGTTCAGCAGTAGGTCATGATGGACCGTATCAAAGGCTGCCGATAAGTCCAACATAATCAAGGCGGCCTTGCCTCCCTATCCAATACTTCTCTAATTTCCTCAGTAGACTTAATGAGGGCAGACTCAGTGCTGTGTCCCTCTCTGAACCCATATTGAGTTGGGTCCAATGCCTGGGTTTCACCTAGGAAGGCACTGAGTTGTACATTCATCGATTTCTCGACCAGTTTGGCAGGCAGAGGGAGACGTGAAATTGGACGAAAGTTATTGGGGTCCTTGGGATCAAGGTTGGGCTTCTTCAGCAGCGGCAATATTGAGGCCACTTTCCAAAGTCTAGGAAATACCCTGCTTTGAACATTGAGTTGAACAGGGAGGTGAGAACAGGGGCAATAAGTCCCGAGGCACCTTTGATCACCGAAACTGGACAGGGGTCATAAGGGGAGCCTGACCTTGCTGCCAGAAAGAGCGTCTCTGTATCACTAACAGATAGTGGCTCAAATTTGTCAAAGACAGCGGTGGTCCTTCCTTCCAACTGTGTTACCGCCCCTGTAGTGCTTGGGTGGAGGAATGTCGAAAAGATGACCTCTACCTTATTTAAAAAGAAACTAGCAATATTTTCACATAGTTCCTGGCTCGTCTGGATTTTTGCAGGACGGGGGAGGCCAGATTAGAAACTGTTTTAAAGAGTTCTTTAGCCGAATTTATCGTAAGAGAAATTCGGTTTGTAAAGAACTCTTTTTTGCATTAAATATCATTAGTTTGTAGATGGCAAGACTATGTTTATAGCGTTTTTCTCCGCTTCCTTGTATTCTTGCCTCCAATTCCGCTCAAGGGATTTACAATTAAGTTTCTGTTTCCTTAGATCCTCTGTATACCAAGGTGCCGTTGGTTGAGATCTTTTGGAAGACAAGACTTTTTCTGGGGCTAGTTTATTACATGCTGTTTCTAGCCACTTAGTATAGTGCATAGTGGCCTCCTCTATTCCTGTGGGTGGTTGATCCAGAGTTGATGTAAGCGCATTTTCTAGAGCCTTGCCCTCAATTTTATTCCAAGCCCTGCTTTTAATTAGGTACTTTGGCCCCTTACTGCCCATACAGTACGCGGGGAGGGCCAGCTCAAATTGCACAGCAGAGTGGTCGGTCCAAGTAAGAGGCAACAGACCCGTGAAGCAGAGTTGTGGATGGTTAGAAAAATCCCATCCAGAGTATGACCTGCCACATGTGTAGGACCTGTTACCTGTTGGCTAAGGTCAGCGCTTTTCATCATGTCCAGAAGGGCAATCGTGTCTGGTTCCAGAGGAGCTTCCAGATAATAATTAAAGTCTCCCATAATCGTGAAGGAGCCAGTACAAAGCCCCTCTTCCAAAAGACTACTGATGGATGTTAGGAAGGTGCTCTTGGGACCAGGAGGTCTATATAGTAAAATACCCTTAAATGTGTGGTGATTCAATATTCTAAAACTAAAGGAAAGTGCCTCACAATCTGGATTTGAGGCTGTCTGAAAACCAGCTTTTAATGAGTCGTGATAGATAATTGCTAATCCACCACCTCTCCTAATTGGCCTGTTTAGAGTATGACATAGAAATCCCGGAGGAGTAGCTTTCACTATATCTGGACCTGAGGCTGCATCAGTCCATGCCTCTGTGATGAAAGCCAATTTGAAGTTTCCTTCCTCTATGAGAGTAGCACATTTCGTGTTTTGAATGATTCATTTAAAATTCCTCCCACTGCTGCACACACCCCTCCTTCGTACTAAACAACACAATTACAAAGTATTCTCTTTTCAAATGGCTCAGCTCCCTAACCTTCCCTGTGACACCAAGAAGGAACTAATGTACCTTCCCCTCATTGCTTTTCTATGGTTCTTTTTGTACTGATGCGGCGTGGAGAAACATCATGTCGGATTACATGCTTTCTGTCAACTAAATTAAGCAGGTGGAACTATCTCGCAAACGAAAAATGAGGAATTAAAAAACGAACGTAGACATTTTTTCTGGAAAGTTCCTTTTTTATTGACATAACATGCTTTCTAATAGACGGACAGAATGAAAGGCACCCACCACAAAAAATAAAGGCATGGATTTGGAGTGTGGGAAAACAAGGGGACTATGGAAGGACACCTTATGTGCTATACAAACACAGTATCAGCTCTGCATTTTTTTACTTTAATATTCCATTTATTACCGTATTTTAGCATATTAGAGACTGCTAAGCCCTGCAAAAAAAAAAGACACGTCCTTGACAACTGCTGTAGTAACACAACTAATGGTCCCATTTTTTTTTTCGTCTGTACCGATTTTTACAGATACAAATAGACATAAATGTATCCATTTCCAAGTTTGTATAGTTTTTCAAATATCAATTTCAAATATTATCAAAGTAGCTAATATGGATTTTTTAGAGATTCTCACTTCTTTCTTTTATGCCTACAAAGCCAATAGCTGTGAACATTAATAGGTGTGCAGTTAAAAAAAGTGTGACTGTTTGCTAATGAAGCTTAAGACAGCAACATGTGTGCGTATATGTTTGTGCTTCAATCCTTATGTGTTCATATGTGTGTATTGATTTATCATAAGGGTGTTTATAACATTACAACACAACAGGCATTCAAGCATACAGGCACAGTTATTGATTAAATAAATATGAAAATATACAAGTTGAAATTTCATTGTATTTGCAAAATCCCAAATAAATGTTGATTAACACACATAAAATGAACAAAAGTAGATATGAATATTGTAAAAAAACGGATCATAGAATTGGGAAACATAAACATAACATAACATAACATAACATAGCATACCAATTCAGGGGCAAATTTACAAGCCCCTTGAGACACTTTTGCGCTGCCGTTGCGTCACTTTTGTGACACAGCGGCGGCGTAAAAAATGCGGCCAATTTACAACGTGACGCATCTAGGGAGATGCGTCACGTTGTAAAGCCCTGAGTCACATTATACCTGCGTCAGGTATAATGTATGCAGAGTGGGCGTTCCAACGCAGGTAAGCCATGTAAAAGTGACTCAGTGAAATCTACAAGATTTCACTGCGTCACTTCTAGGACGCCACTGCGTCAAAACCTTAGGCTGCTTGAAGCAGACGTAAGGAGTGATGCAGTGTAATGGGAATAGGCCTCAAAATGCATTGCTGGAGTTGCGTTGTACTTGCGACACGACTCCAGCAATGAGTGACTTTTACCCCAAAAGATGCATCAGAATTTCTGATGCATCTGTCAATCCTTGCGCCATGGTGCGCCGTATTGTAAATACAGCACATCCCTGGTGGCGCAAGTGTTTCTCAGGGTGGCGCAGGGAAAGTGACGCATCTCTACAGATGCGTCACTTTCTTGTAACTCTGCCCCTCAGAGTTTAAGAGTTCCTTTTTGATTTTTTGGATTGCAGCAAG
Organism: Calotriton arnoldi; assembly: GCA_963921515.1. Lineage (NCBI taxonomy): Eukaryota > Metazoa > Chordata > Amphibia > Caudata > Salamandridae > Calotriton > Calotriton arnoldi. Next base: position 1,420,926 of record CAWUFW010001579.1, on the reverse strand, counting down.
CGTATGCAATGGTAATATAGTAGTGCCATATGTTTTTCCTCTCTCAATGCCTGAAGAAGAACTCAGGCCTTTTGTTTTAAATGAAAATGTTTCCCTGTGTGTAATACATTTTGTGTAGTAAATTTAATTGAACGGTAGTAAATATTTGTATTGTTTGTGACAATTATATTGTTTTATGTATTCGTTGTTTATTGAAGCAGGCTACGTATTGATGTGTAAGACTGTATTTTTTATTGACTTAATGGGGCTGGCTAACATATCATGTGATATGATGATTGGTGTACTCTAAAAGGAAGTGCTGTACTATGTACTTTGAAGGCTTAATGCCAGAGAATGAAGATTTTGGGGCATATTTACAAGGTCCTAGTGCCACCAGAGTGAGCGTAATTTTTTTATGCTCTGGTGGCGCTGTGTGCTGGCTCAAATTTGCAAGGCCACGCAAAACCACTTTGCGTGGCTTGGCATGGCCTTGTAAATATGGCCCTATTTCATGCAATATTCTGCGTTAAAGGGGCGTGTCATGGTGTTGCTGTGGGTGTTCCTATGCAACACCCATGGCTTTTTGACACTGACCCAGATGTACAAGGATTGGTAAATCTGAGGCAGCGCCAAAAACGAACGCCTTTCAGGGGGAAACGTTAAACTAGTGCAAAAAGGAGAAATACTTTTATTTCTCCTCGTTTTTTGCTCTTTCTACAGACCACATAGAAGGAGCAAAATGCCATTAATTATTTTTTTTGTGCAGGAATGTGTCCCTTCCTGCACAAACACAATCATCCCTGCAACGCATGCATCCTTGCACCTTGCACCATGGTGCAAGGGTGCCTGCATTGGTGCACAACTGCTGTTTTAGCGTAGGCACAGGGGTGCACTGTATTTCTGTAAATACGGCACATCCCAGCATTTTTAAAATGGCACAGCAAAATTGCCTGCTGCGCCATGCTGCGCCTTTTTATTGTAAATATCCCCCTTTGTTTTTTAAAATCTAATGTTATTGGTTTCTCTTTCTCTCAATCCAACAATCAAAGCACTTACCATAAACCTATACTCCTGTAAATTGAAAAGAGACCAAACAAGCTGACCAACAGTGAATTGCCCTTTTATTGAATGTTAAAAATAGAAAAAACCTGATACAGCAGGTTGGCATTTCAGTCTTTTGAGGCACATTTTTCATGGGGATATGTAAATCACTTTGTTAATGCTTAGTCTCAATTATTGCTTATGGGATAGTCAGTGTAACCCGAACATTCAGGCCAGCCTCTGCCTGAAGCACTCATTGCCATCGAGTCACCAAAATGCCAGTAGTAGCAGAAGACATCAACCAAACGTTCAGCAGCTGATTACATCACAGGAAGTAACATCACATTACGGTTTTACCCTGATTATTTTAGAGAAAATGCTGCCACATGATCTTTTCCAAAATGGCATTAAAGTAGCAATACAGCGGAACTAAAAAAAGCAACAATAAATGAGGGGGCAAACATTAAGTTCCAGATACATAAAATAATGACAGGTTTTTAACGCCTTCGCTGCGAGTGGAATTCCAGCCAGGTGCTGGACATTCCAATCGCGGGCGGGGTCATGACGAGCTCAGCTAGTCATGCGCACAGCCCGACCGTGAGGCAAAACGAGCTGAGCTCGTCATGAGCAGGGAAGAGGTTAAAGCAGATCCAAATCTATTTCTTAAAACATCACATTTTTGGAAAAGTATCTAAATGTAAACAGGGCTCATATGAGCTCCGTTTTCCAACAGTTCCTGCCACTGCCTTTGTGATCTCTCAGGCCATGGGTCGCAAAGGCAGTGTCAGGGGTTGCAATGAGTAAACCAGGGTCGCAGCTGCGACTCCAGATGACCCCTAAATGACATCCAGGAAGCACTTAGAAGACAATTGGGCCTTATTTATGAGAAGTGTTGCATCGCTGCGACAAAGCAGCGATGTGACACTTCTCAGGGGGCCCTCCTTGCGACACCATGGATGCGCCGTATTTACAGTATGGGGCATCATGTCGAAAGGAGTCACAGATACGTCAGTATTACTGATGTATCTGTAGGTGCAAAAGTGATGCATTGCTGGGGTGTGTCTGAAAACAGATGCAACTCCATCAATGTGCCCTTTCACATGGGGCAAGCCCCATGTGAAAGAACCTATGTCACCCTTACGCCTGCCGTGAGCAGGCGTAAGGTTTTGACACAAAGGCGTCCTAAAAGTGGCGCACTGAAATCGTATAGATTTCAATGCGCCACTTCTACAAGGCTTTGATGCGGGGTAACGCCCACCCTTCAAACATTATACCTGTTGTAAGAATAATGTAGTGCAGGGGTTTACGAAGTGGCGCATCTGTCTAGATGCGTCACTTCGTAAATATTCGTAAAACTGCATGTGTCAGACGAAACAGAAGGTCAACATGTTTCAGCCGTGATGACCCACATGGTGTCAAGGCTTTCGTCCGGACCTAAGAAGATGCTGCTGCAAACAAACAAGTGAATAATGAACAAATAATAAACATTAATGATACTGAAATTCAAAACCAGTTGTACAGCTGTTTTCAGTTCAAAAACTAGTGATCGTACCCGTCATGCACGGATAAGATACCTCACCTCTACCTGGCGACAGCTCAGGGAAGGGGGGCACCGCTCTCTCCGTCGGTACCCCGGGCTGTGTCAAAGCTGCAATAATAATGTTTATTATTTGTTCACTATTCACTTGTTTGTTTGCAGCAGCATCTTCTTAGGTCCTGACTAAAGCCTTGACACCATGTGGGTCATCACGGCTGAAACATGTTGACCTTCTGTTTCGTCTGACACATGCAGTTTAAAATCCATACTGCAGGTGCACTGTTTTTAATCCTGACAGCAGTAGCGGTCGGTGGTGGGAGTGCCGCCGGGCGCTGACGTGGGGCGGGGAGGGGCAGGGTGGGGGGTAGTAAACTACGGATTACGGGCGATTACAGGTAAGTACACATATAAATAAATAAAACGAATTTCGTTTCTCGCGCTGCATCGCCAAATGTGATGCAGCGCGAGAAACAAAATGTGTTTTATTTATTTATATGTGTACTTACCTGTAATCGCCCGTAATCCGTAGTTTACTACCCCCCACTCTGCCCCTCCCCCACCCCACGTCAGCGCCCGGCGGCACTCCCACCACCAACCGCTACTGCCTGACAGTGAGAACAAGCCAATAAAGTACATAATTTGTTCTCACTAGTTAGTTTTAACATCACTTCCTACACAGTACTTCTCTTTTGTGCTGCGCCCTCACCCAACTTATTCCTCTCATCTGTTGGATTTAGAATATCCTTTATAGAGTAGATACAAAAAACATCCCTGAGCTCCTCCCTCTCCGAGAGGAGGTTGTAGCCCTTGGTGAGACTACACTTCTTAATAAATAAGGCCCAATTGAATTTTGCAGTTCATTTTTCAGTTGGTGCCGTACACACCAATAAATAAAATCAAAAACCCATGTGTGGTCTGCTCCTATGAAATATGGTCTTGGAAATATTGATGACCGAAAATTCCAATTGAGTGTAAAACAAGGGCGTATTATGGGGAGCAACATAACGTCATTCACAAAAGCACATTCAAAATGGCGCTGCCCCGCGCGAAGGGCTTCGTATGGGAATGCTGCAGTTGTTGCTATGCTGTAAATAGGCCACGGCAGACCAAGTGAACTTTTCCCCTCGCGCGGAGTGACAGGATTATCCAGCTTGAAGGACCCATGTCATTGGCGGAGCTTTATCCTCCTTCCCTGCACTAATTTCATGCCCCAGATCCCGCGGTGAACCTGGGCTGTGCGGTTTCGCAGTCTGTGTGCCAGGTCAAAGTGGCAGGATTTATTATTGCAAAGCCGGCCCGAAAAGGGCACACCAGCTGTCCTGTCTAAGTAGATCAGAAAGCAGCAATGGATCTAATGAGGGAAGGGGCGTGGGGTAACTGAGAATATTGCATCTGCTCAAATGCTACAGGCTGGAATACAACGCACGAGCCACGCACTTAGGAAATCGAAAACCCACAAACAAATGCCGGAATGGCGTGTCAATTAAAAACAGCAAACTCTTTGTTAGACTTTTGTTGTAATTATCTTTTGGGTCGGATTGTCATTAGATAAAGCCCTATATGGCCCGGAGGAAGTTCAAACACAGTTCAGCGTGCAGCCTAACCTAGTTAAGATGCCTGAATCTTTAGTTTTAGATTAGAGCTGCATTAAAAATCAATGTGCTGTGATGTGAAATGGCAGTTCGGAGCCGTGTAAACAGGAGCGCTGTGAAAACGAGGACAGGGTGTCGCCTCCGAGATCTGATGCATTCTGAAGGCCCCGGCAAAAACTCTTGCAAAGGAGGATGCGGGGGGAGGGGCAGCTATTTTTAAATGAATAAGATGTCCTTTCAGTGAACCAGCCATGGGCAATAAAGTCTGCTTTCTAGAGCGACCCAGCCGTACAATACTGCCTGGAAGCATGGTTTGTTAGACTTTGCTCAGATACCATAAGCAACAAACTAGTCAGGTACACAGCACACTGACCTATGTGACCCATTTCTGCCGAAAAGGAGGGTCGGACTGACTTTTCTGGCGCTCTGGCAGTTCCCTGGTGGGCTGCAGGCTGGGGGCTGCTTTCAGAGCAGGATGAACTGCGAAGACCATGTCTGTCGCCCCAAGGTCCTATTCTTGTCGGGCGTGTTTGAAAACTTTTGACAAGGCTGATTTGGGTTTCCAGTCAAGTCCAGCAGTAAGGGGTTTCTGCAAATAATAAAAGGCCAGTAATTCGCTCAAATTACACCAAGCAACTGACACAGTCCGAACACAATCTGTATACTTACTGTGGGAAGAAACATGTATGTATTTAGGTGTTTGTAATAGTTCCAACGAGAACCATTTTTTCTGCATTTGAGTGCTTCGTGACCTAAAACGCTGGAAGCAAATAGCCATACAAAAGCAATAGGAGAAAACGAAAAATTCATTCTTAATATACATTAAGGTTTAAGTGGTTCACCCATTTAGTTGCAAGGTCCAATTCAGCTGGTCATATGTCCACATTTTGCAGCAACAGGCGATCACAGTTTTTGGGATTAGTCCTCTGTTTATTTTTAACTTCCGAACAACCACCTCATTCCCTATGGGGGTGGTGAACAATGTTTTCTCTTTGAAGGCCCACAAACTAGCTCACAATTGGTATATTAATGTGGTTTATCCGAAATCTGGCACTATTTTGAGAGGAACACCCCCCTTCGCCCCCTTCTCCCCCTTCCAAGAGGGTCCGTCAGAACATTCCACCTCAGAGAGATTCTGTCAGACTTCTTCTAACCTTTTCCTCTTAGATATTGGCCATTCTACAAACACTTCCTTGAAAGTATAGAAAGTGTGATCCTTAAGGGAGAAATGCTACCTTAATATACGTTTTGGACTAGCTTGTCATCATTCTCTCATTTGCAGGGGGATGTACTCACTTAAACGTAGGAGATATCACCATGAATGCAGCAGTGCTATAACCTGGCGCCTGCATTCAGAGCTTCAGTGTAGGCCATTTGAGCCTCTTCTGAATTATAACGCCTGCTTTGAGCACACACAAACGATGCAAACGTTCGGTGTTGTTTTGTTGCCTTTTTAGTGTGGTTGCAGTGCAAATGTAAAAAAACGGATATTTTCACGATGCTGCTTTTCATGGTAAGGGGTTCTTGGTTGATGATTCGACTAGAACACAGTTATATGTCGACAGAGGAAATTCGTGGTGTTTGAAGACAGTCAAGAAAGTGACACGAGCATCAATAAAATGAGTTGCTTATTTGAAAAGAGTAGTTTCACTGCTTCTAAATACTGTGACAAGCTAAACAAAATTCCAGATATGGGACCACAATTAAATAAAATCCATGCACGTCTCTAAGGTTTTTTACATAAAGGATAGATTTCCAAGAGAAGAAGTAGTTTATAGAGTAATCTGTTGTTGAACAGGGAGGCTCAGCAGAGTTTTAAAGTAGTTTTTTACATGCCATCTTTTAATAATCGTACTGCTTTCTCCTTGTCTTTGTTTTGATGATTTTGCTGAATTGAGGGGGCGTTTTTAGTATTATTATTATTATTATTATTATTATGAAGATTATTATTATTATTATCATTATAATTTAAAAATGCTAGTATTATTTGCGCAATGTAACTCTTAAAAATCGTTAGAAACACATCTTTCAAGACAGTAAAGAAAAATTACATATAAAAATAGTTTCACATCTTGTGCACCCTACCACTCAGTCTAATATTCAAAACATAAAACTAATTGACATAGACCCTTTTAAATAAATATCCTTAATTATGTTGCCCTTGCTGTTACCAGTAAATGACAACATTTAAACCTTATAACACTAAAGTAGGTTTCCTATTGTGGATCTGAAACCAGTCATCGGCCCGGCCAAACATCTCCTGTTTGCCATTAGATAAGCTCCCCCATCCACCCCATTGGTTAATTCTGTTGGTTGCAAACCAAATATAACCTCACATCCCCTAAATCCCCCTGTAAATACTTAAGATGTAGTTGTTTTCCCTTCTGGCATCCCTTCACCGGAATGCCACCACCAGCCTCAATCTAAGTACTGCCACGGCACAGAGCGCCTCAAAATAGGTCTTCAAACAACTGCTTGCATTCAAAGTTCCCACCCTCTTTGTAACAAACCCCCTCAGTTTTTATTTCTCGTCTGTAGTATATTATAACCACTCACTGGGTTTTAACTTTTGAAGTTTAATGCAACTGCTGCAGTAATCCTGTAACGCTAACTGCTCCAATGCACAAGAAACAATAGTTTACAGTTCCACAGCACATGACTTCAGTTTTTTAAAGCTGTCTTTTCATGGGATTCATAAAAAGCCCATAACCTAATCAATGGATCTTTTTAACCTTCATGTGCAGTACTGGCCCTAAAGAGGTGAATTTTTCAATTGCTAGACCTGACAGCCTTAGGGTAGACTTCTCACAAATTGTTGCCTTACTCCTCCATTTTTACTGATCTCATTTTCGTTGGCCTTAGGACTTTGTGCTCTTTACTACTGCTCACCAGTGCTAATGTGAGTGTGCTCTCTCCTCTAAACATGATACAATTGACTTACACCCAATTTGCATATTTAATTTACTTGTAAGTCCAGAGTAAAGTGGTACTACATGTACCCAGGGCCTGTAAATTAAATGCTACTAGTGGGCTTTCAGCACTGATTGTGCCACCCACTTAAGTAGCCCTTTAAACAAGCAGCAGGCCTGCCTCTGCAGCCTGTGTGTACAGTTTGAACTGCCATTTTCATCTGGCAAAATAAACCTTTTGCCAGGCCCAAAACCTCCTTTTTAATACATTTAAGTCACCCCTAGGGTTGGCGCTTGACAGCTGAGGGCAGGGTGCAGTGTATTTAAAAAGTTGGGCATGTACTTTTAACTTTTACGTGTCCTGGTAGTGAAAAGCACACACATTTGTTTTTCACGTTGCAAGGCCCTTCTTCTCCCATAAGATAACTTTGGGTACCCTTATTACATTTAATAAGTGGTAACTTTCAATTTAGAGCAGATAGAAATTTCGCGTTTGGTGTCTATTAAATTATAATTTAAAACCATCTTTAAAGGTAAAGTCGATTTTAAGTCACAAGTCAGAAAATGCCACTTTTACAAAGTCATAATTTTATGGTCCCAACCATTTGATGCCTTCTGCCTGTATCCTGGGACACATGCCTAGGTGTAGCTGACAGTTGGTCTTTGTGTATTGCTGCTCCCAGTCAGTGAGCCACAGGGAAAATAGGTTTGGCAGGATAGGCCATCTTTGACTTGATGAGGGGAAGGAGCTGTCTCCTACCATACTTGCACATCACAAAGACCCTGCCTGAGCACACTCACAAAGTGTTGGACACTAGTCTTTTGTGACACCAGACAAGCTGGGGCCAGTGCTGGGAGACATAAACCTCCAAACACATCTGGGGTGGAAATTTCAAGATCCTTCTCTTAATTCAAAGCTGATACCAGGCATACATAATAGAATGTTAGACCTGTCAGCCTCGGGGTTCCACCAAACGCTTTGTCTTACTCCTCCTTATTTTTCTGATCTAGTTTTTGCTGGCCTTAGGACTCTGTGCACTTTACCAGTTCTAAAGTGCATGTGATCACTCCTTAAAACTTTATAACATTGACTTATCCCCAATTGGCATATATAATTTACTTCTATGTCCCTAGTAAAGTGGTACTACGTGCACCAAGGGCTGGTAAATTAAATGCTACTAATCGGCATGCAGCACTTGTTGTGCCACCCACTGAAGTAGCCTTGCAAATCTGTCTCAGGCCTGCCTGTCATTGCAGCCTATGTGTGGAATTTTAAATTGCCATTTCAACCAGGCAAAGTAAACCTTTTGCCAGGCTCAAACCTGCCATTTTAAAACATAAAAGTTACCCCGAGGGTAGGCCCTACACAGCCCACAGGGCAGGGTGCAATGTATTTAAAAAGCAGAACATGTAATTTTAAGTTTTACATGTCCTTGGAGTGAAAAACTCTTAAATTCGTTTTTCACAACTCCTAGGCCTGCTCCTCCAATACGATAACATTGGAGTTACCTTATTACATTTAATGAACTGTAACTTCCAAAGGAAACAGTTAAACAGTTCATATTTGGTGTCTTTGGAATTGTAATGAAAAATCCTCTTTTATGGTGAAATCAGATTTGTGGTTACAGTTTTGAAAATGCCACTTTTAGAAAGTTGACATTTTCCTGCCTTAACCATTTAGTGCCCTCAGCCTGTCTCTGGGTCACATGACTGGGTGGTCTGTGTGTATTCCTCCTAGACAGCCACACACAATAGAAAGTTTCGGTGCATCTGAATGGGCCACCACTAGCAGGATGGGAGGGCGGAGTTAGGCACAGCCCCACTTACACCTAAATAGGCTGTGTCCTGTCTTCACACAAAGGATTGCAAACCCCCTTTTGTTAGTCTGGAGCCAACCCTTCAGTACACTCCCGGACCTGTGGATACTACAGAAGAAAGACTGCTCTGCTGCTCTGCTGCATGCTGCCCTGCTTGCTGAGAAGGAAGATTGAACATGCACCTTTCATCCCAGGCTGAAGTGATTCCAAGGGTCAGCCAGTCGACCTCCTGTTCTGAGCTAGAGGGACATAACAAATTCCAGAGGCTCCCTGCAATGTCCAGCTGACCTGATCCCTGCAACTAAGCTGGACCTGCCTGAGCCCTGCAAGCCTCTCACTGAGTGAGTTACTGCCCCAAAAAGTGGTTCCCCTCAGGTACTAGACCCTTGGTGTGGCTCAATTGAGCCCCCCTGAAGTTTTGGACTCTTTATGAACAAGTCAATTCATGATAAAACCTTGCCACCTATGCCAGCCGCCAACACGAGTTCCAATAGACCGGCTCATCAAGCTAGAGCATCAATTAGCATGGTGACCACCAAAGTGAAGCTCCAGCCCTCACCATCTGCGACACAACAGAATCTTGGCACTACAGCGACAACTGTCTGAGATGCACAATGCAGCACACATGAAAACAGAAAAAACGAGGAGAAATGTAACATTTCACCTCGTTGCGCCAAGGTAAGACCAGGTTTTCCCTGGTCTTAATTCTGGTGCTGCCTCCTATCTACGCCTCCCTTGTAAATAGGACGCAGCCTCAGAATAAATGGGTGTTGCGGTGGAACGCCCACAGCAACACCCATTGCCCTCCCCTTTCACGCTAAGCATAGAGTCAAAGGGGGCCTTATTTACAAGGCAGTGTTAAGCCACGTTAAGTGGCTTAACGCTGCCTTGTAAATAAGGCGAAGCACCTATCGCCACAGGAACTTCCTAAAATGTGATGTTCCCGTGGCTATAGGGGCTTGTACATATACCCCTTTGCTCAGCAGGCCTAACTTGGTCCTTGTTCCAGCCCGCGCTCCATTGCGGTCGGCCTGCATTTCTAACTTTGTCTTGGTCCAGTATGACCAGATTATCACAGTTGGCCTTTGTGCTCCTAGGCACTATTTTACCTTACATCTTTAAAATTGCATGGCTCCAGTTCCACTCAAAGAATTTTAACCTCAATAATTTATTAAACTTACTCTATTTTTTCTAAATTAGTGTGGGATTTTTGTGTTATGTTCTCACTTTGTTACTGTTTGAAGTGCTGCATAAATACTTTACACATTGCCTCTCAGACTGACTGCTTTTGTGCCAAGCAACCTAGGGGTCAAGCACAGGTTAATTTTGGGTATGCTTGTGTTTCACCCTAACAAAGATTGCGGTTGCTGATTGAGTATGGTTTCACCCCACTCAACCAGTAACCCAATTTCCAACAGCAGCATACATAGTATTTGCTAGTTTTCAAAGTTTTGTTTTTTCCCGGGCTTGAAAATATTTTTGCTTGGAATTCATTGGAAAGGACTGTGATTCCCACAAAGTTATAGCTTGGTGGGTATCCACGATCTACTTAAGAACCACACCTCCATAACACCATCCATGTGCACATCCCTCTCTATCTAAATGTAGGACAGCACAAAATCTGGTATGTCTATATACTTTTGAGAGTCATAAAGTCATTATGTGGTTGAGAATGTCTAAAGATCCTGATTCTGTCAATCAGAATCTGACATTTGTGCCCACCAATGGCACATTATGAGAAACTAAGTTCCAACTAATGTAAAAAAAAAGTTATGTGAACTGGAATTTCTCTTGGAACCTCTTTCCAAATTGTGAGTTTTGAAATAACATTCTTTGCTAAGTTCATATACGTAGTTTAATGAACAGTTTGAACATCACACATGTTTCTGTTCAGCAAATTCAATATACAAATATACCTTTGTAGTGTTAATGTTAAATATGGAACCCTACACTTATGTTGAAAATATAATATACATACATGGAAAGGTAATATGTTATGATATATTTATTAGGCACATGTACATCAAGTTTCTTGCCACTCACCCGTAACAACACTAAAATAAAACAAATTTACAGAGCTGATATACCAAATAGTCCTTTTATTACACTGAAGAGAATTCACTACATTGGAGGAGCTATAGAGAAGGGTAAACTCCTTAGGTTACTGATTTACCTTATGACCTTCAATAAGAAAGTGGCTACATTAACAAAAATCCTGAAAGGTGTGCCAGTGAGAGAACTTACTAGCCAAAAACGGAGTCATTTTTAATAGATAGCTCTATAGCCCTTAGTCATGGCTTTGACTTTGACGCACACTCTACTAAGTACTCGAAGCCAGGGTAGGGATTTTAGTAAGGGTGGAATATGTTCATATTAACCTGCTCCTGATGGCAGCTGAGCAGTGAAATTTTGAATTAGTTGCAAATTATGCGAATTAAAACTGTAGGCAAGATATATTAGGTTACTGTAGTTCAAACTTGTCTCCACCAAAACATTTATTATAAGGAACTGTAGATACAAATAAAGAAATAGCAGTCTTAGTTGGATAAAGCAAATGCTGCCTACTTTCGCTTGCTGTAATTTATATGTCATGTTAAAGTCCATTAAGACGCCCAAATGCTGAACATATTTCACTGGAGATAGAGGGGGCGTATTACTTCATGCCAACGGAATCCTTTTGTAGAACTCATGAGGGAAAGTAAAATCTAGACAATTTGCTAGAGCTACCGAATTTTTATTGCCAGAGCCTATTGGAGATTGGCTCCAGGATGATGGTGAGAGACCTCATGTAAATACTAGAAAATAAGGTAGATCAAATCCATCTTTAAGGAACATCACATTTAAAGTCCTGGTTTCTCTTAAGAATGATAGCATGTTTTATTTCACCCCTTTCGAAATATCAATCCAGTTAAACATTGTGCCCATGATACCTATTGCAGAGAGATGTTCATGAAGGTCTTATCGTAAATGATGTTGTAAATTGCTGACATTCCTGATAAAATCAGTGCTCTGACACCTCAATCTACTAGGCATCGAAGGTCATTCGGTACCAAGGGAAACACTAACCTGGTACTGTGATCATGACGGAACTTGCTTTGAAAGAATCTAATAGTTTTATGTTCTCTGTCAATTTTTGTAGCCAAACCTTTTCAGCAATTTCCATAGATGTATATATGCATAGATACAGCAAAAGGGAGATAGGATAAAAGTCATTAATTTAAAATCACAGGACAACTTTTGTACCATCATTACCATCTTCTTAAAAAAACTAATCATAAGGAGAAGAAAAATAAGAATCCCTCTTTTAATTTGTGCGCTTCGTGAACATTATTTATTAGACAGGCATGTAAACTCAGAGAAATAAATATCGTTCTACACGCTATTATTGCCATGAAACCACCTTTTTAATGCTCATATATTTTGTTAAACCCTCATCACTCTAGTAATGGCATGGTTCATCATCTTGCCTCTTTCTGGTCCATGGTCCATAGGATATAAGGATCCTATTACGCTGTGAAGTTTGGACAAACTTGATAGGGTAATAGGATGATTATATCCAATGGTTTACCCCTAACTTTTGGTACTTTAATCATTTCCCAGTGTTGGAAAGGAATCAAAGCGTACGCTTTCCCTCCCTTTGCCATGATCCAGAGAGTTCTTCAGAAAGTGAGACAAGACCAATGCTGTCTTGTCCTAATAACTCCCTTCTGGCCCTCTCAGGCCTGGTTCCCCACCACTCTAGAACTAGCTTGCAACCCCCCCTTTTTAATTCCAACCCAAGAGAATCTTCTAACAGATGTAGATGGAGGAGTTCACCCCTTAGTTCAGGCCGGGAATTTGAACCTTCTTGCCTGGAGAGTGTCAGGAGATCCAATGAAGTCTCAGGACTTTCGTCGACAGCTGCAACTCTCCTCGGAGAGTCCTGGGCCCCAGGCACTCACTACAGGTATAACAACATATGGAGAAGCTGGGTACATTGGTGCCTGGAAAGGAACCTGGATTCCGTGGAGGCACCTATTGTTGACATAGTAAACTTCCTTGTAGAACAGTTCAAAAGGGGCCTCAGCTATAGAACAATCAATTGCTATAGATCGGCTATCTCCGCAGGCCATGCCCTTGTCAACGGTAAAACTGTAGGTAAGAATGTCATTGTTGGTAGAGTACTTAAAAGTATTAGACTAAGGAGACCTCCTAAGCCCAAATACGAGTCTCTCTGGGACGTTAAGTTAATTCTAGATCTTTTCTCAAATTGGCCGGCTAATACTCACTTGAATAGGAAAAGTCTATCCATCAAACTCGCAACACTGCTATGTTTAATATCTTGCCCTAGGGTTTCCGATGTCAAAGCTCTTGAAATCACAAATAGATCCTATAATATGTTTGGTGTCAAATTTGAGCTAATTACGAGAACCAAGACTATGTCTGATTCAATCTTTTATCCACATTTTGATTTATGCAAAAAAAATTGTGTGGTAGATTGCATGAGAGAGTACGATCGCAGAATGAGTGGTCTTCGTGCTCAGGGCGTGAATCAGTTACTTATCTCCTTTGTTAAACCTCATAGAGCTATAACTTCGGCCTCTATTGCCAGATGGGTTAAAACTGTTATGAATTTAGCAGGTATTGATTTAAAGAAATTCCAAGCTCACTCACTTAGAGGTGCTATGGCCAGTAAATCTTTCTGGTCTGGTGGTAAGTTGGATGATATCCTTAAAGCGGCCGACTGGTCTAATGCTAGCACTTTCGCACGACATTACTGCAAACCAATCGAACACATGTCTGATGTAGTCTTACAAGGCTACCAACATGCATAATGGTAGCCTCCGTTCTTGTAATGAAATTGCGATTCTCCTATTACCATGACCAGAGAATCTGGATTTCATTAAAGACACGGAGGCTAACATTATCCCACCCATCCCTTCCCTTGGAAGGCTAAGGCTTACTTTATATTAACTTTCATGTCTAATACCTTTGAAAGAAAATGTTTTGAGGAGAAGATTATATAATAATTAGTTGTTTTAATAATAACATTATATAGTTTAAGTTGCATTGCTTGTCTTCCTATCCTTTTCTGGAAGTACTTATATCTCTTTTTATTTTCAGGTAACCTATCTTAATTTTGAGAAGTTTGGCCTTTGGATCCTTCCTCATTCATGTTCGTCCTTCATTTTGCGATGGGTTTAGGAGAAGCATTTTGAAGATTAAAATTGTGGACTTATTTTCTTCTCCACCACATTTAAAAGAGGCAGATTGTTGTTGGCTCATGCCTATTGTATGTTCCTAATGTTCTGTTCTGGAACCTTTTTACTTTGTGATGTATGCGGCTGCTTGGACTGCATTAAAAGAAATATGCATAATGTTAGCCTCCGTGTCTTTAATGAAATCCAGATTCTCTACTCATGGTAATAGGAGAATCGCAATTATATCCAATGGTTTACCCCTAACTTTTGGTACTTTAATCATACCTGAGCAATCAATAATAAAAGGGATACCCTGTTATTTTTAATCAGAGAAGACCCCAATTGCAATTTATATCAAAAGTGCTCCCTTGAACAAGATCCAGCCCATCCTGTTTTTAGGGACCAGGATGAGAACCGATGATTAAGCATACCGCTACTAGAGTGGATGACGGTCTGAAAAAAAAACATTTTGGTTTGTTTTCATTGCATAGGCTGCCACTCAGTGTTTTTCAAAACCAATGTGATTTCTAAATAGAGTGGGATACCTTTAGGTGACTGTAGATTCAGAGAAAGGGAGAACGCTATCCCATTCGCTTAAAAACATTCTCTCTTCCCCCCCGCCCCCCAAAATATGGTGTACATCCTACTGGGTTTTGTGGTTACATATACTCAAAACACATACAAAATAATTATTTTAGAGTTTTTGTGTACTGGAACAAAATATAAAATTGATTTTTAAAATGCAATAAATTTCATGATTTTTGCCATTGTCAGACCAAACGAAGGTCAATTGCTAAGAGTACCATTTTTGCTATCCTAATTTTATGATGCTATAATAATGATTTGTCATTGTGCAAGGCTAAATACTGGGCTCAAATCACTGTTAAGTGAATCGTTGCTAGACAATACAATAACTGACGTTTACTGCATTTTTCCAATATGAGGAAGATTTTCATCGACCTTTAAAGGCTGACAGGGTGAGCAAACACATTAATATTTCAAACTGTTATTAAAGTGTGCACACTGATTTCGACAGATTGAAAGTACCACATTTAAATCTGGAGAGTGCTTAAGTTGTCCCTGTGGTTGAAGATGGTAGGTACTAGCGCTCAGTTTTGGGGACTGGGATTTACTTTACAGAGAAAGAGAAAGAAAAGCAAACAAAGGAGAGAGAAGGGGAAGAGAAAGATAGGAAATGAAGAAGCAGGGCCGAAATATAACCAGTGGCAAAGATAGGAAGTGTAGGGTGGTGAGAAAAATGAGGAAAGAGGTGGAATTAAAATGAGGCAATCTTGATATTTAGCAGCCCACAGTGTCCAGCAGCACCATCTAAGGCTCCTAAGAATATATGTGCGCCACAACACTAACTTTTTTCAAATGCAGAACTTAGCCTGCATTTGTTTATGAATACGAAAAACACACATATAGGCAGTTACAGTCTCTGGGCCCACTGCTAACTCTTACAAATTCACATGCCACAATAACTTTACAGGTACGAACTGCACATTTTGTATATTTTTGAATTTTGTATATGGAATGCATATGCACTCCATAATGTGAATCTCTGTTCTGTATCTGGTGTGTGACATTGATCAGCTTCCAAACAGAATATATATCTGAGGATTCACATAAAAAAATCTGACCCTCTTACACTTTGTAGTAACAATGATCTAAATCTACAATAATGAATTCAGAATAAGTGCCAAGCTATGATGAAGTCTGCCTAAAAGAGCAAACCATATTGTTATAATAAATTCTAAATATTATTTTAAATGATAAAGATGATTATTTTGATAACTAATATATTACTTTATGTAAAACTCACTTATGTAAAAAAAGACAAAATTTATGGAGAAATTAAAAAATGAAAAGAAGTTTCACCAGAGCTCTGGTTTTGAACTAATGCCTTATTGTATGTAAACAAGAGATGGCAATGGAAACTAAGCCCATGTCAGTTAATCTGGCAAAGTCAGACATTATCTTCTCAATAATTTTTCTCTGACTTGATTTTGGAGAAATGTAATTAAATGCTCCATGGTATCTTCAACATTCTATTTCTAGTGTAATTGCTATTATCTTTGACCGCATAAGAAAAGTGAGCACAATTTACTGTCATTAATAATACTCTCACCAAGTGGTTGAACGACAAAACACACATTGTCTTTGAAACATAACTTAATTTGATATAGTAAAGAAAATCATAGGTACTTCGCACACTGCACGGTAATGTTTAGTTTGTGATCGTATTGCTCTGTGAATTTGCAGTTATTTTCTATGCTATTTAATATCTTACAGCGCACATCAGAGCGCTCATAGTCTACCTCTCTCTGGGAGCACAAGTTCTACTTGTAAACATAACTTCAATTTAGGCCCTGATTACGAATATAGATGGTATTTAGTGCACATGATCACTAACGATATTACAGAGTACGTTATTTATCGTGTGCGATAAATAACAACTATTATGAGTTTGTGGGGAATAACTTGGATTTTTGTTTTTAAAACACCAAAATCTGCATGATATGGTAAATACCCTACAATTTCTCCTGTTAAATTTCAGCAGGTTTGACCTGCCAACATTTTACAAAGACTGAGGAATTTAATGCATTCAATAACTATCAGGTACGTTAAATAAAACTCAACTCATAATCCTGACCCCTGCACAAACATGAGTTTACGATGGAATCAGAAATTAATGATACATTCATAATCAGGCCCTTAGTAGCCATTTTAACATGTATATTTTCATGACCCTTTTATCAGTCGCGGCTCCTGGAGGGAGTGCTGCGGGCGGTGGGGTGGGGCGGGGGAGGGGCAGGGTGTGGGGTAATAAACTTCGGTATACGGCCAAACGGAGTTAAGTACATAAATAAATAAAATGAATTACATTGCGCGCGCTGCAACGCCAAATGGCGATGCGCGCGCGCAATGTAATTCATTTTATTTATTTATTTATGTACTTAACTCCGTTCGGCCGTATGCCGGAGTTTACTACCCCCAACCTGCCCCTCCCCGCCCCACCGCTCCGCAGCACTCCTTCCAGGAGCCGCGACTGCCTTTTATACATCTATTTCGCAGAACACCTGCACAAATGTTCCCACTCTGAGTCTTACATTTTCATGAGCAACATATTCCACATATGAACATGTGATGTCTGCGGTAGCAAAATTAAAATACAGTTTTCATTGTTAAATGAACTGCAGAATAATTGTGCATCCCAGAGAGGCCCTTAACTCAGTTCCCCGTGGGTATGTACTTTACAATGATCTGCGGAATTTCTTTGTTTCAATGACAGCTCTGAACTGTATTTTTCGTAAATAAGATCGCCATGACCGTAGAATACTGCAAGGGGTTTTCATGTAACCCACACACAGGTTCGATCGGTCAGAAATTTACAACTAGTGATGCTTATTCACCAGAAATATTAGGAGGTTTAGTGGACCATATCTCAGATGAACAGATTTTCTATAAAATATTTTCAAGCAATAACCAAAATATTTAGATTTTCCACCTGTATGTATCCATATTATTTGCTCATGTAATCAGTATAAATCCATATTTAGCTGTAGTTTCAAGAAAAATAAAGTTGCAACCCACATGTTTTCCCATTTTTTTATTTAGGTAAAAATTTGCACTCACTTGGATGTCAGTAAAACTTTACATTGCACAAGAGCAGAGAAAAAATTCAAAAATCAAATCTAGTTTAAACATACGACCGATAAAATGTTTGTCTCAGAATGCAAAACACATTTAATGGAAATAATCCTCCTAGATGAACTCAACAGTACCAAACTGATTGCTCTTTGAGGAAACTCTATAAGCAATAATACATTTCATGCCCATAGCGCTGCAATTGTATATTCAGGCGATCGAATTTTATGGTATCTAACCCTTTTTTACATATCTTTTAAACAGCGTACTTGTATGCAACGGTTTTCATTAACTAAGCACATAATAAATATATTTCGTTTTGGAATATGCAGAGCATTTTATCAAAGTTTCGTTTAAAAATGCATCTAGACCTTTAATGAATGCCTTTAGCATTACAAACATTAGTGTTTCAACATATAAAGAACTGTAGTATGCAGCTCTTCAGAGCAGTGACAGTTTTCTTACCCTTCCTCGCCACACTGCACTCAGCCTGCATATAGCCGTGAAAATGGAGGCAAGTTCATCCTGGACAAAACCCTGGAGCCCTTCAGTCACTTACAGGACCACAAGCTGGAAGATTCTCTTGTTTAGCTGGTGACCTCTCATTTACAAATACAGGTGGTTACTGGAGAGGCGAGGGTGCTTTCGGGACAGAAAAATAAGGAAGGAAATCTCGTAATTTTTCAGTGCAATTAATTTTGCACATCCTTGGACTGGAAGAATTAGGAGCGTGGACGAGCTCGAGGACCGTCAACACGAGGGGCTACTAAAAAATCCCGTTTCAGATTTCATAAACTAAAACACAAAAGGAAACACATTTCTTTCTGACCGCATTTAATACGTAAACATCCCCAAAAACAGAAATCTGAATCCTTATTCTTGTAGAAACGTGTGCACAATAGAATATGCATTTCTATTCTTTATAACATTGATGAACTTGGGACTCAATTTTCATGAACTCTTTTTTTGTTCAAAATCACAAATAGAAAAAAACCTTGCTGTGATGGAACTATAATATAAATTCAAGCATAAAATATCGATTTTGATAGTGTCTGTTTCTAAAACATATGTTGTGGCTGATTCCCGAATTTTCAATGAAGGATGAACTCATGGTGTGTATGCATATATGTTCATATTTACATGTATATCTCTATTTTTATTTATTATGATAAGGGCTCCCGGTTTTATGGTATTTAAATTTTTGTCATTTCCGTCTGTATTTATCCATTTTTATTTTTTGCTAATTTTAACAGTATTTATCCATATTTATTTTAGGTTTTGTGAAAAAAGGCTGAAATGTGAATATTTCTGCATTTATTTAACCAGTTAATGTGCACTCATGGCTGAACGCCTGACAGGTTTCAATGATATATACATACTCAAATGGTAAAATATGTACTTGTAAGAAAATATATAAATTTTAGTACCAAGGTGGTCAAATCTACTGCTGTTTAAAGCTCTTTATTAAAATCCCTATATTTTTTTAATCACTTTGCCTGTCAATCCTCACAGCTACTGGCCTGGCAGTCATGACTGACAGCATTTAGAATCAAAAACAACCCAATTTCCTTTTTTATCCACATTTAAAAATAAATACAGACATGAAAATAAATGGTTTTCTGTCTGTATTTATCTGTAAAAATCAGTAAAACAGAAAACAGGGAGCCTTAATTATGATTATTATTATCATCTTCATTATAAATATTATTATTATGATTAATCATTTATAGGAACAACGTATTTGTAAATTAAACGAAGGCATGGTATGCATGATTATTATTCTTATTTTTATCCTTAACAACCTTTTTGTTTCCTACATGCATCCAAAAGGTGGCTTCCTCATATATACAATTATTATTGGCATGTAAAAATGCATTTGTACCTGTTGTACAATATGGGCTAATACGTTTTGAATTATTGGTGAGATTAAAAAAGCACACACTTTGACCACTGGCCGGGCCCTAATATTGTATTCTGTCAATGGCTATGTATGTCTATTAAAATTCCCCATATTTTCTGTTGCGTGCTAAAATTAAGCTGCCAAGGGGCTCAAGGGGACCTATGAACTGTGTGCACCAATTAGAGATTCAAACTTAGAAGCATTAACTGAGATGAAAACGCCTACTAATATGTTCGTAAATTAACCACATGAAAAAATAGCAATGTCACAATAATAGTGCATTATTAAAAATATATTAAAATGGTATGTATTTTGCATTTTATAATATAGTTCACAAATATTTTGAACAACTATATTGTGTGCTAAAAAGCACTGGCGTAGCAAGGGGGGGGCGGAGGGGGTAAACAAAAAAATAAATAAATAAATAAATAAAATGAATTTCATTGCGCGCGCTGCATCGCATTTGGCGATGCAGCGGGCGCAACGAAATTAGTTTTATTTATTTTTTTGTTTACTTACCTCAGTGCGGCCGAAATCCGTAGTTTACTACCCCCACCCTGACCCTCCCCCGCCCCGCATCACCGCCCGGCAGCACTCCCACCACGGGCCGCTACTGCATACATCACAACCCCAGTGCTTGCAGCAGTAGCGGTCCGTGGTAGGAGTGCCGGCCGGGCGGTGACGTGGGGCGGGGGAGGGGCAGTGCGCGCAACGAAATTCGTCTTATTTATTTAAATGTTTACTTACCTGTATTCGGCTGTAATCCGTGGTTTACTACCCCCCACCCTGCCCCTCCCCCACCCCACGTCACCGCCCGGCCGGCACTCCTACCACGGACCGCTACTGGCTTGCAGAACATACAAGTGTTTTGCATAATGCGTAATATGCTACATTTTTAGAAGCTGATGAGTTCCTAACACAGCCTTTACGGTAATATGATGCGGGTGAGTGTTAGGAAAGCACTTGAGTCTCTCAGTTGCAGTGCAGTCTTCTCGACCGGTCAATGCATGCCAATCCAGCTGGGGGAAATCATCCAGCCAGGTAGGATCGCTGAGCACTCTCACTCAACGCTGAAGAGTGCACGAGCAGCGCAGGATGCACCAGTGATGATGTGTGAGAGTTGCATCAGTAATGCTGGTTGAGGACTGCATAGGTTCAAATAAAGTTATTGTGTGGGTGTTGTGAAAGAAAAGGTAGGTGCTTCCCAACTACAAGGAGCGCAGACCGGACAAAGAGGCACCTTAACACAAACAAGGAAGGGACGGCCGTAGCAACCACCCGGTGGGCTCCCACAGTACACAGTAACTCTGTTAATGCAGCTGCCAGGGGTCATAAATGACGTCCAGAACCGATGTCCCACTCAGGCCTCCTGGGTGGGGCTGGGAGTCAGTGTAAATGCCTTCGACATCAGGGCACTTGACAAGGAGGGCTGTGCTGAGGGATTTCCTCTGTGCGGCAAGGAATTCAATATTCCTTGCTCAGCTGATGGGGCCATGCTGAGGGGGGGGGATTCTCACAGTGTGGCAGGTTATTCAAAGCAGCTGAACAGGCTGACTGCTGCATCCTCACAGTGCGAGGTTGATTGCAGGCAAAGAGCCAGCTGATCCTTGCATTTCTGGCAGGAAGTCAGTCCTAAGCAGAACGGACTGCTGAGCAGAGTCTCAGTTTAGAATCAAACACTGCAAGTTCATGGTAGCAGGAAAAATGAAGTGCCTCAACTGTGCTGGGTAGGTCAGTCATGGAGCAAAAACAGCGCTCACCATGCACTGGTCTCCTTTAGAGAACTCTTGGGTGGCAGACATGGAGCAGCAGACAGGCAGGCCAGCACATAAGGATCCTTGACAAAGTGGCATGATCAATCTTACCCACATTCTTTTTTTCCTTCAATTCTTTTCTCTTGCCAGTTTTCATTCGAGTTTTTAGACCACTGTCCGTTTATTTCGGATGTGGAACATCTGTGCATGACTATGTGAAGTGACCTTCACAATTACATTCAATCCAAACAGATTTTGCACCTTACAAGATGGCACCCATCTCTTGGGGCTACATACCACATCCAGTTAAGCTAGTCCCTTTTCACTGTTTACTAGCTATTTTACGCGCACACATTTTCGGCGTGGTCGTACATCATTGCCGTCACACGCTGTAACTGAGAATTCATCCCTGTAAGTAGTATGGTTTGAATACTGGTGTTTTTTGTAATAATTCAGTGCCTTGTTAACATGCTGTGTATTTCAACATGCCCACCGTGCATGAGTCTCACATACGCACTTGCGAGAGAATTAACGTCACCCACCTTGTTTCACTGATTACAGCCTTTGAAACATATGAGTAATCAGTGGATTCACTAGATCTGAAGAAAGGAGTGAGCCTACGTTTTTTGATTAATGCATGTACATCTATCCACGCCCTGTATCTACACACGTTCTGAGTATTATTGACATTTTCTCCTTCACTTTGGATTCACCCACAGATAGCACATTGTCACCCCGTATTTATACATGCTTTGAGTGTTATTTACGCTTTCTTTTCCACTCAGGATTCACTCAAAGATAGACGAGCATGATATTTATTTCATGTTTTCCACTCACCAATGTCATATTCATTTACGGTTGACACACGTCACTGTGGCAATTCTGATTAGACACCACACCCGGGCATGTGGTGATGGTATATATTTTTCTATGGAATGGTTTCCTCATAAGACTACTTGTATTTTTGTAGAAATTTCCCCTGACGAAGGGCTCAGTCAGCCCGAAATGCATCGGGAGGGATGATGGAAACAATTGATGGCCATATTTAACAGTGTTACTACGATGTTTCATCACTGATAAAATTGCATCGATATGTGAACTTAATATCGAGCAACGATTTATAACGAATAAACACGTTACAATTCTACGTCTAAAGTTTGCATTTCAACTATTTCTTGTATGATCATTCAACACCTTTTACAAACCCCGTAAGGCGGGTCTTTCGCAGTGCTCAGGGGGACGGACCCTATTAGGAGACGCTACTTGTACATAGTCCCTCCAGCAGCCCCACAGGCAGTAGGCCAGCACAACAAAGCAAGTAGTCCTAATGGCAGTTCCTCCTGGCAGAACAGCAGCCGTCTGGCAATGTGCAGCATGTAGAGCCTGCAGCGTCTGGTTACAAGTCCCACGCAGGTTTTTGTTAGACCAGAGTGATGGAGCAGCAGGCAGCAGGACAACAAGCAGAAAAGTAGTCCAGTTGAGTCCTTTAACCTGCACAGCAGTTAGCAGGCAGCGGACAACAAGCAGAAAAGCAGTCCAGATGAGTCCTTTAAGTGACATAGCAGTTCTTTTGACAGAGGTTCAGTTCCAGATCCAAAAGTGCTTTTTCAAAATGGGGTCAGAGCCCCTGTACTTATAGTCAAAATTGTGTTTGATGAAAGGGTGACTTCGAATGGAACCCTTAGAAGTTCGCAAAAATCCCTTTAAACCCAGCCCTGGCTCCAGACATCAGTAGGGGGTAAATCAGCCCTTTGTGTGAGGGCAGGACACAACTTATACAAATGTAAAGTTTGAAAGCCCACTCCCTCTCCCAGCCCAGGAGGACCATCAGTTTACAGTTGAATGCAGATGTCACCCCTGTCACACCCAGCCCTTCCTGTGTTGTGGCTATCTGGAAAGTATTCACTAAGTATAGCTGTTACCCAGGCCTAGACGTGTATTGGAGTCAGGCTGCAAAGCACAAGAGTCATAAGCACAGAGGAATGCCCACTTTCTAAAAGTGGCATTTCTAAAATAGCACTTTAAAATCCAATGACACCAGCAAGCAGGATTTATCGCTAAGGGAAAATAAACAAAAACAAAAAACAAGGGAAAATTTCCGCCTCCCCCCCCCTTTCTTTCCGCTTTTCCTCCTTGACGCCAATCAGAGCGTAATGTCCTACTGAGGGGAACAACCGTTTCGTAAGGCTTAGAAGGTGGTCTACCTCAATATTCCTTTTTCAGTAAGCCTCCAGTTAGTTCTCTACACCAAGGTACACACAGTTCATTCTTAGAGCCACCAAGAGCCAGCAATGGATCTGCAGCAGAGTCTCCAAAAGACTGTCTGTTGACCGGAAACAAACAGGCATAGCCCCCATAGTTTTAACAGTCATCCATCATTGGGACCATAGCACCTGTGCCTAGAGTCTACGCTGTGTCCCCACAATAGCTCTTGCCATTCGCAACTGTATCTCTCCTCTATGTAATGTCCTTATGCAAAGGATGGCAGTCAGGGTCAAAGTATGGAAGAATCAATATATACTTCTCTTCCCGCCTCTGACTAATCCTCTCAAAAATCCTTCACACTCAATTGGTTTTGCGAGCATTCAAGGGGCCATAATTTGAGGAAGAGAAAAAAAAACCCACCCTCATATAAAAACACCCTGCCAAAAAATTAGTCCAATAGCCTCCAGAGATTCACAGCTGATCAACTAATCTGCATACCAGGTTATAACATCTTTACGTGGAGATCGCTGATTTAATTGGGCTTAATGTCAGGTAGCGAGTGCTGCTCACCGGGTTGCCTTCTTAGCCGGTATCACCAAGCTCCTGAAGGGCCGGCAAACATTTACTGATTCCTTTAACTCTGGCAGAAAAGACGACTCCCGGGTGTCTCGCAAAGCCGAAGGCGGTCCGCTCTTCGTACCGCTACTCGCATCTGCGTCCCTGCCCTGTGCGTTGATGCACTGGAAGCGGAAGTGGCATCACGTGGATGAGGGGACGGAAAGGTCCACTAGCGGCAGTTCATGCTGGGCTGAACGCTGCTTCCCTTAAAATCTGTTTTCAATAGGATTGCTCAAAGCTGCTATGATGGGGAAGCATTTAAAGATTTCTAACGTGATGGCTCATGTGGATTTGACAGTGGGTCTCAAATCCAAAGCACGAGTAGCACATATGAAGATAGCTTCAGCAGCGGCAAGGGCCAAGCGCTCTCAAAAATCTCGCTGAGTGTCAGCTTCAGTTTCAAGCCCCCTAAGTTCAGAAGAAGAGATGGCGGAGCATCGAATGGAGGCTAAGGCTGAAGCCCAGGTCATAGACACTACTCAGGCAAGGTCGGCAGAAGCAACAGGCATTGAAGGGCAATTTCTAGCCCAGACTGCGGCAACCGGAAAAGTAGCTAATTCTAGTGAAGGCAGTGGGGAAGCAGAGAATAAGGATGAGAGCCTGATTCAAGATGAGGGGTTGAATAAAGTGGTCCACAAAGAAGGTTCTTCTAGTCCGACTCAAGGTTAATCGAAGGAATATCCTTTATTCACGAAATCCAAAAAACCTCAACGCTTGTGCCTACAGCACAAGTACAAGAACAAGGATCTTCCATCAACTTACAATCAGGACCGCTTCAAACTGACCAATCTCCCACTCAGCCACAAAGCATTTTGGAGAAAGAAAAAGGGCTCTTCGATTCTCAGAGCCTCAGAATGCCACCTCTATGGATTCTCAGTCATGGATGATGATCTCCATCTCAGGCAAATTTCCTGAGATGGGACAGCATGACCAGGTACGGCAAGTAACATATGTTTCCTCAGAAAAGCAGGTGCTAGAAACAGGACAAGAGAGAGGTCATACTGCCCAATATGATATTAAAACAATGTTAAATCTGATTCTCGATGAGATACGAGAGCTTAAGGCAACACAGGCAAGCGAGATTGCATCTTTACATCATTAGCTATCCGGCCAGAATGCAAGAGGCCAAATCTCGGATTTCCCAGCTTGAAGATCAAATGAGTACGATGCAGCATCTGGCTACGCTAGACAAAAAACTGAAAATCCTCCTTGAAAGCAAGCTTGAAGAGCTGGAAAATCACTTGCGACGCTCCAACTTGCGCTTAGTGGGAGTCCCAGAAGGATGTGAAGGCTCCCAAGCCCATAAATGGGTTGAGACATTCATTAAAAACAACATTCTGCCAGAGTTTACAGGAGGCTTAACAATCACAAGAGCACACAGGGTACCAGCACAGCCGTTTCCCAATTCAAAGCTACCTCGAAAAATTTTAGTCAACTTTGCAGATTTCCAAGTGAAAGAACAGATACTTATAGGGCCATTCAAAAGAGAAAATTTTCAACCAGCGAAGTTCCTAGCTGCTATATCTTCTCGGACATGTCAGCAGCAGCTGCACGCCAGCGCAAGGAATTTGTTAAACTTTATATTTGTTTAAGGCGCAGTGTGCTCAGGCAGCCATTGCTCAGCAATCCAAGCTAAGAGTTTTAGTCCAAGGGAAGTTCCATATCTTCGCAAATCTTGATGAAGCTCAGGAGCTGCTACAGGAAATTACTACTGAAAAGTAGATAAGGAAGGATAATGGGGGACGGTTTTTTCCAATTCTGAATGGGTTCGGAATACACGGGATGGGGGTAGGAGTAGTTCAGTTAGGGTGCTATACCATGGCACCCAGACCTATGTTTAATTAGGGGAGGGAGGCTTGGTGTTGGATGGGCAGTTCCCCAAATGCCAAGAATGGGGGAGGGGCTCAGGGGGTGGTAAGAGTTGGGGGGAGTGAGGGGGACTGGGGGTGGAGGGTAGGATTAGGTGCAATAGTGAAAAATGCTGAATTATTGTGAGCAAGGAGAGCAGAAAATGAAAAGGGGGAAAAATGTATATGGATGTATTATATAGAAGCTTTAATTTCAAAATGTGGTCAGCTGGCTTTACCTGTAAGATACGATGGCTCTTAAAATGCGTATAGTCACGGTAAATATAAATGGAGTTTTTAACAAACAAAAATGATTAGATGGTTAATTTCTTTTTCTCCTCAAATTTTATTTTCCCAGGAAACATATTTTAAAAAAAACACACCAAAACGTTTTATCCCCAAATATTTTTCTCAGGTGTATTTTGCCTCAGCAGGGCTGGTGATACGAGGGGTAGCTATTTATTTCAGGCAAGGGAAGGGATCGATTGGGAGATCTCGCAAGTCTTGAGAAACCCTCAGGGTACGTGGATTTGGGTGGTTCCCGGGGTGAACTGGATGCTTTATAACTCTCTGAATTACTATGCCCCAATAGAAGATGATTCCCAAAGCCATTATGAAGATCAATAAGATGGCTAGAGGGGCAGTGGGCCCCATCATTTTAGGTGGGGACTTTAATTTTATTCAAGATTTGAAAAGGGATACCTCTAATAAAACAAAAAAACAATTGAAACCCAAGACTAAAATAGTATTGGATTTTATAAAGCAGGATTATCAATGAATCGATCCATGGCGTAGGGCCCACCCAGAAGTTTCACAATTCACCTGCCACTCTGGTCGATTTCAGCCAGCCTCGCGTATTGATTTTTTTCTATTTTCTCGTTATGTCAATTGTTTAAATGCAAAAATTGGGCCTAATTCTTTCTCAGATCATTCACTAGTTAAAATGGAAATTAAAATAGAGGCAAAGAGGAGAGAAAAGTCCAGGTGGCAGATGGACCGCCTCCTCCTTTCGAACACTCAATGGGTTGAGAATACGAAGAAATGGATAAAAGTATTTTTTCAGGAGAATAAGGGTACAGCAGCACTGTTCTCGGTTTGGGGAGCCTTGAAGACCTCAATTAGGGGGCAGATGTTGGCTTTTACGGCTGCACAGTCTAAAACTAGAAGAGCGCATAACAGAATTTCAACAGACAGTTGATTTAGCTTTAATGCTGAGAAATAGTAGCCTGGGGCAACATTCTGTAGCCAAGCAGCACTTAACCTGGGGCAACATTCTGTAGCCGAACAGCACTTAACCAAAGCTAAGCAAAAGTTAAGGGAATTTGTTATCCTCGAAGAGATGAGTAGCTCAAGGACATTCCAGCAGCGTGTTTATGAGGAAAGTCAGATGGTGGGTAAACTACTGGCTTAGTCAAGCAGAGTTAAACAGGAGGCTGCAGCAATATCATAACTGGAGGAACCAGGGACCAGGCTTGTGGTTGCAGAGAAGGAAAAGATTGCAAAAATCTTTCTAGATCATTATCATAAGCTGTATGCAACAAAATATATGGCATCAAATGAGGCGATTAGCCAAAACTTTTACAGCACCAAGCTCCCTCAATTAACAAATACGCAGGAAGAGGAAATAACAGCTGAAATTACAGCTGAAGAAATCCAGCGTGTCCTTTCCTCAATGGCTGGTGGGAAGGCCTGCGGTAATGATGAGATAAAAGCACCAATAGAGGGTATGCCTAAATTAAAACTGTTTGCAGACGATATCTTTCTCTATCTTAGTCCTTAAGAGCAGAATATTGAAATCACGTTGGCAGCGTTTGCACTGTTTGAATCAATTGGGGCTACAAAATCAACCATGATAAAACTGAAAAGTTGCTATTCAATTTTGGGTGCCAATTTCTTCCATGCAATCTTTAAAGGCAAGTGTGCTCCCATGACCCAATTCGATATTTGGGGATTTATGTCACCAATTGCTATGCGGATCTTTTTAAATTGAATTTTTGGTTAATGCTTACCAAGATTAGGAATTTACTAGATAGATGGACCCTCCTCCCACTTACATTGATCAGCCGAATTGCTCTTATAAAAATGTTGATTTTACCATTACTGATTTTCTCTTTTTACAAATGTCTCGATCAAAATCAATATGTCGTATTTTAAAGAATTAGAGACAATCTTTCGTCAGTTTATATGGAGTAAGTAGGCTTCAAGGGTATAACTCCCAGTGCTTCAACTAGACATTAGCCAAGGGGGCTGGCACTCCCCCAGGTTTGTATTTATTATGAAGCTTCTTTCTTGAATATAATGGCTCGTTTGATAGATTACAAGCATTCTTTGGACAGTTTTTGTGGAAAAAATGGTGCCGGAAGCAGGAGCTCAAATTCCGTTTTTTTATAAAAAACGGCTAAACTCCCAAAGAAAACTAGATACAAGACACTACAGGAGTATGGGCTTAGAGTTCGGTCATTTTATTCCAGGGAGACCTACACTGCTGGATATGAATATTTGAAGCTTTCAGAATACAAAAGTCTGGGCCTATATATCCAGAATAGTCAGGTACATTTCTGGGAAAGTAAGGCCTTTAAAGAACTTGGCCATTTCATAGTAGGGGGAGGTTTTTAAATTGGCAGGAGATACAAGCTAGGTGTGGCATGTGGTGCAAGCTTTTTTTCTAGGGTATCTTCAAATTATTCAACTGATAAAAAATCACTGCCCTCCATCTAGTCGCGCCACAGGGTCCTAATTCGCTGCCCTTTTTATAACTAAGCTAAGGGGGGAGAGATTTGGTATAGGCTTTTACGCAGGCTCAAGTCCTAAAAAAAGAAATGGGGGGACTGACCTAGTTTGGCAGTATGCAAGTGACATCAGGGCGCGCGATATCACGGCGCACGACATACGGCGCACAACATCACACATGGCATCACAGGAATTGACATCATAGAAAATGGCATCACAAGCCACGATTTTACAGGTAGTGGCATCACAAGAAGTGACATCAGATCTAAAGCCCTCACATATATGTTTAGGAGGTCTATCATGTGTAGGTTTGAGCGCATTGCAAGGACAATAGCACAGTGAGCTATGGAAGATGATATGTGACTTCTACACCTTGCAATCCCCCTGTTTTATGCAACACATCATGTACATTCATTTACAAACGTATCTAATTTATTGTACATGTAATATGCACGTGTTGATGTAAAGTGCTCTGACACCCTGCATTGGAATGAGTAGGGCTATACAAGAAAAAATAGTGGTACTTAAATTATTTCAACGCCTCCTCAGGTGTAGTAAGCTCTATATAAATGCAATTTGCTTTGTGTAAATACTGGGAAAGACCAACACATCTGATATTCTTACAGTGCATGCATCTCTCCTAAATAGGGACTGAACAAAGTGAAAAGCTGCCTCTCTTAAGTATGTGCGAAGTGCTAACAAGGTGTGAGCATTTGTTTCTGCTCCACTTCATTTGCATCAGGTGTGAGGCCCCTGACTGCTCCCAGCCAAGAGACTGAAACAAAAGGAGGACTGATGACCCCTTAAATCCGGCCTTAATATGGGCCCAGCAGGAGTCTTAAATAAGAAAGCCCCGTCTCCGCCTGCACGTTGTTGCTTGTTGCATATGGGGAGCAGACAATGTGCAGGGGCTGCTGAAAGTGTCCCGGTGTTTGGAAATTATAACGGGACGAGTTCAGCACATTATTCAGTGGGGCCAAATTCTTGGCAGGGTGGACGGCGTTCACCCTGTGAAAAAAGTTGGTGGATGCCGTCCACCCGCGTGTACCCCCGACTCGTGCCTTGCTTTTACGGAGCCAAAGGGGGTGCACCATAATATCAAGTTTTCTAGATAAAATTACTCAAGAAACACAGTGCACTTTCTCAGAAACAGAGTGGCAGGTGATTTTGCATTATGGTAACAAGGCTTTAAGAGTAGCTAATTTTAAGAGAATGACATTTTTATCACGCTGGATGGCTTACTATACTCCTAGAGTCCTACACAAAATGCACCCAGGAATAGAGGATAGATGCTTTCGATGCCAGAAACTGGACCAAGGGGGCTGGTGTCATATTTTTTTTACTTGCCCAGCATTGGCCCAGTTCTGGGAGAAAGTCTTTTCTGCCCTAAGTGACGGCCTTCAGAGGAAAATTCAACCAGAGGCGGAAATCGCACTTTTCGGGATAGAAAGACATAGACAATACTCCCCAATTTTAAAAGGTGAGGAAGCATTTATAACAAAATCCTCTATTAATTGGAATTGGAGGACAACCAAAGCCCCAGACTATTTAAATTGATATAATAAAATGATTTGGACCAAAACTTTTGAGGCGGCCTATGCAAAAAGGGTAGGCGCGATAAAATGATTCACAGTGGTCTGGAAGTATATGGATAAAGTAGTGAGTCAGTAGTAGGCTAAAGTGAGATTGTATAAATATGATAACTGTCGAATTATTAAAAACATTGTATTGAACTTTACTGAACATGCACAGCACTTTAGTTAGAAGAGTGATATTGTATTCTGCTTTCCAAGTCGATTATTATTTTGGGGATGGATGAAATGTTTAATGTTTAATAGGAATATGAAATCTTGAATTCTATAAAGTAGAGTAATTTCGCATTTGGCGATGCAGCGCGCGCAACGAATTTCGTTTTATTTATTTATTTGTTTACTTACCTCTTTTGGTGGAGAAGTGTGGCTCAATGGTTATAGCGGCAGACCCTGATGCAGAGATTTGGCCCGGGACCAGGGTTCAATTCCCGCCTCGGCCGGTCTTGGGCTCAATTTCCTCAGACCTGATAATTCTCGCCTCGGTGCCTATTCTAATCATGGGTCCCACTCTGCAACTCTGGGCAATAGCTTGCTTAATCTCCACAACGGCCCCACCAGCGCTGGGATGCCTGGCTTCACCTTGGGGGTGCCCAGGAGTGGACATCTCACAGGGAATAGCCAGGAAGGGTTCCACAGCAGTATGCGTATAGCGCCAGGACGCCTCTGTTGGGGGCAGCAGTGCGCTTTACAAGTACGAATTTCATTTCATTTTGGGCCGTATTCCAGAGTTTACTACCCCCACCCTGCCCCTCCCCCGCCCCACGTCACCGCCCGGCAGCACTCCCACCAGGAGCCGCTACTGTATATACTCTTCACATTCTGCAACCTGAGGCATGTCCTTGCTTGCCCATTTATTTGCAGGTATTATAAGTATAATGCACAATTGCAGTGCTGTGTACACATATAGAAATACAATCCGCTAACTGAGGCATGCAAAAACTTGTCTTTTCCCTTATTTCTGTTTTAAATGGGGAAAATATTTTGTGGATCTGATCCCTGATTTGGAAAAAACACTTTCTTTAATAATTCATCAGATGATATTATACATGATAATTTTATCAGTTGGCAGAGTTTAACATTACTGTAATATTCTGTTGTGATTTTGCACCATGATTTTGTTGAAAAACTAATTCATACCCGGATTTACTAAACTTTGACGCAATGCAATGCAGCAAGAAGATCCTGCACTGCATTGTTTCAAAAGGAGAGAGCAGAAATGCATCATGTATAGTAATATTTGGTGCAGTTCTGACCTCTCATATTGCTAGCAGACATTTCTGGCTGCCTGGTGCCAATGCAAGCACACTTGTGCAAGGGTGCCTCCATAGTGGTCAGAATATTCTTAGAGGTTTATTTCCCTTTGTATGTGTGGTGCAGAATGCAGCACACATGTCAAGAGGAAGTAACGAGGAGAAATAAAGTTATTTCTCCTCGTTACCACTACCATCAGTAGGTGCACTAAACTGGCAGAAACCAATGTTTACTGACTTTAGTACATATGTGTTTGCATCAAAATACATAGCTGGATGCACAGGAATGCCCATAGTACAACCATGTAACGCCTACTTGATGCAAGTTAATGCCTAGTGCTGCCTTACGTTTTTTCCCAAAGCCATGCAAATCAGGCTTTGCGTGGCTTTATAAATCTCAGAAAAGATTTTGTGCCAGGGCTGTGCCAAAAAAGCAACAAACCACAACGGAAAATCTTAGCAATGTATGGCTACTCAGATGACGAGGTTAAATGTGGATTTACCCACATTTTACAAAATGCAGGGTGTATTGCAGTGGGGGAAGTTCATTGCAAACATGACAAAGTGTCCTTAGTGACAGACAATCACTTTATTCAGGTCTAAAAAAAATACCCATATCATGTTTAAAAGTTCTCAGACAAAAATTGCATATTGTTTATTATGTCACATACAGATAATCATAAACGTGCTGCAAATAAACTCATTGGAAAAATAATAGAAATCCACTGATTTAGTTTGTAAGATCATCATGCACTGCTCAATAAAAGACCACCATTTATATGGAAATAGTACATCTCTGAGGAGTACAATGGACATAGAAAGGCAGAAGGCTGCAGAACAAGTGTCTGTATTTGGTCATGTACCATGAGGTGACTAACTATGCACTTTTGATGCATAGATAGATTCTACTCTTTATAATGAATGTCTAGGTGCTTATTAGCCCTATGTTAAGTGTGAAACTTACATTCGGTTCGGATCATTAGAGCACAGCATGGAGCCTACAAGGGTGAAGGCAGGAATTCAGGTCAGAGGATGGCACACAAACATTTATAAGTAAGACTCATGTGGGGTTTGGCAGCGCTCCTGGCAGCCACCCCTGAAAAAAATATACTTTATTGTTATTGCTTCTACCCTCCTGTGAGCATCACCATGTAAACATGCAAGTTTTCCAGCCTACTGCTGGTGTTTATACGGCGATCTGTTGCCCAGTTTTTTCCAGCACACCGTGCTGCCGTGGATGTGAAGGCAGGCCACATTTTGTTTTCCTTAGCTTTTTGTTTTTGGGGAATATGTTCTCCTGTCTTGCAATTTAGGAATGTGTTCTTGACTGGGTCATTGGCCTCAATCAGATTATCTACATGGGTTTTCCTGGGGGAGCTGGGGAGTCCACTACATCCCCATGGGGAATATAACTCGTTATTTCGCATGCAATTAGTTCGCATGCCATTACTACGCGTTTTTTTCTTAGCATTAACCGTTACTACGCAAGTTTTTAGTTCGCATACCATTACATTGAAAGTGTTAATGTATGCGAACTAAAACTTGCCTAGTAATAATAAAACCCAACACTACATACAAATACACTACCCTACACATCCAAAAGTTAAAAACACTACCAAAACCCTCAAAAAGTACACTACCCTACACTACTAAAACACCACTACACTACCCTAAACCCTAAATCACTACCCCCTGCACGACACTGCCCCTAGCCCCAGTCCTGTCCCTACTCCCAAACACTACCCAGCATGACCCCCGACACTACCCTAAACCCTAAAACACTACCCTACACTACACAAACTCCACAACACTACCCTAAACCCTAAAACACTACCCCCAACACGACCCTGCCCCTAGCCCCAGTCCTGTCCCTACTCCCAAACACTACCCTGCACGACCCCCCGACACTACCCTAAACCCTAAAACACTACCCTACACTACACTAACACCAGAAAACTACCCTAAACCCTAAAATACTACCCCCAGCACGACCCTGCCCCTACCCCAGTCCTGTCCCTACTCCCAAACACTACCCTGCACGACCCCGACACTACTTTACACTACACAAACACAAGTACACTACCCTGCACGACCCCCGAC
Source organism: Calotriton arnoldi (assembly GCA_963921515.1). Lineage (NCBI taxonomy): Eukaryota > Metazoa > Chordata > Amphibia > Caudata > Salamandridae > Calotriton > Calotriton arnoldi. The sequence continues at coordinate 1,387,224 of CAWUFW010001579.1, read as the reverse complement.
ACTACTCTACACTACACAAACACAAGTACACAACCCTGCATGACCCTACACAGCCCCTACACGACCCTACACAGCCCCTCTTACCTCTCTCTCCTCGTGGTTCCTCTCTTCACCTCCACGCTTGCTTCCAATCTTCTCCCCCTTCCTGCTTCCTCCGGCTTCCTCCATCGTGGGCAGGCAGAATAAGGAGTCCCGAGGGCAGGCGCGGAGATGGGCATGACCAGCAGCCAGCCGGAAAAGCAGCAGCAGACCCTCTTCCTGAAAGTGGATGCCCCCTCACCGACTTGCGCACGCAGCAGACCCTCTTCCTGAAAGTGGACGCCCCCTCACCGACTACGCATGCGTTGTAACAACGCATGCGATGTAACAACTTGCGTACTAAAGGCTACGCGTTGTTACATCGCATGCGTTGTAACGCTTGCGTAGTAATGGTACGCGGACTAATGTCCGCGTACTAATGGGTGCTAACGCCCCTTGGGTCTTGCTGGATTCCACCCGCAATTACCAGCTGGAAGACTGCTCCACTCACTCCCCCATTCTGTCATACACAGTTTGTGATAGCAGGCAAGGGTAGACAAGTTTCCCACTCTGCACTATTGTGTGGGATAGCACACCATGGGCCATATTTATGGGAATTATCATGCAGTGCAGCACAGCAAGTCACCTTGCTGCACTGCACTACATGACAGGGAAAGGGCGGGAATGCACCGTATTTAAAAGAATACAGTGTATTCCTGTCCTTTACCTTGTACTGGTGCCTTTTTGGCAACCTAGCACCAACGTAGGCACCCTTGCACCATGATGAAAGGGTGCCTGTGTTGCATGCAGGCTTGTTTTTGTGCAGGAAGTGGCACCTTCCTGCACAAAAATAATCCTGGGAGGCATATTCCTCTTTCTATGTGTGCTGCAAAACGCAGTACAAATAGAAAGAGGAAGAAACGAGGAGAAATAGAGATATTTCGCCTCGTTATGCCTCCCCTGGGAAGGTGTAAGATTTAGGCACGACCCCAGGTTTACAAGTTCTTGTAAATCTGAGGATTCATCAAAATCCATGGGAGTTTCGTGGGAACACCCACACAATGCCCATTGAACACCTTCCAATGGCAGAGTAACACACCGCAGCAATTTGCGCTGTGTTGAGCTACTCCAGATTCATTAAGCCACTCAGACCCATGCAAAGTGGCTTCACATGTCTTAAAGAATCTGACTTAGAGGTTTGTGTCACGCATGTACCACGTAGTGTGGTGCAAACGTGATGCAACGCTCTCATAAATATGCCCCCAAATTTCTGCTGGCCTAGGGAAACCTACTGTCTCATGGGTCACTTCATGTGTACTCTGGTCCTCACCAGGTCTAGCTTGATGTGTTGCTCCCTGGGTGATGGCTCCCTAGCAACAAAGAGTATTTATTTAAAGCCTTTTTATATATAAAAGTCATGACTTCATAAGGAGTTGATTTTTAACTTCTCGCCATCTGGTCAGGGAGAGCTCACAGCTTGTCTTCCTGCCCCTTAGCTCTTCACAGCCTGCTAGTCATGGCTTGTTAGCAGTATTCAGACCTACTTCTGTGGGCTCTTGGGACTTTTCCATGACCTGGGACAGTGCTTAATCTGAGCCAGTGGTTTCAGGTGCTCAGCACCGGCACTTAATCATTAACACCGGTGCTTGAGCACCAGTTAAGGACACATTCATTTTTGGTAGGCACAGGGAGATTGAGTGAGTCACAGGATGTTGAGCCGACGCTAAGACTCGAACCTGGTTTCCCAGATCCGAGCTCGGCAGCTCTGGGCATTACACCACATCCTCTCCCCACTTGTAGGGTTTCATTGCTTCTGTTTTTAGGCGGCTCTAGCAAGAGAAATGGGCTTGTGGAAGCTGCCTCCTGAAGAGAGCCCCGGAACTTATTTTTTTTACAAATTTGCCACTTACCTGGGATCTTTCTCAGCAGCACCCTTTGACCCTTAATGCAGGCTCCCCTCTCTGCCTGTTCTCCTAAGCCCTTGTGGCCACCTAAATGGTGTTTGTGTGCAAGGGGCAGAGAGTCCCTCTATAGGGGTTACGCCCCCCACAGGACTAGCCCACAGACGTTCCAGGGAAACCCTCTCTTCCACTGTCTCCAGCAATTCTTCCATCTACTATCCCCAAAGGGCCTGGAGATCTGGAGTTTCTGGGTGTCAGCTAGATTCAGAAGTTCTTGACTTCGCTTTTCCATCAGTAGTCAGAAGTCCTCAAATCATTTCCTTTCAAAGGAGTCAGGTGGTCTCTCCCTTGGGCGGGGTTTTTTAGATGAACGTGGAAAGTTCCAAAAAGTTGGCTCTTCTACCCATTCCCAAGACAACACATCATCGCTCTCTCATTCTTCCTACACTGCATATTGGGACTTATCAAAATGGTGAATTCAAGTGGTGAATGGTCACAGCTCTCTAAGAGCCTTAAGGCGCCCAACAACTACCACTTCCAAACTTGTTCCTACCCACTACAGGTCAATGGGGCCTCCGGAAGAGAATGGAGACAGAAGTCATGCTTCTCCCCAAATATTTCTCTGGTAATGGTATGCTCAGGCTTGTCAGGCAGTGCAACTGTAATTACCCAATTCAGATTATGTTGCACCCTCTTCCTCTCTCAGGAACATGATTAATCCCCTTCAAATGGGCCTGTGCAGGGGAGGCTTTGATGTGCATTCTGCCCAGCATAATAATTAACTCAGCCAAGCAGCGTAGGTCAAGTTCCGAATCTAATAGAGGCCAACTCAGAAACATATGAGCAAACTATGATAGGGAGTGCAAATGTTTTCAAATTAATTACATATATTTGCATTTGAGATCTTTGTAAGCCTAGTGAAGCACACATTATGCATGTTTCTAGGACAAGCCAATGTGAAACTGTTATTTTGGTGAAGCATTTTTCTGCAATGTAAATACAATAAAGGACTGTGTTGAAACACTACAGACATACACAAAAGTAAAAAAGAAATGTGAATAATCTTTTGAATGCCCAATTAAATTACAAGGCCTGCACATGTCATAATTAATTTATTAAAGGTCCCATCTACAAAAATCTAACTGTTAGCAGGCTAAGTTATATGTTAGCCGCACTCACTCATCCTGCACATGAGTGCACGTGCATGTCCACACATTATCACCTCTAACCAGCCCAGAGCCTTTTACCTAAGCTGGAAAGGAGTCAACCTTGTTTTAAAAGGTGGACACTGGCAGTTAGCACTCAAATTAATTTTACCAGAGCATACAATGAGTGAGACTCAGTTAGTGTAACTCACTCACAGCAGAGATCCAAAATTAGTTGCTTAAAAAGCAAACAATCGCGGGGGCATAAAAGGTCGGAGCCACATTCTTCACAGGTGTGGAGGCCTCCACTTGTAATGTCCAAGCAAAAACTGCAGGTCACAGAGCAGAAAGGGGGGGGCAAATTAAATGTCTTGTTTGATTAAATTTGTCACACTTGACATGATTATGAATCTACTTACCCCAACCAATTTGGTGTATTATTGACATCTGTATGGACATTTAGCAGCTCACCTGTACCAAGTGAAAATAACACTGCCAATACTGATATGCACACCTATGTGCATGTTGTTGTGAGAAAGAGGTGAGTGGAGTGTCATTTTACGCTATTTTCAGTATCCTCTGAGCCTGGGATCTTAGTCACATATCAGCCATATGTAGAGTCATATTCCCGTCTGCGCCTTTGTGACATGTTGTGACAATGAGAGAGATGAGGTGAGTTGTGCAATGCAGCGGTTTTCCTGCTGCATGCATACATTACTCTGCTTCGTTTTCTGGAGTATCAAACCCACTCTGATATCTCAGCAGGAAAGGAAAGATAAGCAAGTAATGGAGCCTGCCATCCTGGTAGAAACTGAACCTGGATTGTGGCTGGAATTGTGAAGTCAGTACTAGCTTGCATTACAGTATTAATAGTAAATGGTGAGAAGTCTTCATATAAAACGTGCATTTTGGCATCGGAACATATCTGTAAGAACATAATTCAGTGCTTTTCATGTGAAAATGAGTGTCTCCATAGCATCATGGTATTTCATCACTGTAACTCAGTAAACATATTAGCTTTGCATTTTTGAGTAGGGATTCTTCATGCAGTAGTGGACACTGGTGATGCTCCCTGTAGACAGGTAGTGGCAGAAGATTTAAAAGGCCCAAGCCACTTGCTACTCAGATTGCCACTATTTTAACCTAGAAAATCATTCACACGTGGAAGGAACACACTTTTCTGAATTGGACAGAAATAACACTCATCAGCCAGATTAGTTGAGGCTTAATGGGAAACTAGGCTCACATCTTAGGAGGATGTCAAGTTTTTAATGAGACAGAATTGTCACTTTTGGTCAGAGCTGTAGTAATTTAAGTGAGACTGTATGGGCACTTCTAATCAGGACTACTATCCATGTTATCTTCAATGATGCAAAACTATTATTTCAAAAGTAATGTGATGCTTTAATGAGAACGTTTCAGAATGTCCAATTAAGACAGCTAGGCTTTAAGTGGGGCTTTACAAGCTCCTCTAGACAATACTGCTGTAATGTTGTTCTATCAAAAGTGATGCTATACATTTAATAGGACTGTAACAGAACTACACTTTCAAACTGACTGTGCCAGAACCTCTCAGCAACAATTATATACTTGTAATATAACACTATAAGAACCTGTCAGCATGAGTACTCCCACCTTCAAACAAGAGATTTAGGGCCAGATGTATGACCATTGTTTGCAGTCGCAAAGGGTATTCAACCCTTTTGCGACCACAAAAAGGTGGTGGTATGTACCAACGCTATCTTGTGAGTCACAGACTCGCAAAATAGTGTTTGCGACTCGCTATTAGGAAGGGGTGTGCCAAGGGCATCCCTTCCTAATAGCGAGTCCAAATGGTATGTACCATTGTTTTGCGACCACATTTGCGGTCGCAAAACACTTACAGTTTACCACCTACTTCAAGTAGGTGGTAAACCATTCGCAATCGGGTATGGGTCCTCAGGGGACCTCTTCCCCTTTGTGAATGTGTACAAAAATATTTTTTAAGAGCAGGCAGTGGTCCCAGGGACCACTGCCTACCCTTAAAAAATGAAACTGAAAAGTTTCATTTTTCTTTTTAAATGCATCCGGTTTTCCTTTAAGTAAAATGGGCTGCATTAAAAAAAAAAAAACGCTTTATTGAAAAAGCAGTCACAGACATGGTGGTCTGCTGACCCCAGCAGGCCACCATCCCCGTGAGTGCTAGCCATTCCCAATGGGGTCGCAAATTGCGCTTGCTTCATGAATATTGATGAGACAAGCAATTTGCGACCCCATTCGGAATCTCAAGCAGTGTCTGAGACACTGTTGTACATTGCATTTTGAGAGTCGCAAATTGTAAGTCGCAAAGCGACGCAATTTGCGAGTCGCAAAATGTACACATCTTACATCTGGCCCTTACTCATCGGAGGCTCCTACCCGGTCTTCCATGCCTTTATTAGCTCAGGAGATCCACTAGTGACTACAGGACCCTTTGGTCTAGTGGTGGGAGACGGTAAAGGACTCCCATGTATGCCACCTGTCAATTATTGTCACCTTCACAGTCTCAAAAACTTAATACAACATATCCTAGACAGGAGCATGAGAATTTTGCCTGATTAAAGCAAAATGGTAAAAGAATTGGAGACAGGAATGCGCACGTTCAGTCGCGCATGGGACTTCTCTTGCGATCCTTTTGGCACTTTAGGGGGCATAGCAAGAGTGTGAAGAGCTAGTTTGTGTAAAATTAGATCTCCTTATGACTCTGAGTTGGACACATCAACTCAATATACCTTAGTGGGACTGGGAACAAATAAAGAGGCACATTGCTGGCCTAATTAACTCAGCAAGATGAGAAGCCATGGTGAATTACATTGAAACATTTCAATTAGCCATATGTGAAAATGCTAAAGAACTCTTTTCATGGATAAATCTATTTGAGAGGACAGTGCAGACTCAATGCTTCCCTAGTTTAAAGCCAGAAAATAGACTCAATCATCACTCACTGTTACGACAAATCACCTTGGGAAAAATCAATTTCGAGTCCTTCAACTATATTGACCGATAGTGGTTCACCAATTATATATTTTATACCTAAAGCAATACAGGCAGAAGAGAGTTGGCCTTCGGAATGGCCTTGTTACATACAGTCTACCAAAACTTGCAAAGCTCTGCTATTGAAGTTTCAAGCTCTCTTGCAGCCACTTGTTCTCTTTTCCTATATTGCCCTACACAAAATTTTGGCCTATGTCAAAGAAAAGACAAGATGCCCGCCGGAGGAGTAGGAGCTCAAGGAAGGAGCTCCAGAGGCTGGAGATTGCTCTAACGAGCTTAAATCTCTGTTTTAGCCCCGAATCCCAAACTCTCTCCCACCGAACCACTCTCCAACTGCTTCAACCCCTACCTCTGGAACTTTTCTTCAGTAGACTCACCTCTGGACTTCTCTGTCCCGACCGAGGTATCCCGGCCTCCAACGCATCGATCCTGCCCCCAGCTCGTCGATCGTCTCTTGCTAGGAGGGACACTTGTGTTCTATAACAAAAGTATTCTAAAATCCAAAAAAGACTTCTTCAGATCGGAACTAGACAATGCCAAAAATAGACCGAAGAAACTCTTTGAAATGTTAAAACAACAATCAAACAAATTGGCCAAAAGCACACACATGACTTCGAAATCGCAGCTAAGGAGTGAAGAATTTTCTTCTTTCTTCACAGCTAAAGCCAACTCCCTCCAAACTGAGCTCAGGACAGCCGCAAACAACTCAGCTACCCTAAAGAACTCTCAAGTTGAAGATCCTATTCAACCTGATCTGCCTATGCCCAAAAATAACTCTCATTGGTCAACCTTCAAACTTTACTATCTCAGTGATATTACAAAAACCTTAGTGACTATCAGACCTAATAACCACTTCAATCACCCTCTCTCCTCAAATTGCCTATCTCCCATCTACCATATCACCTCCCCTCTCTGGACCAAAATCCTCAATGCTTCGCTCTAGCAAGGTCACATCCCAGATTGCCTAAAAATTGGTCAAGTCACCCCCATCCTAAAAAAACCTACAGAAAACCCCTCAGACCCTGATAACTTCCGACCAATAACCAACATTCCCATGCTAGCCAAGGCTTTGGAAAAATGTGTTCAGCAACAATTAAACCAACACATCACGGATTTCAAGCTACTGGACGACTGCCAATCGGGTTCCAGACCGGGGCGTAGCACAGAAAACAGCAATTCTTCATATAGTCGACGACGCCCTACTCGCTCTTGACCATAATGAAACCTGTCTACTAGTCCTGCTCGACCTCTTGTCTGCTTTCGACACTGTTAATCACGAGAAAATCCTAGATAACCTAGAAAAAAAGGATGGGACTATCAGGCACAGTCCTTCAATGGTTCAAATCCTTTCTGGAAAACAGAACGCAAAGGTTTATGGTGAATAAAAGTCTTTCTCCCTCATCCCCTAATCTACTAGGAGTACCACGGGGCTCAACTTTATTCCCCGCGCTATTCAACCTCTATGTCGAACCCATAACCGAACTATTACAGCAGGCGAATATCTCCTTCCACATGTATGTGGATGACACTCAGTTGTACATCAAGATCACTTCCATCGAAGAGATCAAGATGATGAATCAAGCTTTTGGAAAGACCGTCCACTGGCTAACGACTAACTTCTTCAAGCTAAACTCGCAAAAAACTGAATTCCTTCTAATTTCCCCCCCCAAAAAACTCTTCGGTGATAAAGGAGTGGACCAAGATGATCACTGCTCTAAATTGTACGCCGATTCTGGTGGACTCCACCAAATCGCTTGGAATCACACTGGATAAGAACCTCAATATGCAAACACACATCAACATGTTGGCTAAAAGGCCCTCTTTCACCTCGGCTATCTCAGAAAAATTAAACCATTCATCGAGAACCCGGACCTCAAAACTGCAGTTCAGGCTTTAGTCATCTCGAGGTTGGAGTACGGATGTACTACCTTATCGGGACTTCCCAAAATCTCAACAGCCCCTTTAAAAGCCTGTCTCAACGCAGCCGCAAGACTGCTAACAGGATCTAGAAAATTTGATCATATCTTGCAACACCCAAAGGCGCTCAACTGGCTACCCTACAAAGCTAGAATTCACCTAAAGATGGCCTGCATCACACATAAAGCTTTACACCACAAAACCCCCCAATATCTTGCCCAGAAACTTACTATATCTGGAGGAAACAGACACTCTAGGAGTTCCGACAATCTACTCCTGAAACCTCCACGCTTCAGCAAAAAAAAAACTTTTGACAGAGCATTCTCCGGAGCTGCACCAAGAATATGGAACTCACTCCCTCCGAGCATCAGAAAAATCTCTTCAGCGCCATCATTTAAAAGGGAAGCTAAAACCTTCCTGATGAGCAAATTCCCCCCTTAACTCCTTACAATCTTCTCCCTCCTGGGCTCTATAAAATTCAACAGATTACTCTCTGACTTGCCCCTCTCCAACTCCGACGGATGCTCTACTCTCGATATCACTCCTGCTTGCATTGAACCAAACGACTACTATAAACTTGCATCTATACTGCCCGTGATGGCACCCTCGCTAATATGATTTGTTTGTACTTGAACTTGTTCCTACTGCTCCGAACAAATCATCTCTACCTATATGCTCTATCGTTTTGTTCTCTGCCGAATCTCATATTTACCACATATCTATATCTCGTACCCTACTAAAATGTTCTTGAACTTGCTTGCTCTGTACTGTGAAGCGCTCTGATACCCTACTCAGGGTCTTGTTCGCGCTATAGAAAACACTAAAAATAAAAGAAGCTCCAAGTTGGTTTCTACAAAGAGTCTTCAAATGCCCAAAGGGAGAAGGGATCCGAAGGCTGATTTTATCCCTATCCCCATAAATGAACATGAATCGTTTTTATGCACCTTACCTTCATTTTGCATTGACATCTTCATTTCCTTGTCTGTTTCCTGATTCTAATTGTTGATTTTTTCTTGGACAACCCAGTTACCATAAGGAAAGTGTGAGTGTAGTGCGATCAAAGTATGAGCTGAACTGATGCATTTCCAAACTCTTTGACTTTTTTTGTTTAGGATTGTCCTCACTTTTACTATTCTCTTTTCATTCATTGGTACACAAAGTCCAGAATAGAGGATTACATTACAAAGTCCTTGAAAATTCTATGTAAAGTTTAAAAAGAAAAAAACAGAATTAGTTAGATCCTGACTATGAATTTCATTTGGCTTACTGGGTGCACACTCAATGTAATTTTTTTTTTCAATTTAAATCTTTATTCGATCTATGTACAGATAGATCATAAAAGCACAAATTGATCAATTAAATCACATTAAAACTCATTAACTAGAAAAACATCTCCAAAAGAACATGCTGACAGGCACACCCACAAGGAAAATACAGCCACAACATTATCTGAACATCTCCCTGAGGAAAACATGGCTGCCCGCACCATCCCCAAGCACTCCCAATGAAGATACAGCTAGGAACACCCTTCAACCAGTCCCTGAATAAATACTGCAATAAAGACCACTCCTGGGGGTAGAAGAGTTTTTTTACCCATCTCATTTGACCCCTACAATCCCCACCTCAAATTCAGCGACTTCACACACAAGGCACTGTTCAGGTATCACAGCGAAGGACACTCTTATAACCCCACCCTGTAAACAATGCCTAGTAGCACACCTAGGCCCCAACCAAGACTGCACCCCTCCCGCCTCCCTTTATAATCAGCAACTAGGGCCAACACTGTCTCCAATACACTTCACCCACAGACATCGAGATGTTCCCCCTTTGAAGTGTCACGTAGATATACCAGAACCCACTTCAACTTAGACCCGCGTCACCCACCCATACCAATATCGCTCTATTGGACTTCAGCAACAGTCCTCCTCAAGGTCAAATGTCAGCTAGTTCCCTCCCCTCAGTCTGGCAACAGGGACTGCCATGGTAGAGCCTACCAATAAGGACCAATGCAGTGAGCACCTGTCCACTTTGGCCAATGGGAGAACATACCAAGGGCCACCCCAGTGTTGTTGGCGTGCGTTTGAGCTTCACTGGCACCCAAGCAAAGACCTCCCGATACCGGATGCGGTAATTTTGTCCATGGTTGTTGTCCCAGTAGACTGTGTGACCACACTGGAAAGAGAGACAGAACTCCACATCACCCTGTGGAGCTGGTTCACGTGGAAGCTCCAGATGGAAGGAGAATGTGTCTGTATCCGCAACCCCATAGGTGTGGTGCATGTAGAGGCAGGCGACATCGTGGAAGGTGTGCCACGAGTCGAACGTCACCCGCAGCTGCACCTTTTTCTCAAACCCAACATTACCAACCCGGACAGTGCCACTCAGGGAGCATTCACGGATCAGGCACTGCTCCAAACAGACCTGATCATGCTGCAGCCGGTTGCGAAAAGCTAGGTAGTCTGAAGCGGGTTGTGGAAAGTCCAGTGCATATGGTTTGGGAGAGCGGGGCAGTCCCTTACTAGGTGTCAGAAGGTGCGTCAGTGCAAGCTGCAGGTCACAGAGGTCCTCTTCCATCTTTGAGAATATGCGTACGGCTGTCAGGGAGAGGCCCTTCATGTCGGCAAAGACCACTCCTTCTTCAGGCGGCTATGCCCCCAGCCCTCTGTGATCGAACTGGGGTGCAGACAGGGGCGCAGGGGCTTCCGAGGTCTCCCGCCCTTCAGGTCCTCATATGTATCCAGCAGCCGGTGAAAGGGTGGGGAGCCCCCGAGGCAGATCCGCATGGCGAAGTCTACTGGCATGGCTGGAACCAGGGTGGGATAACACTGAATCTCCTCCGCCTGCGCCCACTCTCGCCGGTATTTTATTAGTACGATTCAGTAACACCCTGCCGATACCATGTCATTACAAGTTGAACCCCATGGAATGAGGAATAAGCGCGGGTCGTATTCCTCATGGTATTCCCTTTTCAATAGCCTGTTATTCACTTCTGTAAAACTGAGATGGAGGGAAGGAGGTGAGAAGGTTGTGGAAGCAATGAGAGAATGTTGACTTACAGGGGGAAGCATTACATACTAGCCGTGTCTTGATGAGGGTTAGATGGAGGCCAGGGAACGGGTCTGGACTACACCTATGATGGTATATTGTTATACAGTCAGGGAGCCGAAACGCATCGTGGGATCTGTCGAATAAAACAATCGTTTCCACCCATATCTCCTGACTGAGCCTGTTTTTTCTTCCTAACCTTGGGGAGATCTCCTTTATTTCACTGACAGGGCCGTAGAAACAATTATCATAGGAGGACCTAAGAGCTCCTGGTGACTGAGCTACACTGCCGATAGGGTCAGGCAGCCGATGATACAGCAGACCTTGGATTGCTTTACAGGTATACTATTACTGCTCCCAGTAAATAAGGATATAGAAACCCCAAACTCCTTATAATGGTGCGGAGCAAAATTCCACATTGGAAACCCACTCCACACAGTTGTACCTTAGTGGTTTAGTTTTTTTTTGTTTTTCCGGGTTCAGGCATCAGTTTCCCAAGTAACAGAGGGGCCTAGAGGGTTTGGCTTGGATTTGCAGGTTATTCACCTCCTAACGTTAAAGAGACAATTATGAACTTAAATAACTGTTAAATTCGGCCAGAATCATGAATTTCAGAACACTGCTTAGGTATGCCCTTCTCAAAACAAAGAAACCAAATAAACACATATGTACAAATGCCAGCAGATTCAGCCTAGCACGACACGCTCTAAAAAAAACCTCCACTGGCAAAGACGTATCCGTCTAGGGTTTCTGGTTGAGGCTTGGCACACATGTTTACTCTGCTTTGATAATCAGGGCACCACTTCTCCCCTATGCATCCTTCTGCCAGCCTGTAGTGGCTGCACTAGGATAGCACAGAGTCTGGCGTGATCTTACCTCATGTTGCATGTAAGCCAAGATTTTACACGCGTGCAAACTGCTGAAATATGTCACATTAAGGGATGGTTCCCTTGGTGTAAAAGACCCTAAAAGGCAGCAGCGCCTCTAGGTTGCAAAAAGAGCGTTTCAAATGCTGTTTAATGTAATTATGAACACAGGGTACCAAATGTCTCCAAGTCACCAAATATTAAATTTTGTATGAATTATTGTAATCTAGAGGGTACGTTTGTCGCCTCCAGTGATGGCAATTCAGACTACCAACTACCAAATATGAAACCAAAGTCGGGACTGCAGTGTTGCATCCTTGGTCATATTCTGGTAACATTACCTAAACTGTCAGAGATCTTAAGTGACTATCATAGGAGATATTAGACCCTCGATGTTTGGGAAAGCATACCCAGTTTAGACGTAGCTCCCAAGTAATGGCATATAACTGCATGCCGCATGTGCACCTTCAAGCACGTCTTCCGCTTTGCATTTTCGACACTATCATACAGAGACATTAAGGTCAAAACCTAAAACTAATTGCCTAAGGAGCCAGCCTACGTTTTTCACCTGTCCTCGCCTTGTGGCAATCATGGCTATCACAGCATAGGGGATGAAAGGTAGGGGGAGGGTGTTAAGATAAAACAAAAATTGGCAATGCCTACAGCTCTTGCTTTAATGTGCTGGTCGTGCATTCACACAGGCACACTCCTCACCCTGAACTTACACTGGCACAACCCACACAGTGCACTTACAGAGACAGACTCCCTCCCCTCTCACCCGGTGCTTGCACAGACACACCCCTTTGCCTGCACTTACCCAGAGAGCCTCCTCTCTCTGCACTCGAGAGGCCCACTGCTCGCTCTGAAACCATGCAAGCACAATATTTACTAAAACAGACATGGCCTTCACCCTTCACTCAGACAAGAACACCCCTACACATGCACTCAAACAGGTACCACTTCCTCTGCTCTCTCACAGGCACACCTCTCACCTGTACTCAAAAAGGCAAACCCCTCAATCTGTATCACAGTCGAACCCCTCACCCTGCAAACAAATAAGCACAGTCCTCCTCAGAACTCTTACAGACGCACTCCTCCCCATGCACCCACACAAGCATGCTTTTCCCCCTTCACTCACAGAGGCATACCCTTCACTCTACACTCACGGAGGCACACTTCTCACCATGCACTCAAAAGAGACAATGATCACACTGGACTTATACAGGGACATGACTCCTTTAGGCACACCCCTTATCTTGCACTAATAAAAACTCGCTCCTACAACTGCACTCAGACAGACACACTATTCACCCTGCACTCACACAGGCATACTGTTGACCCTGCATTAAATAACTGCAATGTTCTGCGTACACTCATACATTGTTTACTCTGCACTCATACAGACACCTTGCTCATTGTATACTCATATTAGCAGAATGCTCACCATATTCACCACACTTAACCTGCACTCAAACAATCACATGTTTGGCCCTGCACTAATACAGGCACAATGTTCTCCTTGCCCTGACACGGATACATCAGTCCACCTGCGCTTAGACAGACACAATACTCTCACTGCATTCACACCTGCACACCTCTCACCATACACTCTCACAGGCACACTGTACACTCACACAAGCACACCACTCACCATAAACTCTCACAAGCACACCTCTCACTGTACAATCATACAAGCACATCGCTCATTATGCACTCACACAAGCACATCGCTCATGCTGTAGCACCACTGGGCCCATTTACTTTGTTCCTCTCTTTATCTCCTTAAGCTACACCTCAGATTCATTTACTTGGTCCTCCAATGGATCTTGAATCGTGCCGAGAGGGGTCAGATATAGGGTATCCAATCCAGTTATCCAATGATGACCGGAATTGGGTAAATGACCTATAAACGTGTAATTAGATTCATATATATATAACTCTCAAAACTATGCTATACAAATACAGGATTATTACAGCTAGACCAAATCTCCTGAGTAAATGTAGTCGGACTAGAATCATACAAACCAATAATTCGGTTAGAGCTATGAGAAATAATAACATTAGAATCTGTTGACCAGAGACCTCTCCATTAGAATTCCCATCCCTCATTAATACTGTATTGGAATGCACAGTCAATTATTGGAGACAAGCCATGGAACGACAGACACAGGATTAAGTTAGGATTAGATCTTATCGATACATTTTAGAAGAGTAAATAAATCAATCTCAGGCATTTAAATAGAGAAATACAGAGTAAGCAAATGTATATCTTGTGACCCATCAATTACCAAAGCTATAGAAGAAATGTTCAGTTAAGGACGTGAATCATTTCAGCTCAAGGTTCTCTCCCAATAAGGTAAAAGTGTCCGGGAATAGCGCACACACCGCATGTCTCATCCCACAGAAAGCCAGTAGAGTCTGCAAGATCTAAAGCTGTCTCTCAGTCCGCAAAGAGCAAAGTGAAAAAATTGACGACCTCCTGTCTCTCCATCGCACAATGTATATCAATCCTCAAGTTCTGGGGTGACACCTCCTGGGTCACCTCATCTGGTCAGACCGCTCAGTCCATTGGTCAGTTCATATAGGGCGATTGTCATGCAACATGAAGAAGACACATTTTATGGCAAAAAGGTGGTGATCATCACATAAGCTGTCAAACCATTCAAAAGGTAAAGTTGTGAACAATAGTATTTTAGCAAAGGCACATGAGTGAGTTAAAGAAGGCAGTTTCTCACTGCAGATGTTCCTAAAATAACAAAATAGTAGCGAGAAGTCCTAGTATGTGGATGAGAACTCTTTCTATAAAACATAGTTACATTTCACATTGCAAGTTTATGGAGCCTTTCCATGAGAACAAAATCAAGCAAAGAAAAAGAAAATGCAGGTCAAAATTGAATTTAGGTCATGAAAAACACAATATAAAATAATGAAAATATGTATTACATTCTAGAGTTCCTAAGACCTTATATCCTTTTCTTCAACTTATGTCACTTATAAAGCATTTTAGTTTAATTAAAATTAGCACGTCTAACTATGACACATTACTATATTTTCAAAGTACCAATGTAAAATATCATTTCAAAATATAAAGTTTCATATTGTTTCTAGTGATTCTCATTAATAGATGTATGAAGATCATTTTCTGGAAGTTTCAAAGTAATTGGAATTATTATAAATGTGCAGCACCATTTCTCTTTTTCTCTGTTGTTGCACACTTTAACATGAGCAAAGATAGATGTTAGACCTGGTACCATTGGCGTGAGTCTCCCTTCCATTTTGTTTGCTGATGTCTCCTCTGTTTTCGATATGTTTTGCTGGTTTAGATGCTTTGGGCACTGTGCCACTGCTATTCAGTGCCACAGTGCAAGTGCTCCCTATTGTAAATTGTTGTAATGGATTAGTGACTCCATGATTGGCTTATTTGATTTACTTGTCAGACCCTAGTACAGTGCACCATGTGTGCCCAGGGCCTGTAGATCAAATGCTGCTAGTGGGCTTGCAGCACTGATAGTGCCACCCACAGAAGCAGCTTGTAAAGTGTGTCTCAGGCCTGCCTTTGCAGAGCCTGTGTGCAGTCCAGTACTGCCATGTTGACTTGGTAAGTGCACCCACTTGCCAGTCCCTAAACCTTCCCTTTTCTACATATCAGACACCCCTAAGGTAGGCCCATGGGCAGGGTGCATTGTATGTAAAAGGTAGGACATGCCCTGATGTGTGTGGCATGTCCTGATAGTGAATTACAGCCAATTTCGTTTTTCACTATTGCAAGGCTACCTGTCCCCATAGGCCAGAATGGGCAGTTTGATTATAACATCTTATAATCCTAACTGACCCAGGGAACTTGGTGGAAAAACGAATTTAGTATGCCTGAACCCCGAATGATAAAATACATCTTTTAGTGAAGTTGGTTTTAACATTCTATGTTTGAAAATGCCACATTTAGAAAGTGGGTATTTTCTTACCCAACCATCTAGCCTGCCTCTTCTAGGTTGTGTATTGCATGTCTGCTTTGTGAGTGACAGGAGGGCTTGGGCTCCAGCAGTCTGATGAGTCAGGGCTGGGCTGAATAGGACCTTGGCTGCATAGAGAGTGGGGGGCGGAGATTTCCTTTCACTCCCCTGAGCCCTCATAGAATAGAGAGTAGGGGGAGGAGATTTCCTTTCAGCTACCTGGGCCAGGTCTGCTTTCAACAATGCTGTCTCCACCTCCTGCCAGGAAGCTGCACAGAACTGGTTTTGTCTAGGTGCAGGCACCCTCTGCCTTCAGAGGACAAAGGGTTTACTAGTATAAATATTGGGGCCCAGACCCCAAGACTTTAGATCACTTCTGGGAATCAAGACGGACCTTTGCCAAGGAGAAGAACCAGGGAATCTGAAGGTGTTTGACTGCCACTGTGCCAGTGTGCTATTTTCTGGGGTTGGCCTGCAGTGGTTTCTTTATTGCCAAGGAAAGGGGAAATACTTTTATTGAAACTTTCATCATCTTGAAGAAGAATCTCCAAGGGCTTGAACTGTGCTTGCCTCCTGCTCAGGGATACAAGACTTCACCCCCAGTTCCCCCCTGAATTTCCTTGCTGGGAATTCAGTCTGCAGAAGTCTGCATATTGTTGGGAGCTGGAAGCACGACTCAACGAGAAGAAGCGTGTCGCATCCGCAGCTGTTGCCGTCGCATCATCGGAGAAGCATGTCGCCACCACAAGGGTCGCCGTCGCATCACCGGAGAAGCATGTCTCCATCGCAGCTGTTTGTCGTCGCATCACCAGAGAAGCATGTCGCCACCGCAAGGGTCGTCGTTGCATCACCGGAGAAGTGTGTCGCAGAGCCTGTCGCGGCTCAGAAGTTACAGAGTTCGCCGCACGGCCGTCGGACGTGCATGCATCGCCTTCACGTCGTCGCATTGCATCAAAGACGCCATCTTGTCGCATCGCAACAGATCGTCGCATCGCATCGAGGCGCCATCTTGTCGCATCGCAACCGGAACGCAACACGAGATCGGCGCATCACCTCCTCTCCGGTAAGGAACAGACGCATCACCTACTTTGCGCCAGCACTGAGGAACAGACGCATCGCCTCCCCCGAAGCAAGGAACCGACGCATCGTTCTCCCTGCGAACCTTTTGTTTATCTTGCGTGACGCATCCAAAGGTACTTTGTGAGAAATGTGTCGCATTTACCATCATCTTTGAACTAAACTATTTCTACCATCTAAAAGTCATTTTCTTGATACTGTATTGTGGATTTTTGTCATTTGGGTCTTGTGTTAAGTCTATATAAAGAATACTTATTTTTATAAAACCTGTGTGGTGTCCATCTGTAGTGTTTTCACTGTATTACTGTATGTGTTCACAAATGCTTCACACACTGCCTCTGAGATAAGCCTGCCTACTTGTGCCCAGCTACCAAGGGGGTGAGCAGGGGTTATTTAGGAGTGTAGCCCCCTTACCCTGGCTAGAATCAAGGGTCCCTACTTGGTCAAAGGTACCTACCTCTGCCAACTAGAGACCCCCAGTTCTAACATTGGTGGTCAGCGGTGAGGATTCTGGACTTGCATTTGTGACTCACATACAGTGATTGGTGTACACTACTAGTGAGTGCAGACCAAACGCAACCACATAGATTTTTTGGTAGAATTATTTTTTCCCTTGGAACTGTTGTTTTTGCTAAAGACTGTCAGTTCTTATTGCCATGAGCAAACCAGCATCTATTGCATCTATGGATCCAGAGTTTGAGGAAGAGAAGGTGGATGTATACACTGTGAAACAGCTGAAGCACTTCTGTAGAAAATTTAAAGTTGCTACTACAGGCCTCACCAAAAAGAAGGAATTTCAAAAGGCGCTGAGGGCCTGGATGGAAGCAAGAAATGCCCCTGAGCATGTGGATGAGCCTGCAGAGGAGGCTGAGGATGCAGAAGGGCAGCTAGATGGGCCATTGGGTCCAGCCAGGGAGACGTGTCTTCCCCCATAGGCAGCAGTGTTTCTTCCAAGGGCCTGACCCCAGGAGAACTGGAGGACAGGGAGAGAAATAGATTGCACAAAATGGAGCTGGCCAAGCTCAAGATGGAAGGTCAAAAGGACCTAGAGAGTAAGAAGCTGGAGCTTGAGAATAACAGGTTAGCTTTTGAAAGGGAAAAAGAGAGATTAGCACATGAGAGATTTTTGAGGGAATTGGAGCTTAAAGCTAAAAGCTTAGAAATTAGTCCCTCTGGTGGCAGCGCACCATCTGTGCCTGCAGAAGGCAGGGTATATTTCCCCAAAGATGTCATCAAGGATTTTCATAAGCATGAGGATATTGGGCAGTGGTTTGCAGCCTATGAAATGGCAATGTTGGCCCACCGGGTCCCTGAGAAGGATTGGGGAGCGGGGTTGTGGGGCCGCTTTGTCAGTGATGGGAGGGATACATCGTTAGACCTGCCCAATGAGAGTAGGATAATGTATGCCCACATGAAGGAAGCCCTGATGACCAGGTATGGGTTGACCCCAGAGTTCTATAGACAGAGATTCCGGAATTGTAAGAAACTGGAGGCAACTACCTGGGTGGAGTATGTATCTTTCTTTTGCAGAGCAATGGATGGTTGGGTGAAGGGTAGCAAAGTGAGTACTTTTGAGGAGCTCTATGATCTGTTTGCATGGGAGCACTGTTTTCCAGAGCTACTCCAGCACCTTATTGATAGCAAGCTAACTAACCCTAGGAAGGTTGCTGAGGAGGCGGACCGCTGGGTCAGTACCAGGGTCCACAAGGGTCATGTGGGAGACTCCGCCAGAGGTGGGCAGGGTCCCCAGCAGAAGAGTGGGGGGACAAGGGTAAACAGAGGGAGTTCCAGAAAGGGCCCCAAAGTAATTCCCAAGGGAACCAAGGTAAGATTTCCCAGCCTCCCCCTGAGAAGAAGACAGAGCCCCCGACAGGTAAACCTGTTCACAGGGGGCCCCCTACATGCTTTCAGTGTAAGCGTGGGGCACCGTTGGTATGATCCCCAGTGTCCCCTGAAGGATCCCAATGGCCCACCCCGTGCACCACCCCGTGCACCACCCCGTCAGATGGCGAGTGTAGCCCTGGGAGGGGAGGAGATGGGTGCCCAAGGTGGGTGGGGTCCCGCAGAGATGTCCCTGGTCTCTTTAGGAGACTGTGAGGTGGTCCCTAGGACCCAACTGCCTGATAACACTAAAAAATACAGGCAGTGGGTGACCATCAATGGCCAGAGGGTGGAGGCTGTGAGAGACACCGGGGCCAGTGTGGCAGCTGTCAGTTGTCGGCTGGTGTCTAAGGAGCAGGTGATCCCCCATGCATTCTTCCCTGTAGTTGCCGTGGACAACTCAGAGAGCCAGTGTGAGGTGGCTCAGGTTCCCTTTGAGTGGTGGGGGGTCTCAGGTACTCTCCAAGTAGCTGTGAGGCCAGCCATGCCTGTGGATTGTCTGTTGGGCAATGATTTAGAGAGCTCCCCTTGGGCTAAGGTGGAGAGAAGGTCTCATTTAGAGATGTTGGGTCTGCCTGAGTGGGCGTGTGTGACCACTCGGTCTATGGCAGCCAGTAAGGGTGTTCAAGAGGATCTGGAGCCTGAAAGAATGGCCCAGGTACCTGCCTTAAAGAGAAGAGGTAGGGGGCGCGGGAAACCAGCCCCCATAGTTCCCACGGTCCAGGAGGAGGCAGACCTTGAGGGGGATGCCCTGGAACCTACAAGGGAACAAGTGGCCGAACTGGGGGACCTGCCTGAGCTGACCCATTGGCAGCAAGAAGGAGGACCCTCCAGGGAGGAATTCTGTGAAGAGCAGAAGAAGTGCACTTCTGTTGAGGGTTTGCGGCAACAGGCTACAAACCAGGCAGCAGGTAATCAGTCTGGATCACATTGGATCTACTGGGAGAATGGTCTCCTGTATAGCAAGCCTAAGGTTGCTGAGCCTGGGTCAGCCCATGTGTTGGTGGTACCCCAGCACTTCAGAGCCTTCCTACTGGGTTTGGCTCATGATGTGCCTTTAGCTGGACATCTGGGGCAGGATAAGACCTTTGAAAGGCTTGTCACCCACTTTTATTGGCCCCAGATGCGCAAGAGTTCAGATACTCATTGCAGGACTTGCCAGACTTTCCAGGCAAGTGGTAAGAGTGGGAGGAAGCACAAGGCTCCCCTCCAGCCTTTTCCTATAGTCAGCACCCCCTTTGACCGGGTGGGTATTGACATTGTGGGGCCTCTGGACCCCAAGAAAGCTATGGGCAAAAGGTTTATCCTGGTCTTGGTGGACCATGCTACCCGGTACCCGGAAGCCATCCCTCTCAGGACAGTGACGGCCCCCGTGGTGAGACGTGCACTGATGGGGATTTTCTCCCGTGTGGGGTTCCCCAGAGAGGTGGTGTCAGACCGTGGTACAAACTTCATATCTAAGTATATGAAGTCCCTGTGGCAGGAGTGCGGAGTAACGTACAAGTTCACCACTCCTTACCACCCCCAAGGTAATGGGCTGGTTGAGAGATTCAACCGGACCCTCAAAGGCATGACTATGGGTCTTGAGGAACCTATGAGGCGTAAGCGGGACATCCTCTTGCCATGCCTTCTGTTTGCTTACCGTGAGGTGCCACAGAAGTCCTTAGGGTTCAGTCCCTTTGAACTGCTGTATGGTCACCCGGTAAGAGGACCTCTGAGTCTGGTTAAGGAAGGCTGGGAGAAAGCTCCCAGAAACCTCCCCAGGATGTATATAGCTACATGCTGGCATTCAGGAACCAGACTAGGTGATTCAGACAACTCGCTCAGGTGAATCTGGAAGCCAGCCAGGAAGAGATGAAACAGTGGTATGATCAGAATGCCACTCTGATCGAGTTTCAGCCTGGACAGAAAGTTTGGGTCATGGCCCCAGTGGAGCCCTGTGCGCTCCAGGATAAGTGGACCGGACCATTTGAGGTGGTGGAGTGCAAGAGTGATGTCACCTACTTGGTGGACTTGCGGTCTCCCAGGAACCCTTTGCGGGTCCTGCATGTTAACCGCCTGAAGCCACACTTAGAGAGGTCCGAAGTGGGCATGCTCCTAGCGACAGATGCTGGAATGGAGGAGGAGACTGAGCCTCTTCCTGACCTCCTGTCTGCAACAGAGCAAGATGGGTCAGTGGATGGTGTTATCCTCTCTGCCACACTGACCCCTGAGCAGCAGAATGATTGTCGCCAACTGTTGGGACAATTCTCTGATTTGTTCTCCCTGGTTCCTGGTGTCACTGAGTGGTGCGTCCATGAAGCAGACACTGGGGACAGTCCTCATGTTAAGCATAAGGCTTACAGAGTGACTGACAGGGTCAGAGCTTACATCAAGGAGGAGGTCTACAAGATGTTTGCCTTAGGAGTGATTGAGTCCTCTAAAAGCCCTTGGGCCAGCCCAGTGGTTTTGGTCCCAAAGGCTGCCGCGCCGGGTGCCACACCAGAACTCCGGTTCTGTGTGGACTACCGAGGACTCAATTCAGTCACCAAGACTGACGCGCACCCCATCCCCAGAGCTGATGATCTCATTGATCGGCTAGGGGCTGCACGGTACCTCAGTACCTTTGATTTGACGTCTGGGTACTGGCAGATCGCCTTAACTGATGGGGCCAAAGAGAGGTCAGCATTCTCCACACCAGATGGGCACTACCAATTCCGGGTTATGCCCTTTGGGATGAAGAATGCCCCTGCCACCTTTCAGAGGTTGGTCAACCAGGTGTTGGTTGGACTGGAAGATTTCAGTGCCGCCTACCTGGATGACATTGCAGTGTTCAGTGCCGGTTGGGAAGAACATCTGCGCCACCTCTGGGAAGTGTTGATGGCGCTGCGGAAAGCAGGCCTCACAATCAAGGCAAGTAAATGCCAGATCGGGCAGGGTTCTGTGGTGTACTTGGGGCACCAGGTTGGAAGCGGCCAGGTGGCGCCCCTACAACCCAATATTGATACCATCCTGGCATGGGAACCCCCCAAAACCCAGACACAGGTGAGAGCCTTTTTAGGACTCACAGGGTACTACAGGAGGTTTGTCAAGGGGTATGGCAACATTGTTGCACCTTTGACTGAGCTGACTTCCAAGAAGCAGCCCAAGAAAGTGGACTGGACTGACACCTGTCAGAAAGCTTTTGATGCCCTGAAGACTGCCATGTGCACAGCACCCGTGCTTCAGGCGCCCAACTTCTCCAAGCCCTTCATTGTTCAGACAGATGCTTCAGAGCATGGTGTGGGGGCTGTTCTTTCACAGATGAATGAGGAGGGCCTAGACCAACTTGTAGCCTTCATCAGTAGGAGGTTACTTCCACGGGAACAGAGGTGGAGTGCAATTGAGCGTGAGGCATTTGCTGTGGTCTGGGCGCTGAAGCAGTTGAGACCATACTTGTTTGGGACTCACTTCCGGGTTCAGACAGACCACAGGCCCCTCAGATGGTTGATGCAGATGAGGGGTGAGAACCCAAAGCTGTTGAGGTGGTCCATTTCCCTACAGGGGATGGACTTCACGGTGGAACACCGCCCTTGTACAGAACACGCCAATGCTGATGGTCTGTCCAGATTTTTCCGCCTTAGTGATGAGAACTCCCAAGAGGTAGGGTAGTTCTCCCCACATTTCAGCTGGAGGGGACACGTGTTAGACCTGGTACCGTTGGCGTGAGTCTCCCTTCCATTTTCTTTTGCTGATGTCTCCTCTGTTTTCGATATGTTTTTCTGGTTTAGATGCTTTGGGCACTGTGCCACTGCTATTCAGTGCCACAGTGCAAGTGCTCCCTATTGTAAATTGTTGTAATGGATTAGTGACTCCATGATTGGCTTATTTGATTTACTTGTCAGACCCTAGTACAGTGCACCATGTGTGCCCAGGGCCTGTAGATCAAATGCTGCTAGTGGGCTTGCAGCACTGATTGTGCCACCCACAGAAGCAGCTGGTAAAGTGTGTCTCAGGCCTGCCATTGCAGAGCCTGTGTGCAGTCCAGTACTGCCATGTTGACTTGGTAAGTGCACCCACTTGCCAGTCCCTAAACCTTCCCTTTTCTACATATCAGACACCCCTAAGGTAGGCCCATGGGCAGGGAGCATTGTATGTAAAAGGTAGGACATGCCCTGATGTGTGTGGCATGTCCTGATAGTGAATTACAGCCAATTTTGTTTTTCACTATTGCAAGGCTACCTGTCCCCATAGGCCAGAATGGGCAGTTTGATTATAACAGCTTATAATCCTAACTGACCCAGGGAACATGGTAGAAAAACGAATTTAGTATGCCTGAACTCAGAATGATAAAATACACCTTTTAGTAAAGTTGGTTTTAACATTCTATGTTTGAAAATACCACTTTTAGAAAGTGGGTTTTTTCTTACCTAACCGTCCAGCCTGCCTCTGCTAGGTTGTGTATTGCATGCCTGGTTTGTGAGTGACAGGAGGGCTTGGGCTCCAGCAGTCTGATGAGTCAGGGCTGGGCTGAATAGGACCTTGGCTGCATAGAGAGTGGGGGGCGGAGATTTCCTTTCACTCCCCTGAGCCCTCATAGAATAGAGAGTAGGGGGAGGAGATTTCCTTTCAGCTACCTGGGCCAGGTCTGCTTTCTCCACCTCCTGCCAGGAAGCTGCACAGAACTGGTTTTGGCTAGGTACAGGCAACCTCTGCCTTCAGAGGACAAAGGATTTACTAGTATAAATATTGGGGCCCAGACCCCAAGACTTTAGATCACTTCTGGGAATCAAGACGGACCTTTGCCAAGGAGAAGAACCAGGGAATCTGAAGGAGTTTGACTGCCCCTGTGCCAGTGTGCTATTTTCTGGGGTTGGCCTGCAGTGGTTTCTTTATTGCCAAGGAAAGGGGAAAGACTTTTATTGAAACTTTCATCATCTTGAAGAAGAATCTCCAAGGGCTTGAACTGTGCTTGCCTCCTGCTGAAGTCTCAGGGATACAAGACTTCACCCCCAGTTCCCCCTGAATTTCCTTGCTGGGAATTCTGTCTGCAGAAGCCTGCATATTGTTGGGAGCTGGAAGCGCGACTCAACGAGAAGAAGCATGTCGCATCCGCAGCTGTTGCCGTCGCATCATCGGAGAAGCGTGTCGCCACCACAAGGGTCGCCGTCGCATCACCGGAGAAGCGTGTCTCCATCGCAGCTGTTTGTCGTCGCATCACCGGAGAAATGTGTCGCCACCGCAAGGGTCGTCGTTGCATCACCGGAGAAGCATGTCACAGGGCCTGTCATGGCTCAGAAGTTACAGAGTTCGCCGCACTGCCGTCGGGCGTGCACGCATCGCCTTCACGTCGTCGCATCGAATCAAAGATGCCATCTTGTCACATCGCACCGGATCGTCGCATCGCATCGAGGCACCATCTTGTCGCATCGCAACCAGAACGCAACACGGGACCGGCGCATCACCTCCTCTCCGGTAAGGAACAGACGCATCGCCTACTTTGCGCCAGCACTGAGGAACAGACGCATCGCCTCCTCCGAAGCAAGGAACCGACGCATCGTTCTCCCTGCGAACCTTTTGTTTATCTTGCGTGACACATCCAAAGGTACTTTGTGAGAAACGTGTCGCATTTACCATCATCTTTGAACTAAACTATTTCTACCATCTAAAAGTCATTTTCTTAATACTGTATTTTGGATTTTTGTCGTTTGGGTCTTGTGTTAAGTCTATATAAAGAATATTCATTTTTATAAAACCTGTGTGGTGTCCATCTGTAGTGTTTTCACTGTATTACTGTATGTGTTCACAAATGCTTCACACACTGCCTCTGAGATAAGCCTGCCTCCTCGTGCCAAGCTACCAAGGGGGTGAGCAGGGGTTATTTAGGAGTGTAGCCCCCTTACCCTGACTAGAAGCAAGGGTCCCTACTTGGTCAAAGGTACCTACCTCTGCCAACTAGAGACCCCCAGTTCTAACAATAGAGATAAAAAAACTCTTCAAAAAAACGTTCATTTTGTCATCTAGTTCACATTTAGTTTCATAAATTTCGCACCCACATCATTATTTAAAGAGAATGGCTAATAAAATCTCTATAAGACGCAAGTCATCACATTTCCATTCCACGTTACAAGAATATATCAATGCAATTTAGTGAAACATGAACGTATGTTATTCAAATGAGCATTTTCTTCTAGTGTACACTTTTCAGCATGCTTTACAATGCAGCAGCTAAGCCTTTTTAGGATTTATCTCTCAAATTATTCAATGTATAGTGAGCACAAATTTGTCATTTTTCTCTCAAAGTTGTCAAAATCAGTGTTACGTGTCAACTAAGGGATTCAGCAGTTTATCTGCTTCATCAATCACCCATTTTACCGCAAATTATGCCATCACAAAATTCTCTTCTGATGTCTCGCATTACAATTCTGTAGTCCCAATCAATTTTAATCTAGAGTGTTCCAAAGCCTTCATTTCATCATAGTACCCACATTGTCTATCTTGCAGTTCTATTTCAGCTCTTTTCCTTTTTATTCCTCTAGTTTCTTTCTTACTTTTCTAATGTCTATAGACCTTAAAGATGACAACTAAAGTCAATATACATAATGCAATTGTCAAGCGGGCTTCGAGATTTTTTCCAACAATCCACTTCCCAAATTTGCACACCATCTACCTATAGAAGAAAATCCTTTCCGAATTGACTCCCAAGAACCATAAGCCTTTAAATCGTTCAAGTCCTTTCCAAAGTGTGTTGTGTTCTGAATATAACCTTTCAAATCTTTACTTTTGTCTAGAATATATGTGCAACAATGTTTCACCTTTAGCATTTGACAGACTCCGCCCTCCTTTGCGAGAAGGACGTCTAAAGCATGACGATTTTGAAGAACCACATATCTCATGGCAATCATTTCAGTATCTATTGCTAACAATCCTCCAGCAGTATCAGAAGACAGCTTATCTACCACAGTAGACAGTTTTGTATTTTGTGAGAATTCAGTATCTCCCCAACTGATGGTATCAGGGCTCCAAAAATATCTCCTACTATTTCTCCTGCACTTGCACTTCTCTTGTGTCTTCTGTAAGAGGCTCCGTTGGTTTCATCAGATTGACCCACATGATACATTTTTGGAAAAACTATTCCCATGTAACAGGATCCATACTATTTCTTAGGCAGCCTATAATAGGCATTTTTCCCACAGATGTAATAAACCCCAGGGAATGCAGGATCAACACCTCCCAGGAACAGTCCCCAATTTTTCAGAACTTGGAATGTATGGTCAAATTCGCTGCAACCAACAAAGTTAGTATCAGCTTCAGTCCTACGCTTTAATATACATAGCTTACCTCTATGTTGCCAACCTAAAGTAATAGCAGCTTGGGTTCCCACTTTTTGAGATCTGGTTCCCTAAGTGCCCAAAATGGTATCCTAGTATGATTTGCAGCTTTAGCCATGATCTCTGTTCGTCTTCCTTCTATCGATTTTACAAATTCCCTTTCTATATTATGCAAAAGGCATGTTAGATTGTGTCGGTGTGCATAAGCTGTGTCTAAACTTTGTGTAGACTTAAAGAATTCTCCCATCATTTCAGCTGTTTTAGTATCAGGCACAGGATTAAAATATGTCCTCACAGGCACTTCAGAAAAGATTTAATCATAGTTAGAATAATAGTAGTGCAATTGTCCCTTGCCATAAAATAAGCTTGCCAGCACACTACAAGAAAGACCATACGTTACGGGTAGATGATGATAGGTCATTCCCTCTCAAACTGATGCAGGCAATTGTAAACACACATAACAATCTCTAGCATCCATGGTGTCAACGTAGTGATACAATAGCCTTGGAAATGGATTTGTTGATAAATTACCAATAGACTGACTCCATGTAATATCATCTGAAATGCTTAGTCCATTATGATTCGCTAAATTTTTTTAGGCACAGGAGTAGGCTCAGGCTTTCTCGCGTAGATATGATTGGGTAAATTCAAAACTGTAAGAAATGCTACAAGCAAAACAGAAAATATAGCAAGTATACAGGCACATATACATTTGTGTTTTGCTGATATTGCATTACAATCCATTGCCTCTTTGGAATCAGACTCCGTGAGTTTTTATACATTTAGATTAGATGTTAATAGTGTTAGCAGCACAAGTAAGTTTCAGGAAGATTGTTCCTTTCAAGACTTCAGCTACGTTACTTCCACATCACAGTTTACGCTTTCTCTTAGTTTTGTAAATGCAGGCTCTTAGCAATTTCACAGTTCTTGTATGTTGAAAATTTCTTCAGCACAAATTGACTCAGTTCTTTTATTGACAAATCGATTTCAGGAATTTAAACTGGAACACAGAGTTTTCTCATGGTGGCTCATGCAAACTCGGATTGTTGTAGCAAAAGGTGTGACATGGTTTTTCCTGGTCGTTCAGTTTTAAATAAGTCGATTCAAGTGCAATGTATTTTTGATTTGGTATTCTGGCTCTTTTGGACCTCCTCACTGATGGTCCCTCATCCTCACTGCACTTTGCTCTGACTGGCTTCCGCTATGGTTCATGGCACTCTTCTTTCTGTTAGAAGGCATCTCAATCTGTCTTGTTTTCTGGGCCAACAATCTACGGGTGCTACTCGCATTTCAGGTGCACTGTGCCCTTTGGTGAGATCAAAATTAAGCCTAGTCAGCTCTTCCTTTCATGACTCTTCGGTGCCTACAAGAGCCGACTCTCTCAGAACTCCCTCGGAACCAGTGCACAGAGTCCCAGTAGCTGGAGCCCTCTCTACAGTGTGGCCAACCTGAGACGGCCGTCTCTCTGTAACCACCGGCACATCCGAAACAAGCATTGTATCATCAAGAGGACACGGGTCTCTGTGAGTATGGGTGGCGTACAACCAGTTTGGAAGACCACCACCCGTAACAGCAGTTGTGTTTACCAGGATCACCAGGAATGGCCCACACCAACGAGGTTCTAAATAAGACATGTGCACCTGTTTTTTCACCAGGACCCAGTCACCTGCACTAAGGTCGTGGCACTGCTCCTGTTGAGGTGAAGACGCAGCTTCCTCAACCTGCTGAGACACAAAGCATACCACAACAGCAAGTCCTTTACAATAATTGAGCACCAAATCATCTGTAATATTAACCAATGCACTATCAGCTGGAACTACAGGCTGTCTCACAGCCCTCCCCATAATGATTTTATAAGAAGATAGTCCTGTTCTTCTGTCTGAGGTACTTCTCAAACTCATCAACACAAGAGGTAATGGATCAGGCCATCTTAGAGAAGTCGAAGAAAACACCATCACCAATCTGGATTTCAGTGTTACATTTATGTGCTCCACAATTCCAGAGGCTTCTGGACGATAAGCACAATGGAGCTTCTGGTCAATTAGTAATGCTGCACATAACATCTTTAAGACCTCATTATTAAAGTGTGTCCCTCGGTCTGACTCCAAAGAAATCGGAAATACAAAACATGGTATTAACTCCCTCAGCAGTAACTTAGCTACAGGGAGTATGTAATTTTGTTTTGTTTAGTAGGCTTCCACCCACCTCCAAAACACACAAACAATTACAAGAATGTATTTCAAGCCATTACAGGTGGGCATTTCAACAAAGTCAAGCTGCATTGGTTTAAAAGGACCTCCTGATCTCCTTACGTGACTCATGGTGACTGGTGGTCTTTTCCCTAAATTTGTTTGTAGACACACTGCGAGAGGCTGGCCTGGTATATGATGTCCACTAATGTAAGTGGGCACCCTGCACCAGTCCAGACAACCCTTATGGTGATTTAAGAGATTTTAGACAACCTTAGAAAGCTCTCTAAGTGGTAGCTGTGGAGTGCAGTCTTCAAAATAGGTGAGCTGGAGTCCTGACAAAGTCATAACCCATCTCAGAGCCCAAGATTAACCCCACTAATCCCTTGTTTCCTGTACTACCACTTGTACTTGTGCTAGGGGGAGCAGTTGCCTTAGGGGCAGTGGTAGTAGGAGTAGTCTCCTTGGCTTTTGGACAATCAGCATCCTTTGTCCAATGGTTTTTCACTTTACAAAAGTAACACCAAGGTTTCTTCTTGCCTTTCTTGGATGTTTGTGACTCCCCCCCCCCCAGATGCAGGTTTTTGGGGCCCTTGGGAAGACTCTTTCTTATCTTTGCCCTTGTCCCCACCCTTATCTTGAGTTTTAGAATAATCTTGCTTCTTCTGGTCACCACCATTACCCTGTTTTTTTCTGCTTCACCCTAGTGCAAACCCATTTGTCTGCCTTCTTTCCCAATTCTTGGGGAGAGGTCAGATCAGAGTCCACTAGATACTGGTGCAAAAGCTGGTTCTGACAATTATTAAGGATCTGCTCCCGCATAATCAAATTGTACAATCCTTGGTAGTCATGCACTTTGCTCCCATGTAGCCAGCCTTCCAGAGCCTTAATGGCACTATCCACAGTCCTGGGTTTGTGCTTTCTGGGTGTCTCTGAACTTAATCCTATACTGTTCATTGGTTAAGCCAAACCCATCTATGAGAGCACTCTTCAACACTGAGTAATTATCAGAATCCTCTTCTCTAACAGTGAGGAGCTTATCTCTACCTTTGTCAGCAAAGTAGAGCCACAAGATAGCTGCCCACTGCTCCTGGGGGACCCTCTAAACTTTACAAGCCCTTTCCAAGGTAGCTATCCATTTGTGGATGTCATCCCCAACATGGTAGAGAGGGACTATCTTGTTCTGGTTCCTATGTTCAAAAGAAGTTTCTTTAAGTCTAGGGACACTGTTGCTGCCACCATGGGACTCTAGTCCCAATTCCTTCCTTGCTCTCTGGACTTCTAGGGACTCTTTATCAAGGGCCAACTGCTCTTGCCTGAGCCTAAACCTTGCTTTCTCAAGATCAAGAAGTTGGTATTCCCTATCCAAAGAATTCTCCCTCTTACTAGATATGGAGGTCTGTATTGACTGTCCTGAAGCATTGGATTCTGCAGAGGAGGATCTAGACCTCCTTGGTCTGCTCTGCACTTTCCCAGGAGGAACAAAGGGGGCATCCTCTGGGCCACCTGCAGTATCCTCTAGGAGATTTAAGTTTTCCAGGTGGGAGTCATAAGGCTTCCCTTGGTCAGGGTTAGATTCAAGGTCATAAAGGGGTTCCCCTCCTGGCCTATCTTCTGTCCCCTGCCCACCCACTCTTTCCCGCTCATCTGACCCACTGGCTTTCCTTAGGTCATCTAACAGTAACACCTCTAGGAGGCATTGAGTGTTGGCATTTTTCCCTGCCTTCAGCTTTCTAGAGGCACACAGGGCTTTCACTTTTTGGAACGAAAGCCCACTGTATCTAGAGGGCAGAGTGCCACTGGCATCTCCTTTAGAAGACATACTAAGTGTGTAGTGGGGTTGCACCTACCTAACCTAGAGGGAACTGAACTCTCTCTCTGAGGTTGAAGAAAGGGTGTGCTAGACCCTTGGCTTACCCAACCCTAAGTTCAGTAGAACTTACTATTCTAAGCTTGTATTGACCCTCGGTCAGAGATCTGCTCTTCCCCAGCAGCTCCGCCGTGCTGTGCTCTGCCTGCGGTCCCACCCAGGCAGGGTTCGAGACCGCACCTCGCTGGTGCCCGCTGCCTCGTTGCCTGTGCCGGTATTTTCTCTTTCCCCCTGCATTGTGCCCTTATTGTAGTGTACTGAACGCTGATCTCCCCTTTTTATTTTTATCCCTCTGTTTTGCTTAAACACTTGTTTATTGTGCCCTTATTGTTGCATTACTTAACACTGTTTACCCCTTATTCCTCTGCTTTTGTATTTATGTTGCTGTTGATTCTGTTCCCGCCTGCGCCGTGCCCTTCATCCTCCTGTCTTTCCTGCCATAACCCGCCCCGCTCCCACCTCCCAGCTGCACGTCCCTTCCCCCTCCCCTACTTAATGGCGACCGATGTGCGGTCACGCAGTGGACGCGCGCAGTGCCGAAGGCGTGCTTAAGGCAAGCCCGTCAGCGCCCGTCCACGACCAGACCGCGACCAGCGCCAGGAATCCTGGATCTGCAAGGCCCCGCCGATATGACTCCACCGCCCTCCACGCACTCAACCCCGGAAGACACACCGACTGCCAAAGAGCCGCACACAACACCACCCATGGACAGTTCTTCTGCAGGCACTGCCAACGATCCTTCACCATCAACAGCGCCCCAACAGCCACCGAAGGTTCACTGGACGCCCGCACCACCGAAGCCCTGACATGCATCCTCCTCAACGTACGCTCCCTTCACAGACATGCCGTAGAGATCTGGGACCTGATCGACACCTTCTCGCCCGACGTCGCCTTCTTCACAGAAACCTGGACCAACGCCACCTCCGGCCCCGACATCACCACCGCCATCCCCGACGGATACAAGATCCAGAGAAAAGACCGCCCCCACCGCCCAGGAGGAGGACTCGCCATCGCACACAAGACCTCCCTCCGACTCTCCACCTCCAGCACGAACGACCCCCACCCCAACACTGAACACCTCCACTTCCAGATCCAGACCAGCCCCAGGACCACGCTACGCGGCACCCTTGCCTACAGACCCCCGGGACCTCGCACCCAGTCTGCAACCTACTTCACCGACCTCGTCGCGCCCCACGCCATCACCTCCATGGACTACATCCTACTCGGAGACCTGAACTTCCACCTCGACACCCGCAGGGACCCCGACTCCACCACCCTCCTCGACAACCTCTCCAACCTCAGACTGAAGTAACTCATCACCACCCCCACTCACAGAGCAGGACACACCCTCGACCCCATCTTCGCAGGAGGGACTAACATCCGCTTCAGCCACACCACGCAGCCCCTCTGGACAGACCACCACTGCGTACACTTTTCCTTCAATGCCACCACCGCACCCAAACCCGCCCGTGCCTGCCACAAAGGAACTGGAGCAAGAACACAGAGGAACACCTCAACACAACCCTCCTCCATGACCCCACGATCGCCACAACAGACGCCAACTCCGCAGCCAAAGAACTTCACCGCTGGATCTCCAGCTGTGCCGACAAGCTCGCACCCCTCCACCACCCCACCAAACAACGCACCCAGAAGGCCGCCTGGTTTACCACCGAACTCCAAGAAGCCAGGCGCTCCTGCCGACGCCTCGAGAAAACCTGGCGAAACCGAAAAACCACAGAAAACCTGAACAACCACAGGGACGCCTGAAGGAATACCACCGGCACATAAGAGACACCAAGCAGACTTTCATCAAGAAGAAAATCCACACCAACGCAACCAACGCCAAAGAACTCTTCAACGTCATACAGCAATTCACCAAACCCCCCAGCAAAGCCACGGACGTCACACCATCCCAGGAACTCTGCAACAAGCTCAGCTCCTACTTCCATCTGAAAATCAAGGCCCTCTATGACAATTTCAGCGAACAGACGCCGGACACCACCCCCCTCCCCACCGCCGACAACGAGCCGACCATCACTACCTGGAATCTCACCACCGTCGAACACATCACTGCGACCATGAGAAACACCCACTCAGGAGCCCCCACGGACCCCTGCCCACCGCACATCTACCACAGGGCCGCTGCTGCCATCGCACCCGAGGACGGACCATCGACACCTCCTTCAATTCCGGCATTAACCCAGATGACTGGAAGCAGACGGAAGTCAAGCCCCTCCTCAAGAAACCCACGGCCGACCCGACGGACCTGAAAAACTACCGGCCCATCTCTCTGCTCCCCTTTGCTGCCAAAGTCACTGAGAGACTCGTAAACACACAGCTGACCGCCTTCAGCGAAGAGAACTCCACCCTGGACTCCTCCCAGTCCGGATTCAACAGCAACCACAGCACCGAGACCGCCCTCCTTGCCGCCACCGATGACATCCGCATGCTACTCGACCAGGGTCACACTGCGGCCCTCATCCTCCTAGACCTCTCCGCAGCCATTGATACCGTCTCTCACCGCACACTCGCTGCCAGATTTCACAACGCTGGGATACGAGGAACCGCCCTCAACTGGATCCGCTCCTTTCTCTCCGGCAGGACCCAAAGGATCAGACTCCCTCCCTTCCACTCCGAACCGACAGAGATCAACTGCGGGGCACCCCAAGGATCATCGCTCAGCCCCACGCTCTTCAACATCTCCATGGCTCCCCTCGCCGCCATCGTCAGACAGCATGGGCTCAGCATAGTATCATACGCCGACGACACCCAACTCATCCTCTCCCTCACGAAGAACACCGAAGGCACCAGACTCTGCTTCCAGGAAGGAATGAAGGACGTCGCTGCCTGGATGAAGAACAGCTGCCTGAAGCTCAACTCAGAGAAAACCGAGGTCCTCATCCTTGGACCCTCCGCCTGGGACGCCACCTGGTGGCCCTCTGCCCTCGGGAGCCCACCCACCCCCACAGATCACGCACGGAACCTGGGCATCTTCCTCGACTCCTCCCTCACCATGACCCACCAGATCAACTCTGTCGCCTCTACCAGCTTCAACTGCCTTCGCATCCTCCGAAAGACCTTCAAATGGATACCCCCCGAATGCAGACAGACCGTCACCCACGCTCTCGTAACCAGCAGACTGGACTACGGCAACGCCCTCTACGCCGAAATCAACAGAACCCTTCTACACAAGCTCCAAACCATCCAGAACGCCGCAGCTAGACTCATCCTCGAGACACCACGGCACGAACACATGACCCAACACCTACAAGACCTCTACTGGCTCCCCGTCGAGAAGAGAGTGACCTTCAAACTTCTCACCCACGCCTACAAATCCCTCCACAACATCGGACCCAAGTACCTCAACGATAGAGTCTCC
Organism: Calotriton arnoldi; assembly: GCA_963921515.1. Lineage (NCBI taxonomy): Eukaryota > Metazoa > Chordata > Amphibia > Caudata > Salamandridae > Calotriton > Calotriton arnoldi. Next base: position 1,353,685 of record CAWUFW010001579.1, on the reverse strand, counting down.
TTCCACGTACCCAAAAGAAACCTCCGCTCCGCCGATCTTGCCCTGGCAGACACCCCACGCATCCGCAGAACCAGAGCAGGCGGAAGAGCCTTCTCCTACATTGCAGCCAAGACCTGGAACGAGCTCCCGGTCAACATCAGGCGCTCCCCGACCCTGCACACCTTCAGGAAGAACCTCAAGACCTGGCTCTTCGACTGACCAGGGCTGCCCCCCCCCAGCGCCTTGAGACCCTCACGGGTGAGTAGCGCGCTTACAAACCCCTGGTTGATTGATTGATTATTATAGGTGCCTAGTATTAGTGATGATTTTTCAATTAATCACACCAAAGATTTATCTGGCAAAACAATGCAGCCTTGAATCCCAACCGCTGCACACCAACGTGAGAGGCAGGCCTGGTATATGATGTCCACTAATGTAATTGGGCATCCTGCACCAGTCCAGACCACCCTTATGGTGATTTAAGAGGTTTTAGACAACCTTAGAAAGCTCTCTAAGTGATAGATGTATAGATCAGCCTTCAGGCTTAGTCCAGAAGGAGTGTAAAGCAGCTTGTTTTACCAGAATGCAATATTATAGGTATAGATTAAACGACAAAGAACCCCACAAGGTGTTTATAAAAATATGTCTTTATTATATAATTCTCTCCAACAGGTTTAGGTATCTCCTATCCAGAGATAAACACAATGCACACAATACTTTGCATAGAAATCACATAAATAGCACAAAATACACAGTGGACCCCAGGGGGGGACCAAACCATATACCAATAAAGTGGTATAAGAACCACGACTCATGTCAAGACAATGTCAAGAGGAGGTAAAAGTGCTGGGGACCGAAGGAACCACCCAAGGTGAGAGACTAGAGCCCCACGGAGACAGGGTGCAGTGTGTGAATCAACGTGTAAGTCACGGTTGCAATTTTAAAGATTAAGGACCCTTCCCAGTGAACCCTGAAGAAACCCCATGGAAGACAGAAGGTTGGAGAGCCACCCCACCCGTGGATACCCTAGTACCCACGTTACCTACAGCAGGAAAGCCGGGTCCATAGGTGTGAAGTGGTGTCGGAAACCGCAGTTGAACCCAATGGAGGACTTCAGGAAAGTGCCACTGCTGGAAGAGGAGAAAGTGTCCGGTGGCATCTGAAGGTGGATTCTGGATGAGAGGTACCTGCAAGCAGAGGGGACAGAGTCTGTGTCACTCAGGAGTGACCTGGAGACCTGGAAGACGAATGCTCACCAATGTGGGGTGTTACAGGAGAGTTGACAGTGACCTTGACTCTGCAGCTGTGAGGACCAGGCGATGCTGACAAAGACCAGGAGCCGTGCACAAGCACATCGAATGCTGAGAGCTGAGGGGTCGGTGTCCGGCGGGAACACCAACAAGCCTTGGCAACTGCAAACAAAGTGGATGTTGAAGAAGGTGCACAGACTCACCACAAGCAAGGGGAGCCAGGGCAGGCCCCGAGCAATCAGGGGAGCCAAAAGATACAAAGGGGACCCTCAATAGGGCCCACAACAGGACCCACAGGACCCACAGACTGGAGGCACTGGAGTCGCAAGAGGACCTCGAGCAGCTCACCAAAAGATGCAGACCACGGTGCAAGCAATGTGGTGTGGATGAAGATTCTGGTCACTGGAAATGCTTGAGATTGGGGCTACTTGAAGCCTGAAAATCTTTGTGGAAGGATCCTGTCTTGAGACATACAGCAAGTCAATACAGCGCACAGGGGTTCGGTTCCTGCAGCTCCCACGAGGGATACTGGCCTCAAACCTGGTCACAGGGCGGGACAGGCCTCGAGGGCTGAGAAGAACCACCTCCTGTGTTGTTGAACCTTTTGGAGTTTGTACGAGCTCATGGTCAGCAGACCGGTCAGCTTAGTTGCAGTGCCTGCAGATGCAGGGAAGTAACTCCTTCAATTTAAGGGAGATTCCTTCAGGTGTCTTAGATGCCCACAGGCCTTATAAGGTTCCTGTATGATGCACAGGCACAGACAATGCATCAGACTGGAAGGGGGATGAAGTCGAGCCCAAACAAAGTCCAGCGAAGTCCAGAGTGCCCAGATGGTAGAAGTTGAAGTGGTGTCTGAATTAAATCATGTTCCACGATGAATCTGGGGACCCACCCACAGGTAAGCCCTTAAGTACCCTTAGGAAATGGTTGGGAATGATTCAGGGGACCCTCCCAGGGGAGGGACTGGACAGTGGGGAGGATACTCACATGTCCTTTGTCCAGTTTTGCACCTGAGCAGGTTTGAACTGGACTATGCAAGGAGGCACCAAATGTGCCCCTCATGCAGACTGAGTGGTGCTGGCAAGCGCACCCACCTGGCCCCAGTACACTGAATCCTGTCTGGGAGGTGGTCACACCTCCCTGTGACAGGATACCTATTGTTCTGCCTTCCCCTGCTCGAGCTTGGCTCAGCAGCAGGAGGGCAGAATTGTGTCCCTGGTCGACAGCAATCATTTTGGGCTGTCCGGGTCTAGAAGACTGGTACCAGGAGAACTGAGAGCTTAACGGAGGGCTCTTCCAGTGCTTGGAATCATACCTGCCACCACACCATTTACAGTGTGGGGGTATGATTCCAACATGTTGGATACCAAACATGATAGGATTCGTTGCAGCCGATTTTGAGATGGTCATCGCGTAATTACATGGTGTCCCTCTATATAGTATATGGCTGCTTCACTTACAACCCGGGAGAATGGACTCCGTAGGCTGCAGGGGTGTCCTGCTCATGCAGGGGTGCCCCCTCACTTAGAACCAAGCACCCTGCCTTCAGAATTGCAAAGGCCTGCTATAGGGGTGACTTATAGGTTTTAAGTGCAGTGACCCTTAGATATAGTAAACCTATATCTTTAGTAAGTGGTGCAAGCACCAGCTTACACAGGCTGCAATGGCAGGCCAGTAGTTACAGTTTTAGTGGTCTCCCATGGGTGGCATAATACATGCTTCAGCCCATGGGTGACCTCTGGGGTACCTGTGCCCTGGGTACCTTAGTACCATATACTAGGGACTGATAAGGGTACCCCAGTATCCAATCTGGGATGTACCTAAGTACTGAACATAACAATTTAAGGGAGAAAGCAGAGAGACTGGGTTCCTGATTAGCAGGATCTCAGTCAGACTAGTCAAAAACAGCTTAGCACCAGACAAAAAGTGGGGGTAACCATAAAAGCAGATCCTACTTTCCTACACACACTATGCAACAGTGACACAAAGCTCTTGCCACTGATCTGAACCTTGGGTTGAACCATGTCTAATGAAAGAGGCGCATCATAGCATCCCTCCCGACGTGTGCAGGGCCATGATATTATCGCGCCATAGGAGGCAGCAAATTATCTGGTAGTGCAGGTCTCTCATCAGTGTACACCCACACCTCATATTTCTGCCTTTTAGTACATCCTGCTCTGACCCATCCTTGTTTTTCCAGTTTCTGGTACCTGATCCTGTAATGCCTTCACTTCCTCCCAAGTCTCTACAGTGGATAACAACAGTTTGCAATCTGTGACATCAGTGTTATCTCTCAGAAGATCTTCATTGAAGGTATAAGAATTTAGACTCCAATAGCGCACAGTGTCATTCGCAAAGCAGTTTCTGACTGTGACATAATCATTGCCCTGCCAATGGGCTGCACACTTGACCACAGCAATTTGAGCAGGCAATTGTAATACCAACAATTGGAAAGGTGCACGAAGGAAAGTTTGTAGTCCAAACTTTATTTTCCAATTATAATTGTATCCCTTCTTTATATCTGTATAAAGAACATCCAGCCAATGTGTTTCATTCAAATTACTTATTGAACTTCATCAGGGCTTATATATATGTCATTCATAGACCTCTCTCCATATTATAGTTGAGTCCTTGTGTGTCCATTTCATAGATGTTTCAAATGTACAAGTTAAGTACCTTTATTACATAGAATATAGCAGCTTCACATGAATTTTGTGGCAGTGTCCACAGTAGGAAAACCGGGAGGGATAACTCCCTAATAGATACCTTGGCACGTATCCCCTCATCCGTAGCACATTCAAAAGATAATGAGAGAAAGAGGTTTCTCACACTCTCTATTTTGGATGGGTGACCCTGACGAAGTCAAACCCTTGCTGTGTCCACAATTGCCTGAAGTCATGGACGATGCCAAATCCATACTGACTGTCAGTGAAGATGGTAAGTCACAGTTTGTTAGAGATGTTACAGGCTTGCATCAATGCAACCAACACAGCCACTTGAGCAGAAAACACTCCTTGTAACCAAAAAGCTTCAATTGCACCGCAACTGTACATACAGTATAAGCAGCTTTCAAATTTTGTGCTGCATCACGCAAACAGGATCTGTCAACAAATAGCACATGATCTGATTTAGGCAAAGGGGTATCAAGAATATCAGGACGTGGCTTGGCGCATAACTCAGTAACATCCAGGCAATCATGATCAGCCTCATCAATAACAACCTTATTTGCAGGAAGGGGCATCAAGGTTGCATGATTTAAACTCGTGCATCACATCAAAGTTACATTCTCAGCTCCCAGTATGATTTGCTCATACTTGGTGAGGCGGCTGTTTGTGAGGTGTTGCGTTGAAGTACGAGTAAGCAAGACCTCAAATGAATGTGGCACATACAACTTAAGCAGATGTCCCATCACAATGCTCTCACACTGCTCCAAACTCACACATGTCACTGCAACTGATTTCAGACAACCAGGCAATGCGGCAGCAACAGGATCAAGAGTTGCCAAAAAGTATGCTACAGGTCCGTGTGCAGTACCATGCATCTGAGTTAGTACTGATAATATGCATCCCTCGCGCAACACAGAGTACAGCTTTTCTTGTAGTCAGGCATTCGCAAAGCTGGAGCTCGACAAAGACTCTATCGCAATTCAGCAAACAGGCTCATACAATCATCATCCCAGTGTACTGGGTCTGACACATCTTTGTATGTGTCAGCCTCTGAAGAGGTTTGAATGTCAAAGAAAAATTGGGAATCCATTGTTGACAATAGCCAACCATTCCCAAAAACATCTGGACTTCTCTCTGGGTACTTGACAGTCTCATATTCAGAATTACAGTGATCCTGTCTTGAGACACATTCCTTGCTCCTTTCTCGATATGGTGTCTAAGGTACAGAACGTTCCTTGGGCAAAATTGCAGTTTTGATGGTGACACTTTATGTCCATTTACAGCCAATTGATTCAGTAAAGCAATGATATTGTGTGTGCTAGTCTCCAGTGTACTTGACGCTACCAATAAGTCATCAATGTGCTGGACAAAGACAGAATGATTTGGCATCTCCAAGGATTCCAAATTCGTCTTCAAAATCTGGTTAAATGCCAAAGGGCTTTCCATAAACACTTGTGGAACTCTGCACTATGCCAAAACATGACTGCAGAACCAGAAAGCAAACAAATACTGTCCATCCTCATACAATTGGATAGAAAAGAAGGCTTGATGCAAATCAATGACTGAAAACCATTCAGCTTCACATGGAATTTGAAATAGAATTGCTGCTGGATTTGGTACCATGGTACAACATGGGACAACAATTTGATTAATTTTGGGCAAATCTTGAACAATGCAGTACTTACCGTTGGGTTTCTGCAAATCCATGATAGGGGAGTTACATGGACTCCCCATTATTTCTTTCATGAGTCCTTGCTCAAACATCAAATTAATTAAAGGAGTATGTCTTGCTATTGTTTCTGGACTCAAACTGTATTGCTGGATTCATGGAAATTCAGCATTGGGCTTCACAGTAATTTTTATTGGAGCGACCCCTTTGATCAGAAAAATGTTTTTGCCTGTAAAATCCCAGACTACTGAAAATACAGTGTCTCATAATTCTGGGGGCAAGTCATCTCTTGTTAACAAGGGAAACAATTCTGCATTTTCTGTCTGCTGCTTAGCCAAATTAAAGACAACATCCTCATCATTTGTGTGGAACTCAATTCCCTTTGGAGTACAATAGATTGAACAATTGAGTTTACATAACAGGTCTAATCCCAGTAAGTTTACTGGACTTGAATCACACACAACAAATGTGTGCAAATCCTCAAAGGAAACAACTTTCACAGGTACAGGCTTCATTACTGGGTTTGACATCTGTTGGTTTGCAACTCCTACAACTTGGATTTTTTCTCCTGAGAGGGGTAAGTTTTGAACTACCGCTGTTCATACAGTGGAATGGGTAGCACCAGTATCAACAAGAAATCAAATAAGAGTCCCATTCACCTTGCCATCCGCATAGAGACCACTCTGGTCTACCTCTAAGGATGCACCAAGCAACGTCATTGTAACAGGCCTGAGTCTGTGTCATCTAGTTAGATCAAAGAATATTATTGGGACACATTCTGATTTGCATTAGATCCTGCATCAGTATGAAATCCTTTATTTTAATTGTATTGCTGAACCTAACCATTCATTTGAGGCATTGGGGCTCCGGGTACATTTTGAATTTGATTTCTTTCTCTGTGAACCTGTTGAGTCTGTACCATGCCATCTCCCTGTGATTGCACATTACCAACATTCTGAATCTGTCCCCCATTTCCTTGATTATTCGGATTCAATCAATCAATCAATCAATGCCCCAACTTACCGCAAACATGACATGGATTTGTTCTATTCAACACAACAATTGAAACACCGCGACCCCTACCTGGAGGCTCCATACCCTGCTGTTGTCCTCCACTTACCTCTCACATCCTTAAGGGTTGTTGATAACCTCCCTGCACAATGAACATGGGATCAACACCTGTTCCACCCTGGCCTTTCTGAACCGCTTTTGACTGAGAAATCATTAGCTTTTCCTTAAGCTTCTTGTGTTTTGAGTCAGTTTCATCTCCACAATATTTCACATAACAAAGTATTTCTTCTATGAGTTTACTTTGCCAGCAAATTAAATGCTGCTGAATCATGTTGCTCAAGTCTCAGTCTGTACACAAACGGATAAACAAAATGTCTCATATCCTTTTCAGACACATTCTCCATCCCACTGTACTGCTTGAACGCCTGCGAAAGCCTTTCATAGTAAGCATGAACTGTTTCTTTCAGCTCCTGTGTCGTCCTATCAATTTTTCCCAATCAATCTCTTGAGGAGAAATGTTCCTTTTTAAATAGGTGATGGCTTGCTTATATTTCTGCATCACCTCAGGAGATGGTGCACCTGTACGAGCTTCAGGTCAATTAACAGCAATTTACATTACATTCCACCCACAAATAACTCAGGAACACCATGTCAAACAAGGTGTATGAATCCTTCAGCAAAACCTTTGAAACCTCCACAAACCGTTCAACTTGCTTGTACCATTCAACAGGATTCTCTCTCATTTGTAAGGACAATATGTCTGGTCTGGTCCAAGGGACATACACGTACCCTCCTCCAGGCACTTCTCTCATAGGAGGCATCCTTACTCCCTCACTCCCATCATTCTCGATAACCGGGAACATTTGCACAGTAATCTTCTTGTTTTCTTCTTTTTGGCCCATAGACCTTCCCATTTTTCTAGCTCTCCCCATTTCCTGAGAGTAGCCACCAGGGGGCATATGTATCAATGTAAGGTTTTGCGATTTCCAAATAGCGATTTTTAGAGAATCGCTACTTGAGAATCGCAAAGCGATGTAATAAAAAAATCTCAATTTTTTGCGATTCCCTCATATTCCTTAATTGCGACTCGCAAATTGCGAGTCGCAATTAAGGAATCCTTCCCATTCATTCCTATGGGCCAAGAGGCCCATAGGAATGAATGGAAATTGCGTGGCAAATTGCGAGTACCCATAGGTACTCGCAAATGCTGCACTGCTATTTCAAGGTGCAAGGGTTCCAAAGGACACCCTGTTGCACCCCTGAAATGTGCATGTGTGCACATGTGGCGCACATACATGCCCTAAGGACATGTATGTGTGCCACATGGCCCTTTGAAAAAAGCAAAAAAGTGTTTTTTTCAAAGAATTCGCAAATTACTACCAACTGCAAGTTGGTGGTAATTTGCGATTCCTTATGTCCTATTGGCACAACTTAGGTGCTTTCTACATCTCATTTAAGGAATCGCAATTTGCGATTCCTTAAATGCAATCATAAAATAAGGAATCGCAAATTTTGCGATTCTCTAATTTGCGATGCCCTTTTGGGATGATACATCCCAAAAGGCCTTTTCCCGTTCGCAAACGGGCCGATTCTGAGAATCAGCCCGTTTGCGAACGGGAAAAGGGCTTGATACATATACCCCCAACTCTTTAATCTGTAACCTCATTCCTGAAGGTTTCATGTATTGGATGTCCTTGTCACTAAAATCTATTCCATAGGAATTTTGCACTGTATTTGACCATTGTATAGCCACTCCATATTTTTGTGCCAATTCAGATAACTTTACAGGGGTGTTTCGAGGGCATCTGGTAATGTCTTTATAGATGAACATTAATTCACTATCCTGATATGCGACTATCCTAGCAGGGCTTATGATTCCTATATTAATTTTCTCTAATTCCACCTTAAGTCATGCAACATCAAGGGACCTATCTTTTCTCATACCCCATTCCATTGACTCCAACACCTGTGTCATTTGCAGAGTTAGCTATACCTTTAAGCCAATTCTCGAATTCCTGAGAAGTAGGACCTGTTTGTCCTTCTGTGGCATTCTCTAACAAATCCTCATCCTGACCTTCTGTTCTTGCAATAGGTGTGGAAGGGAAGAGGTACATGTCAGAATCTGGCATTTCCGTCAGGAGAATGTTTCCTGTAATATTCTGTGTTACCCTTGATGGAGTTACCATACCATTCTCAGGTACATAAAAAGTTTGTGTCAGTCCCGACCTTCCACTGAAAGAATTTAATTGAGTAGAACGTACCCTCAAATCAGTGCTGGCTCCACGAGGAACATCAGCTGGAGTTGGAATTAAAGCCATCTGTGTGGGCTGTCTCGATCTCACATCTGCAGAAGTAAAGGTTGAGCCATTTATCCCAGTAGGGACAGCCAATGTGTGTAGATTTCTTCCCAGATTGATATAAAGGAACAACATGGCCTCTGGTCATTGGAACAGTCAAAACATCTGGTGCATTTAAAACAGTCTTATTGTTCAAATCAGGTATCTTTGTATTACCTCGCACTGGTGTAAAAGGGGTGTGTAGAACTGGATCTATGGGCAGCTTGTTGAACTCTGGGGTTGGTCTTCATTATAAGGTGGTGGACGATTCAGTAACAACTCATTTAGACATTTGTCATCAAATTCATTATCACTATCTCCAGCCAGATCTAGTTTTTTTGATTCTTCAAGATGCTTCTTCTTTTCCTTACGCTTCCCTCCATCTTTCTTTTCTGCCACTATTATGGGATACATTCTAATTCCCTCTGCGATATCTGTTCTCCAGGCCTTCTGTTGAGCATCCTATCTAGCCTCGACATATTGATTTAAAGTATTCTTGTACATTCCCTGACATTTCTGTTTCACTTTCTGATGAGCTATATGTTCCCATTCACTAAGCCCCTCAAATTGCATGGGTCTAGCAGACAGCTTAATCTCATATAATTGTCTCCTCAAATTTTCAAGAATTCTGACATTAGATTTTCCATATTGTGGAAAAGCTAACCGACCATCATTTTCGGTGTACTTCATCCAATTTCAAGCCAAATACACGTGTGATATCCTATTTCTTTGGTCATATACAATGCTGGTGTACCCTTAGGTGATATGGGTACCCCTCCCCGATTGGGTATGGGTGCACCCGCTGCATCAAACTCCTCAAACTCTTCACATTTTTCAGAATTTTCATTTTTCCCTAGATTTAAAGATTGTCTTTTACAAATAATTCTCTTCAAGCAAATTCTCCTACACTTCTTTGTTTAGCTCCCGTACAACCAATACCAGCAGAGCACACATTGACGTAGTCACCCTATCACAGCGCGGCATTACATCAACCAACCAATACCAGCGTGACACCCTGTGACATCAATCTCATTCCTCGCAGCAGCTACCCCTCCTTTACAATCCTACATGTGCGTTCTCTCTGTAAGCAAAAACTTCACACAATGTAAGCTTATTTTCTGTTTGCTCCACTACTACTACAATCCTTTCACACAAGAAGTCTAACCAACTACAATGATCCAATCTACCTTTACATACACTTCAAAGAGAGACCTTGACCAGCGCGATCTCACTCAAGCTGATACAATATGTTCCCTCTGCACTGAAAACAATTTTAATAACTGTAACCCTTACTCATACAAAGAAATTTGCCTTCTCTTGGTGGTACTGCTGACGACGTCTCATGAACAGCACCTTCGTAACACAGCAGACAACTTACTCAGCGTATGGCACACTTAGATCACCCATAGATGTGTTCCCGGGATCTTAGGTCATGATGGACCCATTAACAACTTCAACCCTTCTGCAGAATGCAAAAGAGAGAACTCTGCAGAATGCAAAAGAGAGAACTCTGGGTAGTTCCCAAGTTTAGGTGGAAAGCCGCTCCTGTAAAGAGTACCCTCAATACCAGCGTCACTCTAGATCTGCTCACCTTGAGGTGAGCAGGTCTAGAGTGTCGCTGGTTTTGAGCGTGCTCTTTATAGGAGCTGATTTCCACCTAAACCTGGGAACTACCCAGAGTTCTCTGCTTCTTTCTGCATAATGTATGCGTCACTCTATGTCTGAAAGGGTATTATATATATATATATATATATATATATATATATATATATATATATATATATAACCTACTGGCGGTTGCCAGTAGGTAGTTATAGTTAGGACCTTGTTTCTATTCAAAAAGCGTTTTTTCTTTTGCCGATATCTTTGGTGCCGTTTGACGAATCTTCACAAAATTTTCCAAACTAATGACCAGCTCAGGTCAGCTCCTGTCTTGAAAGTTTGTGAGTGATTCGTAAAGCGGGGGCCAAGAAAAAAGGGGGGTCCCAAAATGCATTTTCCCCATGTTAATTTCCATAGGAATTTTTGGAACAGGCTACAGCCCGAACTGCTGAACGGAATTACACCAAATTTGGCAAAAAGGTAGCTCTTGGTTCAGAAAGTGCCCTTTTTTTTAAAAGGTGTAAATCCGTTCAGTAGTTCCAGAGAAATAATTTTAAAAAAAAATATCGATATCTGAGCACCGAGTAGGATTTGCAAATCCTCCCGAGCACGAGCTTAATTCTGATTGGCTGCCAACACTCCAAACCAGAAAGTGTTGGCAGCCATCTTGTGACTCGGTAACCGAGTCACAAGAAAAAGAAAAAAAAAGTTTAAAATGATGAAAAGGGGGCAGGGTAGAAACACCCTGACCCTCTAGGACTGCCCAGGGGATCCCACAGGGACCCCCAGGCCCAAAAAAAGCATTAAAAAAAAATAATAATAATTTGTCTGGAGTCCGCAAATCCGAAAGGAAATTTAAAAAAAAACAAAGTGCGGTCTCCCACACTTCGTTTTCTTAAAGCCCCTGGGTGGGCCAGGTCCCGGCGGCAATATTTAATAATGGGGGACCTCCCCAGGGCGATCCATATTCAAATGCGGGGGCTTGCGGCCCCCCGCAGCCCCGGGGACCGCCACCTTCCCGGGGCTTTAATCATTAAGTGCGGGGGCATCGTGGCACCCCGCAGCCCCGGGGACCCCAACCTCCCCAGGCCTTTGTTTTAAATTAAAGGTGTGGCGGGGGCTCCTGCCCCCCCCCCACACTGCCCCAGGGACCACCACCTCCCCGGGGCACACTTTATGCTAATGCAGGGGTCCGTTAAGGACCCCCCAGCCCCGGGGACCACCACCTCCAATGTGCAATGTGCACGTTGGGAGGGGGCCGTGTGGCCCCCCTCCTGGAACCCTAGATGGCCCTGGGGACTGCCACCCCCCAGGGCCGGCTCCTGCAATGTCCCGGGTGCCCACCCCGGGACATTGCAGTTTGCTATGGCAGGGAGGGAGCACGGCTACCGCCCTGTCATAGCAAACTCTGCTTTGCTTCTTGGAAGCAAGAGCAGGTTTAAACCTGCTCTCGCTTCCAAGAAGCAAAGCAGAATTGCTTTTGGGCAAGGGGAGCTGCATGTTAGCAGCTCCCCTTGCCCAAAAGCAATGCTGGCTCCCGCAGGAGGCGGGGAGCTGGCTGGGACCATGGGGGCATTGGGGCTCCCCCCACGGCCCCCAACTTGAGGGCATGCCCCGGGAGATGGGTCTCCGGGGCCAGAAGTGGCCCGGGAAGGGGGCCACTCAGCCCCCCTCCCCTTTAATTTATTTTTATTAAAAAAAAAAAAACGGAAGGCCGGCCCTGGGGGAAGGGGTCCCAGGGCAATAATTGGCCTCAGGAGGGGGGCCACATGGCCCCCCTCTAAAATTTAAAATAAAGGCTGGCCAGACCCTGGGGGATGGGGTCCCCGAGGCCAGAAGTGGCCTAGGGAAGGGGGCCACGCGGCCCCCCTCCCGTAATTAAATAAAAAACGAGGACAGGCCCCGTGGGATGGGGTCCCCGGGGCAAATAGTGGCCAAGGGAAGGGGGGCCACGCGGCCCCCCTTCTGTAATAATAATTAAAAAAAAAAAACGAGGCCATGCCCCAGGGAATGGGGTCCCTGGGGCCTAAATTGACCTTGGGAGGGGGGCCGTGCGGCCCCTTCCTGTTTTTTTTTCTCCAAAAGAGTCAGGCCCTGGGGGATGGGGTCCCCAGGGCCCTCAAAATATTAAGAGAAGGGGGGCCACACAGCCCCGCTTCTAACAAAAAAAAGGAAAGCCGCATCTCCCCGGAGACCCTGCCCCCTCCCTTTACCACTCTGCAAACACGCCTCCTGGCGCGTTCTAAGTTGGGAGATTAAGTCCCCTTGAATCCTGTGGGTCCTTGGGGGCCAACTTGCCCACCAGGTACCTTCAGTAAGCCCCACACAGTGGGATTTCTGAGAGGTGGTCCGAGGCCATGCCCCTTTTTACACCACTCTGCAAACGCGCCTCTTAGTGAATTGCTGGTGTGGCGATGAGGTCCTCTTGTGTCCTAAGGCCTCAGGACTAAAGTGGACTTAATCCCCGAGCAGCAGTGCACCAGGAGCCGCGTTTGCAGAGTGGTGTAAAAAGGGGGTTTGGCCTTTGAGCACTCTCAGCAAACCAGCTGTATGGGGCTTACTGGAGGTAACAGGAGGGCTAGTTGGCCCCAAGGGACCCTCAGGAGTAAAGGGGACTTCATCCCCCAAACAAGAGCGTGCCAGGAGGCACGTTTGCAGAGTGGTGGAGAAAGGGGGCATGGCCTGTGTCCACCTCTCAGCAATCCCACTGTGCGGGGCTATCTGGAGGTAAGAGGTAGGCTAGTTGGCCCCTAATCACCCCCAGCAGCAAAGGGGACTTCAATCCCCATCCAAGAGCGTGCCAGGGAGCACGTTTGCAGAGTGGTGGGCAAAGGGGGCATGGCCTGCTATGAGAACTTAGCAATTCTGCTGTATGGGGCTTACTGGAGGTAACAGGAGGGCTAGTTGGCCCCAAGGGACCCTCAGGAGTAAAGGGGACTTCATCCCCCAAACAAGAGCGTGCCAGGAGGCACGTTTGCAGAGTGGTGGAGAAAGGGGGCATGGCCTGTGTCCACCTCTCAGCAATCCCACTGTGCGGGGCTATCTGGAGGTAAGAGGTAGGCTAGTTGGCCCCTAATCACCCCCAGCAGCGAAGGGGACTTCAATCCCCATCCAAGAGCGTGCCAGGGAGCACGTTTGCAGAGTGGTGGGCAAAGGGGGCATGGCCTGCTATGAGAACTTAGCAATTCTGCTGTGTGGGACTTACTGGAGGTAATAGGAGGGTTAGTTGGCCCCCAAGGATGTCCTTGGGGGCCAACTACCCCTCTTGTTACCTCCAGTAAGTCCCACACAGTGAGATTGCTCAGATGTCTTCGGAGGCCACGCCCCTTTCTCCACCACTCTGCAAACGTGCCTCCTGGCAGACTACGGGATGGGGGATGAAGTCCACTTTACTCCTGAGGGACTTTGGGGACTAAGAAGCACTCCTGGTACCTTCTGTAAGTCCTACACAGCGGAATTCCTGAGCGCTGGTCGGAGGCCCAGCACCATTTCTCCACCACTCTGCAAACGCGACTAGTTAAAGAAGCATTTGCAATGTAATAGGTTTCGCATTTGCGAGAGTTAGAGCTATTGGCGTTGTAAATGTAAAAGTGTTTTAATAATGTTTCTTGGAGTGGAGTGGATGTAGGTTGTGTGTAGTGGAATTATGTGGTATGTTGTGAGGTGAAATTATGTGGATAGAAAGTATGTGGTATTTAGTGTGTAGGAATTATGTAGAGTGGGATTATGTGTTATGGAGAGTAATTGTATTGTGTGATAGTCTGTGTTGTGGAGTTGTAACCTCAGGTTTAGTCTTCCTCGTTTCCATAGAAGCTAAACTATGAACTCAATGAGACAAAAAAAAGAAGGAACCACTGAGGAGCACTTCTGGACCTAGTCAGAGGTATGAGCAGGGCCGCTGGAATTATGTGACTGTTTGGCTGCACCGACTTTTGCACAATTATACATTTACCGCATTTGCCACATTATCCATCATCTGCTGCATAATCTGCAGATTTGAAAAAAAAACATTGTTTCTAGCTCAAACGGCTTAAAAGTTACAAAAAATGCAGCAACAAGTGTTACAGCGTGGTGGAAGGCCCTGTGCAAACCTAGAATGGTCACCTGTTACTTATTGCTAAATGTGGGTATTAAATTGGTACTAATGGTGTGTAAACCACTCTTGCTTCTTTCTGCCCCTCTCTTGCCTCTTTCTGCATTTCTGTTGCTTCTTTCTGCAACACTCATGCCTCTTTCACACCACTCTTGCCTCTTTCTGCACCCCTCTTCCCTCTCTCTGCACCTCTCTTGTTTCTTTCTGTATCCCTTTTGCCTCCTTCTCTACCCCACTTCCCCCTTACTACATCTCTGTTGCTTCTTTATGCACTTCTCTTACTTGTTTCTGCACCTCTCTTGCGTCTTTCTGCAGCTCTGTTGCATCTTTCTGTACCTCTGTTGGTTCTTTCTGCACTTCTCTTGCTATTTCTGCACCCGTTGCGCCTCTTTCAGCACCTCTGTTGCTTCTTTCTGCACTTCTCTTCCTTCTTTCTGCACCCCTCCTGCCTCTTTCTGTACCTCTCTTGCCTCTTTCTGCACCTCTTATACCTTTTTCCGTACTGCTCTTGCTTCTGTTTGCACCACTGTTGGTTCTTTCTACACTGCTCTTGCTTCTTTCTGCACCTCACTTGCCTCTTTCTGCACTTCTCTTGTTTCTTTCTACACCTCTGTTGCTTCTTTCAGCAATTCTCTTGCCACTTTCTGCACATTTCTTGCTTGTTTCTGCACCTCTCTTCCATGTTTCTGCACCTCACTTGCTTTTTTCTGGACCCCTCTTACCTCTTTGTGCACCCCCTCCCCTCTTTCTGCACCTCTCTTGCCTCTTTCTGCACCCCTATTCCCTCTTTCTGTACCTTTCCTGCCTGTTTCTGCACCTCTATTGCCTCTTTCTGTACCTCTGTTGCTTTTTTCTGCACTTCTCTTGCTCTTTCTGCACCCTTCGCGCCTCTTTCAGCACCTCTGTTGCTTCTTTCTGCACTTCTCTTCTTTCTTTCTGCATCCCTCATGCCTCTTTCTGTACCTCTCTTGCCTCTTTGTGCACCTCTCCTACCTTTTTCTGCACCTCTCTTGCCTCTTTTGAATCTCTGTTGGTTCTTTCCGCACTGCTCTTGCTTCTTTCTGCACCTCACTTGCCTCTTTCTGCACTTCTTTTGGTTCTCTCTACACCTCTGTTGCTTCTTTCAGCAATTCTCTTGCCTCTTTCTGCACTTCTCTTGCTTGTTTCTGTACCTCACTTGCTTCTTTCTGCACCCTTCTTCCCTTTTCTGCACCTATCTTGCCTCTTTCTGCACTTCTCTTGCTTCTTTCCACATCTCTGTTGCTTCTTTCAGCAATTCTCTTGCCTCTTTCTGCACTTTGTTTGCTTGTTTCGGCACCTCTCCTGCGTCTTTATGCACCTCTGTTGCCTCTTTCTACACCTCACTTGCTTCTTTCTGCATCCCTCTTGCCTCTTTCTGCACCCCTCTTTTCTCTTTCTGCACCTCTCTTGCCTCTTTCCTCACCCCTGTTCCCTCTTTCTGCACCTTTCCTGCCTGTTTATGCACCTCTCTTGCCTCTTTCTGTACCTCTGTTGCTTTTTTCTGCACTTCTCTTGCTCTTTCTGTACCCTTTGCACATCTTTCAGCACCTCTGTTGCTTCTTTCTGCACTTCTCTTCCTTCTTTCTGTACCTCTCCTGCCTCTTTCTGTACCTCTCCTGCCTCTTTGTGCACCTCTCCCACCTTCTTTTACACCTCTCTTGCCTCTTTTGCACCTCTGTTGGTTCTTTCTGCACTGCTCTTGCTTCTTTCTGCACCTCACTTGCCTCTTTCTGTACTTCTATTGCTTCTTTGGACACCTCTTTCCGCACTTCTCTTCCTTCTTTCTGCACCCCTCCTGCCTCTTTCTGTACCTCTCTTGCCTCTTTGTGCACCTCTCCTACCTCTTTCTGCACCCCTCTTGCCTCTTTTTGCACCTCTGTTGGTTCTTTCTGCACTGCTCTTGGTTCTTTCTGCACCTCACTTGCCTCTTTCTGCACCCCTCTTTTCTCTTTCTGCACCTCTCTTGCCTCTTTCTGCACCCCTATTCCCTCTTTCTGCACCTTTCCTGCCTGTTTATGCACCTCTATTGCCTCTTTCTGTACCTCTGTTGCTTTTTTCTGCACTTCTCTTGCTCTTTCTGTATCCTTTGCGCCTCTTTCAGCACCTCTGTTGCTTCTTTCTGCACTTCTCTTCCTTCTTTCTGCACCTCTCCTGCCTCTTTCTGTACATCTCTTGCCTCTTTGTGCACATCTCCCACTTTTTTTGCACCTCTCTTGCCTCTTTTGCACCTCTGTTGGTTCTTTCTGCAATGCTCTTGCTTCTTTCTGCACCTCACTTGCCTCTTTCTGTACTTCTATTGCTTCTTTGTACACCTCTGTTGCTTCTTTCAGCAATTCTCTTTCCTCTTTCCGCACTTCTCTTCCTTCTTTCTGCACCCCTCCTGCCTCTTTCTGTACCTCTCTTGCCTCTTTGTGCACCTCTCCTACCTCTTTCTGCACCCCTCTTGGCTCTTTTTGCACCTCTGTTGGTTCTTTCTGCACTGCTCTTGGTTCTTTCTGCACCTCACTTGCCTCTTTCTACACTTCTCTTGGTTCTTTCTACACCTCTGTTGCTTCTTTCAGCAATTCTCTTGCCACTTTCTGCACATCTCTTGCTTGTTTCTGCACCTCTCTTCCATGTTCCTGCACCTCACTTGCTTTTTTCTGGACCCCTCTTACCTCTTTGTGCACCCCTCTCCCCTCTTTCTGCACCTCTCTTGCCTCTTTCTGCACCCCTGTTCCCTCTTTCTGTACCTCACTTGCTTCTTTCTGCACCCTTCTTCCCTTTTCTGCACCTATCTTGCCTCTTTCTGCACTTCTCTTGCTTCTTTCCACATCTCTGTTGCTTCTTTCAGCAATTCTCTTGCCTCTTTCTGCACTTTGTTTGCTTGTTTCGGCACCTCTCCTGCGTCTTTATGCACCTCTGTTGCCTCTTTCTACACCTCACTTGCTTCTTTATGCATCCCTCTTGCCTCTTTCTGCACCCCTCTTTTCTCTTTCTGCACCTCTCTTGCCTCTTTCCTCACCCCTGTTCCCTCTTTCTGCACCTTTCCTGCCTGTTTGCACCTCTCTTGCCTCTTTCTGTACCTCTGTTGCTTTTTTCTGCACTTCTCTTGCTCTTTCTGTACCATTTGCACCTCTTTCAGCACCTCTGTTGCTTCTTTCTGCACTTCTCTTCCTTCTTTCTGTACCCCTCCTGCCTCTTTCTGTACCTCTCTTGCCTCTTTGTGCACCTCTCCCACCTTCTTTTACACCTCTCTTGCCTCTTTTGCACCTCTTTTGGTTCTTTCTGCACTGCTCTTGCTTCTTTCTGCACCTCACTTGCCTCTTTCTGTACTTCTATTGCTTCTTTGTACAATTCTTTCCTCTTTCCGCACTTCTCTTCCTTCTTTCTGCACCCCTCCTGCCTCTTTCTGTACCTCTCTTGCCTCTTTGTGCACCTCTCCTACCTCTTTCTGCACCCCTCTTGCCTCTTTTTGCACCTCTGTTGGTTCTTTCTGCACTGCTCTTGGTTTTTTCTGCACTGCTCTTGGTTCTTTCTGCACCTCACTTGCCTCTTTCTGCACCCCTCTTTTCTCTTTCTGCACCTCTCTTGCCTCTTTCTGCACCCCTATTCCCTCTTTCTGCACCTTTCCTGCCTGTTTATGCACCTCTCTTGCCTCTTTCTGTACCCCTGTTGCTTTTTTCTGTACTTCTCTTGCTCTTTCTGTACCCTTTGCGCCTCTTTCAGCACCTCTGTTGCTTCTTTCTGCACTTCTCTTCCTTCTTTCTGCACCTCTCCTGCCTCCTTCTGTACATCTCTTGCCTCTTTGTGCACATCTCCCACTTTTTTTGCACCTCTCTTGCCTCTTTTGCACCTCTGTTGGTTCTTTCTGCACTGCTCTTGCTTCTTTCTGCACCTCACTTGCCTCTTTCTGTACTTCTATTGCTTCTTTGTACACCTCTGTTGCTTCTTTCAGCAATTCTCTTTCCTCTTTCCGCACTTCTCTTCCTTCTTTCTGCACCCCTCCTGCCTCTTTCTGTACCTCTCTTGCCTCTTTGTGCACCTCTCCTACCTCTTTCTGCACCCCTCTTGGCTCTTTTTGCACCTCTGTTGGTTCTTTCTGCACTGCTCTTGGTTCTTTCTGCACCTCACTTGCCTCTTTCTACACTTCTCTTGGTTCTTTCTACACCTCTGTTGCTTCTTTCAGCAATTCTCTTGCCTCTTTCTGCACTTCTCTTGTTTGTTTCTGAACCTTTCTTGCCTCGCTCTGCACCTCTCTTGCCTCTTTCTGCACTTCTCTTGCTTTTTTCTGCACCTCTCTTGCTTCTTTCTGCACCCTTCTTCCCTTTTTTGCATCCCTCTTGCCTCTTTCTGCTGTTCTCTTGCCATTTTCTGCACCTCTCTTGCCTCTTTCTGCACCACACTTGCCTCTTTCTGCACTTCTCTTGCTTCTTTCCAAACCTCTGTTGCTTCTTTCAGCAATTCTTTTGCCTCTTTCTGCACTTCTTTTGCTTGTTTCTGCACCTCTCTTGCGTCTTTATGCACCTCTGTTGCATCTTTCTACACTTCACGTGCTTCTTTCTGCACCCCTCTTGCCTCTTTCTGCACCCCTCTTTTCTCTTTCTGCACCTCTCTTGCCTCTTTCTGTATCCCTGTTCCCTCTTTCTGCACCTTTCCTGCCTGTTTCTGCACCTCTCTTGCCTCTTTATGTACCTCTGTTGGTTCTTTCTGCACCTCACTTGCCTCTTTCTACACTTCTCTTGGTTCTTTCTACACCTCTGTTGCTTCTTTCAGCAATTCTCTTGCCTCTTTCTGCACTTCTCTTGTTTGTTTCTGAACCTTTCTTGCCTCGCTCTGCACCTCTCTTGCCTCTTTCTGCACTTCTCTTGCTTTTTTCTGCACCTCTCTTGCTTCTTTCTGCACCCTTCTTCCCTTTTTTGCATCCCTCTTGCCTCTTTCTGCTGTTCTCTTGCCATTTTCTGCACCTCTCTTGCCTCTTTCTGCACCACACTTGCCTCTTTCTGCACTTCTCTTGCTTCTTTCCAAACCTCTGTTGCTTCTTTCAGCAATTCTTTTGCCTCTTTCTACACTTCTTTTGCTTGTTTCTGCACCTCTCTTGCGTCTTTATGCACCTCTTTTGCCTCTTTCTACACCTCACTTGCTTCTTTCTGCACCCCTCTTGCCTCTTTCTGTACCCCTCTTTTCTCTTTCTGCACCTCCCTTGCCTCTTTCTGCAACCCTGTTCCCTCTTTCTGCTCCTTTCCTGCCTGTTTATTAACCTCTCTTGCCTCTTTCTGTACCTCTGTTGGTTCTTTCTGCACTTCTCTTGCTTCTTTCTGCACCCTTCTTCCCTTATTGCATCCCTCTTGCCTCTTTCTGCTGTTCTCTTGCCATTTTCTGCACCTCTCTTGCCTCTTTCTGCAACTCACTTGCCTCTTTCTACACTTCTCTTGCTTCTTTCCACACCTCTGTTGCTTCTTTCAGCAATTCTCTTGCCTCTTTCTGCACTTCTTTTGCTTGTTTCTGCACCTCTCTTGCGTCTTTATGCACCTCTGTTGCCTCGTTCTACACCTCACTTGCTTCTTTCTGCACCCCTCTTGCCTCTTTCTGCACCCCTCTTTTCTCTTTCTGCACCTCTCTTGCCTCTTTCTGCACCCCTGTTCCCTCTTTCTGCACCTTTCCTGCCTGTTTCTGCTCCTCTCTTGCCTCTTTCTGTACCTCTGTTGGTTCTTTCTGCACTTCTCTTGCTTCTTTCTGCACCCTTCTTCCCTTTTTTGCATCCCTCTTGCCTCTTTCTACTGTTCTCTTGCCATTTTCTGCACCTCTCTTGCCTCTTTCTGCACCTCACTTGCTTCTTTCTGCACTTCTCTTGCTTCTTTCCACACCTCTGTTGCTTCTTTCAGCATTTCTATTGCCTCTTTCTACACTTCTTTTGCTTGTTTCTGCACCTCTCTTGCATCTTTATGCCCCTCTGTTGCCTCTTTCTACACCTCACTTGCTTCTTTCTGCACCCCTCTTGCCTCTTTCTGCATCTCTCTTTTCTCTTTCTGCACCTCTCTTGCCTCTTTCTGTACCCCTGTTCCCTCTTTCTGCACCTTTCCTGCCTGTTTCTGTACCTCTCTAGCCTCTTTCTGTACCTCTGTTGGTTCTTTCTGCACTTCTGTTGCTCTTTCTGCACCCTTCGCGACTCTTTCAGCACCTCAGTTGCTTCTTTCGGTACTTCTCTTCCTTCTTTCTGCACCCCTCCTGCCTCTTTCTGTACCTCTCTTGCCTCTTTGTGCCCCTCTTCTACCTTTTTCTGTACCGCTCTTGCTTCTTTTTGCACCTCTGTTGGTTCTTTCTGCACTGCTCTTGCTTCTTTCTGCACCTCACTTGCGTCTTTCTGCGCTTCTCTTGCTTCTTTATACACCTCTGTTGCTTCTTTTAGCAATTCTTTTGCCTCTTTCTGCACTTCTCTTCCTTCTTTCTGCACCCCTCCTGCCTCTTTCTGTACCTCTCTTGCCTCTTTGTGCACCTCTCCTACCTCTTTCTGCACCCCTCTTGGCTCTTTTTGCACCTCTGTTGGTTCTTTCTGCACTGCTCTTGGTTCTTTCTGCACCTCACTTGCCTCTTTCTACACTTCTCTTGGTTCTTTCTACACCTCTGTTGCTTCTTTCAGCAATTCTCTTGCCACTTTCTGCACATCTCTTGCTTGTTTCTGCACCTCTCTTCCATGTTCCTGCACCTCACTTGCTTTTTTCTGGACCCCTCTTACCTCTTTGTGCACCCCTCTCCCCTCTTTCTTCACTTCTCTTGCCTCTTTCTGCACCCCTGTTCCCTCTTTCTGTACCTTTCCTGCCTGTTTCTGCACCTCTATTGCCTCTTTCTGTACCTCTGTTGCTTTTTTCTGCACTTCTCTTGCTCTTTCTGCACCCTTCGCGCCTCTTTCAGCACCTCTGTTGCTTCTTTCTGCACTTCTCTTCTTTCTTTCTGTACCCCTCATGCCTCTTTCTGTACCTCTCTTGCCTCTTTGTGCACCTCTCCTACCTTTTTCTGCACCTCTCTTGCCTCTTTTGAATCTCTGTTGGATCTTTCCGCACTGCTCTTGCTTCTTTCTGCACCTCACTTGCCTCTTTCTGCACTTCTTTTGGTTCTCTCTATACCTCTGTTGCTTCTTTCAGCAATTCTCTTGCCTCTTTCTGCACTTCTCTTGCTTGTTTCTGTACCTCACTTGCTTCTTTCTTCACCCTTCTTCCCTTTTCTGCACCTATCTTGCCTCTTTCTGCACTTCTCTTGCTTCTTTCCACATCTCTGTTGCTTCTTTCAGCAATTCTCTTGCCTCTTTCTGCACTTTGTTTGCTTGTTTCGGCACCTCTCCTGCGTCTTTATGCACCTCTGTTGCCTCTTTCTACACCTCACTTGCTTCTTTCTGCATCCCTCTTGCCTCTTTCTGCACCCCTCTTTTCTCTTTCTGCACCTCTCTTGCCTCTTTCCTCACCCCTGTTCCCTCTTTCTGCACCTTTCCTGCCTGTTTATGCACCTCTCTTGCCTCTTTCTGTACCTGTTGCTTTTTCTGCACTTCTCTTGCTCTTTCTGTACTCTTTGCACCTCTTTCAGCACCTCTGTTGCTTCTTTCTGCACTTCTCTTCCTTCTTTCTGTACCTCTCCTGCCTCTTTCTGTACCTCTCTTGCCTCTTTGTGCACCTCTCCCACCTTCTTTTACACCTCTCTTGCCTCTTTTGCACCTCTGTTGGTTCTTTCTGTACTTCTATTGCTTCTTTGTACACATCTTTCCTCTTTCTGCACTTCTCTTCCTTCTTTCTGCACCCCTCCTGCCTCTTTCTGTACCTCTCTTGCCTCTTTGTGCACCTCTCCTACCTCTTTCTGCACCCCTCTTGCCTCTTTTTGCACCTCTGTTGGTTCTTTCTGCACTGCTCTTGGTTCTTTCTGCACTGCTCTTGGTTCTTTCTGTACCTCACTTGCCTCTTTCTGCACCCCTCTTTTCTCTTTCTGCACCTCTCTTGCCTCTTTCTGCACCCCTATTCCCTCTTTCTGCACCTTTCCTGCCTGTTTATGTACCTCTCTTGCCTCTTTCTGTACCTCTGTTGCTTTTTTCTGCACTTCTCTTGCTCTTTCTGTACCCTTTGCACCTCTTTCAGCACCTCTGTTGCTTCTTTCTGCACTTCTCTTCCTTCTTTCTGCACCTCATTTGCTTCTTTCTGCACCCCTCTTGCCTCTTTCTGTACCCCTCTTTTCTCTTTCTGCACCTCTCTTGCCTCCTTCTGAACCCCTGTTCCCTCTTTCTGCACCTTTCATGCCTGTTTCTGTACCTCTCTTGCCTCTTTCTGTACATCTGTTGGTTCTTTCTGCACTTCTCTTGCTCTTCTTGCACCCTTCATGCCTCTTTCAGCACCTTTGTTGCTTCTTTATGCACCTATGTTGCCTCTTTCTACACCTCACTTGCTTCTTTCTGCACCCCTCTTGCCTCTTTCTGCACCCCTCTTTTCTCTTTCTGCACCTCTCTTGCCTCTTTCTGCACCCCTGTTCCCTCTTTCTGCACCTTTCCTGCCTGTTTCTGCTCCTCTCTTGCCTCTTTCCGTACCTCTGTTGGTTCTTTGTGCACTTCTCTTGCTTCTTTCTGCACCCTTCTTCCCTTTTTTGCATCCCTCTTGCCTCTTTCTACTGTTCTCTTGCCATTTTCTGCACCTCTCTGGCCTCTTTCTGCACCTCACTTGCTTCTTTCTGCACTTCTCTTGCTTCTTTCCACACCTCTGTTGCTTCTTTCAGCATTTCTCTTGCCTCTTTCTACACTTCTTTTGCTTGTTTTGCACCTCTCTTGCATCTTTATGCCCCTCTATTGCCTCTTTCTACACCTCACTTGCTTCTTTCTGCACCCCTCTTGCCTCTTTCTGCATCCCTCTTTTCTCTTTCTGCACCTCTCTTGCCTCTTTCTGTACCCCTGTTCCCTCTTTCTGCACCTTTCCTGCATGTTTCTGTACCTCTCTAGCCTCTTTCTGTACCTCTGTTGGTTCTTTCTGCACTTCTGTTGCTCTTTCTGCACCCTTCGCGCCTCTTTCAGCACCTCTGTTGCTTCTTTCGGTACTTCTCTTCCTTCTTTCTGCACCCCTCATGCCTCTTTCTGTACCTCTCTTGCCTCTTTGTGCTCCTCTTCTACCTTTATCTGTACTGCTCTTGCTTCTTTTTGCACCTCTGTTGGTTCTTTCTGCACTGCTCTTGCTTCTTTCTGCACCTCACTTGCGTCTTTCTGCGCTTCTCTTGCTTCTTTATACACCTCTGTTGCTTCTTTTAGCAAATCTTTTGCCTCTTTCTGCACTTCTCTTCCTTCTTTCTGCACCCCTCCTGCCTCTTTCTGTACCTCTCTTGCCTCTTTGTGCACCTCTCCTACCTCTTTGTGTACTGCTCTTGCTTCTTTTTGCACCTCTGTTGGTTCTTTCTGCACTGCTCTTGCTTCTTTCTGCACCTCACTTGCGTCTTTCTGCGCTTCTCTTGCTTCTTTATACACGTCTGTTGCTTCTTTTAGCAATTCTTTTGCCTCTTTCTGCACTTCTCTTCCTTCTTTCAGCACCTCTCTTGCCTCTTTCTGCACCTCACTTGCTTCTTTCTGCACTTCTCTTGCTTCTTTCCACACCTCTGTTGCTTCTTTCAGCATTTCTCTTGCCTCTTTCTACACTTCTTTTGCTTGTTTCTGTACCTCTCTTGCATCTTTATGCCCCTCTGTTGCCTCTTTCTACACATCACTTGCTTCTTTTTGTACCTCTCTTGCCTCTTTTTGCACCCCTGTTCCCTCTTTCTGCACCTTTCCTGCCTGTTTCTGCATCTCTCTTGCCTCTTCCTGTACCTCTGTTGCTTCTTTCTGCACTTCTCTTGCCTCTTTCTGCACCCTTCGAGCCTCTTTCAGCATCTCTGTTGCTTCTTTCTGCACTTCTATTACTTCTTTCTGCACCCCTCCTGCCTCTTTCTGTACATCTTTTGCCTCTTTGTGCACCTCTCCTCCCTCTTTCTGCACCCCTCTTGCCTCTTTTTGCACCTCTGTTAGTTCTTTCTGCGCTGCCCTTGCTTCTTTCTGCACCTCTTTTGCAAATTTCTGTATCCCTCTTGCCTCTTTCTGCACCCCCTTCCCTATTTCTCCACCTCTCTTGCTTCTTTATGCTCTTCTCTTGCTTCTTTCTGCACTGCTCTTGCTTCTTTCTGTACCGCTCTTGAAATTTCAGTATCCCTCTTACCTCTTTCTGCACCCCTGTTCCCTCTTCCTGCACCTTTCTTGCCTGTTTCTGCAATTCTCTTGCCTCTTTCAGCACCTCTGTTGCTTCTTTCTGCACTTCTCTTACCTCTTTCTGCACCTCTGACTTAGAGGTAGTTTTAATCCCCCTGCCCTATTATGTACTAGGGCCTTACAGGGGAGGTCATGCAAATCCCAGGGGTACCCCAACCCATAGTGTACCCTAGTGTATAGAGGTGTTTTCACTTTATTCTAAGTGTCTTTCAGCATAGCACTGGCTCCGGGCCTGGTTAGTCAGAGTCAGTTACCACCAGTACCAGTCAGCAAAAATTTGGGGGCACAGGATAACTTTTCAACAAGGCCTCTTTCTGCACCTCTGTTGGTTCTTTCTGCATATCTCTTGCTTTGTTCTGCACCTTTCTTCCTCTTTCTGGACTTCTGTTGCCCCTTTCTGCATTTCTCTTGCTTCTTTCTGCGCCTTTCTTCCTCTTTCTGCACATGTCCTACCTCTGTAGGCATAGTTAGAAATTAGCATTTAAAAAATCTTAGCAATTCACTGAAAAAAACATAGGTTTCAGGGACGTTATAGTTAGAAATTAGCCTGAGGCATCAAGATGGCGGTCGCACTCTAAGAGTGCTCCGGACCCCTCCGTCATCCGCCTCGCATCCTACTACCCTGGCTGCCATCTAGTTCCTGAAACTCACCGCTTATATCCCCATAGTAGGTCCTGTGCACAGGCGGAGTGAACTGCGGCCTTCAGTCGCGGAGAACCCGCTCCATGACCCGGACTCTAAACCCTGCAGGCCGCAAGATGGCGGCTCCGGCAGAATGTATCTGGCATCCCTGAGAAGTGGGACCTACTGCTCGCCTGCCGACGGTGTGGCTCCTGCCGAGCCTGGAAGCCCTCAGTGACACGCGATCCATCAGAGAAGAGATTGAAGAGAGGTGGCGTATGCTCCGGCTGCCCCGGCGTTCCGACGTCCTGCCACGAGGCGCACTGCCGGGGGCTAGGCCACATCCATCCGGTGCATGCCCTGAGGCCGTGAGGGTTCCCTGCTCCGACCACCCGGTGAGTCTGTGTGGGTGCGGGGGCTTCGGCTGTCATATCAGGCAGCAGGGGGGGAGACTTGTGGTTGGGCCTTCCCCCCCATGGCAAGCTGGTGAGGTGCTGGCCAGGATTGAGGCTCTGATCTCCTGGGACCGCGGGGTGCTGAACGGCTGCTGCGATCGGGCGCTGGAGACCTTGAGTGGAGCTCCCCGGCCCCCCCCCTCCTTTGGTCCTACCTGCACGTGGGCCTCATCCTCACGCCTGGGACTGAATGGGGGGCTGATCAACTGCCTAGGTCGGGCAGCGGGTACTTGAAGGTGGCTCCCCGGCCCCCGCCCACACTCCTTGGCCTCTAACCACGCTCCACGCATGCTCTGCCTCTGAGGCCTGGCGCAGGGTCATGCGGCTGTGGGTGTCATGCAGCGGGGCCCGGTGCCCTCGGCCCCTCCTTTCCCCTCCTGGGAGGCACAGAGTCACGGGCCACCAGGGTAGTCTGGGACCATACTGGAGTGCCAGCCATTGAGGTCCTGAG
This sequence comes from Calotriton arnoldi, assembly GCA_963921515.1. Lineage (NCBI taxonomy): Eukaryota > Metazoa > Chordata > Amphibia > Caudata > Salamandridae > Calotriton > Calotriton arnoldi. The sequence goes on along the minus strand of CAWUFW010001579.1, from coordinate 1,327,297 downwards.
TTCCACACGCCGGACGAGTGGCGTCTGGGCCACCTGAGGGAGTGCTGTCCCCCCACCCATCCATCTGAGCAGATGAGGCCCGAGGCCGGCCTGAAAGACACTGACCACCTGAACCCCTGTGTGGCCCGGACGGCTGAGACCCCCTTGACTTGATTGCGAGGTCAGCTCTGGCCCTGAGCCCACTTTTTGAGGGTCTCATTGGATCTAGGAGTGACCCTGGGTGTTGCTCATCTGCTCATCTGCGGACCAGCCTGTATTGCTGATATCTGGGACTGAGGGGGCCTGACCGAGCTGGGGAGCAGTTGAGGTGGCCCTGATAGCATCGCATCACCCGAGGTTGAGGGCTCAACCACGGGGCTGCGCAGTGGAAATCCAGTGTGGGCTCCCACTCCCCACCGAGAAAGGTCTTATAGGCCCGATATCCTGAGAAACCCCGAGAGAGTGGAGACTCCCCCTGGGGGACGGACCCCTGCGCCGCAACGCCCCAGAGAACACTTGAAGGTCTTGTAAGGGAGAGGATTTGGGGGTGCCCCCCCAAGGCCCTGCCCTGCCCGCTTTGACTGAGAGAAGAGTTGACCCCTCCTGCACTGGGCCCTGGGTGAAGACTCGCCCTCGCCTGAGTGGACACGCACCCCTGCCTCCCTTGGAATCCACGATGGGGAGAGATCGTGTCCCTAAATCGACCGCGGCACCGACGCAGACTAAAATGGATCAATTCACCACGGCTGACCGGGGCCCGGTGGGGGAAATGCTTGGGGGCCCCCCTCCAGGGGTCAGACCTCTCGACTATCCTACAAGCAATCGGGGTGTCTCAGACCTCGGTGGAGAGCAAGATCGGAGAGGTCCGGGTAGATATGGCCCTCATACGTCAAGACTTGCGGAACGCCATGGCTCGTATCCCCGAAGCGGAGTCCCGAATCTCCACCGTCGAGGACGACCTCAACCAACTTAAAGACCAAGTAATTCACCTCCAAGCACACACCAAGGAGATACACCGGAGAGCTGAAGACGCGGAAAACCGGTCCCGTCGTAATAACCTCCGTCTGGTGGGCGCTCCGGAGGGGGCCGAACAAGGTCGGGCAGCTGTCCTCGTGGAAAACTGGCTTAACTCCTGGATGCCCAAGGAAGCGCTATCACCCTGGTTCGCTATTGAGCGCGCCCACCGCTCTCTTGCCCCTAAGCTGCCTCCTGGTGCTCCTCACAGGCCCATCATCGCCAGGATCTTGAACTTTAAAGATAGAGATGCTATCCTGACTGCAGCCCATGCCCAGGGGCCCTTGAAGTTCCAAAACCATACTGTGATGCTCTTCCCAGACTATACTAAGGAGGTGCAAGTGCAACGTCGCTCTTACAATGAGGTCAAGCAGAAGCTTCGTAACCTGGGCCTCAGATATGGTCTCCTCTTCCCGGCCTGCCTCCGGGTCATTTTCCAGGACAAGACGCTCTTCTTTGAGACCCCACAGTCGGCATGGACCTGGCTGACTGAGGAAAGGCCCCTTCGAATCCAACCCACATCCCCAGCCGGCCCCTCTAGAGCGGTGAAGGCTGGCCCGCCCCCCCAACAACGGAGCAGACGCATGCAGTCCCGTAAGGGCCGCAGACCAAGTGAGGGGTCACCCGGATCACTTGGATCAGAAACCCGGGATGCCACGGCCGAGGCGGACCCTCAGGCTTCACGTGACCACAGCAGAGACAACTCTGATGAGGCCATGCACCATGGTTCTGAACTCTGTGAAGACCCAGATCCTGGGGCCTCAGACACTGACCTCTCTAAAAGTCCGACAATCTAAGGGCAGAAACTTATGTCTTGATACCGAATTCGGACGTTCTTATTTGGACGAGGCTGGCAAAGAAACACCCTACGGCCTATGTACACCTAAGATGGCAGGCCATAGAAATTGCTGTATCCGACTATGTGAAGGGGTCCACTATTGCCACGCAGTCCCCAGTTAGGCGTTTCAGTCTAATCAGCAGCTGTTGTGGTTGTTAATTTTGTTTTTCCTTTTCAGGGCGACAGATGCTTCAGTTCCAGAAGTGTAGGCTGGGGGGTGGGGGGACAGGGAGGGTGGGGACCATTGTCCTCTGGGTTGTTTTACGTTTCCATTGGTTGGGATCTCCTTTTTTACTGATTTGCAACACTTCGACACCTGTTCACTGCTCCAACACCGCAATAACATGCGACAGCCTACTCACACCGTGCGCACGAGCTGGCATTGCACAACCCCTACCCCGGTGGGGTCCATTAATCCTTGGCCCCCTCATTGAGCATCCCTATCCCGATGAAGTCGTTCGCCCCAGGTAGGCCCCTTCATGTTCTATCATGGAATGTGAACGGATTACTGGATCGCATCAAACGGTCAGCGGTCCTTAAGTACGCCCAGCGCCATGCGCCCGACATACTCCTACTGCAGGAGACGCACCTCCTGGGGACCCAATGCTCTTTCCTCGCCCGCTATGGTTTTGATAGAGTCTGGCACTCTGGGTTCGACCGCAGCTCATGAGGGGTGGCGATTCTAATGCAGCTAGGGCTTCCCTTCACTCTCGGCCGGGCCACGACAGATCTCCAAGGCAGGTTTGTAACAATATCCGGGATGTTAGAGGGAAACGTCCTCAGTCTGGCGTCCATATACGTTCCACCCACTACGCTCACCTAAACCCTGCAACACCTCATAGGCGCGCTCTCCTCTCTACCCTTGGGACAGACGGTGATTGGGGGCGACTTTAATGCTGTTATGCAACCAGCACTCAACGCGACGGGCACACCCTCCCCAGCCAGACTGACCCAAGCTAGGAAGCTGACAGACTGGATGGCCCCATTGGGCTTATGTGACGTTTGGAGGATCTGGAATCCCAGAGGCATCCAACACACTCATACCTCGGCGGCCCACCATACTCACTCCCGCATTGACCTCATCCTTCTGCCAGCCACTGAATGCCACAAGGTATCCAACATATCCATCCTTCCCCGGGGTAGTTCGGACCACTCTGCCCTCTCACTGCGCTTGGGTGGCGCTGCAGATTCAACCCAAGCGATGTGGAGGCTAAATGCATGGTTCCTACAAGACAAAGAGGTTGGGAAGGCCATAGAGGTGGAATTGCGTCACTACTTCCACACTAATCACGTATCGGTCCCCTCCCCGGGCATCCTTTGGGAGTCAGGCAAAGCCACGATCCGCGGCATGGCCAGAGGTCGAGGACACGCGTACCGTCTGGCACAAAGCAGCCGTTTCACTCTTCTTGAGACACAAGCCATACGACTGGAAGAAGCCCAGACTGGGGCCCCAGATGCACACCAAGACAGGCAGCTGGCACTTATTCGGTATGAGATCCAGCAGCTTTCCTTGGAAGCGGCCAAGATTTTGTGGCGCTCATCTGTCACCCGCATTTACGGGTGGGGTTACAAAAATAGTAGTCTGCTGCACAGACTGATTTCCTACCCTCTTGCTAACAGGATAATCCCTGAAATCCAAGACCCCACGGGTAACACCTGTCGCGCCTCACCTGCAATCGCACATGCCTTTGCTAACTACTATGCCCAGCTGTACTCCGCTCGCGCTCCAGGGGCCATCCTTACAGACGTGCTCGACTGGGCAGATGTCCGGCTTCCATGCCTCTCGAGTGATGAGGCAGAGGGCTTAGACCTCCCCATCACCCCGGAGGAGGTACAAGGCGCGATCTCCCTGCTGAAAACTGGGAAAACTCCGGCACCCGACGGCTTCCCTCAAGAGTACTACGCATTGTATCAAGACCTCCTGGTTCCCCACCTTGTGGGCCTCTATCACCACGTTGCAGAGGTGGGCTCCTTTCCCTCTGAGACTGATGTGGCAACTATTGTTGTCATTCCCAAGACCCAGCCGCCCTCCCCCAGATGCGCGGAATATCGCCCAATTTCTCTTATTAACACGGAGATAAAAATCTACGCTACGATCCTGGCTCAACGACTCCGTCCTTCTCTCCACAAGTTGGTCCATGTGGACCAATGTGGCTTCATGCCAGCGCGGAGCACTAGACACTGCCTACGTCACCTCCATTTGGCCCTGGCCGGCCGCCAGGCCCTTACACCTTATCTGGCACTCCTCCTTGTGGACTTTGAAAAAGCCTTTGATACGGTGGACTGGCGGTACCTGGAAGACATCCTACAGCTGATGGGGATCGGACAGCAGTTCCAACGCCTTGTCCGGGTCCTCTACTCCAACCCCAGCGCCAGCGTGTTGACCAACGGAACCCTCTCCAGAGAGTTCCCGATCCAAAGGGGCATGAGACAAGGCTGCCCCCTTTTGCCACTTTTATTTGTGCTGGCAATGGAGCCCCTAGCCTGCCTTATTCGATCTGACCATGATATCCAGAGCTGGATGTGGGGTACCCATCATATCAACAAAATCTCCCTCTACGTGGACGATGTTCTGCTCTACCTGGCAGACCCGGCCAACTCTGGCCCTAGATGTCTTGAAGTCTTGCAGGCCTTTGAGAGTGTGTCAGGCCTCCCGGCGAAATCAATGTTGGTGCCCCTCCATCTTTCTAGGGACTGCTTTGACTGGCAATCTACCATCCCCATCAGGAGGCAGTCATTCAAATACTTAGGAGTCTGGGTTGCTCTGCTTCCTGAGCTGGAGTGGGCAATGAACATCACCCCGCTGGTCCATAAAACCAAAGCTGATCTCAGACGCTGGCAAACCTTACCGCTGAACCCGCTCGGAAGGATATCGTTGTTCAAAATGATGATCCTTCCACGCTTCTTGTACATCATTCAGAACACCACCTTTCACTTCCCCCGCAGCTGGTTTAGGAAGTTGGACGGGGTGGTCACGCAATTTCTGTGGGGAGGGGCAAGGCCCCGGATTGCTCTTGCCCATTGCAGGATCCCACCCTTTGATGGCGGTATGGGCATGACCGACCTCCACTTATACTACCTAGCCAAGCGACTCCTTGTCATCCATGACTGGTTCAATGGGGGATGGTCTGACCCGACCTACAAGACGGACCTTAGAGATATGGATCTTCCCCAGGTGCAGGCATACCTCTCTGGATGCCCCATACCTAAAGTAATCCTGCCACTATTTAGAGCAGTCCTGGTTGCATGGAGCATGGCCTTGAGGCACACGAGATGGGATAACCGTTTGAGCCAACACACGCCTCTCTGGAGGGGTACATGGCTAGGTGAGGTGGCGGCGCTCTCGGGGTTCAAGCAGTGGGATCTTATAGGGATCTCTCTCCTGGGTGACGTTTGGACAGGGGACCACATCAGGACATTCCAAGACTTGCAGGGGCGATACACTCTCCATGCTTCACAGTTTTATAAATATTTGCAACTTTGTCATGCCCTCAACATACACATCTCGACAGGCACGTCCCTTCCAGAATTTAGCCCATTAGAGGCTCAAGTCATGATGGGGGACCTGGGGAAGGGGGGATCTCCCGGATATACCGTACCCTTGTTAATAACGGACCGGCAACTCTAGATCCGCTCCGGACCCATTGGGAGGGGTGGGTGGGTCCACTAGAAGACGAGGACTGGCGCGACGCCCTTATGGCCCCTAAAACAATCACGTCCTCAGCCAGGCTCTGCCTTATACAATTATACTACCTACACGCGGCATATATCACCCCAGCACGCTTGCATAGAGCAGGGTTGTGTCCCTCCCCAGATTGCGAGTGCTGCGGACATACACCCACGGATTTCTACCACATGATTTGGACTTGCCCTAGCCTTGCCCCTTATTGGTCGAACATCGAGACAGAACTCACTCAGGTCCTGGGCTGGACAGTCCCCCACGATCCTGTGCGCCTGGTCTTGGGGGTGATGGAGGGCATGGACGGTTCGAGGGCGGACAAGGCATTTCTTGGGACTGCAATTGCGGTGGCCAAGCACGACATTGCGGCCTCCTGGGCGCAAGCCAAGCCCCCTACCGTGGCAAAATGGCGCAGTGGAGTGGACTGGTGTGCCGCACAGGAAAAACCCTTATTCGAGGCCCGAGGCTGCCCCGCCAAATTTGACAGGGTTTGGGGTAAATGGCTAAACCTGCTGGATTAAATGCTTCAAACCTCCTTGTTGTGAGCGGATGTAACGTTGGTGTGATACGGAGATCCCTCCGGCTAATACTCTGTATGCTCTACAAATGGCGTCTGCGACTTTTACATGTAATATTCTTTCAATGTCCAGTGATGTCGATTTGCTTGACCCAAAAACCAATAAAGTTGATTATCAAAAAACCATAGGATTCAGGGACGTTATAGATAGAAATTAGCATTTAAAAAACCTTAGAAATTCACTGAAAAAAACCACAGGTTTCAGGGACGTTATAGTTAGTTGGACATTTCACTCGTAAAAAACCAGAGAAATTCGGCCGTTATAGTTAGTTGAGCTAACTATATCTCACGCCCCCGCAATACACTGCTGATGACGTCACACATTACATCATTCATGACATGGTCAGTGACATCACTGATGACATCTCAAATGACATCACTGATGACAGCACTGATGACATCATCCATGTGATAATCTGATGCACCTCCTCACACCCTGATATAACCTTTGATACACCCACTCTAAAATACAGACTACCATTTTCGAAACCATAGACACACCAATACCAGTTACTACATACCCACTCACTGATTCCTAGGTCTACACACACATCCACTCATTCACCCGTACAGTCACTCAAACATGCAGACACTCATCAATACAGCACTATCATATGCACTCATACACCTATACAGACACTCACACACCACCACTCATCCATAGAGTTACTCTCCCACTAGTCAGTCATGCAAAGAATCAATCACACTCCCATTTACTCACCTATACAGTTATACACACACCACCTCACTTATTCATACAGATACCAACACATACGTACTCTCTTCTACAATCACTGATACAAGCACACACTCATCCATACAGCCACTCTCACAATCACTCACTCTCACGTATAGTCATTTATATACTCCAACACTCACCTATACTGCCTTTCACATATGTAGTTACTCACACATGTACCACTGAGACATCCATTCACTCACCAACACACCCATACACACATTCACCTACCCATACAGCCCTTCACAGATGCACTCTTGAACCCATACACCCAGTGAATCACCCACTCACACATCTATGCACAGAGTCACACACCCCCCACCCACCCACAGAGACTCTCAGGCACCCATACAGATACTCAGACAACCAATCAATAACCCATATAGACACTCATGTAGCTACTCACCAATCCATGCAGTCGCTTACATACCAACTGACAGACTGATATAGACACATTCACACAGTTTAGTCACTAACCCATGCATTCAGTAAGGCATGTTTAATCACTCACTTTTACAGTCAGTCACACACCTACTAAATCATCCATTCAGACACTTATACACCCACTCATTTTTCAATACACCTTGGCATATATATATATAAAACATATTTAAACTTTACAGAAACGCACAGTCACTGAATGATGTCATCAGTGATGTCATCAGTGATGTCATTTGAGATGTCATCAGTGATGTCATCAGTGAGGTCACTGACAATGCTGTGAATGATGTAATATGTGACGTCATCAGCAGTGCATTGCGGGGGCGCGAGTTATAGTTAGCTCAACTAACTATAACGGCCGAAATTCTCTGGTTTTGTACGAGTGAAATGTCCAACTAACTATAACGTCCCTGAAAACTGTGGTTTTTTCAGTGAATATATATATATATATATATATATATATATATATATATATATATATATATATATATATATATATATATTCTTGTGGCAGCAATCCTCGGAAAAAACCACCGCCCTTATCGTGAGTCGCGTCGCCTGATCGGACCTCCCAGGAATGGGCCGTGAAATTCAAACAAATTATCCTTTAGTAGAGCCAGGAATGTTAGTTGTGAAGGAATTACCAAAAGAAATGGTATGCTCAACTTTACTAATTAATGAGCCTAGCCCTTCACGCAAGGATTGTGAATTGTTTTGTCCATGAAGTTACTATCTATAGTATATGAAAAATATATTTTTCTACAAAAATTTATTTTTTTATCAAAGAGTTTTTAGAAAGGTGTATCTTTTAAAATTTAAAATTATGAAATCATATGTTTGAAAATCAAATGTGTATAAATTGATTAGGATTTTATTGGAATCGTTTAAAAAACTACCAGTCTGTTTTAACTTTCATTGTTTCTGTAGTTCCACACGTTACTCGTGGTAAACGTAAACAAATGTTTAAAATGGCCGCTTTTAAAACTTTATGTGTCGGTGAGCAAGGAGCAGTTCTAGCTCCGAAACGCGTTCGACTCGACTGAGCCCAATAAAGACTATTTTTGCACTACACACGGCGTCGCCATTCCTGGTTCTACTAAAGGATAATTTGTTTGAATATATATATATATATGTATATATATATATTCACTATATATATATATATGTATATGAAAACAATACCCTTTCAGACATATAACTCTCAAAACTATGCTATACAAATACAGAATAATTACAGCTAGCCCAAATCTCCTGAAGAAATTTAGTTGCACTAGAATCAAACAAACCAGTATTTCGGTTGGAGCTATGCAAAATAGCAACACTAGAATCTGTTGACCAGAGATCTTTCTATTAGAATTCCCATCCCTCATTAATACTATATTGGAATGCACAATCAATTATTGCAGAAAAGTCATGGAAAGACAGAAACAGGATTGAGTTAAGATTAGATTTTATCAATACATGTTAGAAGAGTAAATACATCAATATCAGGCATTTAAAGTGAAAAATACAGAATAATCGAATTTATCTCTTGTGACCCATCAATTACTAACGCTATAGAAGAAATGTTTAGGAAACTACGTGAATAATAGCAGCTCAAAGGCTCTCTCCCAATGAAGGAAAAAAATCTGGGAATAGCGCACACAACGTATGCGTCAGCCCCTGGAAACCTAGTTGAGTCTGCAAGATTGAAAGCTGTCTCTCAGTCTGCAAAGAGCAAAGTGAAAAAGTTGACAACCTCCTTGTCTCTCCTTCACACAATTTATATCAATCCTCAAGATCTGGGGTGAAACCTCCTACGTCACCTTATCTGGTCAGACCACTCAGTCCATTGGTCAGTTCCTATAGGGTGATTGTCATGCAGCATGAAGACACAAACATGTGGTGATCATCACATGGCTGTTGAACCATTAAAAATATAAAGTTGTGAACAATAGTCTTTTAGCAAAGGCACATGATTGAGTTCAAGAAGACAGTTTCTCACGGCAGATGTTTCCAAAATAACGAAATAGTAGTGAGTAGTTCTAGTATGTGGATGAGAACTCTTTCTATGAAACATAGTTACATTTCACATTGCAAGATTATGGAGCCTTTCCATTGGAACAGAATCAAGCAAAGAAAAAGAAAATGCAGGTCAAAATTTAATTTAGTTCATGAAAAACACAATATAAAATAATGAAAATATGTATTACATTCTAGAGTTCTTAAGACCTTGTATCCTTTTCTTCAACTTATGGCACTTATAAAGCATTTTAGTTTCATTGAAATTAGCATGTGTATCTCTGACGCATTACTACATTTTCAAAGTACCAATGTATAAAATCATTTCTAAATATAAAATATTTATATCGTTTCTAGTAATTCTCATTAATACATGTATGAAGATCATTCTCTGATAGTTTCAAAGTTATTGGAATTATTATAAACATACAGCACCATTTCTCTTTTTCTCTGTTTGTGCACACTTAAACAAGAGCAAAGACAGAGTTAAAACAAAACTCTTCTATAAACATTCATTTTGTCATATAGTTTACATTTAGTTTCATACATTTTTCAGACACATCATCATTTGAAGAGCATGGTTAGTAAAATATATATAATACGTGAGTCCTCACATTCACATTTCAATTCCACGTTAAAAGAATACAATAGTGTAATTTAGTAAAATATGAACCTATGTTATTCAAACAAGCATTTTCGTCTGGTCTACACTATTCTGCATGCTTTTACGATGCAGTAACTAAGTTTTTTCTGGATTTATCTTTCAAATTCAATGTATAGTGAGCACAAATTGTGCACATTTGTCATTTTTCTCTCAAAGATGTCAAAATCATTGTTACATGTCAACTAAGGGATTCAGAAATGTATCTGCTTCCTCACTCATTAGACACTTACACAGGCACACTTCTCACCCAGCACACACAAGTACACCATCACTTGGTACTAAAAAGAGCAGGATGACAGCAGTGAGGCCATGGCATGGGGCCTGGGCATACAATGCCTACTGGGTGCTGCTGGTTCAGCACCTGGGGTCATGTGGGACATACTGTGGTGTAGACAAAGCCCACAGTTTTCCTTACTCAAGAGGTGGGCCCATGAGCAATATGTAATCAAACAGGGTTGGGGGAGCACCAAAGGCATAACTGATGACTCTGGCCATGGAGAGGCACATACTGCACTTGAATGACCTGCAGCAAGTCAGTTGAACCCACCACACCAGTCTGTCAGTCAATGGGAGGCGGCTCGGATGGTGTGGATGGCTGATGCCATGCTCTGCCATTCTGTTTTTTTAATTGAAAGCTCAGTGGCTGACTCACTTTAGGTCATCACCCGGCAAAGTCTACAAATTTCACAGTACCTGCCAATGTGCAGAGAATGGTTTGGCTGGTGTTTACTCACGAAAGAGGCATCTGTGGATTCCACTTCCATGGAGTGCTTTGGAACTCTGCGCAACACAATAGGATTGACCAATGTGTCTGCAGTGCTTCAATCCTGGGTCACCTTGCACATTAAGAGTCCCTCCTAGCCAAAGACTACTCACAGAATTCTTTCATTCAAACAATTGGTTGTTATGCTATCAGGACTGAAATTAAGGGCAATTAAATCCAAAAATGATCAACAACTGACAATGGATTTTGTGCTGACTATATGGACAGTCCTTGAAAGTAGAGAACATGTTGTATAATGGCCATAATTAAGGCCTTGTTAAAAAAATAAAGCCACTTTGTGCACCACGTCATAACATTCTAGCACATTGGCCTTCTTATCTGAGTGGAAAACCCTCTTAACCAATTGCATTAGATCATAATGAAGGGTTTTCCATTGCATGTCACTGTACCATTCAGTATTAATGCTGTGGCCACCATAAGTGAGGGGAACCCCTGAAGAGCCAATAGAAGTGTAACAATCATCCTTTCTTTGTGGCACCACACAACGTCTGCCAAACAAATCCTGAACTCAAGGTAATCAGCGTATGAGTGCAGTTGGAATCATTCACTCTGAAGTGCTTGTTAAAGCTTTTTTTCTGTTGATCATGTAATTTATGCCACAGCTACGTTGTCAATCCAGACTGAAAAAATTGCAAAGAAGATTTGGAGAAAGCCAAACGTCACTGGGAAGTAAAAGACAAACAAAAGGAGTTCTCTCAGGCAGCCAGTGTCTGAGAGAAGAGAGAAAGCTCTTGTCGTAACATCACGCACTGGGCCCAAAATCATTTATTACTTGTATTTTTATATTACTTTTATCTAACCTCTAGCTACCATCATACTCAATTGGATCTCCTGTTTGCAGCCGCAAAAAAAGGGTCATACATCTGGCTCCTCGTCATAGTTTGAATAGTAATATTGAAATTTCCCTTTGCAATTGAACAAACTAGTTATTACACTACATGAAATTCCATAAGTAACAGGTAGGTGATGGCAGTTCATCCTCTCTGAAACAGAAGTAGGTAATTGCATGCATATATAACAATCTTGAGCATCCATAGTATCCACATACTCATACAATAACTTAGCAAATACATTTAGAGAGAAATCATTAATAGATTGATGTTGATGCAAAGTTCTGTCAGTTAATGTGTTAAATACAACTCCATCATTCTTCTCTTCTCATGGTTTAGTAATGGAAGAGGGATTAATAGCATGCTTTATATAGATATGATGAGGAAGATTTAAGATGAGAGGTTGTATAACAATAACTATAGAGAAAGCAGCTAGCAAGCAGGCACATATGTGTTTATGTTTTATGGATACCAGGCTTGGATCTCCCACTTTTCCAGAAATGGATCTCATGAATCCTGTAAATTTCGTAGAGAATGCTTAATATTGTGTTATTTTTGCAGCAATGTCTTTATTATTGAGCTCATTTGATGAGTTTTTCTTTTTTTCCCCACTCACTGTTACAGTTCACAGGTTCCAAATTTCTGGCATATATCAGTGTATTTTCATCTTTTCTGATTTTTGCAGACCTTTCCATTTGTATCCTGCTTTGATATTGTCCCTTTGTTATGACAGTTCCTCACAGTGGTTTTTGTGAGCTTGAATCTTTGAAGCAAAAAGCTTGATATGCTTTCTCCAAGTCGTTGGCTGCTGCTAGATAAGTTCACTCAGGTGCAGCGTATCTTCGATTTGGTACCTTGACTCTTTTTGACCTTCTTACCGTTGGTCCATCATCATCAGTGTCGCTCTGTTCTGATTGACTCAAGACTTCAATAACAGTTGGGAGTACTCTGCCTTCTTTCAGAATTTGCCTCAATCTGTCGGTTCTTTTGGGCCAACGGTCTCCACTTATCACTTGCGTTTCGGTTGCACTATTTGCACCAACTGGGTCAATATCTCGCATAGTCAAATCCCATTCTCCATGGCCCAACAGGGAGTGACTCTCTCGGACCCTCACTTGAACCAGTGCTTCGAAACCCAGTAGCTAGCACTCCGTCTACTATTTGACTGACCTGAGTCGGAAGTCTCACTGTGACCACTGGTACATCCACTACAGGTACTGAATTTTCAAGGGGAAATGGGACTCGGCGATTGTGTGTGCAGCTTGTACCTAATTAGGCAGACCACCACATATGACAGCAGCTGTGGTAACAAAGATCACCTGGTATGGCCCACACCAACGAGGCTCCAAACATGATTTGCATATGTATTTCTTCACCAGGACCCAGTCACCGGGACTAAGGTCATGGCACTGCTCCTGTTGAGGTGAAGTGACAGCTTCCCCAAGCTGCTGAGACACAGAACTTACCATGTCAGCCAACCCTTTACAGTAATTGAGTATCAAATCATCAGTAATGTTCAATAACTGGTTTGCCGGGTCTGCATGCTATCTCATAGCCCTCCCCATAATGATTTCTTGTGGGAACAGTCCAGTTCTTCTATCTGGGGTACTTCTCAAACTCATCAACACCAAGGACAAAAGCATTAGACCATTACAGAGATGTGGATGCACACACTTTCGCCAATCTGCATTTCAGCGTACCATTAACCTGTTCGACCACTCCAGATCTTTCTGATCGATATGTGCATTGTAACTTCTGCTCAATTTCTAATGCTGTACAGAGCATTCTCAGAATTTCATTATTAAAATGAGTTCCTCTATCTGATTCCAAAGAAGTTGGAAATCCAAAATGTGGTAGGAGCTCTCTGAGGAGTAGTTTAGCTACAGTCAAGCTGTCATTATGCCTGGTTGGGTAGGCCTCCACCCAACGAGAGAACAAACACACAATCACTAGAACATATTTTGAACAATTGCAAGGGGGCATTTTGATGAAATCAAGTTGCATCTTATTAAAGGGTCCTCTAGATCTCCCCACATGACTCATTATGACTAGAGTTTTTTTCTTTCCCATGTTTTGCTGTTGACACGCGACACATCTTTGAAAAATTACTTCTGCAACTGCTCTGAATCAAGGATTAAACCAGGTTTGTCGAAAGAGTGGCATCAAAGAATCCATCCCAACATGTGCAGCAGCAAGATAGATTCTTGCTTTAGGTGACAACAAACTATCAGGTAAAACCGGTCTTCAATCCGTGAATACCCACACCTCATCTTCCTGTCTTTGTGTACAACCCGCTTTGATCCACCCTTGTCTTTCAGTTTCTGGCACTTCATCCTGCAAGGCTTTTATTTCTTTCCATGTTTACACAGTTGACAACATCACACTACATTCTGTGTCATCAGGTTTCTCTTTTAAGGGGTCTGCATTGAAAATGTAAGAATTTAGGGTGCAATAGAGCGCAGTCTCCTCTGCATAGTGGTTACCAATGTAATCCTTTCCCTGGCAATGTGCTTGTCACTTGACCACTGCAATTTGGACGGGCAGTTGTACTGACAGTCGTAGATTTTTCACGCTCTCTCCATTTCAGATGGATGAACCCAAGGAGGTCATGAATCTACGTTGAGACCACAACTGCCCAAAATCATAGACAACCCCAAAGCCATATTGGCTGTCGGTAAAAATGGTAACTCTCAACTGTTCAGAAATGCTGCAAGCCCTTGTCAGAGTGATCAATTCAGCAACCTGGGCAGAATACACTCCTTGCAACCAGGAAGCTTCCACCACTCCCACGACAGTACAGATGGCATACACAGCTCTCAAATTTCCTCCTCCATCTCTCAAACATGATCCATCCACAAACAAAACATGATCTGACTCAGGATTGGAACAATCAGGATGTCCGGTCGAGGCTCTGTACATAATTCAGTCACATCCATTCAATCATGATCTGCTTCATCAATCACAACTTTATTTCCTGGTAAGGTCATCAATGTGGCCAGATTCAAACTCGTACAACACACCAATGACACATTCTCAGCACCCAAAATCACCTGCTCATACTTCGTTAATTAGCTACTAGTGAGATGTTGCATTTGAGTATGGGTAAGCAAACTCTCAACAGAATGTGGCACATGTACTTTCAATGGATGACCCATCAAAATGCTCTCACACTGCTCCAAACTCACACATGTGGCAGCAACAGCTTTTAGAAATCCAGGCAATGCTGCCGCTACAGGATCTAACGTAGCTGAAAAATATGCAACAGGCCTGTGCACAGTTCCATGCATCTGCTTTAAAACTGACACTGCGCAGCCTTTGTGCTCACTGCAGAACAGAGTAAAACTCTTGTTAAAGTCGGGCATTCCCAATGGTGGAGCTCGATATAGACTCTCTAGCAGTTCATTAAAAGAGTGCATGCATTCATCATTCCATGGAACTGGATCTGACACATCTTTGTGTGTAAGTCTTTGAAGTGGTTTGGCTGTCAATGAATCATTTTGAAACCATTGTAGACAATAGCCAACCATTCCCAGGAACATACAAATTTCCATTAGTGTGTTAGGAGGATTCATCTGCAGAATGGCAGTAATCCAATACTGTAACACCTTCCTTGCTCCCTTTTCAATGTGATGTCCTAAGTAAGGGACTTCTCTCCTGCAGAACAGTAACTTCACTGGTGACACCTTATGTCCGCTCACTGCCAGATGATTCAGTAATGCAATGGTGTTACATATGCAAGCCTCCTGAGTACCTGACACTACCAACAAGTTGCCAATATATTGAACCAACACAGAGTGATTTGGCATTACCAATGACTCTAGGTTCTTCTTCAATATCTGATTGAAGATGGAAGGACTCTCTGTATACCCTTGTGTAACTGGGCACCATGCCAAGAAACTGGTTTCTGAACCAGAAAGGAAATAAAAATTGGCTATCCGGGAGCAAGGAAATGGAAAAGAAAGCTTGGCACAAGTCAATGACAATTCGGCTTCACTTTGAATCTGATATAGTATCACAGCTGGATTTGGCACAATTGGACAACATGGAATCACAATCTGATTAACCTTGTGCAAAACCTGCACAATTCAATACTTGCCGTTCGGTTTCCGGATTCCCATAATAGGTGAATTACAAGGACTTCCCATAATTTTCTCAAAATTCCTTGTTCAATCAATGACTTAATTAAAGGTGTTATACCTGCAATTGCCTCTGGGCTCAGGTTGTATGGTGGGATTCGAGGAAATTCAGCATTTGGCTTCAAAGTAATTCGTATTGGAGCTGCTCCTCTGATTAATCCAATATCTTTTCCCATGAAATCCCAAACTTCAGGTAACACAGTATCCCTTAATTCCAAAGGTAAATCATCATAGTTAATAAGGGAAATAAACATTCAGATTCAGTCTTTTGCTTTGAGATTTTGAACACAATATCTTCATCATGGGTAAGGAATTCAATTCCCTTTGGGGTACAATAAATGGAACAATTCAGTTTGCACAACAGGTCTCATCCCAATTAGTTTACTGGACTAGAATCACATATCACAAAATTGTTCAGGTCCTCAAATGACCCGATTTGTACCTTAACAGGCTCAGTTACAGAATTTGACATTAATCGATTTGAAACTCCTACAACTTGGATTCTTTCTCCTGCGAGGGATAGGTTGGGAACCTCTGCTGTTCCTACAGTGGAACGGGCAGCACCAGTGTCAACAAGAAATGAAATAGGTGTTCAGTTTACCTTGCCATCCACATATCTGGTCTACCTTTAAGGATGTGGCAAGCAAGCATTCCTCCTCCCCTCTCAGGCACCGTCATTGTGACAAATCAGAATCACTGTTATCAATCTGTATCAAATATTGCTGAATTACATTTGGGTTCGAATCAGTTGGGTCATTTGTATGGAATCCCATGTTCACATTGTATTTTTAAACCAGTCCATTCATGTGTGGCATAGGAGCTTGTGGCATGTTCAAATTCAAATTCTTCTATCTTTGAGTCTGCTGATTCTGCATCATATCACCTGCGTGGGGTTGAGTATTTCTACCCTGGGATATCTGCCCATTAACCTGATTTTGTGCATTAAACCTACACTCACACTTCCAATGCCCGAACTTGCCCCAAATATGACATGGATTGTTTTTGCTTCAACATCTTCATCAAAGTCCCTCTACCTCCGTCCTGAGTCAATGCATTCTGTTGTTCTCCACCTGCAACTCCCAGCATGCCTGTATTCGCTTGATAATTTCCCTGTATGACAACAGCACAATCAGCCCCAACTCCCATGTTACATTTCTTTGCTGCCCTGATTTGCGCCAGCATCAATTTTTCCTTTAATCTCTTCTGTTTGGACTCCACTTCATCTCCACAATATTTTGCATACCGAAGAATCTCATCAGTGGGTTTGCTGTACCAACAAATAAAATGCTGTTGTATCATATCACTTATTTCAGGTCTTAACCCATACACAAATCGATAAACAAAATGTCCCATACACTATCCAGAAACATTTTCCATTCCACTGTACTGTTTAAATGCCTGTAAAAATTGTTCATAATACGCATGCACTGTCTCCTGCAACTCTTGTGTTGTCCTATCAATCTTTACCCAATCAGTCTCTTTTGGAGAAAACTTTCCTTTCAAATAAGTAATGACTTGATCATATTTTTTCATGACCTCGGGTGATGGTGCACCAGTTCTCGGATCTCTTGCAGGTTCGATTTCAGGCCAATCTGTAGCAATTTTACATTCAGTCCATAAATCACTAGGAACCACGATGTCAAACAAGGTATCCAAATCCTTTAGCAAAACCTTTGAAACTTTCACAAACCTTTCAACTTGTCTATACCATTCAACAGGCTTCTCCCTTAGTTTTGGGAAATCATTTCTAAAGGATAGTATATCAGGTTCAGCCCATGGAACATGAACATAACCTCCTCCTGGGACCTCCCTCATCAGAAATATTTTTGTTTCTGCGTTTTCTGTTTCCCCTTCAAACATTGGCTACATAGGCATAGCGGTTTCCTTCATTTCTCTCTTTTTAGCCCATCTGCATTCCCATCTCTCCCAACTCACTCCATTTCCCAAGAGTTGTTAATAACTCCTCAATCTGTAATATTTACCTGAGGGTTTCAGACTCTAAAGATCCTTGTCACTGAAGTCTAATCAATAAGTCTGTCGTAATGTTTTTGATTTTTGTATGTCCATCCCATATTTCTGTGCAACTTCAGCTAATTTTTCATGAGTATTCCTAGCTCTCCTGGTAATATATTTACATACAAATAACAATTCATCATCCCGATAATGAATGATCCTACAGGACTGATTGTACCCAAAATATTTTCTTCCAACTCCACTTTAAGTTTTGCTACATCAAGTGATTTTTCATTTGGGTTCTTTACCACACATGTTCCCTGAACTTCCGTACCTTTGTCAAATGTGGAAGGTACAATATCTTTAATCCAATCATCAAGTCCCTGTGGGGTAGGCCCTATCTGTCTATCTAATGCATCCTCTTACGATCCTCCACTAGCGCCCTCCATTCATGGTGTAACATGCATTTCAGAACCTTGTGTTCCCATTTGCAAAGTCTTTCCTACTATGCCTTGCGTTCCTCTATTGGGAGTCTCCATATTTCTCTCTATGTACCTGATAATGGGGACGGTCTCACTCGGTTGTGTGATACATTAGTTTGAATGGTATCCCCACTAATTCCTGATTCATTTACTTGATGAGAAGTATCACTATTCGTATTTGTCAAGTTGGGATTTATTTGTTCCCTACCCATCCCTGTGGAATAAAGTTTTCTCCTCCCAAACCAGTAAGAACAGTCAAGGAATGTACCTGCTGTCCTCCATTACCTGATTGATACAAAGGAACCACAGGTCCTATGGTTACTGGGACTGAAAGAGCAACAGGAGCATTCAGTATCATAGGGTTATTAAACCCTGTCCCTCTAGGTGTTTGTTCTTTGATCAGAAAAGAGTTGTTGGGATTTGAGCTATTGGGCAGTGAAGGTGGATCTGGTTGAATTCTCACAAAAGGATTAGACCCTGTTTGTGATTGTTCTTCGTTATACGGTAGAGGTCGAGTCAATAATAATTCATTCAAAAACTCATCATTTATTTCATTATCACTCTCATCTGTTAATGTCAATGTCTGAAAGCTCTCAAGGTGTTTTTCTTTTCTTTACATTTTTGTCCTTCACCCTTTTCTGCAATTATTACAGGATGCATTCGTGCTCCCTCTGCAATATCTTTTCTCCAAATCTTCTGTTGAGACTCCCATCTAGGCTTCACATACCTATTTATGGTGTTCTTATATCTTCCCTGATATTTCTGCTTTTCTTTCTGATGGGCAACATGTTACCATTCTCTGAGGGCTTCAAATTGCATAGGTCTCAGAGGTGGTTTAATATCCTTCATCTGTCTCCTCAAATATTCAAGAATTCATACATAGAATGTTCCATATTGGGGAAAAGCTAAAGGTCTATCATTTTCCATATATTTCACCCAATTTTCGAACCATGTGCATGTATGATAGAATTTCTCTTGAGTCATATCCAAAGCATGCCTGCCTTCAGGCAGTATTGGTAACCCTTCCCTAGTAGGTGCAGGTACATTTCCTTGTATTAATGTTTTTATGGTTTTCAAATTTTCATGGCTCTCAATAAATCTTTCTAATGTCCTTTACAAATTATTTTACCTGATTCTCTAATATACACACTTTCTTGTTTTATTTTGAATTACCAATCCCTGTGCGACTCTCTATTCATTCTGTCAACCAATCTCAGCACGGTTTCACACCAACAGACCAATTGCAGCGCAACACTCTATGATGTCAGACAACTCCTTGCAGCAGCTACCCCTCCTTTACAATCCAACCTGTCTTCAACTCTGATCTCGATACAGCTTATTAAAAGTACTATAAACTCTTCTCAGCTACACTAAAAGAAATTACAGATTTCCATTCAATCAGAAATGTATTCACGCATTCCGAGCACAATCTCTACCTGTGCAACTCAACCTAAAAATCCTTACAATTGTTCTCTGTGCACTTTGAGAAAAACTCCAGTGATTAAACTTCCCACTCACACAAAGTTCCCTTCTCTGGTGGTACTGCCGATGACGTCTCACAAACAGCACCTTCAAAACACAGCAGACAAACTTACTCAGCGTATGCCACACTGAGACCACCCTTAGTTCTATATCCCGGGATCTTAGGCCACTACAGACCTGATAACTTCAATTCAACATCTACCTATTCAAACATTAAGCACTAAACATTGCTCTACTAATTTTTGTCAATTTAATATCAAGCATCGCACAAAACCCTATTAATACTCACACCACTTGTCTCGTCATTTTCATTGTTTTCTTCAGAACTGGCACTTGTTCAAATTTCGCTGAACTTAGGGTATGGGCAAATCTATAGTGACCTCAATATGCATCCCCTTTATATCCCAGTTTTGTCACACAGCTAAACCATCTGACAAGCTACCAGAAAAACTGTTGTAGCATCACACACTGGGCCCAGAATCATTTATTACTTGTATTTTTATATTATTTTGATCTAACCTATAGCTACCATCATACTCAATTGGTCCTCCAATGGATCTTGTTCTGTGTTGAAAGGGACTGGATATTCGGAGGATGAGCAATTATCAAATGAGGACCAGGAATATGATAATTGCTATAGTCAAAGTTATTTTTAACTTTAGGGAAAACAATCCACAAACTTCAAAGTATACCAATCAAATGATTTAGCCACAAACAAATAATGAGCCAGAATCAGCAGAGTTTAGTTAAAATGTTAAAGTTTAGTTATTCATTCAAGAGTAAAGAACATTAAAATAAATGCAAACAATCCTAAAGTTAATTAAATAGGTTTAAAAAGCAAAGTCAAACTCTACAGGATCTAATGATGAGAGGAAAAATCTTCCTCAGCCGAGGAAGATTTTTGATATCTATAGCATAATGATCAGTAGGAAATCAGTTGAGCTTCATACAAACCCTTAGGGAAGTTCAGAATGTTCCAAGTGACCAGTTCCAGTTCGGTACAGACAGAAGTTCGATTCAGTCTGTCACTGCAACACTAAAGTCACAGCAGTATGGCGCCAGCCCTTCAGCCGAAAAGAATCCACAGCGCTAGCATACCAGCCAGTAACAGATCGCAGTATTACGTCACAGTTCACGTTGTTCCTGGATGTCCAAGCTGTCAGTCTCAATGCTGCAAGATGGGTGAGCCCCTTTCAGTTCAAAAATCTGAGCAATTGCACTCCATGGGTTCCGAGGTGACACCCCTTGACATCACCAGGAATGTCAGACCATTCTGTCCCATTGGTCGTCTTCGGTAGGATGAGGGTGATGTAGAAGGTAAAATTATACAATCCGGAAGAATTAAGTAATTCAAGTTGCTTAGCTTGCTTAAAACCATTGTAAGCTAGTCATATGAACAATAAGATACTCGGAGAGTAAGAGAGATCATGCTCTCTAATTTCCGACAGTTTGTCCCCAAACATCTGTTCTAGTAGGTAACAGGTTTTGTTGCAAGTGCAGTCAAGCTGTGCTGTGGATGTCAAAGGAAGTGACTGAGAATTAGAACACAAGTGGCAACCTTGCTAAAAGTTCCCATAGACTTCAGACTATTCAGTTCATAAGTTCACGTTTGAAAAAGGAAGTCAGATTTTGAGGCCCACATGAAAAACAGCTCATTCACGATGTATTATGCTAAAGTATGAATCTCACATTGAATAATGGTTCATATAAATCTCACAAATAATGTGTTAATAAACACTTCAATCAAGTCATAATTAATTCATATAAGTATAGGGTACTCATAAAATTTATGCAAATGTCAACATTACATATATATATAAAAGTACATATAAATTCTCTTGGTACATGTTACTGAGGCACTCATGATTATAAGTGCATTTGACGAAAGATTCACAAATGTTACTTTGACTAAAACCTGTGTAGCACCTACTTTTCTTGTGTCATTTCAGTGTACACATTACACATGAAATACTATTTATTTCTCACTCATGGAACATTAATTTTGCATGTACATTTTCTTAGTTATTTTTATTATTACATTATCAAATCACTGGATCAATGTCATTAAGATGTTGATAAATCACATCTATTTAGTAAATATGAAATATAACATAAGCTCATTCTAGCATTTTGCATGCTTTTACAATGCTGTATCTAAATCATAATTACATTTTGTCATATTCCAGAAATGCGAAGCTTAACACACGTTTGTCATTACCTATATAATTATTATCACAATTATTTTCTTTCTTAATTTGTCGCACGTTTTGTTAAGAGAAATCTCTGCTCCATCACTGTTGTGTCTGCAATTGCATGTGTGGTCCACTGTGCCTGGTACACAGGTGCTGACCTATCTTACATATGTCTAAAGTCGTTCCTCCTTGTACTGTTTGCAGACTAGGTAGCACAATATCTGCATAAACAGCAGCAGTTAAATGTGGTATTTTTATCATATGCCCTTTAAACCCATCTCCCTACCCACTGTATTTGGAAATCGTTCTCAACTGCCAAGTGAGAATGTATACCTTGACAGTTGTCATACAAAAGATCAAGTACATACGGTCCAAGCAGAAAAGTGGGTTTCTTGGTATGTTGCAGAGGTGCTGAGACACATAATGGGTTATAATATGTAGTGGGACATGAACTACATAGAGACCCTCATTACAAGTTGCAAGGCACTGCCGTTGGTGCAAACTCCACACACAAAATGAACATTAATGTGCGGTCATACCGCCCCAGCACCGTGCAATTAGAAGCTAATTCCCTGGCCTGGAGAATAACTGTGCAGATCGGATTTTACTGGGCAGAATTCCTCATGGTTTTCCCTTTTCTAGGACATTTAATGGTCATATTTACCATCTGCTCTGTGCAGACAGTAAATGTTAGTCGGGCAGGTGCACAGCGGGGGTGGAAGCGAAAACATAGTCAAGGGAAAGGGAAGAAATGTCTGTGACAGACAGTATTTCAAATTAAAATTCTTGGGCAGGAACAGGGACAAACGTTTTGGCTGCTGTTGCAGCCAAAGCCTCATGTTATTATACTGGCCGAAATTGCCAGCTGGTAAAATTGAGACCAATGATACTGGAAAACTAGGTATCGTGCTCCGCCTGACTCATCATGAGGGCCAGAGGGAGCTATTTCATTTTTGCTGTGTTATGTTAGATCTATGTAGGAATCATCATTGTAAGCATACTGCATAACTACTAATGCATTTGCTTGGAGTCAACTTCTGCTTTTTGTGTCCATTTTACTAGAGTGTGAAGAAAAATGCTTCTGTGAATCCATCATATTTCGTAAAGTTCTGTCAAACTAATTACATCACAATATTGTTTCTGGTAGAGCTACATAAGTGAAAATAGGCTTACGCATTCAGATGGCAGAGCAAGGATACGGTGTCACTGAGCAAAATACTTAGGGCCCGATTATGATGGCTGTCTGTCCCAACCCATGGCTCGTCAGTTGCGGTCCGACCGTCATCTGCTGCTGCGGTCTGGCCTACGCATTACAATGCATACTGTCAGAGGCAGCAGGCAGAGGGACCGTCCCATGCTTTCCAATGGGCCTTTGGAAACACCTCATAATCCCTTAATGACGGCAGCTCCGCCATCGGTTATTATGATGTCGGTTTCCAACAGCCATTCCATGTCGGCTCTTTTGACCTGGAAACGCTGTTGGAAAGCCACATTGGGTGCCCCTAGCAGGGCCTCCTTCCCTCTTGGCCCTCCGCACTGTCGCCTGGGGGCACCTATGGTGCCCCCTACAAATCCCTGCACCAGGTGGCAGGTGAAGTGCTTGCCACAGGGTGCAGGGATGTTTGAAAAAATCCCTGTTTCAATGGCAGCTTGTGCTGCGGGCCTTTTTCAGCCCGTCGCACAAGTTCTGTTGACAAATTGATGTTACCGACCGCAATGCGGTTGGAACCACCGGCCTGAGTTTGGGCGGTTCCCAATCCTCAACGATGTTCGACGATTGTAATTAGCCCCAAAGTAGTAATAGCAGTAGTAGTTATAAACATTGCATATCTATGATCATGTCAAACACGAATTTCAAGATACAAAACTGTAAGAGAAAAGTTACATTGATTCATTCTGGCAAAAAATGAAATTTTGAGGGGGACGATTAGGGCATGTTCTTACCTTTCTTTTGCTTTCATGGAGAGCAAGTCCCCCCTCATTTTCAGGTTTCACTCTTCCTCTTGTGCTGTGCTTATCGATTTGATCATAATTCAAGTACACAGCACAGAGCTTCAGAACACAAAGACGCGTCAAGCAGAGGGCTAAGCCTTTCTATTACTGATCTCACCAGAGTGCCAAGTAAGACAGGATTTGATTTACATTCTGGTATTAGAAGTAAATCACAGGTAGTGAAGAAAAAATGAAATATGACAGGGAAAGCCACGCTTAAAGGAACTGAATGTACTTTTGAATAATGAGGAAAAGAGCTTTTCTAAAGCCGACTTCAGAGCCTGGCTACTGTGACCATGGGACATAGCTGCGATTGGTGCGGCAGGCACAGTGGCACCAGTGCCCAGAGCACTGAGAAGCGCATTGAACCCTAATAATTGCCATATTTTTTCACCCCAACAGTAGTCAAAGGGACCATTTTCTTTGCTTGTACCAGGGCCCATCGCAGCGTTGAATACACTATTGAGTGCAACTTAACAGGGAGAAACATCCAAAACAAATTCTTCAATCATCAAAGGATGACTTTTTTGAATATAGGTTTATTTGAAAGAAGTTAGACTTAATTGTGACAATGTTTTTTGCTTCAATTGTTGTTATACTGTTTTTATTCATTTTATTCTTACACTGAAAATGCACATATCCGCACACTAGACACACGGAAAAGGAACTCAAATAGTTTAAGTATAAAATGGCTGTGGTGTCCTGAATCTTCTTGTGACTCACATTCTACTTGTTCTGGAATCAATCAGGGAATTGTAAGCGCGCTACTCACCTGAGGGTCTCAAGGCGCTGAGGGGGGGGGGGGGTGCCGCTCCATTCAGCTGAAGAGCCAGGTCTTGAGGGTCTTCCTGAAGGTGTTCAGGGAGGGGGCGCGTCTGATGTCTGCCGGTAGCTCGTTCCAGGTCTTGGCTGCGATGTGGGAAAACGATCTTCCGCCTGATCTGGCTCTGTGGATGCGCGAGGTTTCAGCCAGTGTGAGGTTGGATGATCGCAGGTTTCTTTTGGGTACGTGGAAGTTTATTCTGTGGTTGAGGTATTTGGGTCCGTTGTTGTGCAGGCATTTGTAGGCGTGAGTGAGGATTTTGAAGGTGACTCTCTTCTCCACGGGGAGCCAGTGGAGTCGCCAAAGGTGTTGGCTGATGTGTTCGTGCCGGGGGATGCCGAGGACGAGTCTGGCCGCGGTGTTCTGTATTGTTTGCAGTTTGCGGAGTAGGGACTTGTTGATGCCGGCGCAGAGTGCGTTGCCATAGTCGAGTTTGCTGGTGATGAGTGCGTGGGTGACTATTTTCCTCAATTCGGGGGGGATCCATTTGAAGGTCTTTCGGAGGATGCAGAGGGTGTTGTAGCAGCTGGAGGTGACGGCGTTGACCTGTCGGTTCATGGCGAGTGATGAATCGAGTACGATGCCGAGGTTCTTGGCGTGGTCTGAGGGGGTAGGTGGGCTTCCGAGGGCGGTGGGCCACCAGGTGTTGTGCCATGCTGAATGGGTGGTTTCAAGGACGAGGACTTCTGTCTTCTCAGCGTTGAGTTTTAGGCAGCTGTTGGTCATCCAGACTGCCACTTCTTGCATTCCTCTCTGGAAGTTGAGTTTGGCGGTGGTGGGGTCTTTGGTGAGGGAGAGGATGAGCTGGGTGTCATCGGCGTATGATACGATGTTGAGGCCGTTGTCGGACGATGTCTGCGATGGGGCCATGTAGATGTTGAAGAGGGTCGGGCTCAGAGATGACCCCTGTGGGACTCCGCAGGTGATGTCCGTGGGGGCAGAGAGGAAGGGTGGTAGTCTGATCCTTTGGCTTCTTCCGGTGAGGAACGAGCGGATCCAGTCAAGGTCAGTTCCTTGTATGCCGGCGTCGTGTAGTCTGGTGATGAGTATGCGGTGAGAGACGGTGTCGAAGGCTGCAGACAGGTCGAGGAGGATGAGGGCCGCGGAGTGGCCCTGGTCCAGGAGAGTGTGGATGTCGTCTGTGGCGGCGAGTAAGGCGGTCTCGGTGCTGTGGTTGGCTCAGAATCCGGATTGGGATGGGTCGAGGACGGCGTGTTCTTCGATGAATCGTGTCGGTTCCCTGTTTACTGTTTTCTCTGCCACTTTGGCTGCGAAGGGGAAAAGCGAGATGGCCCGGTAGTTTTTGAGGTCGGTGGGGTTGGCTGTGGGTTTCTTGAGCAGGGGCTTGACTTCGGCGCGCTTCCAGTCGTCTGGGAAGGTGCCTGTTTTGAAGGTGGTGTTGATGGTGTGTTGCAGTTGGGGCACGATGGTGTCTGCGGCTCTGTGGTAGATGTGCGGGGGACAGGGGTCGGTGGGGGCCCCTGAGTGGATGCCTTTCATGGCCACACGGTGTCCATGGTCGTGATTGGTGTCCAGGTGGAGATGGTGGGCTGGCTGGTGTCTTGGGGAGGCGGGGGGCTGGCTGAGGTGTCTTGAGGGTGGTCGGTGAAGTTGTCATAGAGTGTTCTGATCTTGAGGTGGAAGTAGGTTCCGAGCTGGTCGCAGAGGTCTTGGGACGGGGTGATGTCTGCGGCTTCGCTGCGTGGGTTGGTGAATTCTTGTATGGAGTTGGTGGAGTTGGTGAGGATTTTGTTGTGGATGAAGTTCCTTTTGGTCGTTCTGATTTGGTTGTGGTAGTCCGTCATGGCATCCTTGTAGGTGTTGTAGCTGTCGGTTGTCTTGGTATTTCTCCAGTTCTTTTCCAGGCGTCTGCAGGTGCGCCTGGCTTCTTGGAGGTAGGTGGTGAACCAGGCGGCTTTTCTGGGGCGTTGTTTGCCAGGGTTGCGTAGGGGGGCGAGCTCATCTGCGCAGTTGGAGATCCACGTGTGGAGTTCTCTGGCTGCGGTGTTTGCGTCGGATGCCCAGATGTGGTTGTCTCGGGAGAGGGTGGAGTTCAGTTGCTCATCGGTGACCTTGCTCCAGTTCCTTCGAGGCGGGCGAGGGGCTGGTTTAGGTGCTTTGGGTTTATCGATGGTGAAGTGGACGCAATGGTGGTCGGTCCAAGGTGGTTGCGTTGTGTGGCTGAAGTGGACGCTATTTCCTGCAGCGAAGATGGGGTCGAGGGTGTGCCCTGCCCTGTGTGTCAGTGTGTTGACGAGTTGGTTGAGTCCGATGTTGGCGAGGTTGTCACGAAGGATGGTGGAGTTGGGGTCGCTGGGGTTGTCAATGTGGAAGTTGAGGTCTCCGATGAGTATGTAGTTCGTTGATGCGATGGCGTGGGGTGCGATGAAGTCGGTGATGGCGGTGGCGAAGGGTGTCCGGGGGCCGGGGGGTCTGTAGGTGAGTGTCCCACGGAGTGTGGTCTTGGGGCTGGTCTTGATCTTGAAATGCAGGCGTTCGGCGGAGGGGAAGGTTTTGCTGGAGGTGGAGAGGCGGAGGGTGTTTTTGTGGACTATGGCGAGGCCTCCTCCCGGGTGGTTGGGGCGGTCCTTCCTCTGGATCTTGTAGCCGTCCGGGGTGGCGGTGTTGATGTCGGGGGAGGAGGCGGCGTTGTTCCAGATCTCTGTGAAGAAGGCGACGTCGGGCGAGAGAGAGTCGAGTAGGTTCCAGATTTCCATGGCGTGTTTGTGTACGGAGCACACGTTGAGGAGGATGCAGCTGAGGGTGTCTTCGGTGCTGGTGTTGGTGGTGTTGAGGGTCGGGGTGGTGGTGAAGGTTCGTGGCAGAGGAGGCAGGAGAACTGGCAATGGGTCGTGTTCGGTGAGGCCTGTTGGCAGTCTGTGTGTCCTCCGGGGTTGAGTGCGAGGATGGTGTTGGTGTCGTAGTGATGGATGGTTGGAGATCCAGGGTTCCTGGTGCTGGTCGCGGTCGGGCCGTGGATGGGCGCAGACGGGCTTGCCTTAGGCGCGCCTTCGGCACGACCACGCAGCGGCCGCCATTAAGTAGGGGAGGGGGGAGGGACTTGCAGCTGGGAGGCGGGGGAGGTCAGGGGGAGGAGTCCCGGGGGCAGCGGTGGCGGCAGGATCGGAAAAGGACCAAAACAACAGAGAGGGCACAAATAAACAATGAACACAACAATAATAAAAGCACAGAGTAGGAATGCACTAATATGCTAATGAGGTACAACAATAACAGTGGAGCAAGTGCAGACACGGACAGGAGCGACAAGGATGCACACAACGGGCACAGGGAGAGAACGAACAAGGCTAAGAACTAAGGCTGAATAAAATGACAAACCCAACGAGGGGGCAGGCGCAGTCACGAGCAAGGGCAGGGCGGTCTCGAACCCTGCCTGGAAGAGGATCAGCGGCGGAGCACACAACAGCGGAGCTGCTGGGGAGAGAGCAGTCCCAGACCGAGGGTCTTTGCCAGGCACTGGGTTGGAACTGCTTGTGTGGCAGTTAAGCTGGTCCTTTGACTGGATGGGGTCTCTGCAACTTCGTGTCCTAATAAAGCTTCCTTCAATTCAACATTTGTGTCTCCTGCTGTCCTTACTGAGGGGACCTACTTCCATATTTTGGTGACGACCTACCTACGCATCTGACTCGACATCTACTACGGAGCTGACACGATTTTTACCCCAGAGACCCCAACAGTTATCATCTTTACAACCATCTACTTTCTCAAGAACATCAAAAAACAAGCGACGCGCCGTGAGTTTAAATTTCATTTTACTCACCTTCTTCATTCATTGAAAGGACCGCGAACCAGTCATCTTTCCAGAACTTAAAGCATCTCCACAAGTAAGGAGGAACGGTGGTTGGTTTGGGATTTCTCTGCATTCATCTCTGTGTCGCTTTGGCCCCATTACTAATTGAATTTAAGGGGTCCCTAGGCACGAGAGGGTCCCTGCACACGAGAAGAGTCAAGTGCACAAGAATCCCGCGCGACGCTTTTAACGATTACCTCAGCGTGTGGGCAGGCACGAGAACCTCACTGTGTGCGTGCTTCATTGTACGACTCCCAGCGGGTGGAGAAGCGCTCGTGACTTTCCTGCCTGGTCTGCCTGACGCCCCCCTACGCTACGTTGTTACATTGTGTGCGGCCATTTTGAAAAGGTCTCCGGCGTGGAAAGCTGTTTCCTAGCAACCTGGACCAGCTTTCACCAACTACATGTACAGCTGTCTTCACGTCTCCCCGAGACACAGCTGATACATTTACCACTTGCGCACAGCTAATTTATAAATTGCTGATGCGCACAGCTCTTCACAAGTATTCTGGATACATTTACCACATGCCCATAGCCAATTTAAAAATCGCTGATGGAGCACAGCTTTTCACAAGGATTCTGGTGTTTACACACAGTTTGTGAATAATTCGCTGATGCGCACAGCTTATTCTTCCATCCCTGGTTTTACAGTGTGTCTTCTGGAGTCTCTTACATGCTGACACACACAGCTAATCTATTAATCGCTGATGCGCACAGCAGTACTTGCGCATTCTTAACAGTTCATGTTGCAGTGTATGAGCATAACTTGAAAACTTACTGTGCATAGCTTGAAAATTTATCGCTGAAGCACACAGCCTTGCTTACTTTTAATTGTACTGTTTACCTGCGTGTTTTCAACTTTCTCGCTGACACGCACAGATCATTATTATTTCTACAACACGCCTCATTTCTTGCAACAGTTTTAATTTTTCGTTATATGTGCACAGCTAAAGCATTACTCGCTGACGTGCACAGCTTGATCCATATTTCATCAAAGGAGTGCTACTTGTTACTACTTTACTTATACACTTTCTTTATTAATACACATCACCATGCAAAACGTTACTGCCCCTCCCTTCTTCTTAACCACCCCTGGTGATCCTCCACTTCCATGGCTTAAATGGAAAAAAGTATTCTCGCATTATGCTCGTGTTTGTGGTACCTCGTTAAGTGCAGAGAGATGCACTTCCTTATTATTACATTGCTTGGGATCTGAAGGACAAGAAATCTTCAAACATCTCCCAGATCTGTCTAACGATGATGCTGCCTCACTAAATGAGTATAAAATATGCATAAAAAAACTAGATTTACACTATCTTCCTAAAGTAAGCACTGTCCTTGAGCACTACCATTTCGGAAGAAGAATGCAAAGACATGATGAATCTGTTGAACAATATATAACTATTTTACGCAAATTAGCTTCCACCTGCAACTTTGGCTCAACTTTGGAGGAGCGCTTAAGGGATCAATTCATGTTAGGATGTACACTAGATAAAGCAAGGGATGCCTTGTGGCAAAAGGATTCTCCTTCTCTTCAAGAAGTTCTCACCATAGCCAAAACTCATGAACATTCCAAGGCTTGTATTGATGTTATACGTAAGGACTCCTCATATGACAAGAAGGAAAACACTGATGTTAAAGTGGTTGTAGACAGGGCTACTAAATCTAAAACTTTTTCCACTCAAAAGGTACTCATCCCAAAAACCTTTCAAGGAAAGTGCTTCAGGTGTGGTAACCCTGGTCACTTGGCTAATTTTAAAGAATGTCCGGGATTGAAAGCTGTTTGTAAAGCATGCGGGAAAAAGGGGCATGTCTCTAAATGCTGTTGATCAAACAAAGAACATAAAAAAGTCAGTGAGGTTGATTTTTATGAGGAAGATCTGGAGGAAATTGAAATTCACTAAGTTGCAGGTGATGCAAGCGATGGTCCACAAGAACTTGTCTTGGTCAACGATGCTCCCGTCAAAATGCTCTTCGACTCTGGGGCCAAGATCACACTGGTTCCCAAGAACTTTTATGAATGCACTCTTTTGGGCAAGGTTACCCTTTTAAAACCAGACATTAGACTGAAAGGATATGGTGGAGTAACTATACAGTTACTTGGTTATTTTTGGGGTGCAATTGACTTCAAGGGAAGGGTTATCCCTGGGAAGGTCTATGTTTCGATGAAGGGTGATTCCCTTATAAGTTGGTTCCATCAGAGAGGCTTACATGTGTTTCTTGACCCTAATGAATGTCCCTCTGTTTGTTTGAAAGAATTACCTCCTGTCAGGGTGGTGAACGATTCCAATCGTGATTGGATCAAGGAATTCCCTTCTGTTTTTGCAAGTGATCTTGGCTGTTTAAAAAACTATATGCATCGCATAAGGATCAAGTCTGATGCTAGTCCTAAGATTGCCAAAGTCAGGAATGTGCCCCTGTTGGTTAGGGAGAGCATGAAAACCGAGTTGGATAAACTTTTAGCCAAGGGGATGATTCAAGAAGTTGAGGCAACAGAGTGGGTCTCTCCAGTTGTGATGGCTTGCAAGGCCAATGGAGAGGCTCGGCTCTGTGTGGACTTGAGAGAACTTAATAGAGCTGTCATTGTTGACCACTACCCTTTGCCCAATATAACTGAGATGTTGTGTTCACTTGAAGGGGCAAAACATTTCTCTTCACTAGACCTTACCTCCGCTTACCACCAGGTCAAGCTTCACCCCGCTTCCCAAGATCTGACAGCCTTTGTGACACCTTTTGGCACGGTTAGGTTTCTGAGAATGCCATTTGGTCTCATTTCTGCTGCGTCAGTGTTTCAGAGGGCAATGGAGGGCATTCTTAGAGGCCTCCATTGTGTCAAGGTGTACCAGGATGACGTGCTCATCTTTGGGGTGGATCTGGAACAACATGACGCAAGGCTTAAGTCTGTTTTGAAAAAGTTTCATGATGCAGGTCTCACCCTTAGCGCAGTAAAGTGCAAATTTGATGTCAAAGAGATAGAGTACCTGGTCATTCTCTGTCTTCTGCAGGTATCAAGCCTAAAGCATCCTTGGTAAGTTCCATCAACGGTCTACGAGCTCCCTCAAATAAGGAGGAGCTAGTCAAATTCCTTGGTATGGCAGAGTTCTATCACAAATTTGTTCCGAATTTTGCTGGGAAAACTTTGTGTCTAAGATCACTGTTAAAGAAGGGGAGTGAATTTGTTTGGTCTAAGACCTGTGAGGAGGAATTTCTTTGCATCAAAAAACACCTCAATGATGCACCTTGTCTAGGTAGTTTTGACCCCACTAAAGTCTCTTACCTTATGACTGATGCGAGCGCAACTGGTTTGGGTGCTGTTCTGTTGCAGAAGGTTGATGGAGAGGAGAACACCATTTTGTTTATTCCCAGGCCGTTGAGGGGTGCGGAATGTAGTTATTCAGTAGTAGAGAAGGAGGCTCTTGGT
The DNA here is from genome assembly GCA_963921515.1 of Calotriton arnoldi. Taxonomy (NCBI): domain Eukaryota; kingdom Metazoa; phylum Chordata; class Amphibia; order Caudata; family Salamandridae; genus Calotriton; species Calotriton arnoldi. The sequence continues at coordinate 1,295,462 of CAWUFW010001579.1, read as the reverse complement.
GTGTTCTGGGCAGTGTGCAAGCTAAGGAAGTTTTTGTGGGGAAAGAAATTAAAGATTTTACTGACCACAAACCTCTTAAGGATGTTTTCTCAAAGAAGGGAATAGACTTTGTTTCCCATCGCATAAGGAAATGGGTGGTGGCCTTACAAGAATTTGATTTCGATATTTCATATTTGCCTGGTTCCAACAATGTCTTGGCAGACTGTCTTTCAAGACTCGGCCGTGAAGATGGTGATTTGATAGATGATGTTGAGCGGTTTGGTGGTGAGGAGCTTGAAGAAGAATTCAATGTATGTCTGATCAGTGAAGGTCTCATTTCTGAGAGTGTATGGAGAGAAAATGTGGTGTGTGATGTTGTCTTACAGAGAGTCATCTCCTTTGTCACTGGTGGTTGGTGTGAGAAGAAGGACTGTGAGGAGGAGCTCAAGGGGTTTTGGAATGTTAGGGAAGATCTTGTTGTTGTAGACAGCCTCCTCATGCGTGGTAGCAAAATCATTCCGCCACTTACCTTGAGAGCCAAGTTGATTGAAAGCACTCATCCGTTACATATGGGGATCGCAAAAACAAAGGAAAGGATCAGGGAGGCATACTGGTGGCCAGCTATGGATGTGCATGGGGAGAGATTAGTGCGTGAATGCGCAGAGTGTGCTTGTTCTGACAGGGTTCTGAAATGCAGAACACAGCCCATGGTCATTAGAGAACAAGCCTCTGGTCCATGGACGGACATTTCTATTGACATTTTGGGTCCTGTGCGGCTTAAAACTCAGGACCGCTATGCCATTGTTTGCATTGACATGTTTTCTCGGTGGCCTGTCATCAAAATTGTTAATTCAGTTGAGTCTTCTGTGGTGATTGAGTTCCTAGAAGAACTCTTTGAACATGAAGGTTTTCCTCTAATGCTATTGACAGACAACGGAGTCCAATTCACGTCAAGGGTTGTGGAAGAGTTTCTAAGCTCTAGGGGAATTAAGCACAAGAGGGCTCCTCTTTATCACTGTTGGACTTGGCCCTTTTTGGCAGGTTCACCCCTAAACATTTTTGCCTTGTATGTTAGTAGTTTTAAGTCTCTGGGCACTTTAGCACTGTGGTCCAGAGTAAAGTGCGTGCGCGCTGTGTGCGTGTGTGGTGAGACTGACCTGCCCTCCCATAGGAATGCATTGAGGATGAGTGTGTCAGTGGTAATTCCTGTTATGTGAGGAGCAGTGGGGTCAAGTTTAGTATGTCTGAATTCGTGAGAATAAATGCTGCGCAATGGTGTGCGCAGATTTATGGTGACTGGTAGAGAAATGCCACTTCTAGAAGTTGGCATTTCTGTGTGCTCTGTGTCTGCCTGCCTGATGTGAATTGCATGTCTGGCTTGTGAGTGACAGAGGCTGGAAGGTGTGTGTGGCTCCAGGAGGGGCAGGGTGAGTCAGCGCAGGGCTGAATGGAGAGATCTCCATGTAGATGGGTGGGAGGAGTTGCACCTGGGACCTGAATAGGGCTGTGCCTTCCCTCTACAATGCTGGCTCTACCTCCTGTGGTGCGTCTGATGTCCCTAGCCCCCACCTGACAAAGGAGAGAGGAGCTGAGCAAAACAAAGTGCTCCAAAGCTCCCCTAAACCAGTTCTGACTGGTATCCCCAAGCCCTGTGCTGTGACACAAAGGAGAAGGGCATATAAATATAGGGGCTGTGACCCCATGAGAGGGGTTCAGTTCCTGTTCTGTACTTTGGTGCTTGAATCTGAGGAGGCGTGCTGCTGCTGGGGCCCAGGAGGGCTTGCCTCCCTGGGCCCAGCCTGGCCCCCTTGTTACCTAAAAGACTTTCTTGCTGGGACCTTTCCTGTCTTGGATGCCCCATGGACCTGAAGAAATGGCTGGGTCCTTTTGCGCCCTGTGAGCGCTTTTTCTCTATTATGACAGGACCTTCAGGACCTTTTTGCCGTATTCTGCGCCCTGTGAGCACTTCATTCTAATCTTCCCTAACGGAGAGGGAGAGCGTGGGCTTCGCGGCGCTGCCGCCCTTGGGAGAGGGAATCCCCTTATTAGGGATTCCCCCGTGATGCCTCAACAGCGGGTGCCCACCCCGCATTTTTCTGCATCTCGCGGGTGCCCACCCCGCTCTATATTTTAGATTTAAATTACGGGTGCCCACCCCGCGTATACTTTCATTATTATGGCGGGAGCCCACCCCGCTCTATATTTTAAACTTTGGAGGGAGCCTACCCCTCGTTTCACCGCGCGGCCCGAGCCGCCGAGAAGAGGAGTGCCGGAAGCCGAAGTCCGGCCAGCCGCCTGGTTGTGGGCGGGGCCGGCTACGCAAGCCGGAGCCTCGCGGGCTCTTTCCTGCAGCGGGACCGGGCGAAGAGCCGAGTTGCCGGTGTGCGGGGCTCTCATAGTGAGGAGAGAGCCCCGCAGATTCCCTGCGCCAGCCTGAGCGGAGTCCCGTGTCCCAAGAGGGGACCCGGGTGAAGAGGAGACCGGGAGAGGCACCAATGAGTCCCGGTAAGTGGGGGGACTCGAGTTTTGTGGTGCCAAACCAAGGCCCAGTGTGCAGAGCCCCTCTCCTGAGCGGCCCCCGCCTGATAGGGGGGCCGCTCCAACGTGGCGCATAATTGTTTTACAGCCCTGTGTGGCTCGAACAACGTGGGCATCATTATTCTGGGAGTCCGTGCACTCCCACGACGTGGCATAATTGTTTTTAGAGCCTTGAGGGCTCCAACGATGGCATAGTTATTTTAAGAGGGCCCAGAGGGGCCCATGCTGTTCCCCTTTTTCTGGCTACTCTTCACAGCTGCCCCGCTTGCGAGAGGGCAGCTGCAACGTTCTTGGGCACATTGGTTTGAAGGGCACAGTGAGTCCAGTGCCCACATCTTGATTTGACAGCTGCGCAGCACTTAGTGCCAGCTGCTACGTTTAGGCTGCAGTTCTTTGGGGGCATGTTTTGAGTTAGGAGTGGGATGCACTCCTCTGCCCCATACTTTCCCAGCTGCCCAGCAATTAGTGGGCAACTGCTACATTTAGGTTTGCGCAGTGGCGCACTTTGTATTCAGCTGCTAGGCAGCAGCCCTGACATTCTGGACCCAGGGCGTCTGAGCCCCTTTAGGGATGGCCAGTTGGCCATGGGGGACTTATAGTTTTATAGGGCGCCAGGCCCTAATGTGATTTATGTGCTAATGTACTTTATGTGGTGCTAGGAAATGTGATGCATATACTTTGATTTACGAACCCTGTTTTATGCCTCTAAATGTAGTTTGATGATTATGAGGTCTTGCATAATGTGTTTTATGCTTGTGATTTTATTATTACCTAATGCGTTTAGGTTGTGAGTTATGCCCCTAATGTGAGTTATGCTTAGGAGGTTCTGGTCTAATGTGTTTAGGCTTATGAGGTTGGCGTATAAGGTATTTTGCGCCTAATGTGATACTGTGCATAATGTGGTTTATGGTTGTACGTTTATGATGTGTGCTACATTTATTATAAGTGCTACAGTTACTAAGTTCGCTTTGTGCTGGTTCTGACAGTGGTCCAGTTGGCCCTGTCAGATGTAAATAATCCCTTGTAAATATGACCCCGTGCCAGGTGGCACGATGTGTATTATGTGAGTACTATTCTAATGTGTTTTATGATAATACAAAGGCTATTTTTATATATAACCTTGTGTGGAGTTCCTTTTGTGGTGTGCCTGGTATGTTGTTGCTGTGTGCGTGCGCAAACGCTTTACACATTGCCTCCGGGATAAGCCTCACTGCTCGTGCCAAGCTACCAAGGGGGTGAGCAGGGGTTATCTTTGGCGTGTAACTCCCTCACCCTGAGTAGAGTGGTGGTCTCTGCCTGGCTTTGGCGCAAGCCTTAGCCAACCAGAGATCCCATTTCTAACAATCACCCTGAATGCAATGGTGTTGTGGAGAGATTTATTAAAGTTCTCAAGGAGACCATGCAGCAAGCTGTTGCCTGTGGTGAAAGTTGGGAGTTGGCTGTTAAAAAAAAGGTGCGAGAGTATCGGTTCACTTCCCATTCCTCCACTGGAGTAGCTCCCTTTCGTTTGTTCAAAGGAAGGGTTCCCAACATAGAAGTTGCCCCGTTGTGGGTTACCTCAAAGAGGTTGCTGGTGGACAGTGATGTAGGAAGAACAGAAGGCTGGAAGGAAAGAGAAAGAGAGGTGATGAATAAAAGGAAGGTTGGTATGATGAAAGGAAGGGTGTGAAGAATACTATTGTCAATGTGGGTGACAGGGTTAAGATTAAGTCTCCCAGGAAAGGTGGGGGTACTTCCAAATTCAGTGGGCCCTTTGAGGTGATTAAAGTCTTCAAAAATGTAATAAAGGCCAGTGACCATAAAATCTGGAATTTGGGTAGAGTGGCGAAATGTCCGGTTAGACCTACCGCTGCTCCTGCCTCTACTGCTCGTGCTGCGGCTCTAAATTCAGTTCCAGAGGAGGCCATTGTGAATGAAAAAAGTGGTAGGCCTTGTCGTTTGAAGCGCATTCCTCGCCACTTGCAAGATTATGTTTTTTAGGAATTCTGCTATATACACTGTTTTGTTATGCGCATTAGCTGTACTGTTTTGTTTATTAATTTGTATTGTTTTTAGTTGTGTTTATTCCTTCCTTTATCTTCACTTTCATGTAGTTTTGGTTTGGGAAAGTTTTTACAAAGTTTGTAACTTTATTTTGGATGGTGAGGGGGGAGGAAGTGTGGTGTCCTGAATCTTCTTGTGACTCACATTCTACTTGTTCTGGAATGTGGGGTACGTTGCCAGGCACTGGGTTGGAACTGCTTGTAAGGCAGTTAAGCTGGTCCTTTGACTGGATGGGGTCTCTGCAACTTCGTGTCCTAATAAAGCTTCCTTCAATTCAACATTTGTGTCTCCTGCTGTCCTTACTGAGGGGACCTACTTCCACAATGGCGCTTTTGAATTTGTAACACATTGGCACGGTTTGAAGAAACTGCAAAAAACGTTCCTAAAGTTTTAGTCATCCACATCAGCTGGGGCAAAAGTTATAAGAGGGAAGGCCCAAAAGGGTGACCGCGATGATAATTCGCCTAGGGAAATAAACTGTTGCATCTAAATCAAACATCTCTGAACAGAGTTTTATGAAACTTGAATAAGGTGAAATGGTTAGATCAAGCTTGTGATCCATTCTTGGTTTTATAAAAAATCCCTTCAGCAGTTTTCGCAAACAATCCAAAGCATTGTGGATTAAAGGAGGTTACCATGCATATAGATCTATCAGGATGATAGGTCCACCATGTTGTGATTGCCACCCCTGTCAATAATTAAAAAGCAAAGGAACCTAAATGAAAGAGGGGAATTTTTTCCCATGGTCCAATGCAGATTTACAGATCTTCAAAGGATCAACGCATTCTGTTAGACCGGCTCCAAGCAAAATAATTATGTGACAGTGGCCATTACAGGATGCATTCAGCAAAGCCCTGCTCCTGAGTATGTCCTGTCATCATATATTTCAGGTGCAACACACAGTAGTGGTGTGAGTTATCTTGAGTTATGGTTTGTGCAGCTTGCCATTACTGACGAATTTCGGTTGTATAGAGGATTTTGTATTGTGAGGTTATCATCAATTTTACTGCGTTTTGGGACCTGACCTTACTGCCACCTCCTGCTGTGGGCAACCAAAGGCTGTGTACAGTGTCAGTTGCCCACCCCAGTGCTTAATTTCTAAAGAAATAAGTGCTGGGGCTCTGGTCAGGACCACACATTGCCCCTGCCATGCTGTCAATGATAGTAACAACACAACTACTAACCATCACATGACTGCAAGTGTGAGAATTCGGATTATCCCAGGCCCCCAAAGCTGTAAGAATGGCTTGGGCGGCAGGTAATAGTAATTTTTAATGAATATTGAATTATAACTGACTGTTGTTGTGGTCATCTCTAAATTAGCTAGAGAGCGCCACCTTGTGGTCGACCACCACAAGCGCCGGTGTTGACAACTAAGTGATGGTGCCTAGCACCAGAAACCACCAGCTCAAATTAAGCACTGGCCCGCCCCCTGGTGGGTTGGGTGCAGGATTTAACAGAAATAAACCTAGAGCCTGCTGGCTTAGCCTTTGGAAAAATGCAGAGTACAATTGTCTTAGTAGACAGACATTTGAATGTCTTTCATTATCAGGCCACCGATGCAAAGTCCTTTACAGCTTCACTAAAGATATTAATGACACGAATGATCATGCAAAAAGTAATTTCTCATTTCATATGCATTTAAAGTAAACAAATCATGCTGTAATTTCATTCTCTAGCAATGTATATAGTCACAGACATCAGTTTCACCTGGAAGGCAAATGTGCTGGTTTCGTTGTATAGATGTCAATGTAATAAATAGTTATCAGTACAATGTTGTTTTATTTACTGATAGCAAGCCAAGCGTTATAGAAAGTAGCTGCCATTGGTAGCTTTCTCTTTAGGTCTCTTCGGGAATGGTCACAGATCCTGACACACAATTTCGAACGAGCATGGGCCACTGCTTGTGGAAACTTTCATAGTCTTCTCTGCAGAATTGGGCAACTCCCTCCCACAGAACATTTGTGATTCTCTGGAGCAGCTGTTAGCCACCAACTGAGTGTTTGAGTGGGCAGAAGGAGAACGAAAAGTTGGGTAAGACTGGGAAGCTTTCAAGGTACAGGCGTCTCAACACATGGGTTATGGTACTAAGACCAAGTTCCTGTCTGGACTAAGCCCAGGGCCAGTCCAGGAAGCTTGTCAAGCCCCAAATCCTGCTCATTATATTTACAGTGATGTACATACATATTTGACATACACAAAAAACCCAAAATTAAAATGAAGAAATCACACAACAAAAATCAAAAGGTACAAACATAAATCTACGGTGCCCTTTGGTTGACATAGAAGTTAAATTAGTCCTTTAGAGACTTTGTCTAATCAACAGAGAACGGAGTCTCAGAGATCGGTGTTTACATGCACTGATTTGATTACCTGTGTGATGATTATGGCAAATTGGGGTATTGCTGTCTCAGTATCAGCATTTTAATCCCTCCCTCATGAGCCTTATTGGATCAAACCCTGTTACTGTTTACGTCCTTTGGTTATAGAGGCATTGATGATTGTGGTGAGTAGACTTGCCAGAACCATGACGTACAGATGTTAAAAGGCCGACATCTTTGGATAGAGTTGCTGTTTAAAGAAGCAAGCATTTTGTGACTTTTGACACAATTACTGGAGTACACCCTTTCAGATTTTGTTGTGCTGTGATGGGTTGATGATACTGATCCCACCACTAGGGGAGAGGAGGACATTTTCCCACTAACGTGGTGGGCCTGCAGGCTAACCACCAAACTCTAAAGAAGCTTGTAAAACATTCATTTTCAAATCATCATTGATGAAGCCAGGTGCTAGACGTGTCAAATGTTCTAGCGAATTCGGCAATCCACCGAAACTAAGCATGAATGCCATTTGTTCATGTAGCAGGTCATCATTTACATATAGACACTCACATTGTATCTTTGATGCTGCATGTGCAGGATCACACGTTGAGCCAACTATGTCTTGAGCTTTTTAGCTATTCCAATTAGGGAGCGAAAGGTATATTTGGCAGAGAATAGTAATTTCTTATCTGATACTTGCATTCCACATATCTACATCTTTATGAAAGTCATTTGATTAACTTCAAATAAGACCTTGGGTCACTCTGCAATTATTAACCTGACCTAAGTATCTCATTCAATTTCTTGGATTGCACGTAAATATTCTAAATAGTTTAAAATCTAATATAAAAATTATGATCTCAGATAATAACTTTTTCTGTGCTGTTGACCCTCGCAATGATTAATTTCACGTTAGGGAGAATTGTCATGCAACGTGAAATATAGACGATAGGCCAAGCAAATTGAATTCACTTCAGGAGATATCAGTATTTGACAAACAAGTCATTAAAATAGTTCAAAGACCTATAATTAGAATTGTAAATGTACTTTCAGGAGGCTGATGATATTGCGGGCACATTAATAAGGCTTTAAATCTACTTAATGAACTGCATTTTTTATAAACTGAACTTTGTATAATTAAAAGCCATTGGTGTAAGAGCTTCTTCATGAACTGCCTAGTGAGATGTCCTGTGAATTTTTGTAAGATATGTTACCGATTAGGCTAACAATGATATAATGAAGTCTGTACACTCTCAGTGTTATTTTATACTAATGATAACGTGCTAGAGTGACATTGTTATGAATGATTCCCCGTTTTAAGTGAAAGAGAGACTGAATAAATATAAAATAAAATAATTAAAATAATTTTTCTGCATAGCACCTGTTATTTTTGGATCAGCACAATGAAAGGTTACGTGGAATGTGTTCACGTGGGATAATACCTCATTGGTGAACTATGTTTTGTTTTAAACAATTTTCTTTCTTTGAGTCACATTAAAGGACCCCCCACTCACCCCACAATCACTACCAGCACAAATTTTACGTATATTGATGCTTGCTTTTAACTGCACTATTTTTAGATGCACTTATATGCACACATGTGCCCATATGTGTCCTGAAATATGCTATAGCTCTTTCTCTGCAAATTCTTGTGGGATTTCTTCAGCAAACAATTATAGCAGATGTGGGTTTGGGAGGAGAGCAAGAGCTCTTCCGGATTATTCTGGTCACTGAACCCTTTTAAACTCTTTTAATCTTAACCCCCCTTACACAATGGGTTTCTCACCTGAAGTTCACAGGTGACAGGAGCGTTTCTAGCGTCCAGTGAAGCTAAATAAGCTAAATACTCATAACAAATATTAACTGTCTCAAGAACTGACAAGCCTTTACTTGGTTTTTAACAAAACACCATTGTGAAACAGAAACATGTCTACATCAAGCCACAGCATTTATGGGCATGCGATCACGTGGCACTGGAAACGGATCTCAACTATTATAAAAGCTAATTTGTCTGTGTGAGCACCGCGTTCAGAAACACATTGGCACATATTGTAAGTTTGTGTGATACAGTATTAGGTACAGATTGAAACAAAACTGTATATCGCTTTGTAAATCTAATTCTCATTACATAGTTCAATGTTTCAGCATCAAACCAAGCAAATTATTTCAATGCACATTCATAGGCACATTGATTATTCAATCAATCAATAAATCAGGGAATTTTAAAGCGCGCTACTCACCCGTGAGGGTCTCAAGGCGCCGGGTGGGGGGGGGGCGGTGCTGCTCCGGGTTATCCGAAAAGCCAGGTCTTGAGGCTCTTCCTGAAGGTGTGCAGAGTAGGGGAGCGTCTGATGTTGACTGGGAGCTTGTTCCAGGCCTTGGCAGCGATGTAGGAGAAGGCTCCTCCACCTGCTCTGGTTCTGCGGATGCACAGGGTTTCTGCCAGGGCGAAATCGGCTGAGCAGAGGTTTCTTTTGGGTACGTGGAAGGAGACTCTTTCGTTGAGGTATTTGGGTACGATGTTGTGGAGGGATTTGTAGGTGTGGGTGAGTAGCTTAAAGGTTACTCTCTTCTCGATGGGGAGCCAGTGGAGGTCTAGCAGGTGTTGGGTCATGTGCTCATGTCGTGTGGTGCCAAGGACGAGTCTGGCCCGCTGTTCTGGGTGGTCTTGAGTTTGTGTAGCAGGGATTTGTAGATTCCAGTGTAGAGGGCGTTTCCGTAGTCCAGTCCGCTGGTTATGAGTGTGTGGGTGACGGTCTTTCTGGCTTCGGGTGGGATCCACTAGAAGGTCTTGCGGAGGATGCGGAGGGAGTTGAAGAAGGTGGAGGCGACGGCACAGATCTGGCGAGTCATGGTGAGGGAGGAGTCAAGGATGATGCCGAGGTTCCGGGCGTAGTCGGTAGGGGTGGGTGGGCTTCAGAGGGTAGGGGGCCACCAGGTGTTGTCTCAAGCAGTGGGGGAGGGTCCAACGACGAGGACCTCTGTCTTCTTCAAGTTGAGCTTCAGGCAGCTGCTGCTCATCCAGGCTGCAACGTCTTTCATTCCTTCCTGGAAGCTGAGTCTGGTGGCTTCGGGGTTCTTTGTGAGGGAGAGGATGAGCTGGGTGTTGTCGGTGTAGGATACTATGCTGAGTCCATGCTGTCTGACGATGGTGGCGAGGGGGGCCATGTAGATGTTGAAGAGCGTGGGGCTGGGCGATGATCCTTGGGGTACTCCGCAGTTGATTTCTGTGGGTTCGGAGAGGAAGGGTGGGAGTCTGATCCTTTGGGTTCTGCCGGTGAGAAAGGAGCGGATCCAGTCGAGGGCGGTTCCCGTCACACCGGCACCGTGGAGTCTGGCTGCGAGAGTGCGGTGGAAGACGGTGTCGAAGACTGCGGAGAGGTCTACCAGGATGAGTGCCGCGGAGTGGCCCTGGTCGAGGAGCGTGCGTATGTCGTCTGTGGCGGCAAGGAGGGCGGTCTTGGTGCTGTGGTTTCTGCAGAATCCGGACTGGGAAGAGTCGAGGATGTTGTTCTCTTCGATGAAGGTGGTTAGCTGGACGTTGATGATTTTCTCTGTGACCTTGGCTGCGAAGGGTAGGAGAGAGATGGGATGGTAATTCTTCAGGTCCGTAGGGTCAGCAGTGGGTTTCTTGAGGAGGGGCTTGACCTCTGCCTGTTTCCAGTAGTCGGGGAAAATGCCGGATGAGAAGGTGGTGTTGATGGTGTGGCATAGCTCTGGTGCTATGGCGGCGGCGGCTCTGTGGAAGATGTGCGGTGAGCAGGGGTCCGTGGGGGGCTCCTGAGTGGGTGCTGTTCATGGTCGTGGTGGTATTATCTGTGGTGACCGGGGTCCAAGTGGTGATGGTGGGCTGGTTGTCCTCGCTGGAGGGGTTGGTGGTTTCTGGAACCTGTTCGCTGAAGTTGTCGTAGAGGGTCTTGATTTTCAGGTGGAAGTAGGAGCCGAGCTTGTCGCAAAGATCCTGGGAGGGTGTGATGTACGTGGCTTTGCTGGGGGGTTTGGTGAGTTGCTGGATGATGTTGAAAAGTTTCTTCGAATTGCTGGAGTTGGTGAGGATTTTGGTCCGGAAGAAGGTCCACTTGGTGGATCTTATGAGTTGGTGGTATTCTGTTGTGGCGTTCTTGTAGGCGGTCTGGTCTTTGGTGGTCTTGCTGTTTCTCCAGTGTTTTTTTAGGCTTCTGCAGGCACGTCTGGCTTCTTGGAGGTCGGTGGTGCGCCAAGTAGCCTTTAGGGTCACTGTCTGTCGGGGTTGCGGAGGGGTGCAAGCTTGTCTGCCCAGCTAGTGAGCCAGTGGTGCAGTTCCTTGGCTGCAGAGTTGGCGTCGGTCGTGGCTGAGGGGGGTCATGGATGAGGGTGGAGTAGAGGTGCTCCTCTGTGATCTTGCTCCAATTCCTTCGTGGTGGGCGTGGTGTGGGCTTGTGAGCAGTGGTGGTGTTGACAGAGAAGTGTACGCAGTGGTGGTCTGTCCAGAGGGACTGAGAGGTGTGGTGGAAGCGGATGTTGTTCCCTCCTGCAAAGATGGGGTTGAGGGTGTGTCCTGCCTTGTGTGTGGGGGTGGTGACGAGCTGCTTCAGTCAGAGGTTGTCGATGTTGTCTAGGAGGGTGGCGGAGTCAGTATCCCTGCGGTTGTCAAGGTGGAAGTTCAGGTCTCCGATGAGTATGCAGTCCGTGGAGGCGATTGCGTGGGATGCGATGAGGTCCACAATGGTGGTGGTGAAAGAGGGGCGAGGCCCGGAGGGGCTGTAGCCGAGGGTGCCACATAGAGTGGTTCTAGGGCTGGTCTGGATCTGGAAGTGGAGATGTTAGGTGTTGGAGAGGTGGTCGCTCATGCTGGAGGTGTAAAGTCGGAGGGAGCTCTTGTGTGCGATGAATCTTGTATCCGTCGGGGATGGCGGTGGTGATGTTGGGGGTGGAGGAGAAGTTGGTCCAGGTTTCCGTGAAAAAGGCGATGTCAGACGAGAGGGCATCGAGGAGGTCCCAGATCTCTACGGCATGTCTGTGCAGGGAGCGCACATTGAGGAGGATGCACTTCACAGCTTCAGTGGTGTTGGCGTTCGGTGTTGGGCGGCGGCCGTGGTGGTGTGGAGGGTGGGAAAGGTTCAGCAGCAGCAGTGCCGGCATGAGAACTGGCCGTGGGTGGTGTTCGGCGTTGACAGCTGGCAGTTGTTGCTCCTTCCAGGGTTGAGTGTGAGGAGGGCAGCTGGGTCGTAGCGGCGGGTGGTCGGAGAACCAGGGTCTCTGTCGCTAGTCGCGGTCGGGGACAGGCGCAGACGGGCTTGCCTTTGGCATGCCTTCGGTGCGCCCACTGCGCGCGGCTGTGCAGCGGCCACCATTAACTAGGGGATGGGGAGGGAAGTGCAGCTGGTAGGCGGGAGCGGGAGACTGGCAGGGGCCAGGGGCAGCGGGGGCAGCAGATGGAGGGGACAAAAGGAGAGAGGATTAGGGGGCAAAGAATATACACTAAGCCAACAGAATAAAGAATAAAATAAAATAAAATACAGAAGACACCAAAATAAAATACCGAAGGGCACAGGAGCAGCAGGCAGATTCTAACCCCTACCAGCGGAGAGGTAGGGGGCACACGAGTCAGCAGAGCTGCATGGGCGTAGAGCTGGGTCACCTGGAGGTCAGAGGTCCTGCTATTAACCCTTTAAGGGACAAACAATTGTGCTGGAAAGATATACATTTGATTTGGCCTTTCACACTGCTCCCACATAGTAAAATAGACATTGCAAGGCAAACTACAAGCAATAAACATTTCTTTCAAGCATATTCCAGTATTTACACTAAACTATTATAACGCAAACACAGCCACTGTCCTTGCTTTTAGCGAAATGATAACAAATGCCTTCCTTTATTGCTGGAGAATTTAATGCACGAGTAAGAGCAGGTTAGCTGGAATGTTCCATTGGTCCACAAAAACACTTCAAGAGGTGAGAGAGGCCTTGAGGTAATGATAATGCCTTTGGTATGGGCGGAAGAACAGCCCTTTGTCAGACCTGAGGCGTCTGGTGGTTTTCTAACCTAATGGTAGGGAAAGGATTCTGGGACTGGTGATGAGAACCTGTTTTTCTTCAAAAATGTGTATGCAGTTCCTTTAGAATAATATAAGAGGGGAGAAAAAAGACAAAGAGGTCGGTCAATGTCCAAATTAATGGACACAAGGTCAGTTCCTTTTGGAACTGAAACCCTCACACATCTAAATGGGTGTCACGCTTCCTTATCGGGCACTGCTCCTTATCGGGCCGGTGCTGCAATGCCTGGCGGGCACCCGTAAAGGGGCTCTTTATCGGAAATCTGTTAGTTCCAATGCCATCTGAGAAGTGAGGTGTAGGGCTAGTGGGTGTAGATTGGCGAGATATTGGAGTGTATGAAAGGTTGTGAGTATAAAATAGACTAAGTAGATCCCAAACAATAGAATTTTTAATAGGTGGGTCTACTTGTCTGGTTAAAAGTTGTGGCTATCAATAGATGTAATGATCTATGGTAGCTGAAGATTGAGGTCTACATGTTTCTCGCCATATAGTCTAAAAAGATCAGGTGGCTATTCACTAGGACCAGCCGGAATCTTATACTTGGCTGGGGATTATTGATTCTGAGATCATAGTGTTGTTGTTTGCAGCAGTCATTCGGTTTTGCGATGTGTGGTCCCAGTAACTGCTTGGGTATTGTTTTGCTCTCCCCCTCCATCTAGCGCCCCCATTGAGGTCCGTAAACAGTATTTCATGCTGCAATTTTGCTTTTATTTCAGGTAAACATATTTGAAAATAAAAACATTTAGGGGCCGATTCCGATCTCGGTCGGAGGCGCACCCAATACTATTCGGTCGGGAAAAAAGCCATGCGAAAGCCAGTTTCCCGACCGATCCGTACAGCACACCGAACGAGCAAGTACGATGCGCACAACAGCAAAAATTCCGGCCGAGCCGTACTCACCCAAACCAGGTCCTGTTCTCCGACCGAGGCGAATCCGGAAACGCCGAATCGAGTCGCACGGAAGGGAAAATGCAGCCCCGTCCGGCCGGACAAGTACGATGCGCTTTCCGTACGCGCCGAACCCGTCGCTACGCACGGCACGTCAAAGCATCCGGGAGAGGCGCACATAAGCTCCGAATCGCGCCACAACACGATCCACGGCTACGAGACGAACACAGCACAGACGAGGACGACGCGAAGCGACGAGGACGAAGCGAAGCGACGAGGACGAAGCCAAGCGACGAGGATGACGCGAAGCAACGAGAAGGACGAACGACACGAACCAACCATGAATCCCTTCGTCCCGATCATACCAATATTCTACATCTACTACCGGAACAGGCACGGACGCGTACGGCGCAGGAGGTAAGTCAGACACCAACCACAAAACACATACAACACGTACACGACACATCACACACATACACTGGGAATCTGAATATACTTGCAACAGCAGCACCATAGGGGCGGGATGCCCATCACCAATGCCACATATGCACACAGGGGCCTGAATGCGCGCCACCACCCCAACCCAGGGGGGGCTGGATGCCAACCACCACAACCACCCTTAGCCAGGGGGGTGCCAGATGCCCACCACCACTACCACCCTTACCCAGGGGGGCTGGATGCCTACCACTACTACCACCCTCACCCACGGGGGCAGGATGCCTACCACTACTACCACCCTTAGCCAGGGGGCAGGATGCCCACCACTACTACCACCCTCACCCAGGGGGGCAGGATGCCCACCACTACTACCACCCTTAGCCAGGGGGCAGGATGCCTACCACTACTACCACGCTTAGCCAGGGGGCAGGATGCCTACCACTACTACCACCCTTAGCCAGGGGGCAGGATGCCTACCACTACTACCACCCTTAGCCAGGGGGCAGGATGCCCACCACTACTACCACCCTCACCCAGGGGGGCAGGATGCCCACCACTACTACCACCCTCACCCAGGGGGGCAGGATGCCCACCACTACTACCACCCTTAGCCAGGGGGCAGGATGCCTACCACTACTACCACCCTCACCCACGGGGGCAGGATGCCTACCACTACTACCACCCTCACCCAGGGGGGCAGGATGCCCACCACTACTACCACCCTTAGCCAGGGGGCAGGATGCCCACCACTACTACCACCCTCACCCAGGGGGGCAGGATGCCTACCACTACTACCACCCTCACCCAGGGGGGCAGGATGCCCACCACTACTACCACCCTTAGCCAGGGGGCAGGATGCCCACCACTACTACCACCTTCACCCAGGGGGGCAGGATGCCCACCACTACTACCACCCTCACCCAGGGGGCAGGATGACTACCACTACTACCACCCTTAGCCAGGGGGCAGGATGCCTACCACTACTACCACCCTTAGCCAGGGGGCAGGATGCCTACCACTACTACCACCCTCACCCACGGGGGGCAGGATGCCTACCACTACTACCACCCTCACCCACGGGGGGCAGGATGCCTACCACTACTACCACCCTTAGCCAGGGTGGCAGGATGCCTACCACTACTACCACCCTTAGCCAGGGGGCAGGATGCCTACCACTACTACCACCCTTAGCCAGGGGGCAGGATGCCCACCACTACTACCACCCTCACCCAGGGGGCAGGATGCCCACCACTACTACCACCCTTAGCCAGGGGGGCAGGATGCCTACCACTACTACCACCCTCACCCACAGGGGGCAGGATGCCTACCACTACTACCACCCTCACCCAGGGGGGCAGGATGCCCACCACTACTACCACCCTTAGCCAGGGGGCAGGATGCCCACCACTACTACCACCCTCACCCAGGGGGCAGGATGCCTACCACTACTACCACCCTCACCCAGGGGGGCAGGATGCCCACCACTACTACCACCCTTAGCCAGGGGGCAGGAAGCCTACCACTACTACCACCCTTAGCCAGGGGGCTGGATGCCTACCACTACTACCACCCCCACTCATAGGATGGACAATGCATGACACAACAAGCACACCACAACCTAGGGAATGCAAGATTAAGACATCCCCCCACCACCATGACAAGCGTGTGAGCAGGCTGTGTCAAATGCCTACAACACCGAACATGACATTGAACATACAATGTGACCCCCTAGCACATGTGCCACACATATATGTGTGTGGCACCCACAATGCAAGCAGCCCATGACCATTGTGGCAATGGGGCCTAAACCCCCATCATCACAGTGACCAAAAGGCAAGTGTGGGGTCCATAGCTGAAGCACATTTTGACCATTGTGGCAATGGGGTCTAAACCCCATCATCACAGTGACCAAAAGGCAAGTGTGGGGTCCATAGCTGAAGCACATTTTGACCATTGTGGCAATGGGGTCTAAACCCCCATCATCACAGTGACCAAAAGGTAAGTGTGGGGTCCATAGCTGAAGCACATTTTGACCATTGTGGCAATGGGGTCTACACCCTCATCATCACAGTGACCAAAAGGTAATTGTTGACAAAGAAAGAGCTGCAACTGCCAAACTGCATGGATCATTCCTGGTCACAGAACCAAAAACTCATCTGTGGCAAAGTAGTGTATGTGTCCCATTGCAACATAAATTGGGGGAGCCAAATACTGCAGTGCAAATGAAACATTCCTTTGGCCATGTGCAGACAAACAACACCCATGGGGGCTGAGACCGTCAACAGTCATCAATGACACAATGACAGAAGTGACCATCAGAATGCAGAACCACATATTTGCACCAATGGGCACACAAATGCAGATACCCTGTGGAGACAGCAGATGTGAGGTGAACAGATACCATACCATGGCAGCAATGGGACACACAAACCATGATCACTGTGCTGACCGATGACCTAGGAGTCCCAGGGACAGCAGGGGAAACACACCAAACAACATACAGCCAATGGCACACCCAAGATATGCCAATGCAGTGGTGCAGATGCACAAACACAAACAGGCAGACCAACACTGTCATCATACACAGCAGGTGAGGGGTGGGGGTGCCAGTGTCCCCAGGCAACAACACAACACATGAGGAGAGCTGAATACCAATCATACAGATGTGCATACACTGCCACACTAAGGTAACTCATGGATCCAAATCCCCTATGTGGGCAAGCAGGCATTGACAGGTGAGAGGGAGCACAAAACACACATGTCACACAGGCACGTAGGAACAACAACTGACACAGCAAGTCACAGACACACCACAGCACCACCCCCAGGGCCCCCACAATGTGGTGACCCTGGGCTGAATAAAAATACCACTGTGATGACAAAGCTAAATGTCGTTCACACTGTGAACCACAGTCAGGTGTCCTGAGCAACTAACTACCATCACACCTACACAAGCACAAATCAATCAGCATGGCCAGTAAGCCAAGGCCAACATGGAGGCAGGGGACTAGCCGGGCAACAACTCTCATCTGCACACACTCAAGACCACACCCCTCGACCTCCAACAATGTGCAGCAGTGAAGTACACATGCACTGGTGACATTGCACATGCACCCATGACTATTCCAGGGTGGTGGGTGGGAACCAAGGTGTAGAAACACATCACACATGGACACTCAACAAGACTCCTGAATGTCTGACACACTGCACACTACGCTGTACATGGACATGACGGCAATACCACACCGACCAATGGGATCCCAGCCACAGTCACACACCAATGAAGAAGCCAAGGTCACCCACAAAGAACACACATAGACAACAACCAACATTGCAGCCCGGACCCTAAGGAGTGCCAGCAGTCACACACACAACGTGTCACAATCACTGAAAGATAACACAAACTGGAAATCACATGACAGGGGCAAACAACAAGTGCCAAAGGGAAACCTGACTGTGACCCATCTGCGTCAGCACACAAACTCTGCCCTGACAGCAAACACACCTATGGGTGACACCCTGATGACCAGTAATGTGCCATGCACCCACATCACAGAGAACACAGGGAGAAGACTTTGGGGGAACATAGCTCAAGTCAGCAAGCATCACAAACAGGTACAACACTAGGGATCACAGCATGCGCAGATGAATGAAAGTGAACACACAGACATGCACATACAACACACACCTTGGGCGCAGGCAATGTCACACGTGTACACACTGCCATGAGGGGACTCCACTCCTGTGTGAGGAAAGCTGTGCCATATGTTGCCTCAGTAGGGCCCCATCATGTCAGCTGAGCACTTGGTCACACAATCAACAATTAGCACCAAATGAGGGCTCCCATCACATCAGCCTGGTCATGGATGTGCCAACGGAATCATCAGCACAGATCCAACACACTTGTATAGCAATGTTGCACTGACTACACGGATGAGTCCCTCCCCATTGATGCCCAAACCTGCATGTCCACTGGAGATGGCAACACGGTCAGGGAAGTAGACAAATGCAACGATGGCAGGCACAACAGATGTGCAGGGGTGGAAGCCACAGATATGAAATTGCCAATGTAAGTAGGAAACCCATTGCCAAATACTTAACACATGACACCCTCAGATGCTGCTATTGATGACATGGATACACCACATGATAGGACACATTCCCCCTGGACCACATGGGTTCCTGCACAGTAACACTTCATAATCATGAGACCAGATATCACCATCACTGCAGCAAGGGCATGGTTAGCTGCACCAACAACATGTACATCTGAAGCATGAGCACTAGAGAAAAGAAAGTTGCTTTATTCAGCATATGTGTTGTTTGATAACGACGTCCAGAAGAAATTAGAGCAAAGGCCAATGGCCAGTCCATTGTCAAAGTTCAAACAGGGTGACACTGGCAGATGTCACCCTACGCATGCCTGCACAATACCAGGGACAATCCACTAGGAGGGGCAACCGGGGGCAGGCCAGGCACCGCAGGGACAGGATCAGGGCTCACCAGGGGAGTCAGGGAAGGGGTGGTGGGTGCTGGAGAGCCACTGACAACTGCAGTGGAGGTGTCTGACATGGTGTGTGCCGGCACAACTGGGGGGCATGACACAGATGTCGTGGGTGCCGGCACAACTGCAGTGGACCCTGCAGATGGGGTGGACAGGTCCGCCACTGCAGTGCCCAAGTCAGACAGGGCGGTAGTGGACTCCACTGCAGTGCCTACCTCCAGGGGAGGAGAATGGGGAACAGGCAAGGTGGGTTGGACAGAGGGGGAGGACACCCTCACCACATCAGTGGCACAGACAAGCGCAGCGGGGGTGTGGTGCTGGGAGAGCAAGTGGCAGGGGGAGAAGGCCGGAGCATCTTGGGGATGGTATATCTGTGGGTGGGGGAACCTGGGGCAGGGTGTGGTGGGGGCACCTGTGCAGTGGGGGCCTGAGGGATGGAGGACGGAGACCTTGTGCCTGAGCTGCAGGGCGGTGGCGGGGTCTTGCTCTTAGCACTCCGGGGGGACTTGCGGGTGGGGGCCTCAGTCCGTCTGCGCCTGGGGGAGGGTGTCCGGGGGCGAGGGGCACTCTGCTCCGTGTGGGTGGGCTTCCTCTTCCCCCGGGATGCTGGAGCAGCTTCATCGGTGGGGAAGAGGCCGAGGTCACAGAGGAAGAGCTGCTGTGACTTTGGGGTTGCAGGTGAGGCAAGGGAGGGTGCTTTGGAGGGAGAGGGAACTGAGGACTGCGCAGTGCATGTGGATGCGTGTGTGTGTTCCAGGGCCCCATCCCCTGTGAGTCTGGCTTCAGTCCCCTGAATGTGCGTGCGTGTGCGTTTTGTCATTGGCGTGTGTGTCAGTGTGCTGGATGTGTGTGTGCTGGTGTGTGCCTGTGCCAGTGTGTGTGTGCCTGGGATGGGTAAGGTGCTGGGGAGTGTGGATGGAGCAGAGGCAGGAGGGGTGAGGGACCGTTTGAGGAGGGACACTGCTGCCGTCAGGGAGGAGTCCATGGACCTATTGCCCCTCTGTAGGTCAGACATGCCCGATGAGATGCCCTCCATGAACGACACCAGCTGAGTCAACAGCGCGGTGTGCGCATGGAGGACACTCAGCATGGCTGTCTGCCCTACATGGAGCTGGCGAAGGAGGTACACAGACTCCTCACTCAGGGCAGCAGGGGACACAGGGGCAGGGGGTGCGGTGCCTGGCCCAAAGGAGACACGCTCCCGGACATGGGAGCCTCCACGGACCTGGGGAATGGGAGCCGATGGGAGGGCGGTGGTGGTGCTGGTGGTGGCGGGGACAGCAACACTAGCTGGGGTGTGGTGGCTGCTGACACCCGCCTCCACAAGGGAGTCATCCTCCGAGTTGCTCTGGTCCTCAGCTGAGGTGGATGCTGCTGAGGACTCCTCGGTGTGGCTCCCCTCGCCCTCCGTGCCACTGGGTCCCTCCGACCACTCCTCGGCTGCTGACCCAGTCTGGCTCTCCGGCTCCTCCTGGTCCGTGGAGCTGTCCCCTTCCGTGGCCGTGGATGTATCTGCAAACAATGGGGAAACAGACAGACATCAGTCACCTGCACATAACGCACACACCACTGTGAGCACAGCACATCACAGAGCAAGCCCTGGCATCATTAGTTGTACATTGCTAAAAGTGCACTAATTGAACAGGAGAAGTCAATTGTCAGTCTGATGCCAAGCATGGCACTCACATCCCACATGGCCTTGCACCCATCTGTCTGGTGTCTGTTGGATTGCAACACCCCAGTGTTGACACATGCACCAAGTACACAGTAGTTGGACAGTGCAGAGGACACGGTGTGGACACATCACAGCTCTTGCCACTGAGTCAGTACAGGTTTACGGATGTAAGGGATGCCCAGAGTCAAATAGGAAATGCATGTGATGCATACCAGCGACAGACACCATGATGCACCCATGTCCTGATAGCCAGCGCCACTATGGTGTGCATGTAGCACATGTCACTCCCCTGCAGGATCACCAATCAGTAGACACATGCCATGGCGGAGGCATGACTGCAAAGTCATACATCACTGTCTCAGTGATGTATGACTTTGCAGCCAGACAACAACACTCTGCACTGTGTCACAATAGTAGGTCATGGGGAATGCAAGTCCTGGAGCTGCACAAGTGCACATGTACATCCCCCCACAACACATCCTCTTAACCCTCATCTGTCCAGGTCATACCTATTGGACATATGGGAGACCTGTGACACTACCCTCTGAACCTGAGCCCCTCACACTCTGCTGTGCATGGGGAACAGCTGCCTGAACTTCACATTTACATGCCCCAGTCTGCATGGGCAGCTGATCAGACACCTATGTGTCACACAAGTATCGTCTCCTATGGTCACATCTCCAGTGGCATGCTGAGCCCCTACCAAGAAACTCCACAGCAGTCCTGGCGACTAATCCACAGCACACTGACACAGAGGCAGACACCTGAGGGGTCAAATCACTGTGCACAATGTGTCCTCTGATACACGGGAGTGGGAGTACAGAGTGTATTGTATGGCCTGGAGTAGGCATGACTGTCCAGCCCCACATGAATGAGGGATGAGCCCTGGACTGTAGGCAGCTGGCTAAGTATGTGTGACACACGTCATATACATACTCCTGGGGCCCAAACATTGTTCCCACCCGCAGCATGGGTGTGTGCCAGGTACCCCAGCCACATGTGGTGGATCAGCTCAGCAATTGGACCACAGATCAAAGTAACACGCTGAATACATGTCAGAATACAGGCATTGTGTAAGCAATGGACCCACCCATGATGCCCACCACAGAGTCAGGGAAACAGATGCTGTCTCCCACCTTGAGTCAAGCAAACTGCAAGGACACAGTCCTAAGTGACAGAATTCCCTGCATGTAAGGGCCACACCTGGGTATCAGATGAGGAGTGGGCAGTGCACAATAGAGGGACATGGCTCCTGGACAACATGACTGCTGTACTGTGGCAGTTCAACCTGGCCCGAGGAGGGCACATAGCATGTTAGACAGAGTACACAGTGCAGTCTTTGACTCACCCCCTCCTTGCTGCTCTCTGGCCTTCAGCTGCCCATCCAGGTCTGGAAAGACCACCGCCAGGATCCTGAGCATGTGGGGGGTCAGGGTCCGTGTTCCGCCCCTCCTGCGAGGAGGCGACAGCTTCAGCTGGACCCGTGCAATCCTCCGGGTCCAGCCCCGAAGGTCCTGCCACCTCTTTTGGCAGTTGCGGATCCGGCGCTTGTAGACCCCCACGGACCGGACAGCCCGGACGATGTCCTTCCAGATCTCATGCTTCCGATGGGCAGAAGCCTGTCAGGATGACAAAGTGATAAGGCCATTACTACACATGCAACATATCCGTGCATGACACAGTTGCATATACATGTCACAATCACAGGGGCACATGGTGTACCCAGGCAGTGCACGGCTGCCCATGGACAGTTTTCCAGAAGTCACTACATGGTATCATTGCATGGGGAGTAAAACCCTGTTCAGAAGCACTGTCACTGCACCATACCTGTCCAGTGCAAGTCACTACACACTATGGGGGGTGACAACTACTCAGTGAGCCTGCTAGCCAGTGGTGTGCTGACTCTCAGCCTTGCTAGTCAGACAAAATGCACATTCAGAAAGGCAGTGCACAGAACACTCACCTGCTCCCCTGGTGTCCCATACAGCTTGCTGTACTGTGGAAGTAGGCTGTCCAGCAGGGCCTGGTTCTCTTCAAGGCTGAAGGCTGGGGCTCTCTCCACAGTACGTGCCATTGCAGGGTCCAGAGGGGCAGAGACAGCAGCAGTGCAGTGGCAGATGTCGTCCTGGAGCATGTAGTGCAGGCAAGTGGGCTCTCAGGGGAACATGCAGCAATATATATGTGCTGGAGAGGCAGATACTGTCCCTTGTGTCCAAAGTGATAGGTCCAAGTCGTTTGCATCTTCTGAATCTGGCCAATCCATGGAATAGCAGCACCAAAACACGCCCACAGCATCCTTCAAAATTTCAACTTCATGACATACATGATTTTGCAACATTGTTGTGGGTGACCAACTGATTTTCCAGCAACCGACTCGTTCGAATATTCGAAAACGCGTCCGTTGCCAGGCAAGCCCATTGTCAATGGGTGCGCACCGATCGGTCCATTGAGGTACAACGCGCACAGGGGTACAACGCGTACCCGCACACATTGAATGCAATGGGCCGGCCGGAGGCACCGATCGGTCCATTGCAGTACAACGCGCACAGGGGTACAACGCGTACCCGCACACATTGAATGCAATGGGCCGGCCGGAGGCACCGATCGGTCCATTGCAGTACAACGCGCACAGGGGTACAACGCGTACCCGCACACATTGAATGCAATGGGCCGGCCGGAGGCACCGATCGGTCCATTGCTGTACAACGCGCACAGGGGTACAACGCGTACCCGCACACATTGAAAGCAATGGGCCGGCCGGAGGCACCGATCGGTCCATTGCTGTTCAACGCGCACAGGGGTACAACGCGTACCCGCGCACATTGAATGCAATGGGCCGGCCGGAGGCACCGATCGGTCCATTGCAGTACAACGCGCACAGGGGTACAACGCGTACCGCGCACATTGAAAGCAATGGGCCGGCCGGAGGCACCGATCGGTCCATTGCTGTTCAACGCGCACAGGGGTACAACGCGTGCACCGCGACACATTGAATGCAATGGGCCGGCCGGAGGCACCGATCGGTCCATTGCAGTACAACGCGCACAGGGGTACAACGCGTACTCCGCACACATTGAAAGCAATGGGCCGGCCGGAGGCACCGATCGGTCCATTGCTGTTCAACGCGCACAGGGGTACAACGCTGCACCCGCACACATTGAATGCAATGGGCCGGCCGGAGGCACCGATCGGTCCATTGCAGTACAACGCGCACAGGGGTACAACGCGTACCCGCACACATTGAATGCAATGGGCCGGCCGGAGGCACCGATCGGTCCATTGCTGTTCAACGCGCACAGGGGTACAACGCGTACCCGCACACATTGAATGCAATGGGCCGGCCGGAGGCACCGATCGGTCCATTGCAGTACAACGCGCACAGGGGTACAACGCGTACCCGCACACATTGAAAGCAATGGGCCGGCCGGAGGCACCGATCGGTCCATTGCTGTTCAACGCGCACAGGGGTACAACGCGTACCCGCACACATTGAATGCAATGGGCCGGCCGGAGGCACCGATCGGTCCATTGCAGTACAACGCGCACAGGGGTACAACGCGTACCCGCACACATTGAAAGCAATGGGCCGGCCGGAGGCACCGATCGGTCCATTGCTGTTCAACGCATCACTGTACATGTGACTGGCATATGTCAGCATGCCTGTCTCAGATGGACATATGCCAGCCACAGATAGCTCCCAGGGAGTGAGGGGCACACCTACATCACGACAGCCTGTCCAAACCTTATCATAAGGCATGTAAGGCTGCATTTCCTATTGTGTGTATGTTGGTGTACATGTTGTCCTGTGGGTGTCACCTGTGGGCAGCCACCCCCAGGCTGTGCACGTGTTAATGGGGACAGGATCCTGGGTGTTACGTGTACGTGACCACTGTGATGTGCAACTGTTCATATCTGTGCATGTGCCATGGTCACATTTCACAGTGGTGTTTGTGTATGTCATGTCACATACCCCGTGAGTCCCATGTGGGACGGTATGTTTGAGCCAGGGTGTCCCAGTGGCACAATAGTGATGGCCCTCCACAGTCTTTGTGCATGTAGTGTTTACAATGTCTCTGATTTCATGTGCACAATGGGAGACAGTCTCCACATCCACGTTGTGTGTGCATGGACTCTGATGTTGTGCGTGTGTGTCACAGACGTCCATGGCTCTCCTGCCATGGCAAGTGTGGCCACTACCTGTGGGGGTCATGTTTGTTTTGTTGTGGTGTACACATGATACTCCAGGTGATGCCAGTGTCCATGTGGCATTACAGGGTCCCTGGGAATGTGCCTGTCGTTGAGCTGTGGTGCCTGGGGCACATCTGTCCTCACATGTCACTGGGGGGTGACTGTGACACAGCATCATGATATCCAATGGGCCAACCTGGGACAAATTGATGCCACCTGTAGGACCGTGTTGACAGATGTTGGCCATGTATGTACCATACATGTCGTTCCGGTACTGCACACTTCATGTAGTTGTGCCTCATGATGATGTATGTTGGGATCTTGAGTGTGTTCAATGCCGCATATGTGGGGTGACTGACGATCTTGCTTACTTCTCCTCTGCACTGCAGGGCTCCTGCTGTCCATCGGCCATTCCCAGACCTGGCAACGATGGTGGAACGGGACAGCATCCGACGGTACCGCTTCACCAGGCAGCTGATTGAGGATTTGGCAGTGCAGTTGTCCCCACATTTGCAGCCTGGCCGGCCGTATCCTACAGCGCTGACCCCCAAGGTGAAGGTGATGGCAGCCCTACACTTCTTTGCCACCGGTACCTTCCAACATACTGTGGCGTCTGCTGGTGGGATGTCACAGACCATGTTCAGCCGTGTGCTCCGCGATTTCTTGGCGGCAATGTTGCTCTTCCTGAACCGGTACATATATTTCCCTAGACTGCGACGACTCACTGACGTGAAGAGTGACTTTTATGCCCTGGGGAGGATGCCGCATGTCATTGGCTCCATTGATGGGACACATGTGGCTTTGGTACCACCACAGGCCCAGGAGCAGGCCTACAGGAACCGCAAGCACTACCACTCGGTCAATGCACTGGTGGTGTGTCTTGCAGACATGACCATCACACACGTGTGTGCCCGTTTCCCTGGTTCAGCACACGATGCCTTTGTGATGAGGAGTAGTCGCATCCCCAGGTTGATGGCACAGATGCAGAACCAGCGTGCCTGGCTTGTCGGTGTGTACTGACTTTGTGCCATTGTGTGTGATCTGATCTGTAGTATTCCGCCCACTTTTCCAAGTCAGCTGATGTGCACTTGTCTGTCCGTAGGTGACTCGGGATACCCCAACATGCCGTGGTTGCTGACACCCCTCAGGAACCCTGTGACACCTGCCCAGATGCGCTACAATGAGGCACATGGTCGGACCAGGAGAGTGATTGAGCGGACCTTTGGTCTCCTGAAGAGCCGCTTCCGCTGCCTGGACAAGACCGGAGGGTCCCTCCCATATGCCCCTGCGAAAGTGTGCAAGATTATCATCGTCTGCTGCATGCTCCACAACCTGGCAGTGCGGAAGGAGTTGCCTCTCATCCAGGATGACGATGACCAACATCCGCCACCTGTGGAGGATCCTGGCCTGGACCACGATGCCAGTGACGATGATGATGATGATGGTGATGGTGATGTCCGCACACAGCTCATCACCAACTTCTTTAGCTGAATGTGAGTATCCTGAGGTGTCATGTCAATGATGTGAGTTGGCATGATGTGTGGGTGGTGCTCTGGTGCTGTTGGAGTGTGTCCATGGGCTACTTGACAGGATGTGTGTTGCGATGTGTGGTGACAGGTGGGCTGTACTCCCCAACAGTGTTGACATGCTAACTTGGTTCTGGGTGGGTATCTTGTAACATGTATTGTGCATGAGTTTTGCTGTTCTGTCCTGTACTGCATTGCTTTTGACTGTGTGTCATTTCTGTCCTTCACAGGGTACTTTCAGATTTGTTTGGTCAACTGTGTCCACCGACGACGTGATTGCACATCCAGGCTGGTAGCTGTTGTGTCCCTACAGGTGATGTGCGCCACACCCATGGACTTCCTTCTGTCTACAGTTGTTGACTGTGTGCCCGCTACCAGGTGGGGTTACCTTGCATCTGTAGTGGTTACGGCATGTTGCTACTGTGTAATAAACCTGTGCTTCACTTAGTGATGTGCGTTGTCTGTGGTCACACATTTGACTGCCATTTGCTTACTGCACCTGTGGGCTACTTGACTACAACTGGGAATGGGTGTGGTGTCTGTGCATTGCACCGTCTTCCCTGGCAACATCAGTGTAGGCAATGAGTCAGATGGCCTAGGTGTGTATGTGTTGTGTAGCCCTGGTGGTGTGTCTCCCTCATATGTGTCACGTTGCCTGTACTCACATGCCTGTGTTGTCCTTGCTGTTGCAGTTCGCATACACAGTGTAATTTTGCTGTTCATCATCCCCATAACAGCACCCACGTTGGAATCACGACAGAGGCAAGTATGGTGTATTATTGTGTTTATTGTGATACATCTGTGATAATAGTGCATAGGATGGATTGTGCTGTACATGAATCTTGCAATCCCAAGTTCCTAGATGAATAGAAAGTCCAGGTAGACAGGATCCCCAGTATCGGGGCCACAGTTGTCTGACACATTGTTCCAACTTGTACTCCCCATGCAATGTGTGGGAGTAGTGTTGCCATCAACAGGGTGAACAGTCTGTGCACAAAGGCGAAAATCCAGAACAGGTTCAGGCTTCCTGGGAGTTGCGCTTGGCCATCAGCCTCTCACTTTCCCCTCCTCGGACGACCCCTCTTCTTGGGGGGGGCCCTCAAGTGCAGGCTGCTGCGGTGCAGGGGACTCTCCGCCAGAGTCCTCCTCCCTCCCTGTGGCAGTTGCAGTTTGTTCGGTACCAGATGTTGTTGGCACACAGGGAGGTGTGGACTGGTTGCTGTTCATCTGGCGGAGGCATTGTAAAATGTCCCTGTGCACCGCCGTCATCTCATGTAGTACATCCCACTTGGACTCCACGCGGGACATGTGGGAGTCCACACGTGACATGTGTGACTCCACGTGGGACATGTGGGAGTCCAAGCGGGCATGATGGGCAGCCTGCTGCTGTTTGATGTCTCTGAGGAGCCCCACTACCTGGCTGAGCTCTCCGGTGCTGGACTGGTACGCATCAGCTATGCGTACCAGTTGTGGGTCTTCATGCACACCAGCAACGTCTGCAAGCAGCGACCTCTGTCTCCCACCCCTCCCACCACCCCTGCTGACATGTGCAGTGTGTGCAGTTGCACGCACAGATAACCCTGGTCCACCTTGGGGGTTGGTGGTGGTGGTGGTGTCCATGGCCCCAGGTTGGTCCAGGGTCACTGCGCTGGTGTTGTTCCTTATTCTGTCCATGTCGGCAGGGATGGTATTCGTGGTGACAGTCGTTGGAGGGGTGGGTGCAGGGGGTGCAGCTGGTGGACCTGCTGGTGCTGCAGCTGGTGGTCCTGCTGGTGCAGCATGTTGACTTGCACCGGATGTGCCAGGTTGTTCTTCATCGTCCGAGGAGGACAGAGGCTGTACGACGCCAGTGAGCTCGGCATCCTCTTGAGCCTGGGACTGGGACTCCTCAGCGTCTGCTGCTGTGTCCCTATCATCACCTGTTTTTGGGAGACACAAACAATGTATGTCATGTTTCTGCAGGCATCAGTGGTTGACACACCTGACAGTTGTGACTGTGCCTCGGGGTGCGGGCCTGTACATTGTATTGTCCTAAGTCGTCACAGTCAGGGGTTGATATTGGTGTGGCACATTGTCCTGCATTATTTGGGCATTTCTATGTATTCTCTGGGGTGTGAACATGGTCTGCATTGATTGTGTTTGGTTGACAGCCAGACCTCCTTCCCACCCACCCACCCACCCAGTCAGTTATCCCACCATGGAACGTGCTTGCATTGCAGGGAGTGTAAGTTGTCTCTCAGGATGTCAGTCAGTGGTGTCCTGCTGTTTGTTGGTGCACAGTTGGCAGCAGGGCCTTGTGCTCCCCACAGCAGTAGCCAGTGTCAGCCATCTTGTGAGTCCTTCTCCACTCCCTGTGATGTGAGCATGGTTCAGGGTGGTGTTGATGGGCCAGTTGTGAGGCT